>CM046878.1:415849596-417145875 GCA_025667525.1 Glebionis coronaria | reverse complement strand
TAAAAGCCCGTGAATGCCGTGTTTTCTCCACTTTTTCACCTTTTCGTCCTAAATCACAACAAAAACACAAACCACGCATAATTCCGACATAAATGACATAAAATACACGTTTTGGCTCGGTTATTATTGTAATTAAGTGGTAAAAAGGATGGGTGTTTTCACACCTATCAAATCCCCTACACTTAACCATTGCAATGCCCTCATGCAATGCTTAGTGATAAAGCAAGGTTTACACTTTCCATCATAATCAACCTACCTTGGCCTTTATTAAACAACTAAGGAAAAGACAGAAAATAACAAGATGCAACAAGGAAGAAATTTGTAAAGAAATCTAAGACTTACATTAGGGCTTTGGTGTCGTGAATGTTTATCACCCTCAAGTTTCACGTTCCCCATGCCAAGCTTAAAAACAAGATCATTGTTAGTACAAGTTAGCATAACAAACATTTACTCATGTGGTTCAATTAATCACTTAAACTCCCTTATTCCTACGGGTATCTCTTATATTTTATTTTTGTCTTAGAATGATCATAAAGATGCATTTTTGGACTTATTTCGATAGTTTATTTAAGCTGAAAGCAAAGTAGGACGATTTGATCAATAGTTAGCCAAAGGACAAAATCTCTTAAAACTGCTTCTCGGGATATCAAAAAGTTCATATCTTGGCATAACTTGGTTCGCGATTTGAGACCTTTCTCGGGCCGATATTTGGCATGTACTTCATACTTCATATCTTTGAGAGACGTGCATGAGATAATGGTCTTCTCATCGTTCATAGAGTTTCTTCACTTGGAGACTTTTGAGAGGTACTCCAACTTTGTAGACCACGACTTCATGATTATTTATTCAATCTCTAATTGGGATTTTGAGATACAACGATCCGCCTCCTTTTCGGACTTGGATCTATTTATCCTCATACCTTGTTAGGGTCTTTTCGGATAGACTTCTCCATGATCTTTATGAGAGTTGATTGCTTTTCGTCGTGAGTCTTGATCCTTCATATTGACTTTAGGAATAATGCTTTTCACATCACTTTGGATCTTCAGCAATAAAATGGAATCCTCATGCCTTGTTAGGTCCTTTTTGGACTCGCCAATCTTCGCGCCCTGCTTCATAAGTTATGCCTTGGCTATGAACTCTTATCATTACCGAGCAACTTTTAAACGATCTTGGGCTAGAAGCTAAGTAACTTTTCAAATCGTACGACCTTACTTATTGCAGATAATTTATTAGCAAGTGATGGGAGAAAAAGATCATAATTAACTCACATAAGTTAATGAGAGAATACCAAACTTGTAACCAACTCTATCATTTCTCGTTCTCCACAATTTAAAATCTCAAGGAATGAGACTCGTGGATGCTTAGCCTAATAAACCAATTAAGGTCTACATGGTTAAGGATACTAGCTAGAGTGAACTTGGATAAGTAAACTCGGGTTGAGTCAAAATATTCACAACGGGCCTAATATATCTAAGATATCTAAACTTGCTAAAACCATTTTATTAAAATAGGAGAAAAGTAGAAAAAATAAAGGGAACTACAACTAGGCCAAAATAGATTAAAAATTTTGAAAAATGTCGAAAAATTGATTTTCCGGTTAAAATGAGGACAAATACAAGGAAAAGGCCACTTAACTTCGATAGAAGTCCCCCTACACTTAAGATAAACATTGTCCTCAATGTTTAAGCATGTGGGAGTAAACTCCCCTACACTTAGGACATTGTGCACTTTGTTTAAATCTCGTTAAGGAAAAGACAACTAAAGAGATTCCTATTTTAATATTGAGAAATATAAAATAGTGAATCGAAAAGAGTTTAGGATAGAACCGGGAAGAAGGGAACACGGAATCACGGTTCGTCAAAAGTCATCAAGAGTGTGTCGTTGAAGCTCTAATCCCTGCACATGATAAGAAAGAAAGCAAGAAACACCACGGGGCTCCCCCCTACACTTATGGTGAAAATAGATAGATAATTGGGCTGCCTCCCAAAAAGCGCTTGTTTTTGTTAACCGAGTCACGAGCCTGACTCATCCCCGAATTAAATAGTCCATGGGGAAGCCTCGAATGTGATGCCGGGATCAAAGACCTTGTCCTCGTTCCCGGTTGACATCAACAAAGGAGAGGCGGGGGGATAAGTCTTGAATGGGAGGAAGGTCTTTTCAACATACGTAAAGTATGTGAAATCAAGATCCACGGGAGGTGGGTTGGGTATAGTAAGCACATTGTCATCCCCCAAAGACAATGGAGGCTGAGCATTCGGCAAAGCCGTGATGTCATCAATGATAGCATAATCAATATCACCTCCCTGGTCAAAGCACTTATCCTCCGTGATGGTTTCTAACGGAGTGGATGAAAGGTGCTCGGGAGGGGGACTTGGGTCAATACTTTCCTGCAGCAAATTATCAAAAATAATGTCCCCCTCCGTGTCAGAATTATCAATACCTGGAAGGATGGAGTGGATATCGATTTCTTCCAGCAATGGGTCATTATCTTCAACGGGAGGAATAGATGGAGGTAAAGACTTGGAAAGAGAAGGAGAAGTCAACTCTTCGATTTGAGCAATAAGAAGATGAACTTTCCGTAATCTATCGCGGAGAAGCACGTCTTCCACCTCATCCACCAGATCAAGTTCATCGGTGAACTTCTCGTAGGCCGAAGAGAATAAATCGTCATCACCCGCATCTCCCGGTGGAGATTGAGAAATTTCAAAAGTGAAATTCTCATAGCGGAGAGAAGAATCGTCATCACTAGGATCGACCTCTTCCGTAAGAGCAATGTCGTCCTCAGGCTCCATAGCAGGTAAGTCACAAACCTCATCATCCAATACTTTGTCGGGATCAACATCACTAAGCGTATTCAACGAATCTAGATCCTTAGACGCAGTAGGAGCATCGACAGTAGGAGCAGCAACTTTAGAAGATTGGTTGAAAGTGTAGACATAATCGTCGTCATCATCATCATAATAGATGGGACGAGTCCAGTTAGGCGTGACGTAGTCGGCTAACTCTTCCTTGATAACCTCCACATCTTTAAGAAGCTCATGCAGCAACTTTTGTTGTTCATCGCCCCGAGTATGTTCAATTTCACCAATTCTATCCCACGCTGTAATTAAACATTTTGGTGTAGAAAAGAAGGGAAAACGACTAAATTGGCTCAAAAAGGTGTCGGTGGTTTTCAAGGTTTCGTCCACATCAAGCAACGGTTGCCTTTCCTGATGTAAGTCAGCTCGAAGTTGAGCTATACTTTCTAGAATTTCATTCAAAGTAGTGAGTTGTTGATCAAGACTATTTTGCTGAGAGGATTGATGATTGAGGGTGTGATGTGGGGGCTCACGGTTATAGACACTAGGATGATAGCACGGTACTTTCTCAAAGATTTGCGACGGATCACAAAAAGAAGCATCGTGAGGGCCCCCACAAATATAGCACCATGGGTATGGAGAGAAACTGGGTGCCTCTTGTTGATAGCTATTATCATTGTCATAATTGTACCCCGGTTCTTGCCCGTGTCTATACGGGTATTGAATCGGGCACGAAACATGCCAATGAGAATCGCTTCCACAATAGATGCACGGGGGAACAGGAGGTAGGTTCAAAAAGTACGAATTAGTCGAGTTGCACAAAGGACAAAATCCGGATTGTGTGTAGTCGATATCGTTTCCGCACCGCTCACATGTACACCATTGACAAGAGTTGTTCCCAGATAATTGTTTCCCACACCGGACGCAATGGACATAAAAATCCATAAAGAAAGATAGATAAGCAAGAAGAATATTTTTGGTGCAAAACTTTGAAAAAGAAATGCTTTTTATGATTTTTCAAATGTTTTTGGGATTTTTGAAAATTTTTGGACATGAAAAATAACGTTCACAAGTGAACGGGTCCCAAAAGCCAACGCGTCTCTCACAAAAAACCTTCGATCCTCACGAAAAGAGCCGGCAGCGGCGCCATTTTAATAACTGAATTTTTGTATCAATTAAAGTTCGTTTTCTCGGTATCTCTTCGAATTGATCTCTGGTTAATTGTGCGACTCAGTTGTTCTTGGTGAATCAAGAAAAAGGGTGTCGTTGTCTAAAACTAATTAAAAATAAAGACTTGGAACAATTAAAAATAAAGTAAGGAAACAATAATAAAAGACTAAACTTAACGGGAAATAAATGACGAGAAATAAAAGGCAATAAAAGTAAATAACTCCAATTAAAACTTAAATCGAAAGGAAAGCGAGTAAAAGTGTAAATAAAGAAAAGGCGGGAAAAAGTAAAGTTTAAAAACTACAACTGAAAACTCTATTCGGAATAAAATAAGACTATGCGGAATATAAGAAAAATGACTCTATGCGGAATAATTAAAAGCTATGCGGAATAAAATGGTTACTCGGAATAAAAGTGCCTATGCGGAATAAAAATGGAAAAACACATCTATGCGGAAAATATGGTTCTATGCGGAAAGATAGACCCTATGCGGAAAACTGCTCTTATACGGAATAATCAAACATTCCGCATAGGAAGCCCTATTCGGAATAAATAAACATTCCGCATAGAACTCCTATTCGGAATAACTGGTATTCCGCATAAGGAAGAATGGAAACAGATGATTCGGAATAAAAGTAATATTCCGCATAGAGGGAAAACTAAGCAGCTTATTCGGAAAGTCCTGGGCAATAATACAGTAACAGTAACGAGATTCAGGGAATGAAGAATAAAGCACGAATTTGAGCAAATCTAATCAAAACAAACCAAAAGATTAAACCAAAACAACCAACAAACATCAATTAACAACAATCAATCAAAATAAATCATCAAAACTTACAAATAAAGCCAAATCAATCAAAACCCACTTGATTGAAAATAAGAAAACTCAAGAACATGAACACAAAGATTAAGAACAAGTTAAGCAAGAAAGGAAGAAGGAGATTAACAATAAAGTAAAGATTAACAACAATTAAATGGAAACTTACTTGGAATTAAAAGAAAATTAAAGGTGCATTACATGGAGATTAAGAAGCATAAAAGTAAAGAACAAGAAAATGAAGAATGGGGAAGAAAGGCTTGTCAGGCCTCCAACACTTTTACAAAAATGAGATCCTAAACTATTTATAGGAGGGGCAAGCTTAAGGTGGAAGCTTCTCCTTCTTTCTCTTATTTGCAAGCTTAGGTCCTTGATCTTTTTAATCTTTTGTTAATCTTCTTAATACTTGGACTTTGTCTTGGGATTTCTTCAAACTAGTCTTGTAATCTTTAATAAATTAGACTTGAGTTCTTCGGCTTTTTAGTAAACTTCCGTATTTTGACTTTTTCTTCGATAAATCTTCAGAATTGGTCTTGGACTTCCGTTCTTTTTCCACTCTTGATCTTTCGACTTCATCTTTCGTCTTTTTCTTCGATAAAAGCCCGTGAATGCCGTGTTTTCTCCACTTTTTCACCTTTTCGTCCTAAATCACAACAAAAACACAAACCACGCATAATTCCGATATAAATGACATAAAATACACGTTTTGGCTCGGTTATTATTGTAATTAAGTGGTAAAAAGGATGGGTGTTTTCACACCTATCAGTACTAGTATGTCACGATGGTTTATCTAGTTCGAAGGGGTTTAGCTCGAGTTGGATTATAGCTTCATTTTCGATACGTGAGTACGTGTTCGACGTGGGTTTCTCTAGTTCAAAGTTTTGAGTTGCGTTAGAGGTGAACTTAGTTGCCATATCGTGAGTTCGATAAGGTTAAACTCCACCTCCATTTTCTTTCATACTGTTGTGGCGTCATATTTTTACTCGTATGTCACCCTACCATGTTTTACTTGAAAACTTAACGCCACGGCTTCATTAAAACGATTTAAAGCATGCATTTGTTATGGGTTTCACATTAAATTTTTTGAACAGCTTCTTTAAAAATCACGTTAGTATGTATTTTGGTGTGAGTTGAGCTAAATGGGTACGTGTGTCGAAACCCGGTTTTGTGTCGTGAGAATGCAAGCACACGTGAGATGAGAGTTTTGTGAGAGTTTCGTTGTGAGTTTGAATGTGAGCATGCGAGAGTTTGGCTAGAGTTTTGCGAGAGCCTGTGAGTTGTTGAGGATTATGTTGCGAGGAGTATGAGTTAACATAGTGACGAAAGTGATACACATATTGGACTGAAATACAAAACAATGGTAGAGTTTACTTTTTTATATATAACGAGAGAAACTTAAACAGTTTGAAGGAAACGTTGTTTTTTTTACATATAATGGTGGGAGAGTGATAGGTGTGTAAACACCCATCCTTTTTACCACTTAATTACAATAATAACCGGACCAAAACGTGTATTTTATGTCTTTTATGTCGGAATTATGCGTGGTTTGTGTTTTTGTTGTGATTTAGGACGAAATTGTGAAAAGTGGAGAAAACACGGCATTTACGGACTTTTATTGAAGAAAAAGATGAAAGATGAAGTCAAGAAGTCAAGAGTGCAAAAAGAACGGAAGTCCAAGACCAATTCTGAAGATTTATCGAAGAAAAAGTCAAAAGACGGAAGTTTACCAAAAGCCGAAGAACTCGAGTCTTATTTATTGAAGAATTAAAAGACGAGTTTAAAGAAATCCCGAGCCAAAAGTCCTTAAAGTCCAAGATTAACAAAAGACTAAGAAGGAAGGACTTAATGGTGCAATTAACAAGAAAGGAAGGAGAGGAGGAAGCTTCCTCTAACCACTCTCCTAATCTCCTATAAATAGACCATTAGTATCTCATTTTCATTTTTGTTGGCTAGAGTGACACTAGTTCTTCCACCTTTACTTTTATGCACCTTTAATTACCTTGCACCTTTAATTACCTTGTCTTGCACTTTAATTTTCAAGTAATTTAATTTTATCTTTATTGCACTTTTACTTTTCTTGTCAAAATCTCTCATTCTACCTTTCTTTCTTGCTTGATCTTTATGTTTACATGTTTATTATCTTGCTTATTTGATTAAAGATTGTGTTTTTATGCTTGTGATTGTGTTAGATTATAGATTCTTTTAGCTTATTTGTTTTCATCTTTAAGTTTTTAAAGTTTTGATAAAAGTTATTTTCATATAAAAGTTTGTTTTTCGTAAATCTTTTCCATTTCGTGATTTAAAAGTCTGTAAATTTCAGTTTAGTAGCTTATTTTCATACGGTTTGCCTTAGGATTTTCGTCTTGTGCTTATTAGACTTATAGCTTATTTTTCTAGCTTATTTTTCATCCATTTCACCATATTCCGATCTGTACGATCGGAAAAGGGTTTCACATTCCGACCATAGCTCTTTGGCTTGGTCGGAAAAGGGTTACAATATTCCGATTGGGTGGCTTAGTATTCCGATCAGGGTAGGTTAGGGTATTCCGATCAGGTAAGTGACAGTTATTCCGATTGGTGCTCCTTTCCACATTCCGATCGAGGTGTTTGTTTGGACATTCCGATCAGGTAAGGTGACATATTCCGATCAGAGGGTTTCGATCAACATTCCGACCAAGTTCCACTACTCATTCCGCGGGATCAATATTCCGACCAGCAGGATAAGTAAACATTCCGATCAAGAGTGACAGATATTCCGATCAGGGTGTTTTGGTTATTCCGATGGTGAGTTGATCGGAATATATTCCGATTAGGATTGTTTTCTTTATACTTTGTCCATTTTTAATTCTCGTCACGCTTTTAAATTCAAGTCATTTAATTAATTTACTTTTCTAAGTTTTTAATATTGCACCCTTTCGTTTAATTAGATTTAGATTTATTTTAACACCACTTTACTTTAACGACATTTACTTTTAAGTCT
Source organism: Glebionis coronaria (assembly GCA_025667525.1). Lineage (NCBI taxonomy): Eukaryota > Viridiplantae > Streptophyta > Magnoliopsida > Asterales > Asteraceae > Glebionis > Glebionis coronaria. Next base: position 417,138,110 of record CM046878.1, on the reverse strand, counting down.
TTGCACTTTTTATTTAAAATCAACCAAAAATATTTATTTCACCAAAAACAATTGAGTCGCACATAGAACCTAGATCAATTCGATTAGACCACGAGAACGATAATTTTCTTACTAGGCAAAAGCCGTGTATTAAATGGCGCCGCTGCCGGCTCTTTTCGTAAAGATTAACGGTTTTCTGTGAAAGACGCGTTGCTTTTTGGGATCCGTTCATTCGTGAGCGTTATTTTTCTTGCATAAAAAATTCAAAAATCATAAAAATAAAAAATTGATAAAAATTCATAAAAATTAAAAATTTCAAAAATCCAAAAAGATTTTATCTTTATTGTGTATATATATTCTCTTTGTGTTTGGTTTCTTTTTCTTTTGCATTTTCAGGTGTATGCGTACTAGATCTTCAAATTATCAAGAGCCCGAGACTCAAGAAGATTTAGCTATGTCAGGTGTTAACAACAATAATCCACCGCACCTTAACAATAACAACAATGTTCTTCCACAGCCCGATCTTCGGACAATGGAGGAGCTTTGTCAACCTACCATGTTTGGACGAGGAGGACCGATTGCGCCGATGCAAATCAACGCTCTTGAGTTTTCGTTGAAGCACCACATGATTCAGCAAGTGCAAACTAATCCATTCGACGGAATGCCTGATGATGATGCCAACAAACACCTCGACAAGTTCATTACAATCACTCAAAGCATGAAGTTGCCTGGTGCCACAATGGATGTTCTACGTCTACAACTCTTTCCACATACTTTATCGCATCATGCCGAGAAATGGTTTGATCGTCTCCCGAAGAATTCTATTCACACTTGGGATGACATGACTCAACGCTTTTTGTCGTGCTACTTTCCACCATCCATGGTCACGAGCCTTCGCAATCAAATCAGCGGTTTCATGCAAGACCCTGATGAATCTCTTTTTGATGCTTGGGAAAGATATAATGTCTTGATTGATCGTTGTCCATACCACAACATGCTCCCTGTGACCTTAATAGATACTTTCTACAACGGATTGACTTTTCGAGATCGTGATACGATTAATGCAGCCGCCGGTGGCACATTTATGAAAAGGAGACCCGAGGAGTGTAGAGAGTTAATTGAGAACATGACTACTCACCACAAAAACTGGGATTCCTCCGCTTCTTCAAGGAACAACCCGAGAGTCAATGGTTCTAATACTTCAGCAAACCCTGAGATGACCGAACTCACCCGCATGATGACTGAAATGAGCAAAAGTATCACGCTTCTCGCTTCAAACCAACAACAACAAGTTAAAGCGGTTGCCAATCCTTGTGAAACATGCGGCGGTCCTCACTCATACACCGATTGTCCTTCAACACAGGGAAATCCGGAAAATGTGTATGCAGCTTATGGTAATTATTCACCGGAAAATTACCAAGCTCGACCTCAAGGGGATCGAAATTTGCTGAGTTACCGGTCCAACAATTACCTTTCACCTGGTTTTTCTCCTCAAAACCAAAACCCCGCCAACAACTACAATAGAAGCAACCAAATCCCACCAAGAGCTTCTAATCCTTATCACCCACCCGCTCAACAAACCCCACCCATTAACCCCGATGTTGAAGCCATCATGAGAACCCACGGTGAGCAAATCAAGAATCTACAGAGCCAAATTATCAATCTGAAAGGAGATATCACCAAGCAAGGAAATGAGATAAGATCCGAGCTTCGAGATAATATTCAATCCTCCTTCAGCAATCAAACGAATGATTTAAAGAATATGCTTGCTAGTTTCTTGCCCGCCGCTCAACCTTCTTCTTCGAGTTCTCTACCCTCAAACACCATCACCAATCCGCGAGCAAATGTGAGTGCTATTACTACTCGTAGTGGAATTACCATTGTCGATCCACCAATCCCACCCCCATCATCTACACCTCCTCCACCACCATTTATCCCTACTCCTCCTACACCTAGTATTAGTGCACCATTACCGTCTCCGCCTCGTCATGACGATGTACCTTGGAAGGACCCTTCAACATCTCAACCTTTACCTACTACACCCGCACCTTCACCACCCAAACCCAATATCCCTTATCCCTCTCGTTTAGGCAAGACCAAAATGCTAACCAAGGATGACTTTGAAGTGACACGCTATGTGAAGATGATCTCTCAGATGAACTTCAACATTAGCTTTCTTGAGGCACTTGTCCACATGCCGAAATTTGTCAAAGCATTTAAGGAATTGCTTAACAAGAAGGAGAAGCTTATTGAACTCGCCAACACACGCCTAAATGAAAACTGCTCAGCAGTTATTCTTAATGAACTTCCAGAAAAGCTTGGAGATCCCGGTCGTTTTGTGTTGCCTTGCGTTTTCAACAAAACTGAAGAATTTACTGCCCTTGCTGATCTCGGGGCTAGTATTAATCTTATGCCGCTGAGTGTTTAGAAAACACTATCATTACCCGACCTCACTCCAACGAAGATGACTCTCGAACTTGCTAATCGCACTCTCGCTTACCCCATTGGTATTGACGAAGATGTGTTCATTAAAGTTGGCACATTTACTTTCCCGGTCGACTTTGTCGTTGTTGATTATGAAATGGACCCTCGTATTCCTTTAATACTTGGTCGGCCATTCTTGAGAACCGGACGTGCTTTAGTTGATGTGGCCGAAGGTGAGTTAATCTTAAGAGTCGGGGATGATGCACAAGTTTTCAAAATGGGGAAGCTTACAAGTAAATCCTTTGGAGGCAGAGATTCGGTGAATATGATTAATGTGCTCGATGACTTTACCGTCTACAACAATCCTCTATTCGACTCTTGCATCGATAATCCACTTTTTCATGATGATGTGGATGATTCTCGGTCCACTTTGGAACCTTCTCCCATTTATGATTCTCCACCGATTTTTTATGCTTATGATGATGATTTTAGCTCAGATTCGGATGATTATGATGACCTTACTTCTGAGTATCCCGAGCTGCCCACGTATGATGACTTCGATGAGGCTGATACTCTTTTGAGCGATTCTTCACATGATGAAGATCCTCCGCCATCACTCGATCCTACTTTGGAGGATTACTCATTTGAGGAAGATTTCTCTACGTTTCTCAACACTTACTTCCCTCATGAGAGTGATGCTCCTCCTTATGATTTTGAAGATTATCGTCTTGATCCTACTTTGGATTTGAAGAACATTCTTGCAAAGGAGAAGAAACCGGTCGACACCAATATCCGCAGCACTTATGAGTTAACACCTCTTTGTCCCCCTTCTGAGGACGAGGTTGTGCTTCTTCGCGGATCTTCTTCACACTCTGCTAAGCCTGAGTGCTATTTTCCCTTAAAGGAAAAGGTGTTCGACCCCGGTATTGATATTTTGCAGCCATCTCAGTATCCACCTGATGAAATAAAAGGAAAAATGTTTGGAAATATTGAAGACATGATTGCACCACTTCAACCTTGCTTCCACCATGCTCCATCGCTACTTAAGGGAACCTTGCCCACTCTTCTTTGGCTTGCCTTGTTCGCCTTAAGCTTGTGCTATTTGATGGACGAAAACTATGTCTTTGATCCTGGTGGATATATTTCATGCTTCTTCCTATGATGATCAAGGTCGAGTGAGGCTCACGACTTGCTAAACAAAAACCAAGCGCTTCTTGGGAGGCAACCCATGCATCTATCTTTTCACTTTCTTTATTATAAGTGTCGGGGAGACCCGTTGGTTTGTTTTCCTCTCCTCTCTTCTTAATCAGGGATTCGAGCTTCAATGATCCACTCTTGATGATTCTTGACGACCCGTGATTCTGTGTCCACTTCATCCCGGTTCTATCATAAACTCTTTTCGATTCACTATTTTATATTTTCTCAATATTTAGGAATCTCTTTAGTTGTCCTTTCCTTAGCGAGATTTAAACAAAGTTCACAATGTCCTAAGTGTAGGGGAGTTTACTCCCACATGCTTAAACATTGAGGACAATGTTTATCTTAAGTGTAGGGGGGACTTCTATCGAAGTTAAGTGGCCTTTTCCTTGTATTTGTCCTCATTTTAACTGGAAAATCAATTTTTCGACATTTTTCAAAATTTTTGATCTATTTTGGCCTATTAGTTTTATCTTTTGCATGGTTATTTTCTTTCCTTGCTAGAATAAATTTTTAATAAAGTGGTTTTAATTTTTAAACGTTATGAATCTTTTGACTCAACCAGAGTTTACTTATCTAAGTTACTCTAGCTAGTATCCTTAACGTGTTTAAGTCAAGTTTTGCTAGGCTTTTATATAGGGAGCTATAAAACGCGAAAGTCTTAACCCTCACGGGTTAAGAACAAGAACTTTTCGCAAGTTCCTATAATTGATCCTAGAGAGTCGTTTATCAAGGGAACTTTAAAATGCGATTTCTAAACTTGAAAAAGTCTAAGAACTTGCAAGATCCTATAGATGACTCGAAAACACAAAACTTTGATTTAATAGGCTAAGCATCCACGAGTCTCATTCCTTGAGATTTTAAACTGTGGAGAACGAGAGATGATAGAGCCAATTATAAGTTCGCTATTCTTTCGTGAATTTATGTGAGTTAATTATGAGCCTATTCTCCCATCGCTTGTTAATAAATTTATCTGCAATAAATAAGGTTGTACGATTTGAAAAGTTACTTAGCTTCTAGCCCAAGATCGTTTAAAAGTTGCTCGGTATGGATTAGAGTTCATAGCCAAGGCATAACTTATTGAAGCGGGATGCGAAGATTGGCGAGTCCGAAAAGGCCCTAACTAGGCGTGATCCTGAATTCACCAAGGAGCGTCAACGTCGATCTCGTGTTAAGTACACACAGATTTCTATGTCGATAACACGCTCTAAGCTTTAAGGACAAAGCTTCTTTAACTATGGGAGACTGTAACACACGGTAATTTGCAGACTTTCTAAAATTACAGTTTTGCCCCCTAGACTTTTTATCTAGTCAACTATGTGCTATATTTCTACTTATCTGAGAAGCGTTCCCTTATTTTGTGAAATAACGTATGCTGACGTGTATTTTGCTTAGAATGTTCTCAATCTGAATTGCTGTGAACACTGCGAGTGTGTCATTATTGATTGCGTAATAACTTACGATCAATACTTTAACGTATCTGATATTTATTTTCATTACGTGTGCATTATCTGTGTAAGATTTAGTTGTGTCACGTTGCGCGAATTATCTGCAATTTGACTATTGTTCACGTATCTGTACGTAAAATACTGTGCAAGTACTTACGTTTATTATTATTATTATAATTAATTTAACGAGCCTTTATTTATCGTTCTACTTTCTGTAAAAAATAATTAGGATCCGCCTAATTATTCGACACGCACTGCGTAAATCTTAATGCTCCAAGTTCATCCTCATACACTATAATTCTACAACTTCTAATTAAATCCTTCTCACTTTTGGCACCCACTTACCTTATTTTACTAATATAACTTAACCAACTAATACTACTAGGAAACCTTACCATAGTTAGCCAAGATGAACCATCCTAGAGTTATCTTGACCGGATCATGAGCAAGCAAACTCATACTAAAAGCATGTATGTACTGAGAGACAGTTACATTTTGTTTCCTTAGAAAAATAGACTAGGCAAATACTTATACTACCCTACACTTATTTGTCACTTTACTACAATTGCATTTCAATTTTCTCTCGCCATGCCTTTAACTATCACACACTAACACACACACAAACACAGAAACACTTCACTTTTTCTCTCAATCGGATATACAAACTAAACTCCTTTTTCTATACCTTCAAGAACTCCATTTTTCCACCCTTATATCCCATCATAACATCAAAATGACTACCCACCTATCCTAAAATCATTTACACATAACAATCTATACACACAATCCTTATTTTATCATCTATTTCATTTTTATTTTACTTTAGAAACTTAAACAAACATCAACCAAAAATGACTGAGATCACTTCTTAAACCAACGTGGGTTTTCAAAGTGGGTTTCCTGTTTTTGAACGTGGGTTATAGCTAGAAGAAGATGATTTCATTCGTTCACAAAGTAGGTTCTTTGATTCGACACAAGTTCACCGGTTCGAAGGGTTTTTGTTGCTGTTGCGAAGCGGGTACTAGTATGTCACGATGGTTTCTCTAGTTCGAAGGGGTTTAGCTCGAGTTGGATTATAGCTTCATTTTTGATACGTGAGTACGTGTTCGACGTGGGTTTCTCTAGTTCAAAGTTTTGAGTTGCGTTAGAGGTGAACTTGGTTGCCATATCGTGAGTTCGATAAGGTTAAACTCCACCTCCATTTTCTTTCATACTGTTGTGGCGTCATTTTTTTACTCGTATGTCACCCTACCATGTTTTACTTGAAAACTTAACGCCACGGCTTCATTAAAACGATTTAAAGCATGCATTTGTTATGGGTTTCACATTAAAGTTTTTGAACAGCTTCTTTAAAAATCACGTTAGTATGTATTTTGGTGTGAGTTGAGCTAAATGGGTACGTGTGTCGAAACCCGGTTTTGTGTCGTGAGAATGCAAGCACACATGAGATGAGAGTTTTGTGAGAGTTTCGTTGTGAGTTTGAATGTGAGCATGCGAGAGTTTGGCTAGAGTTTTGCGAGACCCTGTGAGTTGTCGAGCATTATGTTGCGAGGCGTATGAGTTAACATAGTGACGAAAGTGATACACATATTGGACTGAAACGTTTTACAAAACAATGGTAGAGTTTACTTTTTATATATAACGAGAGAAACTTAAACAGTTTGAAGGAAACATTGTTTTTTTACATATAATGGTGGGAGAGTGATAGGTGTGTAAACATCCATCCTTTTTACCACTTAATTACAATAATAACCGGACCAAAACGTGTATTTTATGTCTTTTATGTCGGAATTATGCGTGGTTTGTGTTTTTGTTGTGATTTAGGACGAAATTGTGAAAAGTGGAGAAAACACGGCATTTACGGACTTTTATTGAAGAAAAAGATGAAAGATGAAGTCAAGAAGTCAAGAGTGCAAAAAGAACGGAAGTCCAAGACCAATTCTGAAGATTTATCGAAGAAAAAGTCAAAAGACGGAAGTTTACCAAAAGCCGAAGAACTCGAGTCTTATTTATTGAAGAATTAAAAGACGAGTTTAAAGAAATCCCGAGCCAAAAGTCCTTAAAGTCCAAGATTAACAAAAGACTAAGAAGGAAGGACTTAATGGTGCAATTAACAAGAAAGGAAGGAGAGGAGGAAGCTTCCTCTAACCACTCTCCTAATCTCCTATAAATAGACCATTAGTATCTCATTTCGTTTTTGTTGGCTAGAGTGACACTAGTTCTTCCACCTTTACTTTTATGCACCTTTAATTACCTTGCACCTTTAATTACCTTGTCTTGCACTTTAATTTTCAAGTAAGTTAATTTTATCTTTATTGCACTTTTACTTTTCTTGTCAAAATCTCTCATTCTACCTTTCTTTCTTGCTTGATCTTTATGTTTACATGTTTATTATCTTGCTTATTTGATTAAAGATTATGTTTTTATGCTTGTGATTGTGTTAGATTATAGATTCTTTAACTTATTTGTTTTCATCTTTAAGTTTTTAAAGTTTTGATAAAAGTTATTTTCATATAAAAGTTTGTTTTTCGTAAATCTTTTCCATTTCGTGATTTAAAAGTCTGTAAATTTCAGTTTAGTAGCTTATTTTCATACGGTTTGCCTTAGGATTTTCGTCTTGTGCTTATTAGACTTATAGCTTATTTTTCTAGCTTATTTTTCATCCATTTCACCATATTCCGATCTGTACGATCGGAACAGGGTTTCACATTCCGACCATAGCTCTTTGGCTTGGTCGGAAAAGGGTTACAATATTCCGATTGGGTGGCTTGGTATTCCGATCAGGGTAGGTTAGGGTATTCCGATCAGGTAAGTGATAGGTGTGAAAACACCCATCCTTTTACCACTTAAATCGGGCTAAAACGAGACCAAAACACGTATTTAATATCATTTGTTTGGAGTTATGCGTGGTTTTTGTGTTTATTGTGTTTTCAGAGGCAACCGGATGAATATTGAAGAAAACATGGGATTGCACGGGTTTTATCAAGGAAAAAAGACTCAAGACGAAGTCTATTGTCCAAGAGATGTAAAAGTTTTGAAGTCATTGTGCCTATTTAAAGATTTATCGAAGAATAGAGCCAAAGATGGAAGATTCATATATGTCGAAGAACTCGAGTCTATTAAACAAAAGATTATAAGACGAGTTGGAATAATTCACCGAAACTTCTCAAATCCAAGTCGGAAACGTTTATTTAAAGAAGCGTGAAGACTAAAGAAGAAAGAAGAAAAAGAAGCCCAAATCGAAGCCCAATCAAAAGCCCATCACCACCATACACACGCCTATATAAAGCCCTTACTTCACAAATTTTCACACACTTAGTCTTTAGGTAGTTTCTAGTTTTAGAGAGAGAAAGTTCTAAACTTTCTCTCACTAGATTTCATCTTTTTCCATTCAAGATCAAAACTTTGTATTACGTTTTCATTAATCAAGTTCAAGTTTTATCTTTTAATCTTTAATCTCATCCTTCCTTTCTTTTACTTTTATTGATTTTGGTACAAATCTCGTGTGATCCGTGTTGTTCATCAATGATTTGTGCTTAAAAAGTTGATTACTTTTTATGTTTCCTTAAGTTTATGCACTAATAAGCTTTAAGATACTTGTTCTTATTGGCTTATTTGTTGATTTAGCTTACTTTACTTTTTAGAGTTTTTATGAAAAGTTCATCTTTTTATTGATTTGATTTAAAAGTTGTTTGTTTTAAAGTTTATAAAAGTTGTTTTTAGTGCTTATTTGATCAGCTTATTATTAGATTCGAGTTAGTTTTGGGTTTTAGCTTATTCCAATAGCTTATTTCCTTAGCTTTTCACTCGATTTTGCACTATTTTCAGAAAGGGCAAAGCCCTTTTCCGATCGGATATTCCGACCAAGCCACATCCCCCTTTCCGATCGCATGATCGGAAAAGGGTTTCATATATTCCGACGGTAAGAATTTTGACATTCCGATCAGTGCCTATTTCCCCCAACTTTCCGATTTGGACTTTTCCTAGTATTCCGATTGGGGCTAGTTTGTACATTCCGATTGGTAAGTTGAGTATTCCGATTGCTGCTATTTTCCGAGCATTCCGATTGTGTTTCTTTTGGCAATATTCCGACAAGTAGACCCTTCACATATTCCGATCAATCGATCGGAATAACATTCCGATTACACCCGTTTTTGGTTATTCCGATTGAGTTGTTTTGCTTTACTCCGTTCTTACTTTCTTTTAGTACTTGTCAATTAAGTCTATATTTTTACAAAGTTCTCCAAGTGTTAGTTTTTATTGAATGTCCATTTATTTTTCTAGTATAATCTTTAAAGTTTTCAAACATTTAATTTTAAATTCGTCTTTTCACTTTAATCATTTAAGTCTTTAAGTTTACTCTTCGACACTTAATTAATTATTATTAGTTTAAAATAGATAAAAAAACTCATCACCTTTATATTAACCAAGAACAAATCATTCCACTTAAGACCGAGATCAATTCGAGAGGACTGTGAGAAATTTATAACCCATAAAAAATCAGTGTATCAAATGGCGCCGCTGCCGGCTCTTCTCGTTAAGATCAAAAGTTTTTTGTGAGAACTTGGATTTTGGGATCCGTTCCCCGTGAACGTTACTTTTTCACAAAAAAAAAAAAAAAAAAATTTCAAAAATCCTAAAAAATATAAAATTTTCAAAAATACAAAAAAATTAAAAAACATAAAAACCAAAAATATTTTTGCTTTGTTTTTCTCTTGTTAGTTCTTTTGCAGGTGTATGCGCACTCGATCCACGTCATATCAAGAGCCCGAGCCTCTCGATCACTTAGACATGGCCGTTGTACCACCTCCAAACAATAATAACAACAACAACCCACCTTTCAACAACATGAACAATAACAACAACAATGAGCCCCTTCCGGATAATCGCCCGATAATTGAATTGCTGCAAGCTCATGTCGATGGCAACACGGATCCAATTGTTATACCACCAATTGCCGCCAACAATTTCGAGCTAAAATCAGGCTTTATCCAGATGGTCTCCGCTCAACCATTCTTGGGACGAACCATTGATGATCCACACGACCACATCAAGAGATTCTTGCAACTCACCAACACGGTCAAGTTCAATGGTGTTCCACAAGAGGTTATAAGGTTACAACTTTTTCCCTTTTCTTTAGAGGGACAAGCCCGGCATTGGCTTGCTAAGGAACCGCCACAGAGTATTCTCTCATGGACGGATTTGGAAACAAAGTTTATCAACTACTTTTTTCCACCCTCTCGTACTACCGCTTTGCGGAATGAGATCATAAATTTTGAACAAAAGTACGATGAGTCATTCAGTGAATCTTGGGATCGCTTTAAAGATCTTTTAAGAAAATGCCCACAACATGGTTTTACCAAAGTACATCAAATCAATACTTTTTACAATGGTTTAAGCATGAGTGACCAAGATTCACTGAACAGTGCCTCGGGGGGTAATCTTTGGCTAAGACTTCCAATGCTGCTTGGGATATCATTGAGAACAAATCTCGTGTGCAAACCAAGAGTGTTCGGGCCAATGTCGCTAGTGCTAGCACAAGTGACAGCGACAAGCGATTGGACAAAATCACCACGCTTCTTGAATCGCTTGTCACCCACACCGTCAGCAACAACAACAGCAACAACGCCAAAAACGCTCAAGTGAACGCTGTCAGCCAACCTTGTGAGATATGCGGTGGTCCTCACTCTTATACAACTTGTACGGCCACCCAAGACTACCCTGCTGAGAATGTGAATGCGGCATATGGCACCTATCCTCAACCTGCTTATCAAGCTAGACCTCAAGGTGACCGTAACTTGCTTAGCTATCGATCCAACAACTATCTTTCCCCACCTGGCTTTCCTCCTACCAACCCAAACCAACAACAAAACCTTAATCGCCCTCCGCAACAACAACAACAACCTCGACAACCATACATCCCACCTCACAAGCAGCAACAACCACCTCAACGTAACAACCAAGTTTTCCAACAACCTGCTTACCAACCACCTGCATACAATGCTCCTCCCAACCAAACCACCACTGCATTACACCAAGAGGTTGCAACCTACATGAGAACCAATGATGTGATAGTGGGAAATCTCCAAGAGGAAGTGCACAATTTGAAAGCAGACTTGGTCAAGCAAGGAAACGATTTGAGAGCCGACATGAGAAACACGTTGGATAGCCAAACTAATGATCTGAGGAACATGATGGCTAGTTTCTTCCAAGGTAATCAACCCTCTTCTTCGGGTACTCTTCCGAGTAACACCGTTACGAACCCAAGAGGGGAGATGAAAGCAATCACTACTCGAAGTGGCAAAGGTACCAAGGAACCCGAGCTTCCTATACCTCCACCGTTGGTTGTGACTAAGGAGAACGAGTCGCCTGCTCCTATTCCTCCTCCTTCTCCTTCCCCAATTTCTCCACCTCTTCCTTTTACCCCTCCTCTACCCGCGGTTGTGAGTGATCCTATTCCCCTAAAGCCTTCTTCTTCATCCAATATACCTTATCCATCTAGGTTGAGGAAAGAGAAGCTCAAAAGCAAGGACGATATTCAGGTTTCTAACTTTCTTAAGATGTTTAAACAACTGAATTTCAATATCTCCTTCGCTGAGGCTCTCGCTCACATGCCCAAATACGTGAAAATGTTTAAAGATATTCTGAGCGACAAGGAAAAGCTCCTCGATATTGCCAACACCCAACTTAATGAGAATTGCTCTGCAGTGCTCTTAAGGAAATTGCCAACCAAGCTTGGTGATCCGGGTCGTTTCCTTATCCCTTGCAATTTCCCGGGAGTAGAGAATTGCATGGCCCTAGCCGATCTAGGTGCCAGTATTAATTTCATGCCTCTAAGTGTTTGGAAGCAATTATCTCTCCCAGAGCTAGTCCCCACCAAAATGACTTTGGAATTAGCTAACCGTACGGTTGCTTATCCAGTGGGGATAGCCGAAGACGTCATTGTAGGAGTCGACAAATTCACCTTCCCTGCTGATTTTGTTGTCGTCGACTACGAGATGGACCCCCGTGTGCCACTCATTGTTGGTCGTCCATTCCTTAGGACCGGTCGCACTCTCATTGATGTTGAAGCCGGTGAGCTTATCATGAGAGTAGGTGACGATAAAGTAGTCTTCAACATGGGAAAGTTGTCTAAACAGCCTTATTCATATGAGAGCGTTAATTGTATTGACGTTCTTGATGAGGCTTGTGAAGAACACTTTAATGATGCTTGCAAAAGTATTCCTACCTCTCTTCCCAATGTTGAGACCGTGTCCTCCATTGATTCATCGTTATCTCTATTTAGAGATAGTGATTTATTTTGGAACAATCTTGAAGATACCATGGGAGATGTGAATTTAGCTACTAATGATTCTCCCACCGAGGGGGATGAAGACATGAATTTCTTTGACAATCTTCTCACTGAAGACAATCCTTCTCCTCCATCTCCCACGGTCATTGTTATCGATACTCCGACTTCGAATACGCCTCCCGTCGAAAATCCTCCGGATTTAGAACTTAAGGAGTTGCCGCCCCATCTCGAGTATGTATTCCTTGATGAAGAGAAGAAGTCGCCAGTTATCATTGCTAAGGATTTGAAGGATGAAGAGAAGGCCCGACTTGTCGCTGTGTTGAAAGATCATAAGAAGGCTATTGCTTGGAAGATTTCGGATATTCGTGGAATTGATCCTCACTTCTGCACACACAAAATTCTCATGGAGGACGACTTTAAGCCCACAATTCAAAGCCAACGAAGGGTGAATCCAAAAATCCATGAAGTCATCAAAACAGAGGTTATCAAACTTCTTGATGCGGGTATGATTTACCCTATTTCGGATTCACCGTGGGTTAGTCCAATCCATTGTGTGCCCAAGAAGGGCGGAATAACCGTTGTTCCCAATGAACACAACGAGTTAATTTCCACTCGTCTCGTTACTGGGTGGAGAGTTTGTATAGACTACCGCAAACTCAATGATGCCACGAGAAAGGATCATTTCCCTCTACCTTTTATGGACCAAATGCTTGAACGTTTAGCCGGTAATGAATATTACTGCTTTCTTGATGGTTTCTCGGGTTATTTCCAAATACCCATCGATCCCCAAGATCAAGAGAAGACTACATTCACTTGTCCCTATGGCACATTTGCTTACAAAAGAATGCCTTTTGGCTTATGTAATGCGCCCGGGACTTTCCAAAGGTGCATGTTAGCTATCTTCCATGACATGGTTGACCAAACCATGGAAGTCTTCATGGATGATTTCTCGGTCTTCGGGGATTCTTTTTCTTCTTGCCTTGCCAATTTGGAACGTATGCTCAAGCGGTGCGAAGACACTCGCCTAGTTCTGAATTGGGAAAAATGCCATTTTATGGTAAAAGAAGGCGTCGTGCTTGGACATAAGATCTCGAAAGCCGGTCTTGAAGTAGACCGTGCTAAAGTCGATGTTATCGCAAAGTTGCCTCCACCTTCAACCGTGAAGGGTGTGAGAAGTTTCCTGGGTCATGTGGGCTTCTACCGTCGATTCATCAAAGATTTTTCTCAAATCGCTCGCCCGATGACCCACCTCTTGGAAAAAGATACTCCTTTTATCTTCTCCAAAGAGTGTCTTGAAGCCTTCAACTCGCTTAAAGATAAGCTAACTAAGGCACCCGTCTTGGTTACCCCTAATTGGGAGCTTCCCTTTGAGTTGATGTGCGATGCTAGCGATTTTGCTATTGGAGCGGTTCTTGGACAAAGAGTGAACAAACACTTCCAACCGATCCATTACGCTAGCAAGACAATGACGGGGGCACAATTGCATTATACGACAACCGAAAAAGAGCTTTTAGCTGTTGTCTATGCTTTTGAAAAATTCCGCCCCTATCTTGTCCTTTCTACCACCATTGTGTATACCGATCATTCCGCGCTGAAGTACTTGTTGACAAAGCAAGATTCCAAACCAAGACTTCTTCGCTGGGTTTTGCTGCTCCAGGAATTTAAAATCGAAATTCGCGATAAAAAAGGAGCAGAAAACCTAGCCGCGGATCATCTCAGCAGACTTGAGGATCCTTACTAGGGGGATCATCCGAACAAAGAAATCAATGATTCTTTTCCCTTGGAGACCTTAATGTCTATAAACTCGAAGTCGAATGAAACCCCGTGGTTTGCGGACTTTGCAAACTACTTGGCGGGTGGAATTCTCAAGGAAGGGTTGACGTCCCAACAAAAGAAAAAGTTCTTCACCGACATCAAGACTTATTTTTGGGACGACCCTTACCTATTCAAACAATGTGCCGACCTGATTATTCGCCGATGTGTTGATGGACCGGCAACGTCTGAAATCCTTGATGCTTGCCACAAAGGACCCACCGGTGGTCACTTTGGTCCCAACTACACCGCTAAAAAAGTGTTTGACTCGGGATTTTATTGGCCCTCCATATACCGTGACGCTCACGATATGGTCAAACGATGTGATGTTTGCCAAAAGCAAGGCAAAATCACACATAAAGACGAGATGCCTCAGAATTTCATTCAAGAGTGTGAAATCTTTGATGTTTGGGGTATCGACTTTATGGGGCCATTCCCTTCTTCTAAAGGAAACAAATATATCCTTGTAGCCGTTGACTACGTTTCAAAGTGGGTCGAAGCCAAAGCTTTACCCACTAATGACGCAAGGGTGGTTTGTAACTTTTTGAAAGCTCTTTTCGCTAGATTCGGTGTGCCTCGTGCCATTATTAGTGAACGTGGTACTCATTTCTGCAATGACCAATTTGCTAGAGTCATGGCTAAGTACGGTGTAAACCATCGTCTTTCCACAGCCTACCACCCACAAACTAATAGCCAGGCTAAAATATCCAACCGAGGACTGAAGCGAATTCTTGAAAGAACTGTGGGAGAGCATCGTGCCTCATGGGCTGATAAACTTGATGATGCTTTGTGGGCTTTCCGTACTGCTTACAAGACCCCGATCGGCTGTACGCCTTATCGTCTTGTGTACGGGAAAGCGTGCCACCTCCCCATTGAGTTGGAGCACAAGGCTTACTGGGCCTTGAAGTGGGCTAATTTTGATATAAACAAAGCCGGTGACCTACGCAAGATCCAACTCAATGAGCTGAATGAACTTCGGAATGAGGCTTATGAAAATTCTTTAATCTATAAGGAAAGAACTAAGCTCATTCACGACTCCAAGATCAAAAACCGAGAGTTCCATGTTGGAGACAAAGTCTTACTTTTTAACTCTCGGTTGAAAATCTTCTCGGGAAAGCTCAAATCTCGTTGGTCCGGCCCATTCACCATTGCCCAAATTTTTCCATATGGTACTCTCGAGCTCGCTCAACCTAATGGACCAAATTTTAAAGTGAATGGCCAACGAGTGAAGTTGTACTTCAGTGAGGACACCTCTCAGGAGGTGATTCCTTCCCTCACCACGTTCCCCATGAACTAATTTTGGGTCGAGTCAGGCTCGTGACTCGGTTATAAAAAACAAGCGCTCCTCGGGAGGCAGCCCGAGTATCTATCCTTTTATGTTTTAATCCCCTAAGTGTAGGGGGACTTCTATACGTATTTGTATTTGTGTGGTGATGTGATTACAGGGATAAGTGCACTCTTGGAATCTTTGAAGAACCGTGTTCCCGTGTTATCCGAAATCCGGTTCTATCTCTCAACTATCGTGATTCAATTTTCTTCATACTCACATTTGAAATTGATCACTTTAGTCGTCTCTTCCTTAACTTGAGTTAACCAACGTGCACAATGTTATAAGTGTAGGGGAGACTTTTCCCACATGCTTAAACATTGAGGACAATGTTTATCTTAAGTATAGGGGGACTTCTATCGAAGTTTTAAGTGGACTTTTCCATGAAAATGCCTTCATTTAACCAGAAAATCATATTTTTCAACATTTTTCAAATTTTTTTATTAACTTTGGCCATTTAGTCGTAATTTTTAAATTTTTATCGTTGCTTTCATATGTATATATCCCGCAATAAAGTCAAAAATGTTAATAACGTGGTGTAGCTAGTTTAGAAATCTTTGACATATTAGGCCCGTTGCGTTTATTTTGACTCAACCCGAATAGACTTATCCAAGTTTATTCTAGCTAGTATCCTTAACCATGTAGACCATTAATTGGTTTATTAGGCTAAGTATCCACGAGTCTCATTACTTGAGATTTTAAATTGTGGAGGACGAGAAATGATAGAGTCAATTATAAGTCGGTATTCTTGCGCAAGCTCACTTGGTGTAATTATTTGCCTATTCTCCCATCACTTGCAAATAATTTATCTGCAATAAGTAAGGTCGTACGATTTGAAAAGTTACTTAGCTTCTAGCCCAAGATCGTTTAAAAGTTGCTCGGTAATGATAAGAGTTCATAGCCAAGGCATAACTTATGAAGCGGGGCGCGAAGATTGGCGAGTCCGAAAAGGCCCTAACAAGGCATGAGGATTCCATTTTATTGCTGAAGATCCAAAAGTGATGCGAAAAGCATTATTCCCAAAATCAATATGAAGGATCAAGACTCACGACGAAAAGCAATCAACTCCCATAAAGATCATGGAGAAATCTATCCGAAAAGACCCTAACAAGGTATGAGGATAAATAGATCCAAGTCCGAAAAGGAGGCGGATCGTTGTATCTCAAAATCCCAATTAGAGATTGAAGAAATAATCATGAAGTCGTGGTCAACAAAGTTGGAGTACCCCTCAAAAGTCTCCAAGTGAAGAAACTCTATTACGATGAGAAGACCATTATCTCAAGAACGTCTCTCAAGATATGAAGTATGAAGTACATGCCAAATATCGGCCCGAGAAAGGTCTCAAATCGCGAACCAAGTTATGCCAAGATATGAACTTTTTGATATCCCGAGAAGCAGTTTTAAAAGATTTTGTCCTTTAGCTAACTATTGATCAAATCGTCCTACTTTGCTTTCAGCCCTAATAAACTATCGAAATAAGTCCAAAAATGCATCTTCATGATCATTCTAAGACAAAAATAAAATATAAGAGATACACCTAGGAATAAGGGAGTTTAAGCATTTAATTAAGCCATGTGTGTAAGTGTTTGAATTGCTAACTTATAATAACAATGATCTCGTTTTTAAGCTTAGTTTGGGGAACGTGAAACTTGAGGGTGATAAATCTTCGCAGCACCGAAGCCCTAATGTCAGTCCTCGATCTCTTTGCAAGTTATTTCCACATAGCTATTTTCTATCCTTTTGTTTACTTTAAAGTTTCAATTTCTCTTATTACTTTAATTTTTGTTTAGTAGTATTTTAATAAGGCCAAGGTTGATTGATCATGAGAAAAGTGTAAATTTGCTTTATCACTAAGCATTGCATGAGGGCATGGCAATGGTTAAGTGTAGGGGATTTGATAGGTGTGAAAACACCCATCCTTTTACCACTTAAATCGGGCTAAAACGAGACCAAAACAGGTATTTAATATCATTTGTTTGGAATTATGCGTGGTTTTTGTGTTTATTGTGTTTTCAGAGGCAACCGGATGAATATTGAATAAAACATGGGATTGCACGGGTTTTATCAAGGAAAAAAGACTCAAGACGAAGTCTATTGTCCAAGAGATGTAAAAGTTTTGAAGTCATTGTGCCTATTTAAAGATTTATCGAAGAATAGAGCCAAAGATGGAAGATTCATATATGTCGAAGAACTCGAGTCTATTAAACAAAAGATTATAAGAAGAGTTGGAATAATTCACCGAAACTTCTCAAATCCAAGTCGGAAACGTTTATTTAAAGAAGCGTGAAGACTAAAGAAGAAAGAAGAAAAAGAAGCCCAAATCGAAGCCCAATCAAAAGCCCATCACCACCATACACACGCCTATATAAAGCCCTTACTTCACAAATTTTCACACACTTAGTCTTTAGGTAGTTTCTAGTTTTAGAGAGAGAAAGTTCTAAACTTTCTCTCACTAGATTTCATCTTTTTCCATTCAAGATCAAAACTTTGTATTACGTTTTCATTAATCAAGTTCAAGTTTTATCTTTTAATCTTTAATCTCATCCTTCCTTTCTTTTACTTTTATTGATTTTGGTACAAATCTCGTGTGATCCGTGTTGTTCATCAATGATTTGTGCTTAAAAAGTTGATTACTTTTTATGTTTCCTTAAGTTTATGCACTAATAAGCTTTAAGATACTTGTTCTTATTGGCTTATTTGTTGATTTAGCTTACTTTACTTTTTAGAGTTTTTATGAAAAGTTCATCTTTTTATTGATTTGATTTAAAAGTTGTTTGTTTTAAAGTTTATAAAAGTTGTTTTTAGTGCTTATTTGATCAACTTATTATTAGATTCGAGTTAGTTTTGGGTTTTAGCTTATTCCAATAGCTTATTTCCTTAGCTTTTCACTCGATTTTGCACTATTTTCGGAAAGGGCAAAGCCCTTTTCCGATCGGATATTCCGACCAAGCCACATCCCCCTTTCCGATCGCATGATCGGAAAAGGGTTTCATATATTCCGACGGTAAGAATTTTGACATTCCGATCAGCGCCTATTTCCCCCAACTTTCCGATTTGGACTTTTCCTAGTATTCCGATTGGGGCTAGTTTGTACATTCCGATTGGTAAGTTGAGTATTCCGATTGCTGCTATTTTCCGAGCATTCCGATTGTGTTTCTTTTGGCAATATTCCGACAATTAGACCCCTCACATATTCCGATCAATCGATCGGAATAACATTTCGATTACACCCGTTTTTGGTTATTCCGATTGAGTTGTTTTGCTTTACTCCGTTCTTACTTTCTTTTAGTACTTGTCAATTAAGTCTATATTTTTACAAAGTTCTCCAAGTGTTAGTTTTTATTGAATGTCCATTTATTTTTCTAGTATAATCTTTAAAGTTTTCAAACATTTAATTTTAAATTCGTCTTTTCACTTTAATCATTTAAGTCTTTAAGTTTACTCTTCGACACTTAATTAATTATTATTAGTTTAAAATAGATAAACAAACCATCACCTTTATATTAACCAAGAACAAATCATTCCACTTAAGACCGAGATCAATTCGAGAGGACTGTGAGAAATTTAGAACCCATACAAAATCAGTGTATCAGTAAGTGACAATTATTCCGATTGGTGCTCCTTTCCACATTCCGATCGAGGTGTTTGTTTGGACATTCCGATCAGGTAAGGTGACATATTCCGATCAGAGGGTTCCGATCAACATTCCGACCAAGTTCCACTACTCATTCCGACGGGATCAATATTCCGACCAGCAGGATAAGTAAACATTCCGATCAAGAGTGACAGATATTCCGATCAGGGTGTTTTGGTTATTCCGATGGTGAGTTGATCGGAATATATTCCGATTATGATTGTTTTCTTTATACTTTGTCCATTTTTAATTCTCGTCACGCTTTTAAATTCAAGTCATTTAATTAATTTACTTTTCTAAGTTTTTAATATTGCACCCTTTCGTTTAATTAGATTTAGATTTATTTTAACACCACTTTACTTTAATGACATTTACTTTTAAGTCTTTGCACTTTTTATTTAAAATCAACAAAAAATATTTGTTTCACCAAAAACAATTGAGTCGCACATAGAACCTAGATCAATTCGATTAGACCATGAGAACGATAATTTTCTTACTAGGCAAAAGCCGTGTATTAGAGAGCTGCTATTGAGTAACGAGAGAGAGAGAGCAAAAACTGTTGTTGCTGTTGGTATATGTGAGAGAGAGAGGGTGATGGAGTTTTGGAAGGAAAACGTTTTAGTACAAAATAGGAGTTTGCTATTTTGTTAACGAGAAAGAGAGAGGAGTAATATATATATATATATATATATATATATATATATACATATATATATATATATATATATATATATATATATATATATATATATATATATATATATATATATATATATATATATATATATATATATATATATATATATATATATATATATATATCCGAGAGTGAGGAAGATGAAGTTTTGGAGGGAAGTGTTATATATATTGAGGTATAGGGTCTAAACACCCTTGTGGACCACTTAATAGTCATTTTCAATTTAAACACTCTGTTAGTGCACAGACAAAATAGTCAAGTTTTAACCTATTAGTACTCTCTTTCACACATTATAAGTGACTTTGTTTCTCTCTCTTTATTACCATTAAACAACCATCTTATAAATCAGTTTTATAGTTCTTTTTTTCGAATGTACAAATCTGAGATTGCATGTCATACACCACTATAAGACCCAACTAACTATACGAACCACCACTACATTCTTCAGATCTTACCGAAGAAACAATTTCCGAAGAAACATTTTTCAGATCTGACCGAACCACCACCAAAATTTTCAGATCTGACCGAAGAAACAATCTTTTACTTAACTGAAACTAAAATAAAATGATAAACCTGTACTTTTTTTTATTTAAATCTCTCTCTCATCTATTATCGGTGATTTGGTAGAGCTGGTCCTTTTCCGGTGATAGTCGTTGGGAAAGATGGTGTTTGGCTGGAGGAGTGGCGACCAGAGGGGTGGTGGTGGCATTACAAATGGTGGCTGGGGAATATGTAAAATAAAATGAAAATAAAAAATAAGTGTAAGTGTGTGTGAGAGAGAGAAAAAAGAATGGGTCAAAGTAACTACATTGCTAAGAGACAAAGAAACTCAAGTTAGTTTCTCTGCAGTGTGTCAGAGAGGTGTTTGGATACAACATGAGGGTGTCTTAAGATATAGGGTCTAAACACCCTTGTGGACCACTTAATAGTCATTTTTAATTTAAACACTCTGTTAGTGCACAGACAAAATAGTCAAGTTTTAACCTATTAGTACTCTCTTTCACACATTATAAGTGACTTTGTTTCTCTCTCTTTATTACCATCAAACAACCATCTTATAAATCAGTGTTATAGTTCTTTTTTTTCGAATGTACAGATTTGAGATTGCATGTCATACACCACTATAAGACCCAACCCACTATACGAACCACCACTACATTTTTCAGATCTGACCGAAGAAATAATTTCCGAAGAAACATTTTTCAGATCTGACCGAACCACCACCCTATATATTAGATATAGTAACGGGAGAGAGTGTGAATAAGATTGCAAATGTTTTAAAAACTCTTTTGACCGACTATTTTAAAAACATCAATCAGATTGCAAAAGAAAACATCACGTGGGTTAGTTTTGTTGTCAAGTGGTGATGGTTGGTTTTGTTGTCAAGTGGTAATTATTTTTTCTTTTAATATAACGAAAGTTTTTAAAGTGTAAAAATGGTTTGATACCTTATTACGTTGAGTTTATAAGGACGAGGCTTGGGTTTTCGAAACCGGTTAGCCGAGTGTTTAATTGACGTGAGTTATGTCTTGTTTTAATGGGTAAGTTAAAATTACGCCGAAAGGCTGGCTAATTCCTTTTAGAAAATTAAGGAAATTTTAACTAAAAGTTAAAATGGTAAATATAAACGTAGCATCGAAAGACTGTCGAATTTTATCGAGTCAAGACGACATCTTCTTTATTTTGAAGTTTGGTCGAATATTACATCAACAAATATTTTGAGCATATAATTATAACTTAAAACGTGGTAAAGGGTGGCATGTACGTGTAACGTGAATACGTTTTTGCATTCTTTAATTGTGACCTAATCTAGCGTTATATATTTAGGTTGCGATTTGCGTCTGCTGCATATGTGATTTCATTTTCTTGCTGTGAAATCTTGATTTCATTTTCTTGCTGTGAAATCTTTGCATACCGAGGTGAGTTATAGCCCTTATTAAACTGTCTTTTATGTTTAATCATCTGGGTGATATAAATGCTTTGTTGCCTGCCTGATGGACGCACTGTTGCCTTGTTAAAAGTTATGTTTGATATGCCTAAGTAGCGATAGCCCACTAGTCCTTTGTTATCATGAACCATTAGTTACTCTGGTTGAGTAGGCGCTTATGTTATGGATAGATCTATTGGGGTTTGACAACCCCGTCCGGGTGTTCAAATACATCGCCATGTCAAACGGACGTACATCATATGGTTGTTGCTAGGTGGCCATGGGTTAGGCACCTACTTGGGGCAATCTTATATATTACGCGTGCATCAGTTGTACGTGCTTGTCATCAGCCTCGGTGTCATGAGCTTAGTGCTATCATAACTATAATTATCACATCTGATTCTTATATGCATGACATTATATCGCCCATAATGGTCTCATATGCTTTAAACATGTTGTTTGCGATCCAAAATCGAATGCTATGCTTTTAACTTAAACATATGAACTCACCAGCCTTGTGTTGACACTTTTAAGCATTTATCTCAGGTGTTAAACTACTTTCTTGTTGCTTGATTTGGAGTCTCATGCATACCGTACTTGGATTGGAAGATTATCTCGTGCTTAATAAACTTTTTACCTCATTGTTGTTATTTAAACTCCGATTTCCGATGCACTTGCTTAAACTTATTTATGATTTGAAACTTGTAATTCTAAATCTAATGCAACGAGGTAAGTTATTTTAAAACGTCTCATTTAGAGTCGTTCTTTTGCACTTTGGACTTTGTTATTATGACGTAACAGCTCCCGAGCTTTACCGCTTCCGTTGACCAATTTTTGGGGTGTTACAGTTAGTGTAAAGTATAGTGGCGAAAATGTAACAAGTAAAACATCCAGTGCCAAAATTGCATATTGCAACTTTTATATGTGCAGGCCAAAACAATAATTAAGATTAAAATAAAAAAATATTTCAGTATATTCACTCAAATCTTGTTCGATCACTTCAAAGTAAGTAGTAAGTAGAGATAAACCCTTTTTGATTTTGAATATGGAGGAAGTACAACAACAACAACAACAACAACAACAAAACCCAGTTTCATCAATTGGTAAATTACTTAATTTTGAAATTTTTTTCTGTTTCTTTTTTGTTGCTATTTTGATTAGATATGTTCATGTTTATATTTCAGGGATAATTGTCTAAAGTTGTAATTATTTTATGACAATTTTAGGGGGTGTTTGGCTAAGTTTCTGAATTGGGTTTATATCATATTGTTATATAAGCCCACCGTTACGCATAAAAGCCACGCATAATCAGAGCCCCCTTATCTAAGCTCATAAGGCCACTCATAGAAGCTTAGCCAAACACCCTTATCATAAACACCCTGGTGTTTCGTTTATCAGCGGAGAAGAGTAAAATGATCACAAAATACACACAAGAGACAGAATTCTAAAATTATTGTTATATAAAAGCAAGAATAAGATGGCTGCACGAAACTTGACTAAATTTCCAAGTAATTTGTCCTTTTTAATTTATCTTTAGCTATTTGACTAAAAAGGTTTAGTTGGGATTCTTGTTAATCACTATGATGATGCTTATACAAGTTATACGTATGCACCATTGGTTATTGTACAAGCATATTTTTAGAGATTGTTAACTATTTGCAGCTTATAACTTGTATGGCAAATGCTATTAAGCTTGAAAACGTAGGTGGTATCACCCTTAACTGGAGTGTAAAAAGAAATTTATGAGATACTCTTTTGAAATAAATTATATATACATTTTGTGTGATATATGTGCAAAAGGGTGTTAGAATAGTCTAACGACAATGGTTGTGAGGGCACTTTTATTGCATTAGATGACATTAAGAGCAAACATCACGGTTCCTGTGTAACTTTTGTTGATGATACCAACGAGTAATTATTATCAAAATCAGAATTTGATTTTCATGCTTGTGAATTTGGTTGTGATCACGAATCCACTGTTGTTTTGTCTTTAAGCTATTGTGTGTTTCATCAACTAACTTGAGTAATTTTTTTTCTATTCAATTAGAATAGTGAGATGCTGTGCACTGCCTTCAAAAGGAGGACACGAGCCCTTTTCATATATCTTACACCTAGGTTACATAGTAGTATAGTACCATCTCGCTGGGCTTTAGTTTGTTGACAATATAAACACTTTTATACCATTTTCATTTCGTGTAAGGGGCTGTAAATGATGGTGGATAGAGATAAACAAATGTGAGACCTATCGTTAGTCATTTAACTGATGTGATTACATATTAAGGACCATTCTCATATTCCAACATGCGTTTAGCATAGCGATATTAAGGTGGACCAAGGGTGTTTTAATGGTTTATGTCTTTGCTGTTGAAATGAAAAGGAACATTACCATATGTGGCTTTTGCTTTAAAAGTTTATTTCCGATTAATTCAGTAAGGATATGGCTTCGGCCAGAAGAATAGTTTTGTAAGGTTACTAAGGTATATGACCAAAGAATATTAATGCAAAATTAACGGGTAGTTTTGTAGCTTCTAAGTACTGTGATAGGTAGCTCACTTTGTATATTAGTGTGCAGTAGTCTTGTTTATGGTGTAGTGCGATATTCGCATTGTTGCAAATCATAAGCCTTATCCAATCTTTATCATTAAGTTTGATTTTTTCTCTTACCCACAGTACTATAAGGCGAATGCTAATTTTCTTCTAATAGTGGAATAAGTGTGCTAAATATCACCAGAGCCTATAATTAATACCTAACTAATACTAATTTATCATCAAAAGTTCAATAAAAAAAACTATGCTGAAAAGAGTGATGTTGGCATTGGAAGGTGCAAAATTGTTTAAGAGTCACAGTTGCAGTATTTGAAGAATCAGTAACTTGTGATTAAAGAAAGGATGGTTTTCTAAAATTTTGGGCTTTCGGATGTTGAAGTAATTTAATTCTTTTATTCTGAACGATTAATGGTATATGGATAATCGTCTCATTTCTCCTCCCTCTATCCAAAGAGGGGAAGTAAGTGACCCCAATCGTTCTTCCTTTTCGTGCTCCCCCTTACCAGTAGAGAACATTGATTTATTTCTTTGCTCTGAGAGATTTAACCTTGCAAACATATATAAGAATGTGCAGAAAGAATATAGATTATATCAACTTATATGAGGCCCCCTTCCCTTTTTGAATAATGCCCTTTAAATGATAAAATCTATGATTCTGGTCTTTCTGAAGTTTAATGTAAACTCATATTGTACAAATTTTCAGGTCAAGATGGGGAAAATGAAATCATATCTAATGGTTCTTCTGTAAATGATGCAAAACCTCCTCAAGATGGTAGCGTTGATTCTAAAATGATTGTGTATTAGATTTTATGGGTAATATTAGAACATATTTAACTAGGTGATACCTTGTATGCAGGTCAAGATGGTGAAGACGAAATTGTGTCAGAAGGATCTGCATTTGTGCATGGAGGACCTTCTCAGGATGATAACGGACCTCCTAAAGTTGATACTGAAGTGGAAGTCCTCCATGAGAAGGTTACAAAGCAGATCATTAAGGCGGGTCATGGTAACAAGCCAACAAAATATTCGACTTGCTTTTGTAAGTCTATGCACGCTTCTTTCCCTGTGTGTTGTTTTTTTTTTTACAATTTTTACTATTATGAGGCACTTGCTAGATATAGGAAGTAGGATACGTATGATTGTGTGATTTAGGCAGCTTCGTACACCAACAGAACTTTTTTTCGGTTGAAAATGTGAATTTACAAGAACAATACCACATCGTATCTGCAGTATCACTTTATGATAACTGGCCTAACTCTAGTCTGTTTATTGCTCTAGTGCACTACAAAGCATGGACTGAAAGTACCCAGCACAAGTTTGAAGACACTTGGCAGGAGCTACAACTAATCGAATTGGTCATAGGAAAAGGTAATTATTAGCCTATGTCATATAACCATACCCTGATTGAGGCGACCGTCCTGTATTACCATTTTTGCTTTAATACTTGCATCAACAAGTGGTTAACTTTAGTATCCATTGTACTTTATTTATTCATTTTAAACGATTTATACTTGGAAAATGCAGAAGGAAATCTATGTTTTGCTTAAAAACAGTAACTCTGAACTTTCTTCTTTTTGCAATCACACTAACATAGTCTGTCCAAAATGCTTGTTCCTACAAAGTTCTCTTGACATTTTTATAACGGAGGTGAGCACTTGTAGCGACAAGCTAATTATGTTGATTAATAAAGCGAGTTACTCGTTTTTAACTCAATCAAGTTCTCTTATCTGTTAGACGGTTAGATTATCGTCTGATGTTAAAACTTGAACCTTTGTTGAGTGTTGACCCCCCTCCTTTTTGTACCACAGAGAAAAAGGAGATGGCAGGATTGGCAATTGGTCTGACTTCCATGAAAGCCGGTGAGCGTGCTCTCTTACACGTGGGTTGGGAACTGGGTTACGGTGAAGAAGGAAGCTTTTCTTTTCCAAATGTCCCACCTAAGGCGGATATCATCTATGAGGTTGAGCTAGTTGGTTTTGATGAAACCAAAGAAGTAAGTATCCACTAAATAGTTTCATCCTTCCAGTTTACTCTTGCTAATCACAAGTTAATGAAGTTGATTCCTAGCTTCTGGACTTTGATTTTAGACAAGAGAGCAAAACCTCGCCTAAGTCGACTAGTCCCTTAGGCGACGCCCTAGCAGCCCTCTCGCCTTATCTTGCTCAGGCAAGACCGCATCACTCGGTCGCTCGTCTATATTGACGAGGCATTCGCCTTTTTTGGCCTCATGTGGCCTGATGTTACATCTCGTCAAACTCTCACTTCAATTTTAAATCACATAATTGCCCCTCGCATTAGATACTCATTTGATGTTAGATAGGGTTTGTGTCCACTTTAAACATATGAGGACATAGAAAATGAGGTCTTAGATGATGATGATTCTCAAAAGAGAGTAGACTTCTAGTTTTTGTTCAAACTTATTTTTTCTGGTATATTTAGCTATCTAGCCATATTATTGAAAGTTTAAGTTATGCATGTTTGTTTTTATTGTAATATTAAGCTTTTTAATCATCATCTCTATGCTAGACACTATATCATATGCACTATAGGCAAATTAAAACTCGGGCCACTTAGCCCCTGGGTAAGCCATGCCATCTCAATGTTGCTTTCTCTTATAAGACTGTAAATACCTTGAGCAAAAGAGGTACCGAATTGGGTGATCTGGTAACGGGTTAAAGTCAAAGCAGGTATTTTAGGTATGGGTTTGGTTGGACCGAAACGCTTTTCCTTAAAGTTTTATAAACTTGTTAGCACTTAACCAATTCATATAATATTGAATTATTGATTTCAATCGATTTTTTGTTAAAAATGATTTTGGGATGTTTATAATCCAATATGTATCCAAGATACACTCTGGTGAATTTTGACCTGTTAGCTTTTAACTTTAATTTCACCCATTTGACCCACTTGAGACGATACATAACCTCAATTGACCCATTCATAAGTGAATGGGTCGAAATTGCCACTTCTAGCTTAGTGGTTTAACCCTTCGAGATCAGCGACAGATCTACATCATAGGACGAGTGGTCCTATTGGCCCAGCGTTATGTGAGTGGCCCATCAACCCAGAGGCTGTGGGTTCAAGTCTCGTTGGAGACATGTGAAATATAATTTGTGAGATAGGTGGTGTTAGGTTGTAAAAAATTGCCGTTCTAAAAGAAAATATAAAATCATGTATTACAAAAACAAAATTAACTAATACCCAAATACTCTTGGGCGCAATCACCCTCCATCCGAAATTTGAAATCAGTAGTTTATTTTCCCCAAGTTATATAAGCTTGTAATAATATACTCCGTACTTTGTAAACTGATCACCTTATATGAAATATTTATAACCGCCTCTGATTAATGCATATTTTTGTATAGGGTAAAGCTCGTAGTGACATGACAGTAGAAGAGAGAATCAGCGCAGCGGATAGGAGAAGGATGGATGGAAACACACTGTTTAAAGAAGAAAAACTAGAGGAAGCTATGCAACAATATGAAATGGTAAAGCTCGATATTTTCCTTCACATCTTAAATTTATATACCGGTTCATAATGAATGCTGTTCTGACATGTTTGTTTGGATTCTTCCATGGACATCATAGGCCATTGCGTATATGGGTGATGATTTCATGTTTCAGTTGTTTGGCAAGTACCAGGACATGGCTTTGGCAGTTAAAAATCCGTGTCACCTTAACATTGCTGCATGTTTGATAAAGCTCAAACGTTATGAAGAAGCCATAGCTCAATGCACCATTGTACGTATCACTTTCGTCAATAGTGTTTTCTTTCATCATATAATTCTGTTTTTACCTTTAGGTTTTGAGTCGGGTTTCTGAAAACCTAAAAAAATCTTTGTACATTGGATCATTAGTTGTGATAAAATCAAAGATGTGTCTTTATTAATGATGGAATCGAATTTTCTGATCTACAAATGACTACCAGAAATTACTTTTCCCGGCATGCAGATAGTCATGTAATTGGTATCGAGTATTCACTTTGGATTGCCAGTTGATAATCATCAAAATGGCCAGATTCTTAGTAGAGTCTAGTTTGGCTGGCTGGCCCGCATAAACTTTTTTTCGGGTTTCTTCTCTAAAAATATATTATGTGCTCTTCAGAAAAAGGAAAAAAAAAGTCACTATGTTTAGTGAAAGTATCCCCCATATCCCGGCATGATTGGGTATTGTTGTTGTTTAGTGAAAGTATATTATCCTTTGCTAATAATGTGGTTATGTAGTTGTATAAATTCTCACGCGTGACCTTTTAGTTTACATCTTTGCAAATTTGCTTTTTTTTTTCTAACCAATACCCATTTGACCCAGTAGAGATAAAGCACAACCCAAATTGACTCATATACCCATAATGGGTCGAAGCTGCCACCTCTCCTCCAAAATATATTTATTCTGCAAAGGAACTCATATTACATGATGCACAACGAACCTAAACCCTTTCTTCTTTTCTAGGTACTTGCAGAGGATCAAAATAATGTAAAAGCATTGTTCAGAAGAGGGAAAGCTAAATCTGAACTTGGGCAGACAGATGCTGCGCGTGAAGACTTCTTAAAAGCTCGTAAATTTGCCCCAGAAGACAAAGCAATATCAAAGGAACTACGTGTGCTAGCCGAACACGACAAGATTGTTTATCAGAAACAAAAGGAGCTTTACAAAGGCTTGTTTGGACCAAGTCCCGAACCCAAAAGCACCAAGACTGCTGCTACTGGTTGGTTGGTAGTAGTTTGGCAATTTCTGCTCTCCTTATTCTATCGTCTTATTGGACGTGAAAGAATCAAGGCTGACTGATATTCATGAGTTGAAAAGGTATTGTAAGATGAAGATGCAAACAGTTTGAGATGGTAAATTTATGTTGTTTTATATTCAAAGTTAAGAACCTGTAGATGAACTTGGTTCTTGAGGATGATGATATTGTAACACTATATACACCCCTCGTCGATGTAGACTTTAATTCTTGATATGTAAACCCTAAGGGCTATAAAAAGGTTTAAAGCTCGATAAAAGTCTAACTTTTGTTTCGAGCTTATAGGTATAGTTTGTATCTGACATTGTGACATGAGGAGGTTCAAAATCTAGACTTTTTCATAATTTAAGGCATGCGTTAAGATTGAACATTTCATGTTTTTTGTAATAGGTTTATAGTATAAGTTTGTGATTTAGCATCATCGTAAATGCTCTAAATACTTTGATTCCCCGCTGATTATATTTGCAAGCAATATTAAACCAAATGAAAATATATACATACAACTGGCCAACTAGGTGAGGGTTCGAGGAAGACATACTGTTCGCTTGGATGTCGGTGCACGACTCGACCCAGTAACCATGACATGTCGTTCTTAAGAAAAAAAATACAAATTACATCAATTAACTTAATTACTTCCATTTATCCATGAAACCAATAATACAAATTAAAATAGTATCTACTAGAATCCCACAAGGGGTATGAGTACACATTATGGCAGAACCTTTTTTCTTAAAAAAAAAAAAAAACAGTATCTAAACTACCAATGGTTCTTAAAAACAGACATCCATGCACAATAAGCACATACAATCCTTTGAGAAATATAAACATAAATAGCAAATGATAAACTCATTAGTACCAAATCTTTCCAATCCCCTTTACGTTTTGGGCTTAAACTTTCTTTCATCACCTTTCCAAGCTTCTCTACACTCACAAAAACCTTCATTAAACTTTGCTTCTTCTCTTTGCCATCTTTCTCTTTTTCGGCTTTCGGTTCGAATGGAACTCGAGTTTGGCAAGCCATAAAAGTGGCTCTAGTTTGGTGGTGCATGGAGTTGACATCATCTTTTGATCTTATGGTATGCAATGAGGGGCTTATTGAGAAAGATGCCATATTGGTTTTTTTATTGTTTGTAGCTTTTGTACATGTGATGGTTTGGTTTGATCATTTGGGTTTGTGGGATTTTTGAGTTGGCTTTTAAAAGAGAAAAAGGGTTAAAAGAGTAACTCTCATGGGTCATAGTGTTAGAGTACTAAAGCAAAATATCTAAGAAATGAGAAACCATTTGCACCATAGGTTTTGGAATCACAAACAAATGGATAAGAGGGAAAATCAACTCTAAAGCGTAAACATTTTGATGTATAGAATTGGTCCAAGTTTTTTTTATTCTTTTGTTGTTTTCTGAATTGAAAATTTTGGAAGAAAAAAATTTGTTTTCCTTTTATCATGTTTTTCTGTTTCTTTAAAGCTAAATAACCTAGTGACAATTTAGAGGAGTTGTTGGTGATTTAGTATAATTATGGGATATGGTCATACATGTAAATGGGTTTGAAGGTATGGAGTGTACACCCATTAAGTCCCTGACCATCCTGGACTTAATATAGTGGTTTGCTGACGATGCCTGTGTCAGCGGCTAGGTTGTGTCTTGTCAGCGGCTAGGTTGTGTCTTGTCAGCGGCTAATTCATCAGTGGGTGGGTTATCTTTGTAACCTCTTTGACTGTTTCATAAGGGGTTTAAGATTGACTTAATGACCATTATTCTGGTCATGTAACCACTATGTAGTCATGTGAGAAATAATGAGATTAATTGGCCGATTAATACTCATTATTCATTTGACCGTGAGTTACATTCTTATGAATGGGATCACTATAAATCGTGATCATATTTGCATGATGAGATACACAGAAACATAAACACATAAACGCGCAGGGTTCTTGATTTGTGCCTAAAACAAGAACAAGCACTTGGTTTTATCCCAAGGAGGTATTCGTGTTAACCCAGGCATAGGGTCGAATAATCTTCTTTGGAAAGTGATTACACGACTTCAAGTGATATCCGGTAACCATTCATTGGTACGTAGTTAGGCTGTTGATTATTTTTACCCTATTGGAACGAAGTAAACCCCAACAATCAGAGAAAATTGTTTGTGATAATCAATGACGGCAGCAATGAAGCATATGGTGGCTAACTTCTCCAAACTGGACAAGTTTGAAGGGGTTGATTTTAGGAGATGGCAAAAGAAGATGCATTTTCTTCTTTCTACCATGAGTGTGGCATACGTGTTGACCACTCCCATTCCTGGTGGTGGTGATGATGCTACCTTGGAGGAGATACAGAAAAGGAGCAAATGGGAGAATGATGACTATGTGTGTCGCGGCATAATTCTCAATGGTATGTCTGATTCTTTTTTTTGATATTTACCAAAATTTTGAATCTGGTAAAGAACTATGGGATTCCTTGGAAGCCAAATATATGGCTGAGGATGTATCAAGTAAGAAGTTCCTTGTGAGTGATTTCACAAATTACAAAATCACTGATTCAATACCAGTCATGGAACAATACAATGAACTTCTTGGAATACTTGGTAGATTTACACAACACAAAATGAACATGGACGAGACCATTCAGGTCTCGTGTGTCATTGATAAACTCCATCCTTGGAAATATTTCAAGCACACCTTGAAACATAAGAAGGAGGAGTAAACTCTTGTTGAGTTGGGCAGTCATTTGCGCATTGAGGAATCCCTCGGGGTGCATGATAATGGCAAGCCAAAGAGAAACAATGTTGCTGGTTCATCAGTTGTCAATATGGTGGAGCATAATAACTCCTCCAGGTTCAATGACAACAAGGGAAAATGTAAGCATCAAGATAACACCAAAGCTAATCCTAATAAAAAGTCATCAATGGCTTGTTGGAAGTGTGGGAAACCAGGACACTTGAAAAGGGATTTCAAAGGTATTGGTACTAGCAACAAAGCTAGTGGATCAGGCACAAATGGTTCAGTGATTGCTTCTAACAACACACTGAAAGATCAGAATATGTTTAATGAATCTCTCTAGATTTATTATGTTACATATGTATCTGAAGCTTATTTTGTGCAGGATGATGATGTAGGGTAGTGGGTTGATTCTAGAGCAACTGTTCATGTGTGTAAAGATAGATGTTTGTTCAAGACTTATGAGTCAATGAATGATGGATCTATTCTTCACATGGGAAATGAGTCAACAGCCCTAGTGCATGGACGAGGTTGTGTAGATCTTAAGTTTAGTTCTGGAAAGATTGTTTCTTTGTTTAATGTTATGCATGTTCCTAATATTAGGAAGAACTTGGTTTCTAGTAGTGTTTTGAATAATTCTGGTTATAAACAAGTGATTGAATCTTATAATTTTGTTTTACCTAAACATGGTGTGTTTATTGGTTTTGGCTATTTGTGTAATCAAATGTTTAGGCTTAATATTGATTCTAATATGAATATTGATTATGTCCTAATGACCACCACTAAACTGAATGATTCATCACTATGGCATGCTAGGCTAGGCCATGACCACTATAAAAGGATGCAAGATATGTCTAAGGATGGGTTAATCCCAGGTTTTGACATGGACACTAAAAAATGTCAGATTTGCATACTGAATAAAATTACTAAGAAACCATTTCAGGATGTAAAACTTGAAACTAAAGTCTTGGAGCTAATCCATAGTGATCTATGTGATTTGCATGCTACTCCCTCATTAGGGAATAAGAAATACTTGGTAACATTTATTGATGATGCTTCAAGGTTTTGTTATGTTTATTTGTTGCATATTAAGGATGAAGCATTAGATAAATTTAAAGTATTTAAGACTGAAGTTGAATTACAACAAGGAGTCCAAATCAAAAGATTTAGGACTGATAGGGGAGGTGAGTACATGGATGCTTTGTACTTTCAGTCTGTTGGAATAATCCATTAAACAATTGCCCCCTATACCCCACAACAAAATGGTATATCATAAAGAAAAAATAGAGTACTAAAAGAGATGGTTAATTCCATGTTGTCCTATTCAGGACTGAGTCAAGGGTTTCGGGGTGAAGCTATGTCAACAGCTTGCTATTTGTTAAATAGGATTCCCAACAAAAGGAACAAGATTACCCCTTATGAACTCTGGACTAAAAAGAAACCAAACTTAAACTACCTCAAAGTTTAGGGTTGTATGGCTGTTGTAAGACTCCCTGATCCAAAGGTGAAAAGCCTAGGTAAAAGAGGCATAAAATGCCTCTTTGTTGGATATGCTGAGCATTCCAAGGTTTATAGGTTTTATGTTATTGAACCTAATGATTCAGTTTCAATAAACTCAATCACTGAATCAAGGGATGCTAAATTTATGAGACTAGGTTCTCATCAGTCCCTAGACCAAGCCTTAGGACTCCTACTGGAGCTGAGGACATTGGTGCTTCAGTGGAACCTGAAAGGGTCACTGATGAGGTTGTGGTTCAGCAACCTGAGCATGAGCTTAGAAGAAGCACAAGGCATACGACTCCAAAGAATTTTGGGGCCTGAATTTCAACTATACTTAGTTGAAGGGACAAGGGGTGAGGTCTCTGATTAATACTCCTATTGCTTTAATGTTGAGGATGATCCCAAAACATTTTATGAAGCAATGAAGTCCAAAGATGTTGCTTTCTGGAAAGAAGCAATCAATGATGAGATGGACTCGATCATGGGCAACAACACTTAGGTGTTGGTTGATCTACTTCCAGGTTGCAATCCACTTGGATGCAAATGGATCTTCAAAAGAAAGATGAAGGTAGATGGAACTATTGAAAAGTTTAAGGCAAGGTTAGTCATTCAAGGCTCTAGGCAAAAGTCAGGTATAGACTACTTTGATACTTATGCTCCTATAGCACGCATAAGTACCATAAGAATGTTGATTGCCTTGGCAAGTATTCAAAATCTGATTATTCATCAGATGGATGTGAAGACAACATTCTTGAATGGTGATTTGGATGAGGAGGTTTATATGAACCAACCTCAAGGTTTCATCATGCCTGGTCATGAAGGTAAGGTGTGTAAACTGATTAAGTCTTTATATGGACTCAAACAGGCACCTAAGCAATGGCATCAAAAGTTTGATGAAGTGGTTTTGTCTAATGGTTATTTACTTAACAAAGCTGACAAATGTGTATATAGCAAATTTGATGAATCTGAAAGGAGTTATCATTTGCCTATATGTTGATGACATGCTAATCTTTGGTACTGACCAAGTTCAGGTTGATTTAACCAAAGAATTTTTGTCATCAAGGTTCTCTATGAAAGACATGGGGAAGGGCCGATGTTATCCTTGGCATAAAGATTAAATATAAAAGTGATGGTATTGTAATTTCTCAGTCTCATTATATTGAGAAGGTCCTGAAGAAATTCAATCACTTTGATTGTACTCCAGTGAGTACACCTATAGATACAAGTGAGAAACTAATGCCTAACAATAGTCAATCTGTCTCCCAACTTAAGTATTCTAGGATGATTGGTTGCTTGATGTATGCCATGACTAGTACAAGGCCTGACATTGCATTTGCTGTGGGTAAACTGAGTAGGTACACTAGTAATCCTAGTACTCAGTATTGGCAAGCAGTTTAGAGGGTACTGAAGTATTTGAAAGGAACAATGGATTATTTTTTGTCATATAATGGATATCCTTTAGTGTGGGAAGGTTACATTGATGCAAGTTGGATCAGCAATACTGAGGATAATTCATCCACAAGTGGCTGGGTATTCATTCTTGGTGGTGGTGCAATTTCTTGGGCATCCAAGAAACAAACTTTCATTATTGGTTCAACAATGGAATCTGATTTTGTGGCTCTAGCAGCTGCTGGTAAAAAGGCTGAATGGTTGAGAAACTTGCTTCTTGAGATTCCATTGTGGGTCAAACCTATGTCACCCATATATATCCGTTGTGATAGTGCAGCTACATTGGCTAAGGCTTATAGCCAAATGTACAATGGTAAGTCTAGACACTTAGGTGTTAGACATAGCATGATCGTGAGTTAATCAGGAATGGGGTGATTTCAATAGAGTTTGTGAGGTCTCAACAAAACTTAGTTGATCACTTGACGAAGGGATTGGCTAGAGACTTGGTTATAAAGTTTGCTAAGGGGATGAGTTTAAAGTCCAAGCTAGTCACTAGATGCTAGGACACCTAACTCCCTCTTAAGGAAACTTGGGAGTTGAGTTCAATGTGGAAATCTGAACATCCAGATGACTGAAGCACATGTTTTACATATCATCCTAAGGATGTGCTTGTACCTGCTGAAAGGAGGATGACGTTATAAACTTCTTAATGGTTAATTTCTTTGAAAAAGTGCTTAAACAGGAGCATGAACTAAAGAGGAACCACCTATGTAAATATTAAGGTTTCGCCGCCTCAAGGAGCAAGGACTTTGTCTCTTACAACATTTATGAATTGGATATGGAAACATGGCTTGTATGGTGTCAGGAGCGTTTTAAGTGTTTGAAAACTTGTGTGTATTTTATCTTCAGGTTTTCAAAGTAGTTGAAGGGTTCAATTCTTAGAACACCATAAATCTCGAATATTTGAAGTGATGTACTAAGATGGAAATTCAATCCTTAGGATATTTTCATTTATGCACTGGTTTTGTTAAAGTTTATTTTCATGCAAAAGGAATTGTACTAAATTGGGGAGGATTGTTGGAAATTTAGTATAATTGTGGAATATGGTCATACTTGTAAATGGGTTTGGAGGTACAGAGTATACACCCATTAAGTCCCTGACCACCCTGGACTCAATATAGTGGTTTGCTGATGATGCCTGTGTCAGCGGCTAGGCTTTGCCTTGTCAGCGGCTAGGTTGTGCCTTGTCAGCGGCTAGGTTGTGCCTTGTCAGAGGCTAGGCCGTGCCTTGTCAGTGGCTAGGCTGTGCCTTATCAGCGACTAATTCATCAGTGGGTGGGTTATCTTTGTAACCTCTTTGACTGTTTCATAATGTAACAATCGCAAATTTTGAACTATTTATTTTAGTATTAAACGCGACGCGTTCGGGTTAGACTTGCGTGTCTATTGAAATTCCCGATTGTTTCCGCATAATTTGTGTAAGAACTTAAATTTATGAATACCGTTCATGAAACTTCTGCTTGGATGATTTTTAGTATACTTATGTTACGTGATAGGAATCACCATTATAAGAAACGACTTCTATTCAAACAATGTAATGATTAGATTCGAAACGCGACTTAAGCTATTCAATTAATACGTTCATAACATACTTAGCGACTT
Organism: Glebionis coronaria; assembly: GCA_025667525.1. Taxonomy (NCBI): domain Eukaryota; kingdom Viridiplantae; phylum Streptophyta; class Magnoliopsida; order Asterales; family Asteraceae; genus Glebionis; species Glebionis coronaria. The sequence goes on along the minus strand of CM046878.1, from coordinate 417,101,819 downwards.
TATCCATTTTTCTCCCTGAGTCGAACCTGTCGAACCTAACACTACTCGAAGTACCTTAAAACCAATACCTCCCCTAAAATCTTTTGATCTATCTCATTTATACAAGTGAAACATTATCAATATATATGAAATTGAAAACCACGTTCCATTTGAAAACCAGCACTTCACCTCTCATTAGAGAATTTGTACTTTGGCCCCCTTCTCCCCTTGCACCCAACGAACAACCCTCTTTTCCCATGGTTGTGAAGTCTTTCAAATTGTAAAAGGTACTTGGTATCATATGGCCTACCATGAAAGAGACCTAAGTGTCCTTCTTCCTGCCACAAACCGAACCCCCATATGCTTTAACACTTCCCTAAGAATCTCGCCATTTCCCTATAATACTTCTTGGTTATATTACTTAGTCACAAATGAACTAAGACCCTAGAAACCCTAACTAAGTCTAACTACTCCTTTACTACTTAACCTCCCCTATAAATACTTGACATATCACCATCTAAAACACACACTTCACAAGCTTGCAAAACACCTTCGTGTGATCATCGTTGCCGCTGCCAAAAAGGAAGAAACAAGGAGCGATTGATTTAAGCCAAGTGTAGATCTTATAAATCTTGGTTCTTGTTCACCCTATCAACCTTTCGACTTCTAAGGACCTCTTGTAAGACATTTTTCTTGCTTTAGATCTGCTTTGGTTGATGTACCATACTTGCATAAAAAGAACTTGAAATAAAGAACATATGAAACGAAACATGGGACTATTGGGTTAAGGATTCACTAAGACCTCTAAGTACATACATAAACTAGAAGCATACAACTAAAAGTTTAAAAGTTCAAACCTAGGAAGACGAATATAATATGTGGTGATGAACTAGGTTTAAAAGAGAACTAAATGCGATTGTATGCATAAGTGGGCCGACTACAGGTTAAACCTAGGAGAAACCATACGTGTAAATGTGTAGTAATAATCAAGAGGATAAACAAAACGTGAAGTGTGTATGGGTTTGATTAAGTTCATGGGTTCATGTGTATTTACAACCTATGAACCTTCGTCATAAAACGATGGTCGTACTTGTTGTAAATCTTTCATGATTTTTATGAAAATGTTTTATGTGAATGTAGAAGAGTATAAACTCGCGTAGGGCGTGCATGCGAAACATTTCAAACTTTCCTATCTTTCTTGAAGCCAAATAGCAGGGAGTGCAAACTTCCCAATATGTTGTGTGTCTGTGATATGTCTGAACAAGCAGGAAGTGTGTTGTATATATGCATTTAGATTAGAAATTAATGGAAAATATCAAATGAATGGTGTGCAAACTGTTATGATTTTATGTGTAGCCAACTAGGAGGAACCAAGAGAAACCCAAGTGCTCTTAAAAAGAAAAAACGTTGATATGTTTGCTTGTATGTGCGTATGTAAACAGTCAGGAATGTGTTTGTGTGATGTGCGTATGAGTTCAACTTGGAAGACGTAGTATCTAGGTACAAAAGTACTCGCATATCTTCCTATTATAAATCATGTGTGAACACTCCACCCCTTTTATAAAACGTGGCTTTGTTATGCATGTGTGTTTCCACTTACAAAACTCAATTCTCCAAACTAAATTGTGAATGATGGGTAAGAGTATGAAATTATAAAGACCCTTAATGTGTGATTGTGTAAATGCGTTCATACCACATGTGTGTGCACGATCAGGTATATAGTAAGAATGTAGCAAAACATGATCATGAGGGTTGTGTATTTTGCAATTGTGTCGAAAACAAACCAGTTGGGAGTTACAAATATGTGTAGACTATTGTATGTACTATGTGCTTGGCGTGCATATTGAAATGAACCAAGAAGAAAATGTTTTGTCCATGCGTGTGAATGAGAAGTGATGTAGAAACAAAGAAATACTTGTGTCTTAAATCTTTGTGTGTGCTGGTGTGTGACGTGAGTCAGAACAACAAAGGAAAAGGGAGAAACAAAAATGTTTGGTCAAATACCGTCTACACCGTAGGGACATGGCCCAAACAGAAATTTTCTCAAGGGAAAGGCTTTGTTGTGTATTAAAAACAGCAAGTGTATAGAGCACTATGTATATATATATATATATATATATATATATATATATATATATATATATATATATATATATATATATATATATATATATATATATATATATATTTGAAAGAGAAGTAAGTAGTATGAATGCAGGCTAGTGATAAAACTAGTATAATAAAAAAAATAAGCATGGTGTGTACTACTTTCCTGTAATGTGTAAGAAGGGTAGCAAAGGTAACAATAAAAAAAGAAAAAGCAATAAGATGGGTGGTGTGTGTTAGGCTTAAGGCAGGTACAAGTCAACTTAAAAGCCTAGCCCAAGTAGCTCGTTTTGGCCTATGAATTGAAATACTTAGGGACTAAAATAAAGAGCAATATTTATCAAATTTTGATGACCTCGCGGCCTAGTTTTTGTTTTGACAACTCATTAATTTTTCAGTCCATTAATAAGCGAGTTATCGAACCTCAAAGTTAACCCGTGACCATATGTCACACCCCACCATGGCGGAATATGGGGCGCGACGTATGGATATCATCACAACATGGCGTGTCTATAAAGATAACTATATGATATAAGAAATGTCATAAAAATGGTGACACGAAGGTCATGACAATATCTCAATAAGTAAGTAACAGTCCTACTTCTTACCCAAGACAACAAATAACATACCAAAACAATCATATGTGTGCCACAGTATCACTTATTAAAATGAACAAACAAATAAAACTAAGAAGGAAACGGGGATTCTCCTTCTATATGCATTCCTAAGCTTCTCCAATCCTAGCCACTTATGTTCTCATGCTTAACCATAGTATCACCTGAAAGAGACACTAAAACACGTCAACATAAAGTTGGTGAGAGTCATAGGTTTAGACTCCAACACAAGACAAGTCATAAGCTGTGAATACCATAAACCAATAAACATATGGACAATGCGTTACAATCATGTACTAACAACTAGCATTCAAGTTCAATCAATCATTACAATTCCAAGGCATCACGCCTTACCAACAATCACAATTTCCAAGGCATCACGCCTTACCAACAATCACAATTTCCAAGGCATCACGCCTTACCAACAATCACAATTTCCAAGGCATCACGCCTTACCAACAATCACAATTTCCAAGGCATCACGCCTTATCATTAACCATAGGTCCCATAGGCGCCCATACACCTATGTACCTTTCCAATCCAGATCACACACAAACAAGAATCACATAACAGTTAATCACATAAATGTACACACAAGTCCATCTCAAACCTTAAAACATTCACAGCATTAATTTAGAAAATAATTCAACACAGTGTCTCTTCCATCCCATCTGGAAGTAAAAAACAATAGTAAACATGGGACTATGAAACTCACCTGATAGCTTCTTCACAAGTCCTCGCACTAGCAACAAGCTAACAAACCAAAAACACGCAATTAATACATGAACCAATCACTAAGATGGCTCATTAACCTATGATGGACATCTAGCCTATTCCCACATATTTACCTCATTGACAAGCTCTAATCACCCTATTACCCTTCCTTAACAAGTCCTTAACTTGGTTAAGTTTAATAACTATCCCGTTCATATTTTACCCAAAACAGTCCCAGTTTTTAGGTCTCAAAACTTTAAGTCAAACGTCCCTTTAAACATACCCATGGTTTCTGTAAAAGGAATATTCATACCCTTACGTATGTTGGCTAACACCTCCCACTTGACCTAACCTTAAAGCTACTGTTAAGGCCCCAATATACATATATCTACTTTTGTCATTTCAGATTTCCTGATTTTAAACGTACTAAAAGTTTGTTACCATTAAGGGGTCTTACCCTAAACCACAACCTTATCCCAAGTGCATATACTTACTAAAATATATAAAACATCTCTCATGTTCGTGAGAAGATCCCAATGAATTCCTAAGTACCCCAAACAACCCAAAACTTAAAAAGAAAACAGGCTGACTTCAAAACTGTTTTGACCTCCGACTGTTGTAACCTGTTTTTGACCCACTTCCCGACCTCCAATTTAGTTCTCGTTTCTTGCATTGGAAAGCCACTTCAAATACCTTTCCAGGGGTACTTGGATCGAATCTTGAATGTTCCTATAACTCCCTATATGATCAAAACAATTGACTCAAAATTCTGCCTAGTTTTTAAAAACGGGTTTAACAAAATCAACCTCATTAATTAACCATAATCCCTCTAATTACAAGCCCTAATCTATGTAATCATTATAACACCATTAATATAACATTAATTTACTGTTTTTAAATTAAACCCTAACCTAAATCTATCATAAGATGATTAAGACATCATTAAAATTATTAAATTGAAAAGGGATTAAAGACTTTACCTTTGATTTATGAAAACCCCAAAAAAATTATGAAGAACCCTAATTTTGTGGAAACTCACGAATTTTATTTGTCCCAGGAGAAAAATAATGAATTTTTTTTAATAAATAGATTATATAGGGTGTGATAACCCATTCCTAGCCCAACCCAAAAACCCCTTTCCTTTTTCTTGTTTTTTTCTTTTTTTTCTTTCTTCCTTGCGTCCAAACCGACCCAACACCCCTTAAAATTTGTTTTTTTTCTTTTTATTATATATTATTAAGTTATTAATAATACCTTAATTTTCCTTAATTTATTTCAGCTCCTAAAGCCTCCAAAACCTCAAAACCGTAAAACTAGTCAGTTTTTACGCGTTTTACCGTAAAAGACGTAAAATATACACTTTTATAAAAAATCTCAAATTTTAAAATAAACTTTATAACTAAGTCCTAAATGACTTAAAACCATCCCGAAAAATATTCATATGGATAATTACCTCACCCGAGACCTCTAAATGCTAAACCGTAAATCCAAAAAAAATACACTATTACTATAATACTTATACGTATACGTAAACACCAAAATAACACCATTTCATTTCATAGTCACTAATTGTGAGCTCATGAACATGAAATAACCGTTCCTCAATTTACTTATGAGTACTCTATACTCATAAACGATAACCACACCAACCTCGTTCACACAAAATAAACACGTAAACACACAATTCAAGTAATCACACATAAAATAACCTAAAAGTAAGACCAAGTGACAAATCCAAAACCTAGGGTTGTCACATCACTTCCTCCTAATAGAAATCTCGTCCCGAGATTCACTCCCAAACTCAAACTTATTCTCAGCAAACAAACGAGGATGCATATCCCTGATAAAAACTTCACGTTCAAACGTGAACTCAGTTTACACGAAAATAATCTCAACCAACAACACATGAGCCTTAACCGTCCGCGAGGAAACTTATCAAAACCATAAAGTTATGTAACCAACCTAACTAAATCTCGCAACTCATCAAATAAAAACTGTCTTGAAACCAAGTTAGGAGCCGTCACATAACTCAACGGGTTTAAAACTGTCACCCCGATTTCAGTCTTACTCATAAATACCATAAATCAAAACTCATCAAAATATAACCACGTATAATAAGGTCTAAAGAATTCTCAAATTCCTTCCCAACTCATCTCTATGTTAACCCTCCAAGTGTTCACTACCGCAAAATACCCAAAACACGAGTTTAAACCATGTTGTCCGAAAATTAACCTTGAACTCAACACTTGTACAATTAATTCGACCAAACTACTGACTTCCAATTACGAAACTTTCTGAATATTTGAAAAGTATGTTCCGAGTACACAATTTTAGGCTTTTGAATCACCCAAAAACCTTTAAAAACGAATAAGTTATGACCAAAACGATTTTTCTCAAAATCTGCCTAGGCATTAGCGACAGTTTCTGACAGTTAGCGACATATTTTGACAGTTTAGCGACAGTTTCTGCCTACTCCGATTTATACCAAAAAAAAACGATTTTTAAACACTAAAACCCCCCCATTAATTACCAAAACTAGAACCTAATTTATTTTAATTCCAGAAAATTAAAACTCTATTAATTACATGATTTTAACATATTTCACTAAATAAGAACAAAATTTTTAACTTAAGAACAATAACTTTAGGTGATCAAAACCAAAATATTTTAAAATAACCGAGTCATGCTTATATGTTAAAGAATTTATATTCCACCTTATTTGAAACATGATCCCGACACTTCCTTATTTCATCGACTACCAACAACTATTTTTTTTCAATTTGCAAGTTCTATTTTTTTACCATGTATAACTCGAAACAAAAGACATCGTTACCCCAAAAAGAAATCTCCACCATCTCAAAATCCTTCACGCCAAAAGTACCGTACAAACAAACACGTGAAATGAGGACCCGAGAAATGCGCTACTACAGAAGTTGAACATCTCAAAGAGAAACGAGCTAGCAACCATCCCAAGAATACAACCGGTAAGTAGAAAATAATTTTACATACATAGGCATAAGCGTACATACACTCAAATCCATCCAACATATACTATACAAGCATGTATTAACTCTCTTTCATGCAATCATACTTGAAAGTCCAGTGGTGTTGTGGCACATATATAATTATGTAGGCCTCCATAATTATACATGTTCCCTTTCACCAATGTACTCCCTCCTATGATGACACTTATAAGAAATTAATACTACACATAACACATAATCCATCAACTCACAAGCACATAACCACACAAGATAAGATCCAAAACCCCATGTATTAAAATAACATAGCCAATGCACGAAACACATAAACTCGTAGTCCAGCTGAACCAGAGTAGACAAAATTCAAAATGTATAAAGAACATGAAAACATAATTAAGTGAAATCCAACAATGACTAGCGTATACGACCATGGTTCCACCCGCACTAATCAAAACTCGTAAAGAAAATAACATGTAGTTAAGTATGAACTTACTATGGTTCAATTCATACTAGTCAAAATATCGCAATAAATAACATCCAAACACATATAAAATGCACACACACTCCTATGACGCCTATATGCAGGGACCCTTAAGCTATAGACTAGGCTACGCGACTAGGCAACCTAATTCTCTATAACCATTGTCTCTGATACCATTCTGTCACACCCCACCATGGCGGAATATGGGGCGCGACGTATGGATATCATCACAACATGGCGTGTCTATAGAGATAACTATATGATATAAGAAATGTCATAAAAATGGTGACACGAAGGTCATGACAATATCTCAATAAGTAAGTAACAGTCCTACTTCTTACCCAAGACAACAAATAACATACCAAAACAATCATATGTGTGCCACAGTATCACTTATTAAAATGAACAACAAATAAAACTAAGAAGGAAACGGGGATTCTCCTTCTATATGCATTCCTAAGCTTCTCCAATCCTAGCCACTTATGTTCTCATGCTTAACCATAGTATCACCTGAAAGAGACACTAAAACACGTCAACATAAAGTTGGTGAGAGTCATAGGTTTAGACTCCAACACAAGACAAGTCATAAGCTGTGAATACCATAAACCAATAAACATATGGACAATGCGCTACAATTATGTACTAACAACTAGCATTCAAGTTCAATCAATCATTACAATTCCAAGGCATCACGCCTTACCAACAATCATAATTTCCAAGGCATCACGCCTTACCAACAATCACAATTTCCAAGGCATCACGCCTTACCAACAATCACAATTTCCAAGGCATCACGCCTTACCAACAATCACAATTTCCAAGGCATCACGCCTTATCATTAACCATAGGTCCCATAGGCGCCCATACACCTATGTACCTTTCCAATCCAGATCACACACAAACAAGAATCACATAACAGTTAATCACATAAATGTACACACAAGTCCATCTCAAACCTTAAAACATTCACAGCATTAATTTAGAAAATAATTCAACACAGTGTCTCTTCCATCCCATCTGGAAGTAAAAAACAATAGTAAACATGGGACTATGAAACTCACCTGATAGCTTCTTCACAAGTCCTCGCACTAGCAACAAGCTAACAAACCAAAAACACGTAATTAATACACGAACCAATCACTAAGATGGCTCATTAACCTATGATGGACATCTAGCCTATTCCCACATATTTACCTCATTGACAAGCTCTAATCACCCTATTACCCTTCCTTAACAAGTCCTTAACTTGGTTAAGTTTAATAACTATCCCGTTCATATTTTACCCAAAACAGTCCCAGTTTTTAGGTCTCAAAACTTTAAGTCAAACGTCCCTTTAAACATACCCATGGTTTCTGTAAAAGGAATATTCATACCCTTACGTATGTTGGCTAACACCTCCCACTTGACCTAACCTTAAAGCTACTGTTAAAGCCCCAATATACATATATCTACTTTTGTCATTCCAGATTTCCTGATTTTAAACGTACTAAAAGTTTGTTACCATTAAGGGGTCTTACCCTAAACCACAACCTTAGCCCAAGTGCATATACTTACTAAAATATATAAAACATCTCTCATGTTCGTGAGAAGATCCCAATGCAATCCTAAGTACCCCAAACAACCCAAAACTTAAAAAGAAAACAGGCTGACTTCAAAACTGTTTTGACCTCCGACTGTTGTAACCTGTTTTTGACCCACTTCCCTACCTCCGATTTAGTTCTCGTTTCTTGCATTGGAAAGCCACTTCAAATACATTTCCAGGGGTACTTGTATCGCATCTTGAATGTTTCTATACCTCCCGATATGATCAAAACAATTGACTCAAAATTCTGCCCAGTTTTTAAAAACGGGTTTAACAAAATCAACCTCATTAATTAACCCTAATCCCTCTAATTACAAGCCCTAATCTATGTAATCATTATAACACCATTAATATAACATTAATTTACTGTTTTTAAATTAAACCCTAACCTAAATCCATCATAAGATGATTAAGACATCATTAAAATTATTAAATTGAAAAGGGATTAAAGACTTTACCTTTGATTTATGAAAACCCCAAAAAAAATTATGAAGAACCCTAATTTTGTGGAAACTCACGAATTTTATTTGTCCCAGGAGAAAAATAATGAATTTTTTTTATAAATACATTATATAGGGTGTGATAACCCATTCCTAGCCCAACCCAAAAACCCCTTTCCTTTTTCTTGTTTTTTTCCTTTTTTTCTTTCTTCCTTGCGTCCAAACCGACCCAACACCCCTTAAAATTCGTTTTTTTTCTTTTTATATATTATTAAGTTATTAATAATACCTTAATTTTCCTTAATTTATTTCAGCTCCTAAAGCCTCCAAAACCTCAAAACCGTAAAACTAGTCAGTTTTTACGCGTTTTACCGTAAAAGACGTAAAATATACACTTTTATAAAAAAATCTCAAATTTTGAAATAAACTTTATAAGTAAGTCCTAAATGACTTAAAACCATCCCGAAAAATATTCATATGGATAATTACCTCACCCGAGACCTCTAAATGCTAAACCGTAAATCCAAAAAAAATACACTATTACTATAATACTTATACGTATACGTAAACACCAAAATAACACCATTTCATTTCATAGTCACTAATTGTGAGCTCATGAACATGAAATAACCGTTCCTCAATTTACTTATGAGTACTCTATACTCATAAACGATAACCACACCAACCTCGTTCACACAAAATAAACACGTAAACACACAATTCAAGTAATCACACATAAAATAACCTAAAAGTAAGACCAAGTGACAAATCCAAAACCTAGGGTTGTCACACCATATTCCATGAAACTTGGAAAAATGTGTAAAACGCCTTAATAAATTTAATGCAAGTATATATCATCGACCAAGTGCCTTGTATATTTTTATTTTGTATATTTAGCCTAAGCATGTATTTTGACTTATGTTACGAGTAGAACGTTTACGCATCGATCTGCGTGCCTTGTTTTCCGTTCCATTACTATTATTCCCGCTTTGCTAATTCATAAAGGTGAGTTTCTTAGCCCCACTTTTAATTGTTTTAACTATTTTAGGGTGAGAACGTTGCTTGTTTTTAACGGATGAACATAAGTGCCTTAAAACTCATACGTTTGCCTACTTGATGTCTAAGTTGCGTTATCCCATGTTTCCTTTTTAGCCCACTATCATGAACCGTTAATTACTTTGTGTAAGCGCGAATGTTATGGATAGATCTATCGGGATTAACCTCCCTATCTAATTTGGTTGTGTGACCAAAGTTAGATACACTTACATTTGAGGATTTACAAATGCTTCGGGATAGGCATTTGCTCGGGTTCTTATTATATCTTGTCGGTTTAGGTTAACGCTTCGGTGTCATGAGCTTAGATGTAGGTGATTAAAACGTATACTTTTGATTATAATCTTGTATTTGTTATAAGATTACATGTCGGTTGCCTTGAAAATCTTATGGTTCATCACACTATTTAAACTTAAACCTATGAACTCACCAGCCTTTGTGTTGACACTTTAGCAATGTTTTTCTCAGGTATAAAGACGGAGGAGTGACGTGGTTATGCATGGGAGATTTTTAATAAAAGTGGTCATGACTAGTGTGTGGATATTTGGATCAATGTTAAAGTCTTTTGAAACAAAGTTTTATTATGATCTTGTGTAATTCGCTTCCAAACAAGTTTTATGCTTGTACTTAAGTGAAAACGGATTTTAAAAAGTCTTTCTTTGTATCTATGTCTTGTGATAGTCATGACCGTCGCACCTCATTGTGTTGCCTTACTCTGATAAATTGGGGGTGTGACACATAAGGGGTTTAAGATTGACTTAATGACCATTATTCTGGTCATGTAACCACTATGTAGTCATGTGGGAAATAATGAGATTAATTGACCGATTAATACTCATTATTCCTTTGACCATGAGTTAAATTCTTAGGAATGGGATCACTATAAATCGTGATCATATTTTCATGATGAGATACACAATAATATAAACACATAAACGCACAGGGTTCTTGATTTATGCCTAAAACAAGAACAAACACTTGATTTTATACCAAGGAGGTATTCGTGTTAACCCAGGCATAGGGTCGAATAATCTTGTTTGGAAAGTGATTACACGACTTCAAGTGATATCCGGTAACCATTCATTGGTACGTAGTTAGGTTGTTGATTATTTTTACCCTGTTGGAACGAAGTAAACCCCAACAGGAGTGTCACTGAGTGTAAGGTCGCCGAATTGGACGTGGAAGTCTTGTTGTGACTCGCTGAATTGCGTCATCACACCGCAACCCTTCGTACTCGTTGAGAAATTAGCGTCGACAAAAGGAAAACAAATAGTAGCTGTTGGTCAACGGTTTATTTTTAAATTTTTTTCTTTTAGCTAAAACAATCAACCATTTTATTATATATATATTCCACTTATTTCACTATTTTAAACCCACAAAAATCAGAATATATTTACTTCTTTCAACTTACAACAATAACAAAAAACTATCTCATTTCCAAATAACGAGTATTCTTATCTAAAATTCACTTCTCTTCTTAATACGTCAAATCTGAATCAATCTACATCCTCAATCCGTCGACACCATCATCACAAAACTCGATTTCCTCGTCATCGCAATTCCTGTATCCTTCTTTTGCTTCGCAATATTTTCCTCAAATGACACCCGAACAAATTTATTTACAACAAGTGTATCTTTTTTACTTGTTGTATCATTTTTATTTTCGTGATGTTTTTAAACGTTTTTATTTCATGTTATATTTTATATATGTATTGTATTTTGAATTTAATGAAATGAATTTAGTTTGTGTGAAAATCGGAAAAAAAAATGTTAGTGGGTGTGGTTCAAATGAATTGAAGATGATGTGTTGTGAGTAGAGACGTATTTTGTGTGTGTTGTGTTTAAGTGATATAACATTGAGATGACATCAATAAGACTTAAATAAAAGAGAAGACAAAGTCATAACACCCTTTGCTCTTATAGTAATGACATGTTTTTGCCATTGAACCAATTTATCTTGAGTCTTAACTTCATAAAAAGCTCGCAATTCGCGTCTTGGTAAGGTTCGGTCACGCCTTGTCGAGGCTTTGTATGCCAATTGGCATTATGTGTCTTGATACTAATATAAATTGTATTAGTTTGGTCATTTACATAATGGTCGAAGGTGTCATAATATATGTTGACTTAGGCATTATAACGTTACTGTTTATGATCATTTAAATTTTTTTGAGTAGTTCGATCGCCTTATGTAAAAAAACAAATGTATCAAACGTAAAATGAATAAATACGCGTTAATTTTCAATACATAATTTCTCGTGTTTTCTCACTTTACATGAGGTGACTTTCAAAGAAACATGGCCCACGGTAAAACCTCGACTACTCAACTCCACAAGAGGAGAAACCCCGGTCAGATTCACTTACGTGTGTTTCCCTCTCACCCATCCAAAAACAAAAACATCGTCGGTCTAAGTGAGAAACTTTCGTCTAACGGGTCAGTCAAAAAGTCAACACATGCTTCTTCCCTGGCGGAGATCCCATCACACATACATATGTAAAGAAGAAACTAATCATCATCCATACCACATATGACAATGTCACGTAAGATGGGGTCTTATAGCAACCAAACTTGGAATCTCGAGGCCACAAAAGTAAAGGAAGAAGCTAAATTTTTCAAAGTACAAATGCAAACCATCAAAACGAATGGGTAAAGAAGCAGGTAACCACTCCAAATGTAACACCCCATTTGTTAGGATAGGATGCTACAGTAAATTATGGCGTGTCATCAAAGCATGCAAAGTAAATGTCTAAACATTCATGACCATAAATAGAAATACTGGAATCAAACATCGGTAGTCTAGTAACTCACACACAAGCAATATTAAGTACTGTAATGTAAAGGACTAAACAATGTCCAAAAGAAGTAAAGTATGATAAAGTAGGAATAAATGCATAAGGTAAAAGAGGCCGGATAGCTTCCAATCCGAATGCACATACTCTGGAGTTCCTACTTACGTCCTTGGGTACTTGCCGTTTGGGAACATGGAAAAGTAGATGGCTGAGCATAACGCTCAGTGCACGGATATACAATAAAGCATGGACACATAGAATATGGATACATATAAAGAGTATAAAGCATGAATAGCATCGGAAATGGAAACCTAGTTGTTTATCATGTTAACTGGTTTTAGTTCTAAAAACATAGCTTATGTTACTTATGAAAATTTGTATTAGTTAATGTACCAAAAGCCAATATAGGTCATAAGGTCAACAACGCGCATGAATACTTAGAGGGGTGACCTCGTCATGCAAATTAGAGGGGATGCCTCTAATTAATTCGTAAGTGGGTAGGATGGATCAACTCCTTGTGAAGGATGCAAGGCACACACCACATTCACCATGAAATCCTGACTGAAACATGTAACTAGGATGCACCCATGCGCCCCACATGATAATATAATAATATAATGGCCAAATAACTGAAAAGGGACGCCACGAGCTATCACTCCACTGTGGTGAAGTCATAACACTAGTGCTTCTAGTGTTATGGTTATGGTACCTCCATAACTAGGTGAAACTGGTCATCCATGTATATGGCTAAGGTAACTAATAAACATAAGCATTTTATCTGTAACTACTGGGAAAAAGAGTTGGCTACATACGAGAAATCCTAATGAAGGAAGAGATTGTCCTTACTGAAGGACGGGAAATCCGTACCTTATGTCCAGTAGAAGCTAAGGAAAACGATGAAGTCTAATCCGCCTTGACGGATAACACTACATAAGAAATATGGACGTTTATGATTTGTTTGAATTATATGTGTTTTACTGGTTTCGTGTGTTATTAGCTTGTTATACGTATTCTGTCATGTTTTACTGTTTACTATGTTAACTATAGTTATTCTGGTGTTATGTTATGTATTATTCATGTATTAGTGTATTATAATACTTGTATTGTAATACTAAGTAACTTTCTAAAAATAGCAGGTTTTCATAAATAGTAGGTTTTTAAAATAGAAAGTTTCCAAAAATAGTAAGTTTCCATAATTAGAAATAAGCTGAATTATAAATAATAATTAAAGTATAATTAGTACAATACAAGTCATGGTTATAGCTCATTAATTAAATAACTGGTTAATTAATTGAACTATACGTTATATAGAATTTAATTAAAAATACATGTTTTAATTCAATTAAGCTAAGTTAAATACTTTAGGTTATACATGTAATATTAGTTTAATATTTAACCTAAGTCATGAGATTAATTAAATTAAAAGTCTAGTAATTAATTTAATTAACACGTTTTCTGATTTTTAATATGTCCCGAAACCCGAGTCCGTGCTTTTAAAATTTAACCCGAGCCCGTACCCCGTGTTCCTAAATAAGCCGAGCCAAATAAGCCATAATCAAAGTCCCACCGAGACCTTGAAGGGGTCTCGGTTGACACTAAATAAATCTAACAAACATGTAAACATACCCCGACCTAAATTCGGGGTCTTTTGGTCTTGGGTCCGAACAAACAAAACCAACCGAGCCCCTTTGAGGTCTCGGCGGTGTCTCGATTACACCAAACCGCACCAGAACCAAAACCTAAACATACCCTAACCCTTGGTCGGGGTTTCTTGTTGCGTCCGATCCAAAACCAAACCAAGCCGAGAGTCATGAGACTCTCGGTGGTGGTGAAGAAGCAAAGTCGAGCCCCATTTGGGGTCTCGGTTGTCTCGGCCGAACCAAACCACACACCAAACCAAACCCGTGACATGAAATTAATTAATCCTAGGTTTTTTTTTACATGTTCTTGATGATTAATTAATTTAAAACATGAATTACATAAGAAAATAAGTAAGATGAAAAGGGGTTTGATTATACCAATACGTGTATTAACGAGAGAATGATTACGAACACAAAACCAATAACAAAATGAATGAAAAACAAGTTCCCTGATGTTTTTGTTAAAATGGGTTTTGGGACAAAAAGCCCACTTGACCTTCTCCCTTTGTCTTCTCGCGGCTATGGGGCCCACCAAAGGTAAACCCGTAACTTTTCCGTGTCTAAAATAATTATCGTGCATGTTCGTTATTTAGTATCCGTGACTTTGGTATTCGTGATCGTGTCATATTTATAATATTCACGATTATTCGTTAATTATTGTCGTGACACATGTATTAATATTATAAATGGAAAGTTTAAATTTTATCGTGTTTTCATAAGTTACTGTTCACGTGTACTGTTCATAGGAGATCCCATCACTCATACATATGTAAAGAAGAAACTAATCATCATCCATGCCACATATGACAATGTCACGTAAGATGGGGTCTTGTAGCAACCAAACTTGGAATCTCGAGGCCACAAAAGTAAAGGAAGAAGCTAATTTTTTTCAAAGTACAAATGAAAACCATCAAAACGAATGGGTAAAGAAGCAGGTAACCACTCCAAATCTCCAAAGAAATGTTCTTCACATACCAATATATTCTCAATTGATCTACATAAACATTTGTCAAAAAATAAGGTCTCCTGTTCCATGTGTACAGGTTGACAAGCCCTTAGACCAAATAAGAGTTCAAAAGTACGTATACATGATCGAAGCAAAAGAAGCTCAAAAGGGTTTGGAAATACTTATTTGTTATATTTAGTTCTAACTAGGATTAAAACTCGACGTAGAGTGTAATGACCCACTTTGTCAATGAGGCCGTTATGTCATAATCATGGCGTGTTATCAAAGCATAAATAAGGCATAACGTCATAAAGACATAAAAGACCAACAAGAAAGCCGGAATCAAACATCGGCTCCCAACATAAGCTCAACATAAATAAAAACAAAGGAAGACTAAAGGACAAAACATATGTCCAACCAAAGCATAAATATTTAAAATTTAAAAAAGGAAAGGAGTCTAATGTAGCGCTCATCTTATGCACGTACTCTCAATGCTCAAGTCTGTCCTCGGGTACCTACCGTATGGGACATGAAAGAAAATACGGCTGAGCAATACGCTCAGTGAACAGATATAATGGCATGATAAGAATAATTGAAAATGAGTAATAAACAATGAAAGCAGCGGAAATGAATATCTACGTCGTGAGTAAAACTTGGAAGATAATTTGTGAATATGAAAGATAACTGAAATGTCATAAGTTTTACATGCAATATAATTAAATACACACGAGCTCATATAAATCATAACATATTATCAACGTGTGCATGAATACATAGAGGGTGACCTCGTCATGCTATTAGAGGGGTGACCTCTAATAATAGTAATATGTGTGGAAAGATCAGCTCTAATGTGATGGAGTGTAGAGCACACACTAAACCAATCACCCTGTACGTGTAAACCTGTAAACCTGTAACTAGGATGCACCCATTCACCCCATAATAATATAATAATGGCCAACATGTAACGTGAAGGGACACCGCGAGAAATCACTCTCGTCGGGGAAGAGTCATGACACAGGTGCCTCATATGTCATGGTTATGGTACCTCCATAACTAGGTGGTCATGTAAGTCATGGTCATGCATGTATATAGCTCGGACAATTAAAATGATAGCATGGCAAACAATGAAAGTTTAATGATATGAAAATTGAGGAAAACATATGGCATATCAAACGGGGAATCCTAATCATGCATAGAAGAGATGTCCTTATTAAAGGACGGAATATCCGTACCTTATGTCCAGTAATCGTTGAAAAGACGAACAGCGGAAAGTACTACTCTGACTTCACGTAAGCTACATAATAAAGGACGTGTATGAGTTGCTTGTTCATTAATAAGTTACTTGTTCTTAGTTTTAGTTACTCGCTCATGACTTGAGTTACTTGTTCATGGTTTATCGTGTCTTTCTTAATGTTATACGTTTCATGTGTTCTTGATTTATGTATGACATGTTTCTTGTGTTATTATACTTGGTATTTCTATAATTAGTAACTTTCCAAAAATAGTAGGTTTCTATATATAGTAACTTTCCAAAAATATCAGGTTTCCATATATAGTAACTTTCCAAAAATAGTAAGTTTCCAAAAATAGTAAGTTTTCATAAATAGTAACTTTCCAAAACTGTAAGTTTCCAAAAATAGTAAGTTTCCATAAATAGTAATAAGCTCGTTTAATATACTTAAATCATTTACCTTGTTCATTGAATAAGCTGATTATATAAGTCATGGTTTAATAAGCATATTAAATAAGCAAATTCTTATAAGTCATGGTTAATTATAAATATTATATTAATAAGTCATGATTTAAATAAGTTAAATATTAGTAAGTCCATTTTAATAATTAACTTTCGTATGCCATAGTTTATAAATAATTATTAATTAATAATATGTCATGATTTACTATTGATTATTAATTAATAATATGTCATGAATTATAATTAACTATAAATAATAATATGTCTTGGATTATACTTAATTATAAATAATATATCATGGATTAAATTAATTATAACTAAGCCTTAAATTTAAATAACGATTTCTAATTAAGTTAAATAAAATAAGCCCATGTTAATTTATATTAATCTAAATAAGTCGTAAATAAGAGGGTTTAATAATTTTATGAAAATAACCATGATTTAAGTAGGTTCATGTTTAATTAATCTCGTTAATTTTAATAAGCTCGAATACAAAATTAAACCGATTAAATATTTGAATCCAAACCAAACACCCCCCCCCCCTTTAAAGTGGTCTCTCGGTTTAACCGAGCCCCAAAACACGCACCACCGAGACCTAAAGGTCTCGGCTGCTCGAACCACAACATCGCCACCACAACCCCTTGTTGCGGGTTCCCACTAACAACAACAACCTACCCATCGACTGTAAAACCTCTGATTCTACCTCTTTGACCATGTCTCCTTATGTACTCATCCTTCATGAAATCTATGTATTTCCATTTTACTTGATTGTATGAAACTTCGGTCTTTTATTTGATCACACTATCAATTCATGTTTATATATATATATATGGACTTTTAGTCACCTTTGACTACTTCAACTTTCACCTAGCCATATTATAATACAACGTTGTCACTCAAGGACATCTTTAAGCTAGGAATCACTACCTGAACTATGGATATTTAAGCACTCATACACATTTCTTTGAACACATATATGATTACACTTTAACTTCTTTAACCACATCATATCCGTTCAATATCTACAAACTACACCAATGAATATGAATACATTCCATATTATAACTAAACCTAACCAAACAACTTATACTTGCCATACACTATACTAGAAACACTAAAAAGGTTACATTTCTCCCTTGAAAACATATAGTTACACGATTTATGTATACATACTAGTATACACATACTTAAAATTTATCCTAACTTGAAAAACTTGCTACATACTTACTCTTATCACTAGATATTTTTGAAATACTCCTTTCCCCCACATGTTGAATGAAACCCACGGCTAGGAGTACTCCAACAAACCAAAGCACAAATATTCCTTGCCAAATCTTGTACTAGGATTCATTCATTAAAATATTATACTAGGTTGTCTCCTCCTTGCCTCCTAGTTTCAGCTAACAAACCACCCAAAGGGTCAAGTGTACAAATTTTGCATTAATGAGTGTGTACTCCCTTCACACTATACAAGTATACCCTCATACCATTTGCAAACACCAAAACCACTTTTGCTTGCTATAACCCACGGCTAGGTGGCAATATACGGCAAGACTTTACTAAATCTTGAACTCATACTTCATTTACTCCTCAATCATCATAAAACAGTTACATAGCCATCTCTCATCTCATTTAATTCGGTCAAGCAAGTCTTAAAGGGGAAAGAGGGTCGCGGTTTATATATAGCTAGGGTTTCCATATCACTTTCCTTAGTAGATTCAAGGCACTTAGCACTTCCGTTATCATTATTCCTATAATAATCAAGTATCATGATTCCTTTTCACTATCCACTTTTAAGCATGCACTTATGTCAAGGATAAACACTTGCATTTTATTACCATGACTAGTAAAGCTTGAATAAATCTATGAAACACTTAAAACCTATCCATAAGCCTCGGCCTGGTTTTTCTATCAAATGAACACATAAAATTTCGGCTAGACATAATCATAGGACATAGATATAACTTGTAAAACAGACTTAAAACAAGTGAAGCCCAAGATTTATTATTAGCTGAGACCCATTAAGGCTTGTGGTGTGTTATGTAATTTTTCTAAGTCATGTACTAACTTATTAAACCTTAGCAAATTTTGCTAGCTTATAACTTCCCATAATGAAAGTATAAACCTTGATATAATGGACCTTAAAGCCCATATGAACTTAACGGGCCTAACCTAAGCCCATAGACTTTTTCCGAGAGCCACATAAGCCCATTAGGCCCATATGCATATAATAGGCCCTAGATTATGAAGCCCATGCCTCTTGTACTTAATATATAACCGTAGGCCCAATAGGGTACCCGCGACCCATTTTAAACAAGTGAAATGATTTTGGGCCGTGTAAGGCCCATTAAGCTCAAACTAAGCCCATAAGCTCTTTTTAGCTTATCAAATAAGTTAATGTGATGTTTTAAACTTATAAGAACTTTTTGGAACCTTAAAAACATTATATTAAAGTTTCATACCAAAAATGAACAATTATAAAGTTTGGGGACAAAAACCGTTACTTTAGAAAGTTAAGTATGGCGAAAAGACAAACTACAAGGGTCGGGTGGCATTTTTATGAAACTATAGGAACTAAATTAAGCCTTATTTGAAACTTAGAAAACCCTAGGGACCATTTTTTCACTCAACCGAAAGTTATTTTGAATATTTACAAACTTTAAGGGCTATTTGTGACAATAGCCGAGACTTATAGAAGCCCTAGTGGTTACTTTTGTAAATTTAATAAATTTCTAAACTTAGTTATAACTTGAGGGAATACTTTTGCCCTTTCCCAAAAGATATACAAGCCCTAGGGACTAGATTCGCCAATAACCGAAAGTTACATAATATTAAAATAGGGAGGGACTTGTTTTGCCAAGTGTCGAAAGTTAAATGAGCCCTAGATATCATATTTAATTTATGTATTAAAATTTTGATAAAACCCTAAACTATAAGGATTAAAACCGTCATTTTCCCGAACTTATAATCAAAGGACTATTTAATAAATTATTAAAACTTTGGGGACTTTAATCTAAATTAAATAACGAGTTATACATTTTATAAAAATCATTTAAGTATGTTATATAAATTAAAATCCGTATAAATTATAAAAGTAAAAATATTAAACATCTTACTATTTTCCATCGTTTTAAATAAGAATAAACCACCCTTTTATAAATTATTTAAATTAATCTGCGAAAGTAAAAGTACGAGAATAATAAATAAATAATTTATTTATTTAAATGGTGTTATTACCTACGTAGTTAGAATGAACATATTTCTTTAATACTTGTACAACCATTAAGTAAAAATACAGAGATCATAGTAACATGCTTAAAACCAGTATAAGCATGCACGAATTTATTCAAGACCTTTATGCATTATCTTATGCATCTACTGAGAATGTACTATTATTTAGGCAGTTGACTATATCGTGAGCATCTAGTTGTATTATTTGTGACTTATTCCTATTACTACTACTGAGATGAGTTCATGGCCCCACATTATATATTGACAAACTTTTAAATCCTTTATGGGGAAGAAAACATGCAACTTATTTTATAGACGTAAACTGAACTGTGTTAAACTTTGATTACATTTTCATATTGTAGAATGCCTCATTTACCCATGAACTGAAATTGTTAAAATTATTGAATTGCCTGAGTGTTATAAATAGATCTATTTGGGACTGACCATCCCCGTATGGGTGAGTAGCGCTCACTGTACCTGGGTCGGGAGAACAAATGTATATCATGTCGGAACATTGTAATGGGTGCATTTTTATAAATGCTAAGGGTCCTTGTTTGTTGAGGGCTTAACGAGTTAAGTGTCAGTTTCGGGCAATAGGAAATGTAGTTACTTTTAAGTGTTGATGCTATGTGCATTACTACTTGAGTGAATGTTTTACTTTCCAAACTTATTTTATTAAACCTATGAATTCACCAACTTTACGTTGACCTCAAAACATGTTTTTCTCAGGAAATTGAAGCAGGTACTTGTCATGTGCATGGAAACCAGCATCAGGATAGGCAGTATTTTATCACTCATCCGGGGATTTTATAAATGGGGAATAACAAACAATCTATTTATTTATGTTGAGACAATTTTAATAACAACTCACACTAAATGTTTGATAATCTTTTATCTGATGCTCTATGTACTATCTGTTATTGATCCACCTACGTGACACCCAAATATTATTTTCGCTACACTTAACCAATTTGGGGGAGTCACACAGACCGCACATCAATCCCCACTGGCTGCACAATAAGCCCACCGAGACCGACCAAAACAGCCACCATGACCCTGTTGGGGCTGTGGCTGCTAAGCCATAACAGCCACCGTGGCTTGTTGCTGGTCCAAAAAGCCCACCGAGAGCACCCCGTGAAAGGGTTCTCGGTTTCTATGACTCCAAACAACCAAACCCGATTTCATTTTCTTGTTTTAATTCCATATAACATGTGTTCATATCAAATCTGTTAATGCAATGATGCCTAAAAACGTTACTTGCATTTTTCGGTCTCTCTTTGTTTTGATTACGACAATATGTAAAAACAAGCATTTACGAAAACAATGAAAAACGAATTCTTGAGTTCAAGTATTTTCATTTCAACCATTATTACTTAAGGTATGAACAAACAAGTAATTATACTAATTAAATGATCAAGGATTTAATCTTTTCTTAAAACTCACTTGTTATTAAGTGTGACAAAGTT
This sequence comes from Glebionis coronaria, assembly GCA_025667525.1. NCBI lineage: Eukaryota > Viridiplantae > Streptophyta > Magnoliopsida > Asterales > Asteraceae > Glebionis > Glebionis coronaria. The sequence continues at coordinate 417,080,106 of CM046878.1, read as the reverse complement.
TTATTATTAAACTTTCCTTTTAAGAAAATATTTTATTAAATTTATTATTTAAAAATTTGAAATTTGAAAATGGCATATTCTATCTTAGTTTAGAATATTCTTTCAGGATATTTTAATCTCCAGATTCGAACCAACCCACTAAAAGACAAAAGGGAGCAGACTCTACGCCGGTGATTCCTTAGCGCCTACGGCGGTTCCTTATCGATAAGGAACCACGGGCTGCAATAAAGAACCGCGGGCAGATATAGCCGTTGGACATTTGTCTTATAAATAGTGGACCATTCTCAGACTTTCAATCCACCTCTTTTGCACATAAACTTTCAGATTCTTACATACTTCTTAAATCACTCAAATCCTTGATCATTTGTTTGATTACTACTTGTTTAGAAGTGAATCTTTCTCCTCCCATCTTGTCCTCTCAAAGTGCAAAGAGAAGAACACTATCATTGTTGAAGTGTTGTGTCTACCTCAAAGATCCATTGAAGATCCAAACTTATTTATTCATTGTTGTGTCATTGTTGTGAAGATCCAAGTAGTTGTGTCTATTTGAAAGTTGTGTATGTATTAAGGTTAATACTTAGTCCTCAAAGTATATTGGTGTAGATTGGTTCTAGCTAAGATTAGGGCTCGACTTTTAGCTTAGAGTCGCAAATTGGTTAAGCGACGTTGTGTACAGTTTCTCCACCTTAAGGATCTTGTTGATTAGTGAACTCTCGAGTAAGGAGTACTCGAGGAGTGGAGTAGGAACGAGGAGTGAGCTTTGTTGCCGAACCACTATAAATCCTTGGTGTTTGGTTTGATCTTTCCTTCCCTTATCTCTTTACATTCTTTATTCTTTATACTTGTGATTATTAGTTTGTTGTATTATACATTCATTATTCTTTATACTTGTGATAATTAGTTAGTTGCACTATACCTTGTTCATATTGTGTATAAGAAGCTTTCACATAAATACTCAAGCTTAGGTTTTTGAAAAAGGATTTTTTAAAACCAAACTTTAACAAGCAAATTTAAGAAACTATTCAACCCCTCCCCCCCCCCCCCCTTCTAGTTTCTACAAAATCTATTTAATTTATAATTAATTCTTGAAAATGAAAGATTAAAGTTAGGATTACCGAAAGGATGGGTCAAAGAATGAACAAACACGTACACCCTCGAATAGTCAAAGATCAAAAATGTTTTTCTCCCTTGTTTTCTTTCTCCTTGTCGACGGCCAAAACCAACACTTACGGTTTCTAAATATTTTTCTTGTTTTGTAAAAGTGAGGAGTAAAACATACGTATGTTTTGTTTTACTACTTTTGGTGGATCGGGACTTGAGCCTATTTAACTTGTAATTTAATTAATAAGTCTTGTAAGGTTATTTAATTACATGGAGCCAGTTTATTTTCGTGTTAACATTGTATTCTCGTGAATCATAAACTCGTAATTTAAGTTTATATTATATCTTGTCGTGTATTATTAAATAGACGTAAATACTTGTCGTTATTCGTTTAATATACGTAATACTTGTTGTGCATTAATTAAATACTTTTCGTGTCTTTATCTTGTCATGTCGTATTTATTATAATTATATACTTGTCGTAAATTATTATATACGTTTCGTGTTGATCATAAAATATACGTTAGAACTTACCGTGAATTCATAAATTATATCTTTTTATGTCGTATTGAATAAATATTTGTATTTACTTTCCGTGAATTACTTTAATATTAAAAGTTTTAAATTCATGGTATTTTCATGCGGGTTTTACAACTCTTCCCCTCTATAAAGAATAATTTGTCCTCGAATTAGAAACATAATGTGACTGAAAGGAACATACTCGGATCATGGGAGAAAATGAGGATAAGAAGTCCGGATGGACTCCTCGATTTCCCAAGTGGCTTCCCGCTCTGGATGGATCCTCCAAAGAATCTTGACGCAAAGAATAGTCTTGTTCCTCATGGCCATATCTTAACGATCTAGAATAGATTATGGTTCCTCAACGTAACATTGATCCTCACGAATCTAATCGAGTGGATAAGAAAATAACGTGCAAAGATACACGAAGCGATACTATACGCAAAAACGTAACAATAATAATACTAGTAACCTCCGCAATGATACGAGAGACACATTGTGAACGTAGTACATGAACAATTGTGAACGTGATATGTGAACAATTGTGAACGTGATACGTGAACAATTGTGAACGTGATACGTGAACATATGGTGAATGTGATATATGAAACATATGGTGAACGTGATACGTGAAACATACCGTGAACTTATGATAACGGAGGAGGTAACGCCAGACGATACGATACGGGACGTGGAATATGACGTGAAACGTCTGTCTGGGGATCGAAAGTTGTGCTAAACTTGAGTCTGGTTTCCCAAGCTTTCTGCAACCCTTTCTAGAGCGAGACGTGAACATGGATCATCAGATGAAAAGATAACATGAACGCGAACAAGGTCGTGAACGAGAACGTGAGACGTGAATCACGAGATGGAATAAGAACATGAACGTGAACTAGGTCATGAACGTGAATGGGAACGTAAACGTGAACGGGAACGTAAACGTGAACGTGAACTGGAACGTAAACGTGAACGGGAACGTAAACGTGAACGGGAACGTAAACGTGAACGTGAACATAATCTCTATTTGATATGATCGCAGATGGAACACCGTGAAATCGTACGATCTCCTGCTGGAATATTTATGCCAATCGGCCAACTGCGTAATCCTTGGGGATAGGAAGAAATTATGCAGGCTTGGTCAGACAATCGACGACGACCCAGATAACATCATGTTTCCTCTGAGTCTGTGGTAGTCCAGTAACAAAATTCATGGAGATCTTGTCCTACTTCCATTTAGAAATTTCTAATGGCTGTAATAAACCACTAGCACGTTGGTGTTCTACATGTAACATCTCGCCTACTAAGACTACAATATTGTCCGCTTTGCCCGCAGGCTCACGGCTTTGCTTTGTGGCCCTATTATAAGTACTTCACGGCTAGTCACCCAACCTAGTACTACTCTGACATGAGCACGCTTAACTGCCAGTTCCTAAGAACCCCACTTGTAGTAGATCACAAAACGCATTATGTCATGAGAAGGAGACTGTTATCTTATGAACCATGGATCTCTTATGGCCAAAGCCAATGTGGGATTTTCTTAGGGTGTCACAATCACCCCCCCCCCCCCCCCCCCTTCAGGATTCATCGTCCTCGATGAGGTTTTCCCCACCATCCTGAACGACTCAGGAGTGGCTCTAATACCACTTGTAACATCCCGCCTACTCAGACTACAATAATGTCCGCTTTGCCCGCACGCTCATGGCTTTGCTTTGTGGCCCTCTTGTAAGTACTTCTCAGCTGGTCACCCAACCTAGTACTACTCTGACATGAGCATGCTTAAATCCCATTTCCTAAGAACCCTACTTGCAGTAGACCACAAAACGTGTTGTGTCATGAGAAGGCGACTGTTATCTTATGAACCATGGATCTCTCCTGGCCACAGCCGATGTGGGATTTGCCTAGGGTGTCACAATCTTAACTTGTTGGAAGGTTAGGTGCTTAGATCTGAAAGTAGCTACATCTTGTTTCATACCGCTTCCACCAAAATATTGTCTGGGATCATGATACATTTTTGTGGAATTTGGATGAATAGCCACTGAAGAACTATGAGTCTCGGCCAATAAGACTTCTCTTAGCGTAGGATCCTCTGGAACACATAATCTAGTGTAGGATTCTCTCTCTTACGCGTAAGCTTAGTCATGGTACAACTACCGTGAGAGACTTTCAAAAATTTTGCGGTAGTAACTAACTAAATCCATAAAACCACATACTTCAGTCACAGATGTCGGTCTTGGCCATTTGGTGATAGCCTCCACCTTCGTCGGATCCAAGGTAATCCCTTTTGCTGAAGCAGTGTGGCCCAGAAATGCCACTCTACTTAACTTGAACTCCCATTTGGAAAACTTAGCATATAATTTCTCATGTCGAAGGATCTGTAGTACCGTACGAAGATGATCCTCATGACCTTCTCTAGTCTTAGAGAAGATCAGGATGTCATCGATGAACACAATGATGGACTTGTCCGAGAATTCATGGAAAACTCGATTTGTCAAGTCCATAAATACAGCTGGAGCATTCGTGAGACCAAATGGCATAACCACGAATTTATAGTGACCATAACGTGTGCGAAAAGCAGTCTTGGAAATGTCGTGCTCTTTCACTCGCAATTGATGGTAGCATAATCGTAAATCGATCTTGGAAAAGTGCTTGGCACCTTGTAGTTGATAAAACAAGTCGTCAATATGTGGAAGAGGATAACGGTTACGAATGGTGGTCTTGTTCAATTCACGGTTGTCGATGCATAATATCATGCTATCGTCCTTCTTCTTGACCAACAAAACCGGTGCACCCCATGGTGATACACTCGGGCGAATAAAACTTTGTTCCAGCAACTCTTGTAGCTGATCCTTCAACTCCTTTAACTCAATGAGAGCCATGTGATAAGGAGCTTTGGAGACAGGTTCAGCTCCTGGAACAAGTTCAATTTCAACTCAACTTCGTGGATAGGAGATATTCCCGGAAGCTCTTCTGGAAATATATCCGGCATCTCGGAAACAATCGGCTGATCATGAATTGAAGGGACTTCAGAAGTCGCGTCATAAGTGGTAGCTAGAAAATCTTCATAGCCATGGGATAATAAAGCATGTGCTTGTAAAGCAGAAATAATTTGTACAGATTTTCTTGGTATAAAACCATGATGAATGTATTCAGGAGCCTGAATATCGCCGAATATGACCCGATATGAATGGCAATCAATCGTAGCGCGATGTGCTACTAACCAGTCCATACCCAGAATCATATCGAACTCGCATTTGTCCAAGGAAAGTGCGTTAGTAAAACTGATATTGTTGTCAAACTGAAAGGAACGCCTTTGTACACATGGGTGTTACGAACGGAGTCTTTCTTGGGCGTGGATATATGTGATACATGTTCAAGAATGAAGGTGCCATATGAATACATGAAGTAAACGTGGCAGATCTTATTGAATGTGTTTCGCCCGTGTCAAACAGAGAGAAAACTACGTATCCAATCTTGAACAATACGCCAGTGATGATACCTGAAAATTTAGTGGCCTGGTCCACACGTGGCACCACAAGATAGGTATACCCCTTGGAGGGTACCCTGAATTACTGAGGGCCTGGCTCAGAAGATATATGTGATTCATGTGACTTGACTCGTGTCTTGAGAAAATATATGTATGACATGTGTCTTGACTGGTGTCTTGACATGTGTCTTCAGAAAAAATACGTGAGACATGTGTCTTGACTGGTGTCATGACATGTGTCTTGAGATGTGAAAACGAATAAAGTTGAAAATTTTGGTTATAATACCAGAATTGGCAGATCGGTTGGACTGCTGACCCTTTGTATTTCTGGTCACGCCCGTTACCATAGTTTTTGTTGTTATTGCCAGATTTGTTGCTATCACGGTAGTTGTCACTGTCGCCTTGCATGTCAACTCCATGACGGTCATTATTCTGACCGTGATCCATGTAACTATTCTGTTGAGTGTCCGGCTGGTACTGGTTCCCACTCTTATGCCTGAAAAAACAACTGAGTGACGCGTGACATATAACTGAGAAGGTAAGGACAAGGGATGGGATGGAGACGTCTGGTGGATGAAATATATTCCTCGTCTGTCGCTCCGGTCCATCGTACTCATCTCTGTTCTGTAGAATCTCCAAGCCGGGAGCAGCATCATCGGCTTGAGCAACATTGGTAAGTGGAATACACCTGAAATGATCGAGGATCGACTAGCGATTATACATGGAATACGGTAAACGGAGTACACCTGGAATACGGTATCTGGAGTACACATGGAATACACATGAGATCATCGGTACGGGTGTCAACCATCTGACATGATCAAAGGAAGGTAAATGATTAAACGGTTAAAATACTACACTAAAGGGAACAACATGATAGCCTAGCTAATCTAGCGTAGACATAAATCCACTTGCATAAAGAAGCACGAAAGCATAATTAAACGAAATCAAACAATGACTAGTATGAAAGCATGATTAAATGAAATCCACCAATGACCAGCATGAAAGCATGATTAATGAAATCCAACAATGACTATCATGAGAGCATGATTAAATGAAATTCATCAATGACTAGCATGAAAGCGTAATCAACATGAAGAAGCATGAACGCAAAATCAACATAAGGAAACATGAAAACATAAACAGCATGAAAACATAAACAGCATGAAAACATAATAAACATGAAAAGTATGAAATCATAATCGACATAAAGAAACATGAAAGCATAATTAGCAGAGATTTAACATTGACTAGTGTGGACGACTATGGTTCAACCCGCACTAGTCAAAAATTTTAAATGACATAAACATGTGACTAAGTATGGACGACTATGGTTAACCCATACCAGTCTAAAATATGAAAGAAGCAACATGTGACTAAGTATGGACGAATATGGTTCAATTCATACCAGTCTAAAATGTGAAAAGAAGAAACATGTGACTAAGTATGGACGACTATGGCTCAATCCATACCAGTCTAAACTCAAAAGAAAACATCATGGATAAGAATCAACAACATGTGACCGATTATGGTTGACTGTTGTTCAATTCATACTAGAACAAAATTTTAAAAGAAAACATCATGAATAAGGACTAACAACATATGACTAAGTATGGATAACTATGGTTCAGTCCATATTAGTAAAAATTTCGAGAGAAAACATCATGGTTAAGAACCAACAAAGTTCTGAAAATATCAATACGTGGAAGATAACAAACGTCGGTTTAGGAAGATCCTGGTGACTACCCACTAGTCACAGGTCAAATTTTAGAGCCTACAGGTCGAAGCCTTGGGCTCTGATACCATAATTGTAATGACCCACTTTGTCAAGGAGGTCGTTATGTCATAATCATGGTGTGTCATCAAAGCATAAATAAGGCATAACATCATAAAGACATTAAAGATCAACAGGAAGGCCAGAATCAAACATCGGATCCCAACATAAGCTCAACATAAATGAAAACAAAGGAAGGCTAAAGGACAAAACATATGTCCAACCAAAGCATAAATATTTAAAATGCAAAAAGGAAATGAGTCTAAGGTAGCTCTCATCTTTTACACGTACTCTTAATGCTTAAGTCTGTCCTCGGGTACCTACCGTATGGGACATGAAAAGAAAATACGGCTGAGCAGTATGCTCAGTGAACGGATATATAATGGCATGATAAGAATAACTGAAAATGAGTAATAAATAACGAAAGCAGCGAAAATAAATATCTACGTCCTGAGGAAAACCTGGAAGATAATTTATGAATATGAAAGATAACTGAAATGTCATAAGTTTTACATGCAATATAATTAAATGCCCACGAGCTCATATAAGACATAACATATTATCAACGTGTGCATGAATACATAGATGGGTGACCTCAACATACTATTAGAGGGGTGACCTCTAATAATAGTAATATGGGTGGAGGGATCAACTTTAATGTGATGGGGTGTAGAGTACACACTAAACCAATCACCCTGTACGTGTAAACTTATAAACTTGTAACGAGGATGCATCCATTCGGCCCATAATAATATAATAATGGCCAACATGTAACGTGAAGGGATGCCGCGAGAAATCACTCTCGTCGCGGGAGAGTCATGACACATGTACCTCATATGTCATGGTTATGGTACCTCCATAACTAGGTGGTCATGTAAGTCATGGTCATTCATGTATATAGCTCGGGCAATTAAAATGATAGCATGGAAAACAATGAAACTTTAATGATATGAAAACTGGGGAAAACATATGGCATAGCAAACGGGGAATCCTAATCATGCATAGAAGAGATGTCCTTACTGAAGGACAGAATATTCGTACCTTATGTCCAGTAATCGGTGAAAAGACGAACAGCGGAAAGTACTACTCCGACTTCACGTAAGCTACATAATAAAGGACGTGTATGGGTTGCTTGTTCATTAATAAGTTACTTGTTCTTAGTTTTTAGTTACTTGTTCATGACTTGAGTTACTTGTTCATGGTTTATCGTGTCTTTCTTAATGTTATACGTTTCATCTATTCTTGGTTAATGTATTACATGTTTCTTGCGTTATTATACTTGGTATTTCTATAATTCGTAACTTTCCAAAAATAACAGGTTTCTATATATGGTAACTTTCCAAAAACAGCAGGTTTCCATATATAGTAACTTTACAAAAATAGTAAGTTTCTATAAATAGTAAGTTTCTAAAAATAGTAAATTTCCATAAATAGTAGGTTTCCAAAAATAGTAAATTTCCATAAATAGTAATAAGCTCGTTTAATATACATAAATAATTTACCTTGTTCACTGAATAAGCTGATTATATAAGTCATTGTTTAATAAGCACATTAAATAAGCAAATTGTTATAAGTCATGGTTAATTATAAATATTATATGAATAAGTCATGATTTAAATAAGTTAAATATTAGTAAGTCCATTTTAGTAATTAACTTTCGTATGCCGTAGTTTATAAATAGTTATTAATTAATAATGTGTCATGATTTACTATTGATTATTAATTAATAATATGTCATAAATTATAATTAACCATAAATAATAATATGTCTTGGATTATACTTAATTATAAATAATACATCATGGATTAAATTAATTATAACTAAGCCTTGAACTTTAATAACAATTTCTAATTAAGTTGAATAAAATAAGCCCATGTTAATTTAGATTAATAAAAATAAGTCGCAAATAAGCTGGTTTAATAAGTTCATGAAAATAAACTGGGATTTAAATAGGTTCATGTTTAATTAATCCCATTAATTTTAATAAGCTCGAATACAACAATTAAACCGATTAAATATTTTAAGCCAAACCAAACACCACCCCCCCCCCCCCTCTCTCTTAAAGTGGTCTCTTGGTTTAACCGAGCCCCAAAACACGCACCACCGATACCTTTCCACAACATCACTACCGTAGCCCCTTACCGCGGGTTCCCACTGACAGCAACAACCTACCTACTGATTGCACATCAATCCCCCCCCGGCTGCACAATAAGCCCACCGAGACCTAAAGGTCTCGGTTGCCACTACTTGACCAAAAGAGCCGCCGTGGCCCTGTTAGGGTTGCGGCTGCTAAGCCACATCAGCCACTGTGGCTTGCTGTTGGTCCAAAAAGCCCACCGAGAGCACCCTATGAAGGGTTCTCGGTTTTCGTGACTCCAAACAACCAAACCCGATTTCATTTTCTTGTTTTAATTTCATATAACATGTGTTCCTATCAAATCTATTTAATTTATAATTAATTCTTGAAAATGAAATATTAAAGTTAGGATTACCTAAAGGATGGATCAAAGAATGAACAAATACGTACACCCTCGAATAATCAAAGATCAAAAATGTTTTTTGTAACACCCCCAAGTTGGTCAAATGCAGCGGAATAGTACGTGGGGTGTTACTTGGGTGTATCGATAGCACACAGCATATAGAGCAATGATCATAAAAGTCATTTAATACATATTACATGAATTAATTGTACACACTTAGTATCTTGTTTGTAAAACCATATTTATTATAAAACTAAAGTAAATATCCCAACCCAATGGTAGACGTGATGCTCCATAAAATGTTGGAATCCAATGCATGAACCTGCTTTATTTTCCTGAGAAAACATATAGAGTAAAATGTGGGGGTCAACACGAAGTTGGTGAATTCATAGGTTTAGTTAAATAAATAAGTTACTAATATGCCAAACATCACGATCATAGTAGGACAATTACAGTCCAATACCATAGTAGTTCCTATTGCCCTATAATAGAAGCTAGACAAAAGTTGCTCAGTACGCCCATTTGGATATGTCCTGATGTTGTTCCCTCAGTCCGACAATGATATAAAACTGTTGCTTGGCCTAAGCATTTCGTGATAGCAAGTCACGCAGGCCGGATGTTGTGAATACCCGAATAGATCTATTCATACATTTTGTGCTACACTATTAACTATTAAAGTCCACGGGTATGGGGCAAACAATAGGCAATAAGTTGTTGTTATCATCAGTGCATGTTTTGCATATTTAAAATATATATAGTTTTTATATGTTTTCTCCCCCAGTTATAAAACAGTAAAGATGGGGCCATGAACTCACCTTAGTGGTAGTGATGTGAGGATGATGTCACTGAATAAACTAACACAGTATGATCACGAACTGGAGAAATTACCTAAGTAATTTTAAGTGTCTTAGTAAATGCATAATTAACAATGCATGATGGATGTATGGTTGAAAATGCATGATCACAAATTAATAAGCTGTTACGACCGTTTAAGTGTTTATACTTATAGTGAATTGTAAATATATATATTTTTAGTTTCTAAATATATATATATATATATATATATATATATATATATATATATATATATATATATATATATATATATATATATATATATATATATATATATATATATATATATATATATATATATATATATATATATATATATATATATATATATATATATAAATTGTTTAGTAAAATGGGTAATAAATTAAATAACTAGATTTTATATTATTTAATTTATTGTAAGAAAATAAATACAATTTACTTTTCTTAAGGCCTCAAAATATAGTTAACGGGATTTGTCAGTTTGTAAGGTTTCGTGAATAAATTTAATAATTTGTTTAATTATCCAACGGCTAAGTTAATTTATCAATAAAATAATTTATTAATATTTTTAATTAACTTAAATTACACTCGAGCCCTTGTTAGTATAACAACTTACCAAAAATATCCTTTAAGGTTTCGTTCGTTAAGTATATTGCGTCATTAGTCCTTGTCTGTTTAGTTTATTTACAAAAACACCCCTAGGGCTTACAAAACTTTGGGGAAATGACCAAACACCCCCCCCCCCCCCCCCCCAAGTCTCGGAATTTAATAAGTTAGGGTTAGGGTTTGTTTCAAGTTTGCAAAATGACACAATAGGTCCTTGAAGTTTCGGGTTATTTAAAAATAATGGTAAGGGCTTGTAACAAGTTTCCCAAAGTGACACTTTTAGTCCTTAAAGTCTCGGCATGTTTAAATATTAGACTAGGGCTTGTAATAAGTTTCAATAATAGCAAAAATGACCCCTTGAGGTCTTGCAATATTTAATAAGGCATCTAGGGCTTATATTAAGTTTAAATAATGGCAATAATGGCCCTTGTGGTTTCATTTACTCTCGGTTTAAAAACAAACCCACCTTATACTTTTTGAATTGAGACATTTGGCCCTTAAACTTTTATAAAGTCACGAAACTATATACACATATATTATTAAGTTACAAAACCAACCTTAACTTTCACCAATTGTCAATAAGGGCACGAAAAGTCTCCCTAATTAGGATTTGGGCTTGACCGGCCCAATTGGGTCTCGGCTTGGGTTAAATGGGCCTAGAGGGCTTGATTAAATTAACTAGTAATTATTAAATGGGCTAGTATCTATATTTTCCTTATTGGTCTTATACCTTATTATTTTTAAGCTTAAAATTAAGACATGGGCTTATTTGTATTCGGCTTATTTTTAGCTTATATGAGGGCTTATATAACTTGGCTTATTTAACATTTCTAGGGCTTAAATGAGCTAGGTTTAATATTTCTAAGTCTCGGCTTATATAGCTTTTTAGGGTTTACATGGCCTACCTTATATAGGGTTTTAGGTTTCGGCTTATATAAGTTTTTAGGGTTTTAATAACTTAGCTTATATAAGTTATAGTTTTCGGCTTATATTAGGTTTTAGAAATTCTATGTCATGGCTTATATATGTTTTTTAGGTCTCGGCTTATATATGTTTTATAGGCTTAAATGTCTAGCTTATATAGGTCTAGGCTTATATGACTTATGGGCTTATATAAGCTTAAATGTTTCGGCTTATATTACTTTCTATATACTTTTATGACTTAGTAATTTACTTTAGAGCTTACACTAGGTTCCTCATGCATATTCTTACAAGTTTTAGGGTTTTAAAGCAAGATTACCCATAGACACCATATAAGCCGTGGGCTTATATGTTGTTTAGGGTTTGTTTATAAGTTTTAAACGTATGCATGTACTCCTAACTCCATTTTTATAGCATAAACATGCATGAGAAGCAAAATGAGTAAGGAAAAGTTTAGAGAGGGTTTCATAGTTACTTGTTTCAAGAAAACTTGGTGATGACAATGGTTTAGGAGTTCTAGACGTCGGGTTCCTCTTATTGTGACCTAGGATGATCTTGGACTTGACTTGAATGCTAAATATCTTGGATAATAAGCACTAAATGCTTGGAGAAGACCAAGAATGGAGAGAAGTAAATGCTTGGGTTCGTCTAGGTGTTGTTTTGGGTTTGTATCCGAATAAGAGTGTAGTAAGTGATGTGTGAGTTCTAAAGTTGATAAATATCACAATGTAAGATTGGGAGGTGTGGCTTCGGGCTTATACACGTCCAAGAGAGAGATAGTTTGCTAAATAAGATTTTAGAGTGTACCATGTAAATACATGGCTTTAATGAGCAAATATGTACATGAGACCCTTACATACTCTTTGTCGTCGCATGTTAAGCTTCCAAGGGGACCAAGTAAGACTTGTATAGTGTTTTTAATAAATGCAAGGTTTGTACAAGTGGAGGAGTTGTGTGGATGTGTTCTAGCACACGTCTAATATCAAATGGGGTGTGCTAGGTGGCTTATTTTCATTATACTAGCATAGTTAACTTAGTACACTCTTTAAATGCCAAATGTTGTACATGGTGTCTTGGTTTTGTATTACAAACCGGTGGTATTGGCTAGTCAAGGAAAAGGAAGTGTTTTCTATAGTGTATGATTTAATGAAATATGTTGTACAAAGTCTAAAAAGTCAAAAGTGTAAATGGTAAAGGTTTTTGGTATGAAATGTTATGTATATGTATATATTCGGCTATATAGTGAGTCAAGGGTATTTTTATGTTTGATTTTTATGTCTAGGTATAGTCACTAGGAGTATAGGTATAGTATTGTGTGAGTATGTTTATGTCTAGGTTGATTTTAGTTAATTTTGGGATCCTTGGTGAAAGTATGGTCATATTTAGATGAGAAAATAATTTATAAAATGTATGACAACTTAGTTTAAATAGGTTAGAATGGTTAAAGTTAATGTTTAAATATAAAAACAGTTTATGTCGTAACGTAATGTTATTTATGATGTGAGAAAAATATATATATCTATATATTTAAAGCTTTAAAATAATTCTTAAGTAATTATTATTAACTGTGATCATAAGTTTGGATTTATGAACCAATATGATGACTGCTTATGATTATAAGTTCAGGTGACTTAAATGTCCCAAAAGAAGTGATTGTTTACTGTCCTGCATGCTCATATAATGTAGTCATCCAAATGTGACTATGTCCTTATGATTAAATGTTCAAAATCATAATGTATGCTATGTGATCAAATGTTTCCATGTTTTGATGATTAAAATAATGTATGCTCATGTATGATGCATATGATTGCTCAAAGGATTTCATGAAAAGGTGGTAATATATATTCAGATATCATGAGGTGACGTATACAATGATGACATAGTCAAAACCTAAAATTTACAGGTTTTACAGCATTAACCCGTTATTTTAGCTTTGTCCTCAAAGCTTAAGATGACGTTACTGCTCAGGTGAACAGGTGTGGGTACTTAGCTCTAAATGAGTCTTCGCGTTCCCATCTGAACTCGGGACCTTTCCTGGAGTTCCATCGTATCTTAACTAATGGGATTTGGCTTCGCTTTAGCTTCTTGACTACTCTCTCCATGACTTCCACCGGTTCTTCTATGAATTGGAGTTTGTCATCAAAGTGGACTCCCTCCAATGGCATGGCTAGCGGCTCATCCGTGTAGCATTTATTCAAGTTTGAGACATGGAATGTAGAGTGTACCCGACTCAACTGGTGGGGCAACTCTAAGCGATAAGCAACTTCACCTATTCTGGCAATCAGCTTGAAGGGTCCTACATAATGTGGATTTAGTTTCCCACGTTTCCCAAATCGGACGACGCCCTTCTAAGGTGATACCTTTAGCATAACACGGTCACCTACTGCAAACTCCATAGGCTTCCGTTTCCTGTCTGCATAGTTCTTCTGTCTATCCTGGGCAGCCTAAATTCGCTGCTTGATGAGAGTGATCTTCTCAGTCGTCTCTTGGATTAGTTCGGTTCCAGTCAGTTGGAATTCCCCCACCTCTGCCCAGCATATGGGTGATCTACACTTGCGGACATAAAGGGCCTCAAATGGTGTTGCTTTAATACTGGCATGGTAGCTGTTGTTGTAGGAGAATTCAACTAATGGTATATGCTCGACCCATCCTTTTCCAAAGTCGATCACATATGCTCTTAGCATGTCTTCTGAGGTTTGGATTGTTCGTACACTCTGGTCGTCAGTCTGCGGATGGTATGCGGTACTCATGTCCAAGTTTGTTCCCAAGCTTCGTTGGAATGCTCTCCAAAAGTTTGACGTAAATCTACCATCTCGATCACAAATGATTGAGACTGGTATACCGTGTCTAGTCACTATTTCCTTTAGTTACAACTTAGCTAACTTGTTCAGAGAATCATTCTCTCTAATGGGCAGGAAATGAGCTGATTTTGTGAGTCGGTCAACGATTACCCAAATTGTATCGTAACCGTGAGATGAAGTAGGGAGTTTGGTAATGAAGTCCATGGTGATGTTGTCCCATTTCCATTTTGGTATTTCAGGTTGGACTAACAAACCAGATGGCCTCTGATGTTATGTCTTTACTCTGGCACAAGTCAGACACTTCTTCACGTATGTGGCAATGTCTGCTTTCATGTTCGGCCACCAATATAATTTCTTCACGTCCTGATACATCTTTTTAGATCCGGGATGTATGGAGTACTTAGACTTATGATATTCGTGCATGATCACGTTTCTCAAGTCTCCGTAACATGGTAACCAACTTCTTTCGTGTAAACATAACGTTCCGTCTGCTTTAGCATTCAACTTCTCATTGCTTAGGTCAGTCCTAAGCATTCCTCCCATGTCTTCTTTTCCGATGTTTTCAGGTTTCTGTGCTTGGATTTGAGCCTCTAATATCTGCTTGGGTAGGTCCAAGCTAATGGTCATGACTAGGGCTCGAACTCTCATGGGAGGATCAGTTCCTTTTCGACTTATTGCATCTGCAACTACGTTGGCTTTACCTGGGTGGTATTTGATGTCGCAGTCGTAGTCACTGAGCAATTCTATCCAACGACGTTGCCTCATGTTTAGCTCCTTTTGGTCTAGGATATGTTGCAAACTCTTGTGATCAGTATGCACTGTGCACTTTGTTCTGTACAGGTAGTGTCTCCAAATTTTCAAAGCAAAGACTACTGATCCAAGCTCTAGATCATGAGTAGAGTAATTTTGCTCGTGTTTCTTCAATTGTCTTGAAGCATAGGCAATCACTTTCTGTCTCTGCATCAATACAGCTCCTAAGCCTTTGTGTGAGGCGTCACAGTAGACAACGAAGTCTTCGTTGCCTTCTGGTAGGGCTAAAATGGGTGCACTACACAATTTTTGCTTAATGGTTTGGAATGCGACCTCTTCTTTTTCTCCCCAATCGAATTTTACGCCTTTATGAGTAAGCTTCGTCATAGATTTAGCTATCTTAGAAAATCCTTCTATGAATCTCCGGTAGTAACCGACAAGACCTAAAAATTGGCGAATCTCCTTTGGTGGAGTGGGTGATGCCCAATCCTTCACGGATTCGACTTTCGCGGGATCCACTTGAATTCCCTTGTTATCGATCACATGACCGAGGAAATGCACTTTAGGAATCCAAAAATCACACTTCGAGAATTTTGCGTACAGCTTCTCTTCCTTAAGTAGTTTTAGCACTTGAGCAAGATGTTCTCCGTGCTCTTGCTCATTCTTGGAATAGATGAGTATGTCTTCGATAAACACAATCACGAACTTATCTAGATAGGGTCTGCACACTCGATTCATGAGGTCCATGAATATGGCTGGAGCGTTGGTCAGACCAAATGGCATGACTTGAAATTCATAATGACCGTAACGAGTTCTGAAAGCTGTTTTTGGTATGTCCTCTTCTCTGACCCTCAACTCGTGATACCCCGATCATAGGTCGATCTTGGAGTATACACTTGATCCTTGTAACTGATCAAATAGATCGTCGATTCGTGGCAGTGGGTAACGATTTTTCACAGTTAACTTGTTCAATTCTCTGTAATCGATACACATTCGGAAAGATCCGTCTTTCTTTTTGACAAAAAGTACTGGAGCTCCCCAATGTGTGGAACTGGGTCTGATAAAACCTTTGTCTGACAGTTATTGAAGTTGTTCATCGAGTTCTTTCATCTCGGTTGGTGCTAATCGGTATGGTGCTTTAGCTACAGGTGCAACTCCTGGTATCAAGTCGATTTGGAATTCCACTTGACGAGTCGGAGGCAAACCAGGTAAGTCGTCTGGGAAAACTTTGGGATAATCATGGACAATTGGCACGTCCTTGATTTGTTTCTTCTCTGGTTCCTCTTCTTTGTCGGTTTTTGAAATATGTGCTAAAGAGATAGGGCATCCTTTTAGTATATACTTCTGGACTTTAGTGCATGAGATAACACTCAGTCTGGTGTTAGTTCTATCTGAGTTTCCTTCCCCTCGAACGATTAGATTTTCTTTTCCCCATGGTATACGGACCAGCTTTTGGTCGCACACAATGGTTGCGTGATATTTAGCTAACCAATCCATACCAATGATGACGTCGAAACTACCTAAAATTACAGGTATCAACTGAATGTCGAATGGATGATTTAGAAGATTTAAGGTACAACCTCTTAAAATAGTGTTAGTTTCAATGATTTTACCATCTGCTAACTCGACTCTGTAACAGTCATCTAACGGTGTAGGTGTGATGTCTAGTAAGCTACTAAGTTCTGTGGATATGAAACTCCTATCGGCTCCTGTATCAAATAAAATATTTGCATAGCGATTGTTTAGAAGGAACGTACCGGTAACAACATTGGAGTCTGTTAGGACCTTTGGACTAGTTATTTGTAATAGGTAGACTATGAGGTATGTAGTTCCTCTTGGTCCTAGTAGTAGTAGGAGCAAGACGTGCTCCTGATCGTATAGAAAGTCAAACTTTATTATTTAAATATTATTCTGTTAGGATATGCATGAGATATGTTAGGAAAGGATATGCATATCAGTTTTACACGTTTTGGTTAATGATGTATTAGGGTTTCCTTGTAGTATAAAAGGAACCTTAGGCAGAAGGGTTCAATATACCTTCATCAAATATAATTCTAGTTCATATTAATATTAGAAATCCTTAGTAAAGGATCAAGTCGTTATAATTATTCTGTTCTTCTTGTTCATAGTATTTGTATTCCGCACTTATACTGTGTGATTTGTATAGAGTCTCTCTGTGAATAGACTTGTGATTACAGAAGTCGTTCACCGTTCCTAACAGGCTGCAAGATCCACATCTAGTGGACCCAGCAAGTGGTATCAGAGCCTGGGAGAGTCTCTATACAAGAAGAATCAATTTTTCTTATAACTAACATTTTTGTTTAATTATGCCTGCCTCAAGTTCTACTCAAACAGGAGAAGATAGTACCCCTAAAACACAGCAACCTCAGCAGATCATTGCTACGGTTTCCAACACAAATGGTAAGTTTCCTCTTCTGAAAAAGGACGAGTATGATAGCTGGGCAATGAAGATGGAATGCTGGATCACCAACACTGATCAAGATCTTTGGAAGATTATTCTAAATGGAAACAGCAAGAAATTGACTGGAAGAGACAAGAATGGTAGTATTATTCTTCTTGACCCTAAAACTCATGAAGAAATCACAGCTGTTCAGAAGGAGATCAAAGCAAAAACTATTTTGCTTCAGTCTCTTCCTGATGATCACATGGGTGACTTTTATCATCTGGACGATGCTAGAGAAATCTAGAATGGAATAAAAGCAAGGTTTGGTGGGAATGAGGAGTCAAAGAAAATGTGAAGATCCATGCTGAGAGATGAATTCACGGACTTCAAGATCTCAGAAACTGAAGGTATCCATCAAGGGTATGACAGGTTCCAAAAGATACTGAGCCAGTTGAATCAACTCCGGTCGAAACCTGACAATGGTGATATCGATGCAAGGTTTCTTAGAGCCTTACCCTACTCTTGGAATCAGGTGGTAATCTTCTCAAAGCAAAAGGTGTGCTTGACTATCTTAATTTTGATGATTTGTTTCATAAACTCAAAACCTTTGAGCCTCATGTGAGGGGATACTCAAGTGATTCTTTTCCTACTCCTGCTAACTCTGCCTTTGTGAGTTCTATGGGATCCAGTCCCATGTCTTATGCTAGTAGCCCACGCAATATTGTGTCTTCTTAGCATACTTTTCAGCATACTTCTACTCCTGAACCAAAAGCCAAGTCTGGTAGCATGGTAGAAGCTGTTCTTCACTCTTTTGTTGCTGACGTTGATGCTCAACAGCAACTTGCTTTTGATGACTTCAAACAGGTTGATAAACTTGACCTGGATGAAATGGATCTCAAATGGCAGATGGCCATGCTCACTCTTAGGGTTCACAAGTTTGAGAAGAAAGCCGGTCTAAAATTTAACTACAACCCAAGAGAGCCAGCAAGGTTTGACAGAAGCAAGGTTAGATGCTATAACTGCCAGCAGCAAGGTCACTTTACTAGGGAATGCTCTAACAAGCATGACCAGGATAAGAGCAGGTATTCAGCTTTCAAGATTCAGGAGGTGGAGGATGAGAAGAAGGCTTTGGTGTCTGTTGACTCTATGGTCAACTGGAATGATCATCAGAATGCTGCCCTAGAAACAGCTGAACCTTCTACTGACGTGTTTGCAATGATTGCTGGGAATCTGTCTGATGCCGAGGAAGCAGAAGGGTTTGCTCCTATGGGCATCTCACCTCAGGTACAACATTGTCCTCTTGGTTGTCATGATAAATATTCAGAATTGTTGTCTCAATATAATGACTTAAATGATCAAAATGATAAGTATTTGTTAGAGGTTTAAGCATATAAGACTTCTTTAAAAACATTAGAACAACAAAAGAGGTGGCTTCAAGATACTCAACGAGAGTATGAGGATAAAATTAGAATTCTGAACATTGATTTAGAAAACACAACAAATATGCTTAAATACACTAAAAAGGTAAAAGATGACAGCATCAAAGATAAACAAGACATGAAGGAAAAATTAGATGCTACACTTTTAAGATTTAAAAAATGGCAAAAGGCACCTAAGAATCTTTCAAAATTAATTGATAGTAGTATGTCTGGTAGGACTAAAAGAGGGTTAGGATTTGATAAATATATTGATTCAGAAGATGTGTTTGATTTATCTTTTTCAAGTGTCTTTGATCCTGACAAGGAGGAAGAGGGAACACCTAGCTACAATAGGTTTAAACCAGCTGCAGCAATGCATGTTGTCCCTCCACCTCTTATAGGAACTTTCATGCCCATTACTAGGCATAATGACTTGGATGGATCACAAATGCATGAGTCCCCAAAAAGTTCTACTAATACTAATGACTTTGTCTCTTGTACTTTCAGTGACAAAGCCAGTGACTCTACATCATGTGGTTCAAGTGAAGAGTTGAGACCTACAAGCTCCAAGTCAAATGACCATGCTGCTACTAGTTCTAGGAAGAGTAAAGACAGAGTTGCTTCTACTTCAACTGTGTCTAGTTCTGGTTTATTGAGTACTAGGAATAATGTTTCTCCTAGAGTTGTGTGTAATAAAGTTAGCAGTATGAAACAATGTCATTCTAATAAAAGGTCGTTTAAAACATGTTTTGTTTGTGGGAGTGCATTTCATTTGATTAAAGATTGTGATTTTTATGACCAACATCCTTCTATTTATCAAGCATTTCCTACTCCTGGTCCACCAGGAGTTGCTTCATATACTTCTAGAAGACTAAACCCATGTGTCCAATCTTTTTCTTCTTCTAGAAGGACCTCTCCATTAGCTTTTGATCATCGGAGAAACACTAGATTATTTCCAAATAGACCAACCAGCAACTATTTTCAGAATTTTAATTCAAATTATGCATTTAATTCTGACCAGATGTATTTTGGGTTGGGAAATCTGGGTACTGCTGTTAAGCCCTCAGCAGGTTGTTCTTGGTCAAATAATAACACCCGTATGATACATAGGCAACCTAAGAACAACAGTGGATCTCAACAATCTTCTTGGCTATCTACTAAAGATCCACAAGGCAGACTCAAACCTGAAAAGGTTTGGGTCCCCTTAAGACACTAACTTTTGCATATATCTTTTCTTGTTGTTATAGGTTACTCCATACCAAGATCCCACTCTTGGAATTGTTGATAGTGGATGCTCTAGGAGCATGACAAGAAATAAAAGTCTTCTCTCTAACTTTGTACCATTTCAAGGCGAAAAGGTCTATTTTGGAGGAGGTGAAGGAAGGATCACTGGCAAAGGAACGATTCAGACGCCTAATCTTAACTTTGAGCGGGTCTACTATGTGGAAGCACTTCAACACTTCAACTTGATCTCTGTCTCTCAGATTTGTGACAAGAAGCAGTTTGTCCTCTTTACGGATACTGATGCACTAGTGTTATCCAAAGACTTTAAACTCCCGGATGACTCATAGGTTCTACTCAGAATCCCTAGAAGAAACAACCTCTATAGTATCAAGCTGAATGAAGTCAATCCTACTGGTCAACTAGCATGTTTGGTTGATAAAGCGTCAGAAGATGAAGCCACTAAATGGCACAGAAGGATGGGACATGTGAACTTCAAGACCATTCACAAATTAGCAAATCTGAACTTGGTACCTCCCAAAACTTTCAGAAATGATATCAATTGCCTTGCATGCAGCAAAGGCAAACAACATAAAGCATCCTTCAAGGCCATTACTGCTCTCAGCCTTATAACTGAACCATTGCAGCTACTACACATGGATTTATTTGGTCCTACCTCTATTAGGAGCATTGACCACAAACAATTATGCCTTGTGGTAACTGATGGGTATAGCAGGTTCACGTGGGTTTTCTTCATGGCTGCCAAGAGTGAGACCTACTCAATTCTCAAGGACTTTATTACACTAATTGAGAACCAATTGTCCAAGAAGGTTAAAGGTATCCGATGTGATAATGGAACAGAACTCAAAAATGCAGACCCTAGCACTTTGTAATTCTAAAGGTATCAAAAGAGATTATAGTGCAGCAAGAACTCCTCAACAGAATGGCGTGGCAGAAAGAAAGAACAGGACTCTCATAGAAGTTGCGAGAACAATGCTTGCTGATTCCAAGCTTCCAACCATGTTCTGGACAGAAGCTGTCAATACTGCAAGTTATGTCTTGAATAGAGTTTCTATTACTAATCCTCACAGGAAGACTCCCTATGAGCTACTCACAGCTAAAGTACCAAACATTGCTCATTTGAAGCCATTTGGGTGTCCTGTCACCATTCTGAATACTAGTGACTATTTGGGGAAATTTGATGGCAAGGCAGATGAAGGATACATTATGGGATATTCAGCTCACTCTCGGGCTTATCGTGTCTACAATCTCCAAGCCAAGCGAGTAATTGAAACTATTAATCTCGGGTATTTTGAGGAGAAGTCAAACATACAAGGCAAGGGTCCTGAATGGTATTTCGATCTTGATTATCTTAGTGATTCATTGGGATACTTTCGTTTCAAAACTAACCATGATGCAGGTCCACAAGTGTTTGCAACTTCTAGTGCAGGTGCTCATTCTAGTCTTTCAGACTCAGATGAAGAGGATGATATTTTTGTTGTTCCATCCTATTCCACCACAGTCTCTCCTACTGCCAATACTACTCCAACTGATGCTACTCCATCAGACATTTTGGACTCACAAGGAGCTCTTGACACATTGCTCAAGCAACAACAAGATGCTACTACAGCAGCTGCTCAAGGTGGCTTTGAGTTTCCTTTGAATCCATCTGCTGACAAAGCTACTCCTAGTACTCCAATTGTTACTCCTAGTGCTAGTTTAACACCTATTGGTAGTCCGGCTAGTGATCCCACTTCCTCTACTAGATTCTCTGGTCCTTCTGACTTGGAAAACTATCAAAATAAGTCTTCTACTAAGCTGGATGATATTCATAAGCAACCAATAGATGGCATTTTCGACTCTGCTTCATATGATGATGACTTTGTTGGGGATCTTAATAACTTGGCACCAGAAGTGGAAGTATTTCTAATCAAGTTTTGTAGTCACACAAAGACCATCCTACTACTCAAATCATTGGAGATCCTGGTTCTACTGTCAAGACTCGCAGAATGCATAAGAAAGCAACGTCTAATCATCATGCTCTTGTGAGCTATATTGAGGACCAAAAGCGTAATAATCATACGGACTTTCAACACTGTTTGTTTGCTTGTTTTCTTTCACGGGTGGAACCTAGATCAGTCTCTCATGCTCTTGAGGATCAAAGTTGGGTGGAGGCTATGCAGGAGGAGATGCAGCAGTTCTTGTTTCAGAATGTTTGGATCCTAGTTGACTTGCCAGATGGAAAGACAGCAATTGGTACTAAATGGATTCTCAAAAACAAGAAAGATGCAAGGGGTATTGTGGTGAGAAATAAGGCAAGGTTGGTTGCACAAGGTCACACACACCTTCAAGACATTAACTATACTGATGTTTTTGCTCCTGTTGCTAGGATTGAGGCCATTCGTCTGTTTTTGGCCTTTGCTTCTTATGTGGGCTTTACGGTTTTTCAGATGGATGTCAAGAGTGCATTTCTCTATGGCAAGATTGATGAGGAAGTTTATGTCACTCAACCTAAGGGCTTTGTGGATCCACTTCATCCTAAGAAAGTTTACAAGGTGGTCAAAGCTCTATATGGACTTCATCAGGCTCCTAGAGCTTGGTATGAGCGTCTTTCCACTTTCTTGTTGAAACATGGCTATAGGAGAGGCACAATTGATAAAACACTATTTCTTAAGAGAAATACCAAGGACATTATCCTTGTTCAGGTATATGTGGATGACATTATCTTTGGGTCTACTAAGAAGGAATGGTGTGATGCGTTTGAACAACTAATGAAGGGCGAATTTCAGATGAGTGCTATGGGAGAGCTTACATTTTTCCTTGGTCTTCAAGTCAAGCAACAGTCGGATGGAATCTTCATAAGTCAAGACAAATATGTTCATGAGATCCTTCAGACGTTTGATATGGATCCTCTTAGACCATCAGCAACACCTTATGAAGTTACTAAGGTCAAACTCAAGACTGAGCCACATCCTCTGGTAAATGTTCACATGTACAGGTCCATGATTGGCTCACTCATGTATTTGACTGCATCATGTCCGGATATTATGTTTGTAGTAAGTGCTTGTTCTAGACATCAGGCGGATCCAACTGTTTCTAACTTGAATGCAGTTAAGAAGATCTTCAAGTACATCAAGGCTCAACCCAAGCTAGGCTTGTGGTATCCAAGAGAATCACCTTTTGTTCTTGAAGCATATAGTGACAGTGACTATGCAGGTGCTAATAATGACAGGAAGTCTACTACTGGTGGTTGTCAGTTTTTGGGTCGAAGACTTATCTCATGGCAATGTAAGAAACAGACGATAGTAGCTACTTCTTCAACAGAAGCTGAATACGTAGCTGCTGCTAGTTGTTGTAGACAAGTCTTGTGGATACAAAATCAGCTGCTTGATTATGGGTTCAACTTTATGAACACCAAAATTTTCATTGACAATCAAAGCACTATTTGCATTGTGAAGAATCCTGTTTTTCATCAACATACAAAACATATTGAAATTAGGCACCACTTTATCAGGGATGCCAATGAGAAGAAGTTGATACAGGTTCTTAAGGTTCATACGGATGATAATGTTGCTGATTTATTGACTAAAGCCTTTGATGGTCCTCGGTTCAACCACTTGGTGGTTCACATTGGAATGGTCAATCCTTGAGAGCTAGGATTGAGGGGAGGCTAAGCCTAAGGGGAGGCTTAGTGTACATATTTACTTGCATAGACTAACATATTGGTAGTTTTTAACAACAGATTTTATGGGTATTTGCGGTGTGTGCTACTTCTAGTGGAGGATTTTGGTCACTTCTGGTGGTAGTCTTCAGCTTCTAGTGGATTAAAAATCCTTCCTTGTCATTGATGGTTGGCTTCTAGTCTTGGTTTGGGTCACTGTTCACGTCGTTGACTTTCATTGACCACATTGTGCTTCTAGTGTTGACCCTTATGCGTTTTGACTTTTAGTCAAGGCAAGTTACTTCTAGTATATATGATATTATTTTACTTTGGTAACTGGGATTTGCAAATCAAGTTAATAGGGGCAGGTGGTTACTTTTGCATTAACTACCTAATTTGAAAGGGCAACCCACATTATTAGGGGTCAATGAACAGTTACAAGACCATTATTTATGGTCAAATACCCACCTTGACTCATTCATCACAACCATAACACACACACACGCTCCTACTCTCTCAATCTCTAATCAATCACCTTCCATCACTACCAATCATCATCCATGGTTGCTCTGTTCTACAAACCCGATCACAATAAGGTGGCATATCTAGGAGACGGTCCTAAACGTGACGAGTTCACAGACATCATCGATTTTATTGAGGCTTCTAACCTCAGGTATGCTTTTACTGTTTGCCCGACTGTCTATGATAGTGTCATTCGCCAGTTTTGGGCCACTGCCCAACTTGTGGATGTTTTGGGACGCCCACTTGAACTCCATGCTACCATAGATGGAGGTTCATATGTGGTTTCTGAAGCTTCTATTAGGAGTTCTCTTCATCTTCAGGATGAAGGTGGTGTTGTTTCCATCCCCAATTCTGAGGTTTTGGATGGGATGGCAGATCTTGGTTATAACCATGGGGGGAAGTTTAACTTCCAAAAGAATAGGTTTTCCCCCCAATGGAAGATTCTAGTGCACTTTTTGATTCATTGCTTAAGCCCAAAGTCTGGGAGTTGGGATGCATTTCCCATTCCTTTGGCTACTAGTTTGATCTGCATAGCACAGGGTCGTGTGTTTAATTTTTCTCGCTACTTGTTTGATGGGATGGTTTGCAATCTTAGTAGTACTGGATCTAGGAAGAAATTTTTAATGTACCCTAGGTTTTTGCAGCAGATTCTTATGTGCATACCTCGTGATAGGGAGGAGTATGAGACCCCCAAGCTTAGTTCCAAAGTTTATTCCAATATGGCACTAGGGTTTAAGGGGGCTTGGAGGCCTCTTACTGATGCTATGCTGGGCCTTGCCCAAGGTCCTCCTAATGTTATTCCTCCGGCTGCTGAAGCCGAGGAGGAACTTCCATTAGAAGATGATCCTATGGAGGAGGAGCATCCTGCTAGTGGTGAGCCTCATGTGGTGTTGGAAGAGCCAGCTAAGGAAGTGGTGGTTGAAATGCCATCCACTTCCAAGGCTGCCCCCTCTTCTCTGCCACATAAGTCCCCATTTGTGGATACTCCCCCTTCTAGTCTAGCACCTCATTCTGCTGAGAAGCCCTCTAGTTCTCGTGCTCATAATGCTGACTGAAATTGAAGGTTTGCTAGGTTGAAAAAGTTCGTTTTTCTCGGTGTCTTAACGAATTGATTTCCGGTTCAAAGTGTGACTCAATTGTTTTTGGTTAAGAAAAAGGGAAGTTGATTATCTATAACTAATTAAAAAGGTAAATGCGAAAAGTATTTAAAAACAAACTAAAGACAAGTACAAATAATAAAAGTAAAACAAGGTGAATATTAAAAACTAAAAATTAAAACGATATTAAAACGAATATTAAAACAAATAATAAAACGAAATTTAAAGCGAAACAATTAATAAAAAATAAAACTAAAAGACGAAATTAACTATCGACTCGAAAATAAACTTTACTAAATAAAAAAGGAGAGAATAAAACTAAAATGGTACTTTAAAGCTAAACGGGGCAAAACCTAAAGCGGGTACTAAATAAAAGATAAAACTTAAACTTTACGAAAAAATATTAATACTAAAAATCGACGGAAAATTCAACTAAAAATACGTAACTTTCAAAAATAAAATCGGAACAACTTTCAGACAAAACTAAACAATTACGGAACAATACTATTAAATAAACAAGCTAGCAAGCTAGCTGCTTAATTCCATCGCACTTTTCCATCGTACTCATGCTAAGCTAGCAAGCTAGCTGCTCACTTCCATCGCACTTTTCCATCGTACTCATGCTAAGCTAGCAGGCTAGCTGGTCACTTCCATCGCACTATGCATCGTACTCATGCATCGTACTCATGCATCGTACCAAGGATCGTAACAAGGATCGCACCCACGGATCGCACCCACGATCGCAACAAGTGATCGTGGTGAGGATTATGGAGTGTGATCGTGGTGACGATCGTACTAAGGATCGCAGTAATGGATCGCAAGTAGAAACCCTCGGGGTTTATGCGATCACACTTACTGGATCGTACTGGTAAAACCCTTAAGCATTACGATGGCATACAATAAGCAAATAAGCAAATACCAAATAAGCACTTATCTAAAAACTTAACCAAATCAAATTTAAGAAAAAGCTAATAGACCAAAATTTAAAAACTTTTAAAAATACTAAATAATAAAAAATATTTAAAAACAACTTTTTATAAAAATCAACAAAAAAGCACTTAATCAAAAATAAGAAAATTAACACAATAAGCACTAAAACACTTTAAGCTATAAAAATCAAACATTAAAAGATCAATAAGCATAAATTTGAAAACTCTTAAAATACGAAATAAGCAAACTTTAAAAAGACTAAACTTTTAATAAAAAGTAAATAAGCTAAATACAAAATAAGCCAATAAGATTGTCAAACTTATAGCTTATTTCGTATGAAAGCTTAGATAGAAATAAAAAGGTGAACTTTTTAATCAAATAAGCAATATGAATAAGCAAAATAAAACCTTAATCCGAACCAAAATCAAATCAAAACAAGAAAAGTAGGATGAGAAAGATAAAGAAAAGCTTGATTAAAGGTAAATAAGGATTCAACAATAAAGTTAACTTACTTGGAATTAAAAGGCTTGAAATTTAAGACATGAAATTAAAGAACAAGATAGTAAATGACATGAAATTAAAATTGTGCAAGTAAAGAAAAATGGTGGAAAGACTAATTGTCACATTAGCTAACAAGTGTGAAATGAGGTGGAAGTGAACTATATATAGGGAGAAGGGAAGCATGTGTTGCTTCCTTCTTTCTATCTTTCTTTCTTTCTTTCCGTCTTTTCGTCTTCTTAATTCTTCGAATTTTTCGACATTGTCTCGGGATTAATTAAACTCGTCTTGAAAATTCTTCATTAATAAGACTTGAGTTCTTCGGCTTTATTAAACTTCCGTCTTTAGACTTGTTCTTCGATAAATCTTCAGAATAGGTCTTGGACTTCCGTTCTTTTTCCACTCTTGATCTCTTGACTTCGTCTTTTGTCTTTTTCTTCGATAAAAGCCCGTGAAAGCCCGTGTTTTCCTCCCTTTTCACAATTTGGTCCTAAATCACAACAAAAACACGAACCACGCATAATTCCGACATTTACGACATAAAATACACGTTTTGGCTTGGTTTTTATTATAATTAAGTGGTAAAAGGATGGGTGTTTTCACACCTATCAAATCCCCTACACTTGACCATTGCAATGTCCTCATGCAATGCATTAGTTACAAAGCAAGTTTTACATTTTCATCGTAATCAATCCACCTTGGCCTTTATTAAAGAGATATAAAATATATACAAAACACGTAAAAAAAATCAAATACTTACATTGGGGTTTTGGCCGTCATGAGTATTCATCATCCTCAAGTTTCACGTTCCCCATACCAAGCTTAAAAACGAGATCATTGTTATTATAAGTTAGCAAACTAACACGAACTCATGTGGCCCAATTATTCACTTAGACTCCCTTATTCCTAGGTGTATCTCTTATATTTTAATTTTGTCATGAATGATCACGAGGATGCATTGTTGACTTATTTCGATAGTTATTTAGGCTGAAAATAAAGTAGGACGATTTAATCAATAGTTAGCTAAAGGACAAAATCTTTTAAAACTGCTTCTCGGGACCTCATAAAGTTCATATCTTGGCATAACTTGCTTCACGATTTGAGACCTTTCTCGGACCGATATTTGGCAGTGAATTCTTACTTCAAATCTTGAGAGACGTTCATGAAATAATGGTCTTCTCTTCATAATAGGAATTTCTTCACTTGGAGTTTTAAGAGATTCTTCATACTTGGACCACGACTTCTTCATTTTTCTCCAATCTTTATTTGGGATTTTGATATACAACGATCCGCCTCCTTTTAGGACTTGGATCTATTTATCCTCATACCTTGTTAGGGTCTTTTTGGATAGACTTCTCCATGATCTTTAGGGGAGTATTTGCTTTTCGTCGTGTGTCTCGATCCTTCATATTGATTCTTGATAAATGATTCTTCACATCACTTGGGATCTTTAGCAACAAAATTAGACCTCATGCCTTGTTAGGGCCTTTTCGGACTCGCCAATCTTCGCGTCCCGCTTCAATAAGTTATGCCTTAGCTATGAACTCTAATTAATACCGAGCAACTTTTAAACGATCTTGGGCTAGAAGCTAAGTAACTTTTCAAATCGTACAACCTTATTTATTGCGATTAAATTTATTAGCAAGCGATGGGAGAAAAAGCTTATAATCAACTCACATAATTTCATGAAAGAATACCAAACTTATAATTGACTCTATCATCTCTCGTTCTCCACAATTTAAAATCTCAAGGAATGAGACTCGTGATGCTTAGCCTATTAAATCAAAGTTTTGGGTTTTCGAGTCGTCTATAGGATCTTGCAACTTCTTAGACTTTTTCAAGTTTAGAATTCGCATTTTAAAGTTCCCTTGATAAACGACTCTCTAGGATCAATTATAGGAACTTGCGAAAAGTTCTTGTTCTTAACCCGTGAGAGTTAAGACTTTCGTGTTTTAAAGCTCCCTATATAAAAGCTTAGCAAAACTTGACTTAAACACGTTAAGGATACTAGCTAGAGTAAACTTAGATAAGCAAACTCGGGTTGAGTCAAAATATTCACGACTTTGAAAATTTAAAGACCACTTTATTAAACTTTCTTTTTAGCAAAGAAAGTAAATGAAAATAAAAAAGGAAAACTACAAGGCCAAAATAGATTAAAAATTTTGAAAAATGTCGAAAAATCAAGTTTTCCGGTTAAAATGAGGACAACTACAAGGAAAAGCCCACTTAACTTCGATAGAAGTCCCCCTACACTTAATATAAATATTGTCCTCAATGTTTAAGCATGTGGGAGTAAACTCCCCTACACTTAGGACATTGTGCACGTTGTTTAAATCTTGCTAAAGAAGAGACAACTAAAGTGATTCCTATTTTAATATTGAAAAATATAAAATAGTGAATCAAAAGAGTTTAGGATAGAACCGGGAAGACGGGTACACGGAATCACGGGTCGTCAAAAGTCATCAAGAATGTATCTTTGAAAGTTCGAAGCCCTGCACATGATAAGAAAGAAAACAACAAACACATACTAGGGTCTCCCCCTACACTTATTATAAAAACATAATAAAAGGATAGATAATTGGGTTGCCTCCCAAAAAGCGCTTGTTTTTGTTCACCGAGTCACGAGCCTGACTCGTCCCCGAATTAAATGGTCCATGGGGAAGCCTCGAGTGTAATACCGGGATCAAAGACCTTGTCCTCGTTCCCGGAAGACATCAATGAAGGAGAGGCGGGAGGATAAGTCTTGAATGGGAGAAAAGTCCTTTCAACATACGAAAAGTATGTGAAGTCGTGAGCCACGAGAGGTGGGGTAGGTAAAGGAATCACATTGTCATCCTCCAAAGACAATGGATGTTTACCAATTGGCAAAGCCGTAAAGTTATCAATCCTAGATTGGTCCATGTCACCTCCCGGGTCAAAGCATTCATCCTCATGAACGTTAATCTTTTCGATTTCATCATATATAAGAACTGTAGAAACTCGTTTGAAAAGATCACGATCAAGTATGAAACCATCATTCATTTGTGGGGATTGTTGATAAGTTAAATCCTCACGAATGTGGTAAACGTAATTCTCATTAGAGGAGTGTTGATTAGGTAACTCCTCGAGAATTGGATGTTTGGGCATGTGAGTTGGTTCGTCATTATTATGAAAAATAAGACGTTCCAACTCATCAAGTTTGGCCTCGATATTGGAAAAATCGTCCTCACTCGTAGGTGGAAGTGGAGGTAAAAGAGCTAGCTCTCGGTCGATAATTTCCTCAATCTCGGGCTCGAAGACGAAATCATCATACTCACCACATGTTGAACTCTTGTTGGGAGAATCAATTAGCGCTTGTGGATTTGTGAGTATGTGATCATTGACTAGCGAAGCAAACTCGTCCGTAAGCTCCGCAAAAGTCGGTACATCACACAAATTTTCAGGAACATCCGCGGGCCCACTTGGGATGACGACAAGTTCCTCGACACTGGACTTTAGGAATTTGTCCGATTCCGTTGCCGAAATAATGTCAATATGCTCATCCTCCATTATGAGAGAGCCAACGGGCTTCTCGGGTGTGATAGCAATAGACAAAGGAGGAATGGGAGAAGTCTTACGTTGCTTTAGAAATTCCTCCTCGTCGAAAATAACCTCAATATCGTCATCGCTCTCCTCATTACCTAAAGGGTCAATAATAAGTTCAGGGATATGAGTACTCGTCTGATCTCGCTGCTTTAAAAATGACTCCATACAAGTTTGCAGCGTGTGTAAAATCTCTTTCATTTGTTCTTGAACAACTGTAGCAAGATCGTCAATTGGTTCTTGGTAACTCATCCCGTGACGAGGCTGATGATCAATTGGGTATTGCAGGGGTTGGTCAAAACTGGAAGGGGTATAATTATAGTAATTTTGATCCCCCGTTGGACAGTGAAAACTTTCGTGAGGACCCCCACACTTATAGCACCACGGGGATGGAGAAAAATCCGGTGCATTTTGAGGATAAGGATCGTCATAGACGGGAGAGGGTGAGAAAGTATTGTAAGAGGAGAAGTACGAATTTGTTGAATTGCAAAATGGACAAAATCCAAATTGTGTATCGTCGATATCAGAACCACACCGCTCACAAGTACACCATTAACATGTTTGATAACCATGCCATGGTCTCCCACACTGTACGCAAGACGAATCCATGAAGAATTAAAAATAAGAGGGGTAGAGAAAAGAATTAAACACAATAGAGGATAAAGAGGAATATTTTTTGTTGCAAAACTTTGAAAAAGAAATGTTTTTTATGATTTTTCAAATGTTTTGGATTTTTTTATTTTTTTTTTTTTTGAAAATTTTTGACACGAAAAATAACGTTCACGAGTGAACGGATCCCAAAATCCAACGCGTCTCTCACAAAAAACCGTTAATCTTCACGAAAAGAGCCGGCAGCGGCGCCATTTGAAATTGAGGGTTTGCTAGGTTGAAAAAGTTCGTTTTTCTCGGTGTCTTAACGAATTGATTTCCGGTTCAAAGTGCGACTCAATTGTTTTTGGTTAAGAAAAAGGGAAGTTGATTATCTATAACTAATTAAAAAAGTAAATGCGAAAAGTATTTAAAAACAAACTAAAGAGAAGTACAAATGATAAAAGTAAAACAAGGTGAATATTAAAAACTAAAAATTAAAACGATATTAAAACGAATATTAAAACAAATAATAAAACGAAATTTAAAGCGAAACAATTAATAAAAAATAAAACTAAAAGACGAAATTAACTATCGACTCGAAAATAAAGTTTACTAAATAAAAAAGGAGAGAATAAAACTAAAATGGTACTTTAAAGCTAAACGAGGCAAAACCTAAAGCGGGTACTAAATAAAAGATAAAACTTAAACTTTACGAAAAAATATTAATACTAAAAATCGACGAAAAATTCAACTAAAAATACGTAACTTTCAAAAATAAAATCGGAACAACTTTCAGACAAAACTAAACAATTACGGAACAATACTATTAAATAAACAAGCTAGCAGGCTAGCTACTTAATTCCATCGCACTTTTCCATCGTACTCATGCTAAGCTAGCAAGCTAGCTGCTCACTTCCATCGCACTTTTCCATCGTACTCATGCTAAGCTAGCAGGCTAGCTGGTCACTTCCATCGCACTATGCATCGTACTCATGCATCGTACTCATGCATCGTACCAAGGATCGTAACAAGGATCGCACCCACGGATCGCACCCACGATCGCAACAAGTGATCGTGGTGAGGATTATGGAGTGTGATCGTGGTGACGATCGTACTAAGGATCGCAGTAATGGATCGCAAGTAGAAACCCTCGGGGTTTATGCGATCACACTTACTGGATCGTACTGGTAAAACCCTTAAGCATTACGATGGCATACAATAAGCAAATAAGCAAATACCAAATAAGCACTTATCTAAAAACTTAACCAAATCAAATTTAAGAAAAATCTAATAGACCAAAATTTAAAAACTTTTAAAAATACTAAATAATAAAAAATATTTAAAAACAACTTTTTATAAAAATCAACTAAAAAGCACTTAATCAAAAATAAGAAAATTAACACAATAAGCACTAAAACACTTTAAGCTATAAAAATCAAACATTAAAAGATCAATAAGCATAAATTTGAAAACTCTTAAAATACGAAATAAGCAAACTTTAAAAAGACTAAACTTTTAATAAAAAGTAAATAAGCTAAATACAAAATAAGCCAATAAGATTGTCAAACTTATAGCTTATTTCGTATGAAAGCTTAGATAGAAATAAAAAGGTGAACTTTTTAATCAAATAAGCAATATGAATAAGCAAAATAAAACCTTAATCCGAACCAAAATCAAATCAAAACAAGAAAAGTAGGATGAGAAAGATAAAGAAAAGCTTGATTAAAGGTAAATAAGGATTCAACAATAAAGTTAACTTACTTGGAATTAAAAGGCTTGAAATTTAAGACATGAAATTAAAGAACAAGATAGTAAATGACATGAAATTAAAATTGTGCAAGTAAAGAAAAATGGTGGAAAGACTAATTGTCACATTAGCTAACAAGTGTGAAATGAGGTGGAAGTGAACTATATATAGGGAGAAGGGAAGCATGTGTTGCTTCCTTCTTTCTATCTTTCTTTCTTTCTTTTTGATGTGTCGTGGATAGTATATGTGATAATTAGATACGTTATAGGGTAAATTAGAAAATTACCTTTAGGAAAAAGTAATAGTCTAAAATTACCAAAGACGGATTCAATTAAACACGTGGGTGAACCAAGTTCGTTGTACACGAAGATCGAGTGAATTTGAGACGTTTTGCTTTGATTTGGACAATTGATTTGAATTGGTTTTCGGTTTTCTTTTAAAACTAAAATTAATACTAAGAATTTAAAACCTAAGTGCATGAATCGAATCCCAAATTAAAAAAAAAAACCAATTAGATCTACATATTTTTTTTTACTTTTTATTGAAGCAAAAATTATTTAAACTAAAATTTATTTAAAAACAATTAAAGTGAAATCAATTTTAAAACTATTTGAAAATATAAACTAAATTAATCTATTTTAAAAATTAACTTTTACTTTTTAATTAAACAAAATGATTTAAATCTAAATTTATTTAAAACTAAGTTATCTAAAAACAAATTTTAAAACAATTTAAATTTCTAAAAATTAATAAAATACCTTTATTTATTTATTTTTATAATATTAAATTTAAAATAACAATCTTTAAAAGTAATATATATATATATATATATATATATATATATTTTTATTCAATTAACTTTTTGTGCTAAATGAATTGATTTTAAACGTTTTTATAAATCTGATTATTCAAATTCAAAAGACCTATTAAATACTAAACATAGCAAAATAATACAGAATGAGCTCCCAGCTCAAGTGGATAACACGTTGGGGTAGCAAGGACGAGGTCTCGAGCTCGAGACCCCATAGAGACATATTTTTGCACAATAATTATTTTAAACAGTAAAAAAAAACCGTAACACACTAAACAGTAGTTGAATCAGCAGATCTAAACTTCCTATATCTCAGCTACTAAAACTGAAACTAATTAACGGCAGATCCAATATATATTATCAGATAACAAAAACAACTTAACCAGAAAAGTATCAGTAAATCAATATCTGTATTTTAACATTCTAGGTTATCAGTTTAAAAACAAGTAACTAGGCTATAAATGCAGTCCGATATTAAAAATGCAAACATCAAAACGCAAAGTCATTCAGCACAATCTAAAAATGAACATTCACTCAAATGCTTAACCACAAATTAATTAAACTGCTACTCCTAATCAGCAAATAATTAAACCTAATCCAATATCTATTAGCAAAACAATAAACTGATGCAGTGACAAAGATTCGATTACAATAAGCAGGTTAAAACCAATTATCCTCTTCACTCCTTAATTTAACAATAGATCGATAAGTTCTAGTTTGCATCCAAAAATCTAAAATCAAATATTAGAATGCTCAAAACACTCTACTTAATCAAATACAAACATACAGGTAAGCTTACTAAGACTTAGCAGACTAAACGCATAATCTGAGATAAACAAATTCTGAATTCCAATTCGAGCAAGCTAGAAAAGTGAACAACTCGAGCACAAAATAAGAGACTAAGAGAATAAAAAAAAATCTCAGCAGTTCGAAATCCTTGAAAACTTTTATACGGCAGCAACATAACAATAATCAAGAACAAGTGCAATAAGCAGCGCTAATCTAATCCTAGCACAATCGATACCAGAGTCGAAATATAACAACCTAGCATTCTCACAGTCCAATAAGTCATTAAAACGAACAGATCCTAACAGAATTAACTTAAACAAATCACAAACCTAAATCAGATAACAATAGCTACTAGTGATGGATTAATAAAAACAGATTCAAGCACTCAACTAAGATGAATATCTAATTAAATGCAAAATCGAACAAGTTCTAAGCAGATTAACATTAAGCTACAAATCTACTCAAAAAAAAATAGAAACAAAGTGCTTAACCATTTTGAAGTATCCGTTGAGACGAAGTCGAGCGCTGAGCTGACTTTTCTAAAACGACATCACACACATCGAACCATCACAAAACTTCACAATCCAACATCAAACTCAAATCATAAATAGAACACCACGATTCAGCAGTATTGTTTGAACTATTATGCATCACATCTTCCTTTTTATTATTTATCCAGTGGGATAAATATGTTCCCAACTTTTCAGCTTAAATTGAACTTAATAAGTTATTAACAAAACTTATAAGTTCAATCTTAAATCATAATAACAAAATCAGTAATTAGAGTTTTAAATAAAAAAAATGATACGATAGCAATGAAAATAACTCAGTAATTAAACAAACTGCAGCCTTTCAAAAAAAAAAACTGCAACCAACTTTCATTAATTAAATTGAAATTTCATTAAAGTAACATTACAAGATTAAAAAGAAAATAAATTCTACAACTAATTCTGCATTATAACGATAAACTAAAAGAAGGGATACCATTCTGAGTAGAATGGTGGGGGGTTTTATAGGCTCGGTGAGAGGTGGGTTGTTGGTGATGAAGCTATACTGAACCGTCGGATCATCTTTCCCATCTTCTCTTTCCTTTCTGTTTTGATCCAAGGGTCGAGAAATACCCACAGGTCACACGGATCGCCAACGTGTACATATGTGTGCTTCTTGTGCTAGTTTAAAGCACTCTGATTGGTGGGATATGATGGATGATGTGTGCTATCCAACAAGATGATGCCACGTAGCCTTTATTCTCCATCTTCAAGTCCCGAAATTAAGGGGAATTTATTCATTCCCTCGTGTGAATCAACCGTGGGAGTGAAAACCCCCAATTAACTTGAGGTAATTAATAAGTTAAGTTTTTGGTGAACAGTGATTAGGGTTAAAAGGATGGTGGCGTCTGGTTTATTTTAGGTGAGGGAGATGAGAGTAACTTTTTAAATAACGAAATGACTTTTGATGTGGTGTAGGTTTTGTGTTGACAGAGATAAACATCTCATCTTATTCGTTTGACCAAACCCAAAGGACCCATAAAATTTGTTCCCGTTTTATTAATTAGCACAAAAGAATGGGCTTGTAGCCCATAATACTCCCATCCGTCCCTATAATTATTGTTTTGGGCTATTGCTTAATAAACTTTAGTATAAATCTTTTGAAGTATTTATGGGCTTTTCAGGCCCAAATTCCTAATGTGGGACCCACTTTACTTCAAACTTTTACAAATCCGCAACTAAAACGAACTCGACTTTTGGCATTTGAACTTTCTTCAATCTCGTGTCGATATTTGCCGGTTTTTCGCGAACTTCGGTACCTACACACATGAAACGAAAAACAAACATATACAAGGCATTTTCCAATGATTTTATGCAATTATTGTTCGTTTCATGATACAAATGATATGAGTAATTTAACTCATATCAAATTCCCCCATGCTAAGCAATTGCCGTGTCCTCACGCAATGATAAAATTAAAACTATATCTACACAATTATTCAACTATTGACATTTTATTTTGTAAAGACATAAAATAACTTTAAAAATCATAAAAACTCAAATAGGTTCATCGTTCTCGACTTTTCACTTTTCCATGCCAAGTGCAAAAACAAGATCATTGTTATTATAAGTTGGTAGACTAACACGAACTCATGTGGGCCAATTATTCACTTAGACTCCCTTATTCCTAATTGTTTCTCTTTTATTTTATTGTTGTCTTGAATGATCACAAGGATGCATTGTTGACTTATTTCGATAATTTATTAGGCCGAAAATAAAGTGAACGATTTAATCAATAGTTAGCTAAAGGACAAAATCTTTTAAAACTGCTTCTCGGGCTCTCATAAAGTTCATATCTTGGCA
This sequence comes from Glebionis coronaria, assembly GCA_025667525.1. Classification (NCBI taxonomy): domain Eukaryota; kingdom Viridiplantae; phylum Streptophyta; class Magnoliopsida; order Asterales; family Asteraceae; genus Glebionis; species Glebionis coronaria. The sequence continues at coordinate 417,043,231 of CM046878.1, read as the reverse complement.
TAACTTGTTTCGCGATTTGAGACCTTTCTCGGACCGATATTTGGCAGTGACTTAATACTTCCAACCTTGAGAGACGTTCACGAAATAATGGTCTTCTCTTCATAATATTTCTTCACTTGAACTTTTGAGAGATTCATACTTGGACCACGACTTCTTCATTTTTCTCCAATCTTTACTTGGGATTTTGATTAACAACGATCCGCCTCCTTTTTGGACTTGGCTTCATTTATCCTCATACCTTATTTTGGTCTTTTTGGATAGACTTCTCCATGACTTTTTGGGAGTAATTTGCTTTTCGTCGTGTGTCTCGATCCTTCATATTGATTTTTGATAAATGAGTCTTCACATCACTTGAGATCTTTAGCAATAAAACATAGCCCTCATGTCTTGTTAGGACCTTTTTGGACTCGCCAATCTTCGCATCCCGCTTCAATAAGTTATGCCTTGGCTATGAACTCTAATCCATACCGAGCAACTTCTAAACGATCTTGGGCTAGAAGCTAAGTAACTTTTCAAATCGTTCAACATTATTTATTGCAATTAAATTATAAACAAGTGATGGGAGAATAGGCTCATAATTAACTCACATAAATTCCCAAAAGAATACCGAACTTATAATTGGCTTTATCATCTCTTGTTCTCCATAAATGGATACTTAGCCTATTAAATCAAAGTTTTGGGTTTTCAAGTCATCTATAGGATCTTGCAACTTCTTATACTTTTGCAAGTTTTAGAATTTGCGTTTTAAAGTTCCCTTGATAAACGACTTTCTAGGATCAATTATAGGAGCTTGCGAAAAGTTCTTGTTCTTAACTCGTATGAATTAAGACTTTCGCGTTTTAAAGCTCCCTATATAATAGCCTAGCAAAACTTAATTCAAATACGTTAAGGAAAAGCTAAGGTTAAAAACCGAGTCGAGTCAAAAACTATTTTTATTGAAAACCTACATTCGTGTCAAAAACACTTATTTCCTTTATTAAAACTTAAAAATTACACAAAAAATTTAAAATTTTATTGAAAAATGAGAAAAAACTACGTTTGGACACGACAAAAGCAATTGCAAGCGATTATATCGATTGACTCCCCCATGCTAAAACCAAACATTGTCCTCAATGTTTCTTAGCTCAAGAGTGACACCCCCTTGCTAAAATACGAAGAGTCTAATGCAAAATCCTAGCATGGAAAGAGCACGCAAATCTATAAGCCGTTTATTAATTATGCCTCAAGATAAAACGTTAGTCGATAAAAATCAAGGGATAGAAAGTGTGCCCCTTTTTGGCGTTCAAAGAATGGAAAGATCAGTGGACCGGCAAAAACCGAACACGAGAGTCTTCAAATATAAGGGTCGTACCTAAGATCACAACACAATAAAACACGAACACGAGCTTGAAAGATCAAGCCTTATTAGGTGTTAGAAAATAGAAAGAAGATAGAATGTATGGGACTCCCCCACAAGGCACCTCGTTTTTGTTCACCGAGTCATGAGCTCGACTCGATCCCCGCATTCATTGGTCCTTAGGGAAAATGGTGCAAACCGGCATATTGGAATAGAAACCAACATGAAGCACGATGCCAGGGTCAAAGATTTCATCCTCGTTGTCCGATGACAAACGAAAGGATAAGACTCCAACACAAATCTCTAATAAGAGATGGAAATCACAAATGGTAGAATGGATATAGCATGCTCCCCGAGATAAACTCGCACCAAGATGATAGAAAAATCTTTCATTTATTACATCGGTGAAAGGCCGAGATTTCCCTAAATCAAAGATTCCGGGATCGAATACCTCGTCCTCGGTGGAGAAAGGAATAGACAACAAGGTGTCGTCCCCCCATGCTAATCCTAAGTTATATAAAGCACATGGTAATGGTGGGATAAAAATCTCATCGATAGTGGAATCAACATTCTTAGCTTTAACGACCATTTCACCCTTTAGAATGTGATCAATTGGGTCATGGTACTCAATATGAGACACATGAAAAACCCGCACATTAAGGTCAAAGTGGGTGAGAGGAGGACTTGGGACGAAATCATCATCAAGTAAATTCTCTAAAAAGAGAGCGTCCCCCTCCGGGTCGATATCATCAACACCCGGTGGTATCGAATCATGAGAAGCAAGATAAGTGTCAATCTCCTCCATAAGCGGATCACTATCCTCAACGGGAATAGGAGATGGAGAGAAAGACTTGGCATTAGGCTTAGAATTTAAAGCCTCGATCCTAGATATAAGAAGATAGACGTTTGATAATTTCTCACGAAGAACCACGTCTTCTATATCTAAATGAGTAAGTTCATCGGTGAACTTCTCAAGGATCGGAATAGTAAAATCAACCTCATTTCCCGGTGGAAATGGGTCTAAAGGAGCAAGTTCAAAAGTGAACCTCTCATAAAATGGATCACTATCATCCTCATTTCCCGGTGGAAATGGGTGAAGAAGAGTAGGTTCATCGGTAAACCCCTCAAAATCCGAGTCGTGAATATCATCTTTATAAGAAAGTTCATCGGAGAACTCCTCATTAGAAAATTCACTAGAAGTAGAATCATCCTCAAAATCTTCATTTCCATCACAATTTTCATCATTAGAATTGGAGAAAATATCAACGTGAATGGAAGAAGTCGAGTCATCACAATGTGGCAAATCACACATCTCATTAGAAATACCGTCAAACTCTCGTGGGTTTTGGACAAGTATAGTGCTAATATGCTCGTCCCCCTTGCTTAGAGAATTTTCGGGTTCCTCGATGGAAGAATCAAGAATAGGAGTGGTGATGTCATGAGAGATTTCCTCATCATCTAGGATGGGAGAATCCTCGGGCTCCAAGATACGAATAGGACAAACGATAGCACTAGACGAAGGATGAAGAGCAATAAGATCTCTCAAAGAAATAGAACTATCCTCGTCATCATCAAAAAGAAGTAAACGCTCGAGTTCACGATTAGCAAGAGATTTTGCTTCCGCTTGAGCTCGTTCTATATCGAAAGAAAATTGTGGAGATTGGTCAAAACCGGAAGGAATCGAATTATAGCAAGGATTAGGCTCATAAAAATTTTGATCTCTCGGTTGACAACAAAAACTCTCGTGAGGTCCTCCACAATACTCACAACAAAGATATTGTTGTGATAAACTCGGTAAATCTTGTGGATAACAATTATCATTAAAGTTTTGATTGTAGCTCGGTTCTAGCTCGTAATTAAGCGAGAATCGATGCGAACAATCATTGCCAAAATGAGAATTGCTTCCACAAAACTCACACGAGGGTGTCTCGTATGTAGGGTGTGGAGGTGGATTGAAATCGAGAGAATTATTCGAAAAATTCGGATTCCCAAATGAAGTAATATCATCACAAGAAGGACAAAATCCAACACGTATATCGTGACGTAAGTCATTTCCACAACGCTCACACGTGCACCACCGACATGGTGAAAAACCATATAACGGTTCTCTACACCCTTCACAATTGACGAAGGAAGAATTAAAATTTAGAGGGTGAAGAGAAAAAGAATTAAACATGATAGAGGATTAAGAAGATTATTTTTGGTATTTTTCATAAAAACGATACATACTATATAATAAGAAAATAACATTCTGAGTAGAATGTTATTGTTTGTGACTACCATCTCTTTTTAGAGATTTGTGTTGGAGTTTTATCCTTTCGTTTGTCATCCGACAACGAGGATAAGATCTTTGACCCCGGCATCGTGCTTTATCATGGATTTTATTCCATTATGCCGGTTTACACCATTTTCCCTAAGGACCAATGAATGCGGGGATCGAGTCGAGCTCATGACTCGGTTAACAAAAACGAGGTGCCTTGTGGGGGAGTCCCATTCATTCTATCTTCTTTCTATTTTCTAACACCTAATAAGGCTTGATCTTTCAAGCTCGTGTTCGTGATTTGTTGTGTTGTGAATCTTAGGTACGTCCTTAATCATTGAAGACTCTCGTGTTCGGTTTTTGCCGGTCCACTTGATCTTCCATTCTTTGAATGCCAAAAGGGGCACACTTTCTTACCCTTGATTATTATTGACTAACGTTTTTCTTGAGGCATAATTAATAAACGGCTTATAGATTTGCGTGCTCTTTCCATGCTAGGATTTTGCATTAGACTCTTCGTATTTTAGCAAGGGGTGTTACTCTTGAGCTAAGAAACATTGAGGACAATGTTTGGTTTTAGCATGGGGGAGTCAATCGATATAATCGCTTGCAATTGCTTTTGTCGTGTCCAAACGTATTATTTTTCTCATTTTTCAATAAAATTTTAAATTTTTAGTGTTATTTTTAAGTTTTAATAAATAAAATAAGTGCTTTTGACACAAATGTAGGCTTTCCGTTGGTGAAAATAAGAATAGTTTTTGACTCGACTTGGTTTTTAACCTTAGCTTTTCCTTAACGTATTTGAATTAAGTTTTGCTAGGCTATTATATAGGGAGCTTTAAAACGCGAAAGTCTTAATTCATACGAGTTAAGAACAAGAACTTTTCGCAAGCTCCTATAATTGATCCTAGAAAGTCGTCTATCAAGGGAACTTTAAAACGCAAATTCTAAAACTTGCAAAAGTCTAAGAAGATGCAAGATCCTATAGATGACTTGAAAACCCAAAACTTTGATTTAATAGGCTAAGTATCCATTTATGGAGAACAAGAGATGATAGAGCCAATTATAAGTTCGGTATTCTTTTGGGAATTTATGTGAGTTAATTATGAGCCTATTCTCCCATCGCTTGTTAATAAATTTAATTGCAATAAATAATGTTGAACGATTTGAAAAGTTACTTAGCCTCTAGCCCAAGATCGTTTAAAAGTTGCTCGGTATGGATTAGAGTTCATAGCCAAGGCATAACTTATTGAAGCGGGATGCGAAGATTGGCGAGTCCAAAAAGGTCCTAACAAGACATGAGGGCTATGTTTTATTGCTAAAGATCTCAAGTGATGTGAAGACTCATTTATCAAAAATCAATATGAAGGATCGAGACACACGACGAAAAGCAAAATACTCCCAAAAAGTCATGGAGAAGTCTATCCAAAAAGACCAAAAAATAAGGTATGAGGATAAATGAAGCCAAGTCCAAAAAGGAGGCGAATCGTTGTAAATCAAAATCCCAAGTAAAGATTGGAGAAAAATGAAGAAGTCGTGGTCCAAGTATGAATCTCTCAAAACTTCAAGTGAAGAAATATTATGAAGAGAAGACCATTATTTCGTGAACGTCTCTCAAGGTTGGAAGTATTAAGTCATTGTCAAATATCGATCCGAGAAAGGTCTCAAATCGCGAAGCAAGTTATGAACTTTATGAAGTCCCGAGAAGCAGTTTTAAAAGATTTTGTCCTTTAGCTAACTATTGATTAAATCGTTCACTTTATTTTTGGCCTAATAAATTATCGAAATAAGTCAACAATGCATCCTCGTGATCATTCTAGACAACAATAAAATATAAGAGATACACATAGGAATAGAGGTGGCAAATCTTGCCCATTTGGATACAATTGGGCACTTTTTGCCCATTTTCAAAAAAGGATGGGGCACTTTTTGCCCATTCTTTATAATGAATGGGCTAAACGGGCGCATATGTATGAAACTAAATGGGCTTAACGGGCGCCCTTGTAAAATACAAATTAGTATACTCGACGAATATTTTTTATTAATTTTTTATCCCGGCTTTCAAACAAGTTTTTTTATTTTTTATTTGTAGGTTTTTATATGTTTTTTTTTCTTTTTTAGCTTGCACCCGTTTAACCCGCCCGTTTTGCCCGCCCGTTTTGCCCGTGCCCGTTTAGCCCGTGCCCGTTTAGCCCGCCGCCCGTTTAGCCCGTTGCCCGTTTAGCCCGCGCCCGTGCCCGCCCGCCCGCCCATTTTGCCACCTCTACATAGGAATAAGGGAGTCTAAGTGATTAATTGGCCCACATGAGTTCGTGTTAGTCTACCAACTTATAATAACAATGATCTTGTTTTTGCACTTGGCATGGAAAAGTGAAAAGTCGGGGACGATGAATCTATTTGATTTTTATGATCCTAAAAGTTATTTTTCGAATAATGAAAGCAATACATTATGTCTTTGCAAAATAAATTGTCAAATGTTGAATAATGGTGTAGATATAGTTTAATTTTATCATTGCGTGAGGACACGGCAATTGCTTAGCATGGGGGAATTTGATATGAGTGTAATTACTCATATCATTAGTAGCTTAAAACATTGAAATATTGCACATAATGTATCATATATGCCTTGGATATGCATGTTTCTTGTTTTCATGTGTGTAGGTACCAAGTTCGTGAAAACCGACGAAAACCGACACGAGATTAATGAAAAAGATCGAGGAAGCCAAAACCGAGCTCGACTTGGGAGGATTTAATCTTTACCAAGAAAATGGGCCAAGTGGGTCCCACAATGGAGTAAATGGGCTTAAAAGCCCATTTAAAGAATTGTTTGAAAATCCATTGGGCCTAAAAAGAGTGTTATTTTCGGATGGTAAAGTTTTTGGGCCAAGGAAAGCCCAAACAGCACTTGAAATTGATTATAACGTAAAGTTACTAATGGGCTTTAGGGTTTTTATTACCTTCACACGTTTTTATTGAACGTGTTTTCATTCTCACAAATAAACTCAAACGTCTCACCCACTTTTACTTCTCACAATAAATAAAACCAAATAATACCCCCGCCACACATTTACATTACCACGTTTTCTCATCCATTTACTCACTTATTTTTCGTTACTTCCAAAGAACCTTTCTCCCTTATCTTTCCCAAAACCAGTCACCACCAAAATTAACCCTAATCACTATTCATATTACCCAAAAGTAAAATTCATAAGGGGGTTTTGATGTACTCGTGTGTTGCACACGAGTGATAATTAATTCCCTGTGAAGTCGGAACTAGAAGGTGGAAGAAATAGGTGACGTGTTCCCCTTTCATTGGTTGAAACAGCTCACTCCCCTCAATCCAACCAATAAGAACCTTCCACATCATCAAGATGGGCTGATACATTGAATCAAGACCGAATCAAGTGAAGAAAGAGAAGGAGGAAGATTCGAATATGCCAAGGAAGATGCTATCGGGTTCAACTTTAAAAACCCTCAAATTCTGTAATTTGATTCATTCCAGTTTTTCTTTAATATAATAATGTTAGATTAGATTTCGGTAAAACTTGTATTTTAGTTTTTTATTAAGCTTTGTAATGTTTTATTGAAATTAATGAAAAGCTATTCGCGATTACTGTTCTTCGTGTTTTATGTTTAATCCTATTAAATTGATTTCAGTTTTAATTTACTTTCTTATTTAATATTATTAATATTAAAGTTAAAATTGTGAACACATTCAAACCCCACTGGTTTGATCTCAAAAAGACGGTTCGAGTCACTGTAATTGGTTCGTGATACGAATCTGATGTTCAGTTTGAGGTTGATGGTGTTTAATGGTGCACGGTGTTTCATTTCCAGTTCATAAGGTGGCTCAGCGCCCAACCTTCATCATCAATGGTTCTTCAATATAATGGTCAAGCTTGTTTTACTTTATTTTGCAATTTATTAATTTTTACTAGACTGAATTTGTAGGTTATGCGTAACTGAGTAGATTTAATGAAGTGAGTTTGATTATTAGTTTTTAATTGAGTTTATGCGCTAATCTGTTACTCTTAAGAAATTTATTGTATCTGCTTGTTTATCCCAATTGTGGATCTGTTAATTAGTGTAACTGCTCGTTTCGAACTATTCTGAGTTACATTGTTTAAGCTGATGCACCATTTGGAGAATTGGTCTAGTTTATTTAACTGCTGCATTCATCATTTCCTGTTTAAATAGAATCAAGTTGCTGTAGGTTTTTGTAAGTCTAAATTGTTATTTCATCTGCGTCTAGTTGTATAAATGGATCACCAATGCTGTGATGAAGTTCGTTTGGATTTTGTTTGTTGTAGCAGGTATTTGAGTGTATTGATAATCACTCTTATTTTTATTAGATTATTCTAGCTGCTTAGATTGATTCAAATAGATTTTCAAGTTCTTTAATCCTTACTTATTCGGTTGACTGTTGAGTAAGAAACTTTAGCTGCTACTGTTTATAATACCATCTTTAATATATCTGTGTAAGTAGTTGTACTCAGGTTTTTTATCTTATCTGTTTTGAATATGTTATTTTGTGAGCCGTCTTATGTTGTCTGCTGATTAATTGGTAGTCATATATGGAAGTTTGATGTTTGCTGATTTGTTTGGCTTAATTCAGTTTGCTGATTGAATTGGTGTATTAATACTGTTATTCTCGTTTATAGTCACTGATTTATTTAGTTGAAATGTGTATTAGATTGTTTTTGTATTGAAATCTGGTCTCCAAAAAAAAATATTAAATAAATTGTTACTTGCAGGTCTCGAACTCGAGACCTGCCCTTCACACAGCCAGCGAGTTAACCAATTGGGCTACCCTTTAGATTGTGTTAATATCTTCTTTTAACAGTTCATATACATCAAGTAATTTCGGCTTGTCAAGTTTTATTACAAACGTTTTTATTAACTTTGATAGTTTTAAAGAAAAAAAAAATAAAAAATAAATAAAATAAAAGTTTTAGCTAATAAATAGTATATTAACTTTTATTTAAAAAGTTTAATTAAATAGATTAGTTTTAATAAATTAAATAAAAAAAAATAAAAAAAAATGTTTTTATTTAATTAGTTTCGATTTTAATTAGTTTAATTTTTATAACTCTAGATTTAATTAAATAAAGCTTTTAAATAGATTAGTTTAAAAAGTTACTTTAATAAAGTTTAATTAGTTTAAAAAAGTATATTTAGATTTTTAATAGATTAAAAGTTATTTTTAACTTTTTAATTAGATTAATTTCTAATAGTGTTTTATTTTTAAGTAATTAATTGTTAGTAGATTTTTAAAATAGGCGGGTTTACGATTCATGCACTTTAGGGTAATTTTAAATAGCTTAAAATTCGTATATTTTAATCGTAGTTTAAAAACCAAAAACCAATTCAAATCGATTGTCCAAATCAAAGCAAAACGTCTCAAATTCATAAGATCTTCGTGTACAACGAACTCGACTCACTCACGTGTTTAATTGAATTCGTCATTGGTATTATTAGTCTATTACTTTTTCCTAAAGGTAATTTTCTAATTTACCCTATAACGTATCCAAATTATCACATATACTTTCCACGATACATCAAAAATTTTAGAGATTTGTGACGATACATACTATATAACGATAAACTAAAAGAAGGGATACCATTCTGAGTAGAATGGTGGGGGTTTTATAGGCTCGGTGAGAGGTGGGTTGTTGGTGATGAAGCTATACTGAACCGTCGGATCATCTTTCCCATCTTCTCTTTCCTTTCTGTTTTGATCCAAGGGTCGAGAAATACCCACAGGTCACACGGATCGCCAACGTGTACATATGTGTGCTTCTTGTGCTAGTTTAAAGCACTCTGATTGGTGGGATATGATGGATGATGTGTGCTATCCAACAAGATGCTGCCACGTAGCCTTTATTCTCCATCTTCAAGTCCCGAAATTAAGGGGAATTTATTCATTCCCTCGTGTGAATCAAACGTGGGATTGAAAACCCCCAATTAACTTGAGGTAATTAATAAGTTAAGTTTTTGGTGAACAGTGATTAGGGTTAAAAGGATGGTGGCGTCTGGTTTATTTTAGGTGAGGGAGATGAGAGTAACTTTGTAAATAACGAAATGACTTTTGATGTGGTGTAGGTTTTGTGTTGACAGAGATAAACATCTCATCTTATTCGTTTGACCAAACCCAAAGGACCCATAAAATTTGTTCCCGTTTTATTAATTAGCACAAAAGAATGGGCTTGTAGCCCATAATACTCCCATCCGTCCCTATAATTATTGTTTTGGGCTATTGCTTAAATAAACTTTAGTATAAATCTTTTGAAGTATTTATGGGCTTTTCAGGCCCAAATTCCTAATGTGGGACCCACTTTACTTCAAACTTTTACAAATCCGCAACTAAAACGAACTCGACTTTTGGCATTTGAACTTTCTTCAATCTCGTGTCGATATTTGCCGGTTTTTCGCGAACTTCGGTACCTACACACATGAAACGAAAAACAAACATATACAAGGCATTTTCCAATGATTTTATGCAATTATTGTTCGTTTCATGATACAAATGATATGAGTAATTTAACTCATATCACTTTCCGTCTTTTCCTCTTCTTAATTCTTTGACTTTTTCGACGTTGTCTCGGGATTAAAACTCGTCTTGAAAATTCTTCATTAATAAGACTTGAGTTCTTCGGCTTTATTAAACTTTCGTCTTTAGACTTGTTCTTCGATAAATCTTCAGAATAGGTCTTGGACTTCCGTTCTTTTTCCACTCTTGATCTCTTGACTTCGTCTTTTGTCTTTTTCTTCGATAAAAGCCCGTGAAAGCCCGTGTTTTCCTCCCTTTTCACATTTTGGTCCTAAATCACAACAAAAACACAAACCACGCATAATTCCGACATTTACGACATAAAATACACGTTTTGGCTTGGTTTTTATTATAATTAAGTGGTAAAAGGATGGGTGTTTTCACACCTATCATTGACCCCTTTATTGCTTCTGGTTCCAATGAAGCTTTCCCTGATCCAAGTCCTCTTGGTGGGGAAGCGGAGGAACCTGGTACACTAACTTCTTTGTTTGATCTCATGCACAGGTACCATGCAAGGATTGTTTCTTTGGAGGCAGATCTGAATCAGCGTTGCAAGCTTACCAGGGAATTTTTTCTTCCAATGGCGAACCGGATTAAGGCTTTGGAGACACAGCAGAGGAGGAGAAAGAAGCATGTTGTTCATTCTGATTCTGATGAGGATGTTGAGGATCTTGCGGAGGATGGGTTGACTTTGTTGGCGAAGGCTGCATTTGTTGATAAGCCGTATGCTGATTTGCCTATTCCTCCTAGTCCATCAAGCATCCCTCCTACTGCTGCTAGTCCTAGACCAAAGGAGGATATTGCTGGTTCTTCTGCTGGTACTACTGCTGGTCCAACTGTTGGGTCGTCTCATGATCCTAAGGGGAAAGCCCCTATGACTGATGCACCCTCACCCCCTAGGAAGCGTACTCGCAGACAACTTGAGGAAGACCGGTTGAGGGAGGAGGCTGCACAGCGATTGCAGGCGGAGATTGATCAGACTGCTAGGGCTGAGGAAGAAGCTCTTTAAAAGCAGAGGCGTGAACAGTTGCAGCATGATGCTATGCATTGGGATGATAATGATTGGATGCGGGTGCTTACTATTCTTACATCTGATTACTCGTAGTTTACTGATCTTTTGGGTGCTGATGTGAATGAACAAAATTGTATCCCCCGGGCAATGGCATTAATGCGCAAACAACAATTGTCTCTTGCTGCTCAACTCCGTGAAAAGCGTCGAAACAGACCTTTGTCAAGAACCGAGGAGAGGAAGTTAATGCAGCGGTATGTCAAATACCAGTCGGGTGCTCACTTTACTGTTGGTTGGACATGGGATCGGGTTAGGGGATTGTCTTTTGACGAGCTTAAGGATCTATACCAGAGGATGATCAAGCGTCAAAACACACCGGTTCCTGAGCGCTTCATCTATCGTCCTCCTCCACGAGTGGTTTCCACTTCTAAACCTGTTGTTGCTCCTGGTTCTTCATCTGGTGTTCCTCCTGTTTCTACTGGTATACCATATGTTGTTGATACTTCTACTGCTGGTCCTACACCCATACCTACGGTTGTTCATCCTACTTCATCTTCGGGTCCTACCACCACCACCAATGCTACTACTACCACCCCTGATACCCCTGCTATGGAACAATCCTCACCACCAGTGACTGAACCACACCCCACCTCTTCTCCTGGTGCAGCCGCCTTTGATCCTTTGGTTGGTCAAGGTTTTGATTCTACTCATGCTGATATTCATGCTGCTGGGAAGGTGAAAGTTGAAACCTCTTCTGGTGTTCCTACACCTCGTCGTTCCATTCAAAAGAAGAAGGCTAGACGTGGTAAGTCTGTTCCATATGAGAAGCGTGCTCCTGATAACCTTATTGATGCAGCTTCGGACAGTGACACAGAGTTGCCAATGGGTACGGGTTTTATTACTGCTTGGACAGTTAAGCCATCCACAAGTGTTGCTGGTACATTCACCCATAGGATTTCCATCAGTGATGGTTATGTTCGTTATGTCTCGGGTCTGTAAGGTGTTTTGACTTGGGCGGATCGTCGGGATCTTATGTCGTTGTATGGGTTTGTGGATGCTGGTATTCCTAAACATCCTGGTGAGGTGGCCAACTGGCCTGGTCTAACAATGTGGGGTGACTTGAAGATGATGCTTGACTCTCCTCCTAATGCTCCACATTCTGGTGTCTGGAAAGACCAGCCACGCTGGGTAATCAAGAGATGGAAGCTTTATGTTGGATGTGGGGTTCATATATTGGAGTTGGAGTCTGGTGACATAGTGTTCATGCTTACGGATATGGACTATCCATTGACTATTGCTACTATGGAGGCCATGCTAGAGTGTCATTTGCAGATCTCCAATGCCCCTTCAGGGAATGAGACTTCCATGGCTACTACTTTGGTGGAAGGGATCCAAGCTCGGTTTCAAGCTGACAAGGTGGCAGCGTCTGGTATGTGATGGGTACGTTTTTATGTTTTTGTGATTATACTGACATTCTTTTCACCAATTTGTACAGTGATTGGTGACTTACATTCTAGTTAAAAAAAGACAAAAAAAAGACAAAAAAAAATAATAAATAATATATATACTTTTTATATAATATCTGCTTATACTTTAAACACATGATGGATTTCACACTTGTACATAATATAATATATGCTTATACTTTTCCATCATACATTGGGTTTCATTTGACTGTTTCACACTTGTGCTGGTTTGGAGTTACATCTGGTGTTGGACCTAGTCCACACAACAAATGGTGCTCAACTCACCATGTCTCACAAACAAGAAAGAGTTGATTCACCATGAGGGTACGGCTCTGGTGTGATAGTCAAATCCATTGATGGTTGCCAGGTTACCCAAAACTGGATGGTTTTCACTTGCCATGGTCCTAGACTGCAAAGTGGCTAATCCAAGGGGGTACGGCTCTTGGTAAAGATTTTATCAAATCCGTTGATAGCTGTAATAGCTTGCTCAAAGCTATAGGGTTTTCAACTCACTGATGCTTCATTGCTAAGAGTTGGCGAGTCCAGAAGGGTTCGGCTTCTTGTAAAGACATATCAAATCCGTTGACGGCTGTGATGGTTTGCCTAAAATCATCAGGGTACCCCCACTCACCATTGATTCAAGTTCTAAGAGTTGGGCTGGGTTCTGGTCTCCCAGGGTGATGCTTATTCCACCATAAAGACTGGCTAGCCCAAGAGCGAGCAGCTACTTGGTAAAGGCTCATAAAATCTGCTCATGTTGCTATGACGATTCAACAAGATGCAGATTTGTTTCAAGCTTTCAAGAAGCTTCTAGGTGTAATTTGTTGCAGCAGTCCTTATGTTCTTTATGCTGATGGTTATGATGTTGTTGTTTCTTTTGTTGTTCCAATCATCAAGCTATGTTGCACGATTTACCAGGAAACTTGAACTCAACAGGTCAAATTCAAGTTTAGGGGAGGATTGTTAGGACCTTTGAAATAGTTATTTGTAATAGGTAGACTAGGAGGTATGTATTTCCTCCTTGTCCTAGTAGTAGTAGGAGCAAGCCGTGCTCCTGGTCTTATAGAAAGTCAAACTTTATTATTAAAATATTATTCTGTTAGGATATGCATGAGATATGTTAGGAAAGGATATGTATATCAGTTTTACACGTTTTGGTTAGTGATGTATTAGGGTTTCCTTGTAGTATAAAAGGAACCTTAGGCAGAAGGGTTCAATATACCTTCATCAAATATAATTCTAGTTCATATTAATATTAGAAATCCTTAGTAAAGGATCAACTCGTTATAGTTATTCTGTTCTTCTTGTTCATAGTATTTGTATTCCGCACTTATACTGTGTGATTTGTATAGAGTCTCTCTATGAATAGACTTGTGATTACAGAAGTCGTTCACCTTTCCTAACAGGCTGCAAGATCCACATCTAGTGGACCCAACAGAGTCTGGGTTGGTCTTGGCGTCTCCTATCACATAGACTCTAGACGGTGCTCCTCCTCTGTTCTCGTTCCTAACTGCTCGCTTTGGGCAATCAGGCTTGATGTGCCCGATTTCTCGACAACCATAGCAACGAACTTCCCTGCGAGCCATGTTACCGTTGCTAGTGTGCTGGCGGTTTCCCTGCTGTTCATTTCTGCGGAAGTTCTGACTGTTGCCATTGTGGGGCTTGTAGTTGGTGTTGGAGTTGTTCCTTATGGCTGGAACATAGGTGTTTCCATGTCCGGGTCTTCAGCATTCAGCAGTAGAGAAATGATGGAAATTACACTTGGAGCACTTCGGCTTGTTGCCTGCATATGGTGGTGGTGCTGAGAAAACAGCACTACAGATCTGGCCCAAGTTTTGCTTCTTTGGTGGCTGGGCCTGATGATAACCGCGGTAGTTCTCCTCAACTTTTCTCTTGTACTCAGACTGCCTAAGCACATGATCACGTCCCCATTTGTTCATTAGCTCTGTAGCAAATTCTATGGCACCCTCGACTGTAGTGGGTCGGGATGCGAGTATACTATCATGAACAGAATCAGGAAGTCCACTGACGTACTTTTCTATCTTGTCCTTCACGTCAGGGAACATCCGAGTACACATCAAAGTTAGCTCCTGAAATCTCTGGTTGTAAGTCGTGATGTCATGATTTGAGCATTTGAGGTTCCACAAGTCAATCTCTAGTTTCTTGATTTCACCCCGAGGACAGTATTTCGTGGTAAGTCTTTCCTTAAATGCATTCCAGGTCATCCCATAGGCTTCATCATGCCCAAGGGTAGCAACTAGGGAGTTCCACCAGGTGAGAGCATGTTCCAAGAGGGTGCATGTGGAAAATTTCACCTTGTTCTCCCTGATGCAATCACTAATGCGGAATACTGTCTTGGTCCTTTCGAACCATTGCATGAGTCCTACTACCCCTTCCTTGCCCTTGAAGAAACTGGGCTTGCATTTCAAGAAGTTGGGATAGGTACATCCTCTGGCAGTTCGATCTCTGGCATTCGAGTTTTGATTGTCGCCCTAGTTTCCGCTGGGGTGTGTTTCCCTGGCGACTAGAGCATCAGCAATGCCTTGACCGATAAGCACTGTAAGTTGTGCTTCTGAAATAGTCGTTGAAGGAGTAGCGTCAGGGTTTTATCGAGTGACTCTTTGTGCCATTGTTCTATCATACACAAAGATAAGATTTATTAGTTGGTCAGTAGGATTATTATATTAAGCTGCATAAAAATGGGTATGCATAGAATTCACAAGAAATTGGATAACCTGTCAAGATTTCATAATAATATAAATTCAAACAAACAAGTAGATGATTATATGGCAGTACTAGTGAACATCAGTATAATACAAATACAACCAATCTAAGACAGAGATACAACCATCCGGTTTGAGATAGTGGTACATATGTTTGTAGTACAACAAAATATAACCTACCTATTAAGGTTAGGTGCTACGATACAGATACAACTGAAATGAAAATACAAGTACAAAAGACCTAAATCATGCGAGATGAGAAGCAACTCAATGCTTGTCATGATGTACAAAGAAATCTAGCCTACACTAGTATGGCTGTCAGCAGGTGCAGGTGGTCCAGCTGGTGGTGTGGGTGCACGGTCATCCTGCATGCGAATCATCGCTCTCCTGGTCTCTCAGGAGAATCTCATGGTCTCGAGCAACTGGTGCTGACGTGCAGTATCGGCACTCCGTAGATGATCTGTCTCAGCAATGACTCCCTGATAGCGAAGGTCTGGCAGGTCTATGAAAGTCCGAAAAGTATCCTCCTGTGTGAGGATAGCAGCCTGGGTCTCGTACGAGTGACCCTCTAGTGAAGCTAGCCGGTAACGGAGGTAAGCAACCTCATCCAACAACCAATGTATGGTCCCCTGGGTCATACCCAGAGAACTCTGTGTGGTGTGTGACTCACTAGCCACGGCCCAGTAGAGAGAACTATATCTCTCCTAAAGTAAGGCGTGACCCTGATGGTCCGCCTGCAGTAGGGCATGAATAAGGGCGGTATCCTGCGCCTGTCAGGCCATAAGTGCGTCGACCTGTGCCTGTAAGGCGCCAAGGCTGGGCTGTCCAGCTCTCGATCCCTCTCCTATCTCGAAGGTCGAGTCAAGAATAGAATCACGCCTCCTCTTGCGAGGTGGCAGAGCACTGGTGGGGTAAGGGTGATGTGCAGAAGGTGGTGGCAAAGGTGGTAAGGAAGGCACAACCTGGTCCATCTCCCTAGGAGGAGATGTAGGTACTACAAGCAGTAGTGAAGTAGGGGATACAGTAGGTGGTGATGGGGTAGGTGAATCTGAAAGTATGATGACTCCGTCTGGCTGGTCACCTCTGGACTCGGTGTCAGATGCGGGTCCAGCAAATACTGATGTCGGTGATAATGGAGTGGTGGTAGAAGCCATGAGCTCCTCTAAGGTAGTCACAACAGTATGTGGCGTCATGATATCTGAAAATAGCATTTCAAAGTTGAGTAAGTTTTTAGCTTACACAATTCAAAAAGTTTTAAAGTGCATATGTGATGCGGTTTATGTCTTTTAACTACGCTTGTTAAAAGTATGAGTAGATACTTAGGTGATTTATTAACTCGAAGGTTATAAATCAGTGTGAAGTTAGTTCATATAATGTGTATGCTCTATGTGCTATATGCCTAACTTATAAAGGTTCCCCAAAAATCAACTTTCTTTTTATTTTATTGATTTTTAAAAGTTCAGTTATAGTCCAGTTTAAAATTTTTATTATCTTTAAAAAATTTATTTATTGATCTGGTTCTCTATAACTATGCGCTCTGATACCATTTCCGTAACACCCCTAAGTTGGTCAAATGCAGCGGAATAGTACGTGGGGTGTTACTTGGGTGGATCGATAGCACACAGCATATAGAGCAATGATCATAAAAGTCATTTAATACATATTACATGAATTGATTGTACACACTTAGTATCTTGTTTGTAAAACCACATTTATTATAAAACTGAAGTAAATATCCCAGCCCAATGGTAGATATGATGCTCCCTAAAATGCTGGAATCCAATGCATGAACCTGCTTTGTTTTCCTGAGAAAACATATAGAGTAAAATATGGGGGTCAACACGAAGTTGGTGAATTCATATGTTTAGTTAAATAAATAAGTTACTAATATGTCAAACATCACGATCATAGTAGGACAATCACAGTCCAATACCATAGTAGTTCCTATTGCCCTGTAATAGAAGCTAGACAAAAGTTGCTCAGTACGCGCATTTGGATTTGTCCTGATGTTGTTCCCTCAGTCCGACAATGATATAAACTTGTTGTTTGGCCTAAGCGTTTCGTGATAGCAAGTCACGCAGGCCGGGTGTTGTCAATACCCGAATAGATCTATTCATACATTTCGCACTACACTATTAACTATTACAGTCCACGGGTATGGGGCAAACAATAGGCAATAAGTTGTTGTTGTCATCAGTGTATGTTTAGCATATTTAAAATATATATAGTTTTTGTATCTTTTCTCCCCAGTTATAAAGCAGTAAAGATGCGGCCATGAACTCAACTTAGTGGTAGTGATGTGAGGATGATGTCACTGAATAAACTGGCACAGTATGATCACGAACTGGATAAATTACCTAAGTAATTTTAAGTGCCTTAGTAAATGCATAATTAACAATGCATGATGGATGTATGGTTGAAAATGCATGATCACAAATTAATAAGTTGTTACGACCGTTTAAGTGTTTATACTTATAGTGAATTGTAAATATATATATTTTTAGTTTCTAAAAATATATATAAATTGTTTAGTAAAATGGGTAATAAATTAAATAACTAGATTTAATATTATTTAATTTATTGTAAGAAAATAAATACAATTTACTTTTCTTAAGGCCTCAAAATATAGTTAACGGGATTTGTCAGTTTATAAGGTTTCGTGAATAAATTTAATAATTTGTTTAATTATCCAACGGCTAAGTTAATTTATCAATAAAATAATTTATTAATATTTTTAATTAACTTAAATTACACTTAAGTCCTTGTTAGTATAACAACTTACCAAAAATATCCTTTAAGGTTTCGTTTGTTAAGTATATTGCGTCATTAGTCCTTGTCCGTTTAGTTTATTTACAAAAACACCCCTAGGGCTTACAAAACTTTGGGGAAATGACCAAACACCCCCCCCCCAAGTCTCGGAATTAAATAAGTTAGGGTTAGGGTTTGTTTTAAGTTGGCAAAATGATATAATAGGTCCTTGAAGTTTCGGGTTATTTAAAAATAATGGTTAGGGCTTATAACAAGTTTCCCAAAGTGACACTTTTAGTCCTTAAAGTCTCGGCATGTTTAAATATTAGACTAAGGCTTGTAATAAGTTTCAATAATGGCAAAAATTACCCCTTGAGGTCTCGAAATATTTAATAAGGCATCTAGGGCTTATATTAAGTTTAAATAATGGCAATAATGGCCCTTGTGGTTTCATTTACTCTCGGTTTAAAAACAAACGCACCCTATACTTTTGGAATCGACACATTTGGCCCTTAGACTTTTATAAAGTCAAGAAACTATATACACATATATTATTAAGCTACAAAACCAACCTTAACTTTCACCAATTGTCAATAAGGGCACAAAAAGTCTCCCTAATTAGGATTTGGGCTTGACCGGCCCAATTGGGTCTCGGCTTGGGTTAAATGGGCCTAGAGGGCTTGATTAAATTAACTAGTAATTATTAAATGGGCTAGTATCTATATTTTCCTTATTGGGCTTATACCTTATTATTTCTAAGCTTAAAATTAAGACATGGGCTTATTTGTATTCGGCTTACTTTTAGCTTATATGCGGGCTTATATAACTTGGCTTATTTAACATTTCTAGGGCTTAAATGAGCTAGGTTTAATATTTCTAAGTCTCGGCTTATATAGCTTTTTAGGGTTTACATGGCCTACCTTATATAGGGTTTTAGGTTTTGGCTTATATAAGTTTTTAGGGTTTTAATAACTTAGCTTATATAAGTTATAATTTTCGGCTTATATTAGATTTTAGAAATTCTATGCCATGGCATATATATGTTTTTTAGGTCTTGGCTTATATATGTTTTATAGGCTTAAATGTCTAGCTTATATAGGTCTAGGCTTATATGACTTATGGGCTTGTATAAACTTAAATGTTTCGGCTTATATTACTTTCTATATAGTTTTATGACTTAGTAATTTACTTTAGGGCTTACACTAGGTTCCTCATGCATATTCTTACAAGTTTTAAGGTTTTAAAGCAAGATTACCCATAGACACCATATAAGCCGTGGGCTTATATATTGTTTAGGGTTTGTTTATAAGTTTTAAACGTATGCATGTACTCCTAACTCCATTTTTATAGCATAAACATGCATGAGAAGCAAAATGAGTAAGGAAAAGTTTAGAGAGGGTTTCATACTTACTTGTTTCAAGAAAACTTGGTGATGACAATGGTTTAGGATTTCTAGACGTCGGGTTCCTCTTATTGTGACCTAGGATGATCTTGGACTTGACTTGAATGCTAAATATCTTGGATAATAAGCACTAAATGCTTGGAGAAGACCAAGAATGGAGAGAATTAAATGCTTGGGGTTCGTCTAGGTGTTTTTTTGGGTTTGTATCCGAATGAGAGTATAGTAAGTGATGTGTGAGTTCTAAAGTTGATAAATATCATAATGTGAGTTTGGGAGGTGTGGCTTGGGGCTTATACACGTCCAAGAGAGAGATAGTTTGCTAGATATGGAGATTTTAGAGTGTACCATGTAAATACATGGCTTTAATGAGCAAATATGTACATAAGACCCTTACATACTCTTTGCCGTCGCATGTTAAGCTTCCAAGGGGACCAAGTAAGACTTGTATAGTGTTTTTAATAAATGGAAGGTTTGTACAAGTGAAGGAGTTGTGTGGATGTGTTCTAGCACACGTCTAATATCAAATGGGGTGTATAAGGTGGCTTATTTTCATGATACTAGCATAGATAACTTAGTACACTCTTTAAATGCCAAATGTTGTACATGGTGTCTTGTTTTTGTATTACAAACCGGTAGTGTTGGCTAGTCAAGGAAAAGGAAGTGTTTTCTATAGTGTATGATTTAATGAAATATGTTGTACAAAGTCTAGAAAGTCAAAAGTGTAAATGGTAAAGGTTTTTGGTGTGAAATGTTATATATATGTATATATTCGGCTATATAGTGAGTCTAGGGTATTTTTATGTCTAGATATAGTCACTAGGAGTATAGGTATAGTATTGTGTGAGTATGTTTAAGTCTAGGTTGATTTTGGTTAATTTTGGGATCCTTGGTGAAAGTATGGTCATATTTAGATGAGAAAATAATTTATTATATTAAAATGTATGAAAACTTAGTTTAAATAGGTTAGAATGGTTAAAGTTAATGTTTAAATATAAAAACATTTGATGTCGTAACGTAATGTTATTTATGATGTGAGAAAAATATATATATCTATATATTTAAAGCTTTAAAATAATTCTTAAGTAATTATTATTAATTGTGATCATGAGTTTGGATTTATGAGCCAATATGATGAATGCTTATGATTATAAGTTCAGGTGACTTAAATGTCTCAAAAGAAGTGATTGTTTACTGTCCTGCATGCTCATATAATGTAGTCATCCAAATGTGACTGTGTCCTTATGATTAAATGTTCAAAATCATAATGTATGCTATGTGATCAAATGTTTCTATGTTTTGATGATTAAAATAATGTATGCTCATGTATGATGCATATGATTGCTCAAAGGATTTCATGCAAATGTGGTAATATATATTCAGATATCATGAGGTGACGTATACAATGATGACATAGTCAAAACCTGAAATCTACAGGTTTTACATTTTTCTCCCTTCTTTTCTTTCTCCTTGCCGGCGGCCAAAACCAACACTAAGGGTTTCTAAATATTCTTCGTGTTTTGTAAAAGTGAGGAGTAAAACATATGTATGTTTTGTTTTACTACTTTTGGTGGATCGGGCCTTGGGCCTATTTAACTTGTAATTTAATTAATAAGTCTTGTAAGGTTATTTAATTACATGGAGCCCGTTTATTTTCGTGTTAACATTGTATTCTCGTGTATCGTAAACTCGTAATTTAAGTTTATATTATATCTTGTCGTGTATTATTAAATATACGTAAATACTTGTCGTGCATTAATTAAATATATTTCGTGTCTTTATTTTGTCATGTCGTATTTATTATACGTATATACTTGTCGTAAATTATTATATACGTTTCGTGTTGTACATAAAATATACGTTATAACTTATCGTGAATTCATAATTATATCTTGTTATGTCGTATTGAATAAATATTCGTATTTACTTTCGTGAATTACTTTAATATTAAAAGTTTTAAACTCATGGTATTTTCATGCGGGTTTTAAATAGAGCTTAGTGTCGAAAATTGGTGTAAGTTACTTGTGTATGGGTTTTACGCCTATAGAGAAATTGTTGGCATAGTGAAATCTTGAGTATGGTACTCTAGGACTGGGGTGAGGCGGGGCGAAGAGCTGCTTCATAGCCGAACCATTATAATTTTCGGTGTTGTAGTTTGATCGTTTCCTTCGTTTGTGATTACTTTCTTCATACTTATTACTTACACTGTTTCTTAGTTTTAGTTGTTGTAAATTCATATTGTTTGCAAGTAGATTAAACATAATATCGAATTAATCTTTTAACAAGTAAAATCATTCAAAACGTAAAATGTAACCGATAAAATATTCAACCCCTTCTAATTTCAACAATCCCAAATACCGATTAACCATGTTTTTTTCATAAAATACTTATCCAAACAATCATTGAGCCCATTACATGCAAAATAAAGTCTCTTTTACTAAGAAAAAAAACAAACGTTCAAAACTTCGAGAAAATAAAAGTAATCACATTAGATATTTAGACTTTTAACTGCTATATGCAAGCTCATATTATGTGCTAAATCTATGAGGACAACTTATTTATCTATTTTGAGTGTTAGACCCACAACAAAAATAATTTAAATTATTTACTACAAATACTAAAATATGTATAAGATTCAAATTTCTACATGAGCTAAGAATGATCTTTTGATCGAATTTTATAAGTTTAGGAACGTTTGTAAGTTAGTAATATCTTGATGATATATTATTTAATTGTTGGTTAGGTTTTATAATACAATGTAGCACGAAATAACTCGAGAATGCACACTTTGATTTTCTTGATGTTGTCTCATAAAATTACTAACAAGTAATTTGATTTTTTTTATGGGTTAAAAAATCGAGAAGAACCTTATGGGTTTCGAATCTCATTCAGTATGATACTGATACCGTTTTTTATGATCGAAAAAATAAATACCACTAATTCGATACGGCTTCGGTGCAATACTGGTACCGGCTCATCCCTAGTTATAATGTATTTACGACATTTATTTTTATAAAAACTTAAAAGTCTTCTTACATAAATATGCAATTTTGATCATTCAGTTTCTTTTGTAAAAAAACTAATAAAAAATACTCAATTTTATTTTTAATTAAAATACCTTTAATTCGTTAATTTCTTTTAAGATCTATTTATCGTACTTCTTAAAATTTTGTATTTAATTCTTTTTGGGTATATTTTGGTTTTCGACTCAATATTGCGAGTCGACTAATTTTACGACGACTATCTTTTTAGATAGCCCGGAGTCGTCGCAGGTGAAAACCTCTCAAATGTACACACTTAGCGAGGTGTGAACCCTTAACCTCTTATTTGAGAGTAAAGGACCTTACCACTATGTCATTTGGTGGTCGTTAATTTCGTATTTAATTCAATATTTATTTTTATATATTTTTATTAATTTTTGACTTTTTAGAGTTTTAGTAAACTTATTTTATTTTGATTTAAAATTTTTAAACTTTAACACTGATTTGAATACAACATACTCGTAAGTAAAAGTGTAATATTTGTTTAACAAAAATTATTTGTCAGTTATTTGCCGTGGCATTAAGCGGGTATATATAAAAGAAATTTTAGTTTAAAAACAGTGAACCAGTTGCATCATGTTGAACAAGATTCTATTTTACCAAAGTAGGTCACGATGAGTCACCAGATGTACAAATTATTAAAGGATATGTATTGGGCCAATGCATAGCCTTTAATACAAATTACAAGCAGTCCGATCCTCACGAAACAGTTTCCTGGTCAAACTCCAATGACTATCGGGGGCGGAGCTAGGGTTTCCGTTAATGCACGGAAATTTGATAGAATTTTGTTACGTAGTGTATATATTTGCTAAAAATGTTTAGTTTTTCAAAATGAATCAGGTCTGAAAATTATGTATAGTCGAAAATTATGTACTATACAGATATTCGTATTAAAAAATTTATGCATCCAATGACTTTATAATATGGTTCCACTCATGATGGCTATGGTAGCTGGACAATTGGGGCTCCCCATATGATTATCTCATTGCTGAATAATCCTGAAAACACAAACACAAACAAAAAAAAACATAAATATTTTATAGTTATATACATTTTATGCTATTATGGTAACAAAGTAGAAAACTAGACAATGGCAGAATCAGAGTTCGCATTACAGTCCTCCAATTCTGCTCCATCAAGCTAGGCCATGTACTCGGACAAAAACGAAGAGGATAATATAACTTCCAGGGATTCAACTACGTCCTCTAGAGATGTCGCTACAATACTATCATCAACCTGGTACCTTCACATAAAGAGTTCTCGTTGGTATCACACCAGATGCAATATTCTCCAAAACTTTTTGAAGTACAAATTTCTGCAATGCCCTAACTTTCTACCTCTGGCTCAAAAAGTAACCCTTCCGGGAGATTAAGTTACGTTATTACTTGACCGAGCAGATCAAGTTAGTAACCCTTCCGGGAGATTAAGTTAAGATATTCAATAACAGTTTGTAATATGATGACACATGACTGAAAGAAGATGTAAACATATTGAGACGGATTTCAACTGATTATTGATAATTTAACTCTAAGTTAACGAGAAGGTCGAAGAGCAATTAATAAATAAATTTTGTACTTCAGTTGATAGTCATTTCATTAATACATATAAGTTTTGTTTCAACTCAATTAATTTTTTTAGGTATAGATAAAGTTAGTTATTTATGAAATTTTAATAATGAAAATGGATGATATAATTGCAGGCCAAAAGCAATTGATCTACAAAAATACCTACTAGAAAGTTCAAATTCATTAAGTCATAGCAAGTCTACATTAAAACACGTCCTAACTAAAGGTTCAAGAAACAAGCATATTTCCGACCACTTTTGAAATTTATAGTTAAAACTTAGAAGAACCAAA
Source organism: Glebionis coronaria (assembly GCA_025667525.1). NCBI lineage: Eukaryota > Viridiplantae > Streptophyta > Magnoliopsida > Asterales > Asteraceae > Glebionis > Glebionis coronaria. Next base: position 417,018,843 of record CM046878.1, on the reverse strand, counting down.
CACAACACTCAATCACTTGCTGCTCAATCGTCATCATCAAAATCTGAATCCTCAGTTGCATCGTTGTCGTCTTCAGGTTCTTCTTCATCAGAATCAGTCAGCACATAAGTCATTTTCTTCTTGTTCGCCCTTTGTGGTCTGGCTTTCGCTGCTGCTACTTCACCACTCGATTCCCCAACACCCATTGCCTCATCTTCTTCCTCAATGGCATCCTCTTTGTTATTCATTCTTCCCAGTACAGAACCACTCTTTTTGTTAAATGGTGACGGCCTCATCTTTCTCACCTTCTTCTCTGGTGATTCTTCTGCGGTCACTGGCTTCAGCACCTCGGTAATCAGCTTCTGCCCAGCAGCTGTTTTCTTAGACGCAGCTGCGCCTCTTTTCTTAGCTGCTCCTGCTGCTGGTTTAGCTGCTACAGGTTTAGCTGCTGCTGGTTTCCTACCACCCTTCTTTTTCTCCTCTACTACAGCTTCAAAGTCAGAATCATCACTCATCTCAATAACTTCATCTTGATCCGAAATTTCAGTGATAGTGGCTTTCTTCTTGGCTGCAGCTCGTTTTGCTGGTGCTTTCTTTTTTGGAGCTTCTGTCGTTTAAATGACTTATGTTAGTCACAAACTTGACATGCTGAGACTGAACGGTTATTATGCATTAATCAATTTACAAATTGTTTTACCTTCTGCTATCTCAGGGGATGATTCAATGTTATGCCTAGCTAAAAGTTCAACGATATCATCATCATCTTGTGAAGATTGGAAGTTGCTTTGGGCCATGCGTTCTGCTAAAGGAAGAGGAAGCTCATCTTCTTCATCTATTAAAGTGGCTTTTCCCTGCATGCGATATTTTTTTAGTTCGCATAATCACATTTCACGTATTGCATTGTAAAAAAATAGCAAAAATAAGGTTTCCTTTCTTACTTTGTTCTTAGCAGGAGCTTTCTTTTGACCTGCTGCAGCTCGACCTTTTGGTTTTGGCACCGCAGGAACATTAACTAATAAACATTAGAACAGGTAATTGTTATCCGTGTTAAAACTAAAAGTGGAATTTGGATTAAGTGGTTGCTCAAACAAGTTATATAATAAGAGTTTGCTAAAAGCTTTGAGAGGTAGAACAGATCAAACAAGGCCAATTGCATGTTTTTGCAACTACTAAGAACTGACAACTTTTATGAGAACTGTATTACATTTTTACAGAATATATAAATAAGTGCAGGCATGTTTGATTCTCAGTATACCTGTTTCCATAGGAGATGAGCCTGATGTTTCCATAGGTTCAGCCTCAATTGGTGTGACAGTGGCTTTCTTGGCAGCTGGCTTTCTGGCAGCAGGTTTCCTGACCTTTCTGCCACCTGGACCCTTAGCCCTTGCCTTATCTTGTTGTTTCCTTCTCTCCTCTTCATCTTTAACATCTCTTTTATCTTGTTCCTAATGACACAACACAAAAAAAAAAAAACACTTTAAGAAGACCATAATGAAACAACAATGTTTAAAAAAGAAGACTATGCTTACATCAAGCTGGTGATCAAGAGCATCAAGATCTCTTAGCCATAAAGTTTTGGAAAGAGTGTTGGTGAGCTCATCAAACTCTTTCTTCTTTGCATCCCTTTCTTGCTGTAACTTCTGCATCTTCTCATATGTCAAGGATGCAATAGCCATAGACAGCAAGTAATCGTACTCTGTTCCGGAAACCGTTTTGCTGGCATTTCCTTGCGGATTTTCTTCTCCTAGTGCCACCTCTTCCTCCTCTTCGTTTTCATCTGCTCCTACATGGTCAACCGCACCTGCGATTGAGGCTTCCACTACTGTTTCTTTTGGTAAAGGTGTAAAACCTTTGTTCTTTAACTCAGCATACAGAACAGCTTTCTTTTTATTGCTCACAACAATAGTTCCCTCAACAACTTCACGGATAAACCTCACTTTGTTTTCCAGTAGTAATGAAGCTTTCCCGAGCTCACGAAGCAAAGCTGTCTGTTGGCCATGACCACATTTGGATTAGTACATAGTCTTAAGGACATGAAATGAAGCCATATACCATACATAAGTATCCAACTTACCTTCCTCTTTTCATAAAAGTCAAGACGAAGGTGAAAGAAATCCTCAAGAACTGTACACAGAAAGAATATGAACAGTTAGAGAACCAAATAAGAGCATAAGTCAATCTTTTTTATCATAAATATCGTACTTACTTTGTTCAGGGGTGTCATACTTCTTTATGACTCCATTTGCATCAAACAGATGCATGTTAGCTGTGCTTAATGTGGTAGTTAGCTTAAATTTCTTCAAGAAACCCTCTTGTCTTGCTGAGTTCATTTGATCTTCAGTCATGATAATTTCAAAATGCACAGTAGTATCATCATTGTGAGCCGTGTAATCCTGCAAAAAGAACATGGGGTTGCCATATGAGAGCTATAAAGGTAATAAAATAAAATTACAGTATATACGTTAAGTATATAAAACTTGTTAAGTTACCTTGATGAAAGGTGTTTTGTCCTTCCCTTCCTGTGCAGCTGCCTCCAAAAATTCCTTGTATTCCTGAGTCCACCTCCTTACAGGGAGTTCAGTGACACTGAGAGAATTCTCGTCTTCTTTTTCCTCCATAATTCCTATCGTGGTGTATCCAGTTTCCTTTGATGCTGTTTTCTGAATAATTCCTTTGAACCATTTATACCATGGATGCATAGGCACCATTGCTTCACCATTCAGTAGGCGTCTTAGGTTTGCAATAATGTCTCTTGGGTTATAATTTGGAATAAATGAACTCCATCCAGTCCCTATTCCTTCACTTCCGTTTACCAGAACCATTGGGATGACTGGAACAAACCTTTGTTAACAAAAAAAAGTTATTTTAACAACCAATTCAAACAGTATCAGATACTTATAAAAATACAATAGATTATAAACTACCATGCTGGCTCAATGGATTGACCATCATCATTCAAGTAGTTGAGAAGAAGTTCATCAGCCTTGTGAAAAAGATATCGAGTGACAGGGGAGAGCTGAGTGAAAATATATCTACCACTTGCATGATCTTTACCACCCTGCAAAAGAATAATAGACTTTAGAATATGCAAAATGTATACAAAACAGTAAAGGTTTGAATAGTACATCTCACCATCTGACGTGTACCAAATTGCCCATTCGGCAGAAGAAGGTTAATGTTGTTACTGCCAACATAATTTTGGGCCATGCCGATAATGGTACCAACTAGACTCGCCTCACCATGATGATAAGCAGAGTTCTCAGAAACATAACCACTGAATTGAGCAACTTTAATTTCCTGAAGAATGGGCTTCTTAAAAGCACAGTATAGGATCTTTCTTTGGCCAGGTTTCAACCCATCCACCATTGATGGGATTGATCTTTGGAGATCAGCCATTGAAAACAGAATAAGCTCTTTGTTGATGAAGTCACGGTATGGGATGTGCTTCTCCTTTGAATCAAAATAAGTACCAGCCTGCATCAAGAAACGATGATTGTAATTTAATTCATGACGTGTCTCACTGATTACTCTGTTATGAAGAATGCATATTTAACCCATTCACAGTAAGATTTTTAACGTTAACTCAGTGAATGGTTTGACCAATGCTAAAAAAATCATGGTTTGGCCACAACCTGCAAGTACTAAAGGCACTGCATTTGTAAGATTTTTAACGTTAACTCAATGAATGGTTTGACCAATGCTAAAAAAATCATGGTTTGGCCACAACCTGCAAGTACTAAAGGCACTGCATTTGTTGCATCTTTTAAAAAAGAGAGTAAGTGTTTTCTGGTCAAACCCAATTCAAAAATACTAAATGTCGTTCAAATTAAACACAATAATATTCTTTATAACTACATTGGGAGAAGCTGAGAATAACCAAACCTGAAGCGCTCGAAGCCAGTTCTTTCTTGCCTCAATCTTCTTCTTACTGAAGGCAAGCTCAATTGCATCACCATCCTCATCATCAGCCCAAACAAAGTCCTTCATGTGATGATCAAGATCAGCAAAATACTCTGCTCCTTCTTTACTCTCACTAGTTCCCAGCCCCTAGAGATAATGAAAAAAATCAAAAAAAATGCAAAAACAACAAAGTGTATGTAGTTGCTATTCGAAATTTTCATAAACAAACCTTATAGTACTTTATTTTGTAATCTTTTAATTTGTTTCCCAAACTTTCCTTCCACTCCTCATACTCAGGCATTGTATAGAAGGATAACACTTTCTTAGTCTTCTTGTTAGTGGCCTTAACAATTGGTGTTATGAACTCGAGCATAAAGTTTGGGACTTTTAGTAAAGATGGCCAAAACGAGTGAAGGAAGTTGATCAATAGACCTTTGATGTGGGAACCATCGTGATCCTACAAAACACATGTAATCTTCTATAAGCACAATGAAACGGCAGATACTGGATACTGTCAATAGTAACAGTTATTGGCACACACCTGATCAGCCATAATCATCAAGTGTCCATATCTCAATTCCTTAACATTCTCATAAATTTTACCATGCTGGAGGCCAAGAATCTTCTTAATGTTTTGAATTTCAGCGTTTTCCTGCAATTGTTTAGCACTTGCTTCCCTCACATTGAGCAATTTACCTTTCAGAGGAAACACACCATAGTAATCCTGGCCCACAACAGATAATCCAGACATCTGCAAACAATGTTCAACATTGTATTAAAAGATTGTTTATACAAATAAAATTATCTATGTGATAATCAAAGGACAAGCAAGCCAACTTACTGCAAGAGCTTTGGCAGAATCTCCTTCCGTCAAAATCAAAGTGCAGTCTCCAGAATTAGCTGAAGCAGCCATGTTTGCATCTTCGAGTTTAGGAATATTGAGTTTCCCTTTCCTTTTACCATCAGTTTTTTTAAGTTTTTCGTCGTTTTTAAAAGCCGCATATAATAATAATCTGTTCACCACATCAGATTTTGCAACTGCAAAAACAGGAACAAGATAATAACATCAGTTTTTGATCCCCTAATATAAAAAATTGATTAGGAAAAGAATGATTTTGCATACCTTTTTTCAAAAACTCTGGTGAGAGTTCACACGTTGATCCAAAACTGCTCTTATTAGTCGTCAGATTCTCTTTAGTTTGCGAATCAAAAGCAGGGTTGTCAATAAGAGCATTGACAAACACCCAAAGGTAGTTCTTTATGTTACTTGGTTTGAGATTAGCACTTTTCTTCTTATTTTTGTTGTTGACAATCGCTGCAAGATTACTAGTAATCTGACTAGTTACATAATCGACATGTGACCCTCCCTTCATTGTCGCAATATTATTCACAAAACTCACCTGATTAATTAATAAGAATATATTAGCCAATATATACTTGTACGCTTTAACTGTTCATAAACTCGATACAAAATTGCATACCTGCTCAAAATGCCCATCAGTCAAACTGATACAAACCTCCCATCTATCATTAACTTTCTCATAAATCCTATAAAAATGACATAGATTAACATCAAATTAGCAACTTAATTAAGCAACAATGTAATGTATTCATAATGAATATTAAAAAGAACCTTGTAGCATTAGTTGATGTTCCAAGATAAAGCTTAATATAGTCTTCAAACGTTTTAGGTGGAACACGTGTCCCATCCAGTTCAACCTTCACACCCTTTCCGAGGCACCCTGCTAAGTCGATCACACGTCTCTTCATCAAAGCAACAGTGTCATCTTCAAGACATTCCATGCCAAATTTTGCTAAATCAGGCTTAAATGAAACCATAGTCCAGTTTTCACTATTCTTGCACTTTGTGATCGTTGGCTCAGATTTCTTCCCCATATTGCTTGTGAACACCTAAACATCAATCAGATGTTACAAACCATTCTCAATAATACATGATTTAGAAACTGTAATGGCTATAAATCTTTTATAAATTATCACATCAGAATTTCCGGTGTGTATTTTATACCCAAATAAGTAAAAGCACTTGAATCCATGAGCAAGTACCCAGTCACACATTTATACCAAACTTTAAACAGCAATTATTACAACATTTTGCAATAAAACAGAATTTAGTATTGCTTGTATACTCAGACGCAAAATCAATTTCTAACACTGTGTTTGCATTAGCTTCCTTTACGGCTCATCAGCATTGACAAGTGAAAAGGTTCACAACCCCACATGTTAGGAGAGTATGAGCATATCAACATAAACAAATGGCTTATTCAAGTCCATTAACTCAATGCTAATATGTCCATACCCCCGATAATATGTGGGATAATCAACTCTTCCAAATCTTAAGCCAATAAGCCCATTATGTATTCTAATCCAGACGCCCCAGTAGCACAAAACCCAATACAAAAAGTAGCAAAGCACAAACCCCGTTTTTATAAAACACATCATAATCATCCACAAACCATAATATTTTACACATCACTTTATCAACTTATGCATATACCCATCTGTAAAAAAATATGAGCTAATCCATGTTTCAAATCTTAATTAGCCAAACACTCCACTAATCACACTATACGATATCAAAAATTAGTACTCTGTACTACAGAAACTCCATTTCACTCAACAAAAAACACTAATCACAAATATACACTCATATATGAAAACAATCACTCGCAAACAATAATCAAACGAAAACCCTAATTACAAATTCACATAAACCCTCATTTTAAATCATATAAACACTAATTACAAATTACTATTACACTGATATGTAAATCAAAATTAACAATACATAAACTCGATACTATATTCTAATCCAAGCACCCCCTAATCGCAGATCATATATCAAAAATTAGTACAACAAATTATCTACTAACACTAATACAACAAAAATTAATATTGAATCTAAAAATATAGCATCCCCAAATAAACACAAACCCTAATTTTAAATATCATCCACAAACCCTAATTTCAAATATCATTTGCAAACCCTAATTTCATATATCATTCCCAAACCCTAATTTCAGATATCAGTCACAAACCCTAATTTCAAATATCATCCGCAAACCCTAATTTCAAATATCATCCGCAAACCCTAATTTCAAAAATCATCTACAAGACCTAATATCAAAACCCTAAATCTAATTGAATAAAAGTTATACCTGCTTATATCGCTTGTTACGCTTTCCATCAGCCGTCTCGATCGTAAACTCAGTCGAAAAGATATTCGCCAGTTTAGCCCCATACCCGTTCCTCCCACCAGTCGTCTTCTTAATCGAATCATCATAGTTACTACTCGTCAACAAATGCCCAAATATCAACTCAGGAACATAAACACCTTCACCCTGATGCATCTCAACAGGGATCCCATCGCCGTTATTCCAAACACTAATCGTATTACTCTCAACGTCTATATTCACTTTGATACCGTCCATCTTCGGATCTCGCTGCTTGTTATCAGCCGCGTTAACGAGTATCTCGTCGAAGATCTTGTAAAGACCCGGGACGAAAGTGATTGGTCTTTTGACCATCTCATCGTTTTCCCAGATCCATAGGGTTTGTTCGTGTCGTTCGACAGAGCCGATGTAGGTGTCAGGACGGAGGAGGATGTGTTCGAGCTGGGTTTTCTTTTGGTACATCTGTTCGATTGTTTTTTTGTTGTTGTTGGGTTTTGATGGAGGGATGTTTTCTAGATCGGGTGCCATGGTGGCTGTTTAAGGTTGTTACGGTGGTTGGTTAGGGTTTGTTACGGTGGTTTGTTATGGTGGTTGGGGAAACACACAGTGAAGGTGTGTTTAGTGTGTGTGATGGGGAGATGTGTGGAATGAATGAAATGAAAGGGGGATGGGGGGTTTTAAAATGGGATTTGAAATTTGAAATTTGAATCGAAATGTGTGGGCGGGATAATGAATTTTTTTTTTACTTTTTGTTGTACGTTTGTTGGTATTGGAGGAAAGTTCTAGTGTTTTGTTGTAAAAAAAATGTACGTTACATAGAGACTTTTTTTTGGAATATTTGCCAAGATAAGATAAGTATTTTACCCTAATAATAATGGTAGTAATAACTTATCAGATTTATACTACATCAGTTACGTATTTAAAAAATCAAATAATTACAGTAAATAAAAAAATACTAGGGTCAAACATAATAGACCGTGAATCAAATCAAATGAATCTATTTTTTATCACTCCCAAGTTGAAATTTGAGACTAACTCAAAACACATAGCGAGCCATGTTCGAGCTTTTCGAGCCTTCAAGAAAGTATATATGCATAAGGACTTTAAACCTTAATTATTTCAAATGTTTGTATAAGCTTTTTGATTTTGAGTTAATTGTTATTTTTTTGAATTTGTTGATGAGTTTAGCTATAGAGTTTAAGATTTATATATAAGATCAAACTTTTTGAGTCGAGCCTCAAACTTATATTATTAAAGCTTGTCAATTTATTAAGTTTGTTGGGAATAAAATTAGTGTTGGTCAACATTACACTACTATTAATCTTATTAATACTAGCAGTAGTATTCTTAGTACTGGTTACAATAATACTGAATATACGTGGTTAAACCTTGGTGCTGGTAAAGATATTAGTGTTAAGTTGAAGATAAAGACAAAAGACGTGTTCTATAAAGATAAAAGATATTCAGTCATATCTTTTAATAGTTTAAATTTATTTGTTCATATCTTTGTCTTGTAAAGGGCACCTTACACTATAAAAGGACTCCTATGTCTAGGTATGATATACGAAATCATTAGCTCTCTGCGTCGTATTCTTACTTAAAGGTTGTAACCCTAGTACTATGTGTTAAGGGTATTAGTATTATTAATATTGAAGTATTTAGTTCACATCTCTTGTCAATATAATATACATAATCTTCATAATATCAAAGAGTATATTCTGCATACTCTTTGATGTCATTCAAAGTTTCTACTAAGTCTATATAGGATTTATCCTGTGTAGGTTAAGTCTTCAAGCTAAGACTAACAAGATCATAAGGGGTTAACAAGTGGTATCAGAGCTTGTTGAGAAGCTTTGATCTTGAAGGTTATTCAAGTACTCTCTTAACTAAAAAGATGGAGTCAGAAACTACACTGCCCAACAGTATGAACAAGGTTCCAGTCTTCAAACAAGGAGAGTTTGAGAAATGGAAATTCAGATTCACTCAATTTGTGCAGATGTACAATTGGGATATGTGGGAAGTAATTATCCATTGAGATACTTGATGACGTATAGTCCCTAGTGGGGTTGTATAGCCCGACCCACGGGTACTACCCGTATCAATTACGTATGGATCATAGACAGACAGCGTCGAAGCCCATGGGGCCAAGTAAGCCGTTGTCGCACACGGTTCTATTTCAACCGCATCCTGACCGCACGCGGATAGGGTCAGCCATAATCATAATCTAATTAAGATTATGATTCACCTTAGTTAAGAGTTAATACACTCTCCTGATTTACGCGATAAGGATCTTCTTTTATACGGTAATTATCTCTTGCTTAGACCGTAAAAACAGGGAAGACCAAATTAGGGTTTCACCGGGTATAAAAGGAACCTCTAAGGTTCCACAAAGGTACGATTCACATAATACTCTAAAACCATAACCGATTACTAAAACTGATTACTTACTCTTACATCGGATTCTTGTCGTAGGATACGTTCACACGGTAAGCCTAACGGTGTTTGTTACTTAGTGTGCAGGGTCTTCATACAAGTTCACTTGGTGCAAGAGCCGGAGTCCTTAAACACCCGAATTAAGCCTAATTCGGGTCAAGCGCGGACCATCTAACTTTTGTATCAACAAGTTGGCGCCATCTGTGGGACCCTACACTAAACTCAAAGCATGACTAGGGTGGTCTGTTTAGTCAAATGATAGGCGAAAAGAAAACATTAACGATCGATGCATATATCACAACTACCGAATTAACTCCTGGAACACCTAGTGGGGCAAACAGTAAGAATGTTGCGAACCCACCTCCACAAGGAGTTAATACGCCGTTCTTTACCCCTATACGCGCACTAGGAGGGGGAAGCCCTGGTCAAGGGTCAGCAGAACCTCCTCCCCACAAGGACAAGCGAAAGCAGCCCCTTGTAGAAACGGAGGATGACATGGTCATTGCCACTAAAGCACGAGAGATGGAGGAATACGTCACCTAAAATTTCGAGGCTCTCATTCCATTCGCCACTGCACGCATGAAGGCTGGGCAAATCAAAGACAAAGGCACGGTTGATCTAAACGAAGAACAACTAGGCCTAGAGCCACATGATGAGTCTCGATGAGCCCTAGAAACTCCCGCAGGAAAAATATCTCTTCTAGGAATCACAAAGAGGGAAATGTAAAAAGAGCCATCATAGCAAGTCCAACCGGGAAAGGCGATCCCCAAGCGATGACTCACCTAGCTCTGACTCTAAAGATCACCATCCCAAATGGCGCAGGCCAAGATATTCTTCATCGGAAACCTCGGACAGCGAGGACGAAGGCAGGAAACACTCATATCGCGCCTCCAAGCGCGAGGATAGGGATTTATCTCTCCCATGCCGTCGAGGAGGGCCAACGCCTTCACGAAGCGCATCAAAACTGCTCATATAGTAAAAGGCGAAGCATGTCGTCGAATTTCAAGACTTACGACGGTACTACCGATCTGGATGACCACCTGAAGGTCTTTGAATCACATGCAAGGATTGAACAATGGCTAAAACCCACGTGGTGTCCTATGTTCAACTCTACCCTAATCGATAATGCGCAAAACTGGTTCGACAAGCTCCCGCGTCGAACCATTGATGGATTTGAAGATCTGCGAAAAGCTTTTAGAATAGACTATACGCAACAGAATAAGTGCAACAAGAGCCCTGTGTCACTCGCAGTAGTCAAGTAAAGACAGGGGGAATATCTGGAAGATTTCGTGGAACGTTTCAAAAGCGAATGCAATCAGATCAGGGAATGCCTGGAGAAAAAAGTATCCGGTTTCATGGGAGGGATAACTAACCAGGATCTCATAAGGAAACTAAATGACAAAACCCCTAAAACCTTTGATGGAATAATGCGGCGAGTCAAATCCTTCATCCAAGGGGAAGCCGCAACCGCGGATAGTAGACGAGGAACCTCCAACTACAGATTCCAGGATCAACCCAAGAGGCAACCCAATAACCATAATAATGGTCGGAGCGTCGACTATTAGGGAAACCAGAAGGGGGGGGGCGTGTTGGGAATTATTGTAAAGTACCAAGTACCGTTAGGACAAGTACAAGTGTTGTTAGTGTTAACAAGTACCGTTAGTATTAACGCGGTATATGTCAAGTACCGTTAGTGTTAATGTAAGTACTACTAAGTTGATAAAGACGAATATATCTTTGGTAAAGATATACCATAGTTATAGTTAGTGTAAAACCCCTGATTTTACCTTATTGACTTTGTCAACTGTTGTACTACTTATTTATGGAATTTATATAATTTCACCTTTCTATGTTTTATTATTAAGCATATACCTTTTGTCATATTATTTATCCCATTTTATTTTATATTTATGTGGACCTTTAGTCATGTATTGACTACTCTGGCAACTGACTGGCCACCTGATTTATTAATAAACTCATCACCTCAGTACATATTTTAAGATAAACTGTAACCTTACTTAATTTATTTATTAAGTACTTGAGTTATTTTATATGTACATATTTACATATATTACCTAAAGGAATAAACACCTAACACTCTAAATATAATGTACACTATTTTAACAGTGTCATTTATTTATTTCTTCAAGTAAATACTTACAATGATATATTTTATACACTTTCATTAAATTATCTAAAAGCTTCAACAAAAATACCTACAACACCACAAGTACCTATAATAATATACAAAGACTATTATTATCATACAACACTTAGCAAAATTTACCCAAAACCCCTCTCCCAAGCCTATGTAAAACGTGTATGTGCATGCTTGCATGCAATATCATCATTTGATTCAACTAGCTACAAGTAACCTAAGTAATCATGTTACTCCACTAACTCTACCCTAAGCCATGCTTTACTTACACTAACCATGCAAACCTTACACAATCCACTATTTGGACACACCTTGTCCCCTTTTGCTTGCTAACACACGGCACACCAAGGAAAAAGGGGAAAAAAAGAGTATTTGCCATTTGGGGACTTACCAACCTTGCATATCTTTGTGAGATCCAAACTAAATCAACCTTAGATCCCCCTAGTACTTCCCTTAGATACACCAAATCCCATCATGTCTTGATATAGACGAATCCTAGACATTTGCAACATAGGAAATCTCCCAAAAGTCTTCTACTCTCTCTCTACCCCACGGTTCACTCTCCATCTTCACAAATCTAGCAAGCTTCCATTGTCACTATTAACTACTCTAAAAACATGCCTCCTACACTATAAAGATCAAGCATAAGCTCATCCTACAAGAAACCTTGATCCTTGAAGCAACAAAGAAGCCCTAGACGCCTCACTTGAAGCCCACGGCATGTATTTGATCTCCTAGACCTCCATTGTTGAAAGCTTGTCACTTGTTTCTACCTATTCTCATATCATTCCTAAACCTAACTAAACAAGTAAGTCCAAGTTAAAACCTATCTTTTTCAATACATTACATTCATATATATTTATGTGTACATGTTTATTTTAGTAAAGTTAACATTTGAACAAACATGGAAACCCTAAAAACCAAAGTAAAACCCACGGCTAATTTTTATATATAATGAAACTTGTTGTAAAAACTTGTCAACCTTGAAGAACACATTAACATGATCTTGTTTAACTTGTAAAATCATAAAAACCTATCCATGTCTATTTTTGGACGTGAGCTTTAAAGCTCATATTTTGAGTTTGAGTGATCTTGTAATGATATAACTAGAAATATTAGCTTCATGTTATTAGGTGCCTTAAAATATTAAGATCACTATTAGGCCTTATAGGATTAGTTTAAGCTCACTATAATACTTTTCCTAGATAAATAATCATCTTTATTAAATAAATGTTTTATAAGACTTTTAGTGTCAAAGTTATGATTTTATAAAGTTACATATTAAAAATATAGATCTATAATCATTTTGGATTTAAATAATAGATCTAAGAAGTTGTGAAACTAAAATAATATATATATAAATTTTCGGATTAAAAATAGCTTATATAATACTTTTGGACTAAATTGTAAATTTATAAAGTATAAGGGATCTAAATAGATAAGTGTAGAAAATTTCATTTCAAAAACATAAACTTTGAATCCCATTTTAAATATTGCCGAGAGTATAAGGGTGTGTTTTGAACATATCCGAAACTTTTTAGAGTTAAAAAGGACTAAAAAGAGATTACTAAAATACCAGGGTGAGTTGTGTAAACTTTGGAAAGCCAAAGGACTATTTTGGACACAAGCCGTGACCTAAAATGAACATGAGGGACTAATAGTGTCAAGTTACTAAACTTAAATAAAACCTTAAGCAACCCTAGGGACTAAACCTGCCTAAAGCCGAAACCTATACAAGCCCTAGGGGGCATAAATGTAACTTATAATAAACCTTATTATTATCCGAAACTATAGGGACCAAAACTGTAATTATTCAAATACAAGGACAAAAACGTAATTTATACAAAATATAACGAGACTTGAAACTCCTATATATTTACACCCGTTAAATAAAACGTAAAACTTAAATAAATATAGCAAATGTTATTTTTCTAAACTTATAATTTAATAATTATAAACCTTACGTAAACGGGAAATTTAATTAAAATGTTGTACGTTTTGTAAACCTCATTACACATTTTTATGTAAACTAAAAATGATTAACTTATAAAATAAATATATTAATTATATTTATTTTCCCATTACTTTGAATATATATATAAAACTACATTTTATAAATATTTAAAGAGTTTGTATAAACAACATAAGTACAAATGTTAATTAAATGGATTAATTTATTTAAACCTTAATATTTATTTTATACTTAAAATAAATCTTAATATGACTTGTACAACGATAGACTAAATTACAAGTATTGTAATTTAATACTTAAAACCAGTTAAGCATGCACAGATTTATTCTGAAACTTTTATGCATTTATATTATGCATTTACTGAGACCTTATAATTATTTAGGTCGTTGACTGTATCGTGAGCATCCCTATCAGACTTATCTATTGACTAATTGCTGTACTATTGAGGTGAGTTCATGGCCCCACTTTTATATATTGACAAACTTTTAATCTCTTTTATGGGGAAGAAAACATGCAACATATTTTATTTTATGGACGTAAACTGAACTGCAAAACTTTTGATTACGATTGCCTATTGTAGATTAACCCGCATGACCCGTGCATCCGAAACTGTTAGAATTTTTGAATTGCCTGAATGTTATAAATAGATCTATTTGGGATTGACCGTCCCCATCTGGGTGAGTCATGCTCACTGTGCCTAGGCCAGGACAACAGATGTTTCACATGTCAGTACATTATTATTTATGGGTGCTTTGATAATGATAAGGCGAAGGGCCCTTATTTGTTAAGGGCTTAACTGTCAAGTTTCAGTTTCGGGCAATATGGATATGTAATTACTTTTAAGTATTAATGCTTTGTGCATTGCTACTTCAGTGAATGTTTATATGTCCAAACTTATTTTAACTAAACCTGTGAATTCACCAACTTTATGTTGACTCTCTAAGCATGTTTTCTCAGGAAACTAAAGCAGGTATTGGTGTGCATGGAGTCAAGCATCATGATAGGCTGCATTTATAGAGCTCATCTGGGGTTTTATAAACCGGGGAATAATTCAAACTACTGAATATTGTTTAAGACTTGTTTTAAGAACATTTGCACTTTTAATCATGTAATAAATGTAAGGATAATCTTTTATCTGTCGCTCTATAATCTGTCTGCTGTTGATCCACCTACGTGACACCCAAATATTACCTCCGCTGCATTTGACTCAATTTGGGGGCGTCACAGAAATGGTATCAGAGCGATAGTTATAGAGAATCAGAGCAAAATTAAAATAAATATAAAAATAAAATTTTTATATAATCTGGACTATAACTGCTTTTAAAAATCTTTTGGGATTTTCGGGACTAGAATAGTTAAGCATATAGATTGTAGAGCATACATCGATTGTGTGATTGACTGTGCATTGATTATTAACACCCGGTTGATTAATCTATTAAGTATTAACGTAACCTTCTATATCGCCATACTAACGGCACTATCATATAAATTAAATTATTATTTCCCAAAACTTTTAATTTGAGTAAGTTTATACTTATGTCAATTAAAACTATATTACTTTCAGATTATCATGACATCACCTACCGATACTCCTGCTGCCGTATCGCCGACTACCGTCTTATGTGGATGGCTATCTGCTAGTGACGCAGACGACAGCCACACTTCAGTCGATGCTGCATCATTGGAGGCACTTATCTCCACTCCACCTATCTCACCTGTTTCCCCCGCTGGGGAAGAGGTCTCACCGACTTTTGCCTTGCCACCCTTACCACCAGCCTCTACCCTTCAGGGTTATGCTCCGGAGTCTCTACCACCTCGTAAGAGGAGGTACGAGGCACCTCTCGACTCCACCTATGAGATCGGAGAGGGTTCCCGGGCTAGACAGGCAGACCCCGTCCAAGCCCAGATTGCTGCACTGGCCGCACGCCAGGCACAGGATGTAGCAGACATTCATGCTCTGCTATCGGCTGGACAGGCGGGACGCACTGTTCTACAGCAGCGTCAGGACCTTCTATCTTGGACTGTGAGTTCAAAGGCGCACGCCGCCCGAGGAGCGTGGTCTACTACTTACCATTCCATCCAGTGGCTGCTGGATGAGAATGAGTTCCTACGTGAGCAGATCTACTCGCTCCAGAGCCAGCAGACAGGGACTCAGACCTCTCTATCGTCCATGGAGCAGACTCTTGCTATCTTCTTCGACCTCCAGGATGTCCGACATCAGGGATTGACGTCAGAGACCGCTCATCTCAGAGGAGCTCAGCAGACTTTCAGAGACCAGTTTCTTGAGGCACTCCGACTGCTCAAGGAGACCAGGACTGCGCTGACAGAGATGCAGGATGCTAGGAGGGCACCAGTTGCCCCACCACCACCAGCGGCACCCGCAGTTTCCGAGGAGTCTGTTAGACGTGGCTAGATTAGTTATACTAGATTTCTGTATATCATGACAAGCTATTAGGGTTGCATCCCGGCTCGCATGATTTAGGATCTTTTGTATTTGTACTTTCCTTTCATCAGTTGTATCCTTGTACTGTACTTTTAGATTGTAGACGATGTACCTTAGATTATATGTACCACCATCCCAGACAGGCGGGCTGTGCTCTGTCTTGGATTAGGTTGTGCATTTTGTACTATATTCTTATTCTAGAAATGGCATGTACTCGTCATCGTTTGTTATATTATGTGCTGTATTATATTGTGAACTCTTAACAGGTTGCCAAATTTGTTGTGAATTCTATGCATACATTTTTTTATGCACCTCAATATAAACTGTACTAATACATGAAACTAATGATATCATTTTGTATATGACTATAGACAAATGGCAATCACTAGACTGACTACCGAACCCAACAACGCGGCCGCTACCCAAAATATCACTGCTGCCCAACTACGGGAGATGATTGATCAGGGAATCGCAACTGCGATGGCTGCCAGTAGGAATGGGGATGATAGTCTAAACTCCAACGCTCGCAGGAACAACCAAGCCACCAGAGGTTGCTCTTACCCCGACTTTCTGAAATGCAAGCCTTCCTACTACAAAGGAAAAGAAGGAGTAGTGGAACTAATGCAGTGGTTTGAGAGATTGGAGACTGTGTTCCGCATCAGCGACTGTACAGAAGAGAACAAAGTGAAGTTTTCCACCTGCACCTTACTTGAGAGTGCTCTGACTTGGTGGAACTCTGTTGTTGCTACCCTTGGACACGATGCTGCCTATACTCTCAGCTGGACCGAGCTGAAGGAAATAATGACGGAGAAATATTGTCCAAGGGGAGAAATGAAGAAACTGGAGATCGAATTGTGGGATCTCAGATGCAGAAACAATGACATCACTGCGTACAACCAGAGGTTCCAAGAGTTGACCCTAATGTGCACCAGGATGTTTGTGGAAGAGGATGATAGGATTGAGAAGTATGTGGGAGGACTCCCAGACACCATTCACGACAGTGTACTCGCATCTCGACCTACTACCGTCGAGAATGCTATTGAGTTTGCTACTGAGTTGATAAACAAAAGAGTCCGTACCATATCTGAGAGGCACACTGACAACAAACGAAAGGCAGACGAGCATTTCCACAGTCAGCACCAGCAGCATCCTAAGAAACAACATGCTGGACAGGTTTACAGTGCTACTTCTGCAGGAGCTAACTCGTACGTGGGCGCCAAACCTTTGTGCTCAAAGTGCAATTATCATCACACTACTGATAGCCCATGCCAGACCTGCTACAAATGTGGACAAGTAGGTCATTTTGCTAAGACCTGTCGAGTTAATGCTGTCACTCAGGCCCGACCCAATCAGAACACTGGGAACTACAACAACAGGGGCGGGTATAATGCTCGTGGGAACGGGAATGGACAGCAAGGAAACCGTAATGTTATCGGAGGAAATGGAAACGGACCCAAGAAAGGAGTTGTGTGCTATGAGTGTGGAGCACCGGGACACGTAAGACCAAGTTGCCCTAAGCGGGCCAACCAGAACAAGAACAGTGGAGGAGCTTCATCCAGAGTGTACGTGGTCGGTAATGCAAAAGCCAACCCCGATGCAAATGTCGTTACTGGTACGTTCCTACTAAACAATCGTTATGCATCTGTTTTGTTTGATACTGGAGCAGACCGAAGCTTTATATCCACTGAATTTAGCAATGTGTTAGAAGTCGTCCCATCGATTTTAGATCACCGTTATTCTGTAGAACTAGCTGACGGTAAAACTGTAGTCACTAACACCATCGTTAGAGGTTGTACCTTAAACCTTTCGAAACATCCGTTCAATATTGACCTTATCCCAGTACACCTTGGTAGTTTTGATGTAATTATCGGCATGGACTGGTTAGCAAAATACCACGCAGTCATTGTTTGTGATGAAAAACTAGTCCGTATTCCTTGGGGAAACGAGATCTTAATCATTAGAGGAGACGGTAACACTGACCTCACTCACACCAGACTTAGTGTCATCTCTTGTACCAAAGCTCAGAAATACTTACTGAGAGGATGCCCTATCTTTTTGGCTCACATTTCCCAAACTGAGGAAGAAGACAAACCTGAGGAGAGACAAATCAAGGACGTACCTATCGTCCGGGATTTTCCCGAAGTATTTCCTGATGAGTTGCCAGGATTACCACCGACCCGACAAGTGGAATTTCAAATTGACTTGATTCCCGGAGCTGCACCTGTAGCAAAAGCTCCATACCGGTTGGCACCATCAGAAATGAAAGAACTAGTTGAACAACTCCAAGAATTATCTGACAAAGGATTCATCCGACCCAGTTCCTCTCCGTGGGGAGCTCCTGTTCTATTTGTCAAAAAGAAGGATGGTTCTTTCCGTATGTGTATTGACTACAGAGAACTTAATAAATTAACAGTGAAGAATCGTTATCAGCTACCTCGCATTGACGACTTATTTGACCAACTGCAAGGGTCAAGTGTGTATTCCAAGATCGATCTGAGATCTGGATACCATCAGCTGAGAGTCAGGGAGGAAGACATTCCAAAGACAGCCTTCAGAACCCGTTACGGTCATTATGAATTTCAGGTTATGCCTTTCGGGCTGACCAATGCACCCGCTATTTTCATGGACCTTATGAACCGCGTGTGCAGACCTTATTTGGATAAATTCGTGATAGTCTTCATTGACGACATACTCATTTATTCTAAGAACGAACAAGAACACGGGGAACATCTTGCACAAGTACTGAAGGTACTCAAGGAGGAACAGCTCTATGCCAAATTCTCCAAATGTGAATTCTGGATTCCCAAAGTGCACTTCCTTGGTCATGTCATTGATTGTGACGGCATACACGTAGATCCAGCAAAGGTCGAATCTGTCAAAGATTGGGCATCTCCTAAATCACCGACGGAGATCCGCCAATTTCTAGGCCTTGCCGGGTACTATCGTAGATTTATTGAAGGTTTCTCCAAAATAGCCAAGCCAATGACCAAGCTCACACAGAAGGGAATGAAGTTTGATTGGGGAGAGAAAGAAGAAGCAGCATTTCAACTGATTAAGCAGAAGTTGTGTAGTGCACCTATTCTGGCCTTGCCCGAGGGCAACGATGATTTCGTTGTGTACTGCGATGCCTCACACAAAGGCTTAGGTGTAGTATTGATGCAGAGAATGAAAGTGATCGCCTATGCTTCAAGACAACTGAAGAAGCACGAGAAGAACTATACCACTCATGATCTGGAACTCGGATCCGTGGTCTTTGCTCTCAAAATCTGGAGGCATTACCTATACGGAACAAAATGTACAGTGCATACTGACCACAAAAGCTTGCAACACATATTGGACCAGAAGGAGCTGAACATGAGACAACGTCGTTGGATTGAGTTGTTGAGTGACTACGACTGCGAGATCAAATACCACCCCGGTAAAGCAAACGTGGTTGCAGATGCTCTAAGTCGTAAGGATACGGACCCTCCTATGAGAGTTCGGGCATTAGTTATGACGATCAGTTTGGACTTACCCAAACAGATTTTGGAAGCTCAGACTCAAGCCCAATTACCTGAAAACCTTGTGAAGGAAGATGTTGGAGGAATGCTCAGGACCGACCTTACTAAGGAAAAGCTAGAACCAAGGACAGATGGAACCCTATGCCTTCACGGACGAAGTTGGTTACCTTGTTATGAAGACTTGAGGAACGTGATCATGCACGAGTCTCATAAGTCTAAATATTCTGTACATCCCGGATCTGAGAAGATGTATCAGGATATGAAGAAGTTGTATTGGTGGCCGAATATGAAAGCCAACATTGCCACCTACGTTCAAAAGTGTTTGACATGTGCACGTGTCAAAGCTGAACACCAGAGACCATCGGGCTTGCTTGTACAACCCGAGATACCGGAATGGAAGTGGGACAACATCACTATGGACTTTGTCACCAAACTCCCAAAGTCATCTCACGGTTACGACACTATCTGGGTGATTGTCGATCGACTCACTAAGTCCGCCCGTTTTCTGCCAATTAGGGAGAACGATTCCCTGACCAAACTGGCAAAAACGTACCTGAAGGAGATCGTGACCAAGCATGGAATACCAGTCTCAATAATTTGTGATAGAGATGGTAGGTTCACTTCAAATTTTTGGAAAGCCTTTCAACGAGCCTTAGGTACCAAATTGGATATGAGCACAGCTTATCATCCACAAACTGATGGACAAAGTGAGCGAACCATTCAGACTCTAGAGGACATGCTGCGAGCATGTGTAATTGACTTTGGAAGTAGGTGGGTTGACCACATCCCTTTAGTGGAATTCTCCTACAACAACAGTTATCATGCCAATATCAAGGCTGCCCCTTTTGAGGCACTGTACGGTCGCAAATGCCGTTCACCTGTGTGTTGGGCAGAAGTAGGAGAGTTTCGACTCACCGGACCAGAATTAATCCAAGAGACTTCAGATAAGATTGTCCTCATTAAACAGAGAATTCAAGCTGCCCGCGATCGACAAAAGAGCTACGCGGACCTGAAGCGAAAACCTATGCAATTTGAAGTAGGTGACCGTGTTATGCTGAAGGTATCTCCTTGGAAGGGTGTGGTACGTTTTGGCAAACGTGGAAAGCTGAATCCACGTTATGTTGGCCCTTTCAAAGTGATAGCCAGGATCGGGGAAGTAGCTTACCGTTTAGAGTTGCCCCAACAACTGAGTCGGGTACACTCTACCTTTCATGTGTCTAACTTGAAGAAGTGTTATGCTGAAGAACCATTGGCTATGCCATTAGAAGGAGTTCAGTTTGACGACAAACTCCAGTTCACAGAGGAACCAGTAGAAATCATGGAGAGAACAGTTAAGAAATTGAAACGCAGTCGTATCCCGTTGGTCAAAGTACGTTGGAACTCTAGGAGAGGCCCTGAGTTCACTTGGGAACGAGGAGACTCGTTCAAAACCAAGTACCCACACTTGTTCACCTGACCAATGACTTCATCTTAAGCTTTGAGGACAAAGCTAAAATAACGGGATTGTGCTGTAAAACCCCTGATTTTACCTTATTGACTTTGTCAACTGTTGTACTACTTATTTATGGAATTTATATAATTTCACCTTTCTATGTTTTATTATTAAGCATATACCTTTTGTCATATTATTTATCCCATTTTATTTTATATTTATGTGGACCTTTAGTCATGTATTGACTACTCTGGCAACTGACTGGCCACCTGATTTATTAATAAACTCATCACCTCAGTACATATTTTAAGATAAACTGTAACCTTACTTAATTTATTTATTAAGTACTTGAGTTATTTTATATGTACATATTTACATATATTACCTAAAGGAATAAACACCTAACACTCTAAATATAATGTACACTATTTTAACAGTGTCATTTATTTATTTCTTCAAGTAAATACTTACAATGATATATTTTATACACTTTCATTAAATTATCTAAAAGCTTCAACAAAAATACCTACAACACCACAAGTACCTATAATAATATACAAAGACTATTATTATCATACAACACTTGGCAAAATTTACCCAAAACCCCTCTCCCAAGCCTATGTAAAACGTGTATGTGCATGCTTGCATGCAATATCATCATTTGATTCAACTAGCTACAAGTAACCTAAGTAATCATGTTACTCCACTAACTCTACCCTAAGCCATGCTTTACTTACACTAACCATGCAAACCTTACACAATCCACTATTCGGACACACCTTGTCCCCTTTTGCTTGCTAACACACGGCACACCAAGGAAAAAGGGGGAAGAAAGAGTATTTGCCATTTGGGGACTTACCAACCTTGCATATCTTTGTGAGATCCAAACTAAATCAACCTTAGATCCCCCTAGTACTTCCCTTAGATACACCAAATCCCATCATGTCTTGATATAGACGAATCCTAGACATTTGCAACATAGGAAATCTCCCAAAAGTCTTCTACTCTCTCTCTACCCCACGGTTCACTCTCCATCTTCACAAATCTAGCAAGCTTCCATTGTTACTATTAACTACTCTAAAAACATGCCTCCTACACTATAAAGATCAAGCATAAGCTCATCCTACAAGAAACCTTGATCCTTGAAGCAACAAAGAAGCCCTAGACGCCTCACTTGAAGCCCACGGCATGTATTTGATCTCCTAGACCTCCATTGTTGAAAGCTTGTCACTTGTTTCTACCTATTCTCATATCATTCCTAAACCTAACTAAACAAGTAAGTCCAAGTTAAAACCTATCTTTTTCAATACATTACATTCATATATATTTATGTGTACATGTTTATTTTAGTAAAGTTAACATTTGAACAAACATGGAAACCCTAAAAACCAAAGTAAAACCCACAGCTAATTTTTATATATAATGAAACTTGTTGTAAAAACTTGTCAACCTTGAAGAACACATTAACATGATCTTGTTTAACTTGTAAAATCATAAAAACCTATCCATGTATATTTTTGGACGTGAGCTTTAAAGCTCATATTTTGAGTTTGAGTGATCTTGTAATGATATAACTAGAAATATTAGCTTCATGTTATTAGGTGCCTTAAAATATTAAGATCACTATTAGGCCTTATAGGATTAGTTTAAGCTCACTATAATACTTTTCCTAGATAAATAATCATCTTTATTAAATAAATGTTTTATAAGACTTTTAGTGTCAAAGTTATGATTTTATAAAGTTACATATTAAAAATATAGATCTATAATCATTTTGGATTTAAATAATAGATCTAAGAAGTTGTGAAACTAAAATAATATATATATAAATTTTCGGATTAAAAATAGCTTATATAATACTTTTGGACTAAATTGTAAATTTATAAAGTATAAGGGATCTAAATAGATAAGTGTAGAAAATTTCATTTCAAAAACATAAACTTTGAATCCCATTTTAAATATTGCCGAGAGTATAAGGGTGTGTTTTGAACATATCCGAAACTTTTTAGAGTTAAAAAGGACTAAAAAGAGATTACTAAAATACTAGGGTGAGTTGTGTAAACTTTGGAAAGCCAAAGGACTATTTTGGACACAAGCCGTGACCTAAAATGAACATGAGGGACTAATAGTGTCAAGTTACTAAACTTAAATAAAACCTTAAGCAACCCTAGGGACTAAACCTGCCTAAAGCCGAAACCTATACAAGCCCTAGGGGGCATAAATGTAACTTATAATAAACCTTATTATTATCCGAAACTATAGGGACCAAAACTGTAATTATTCAAATACAAGGACAAAAACGTAATTTATACAAAATATAACGAGACTTGAAACTCCTATATATTTACACCCGTTAATTAAAACGTAAAACTTAAATAAATATAGCAAATGTTATTTTTCTAAACTTATAATTTAATAATTATAAACCTTACATAAACGGGAAATTTAATTAAAATGTTGTACGTTTTGTAAACCTCATTACACATTTTTATGTAAACTAAAAATGATTAACTTATAAAATAAATATATTAATTATATTTATTTTCCCATTACTTTGAATATATATATAAAACTACATTTTATAAATATTTAAAGAGTTTGTATAAACAACATAAGTACAAATGTTAATTAAATGGATTAATTTATTTAAACCTTAATATTTATTTTATACTTAAAATAAATCTTAATATGACTTGTACAACGATAGACTAAATTACAAGTATTGTAATTTAATACTTAAAACCAGTTAAGCATGCACAGATTTATTCTGAAACTTTTATGCATTTATATTATGCATTTACTGAGACCTTATAATTATTTAGGTCGTTGACTGTATCGTGAGCATCCCTATCAGACTTATCTATTGACTAATTGTTGTACTATTGAGGTGAGTTCATGGCCCCACTTTTATATATTGACAAACTTTTAAACTCTTTTATGGGGAAGAAAACATGCAACATATTTTATTTTATGGACGTAAACTGAACTGCAAAACTTTTGATTACGATTGCCTATTGTAGATTAACCCGCATGACCCGTGCATCCGAAAGTGTTAGAATTTTTGAATTGCCTGAATGTTATAAATAGATCTATTTGGGATTGACCGTCCCCATCTGGGTGAGTCATGCTCACTGTGCCTAGGCCAGGACAACAGATGTTTCACATGTCAGTACATTATTATTTATGGGTGCTTTGATAATGATAAGGCGAAGGGCCCTTATTTGTTAAGGGCTTAACTGTCAAGTTTCAGTTTCGGGCAATATGGATATGTAATTACTTTTAAGTATTAATGCTTTGTGCATTGCTACTTCAGTGAATGTTTATATGTCCAAACTTATTTTAATTAAACCTGTGAATTCACCAACTTTATGTTGACTCTCTAAGCATGTTTTCTCAGGAAACTAAAGCAGGTATTGGTGTGCATGGAGTCAAGCATCATGATAGGCTGCATTTATAGAGCTCATCCGGGGTTTTATAAACCGGGGAATAATTCAAACTACTGAATATTGTTTAAGACTTGTTTTAAGAACATTTGCACTTTTAATCATGTAATAAATGTAAGGATAATATTTTATTTGTCGCTCTATAATCTGTCTGCTGTTGATCCACCTACGTGACACCCAAATATTACCTCCGCTGCATTTGACTCAATTTGGGGGCGTCACAGTTAGAGTATATCTTATTTAATAACTTAATAGGTTAGAATATTGATAATATATCGTGTGTGATATAGTTATCATAATGGAATATTCTAGGGTTCCTTGCACTATAAAAGGAACACAGGTACGATGAGTTTCTTGTACCTTTTGCCAAAGTCGATTTATAGAAGATCAAATAGTTAGAGTAATTGTGTTGTTATTCTTTGCTTTATAAGTTAAATTCCGCATAACTTATTAGGTTGAGTAAGAGTCTCTCAAGTTCTCTAGTTTGATTACAAGCTATTGTACAAAATCCGTAACAGGATATAGATCTATTCAAAGGGATCAACAAGTGGTATCAGAGCTTGTTTAGAAACTCTGAATAAGAAGAACAATACCCCAACCCCTCAATCACACAAAGTCTCATATAATGTCTCAATCTGGTGAACACCCTCCTCAGTTGGAAGAAATTCCAATTCCTGATCCAGTACCACAGGAACAACCACCAGTTGCACAAACTATACAAGGTGTAGCCACACAAACTACATTTTCTCCCCATACTCTATATGTTGTAAAAATCCCTATTCATAAAAGTGATAACTATGAGACCTGGGCTATGCAGATGGAACACTACATGAACCACACAGATCATACTCTGTGACAAGTCATCAAGAATGGGAATACTCCTAAAAAGCTACATTAGCTGCCTGATGGTACATGTTATGCTTTGCCTATTGTTAGTATTGAAGAGGTACAAACAGAGATCAGAGAAAGAAAGGTCAGAACTGCTTTAGCTATGGCACTCTCAGAAGACATTCTACCTAACTTTCATCATTACAAGGATGCAAAAGTTATGTGGGAGGATACCAACTTAGATTTGGAGGCAATGTTAAATCTTAGAAGATGAAGAAGATAGTTTTGAAACAAGAATTTGATAACTTCTCTATCTCTAGTGTAGAAGGAATCCATAATGGATATGGAAGGTTCAGTAAATTGTTTGTTCAGTTAGCAGTTCATGGACTGATAATTCCTCATGAAGAAGCTAATCTAAAGTTCTTGAGAGGAGTTTCACAAGAGTGGAAGGTGATGTCTATGCACTTCATCACAAGAGATGACTTATGTTACTCCCTTTGATCACCTCTATAACAATCTTAGAGTGTATGATATAGATGTTAAAGGAATTGAGCCACCAAAAGCATATGTACAAAAGTCTAACTTAGCTTTTGTGTCAGAAGGAAGCAGCGGTACATACTCTCAAAGTACCGTTGGTGGATCAAGTAGCGGTACTTACTTCCAAAGCACTAATGGTGGATCAATTAGCAGTACTTATCCTCAAACTACTAAAAACAATCCGTCTATTACCCAGAATTCACAGGGAAGATCTTCATCATTATTCAATGATAATGATGCCTTCTCATCCTTTGCTGGACAAGATAACAGACCAAGATTGACTATTAATGATCTGTTCCAAATGGATGATGCTGACATTGAAGAGATGGATCTTAAATGGCAAGCTGCCATGGTCTCTGTTAGATCTAATAGACTCTATAAAAGGATTGGAAGAAAGATGAGTATTGATCCTAATGAACCATTAGGATATGACAAATCAAAGGTTGAATGCTACAACTGTGGAAAGCTTGGACACTTTTCCAAGGAGTGCAAGATAGAAAAAGCTAAAAGTAGCATCCAGAAGTTCAAAAATAGCAATAGAACCAGCCCAAGAGTCACTGAAAGTCTTCCAAAGGGAGATAGCAAAAATCCATAGAGTCCAAAAACAACTAAAGCTTTGGTGACAGTAGATGGAGCGGTTGACTGGACTGACACACATGAAGAAGAAGAAGATCATGGTCTAATGGCTCTTTCTCATGAAGACATTGAGATACATCCTTGTTCTAAAGATTGTGTTCTTAAGTTTAATAGTATTAAAGTAGAACTTGAAGAACAATATCAAAAGGTTAACACATGTATTGTAGAAGTAAATGCATTTAAACAAGGAGTTGCTAAGTTATAAGCTAATATATTTTGTATCAAAAGGGTCAGCAAAACTATGAATATAAAATTAGGATTTTGACTCTTCAAATAAGAGAAAAATATGTCTTTATTAAAGCTTTTGAAAATCAACTTGTGAAAGTTACAACAGAAAATGAAGTTTTAAAAGCCATTTTGTTCAATGAAAGAGAAGTAATTAATCAATGACAAAAATCTTTAAAAGGCACGGGTAAGCTGACTAATTCACAAATTGGGTATTATGATAAAAATAGGCCTAGGTTATTTAGAGGACCAATCTGGGATAACTCTGACTAACAAGGACTTATCCAAAGGAATGAAGGCACTTCCTTCACCTTTATTAGGAATTTACATGCCCCCTAATAAAGTTAGATGAATTAAAAGTTGTTTATGGTAAAAAGACTGATGATTCAAAATCAAACTCTAGTACTTTGACCCATGATGAACCTGTTGTGACCAAAAAGGTTGTTTATCTACCTTTGCTAAGCACATTTGTGCCTAAAGGACATGTGCCTACAACTAGTTCTGATCCCAAGCAGGTTAAATCTCCTAGTAAGGCAATTGATGGCAATGCAAAACACCATGGTAGTATCAAAAGGGGTGGGCTAGGTTTTAAAAACACAAAGTCAGAATTACCTTTTGAGTCTTCTTTAAAAAGAAGAGGGCGTTATGTGTGTGGTAGTTTAAGTCATTTTATCAAAGGTTGTACTGTGCATGAAGATAAAATTGCTACAAAAGGTCACAATGAAAGGGCATGAGAAGAATGCACAGGGAAAAGGCAATTGGGACCAAAAGATGACAAACCTAAGTGGGGTAATACTCAAATGGTAAATAAACAAAACAAGACCAATAAGATTAGTCACCCTCAAACCAACAAGGACTTTATACCTAGAGCAGTACTTATGAAACAAGGTCTAGTACATTTAAATTCAAGTTCTTCAAGTACCGACAGACCAAAATCTGCAAGTACTGCTAAAACTAAGACAAGTACCGATGGACTTCCATCTAGAAAACCAAAGTCTGACAAATATTCTAGGAGTCTATTTGAGATTGTTAAGTCACCTAGAAGTAAGACTTATGAGAAACCAGTGCAAATATGGGTTCCTAAAGAACAATAGTCATTTGTTCCACCAAGTACTGCCAAACCAATACTTAAGTCAAGAAAGTCTAATAACATAGAGTCACCTTATGTTTTTGATTACATACCTGGAACAGTGAAATATAAGAGTGTTTGTAGTCTTACTGGTAAAAATACTTACAAACACCTAAGTATGTAGGTCCCACAAGATCTAAGCCAACACTGGCTTAGGTCCTTGTTAAACACTAATATGTTTTGTGTATGTACAGGAGCATCTAATTAATGAATTGAAAGACAAAGGAGTAGTGGATAGTGGATGCTCAAGGCACATGATAGGGAATAAATATTGCCTTGCTGAATTTAAAGAATTCAGAGGTGGACCGGTAGCCTTTGGTGGTAGTAAAGGCAGGATTACTGGAAAAAGAAAAATCAACACAAGAATATTGGAGTTTGAAGATGTGTTCTTTGTTAAAGAATTGAATGAATATGTTAATACAATGATGCCTAAAAACGTTACTTGCATTTTTCAGTCTCGCTTTGTTTTGATTACGACAATATGTAAAAACAAGCATTTACGAAAACAATGAAAAATGAATTCTTGAGTTCTAGTATTTTTCCTTTCAACCATTATCACTTAAGGTATGAACAAACAGTTAATTATACTAATTAAGTGATCAAGGATTTAATATTTTCTTAAAACTCACTTTTTATTAAGTGTGACAAAGTTTTATTATTATTTTTTTTTAGCGGCAGACTTTTTATTAAAACTAGCGAGAAGCTAGAAACTTACAAGGATAAAACCTCAAGAGGGTTTTGAATCCAATTGTTCCAAGAAATAGAATATAATTTACATCTAGATGAATACCAACTAAATGAAAATTCTACGATCCTGTCAAAGAGAAAACTACGCTTAGGTTTGTTGCTACCGAAGATAGTCTCGTTGCGAAATCTCCAGACACACCAAAGAGCAGCACCGCATATGACTTCCAAAGCATGCTTTTTATTAATCGACAAGTAAAGACCCTCAATCCATATGTATAAACCCTGCAGACTAGATAAGGTAGGAGGTTGCAGGTTCGTCCAATTAAAGACACAGAGCCAAATAGATTCGGCTAAAGAGCAGACCCAAAAAATGTGAAAGTTAGAGTCAATCCCTTTGTCACATATCGGACAATTCAAGGAGCTTAAATCAATTCCTTTCCGGCTTAGGTTCCACCTAGTAGGAAGACGGTCGCGAAGAGTCCTCCATATGAAAATATTGATTTTTTTAGGGAGGAGCTTGTTCCATCTAGTAACCTGGTTATCATCAGGAAGAAACCTCTTGTCGATGTAGTGACGAGCGCTTTTGACCGAGAAAGAGTTTTTGTCAATAGTCCATTCCCAAGCGTCTTTAGAATTGTTGAGAGATATGCTAGCAATGGTGCTCTGTAGAATATCAAGTTGAGCAGCATTTGAGCCATTGCTAATGTTACGAGACCACTCTAATTTCCAACCATTATTCCAACACTCGTTAATCATGCAATCTTTATTCAAAGACAAATGAAATAAACGAGGGAATTGAAGCTTGAAAGGTGAGTTTCCCATCCAAGAATCAAGCCAAAATTTGGTAGTAGCCCCGTTATTTACACGCCTTTGCATGGAAGAAAGGTGGATGAGGCCTTTTTCATGCATACTGTTAATGGAGCCAACAATACGAGACCAAGTGCCTTTACTTTTAATATGATTGAAGAAAGTAGATGAGTCCTTGTTGGAGCCATGAATAGCAACAATCAAACGAGACCAGAGAGCATGCGGATTGTTAAGAAATCTCCAACGCCATTTTTGTATGAGAGCATGATTTAATGAGTAGAGACTACCAATACCGAGACCCCCTTTATTTTTAGAAGAAAGGACAGTGTCCCAAGCGATCCATGGAATCTTATGCAGGTTGTCAGCACTACCCCAAAAAAACTTAGCTCTAAGGGCTTCCAATTTCTTGTTAACCATAATAGGCATGGGAAACAAAGAGAAAAAGTACGTACCAATCGCGCCTAAAACCGAAGTGATAAGAGTGGCCCTACCTCCAATGGAGAGGAGGGAAGCTTTCCATATGGAGAGACGACTAGAGAATTTCTCTACAATGGGATCCCAACTTTTCACACGCGCCATGTTGCAATCTATAGGAAGCCCTAAATAATTGAAATGAGAAGTCAAAGCGTTACAACCTGTAAGTGATGCTAAAGGAGAAACTTCTTTGAGCGGAACTCCAACACCAAATAGGTTTGATTTATGGTAGTTTATCTTGAGACCAGAAGCTTTGTGGAAGCAATCAAGGATAGCAACCAGGTTTTTAATGTTGTCTCGCGACCACTCACCCAAGAACAAAGCATCGTCAGCGAAAAATAAATGAGAAACGGTCAGAGAATTTATCTTGAACCCCTGGTAAAGACCTGCTGCCTTAGCATCTTCCATGGTGACATGAAGACCTTCCATTGCAATGATGAAAAGGAATGGAGAGAGCGGATCCCCTTGACGCAGACCACGGTTAATATTATATTCACGTGTAGGACTGCCATTAATCAATATCGAGGAAGTAGCAGAGCGAAGGCAACCAGAGATCCATTTGATCCATGTAACACTAAAGCCCATGAAATACATAATCCGAAGCAGGAAGTCCCAAGAGATGGAGTCAAAGGCTTTCTCAAAATCGATTTTAAAAACCATAAGCTTCAACTTTTTGTACTTGCACCATTGAATAATTTCGTTAACCATCAAAGGGCCATCGAGGATCTGTCTTTGTTTTATGAATGCGGATTGCTCTTGGCTGATGATAGAGTCTATAACACAAGCCAAACGGTTTGCCAAAACTTTGGCAATGATTTTATATTGAGCCCCAATGAGTCTTATAGGCCGGAAATCACTAACCACCATGGGATTAGAGATTTTAGGAATAAGAGTAACAAAAGAAGTGTTACAACCTCTCGGGATCTTACCTGTGCTGAAGAAGTGTTGCACGAAGTTCACAATATAACTTTGCATAATATTCCAAAATTCTTTGTAGAAAGCAAACGTGAACCCATCAGGACCCGGGGATTTGTCAGAGCCACAATCCCAAATAGCATCTTTGATCTCAGATATCGTAACAGGAGAGTCAAGGAAAAGGTTTTGATCACCGCTGAGAGTTTTATAAAACGGGCTCCTGTTAACGATATTTATCACCTCAACCTGCTGGAATTTCTGCTCAAAGTAATTGAAGAAAATATCCTTGATTTGTCAGAGCCACAATCCCAAATAGCATCTTTGATCTCAGATATCATAACAGGAGAGTCAAGGAAAAGGTTTTGATCACCGCTGAGAGTTTTATAAAACGGGCTCCTGTTAACGATATTTATCACCTCAACCTGCTGGAATTTCTGCTCAAAGTAATTGAAGAAAATATCCTTGATCTCAAAGGGGTCTGCAATCCAGCTTCCTTCGAATTTAATACCATGAACAGCAAGATACCTGCGTTTCTGGTTAACCATGGCGTGGAAAAAATTGGAATTTTCATCCGCCTCAATGCACCATTTGATTTTAGCTTTTTGAGAGTAATCATACACCTCTTCCGCTTTAATTTTACGGAGCTTATCAATCCACATAGAACGATGAGAATCCGCATGATCAGAGGTAATAACACGGACATCAGCATCAAAGTCTTTTATTCTTTGAATGAGCTCTTCCTTTTCACGAGACTGAGAGCTTTTCCGGTTCGAAGACCACTCCTTGATAACATTTTTTAAATCCTTCATTTTATTCTTAAAATTCGCTATAGGATTCTTACCATTAGCGGAACTGTGACACCTCCAGAACTCCTGGATAATGGAATGGAGATTCTTATCCAAAAGCCAAGAGTTGTAGAACTTGAAGGGGGTTGGGCCAAAATCAACTGGATTAGGGGAGAGGAGAATTGGCCTATGATCAGAAATGTGGCAATCCAAAACATATCCAGCAACTCCTTGAAGTAGCGGGGCAAGAGATTCAGAAACAAGAAAACGATCAAGCTTGCTAAGCTTATTACCCTTCTTGTTTAGACGAGTAAATAAATGTCCACCAAGGGGAAAATCCCAAAGCTGAGCATCTCTAATAAAGTTGTTAAAAGAAATGGTAGCTGAGGAATTAAATTCGGTGCCAATGCGTTCAGATGAGTGTCTAACTTCATTGAAATCCCCAAAGATCAGGTGATGACCCCTTTTGTTATTCATAAAGACAAGGATTTCATTCCAAAGGAGAGCTTTTTTACGTGCTTCTTGTGGAGCATAAACATTAACCATGAAACAGTGACATTGAGAGGCAATCCAAGTTCCTTCAATGACCAGGAAGTTCTCGAAAAGGTACTCATTACTTTTAACAAAGACATTCGGATCCCAAATAGACACCAGGCCACCAGATCTACCAACTGAAGGTCGTTCAACAAAGTCAAATTGGTAGTTTCCCCACAAGCTTTTCACCTTAAGAGGATCTAATTGGATGGAGTGCGTTTCTTGAATGCCAAGGAATGAAATTTTGTGTTTGTTACAAAGTTTTCCAATAGCTTTGCACTTGTTCGATCCCAAACCACAAGAATTAAAGGACATAATATTCATAAATTACCTTTTTGAGCACCAAGACAATCTATGAATTTCTTAAGGTCATTTTTGCTACCTTTCATATCGTAACCCAAAACCTTTCCCATTTCAATATGTGTAACGAATGCTTCAATCATAGAACCATGGTTTGAAATAGGTTTGGATTGAGATCTGCTGTTGCGTGAACTTTTAGCAGGAGCAGAAGAGTGATGTGATTGCTGCTTGGAGTTTGAATGACATTCCCGAATAAAGGAGTTTTTACTGTTGCTGTTAAGCGCTTTAAAACCAGGGGATTTGGATAGAGAATTAGTATTCTCTTTTGAGGTCTCAAGGTTAACCGTGTGAGGAGGTATTTCTTGCGTTGCTTCATTATTTTCAATTTCAGCGTCATCTGCCCATTGCGTGTTTTTGACATATTCCTCTTCATTCAAATGCTCTTCAGGTATTTCCCCATCTTCAAATTCAGGAGTCCCATTATCACTCGCATCGTCTCCACATTTCATAGAGGGTTCCTTTTCAGAGCTGTTACTAGATGCCAAGTCGGAATCTTTGATATCAGTGCTCCAGTCAGCATATTCTTTTACAAATACACTGTAAGCTTTTCCACAGATTATCACCTTGCATGTTTCACTTATGTAGCCTTGTAACTTAGTTTTGATGCAGATTCTGCCAATGGAAACTATTTCGTTTGGATCATCGTCAACAAATAAAGGAGTACCCCACGTATTAGCAACTTTCTTGAAGGCGTTAGGGTTCCAAGCGTTTAAAGGAAGACCATTTATTTCAATCCACACAACTCGTTCATCTATTACAAAATCATGATTAATGGCTTTCAATTGTGTGAAATACCAGGATACTTCAGAACTGGATTGCAATTTAGTGCATGCCTCTTGTGAGTCGAATTCGATCCATAACCAAAGTCCCCCAATGTGTTTGCACTGAAAGTTATAGAAACCTTCTTTGTTGAGGACGATGTTAATATTTGGAATAAGATGAATGTCTCTAACCTTGGCGAGGATGGAATTCTTGGTGTCTGACGTGTTAAGAAGGTCCGATTCGTCAAGGGTTATGATACAATGATTTTGTATGGGTTCAGATTAAATCTCGGTATCCTCTCGAATTGATTACAGCTCAAAGTGGAATAGTTGTTCTTGGTACAAAAAGGGTTGTGATTTTCTATGCTACTTAAAAAAGATCAAATGCATGAAATAGAGAAAATAAGCCAAAAATAACTAATAAAAAAAATTCTGAATGAAGGAAAAAAAAGTTCGGAATGAAGGAAAAAAAAAGTTCGGAATGAAGAAAAAAGTTCGGAATGAAGGAAAAAGTTCTGAATGAAGGAAAAGTTCTGAATGAAGGAAAAGTTCTGAATGAAGGAAAAGTTCCGAATGAAGGAAAAGTTCCGAATGAAGGAAAAGTTCCGAATGAAGGAAAAGTTCCGAATGAAGGAAAAAGTTCCGAATGAAGGAAAAAGTTCCGAATGAAGGAAAAAGTTCCGAATGAAGGAAAAAGTTCCGAATGAAGGAAAAGTTCCGAATGAAGGAAAAGTTCCGAATGAAGGAAAAAGTTCCGAATGAAGGAAAAAGTTCCGAATGAAGGAAAAAGTTCCGAATGAAGGAAAAAGTTCCGAATGAAGGAAAATGTTCCGAATGAAGGAAAAAGTTCAGAATGAAGGAAAAAGTTCCGAATGAAGGAAAAAGTTCAGAATGAAGGAAAAAGTTCCGAATAAAGGAAAAAGTTCAGAATGAAGGAAAAAGTTCCGAATGAAGGAAAAGTTCATCCGGAACCTGGGAACATAAAAACAGTCGTTTACCCGAAGAACAAGGAAACCAATTTTGATCCAAAAATCACCAAGTTTTTCACCAAAAACTTAAATAAACTAATCACAAAGCATCTACTAACCATAAACTACAAATCCCATCAACAAAAACACAAAACCCAACAACTTTTGAAGATCAAATCAAGAAAATGAAAACTTAAAAACTTGAAGATAAAGATGATGATGAACAAGATGAAATGAAAGATTAAACAAGAACTTAGTATTGAATGATTGATGTTTTGACAAGATGAAACAAAGATTAAAATTACAAGATTAAAGAACTAAAGATAAAAATCACCACTCACCCTAGTGGTGGTGGTGTTACACGAACCAGGAGAAGGAGTGGGGAGGAAGAAAGAAAAACTTAAAAAAAACTAGTCTAAAATGTGTGAGGGGAAGGCTATTTATAGCCTTGTCCTTTGGTTGGTGAGTGGGCTCCGCTGAGGCTCTCGCTCACATGCCCAAATACGCCAAAATGTTTAAAGACCTTCTGAGCGACAAGGAAAAGCTCCTCGATATTGCCAACACCCAACTTAATGAGAACTGCTCTGCAGTGCTCTTAAGGAAATTGCCAACCAAGCTTGGTGATCCGGGTCGTTTTCTTATCCCTTGCAATTTCCCGGGAGTAGAGAATTGCATGGCCCTAGCCGATCTAGGTGCCAGTATTAATCTCATGCCTCTAAGTGTTTGGAAGCAATTATCTCTCCCAGAGCTAGTCCCCACCAAGATGACTTTGGAATTGGCCAACCGTACGGTTGCTTATCCAGTGGGGATAGCCGAAGATGTCATCGTAGGAGTCGACAAATTCACCTTCCCTGCTGATTTTGTTGTCGTCGACTACGAGATGGACCCCCGTGTGCCACTTATTGTTGGTCGTCCATTCTTACGGACCGGTCGCACTCTCATTGATGTTGAAGCCGGTGAGCTTATCATGAGAGTGGGTGACGACAAAGTAGTCTTCAACATGGGAAAGTTGTCTAAACAGCCTTATTCATATGAGAGCGTTAATTGTATTGACGTTCTCGATGAGGCTTGTGAAAAACACTTTAATGATGCTTGCAAAAGTATTCCTACCTCTCTTCCCAATGTTGAGACCGTGTCCTCTATTGATTCATCGTTGTCTCTATTTGGAGATAGTGATTTATTCTGGAACAATCTTGAAGATACCATTGGAGATGCGAATTTAGCCACTAATGATTCTCCCACCGAGGGGGATGAAGACATGAGTTTCTTTGACAATCTTCTCACTGAAGACAATCCTTCGCCTCCATCTCCCACGGTTATTGCTATCGATGCCACGACTTTGAAAACGCCTCCCGTCGAAAATCCTCCGGATTTGGAACTTAAGGAGTTGCCGCCACATCTCGAGTATGTGTTCCTGGACGACAACAAGAAGTCACCCGTCATTATTGCAAAGGATTTGAAAAATGAAGAGAAGACTCGCCTCGTTGCTGTGCTGAAGGATCATAAGAAGGCTATTGCTTGGAAGATTTCGGATATTCGTGGAATTGATCCTCACTTCTGCACACACAAAATTCTCATGGAGGACGACTTCAAGCCCACTATTCAAAGCCAACGAAGGGTGAATCCAAAAATCCATGAAGTCATCAAAACAGAGGTTATCAAACTTCTTGATGCGGGTATGATTTACCCTATTTCGGATTCCCCGTGGGTTAGTCCAATCCATTGTGTGCCCAAGAAGGGCGGAATAACCGTTGTTCCCAACGAACACAACGAGTTGATTCCCACTCGTCTCGTTACTGGGTGGAGAGTTTGTATAGACTACCGCAAACTCAATGATGCCACGAGAAAGGATCATTTCCCTCTACCTTTCATGGACCAAATGCTTGAACGATTAGCCGGTAATGAATATTACTGCTTTCTTGATGGTTTCTCGGGTTATTTTCAAATACCCATCGATCCCCAAGATCAAGAGAAGACTACATTCACTTGTCCCTACGGAACTTTCGCTTACAAAAGAATGCCTTTTGGCTTATGTAATGCGCCCGGGACTTTCCAAAGGTGCATGTTAGCTATCTTCCATGACATGGTTGAACAAACCATGGAAGTCTTCATGGATGATTTCTCGGTCTTCGGGGATTCCTTCTCTGCTTGCCTTGCCAATTTAGAACGTATGCTAAAGCGGTGCGAAGACACTCGCCTTGTTCTAAATTGGGAAAAATGCCATTTCATGGTAAAAGAAGGCGTCGTGCTTGGACATAAGATTTCGAAAGCCGGTCTTGAAGTAGACCGTGCTAAAGTTGATGTTATAGCAAAGTTGCCTCCACCTTCCACTGTGAAGGGTGTGAGAAGTTTCTTGGGTCATGCGGGCTTCTACCGCCGATTTATCAAAGATTTTTCTCAAATCGCTCGCCCGATGACCCACCTCTTGGAAAAAGATACTCCTTTTATCTTCTCCAAAGAGTGCCTTGATGCCTTCAACTCGCTTAAGGATAAGCTAACTAAGGCACCCGTCTTGGTTACCCCTAATTGGGAGCTGCCTTTTGAGTTGATGTGCGATGCTAGTGATTTTGCTATTGGAGCGGTTCTTGGACAAAGAGTGAACAAACACTTCCAACCGATCCATTACGCTAGCAAGACAATGACTGGGGCACAATTGCATTATACGACAACCGAAAAAGAGCTTTTAGCTGTTGTCTATGCTTTTGAAAAATTCCGCCCCTATCTTGTCCTTTCCACCACCATTGTGTACACCGATCATTCCGCGTTGAAGTACTTGTTGACAAAGCAAGATTCCAAACCAAGACTTCTTCGCTGGGTTTTGCTGCTCCAGGAATTTAAAATCGACATCCGCGATAAAAAAGGAGCAGAAAACTTAGCCGCGGACCATCTTAGTAGACTTGAGGATCCATACCAAGGGGATCATCCGACCAAAGAAATCAATGATTCTTTTCCCTTGGAGACCTTAATGTCTATAAACTCGAAGCCGAATGAAACCCCGTGGTTTGCGGACTTTGCAAACTACTTGGCGGGTGGAATTCTCAAGGAAGGGTTAACGTCCCAGCAAAAGAAGAAGTTCTTTACCGACATCAAGACTTACTTTTGGGACGACCCTTACCTATTCAAACAATGTGCTGACTTGATTATTCGCCGATGTGTTGATGGACCGGCAGCGAATGAAATCCTTCATGCTTGCCACAAAGGACCCACCGGTGGTCACTTTGGTCCCAACTACACCGCTAAGAAAGTGTTTGATTCGGGATTTTATTGGCCCTCCATATATCGTGATGCTCACAATATGGTTAAGCGATGTGATGTTTGCCAAAAGCAAGGCAATATCACACATAAAGACGAGATGCCTCAGAATTTTATACAAGAGTGTGAAATTTTTGATGTTTGGGGTATCGACTTTATGGGGCCATTCCCTTCGTCTAAAGGAAACAAATACATCCTTGTAGCCGTCGACTACGTTTCAAAGTGGGTTGAGGCCAAAGCTTTGCCTACTAATGACGCAAGGGTGGTTTGTAACTTTTTGAAGGCTCTATTCGCTAGATTCGGTGTGCCTCGCGCCATTATTAGTGATCGTGGGATTCATTTCTGCAATGACCAATTTGCTAGAGTCATGGCTAAGTACGGTGTAAACCATCGTCTTTCCACAGCCTACCACCCACAAACTAATGGCCAGGCTGAAATATCCAACCGAGGGCTAAAGCGAATTCTTGAAAGGACTGTGGGAGAGCATCGTGCCTCATGGGCTGATAAACTCGATGATGCTTTGTGGGCTTTCCGTACTGCTTACAAGACCCCGATCGGCTGTACGCCTTATCGTCTTGTGTACGGGAAAGCGTGCCACCTCCCCATTGAGTTGGAGCACAAGGCTTATTGGGCCTTGAAGTGGGCTAATTTTGATATAAACAAAGCCGGTGACCTACGCAAGATCCAACTCAATGAGCTCAATGAACTTCGGAATGAGGCTTATGAAAATTCTTTGATCTATAAGGAAAGAACTAAGCTCATTCACGACTCTAAGATCAAAAACCGAGAGTTCCATGTTGGAGACAAAGTCTTACTTTTTAACTCTCGGTTGAAAATCTTCTCGGGAAAGCTCAAATCTCGTTGGTCCGGCCCATTCACCATTTCCCAAATTTTTCCATATGGTACTCTCGAGCTCGCTCAACCTGATGGACCAAATTTTAAGGTGAATGGCCAACGAGTGAAGTTGTACTTTGGTGAGGACACCTCTAAGGAGGTGATTCCATCCCTCACCACGTTCCCCATGAACTAACTTTGGGTCGAGTCAGGCTCGTGACTCGGTTATCAAAAACAAGCGCTCCTCGGGAGGCAGCCCGAGTATCTATCCTTGCATGTTTTAATCCCCTAAGTGTAGGGGGGGACTTCTATATGTGTTTGCCTTTGTGTGGTGATGTGATTACAGGGATATGTGCACTCTTGGAATCTTTGAAGAACCGTGCTCCCGTGTTTATCCGAAATCCGGTTCTATCTCTCAACTATCGTGATTCAATTTTCTTCATACTCACATTTGAAATTGATCACTTTAGTCGTCTCTTCCTTAACTTGAGTTAACCAACGTGCACAATGTCCTAAGTGTAGGGGAACCTTTTCCCACATGCTTAAACATTGAGGACAATGTTTATCTTAAGTGTATGGGGGACTTCTATCGAAGTTTTAAGTGGACTTTTCCATGAAAATGCCTTCAATTAACCAGAAGATCCTATTTTTCAGCATTTTTCAAATTTTTTATTAACTTTGGCCATTTAGTTGTAATTTTAAAATTTTTAGCGTTGCTTTCATGTGTATATATTCCGCAATAAAGTCAAAAATATTAATAAAGTGGTGTAGCTAGTTTAGAAGTTTTTGACATATTAGGCCCGTTGCGTTTATTTTGACTCAACCCGAATAGACTTATCCAAGTTTATTCTAGCTAGTATCCTTAACCATGTAGACCTTAATTGGTTTATTAGGCTAAGTATCCACGAGTCTCATTACTTGAGATTTTAAATTGTGGAGGACGAGAAATGATAGAGTCAATTATAAGTCGATATTCTTGCGCAAGCTCACTTGGTGTAATTATTTGCCTATTCTCCCATCACTTGCTAATAATTTATCTGCAATAAGTAAGGTCTTACGATTTGAAAAGTTACTTAGCTTCTAGCCCAAGATCGTTTAAAAGTTGCTCGGTAATGATAAGAGTTCATAGCCAAGGCATAACTTATGAAGCGGGGCGCGAAGATTGGCGAGTCCGAAAAGGCCCTAACAAGGCATGAGGATTCAATTTTATTGCTGAAGATCCAAAGTGATGTGAAAAGCATTATTCCTAAAGTCAATATGAAGGATCAAGACTCACGACGAAAAGCAATCAACTCCCATAAAGATCATGGAGAAGTCTATCCGAAAAGACCCTAACAAGGTATGAGGATAAATAGATCCAAGTCCGAAAAGGAGGCGGATCGTTGTATCTCAAAATCCCAATTAGAGATTGAAGAAATAATCATGAAGTCGTGGTCAACAAAGTTGGAGTACCCCTCAAAAGTCTCCAAGTGAAGAAAACTCTATTATGATGAGAAGACCATTATCTCAAGAACGTCTCTCGAAGATATGAAGTATGAAGTACATGCCAAATATCGGCCCGAGAAAGGTCTCAAATCGTGAACCAAGTTATGCCAAGATATGAACTTTTTGATATCCCGAGAAGCAGTTTTAAGAGATTTTGTCCTTTAGCTAACTATTGATCAAATCGTCCTACTTTGCTTTCAGCCCTAATAAACTATCGAAATAAGTCCAAAAATGCATCTTCATGATCATTCTAAGACAAAAATAAAATATAAGAGATACACCTAGGAATAAGGGGGTTTAAGCATTTAATTAAGCCATGTGTGTAAGTGTTTGAATTGCTAACTTATAATAACAATGATCTCGTTTTTAAGCTTAGTTTGGGGAACGTGAAACTTGAGGGTGATAAATCTTCGCAGCAACAAAGCCCTAATGTAAGTCATCGATTTCTCCACAAGTTATTTCCATATAGCTATTTTCACGTGAAAATGGTTTTCTATCCCTTTGTTAATCTTTGAAGTTTTATTTCTTTAATTTTTGTTTAGTAGAATTTTAAATAAGGCCAAGGTTGATTAATTATGAGAAAAGTGTAAACTTGCTTTATCACTAAGCATTGCATGAGGGCATGGCAATGGTTAAGTGTAGGGGATTTGATAGGTGTGTAAACACCCATCCTTTTACCACTTAATTCAGGCTAAAACGAGACCAAAACACGTATTTAATATCATTTGTTTGGAATTATGCGTGGTTTTTGTGTTTATTGTGTTTTCAGAGCCAACCGGATAAATATTGAAGAAAACATGGGATTGCACGGGTTTTACTAAAGAAAAAGACTCAAGATAAAGTCTATTGTCCAAGAGATGCAAAAGATTTGAAGTCGCTGGGCCTATTCGAAGATTTATCGAAGAAAAGGACCAAAGATGGAAGATTTATATAAAGTCGAAGAAACTCAAGTCTATTAAACGAAGAAATTAAAAGACGAGTTGAATTTAATCGACAACAAATCCCTAATCAGAATCGAAAACGGAAGCTTTTCTGAAAAGACGAAAAGACAAGAAGAACGGGAGAGAGCCCACTCACCAACCAAAGGACAAGGCTATAAATAGCCTTGTCCTTTGGTTGGTGAGTGGGCTCTCTCCCGTTCTTCTTGTCTTTTCGTCTTTTCAGAAAAGCTTCCGTTTTCGATTCTGATTAGGGATTTGTTGTCGATTAAATTCAACTCGTCTTTTAATTTCTTCGTTTAATAGACTTGAGTTTCTTCGACTTTATATAAATCTTCCATCTTTGGTCCTTTTCTTCGATAAAT
Source organism: Glebionis coronaria (assembly GCA_025667525.1). Lineage (NCBI taxonomy): Eukaryota > Viridiplantae > Streptophyta > Magnoliopsida > Asterales > Asteraceae > Glebionis > Glebionis coronaria. The sequence goes on along the minus strand of CM046878.1, from coordinate 416,977,872 downwards.
CTTCGAATAGGCCCAGCGACTTCAAATCTTTTGCATCTCTTGGACAATAGACTTTATCTTGAGTCTTTTTCTTTAGTAAAACCCGTGCAATCCCATGTTTTCTTCAATATTTATCCGGTTGGCTCTGAAAACACAATAAACACAAAAACCACGCATAATTCCAAACAAATGATATTAAATACGTGTTTTGGTCTCGTTTTAGCCTGAATTAAGTGGTAAAAGGATGGGTGTTTACACACCTATCAGGTTACAGATTTAAGGATGGTTTTTGGTTGGTGTGTGTTGTTTTTTGGTGCGTTTCCAGTAAGAATGTTTGCAAAGGTGCGATTAGATTGGTGATCGGTATTTTCTTTGGTTGTATGTATAGATGAGGGGGGTTTAGGTTTTACATTTTGTGGTGTTTTCTGATTCATCTCAAACCTAGCCTTGGCAGCGAAAAGATGATATGATCCGATCCAGATCTTGTTGAGATCATTAATCAATGATTCAGTATTTTTAGGTTTTAGAAATCTAACAAAAGCGAATCTTTTACCAACCTTTGAGAGTTTCTTGGCGATGTAAACATCAGCGACTGTTCCATGTTTGATGCAGTGTTGACGAAGATCATTGATTCCAATAGATAGAGGGAAGTTTGTTACGTAAATTGTTGTGGTTACATCTTGGAGATTTTTGATATTAGGGTTTTTGGAAGGATGATGATCGCCGCTCATTGGAGAGGAGAAAAAAAAATAAAAAAAATAATAAAAAAATGGCATATTCTATCTTTGTTTGGAATATCCTTTCAGGATATTTTAATCCCTAGATTCGATCCAACCCACTAAAAGACAAATGGGAGCAGACTCTACGCCGATGGTTCCTTAGCGCCTACGGCGGTTCCTTATCGATAAGGAACCGCGGGCTGCAATAAAGAACCGCAGGAAGATATAGCCGTTGGACATTTGTCTTATAAATAGTGGACCATTCTCAGACTTTCAATCCACCTCTTTTGCACATAAACTTTCAGATTCTTACATACTTCTTAAATCACTCAAATCCTTGATCATTTGTTTGATTAAAACTTGTTTAGAAGTGAATTTTTCTCCTCCCATCTTTTCCTCTAAAAGTGCAAAGAGAAGAACACTATCATTGTTGAAGTGTTGTGTCTACCTCAAAGATCTATTGAAGATCCAAACTTATTTATTCATTGTTGTGAATATCTAAGTAGTTATGTCTATTTGGAAGTTGTGTATGTATTAGGGTTAATACTTAGTCTCAAAGTATATTGGTGTAGATTGGCTAGCTAAGATTAGGGCTCGACTTTTAGCTTAGAGTCGGAAATTGGTTAAGCGACGTTGTGTACAGTTTCTCCACCTTAAGGAGCTTGTTGATTAGTGAACTCTCGAGTAAGGAGTACTCGAGGAGTGGAGTAGGAACGAGGAGTGAGCTTTGTTGCCGAACCACTATAAATCCTTGGTGTTTGGTTTGATCTTTCCTTCCCATATCTCTTTACATTCTTTATTATTTATACTTGTGATTATTAGTTTAGTTACATTATACATTCACTATTCTTTATACTTGTGATTATTAGTTAGTTGCATTATACCTTGTTCATACTGTGTATAAGAAGGTTTCACATAAATACTCAAGCTTAAGTTTTTGAAAAATGATTTTTTAAAACCAAACTTTAACAAGCAAATTTAAGAAACTATTCAACCTCCTTCTAGTTTCTACAATTGGTATCAGAGCGTGGTTGCTCAAGGCTTTTTAAAATATATTGTATTTTAAAACTTGAATAGATCTATGGATTCCAACAAGTATCTAGAAGTGCAATCCATGCAAAGACCACCTCATTTTGAAACCGATAGTTTTATTTATTAGAAAAATAGGTTTGAGACTTATGTGAAATCAAAAGATTTAGATCTTTGACATGTTATTACCAATGGTAACTTTTTGCCATTTCAATATAATGAAGTTTCTAAAAGTAAGGAGATAGTTACTTTTGATAAACTTCATTATATTGAAATGGCAAAAAGTTACCATTGGTAATAACATGCCAAAGATCTAAGTCTTTTGATTTCACATAAGTCTCAAACCTATGAGGCAAAAATTTACCATTGGTAATAACATGCCAAAGATCTAAATCTTTTGATTTCACATACCAAAGATCTAAATCTTTTGATTTCACATGAGGCTAAAATGGTTATTTATAGTGCTTTACCAAAGAAAGAGTATGAAATGATTTTTATGTGTGAAACCGCTAAAGACATTTGGAATACTCTTTTAGTAACCCACCAAGGTAATAGCCAAGTCAAAGAAAATAAAATCGATCTTCTTGTTCAACAATATGAACAATTTGTCATCTTAGAAGATGAAACCATAGATAGTGTATTTGCTAGATTTAACACTATTATTAGTAGTCTAAAAGCACTTGATGAAGGTTTTTCTAGCAAGAACAATGTTAGGAAGTTTATTAGGGCGTTGCATCCCAAATGGAGAGCTAAAGTCACGACGATTGAGGAATCAAAGGATCTCGCCAAATTATTACTCGATGAACTCATTGGTAACTTGAAGGTTCATGGGATGATAATTTTGAAGGACTCGGAAATGGTGAAAACTAAGTGAAAGAAAGTCTATTGCACTCAAAGCCAATAAGACACAAATTGATCATGAAAGTTCCTCGGTTAGTGATGATGAGGAATATGCCTTGGCGGTTAGAGACTTTAAGAAGTTCTTCAAAAGACGAGGTCAATATGTGAGGCAACCAAACAACGACAAGAAACCCTTCTCCAAAAACCGATTTGCCAAAGACGATAAAGGTGATAGGAAATGCTTTAGATGTGGTTATCCAAATCATTTCATTGGTGATTGTCCTAAGCCTTCACGTGACAAGAACCACACGACGTTCGTTGGAGGTTCATGGAGCGATAGCGGTGAAGATGTTAATGACAACCCCAAAGATGAGAAGTGTCTCATGGCTCACACTTCTAAAGAGGTACTTTCCGAAACCGAGTATTATAGCAATACTAGTTCTTTTCAAGATGATAGTGAATAAGAAGGCCAATACAATAACTTGCATAAGCTTAGTCTAAAATTTATTGAAAAGAACAAAGTTCTAAAATCAACTAGAACTAAGCTTGAAAACGAGATTAGTGAGCTAAAAGAGAAAACCTTAGGCAAGAAAATGAAAACATTAAGAGCACCTCCATTAGACTTGAAAAGTTCATGAGAGGTACTAATGCTCTTGATGATATGTTAAACAAACAAATTCATTCTAAGGAAAAACTTGGGTTAGGATATAACACTAATGAAGCATCAACTAGTAAACCAAAACAAGTTAGGTTTTCAGAAAAACAGTCCCCTGCACGCGATGCTCCAATATATGGGGCGGTTCCTTATCGCTATGGAACCGCCAATGGAGCTATGGAACCGCGTCCAGAATAAGAGTTTTGTGAAAATCCTGAATTTTCTGAAAAGTCAATTTTAGGTGAAGGACCAAAACATATTCTTATTAACAAGGTCAAAGTACCTATAATCGAAAACCCTACTCTAGATAAATTCTACAAGCCCTTGAGTAAACCTCTAATGGGAACTAAAAACTTATCTAGATAAACATCTACTCCTCCAAGAGTACGAAATGAATCTAAATCTAGAAGTAGAACACCTACGCCAAAAAGAGATGATCAAGCTAAACCACGACCTAGGAGTAAAACCCCAACACCTAGGAGGAATAATAATAATACTAGATCAAGATCAAAGACACATAGGAGAAACTATGGACAACAAAATGGCCATATGAATTGGAATAATTTTCAACAACAATACTTTTCCCCATAGGGAATGTCTTCTTCTTTCATGCATCCCAACCAAATGCAAGGGATGTTTGGAACTAACAATTTTGGACCCATGAGATATTGGGGACCAAATGTTTGATCTTGTGTGTTGTTACCTAGATATGCTTGGGAATCGATCTAGAGCCCGACGAATGGATTAAGGATAGTGGTTGTTCTAAACACATGACGGGTAATCGAAGTTTGTTCTCACACTACAAAGCATATGATGGAGGTAACGTTACATTCGCTAGTAATAGACGTGGTAATATCATTGGCAAAGGTACGGCCTCTTTTGACTCTATAACTATAGAAAACGTAGAGCACATAGATAACTTAGGTTTTAACCTTCTAAGTATAGGTCAAATTTGTGACAATAAGTGTAAGGTCATCTTTTCAGAATATGACAGTGAAATTGTAAAAGATGGGAAAGTCATTGGAAAAGGTGTTAGAAAGCATGGGCTTTATGTCATGAAGGTTAATAGGAAGTCAAAGGACAACTTATGTCTAGCGACTTTAGATGATAGTTCTACGCTTTGGCATAGGAGATTAGGTCTCTAAGGAGTTGGTAAGACATCTCCCCAATATGAAGTTTGATAGTCACTTTTGTGATGCTTGCAAAATTGGGAAGCAAGTTCACTCAAGTCACAAAGCCAAGAATTTGGTTTCGACCTCTCGGTGCTTAGAGCTCTTACATATGGATCTCTTTGGACCTTCCGCCATACGGAGTTATGGAGGTAACCTTTATACCTTAGTTATAGTTGACGACTACTCTAGATTCACTTGGACTAGATTTTTGGCGTCTAAGAATGAAGCTTTCGATCACTTCGAAACCTTTAGTCGAAGAATTCAAAATCAACTAGGATGTTCACTTGTCTCTATTAGGACGGATCATGGTAGGGAATTTGATAATGAAGTGCAATTTGGCGCCTTTTGTGAAGCTCATGGTATTACCCATAACTTCTCGGCTCCTCGCACTCCACAATTAAATGAGGTAGTTGAAAGGAAGAATAAGACCATCCAAGAGACGAGCAGGACGATGTTAAATGAGCAATCTTTGCCTAAAAAAATTTGGTGCAATGCCGTGGACACATCGACTTACATTCTCAACCGAATTCTTATTCGACCTTTTCTAGGAATGACCCCCTATGAGATTATTAAAGGTAAGAAGCCCTCATTGGAATACTTTAGGGTGTTTGGAAGCAAGTGCTCATTCTCAACACCAAAGATTACCTTACCAAGTTTGACCCAAAGTCTTACGAAGGTATCTTTTTATGTTATTCTCAAACTAGCAAAGCCTACATAATCCTCAATAGAACCTCGGGTGTAATTGAAGAATCACTTAACGTAACATTTGATGAAACCCCACCTTCATATAAGACACCACCTTTGGTAGATGATAACTTAGATGAAATAGACATAGTTAATGCCAAAGATGTTAGAAACATAGGAGTTGAAGACCTTAGTGTTGAAAAGGGAGTAAACATTAATGAGTATAAGGATCATGCTCTTGATAACGTCATAGGCGAATTAAATCAAATGACCCTAAGATCTCAAGTCCAAAATCAAAGTAACTTCTTTTGTTTCGTCTCCTTGATTGAACCAAAGAATGTTAAAGAAGCTTTGATGGATGAGAGTTGGGTCATCCTATGCAAGAAGAATCGAATTAATTCATTGCTAATGACGTTTGGGAACTTGTTTCTCCGCCTAGAAGTTCGACCATCATAGGAACCAAATGGGTATTTAGGAATAAGTTAGATGAGAATGGTGTTGTGTCTCGTAACAAGGCTAGACTTGTAGCTCAAGGCTATAATCAACAAGAAGTATTGATTATGATGAGACATACGCATCCGTAGCTAGATTAGAATCCATTAGAATCCTCTTAGCTTACGCTTGTGCTTTAGACTTTAAGCTTCAACAAATAGATGTAAAGAGTGTATTTCTTAATGGTATGATCAATGAGGAGGTATATGTGGCTCAACCTCCTAGCTTCATTGATTTTGAGAAACTGGATCATGTTTACAAGCTTAAGAAAGCTCTTTATGGTCTCAAACAAGCACCCAAAGCTTGGTATAATAGACTTAAAGCGTTTCTTGTAAAACATGAGTATACCATGGGGATGGTAGACAATACACTCTTTACAAAGAAGAAAGGTTCTCACCTCATTATCGTACAAATATATGTTGATGACATTGTATTTGGTTCAACTTGTCAATCATTGTGTGATGACTTTGCCAAAATCATGCATGACGAGTTTAAAATGAGTATGATGGGAGAAATTAACTTCTTTTTAGGACTCCAAATTAAACAAATGGACGATGGTATTTTCTTTAATCAATCCAAGTATGTTAAAGAAATGCTAAAGAAATTTGGGTTAGAAGACTCTAGACCAATGAAGACCCCTATGGCATCGGATACTAAACTCACCATAGATGATGATTGTGAGTCGGTAGACAACACCAAATATAGAGGTATGATTGACAGTTTGTTGTACCTAATGGCAAGTCGACCGGATATCATGTTTAGTGTTTGCCTTTGTGCTCGCTTCCAAGAGGCTCCCAAAACCTCTCACCTTAAAGCGGTTAAGCGTATCTTCCTATACATTAAGGGTACTATACATTTAGGATTATGGTATCTTAAAGGGACCAGCGTAGAAACCATTGTCTACGCGGACTCGGATCATGCGGAAGACTATGTGGACCGGAAAAGCACTAGTGGGGTTTGTACCTTCATGGGTTGTTGTTTAACTTCTTGGTTCTCTAAGAAACAAACCGCTCTTGCTATATCCACCACGGAAGCCGAGTATGTGAGTGCCGGTAAAGCTTGTCAACAAGCTCTATGGATGAAGCAAGCACTTGTTGATTACAAGATTTCTCTTGATGATGTTCCCATCATATGCGATAACAAGGGTGCAATAGACCTTAGCAAGAATCCCGTGCAACATTCGCGAACTAAGCACATAGAGATTCGCCACCATTTTCTTAGGGATAATGTTCAAAAGGGGAACATTTCGATAGAGAAGGTACCCTCGGTAGAAAACTTAGCCGATATCTTCACTAAGCCACTTAAGAGGGAACCTTTTAATTACTTGCGTCTAGGTCTAGGCTTAATGGAACATATTCCTTAATTGTGCATTCTTATTATCTTTTACTCCCTTCGTCCCTAAATAAATGTCCACCGTTGACTTTCAAAGTCAATCGTTTTAAACTTTGACCTTAAATTATTTTGTTTGTGTTATATAATACTTGATACAAATCATACGAATGGATTGAGTTTTAAATATATTTTCATTAGTATAACTTTCATCAAGTATTATATAATACGAACACAATAATTTAAGGTCAAAGTTTACAAAAAATGGTCCTAAAAGTCAAACGTGGACATTTAATTAGGGACGGAGGGAGTATCTTTTAAGTCTTTTCTTTCTTTGAGTTCTTAAGTTTAATAAACTCTTTTTGGAAAACTTCTCTTCTTTTTCAAAATTCTCAAAGCTTTTTCGAAAATGGTCGAGAAATGTTTTTGCATTGTTAATTCAATCTGAAAACTTTTTTCATAGCTTCTTGCTATTCATAATGAGCTTACATAATTCATATGTATGGGTCTCTCAAATATAGCAAGAACAAAATAGAACTATGGAGGATCATTGTGTCATGACCTTGTGTCTAGTTCTACACACCTCCTACATTGATTTTATTAAAAAATCTATGTATTTTGGTCTAAACCTTGTTTGGTGAGCTCTTGTGTGTTTTCTTTGTCTATATTTACTTCTTAGCATATCCCCATGATTAGTAAGACTAGAAAAATAGGATTTGCTGAATTGGAAAATCCTCCCTCATCACCAGACTCAACCCACTGTGGGCAGTTCTTTATTGATACCGTGGTTCCCCAGTAATAAGGAACCACCGGCTGAATTAAAGAACCGCGCCCAGTACCTTTCTTTTCGGGAATTCCTGAAACTCCAGATTTGTTCCAACACTTTTTAGAATCTTTGTTTCAACCCTTTGACCACCCCCAAATTATCTTGGACTTTCTCTATATAACCTTAAGCATTTTGCATTCTTTCTCAAAAGAAAATGTCTTATTCCCAAAATGAAAGCTTTGATTCTCTTCCATTCTCTCCAATTGCTTTCAACCCCAATTCACCCAAGAACACTCAAAATCACACCTCTTCTCCTTCTAAGAATGTTGATTATGGAACTTCTTATCTTCCACCACTAGCCTTTACCTCCTATTTTCTATAAGTATGAGATCTCTACCAAGCCACCACCACCTCCTTCCGCCACTACCGTGTCTTTTATCTAAGCATTGGTTGCTTATCTTCAAGACATCTAGTTCAAGCAAATATTAGAGTTCTAGCTTAACTATGATTAGATTTATGCTTTTTATTTTGGTTTGTGGTTATGTCTCATACATCTTTGTATGATTTATTTCCTTGTATCTTTTATCATGTTTTCTTTTAACATGACTTATCTTGGATCTTTTGTTTCTTATTTTTTTGTGATCTTTGCTATATCTTGTTGGGTGTCTCTTCTCTTCTACTAACCCTTCTATGTAGCTTGTCACCATATTTCGATTCCTTGGTGCTCCAAGCAAGGGGGAGTGAGCACCAAGGGGGAGCATTTGCAAAGTCCGGTTCTTTTCTTCTTCAAAGGCTTTTGCAACCTTTTTGCTTCGACAAAGGGGGAGAAATGCTAAAATCGTCTTCGAAAATCTTGTTTTATTAGATGATTGAGTTTATGGATTGTCAGAATCAAAAAAGAGAGATTGTTAATGCAATGATGCCTAAAAACGTTACTTGCATTTTTCGGCCTCGCTTTGTTTTGATTACGACAATATGTAAAAACAAGCATTTACGAAAACAATGAAAAATGAATTCTTGAGTTCTAGTATTTTTCATTTCAACCATTATCACTTAAGGTATGAACAAACAAGTAATTATACTAATTAAGTGATCAAGGATTTAATCTTTTCTTAAAACTCATTTTTTATTAAGTGTGACAAAGTTTTATTATTAAACTTTCTTTGTAAGAAAGTGTTTTATTAAATTAATTATTTGAAAATTTGAAATTTGAAAATGGCATATTCTATCTTGGTTTGGAATATCCTTTCAGGATATTTTAATCCCCATATTCGATCCAACCCACTAAAAGACAAAAAGGAGCGGACTCTACGTCGGTGGTTCCTTAGCGCCTATGGCGGTTCCTTATCAATAAGGAACCGCGGGCTGCAATAAAGTACTGCAGGCAGATATAGCCGTTGGACATTTGTCTTATAAATAATGGACCATTCTCAGACTTTCAATCCACCTCTTCTTAAATCACTCAAATCCTTGATCATTTGTTTGATTACTACTTGTTTAGAAGTGAATTTTTCTCCTCCCATCTTTTCCTCTCAAAGTGCAAAGAGAAGAACACTATCATTGTTGAAGTGTTGTATCTACCTCAAAGATCCATTGAAGATCCAAACTTATTTATTCATTGTTGTGTCATTGTTGTGAAGATCCAAGTAGTTGTGTCTATTTGGAAGTTGTGTATGTATTAGGGTTAATACTTAGTCCTCAAAGTATATTGGTGTAGATTGGTCCTAGCTAAGATTAGAGCTCGACTTTTAGCTTAGAGTCGGAAATTGGTTAAGCGACGTTGTGTACGGTTTCTCCACCTTAAGGAGCTTGTTGATTAGTGAACTCTCGAGTAAGGAGTACTCAAGGAGTGGAGTAGGAACGAGGAGTGAGCTTCATTGCCGAACCACTATAGATCCTTGGTGCTTGGTTTGATCTTTCCTTCCCTTATCTCTTTACATTCTTTATTCTTTATACTTGTGATTATTAGTTTAGTTACATTATACATTCATTATTCTTTATACTTGTGATTATTAGTTAGTTGCACTATACCTTGTTCATATTGTGTATAAGAAGGTTTCACATAAATACTCAAACTTAAGTTTTTGAAAAAGGATTTTTTTAAACCAAACTTTAACAAGCAAATTTAAGAAACTATGCAACCCCTCCTTCTAGTTTCTACAAGTTCAATCTCTTCTTTGTATCACAGATGTGTGATAAAAAGAACAAGGTACTCTTTAAGATACAGACTGCTTGGTACTCTCCAAAGGCTTTGTGATGCCTAAGGAATCTTAAGTACTGCTTAAAGTACCCACGCAAGAAAACATGTATACCTTTAATCTTCATACTATCACTCCAACAGGTGGTATTACATGCTTGTTAGCTAAAGCGTCTAATGATGAGTCTAATTTATGGCATATGAGGTAGGTCATGTGAACTTTAAGAACCTAAACAAAATTGTTAAGGGAAATTTGGTTAGATGACTTCCTACCAAATCTTTTCAAAATGATCTCACATGTATTGCTTGTCAAAAAGGAAAACAACATAGAACCTCTTGTAAGACCAAGACTGTCAATTTTGTGACTAAGCCTTTGCAACTCATACATATGGATTTGTTTGGTCCAATTTCTGTTAGGAGTATAAGTCACAAGACCTTTTGCTTAATTATAACTGATGATTATAGTTGATTCAGTTGGGTATTCTTTTTGTTACATAAGAATGAAACCAAGGAGTTACTTAAAGACTTTGTCACCTTAGTTGAGAAACAATTCACTAAACAAGTCTTAATCATAGGTCAGATAATGGACATAATTTAAGAATGCTGAATTAGATGAATTCTGTAGGTCTAAAGGGATCAAGAGACAATTTAGTAATCCTAGGACTGCACAACAAAATGGAGTAGCTAAAAGGAAAAATATGACATTATTTGAGGCTACTAGAACTATGCTAGTTGATTCTCTTTTGCCAAACACCTTTTGGGCAGAAGCAATCAATATTGCATGTTATGTGTTAAATAGAGTATTAGTGACCAATCCTCATAACAAAACACCTTATGAACTTTTGACTAGTATCAAGTCAATCATAAGTCACCTAAGACCTTTTGGGTGTCATGTTTCTATTTTAAATACTCTTGATCAGTTGGGCAAGTTTAATGAAAAGTCTGATCCAAGATATCTAGTAGGATATTCTTTGCAAAGTAGAGCATATAGGGTTTATAATTTGACAACACGTAGGGTTGAAGAAAATGCCCATGTCAACTTCCTAGAGAATAAGCCTAATATCCCAGGAATAGGTTATGCTTGGATGTTTGATTTGGATTATCTAACTAACTCCATGAATTACTATTCTGTGCAACAAGAATGTCAAACTAACAATGCAGGTAAAAAGACTAGTACAACTAGCTCAGGTACTCATAAGGAAAGTCCTTCTTCATCAGACTCTCCAGATGATGATGATGTTCATATCTATGTAGCACATCTGCCTACTGTCTCACCAATAGTTGTTAGCCCACAACAAAAGCAACCAGTGATACCAAATGATGATCAAGCCTCACATGATGAACTTCAGAGGCTTATGTATCAAGAAAAGAATGCTATGACAATAACTATCCTAAAAATCGCAACCGAGGCTCCGGCCGCGGACGTGATCAGACATACAAATGATTAGTAGTCCAACCGATCTGCCAATTTTGGGCATTATAACCTAAAATTTTATTTCTATCTGTTTCACATCTCGAGACACATGTCAAGACACCAGTCAAGACACATGTTTCACGTATACTTTCTGAAGACACATGTCAAGACACCAGTCAAGACATATGTCACGCTTACATTTCTCAAGACACGAGTCAAGACACATGACTCACGTCTAATTATGGAACATTTCTAAGAAATTCATGGTACCCTCCAAGGGTATATCCATTTTGTTGTGCCATGTATTAATCAGGCCACAAGAATTTCAGTACCATTACCGGTGCATCAGTGGGAACTATCACGTTTTCCGATGACACTTTCATTTCTTGTAACTATAACTCATAGATTCATGACCATGAAGGACGCCTTTCGTATTCCCACTAATACGAAGGTTTTCCTTCAGCTTAATGATGAGATCCAAGCTGCAAACGCATTTCCTCGGACAGACACGAGTTAAATTTTATCCTAATTATGGACTATGAACAACACACCATACTACGATTCATAATTATGTACAGTAATGTTCAGGCTCCTGAATACATTCAGCTTGATTTTCCATCGGGAAAATCTGTACAAATTATCTATGCTTACAAGCATGTGCGTTGTTAGCCATGGCCGCTAAAATTTTCTAGTTGTCAGTTGATTATTCCAAGATCTTCTCATACATTTCAGAAGAACCTACAAGGAGAAGGACAGTAACATGAGATTATGTGTCGACTACCGTCGACTTAAACAAATCACCATTCATGACCGTTATTCTCCTCCACGTATTGACAACATGTCCAATCGACCTTATAGTGTTAATCACTTTTCCAGGATCGAACTCATGATCATGCTGCCAACAGTGACGAGTGAAAAAGCAGGACATGTCCATGACTGCTATTCGTTCATGACTCGGTCATGCTAGATTTATGATTTTGAATTAGTCTCATCAATTCTCCAACATCATTATGGAAGGATAACCTGATTTCCTCTAAGTCTAGAGAAGAACAGGAGACCATATCTGCTCGATGTTGCAAATTCTATGACAAGAGAAGTCTTACATGGAATTTTTTTTTCAATATCAATTTTGTTTGATTACAGTGACACACTGAATCACATTGGTTTATACGGTTAATCTTACCATGACTCTGCTTATGCGTAAAGGAGAGAACCCTACACTACATTAGGTGTTCTAGAAAATCCTACGCTAGGAGAAGTCTAGATTCAGAGACTCAGAGTTTCGCAACCTTCTATGTATCAAGTTTCTACGAAGCAGGATACAACTACGTCTTCTGAAATGCTTCTCCTATCAAGCATTTCAAAGAGGAGCAGTTGTATGATATCAAAACTCTAGTCGCTCCTTACCAAACAAGCTTTTAAGTCAAACTGTTAAATGCTTTTCGCTTACCGCTCCAAAATGCTTCAAAAAGCTTGCTGCCATGAGTCAATGTAACAATGATATCGTCATAGAAAATGAAAATAAACTTCCAGTGCTTTTGCCTTATTTTGGCTCCTACTCCTACTCCTTATCTAGGAAGCCACTCGACCTAAGGGAGAGGTGCTAAAAAATGAAGTTGTGCAACTGATAGATAAGCAACGATTTAAGAAGTAAACGGAGCACATGAACATTTTATGGCAAAAGATCAATTTTGCAGGTTTTGCGGTCAGTTTCTCCATAACTAAGTAAGAGACGAGATTTGATAAGGGATATTTGAGCGCAGTCAAAACTTAAAAAAACTGAGAAATAGACTTATTTTACCAAGTTTCTTCTTCATTTGTTCTACAACCAAAGTTACATTTAAATAGGAAAATGATAATGCAACTCTAAGTGTGCGTTTAGTTGGAAAATATTTCCTTTATTTTTTATTTTCTGTTTTGTAGAAAAAGAGAAGAGATTTCCATTTTCACAAAACACTTAAAATTATAAAAAAACGCATTTTATTGGAGAAACATGTGTTTGTGTTTTCCGTTTTGCAAAACTATATTACATGCTCAATTGTTCTTGTTTGTATCTCCATTCTTTATATATTTTTTTAATATTATAAAAATATTTTGAAAACGCAAAAACATTTATCATAAACTAACCAATCAAATAATTTTACATTTCGTCGTTTTATACGTTTTCGTCTCATTTTATGTTTTTGTCAGTACTTTCATTTGTGGTCAATTTTTTTACGTTTTTGTCAGAACTTTTATATTTTGTCAGTTCTTACGTTTTTGTTCGATTTATTACGTTTTCGTCAGTAATTTTATATTTTCAGCTCTTTTAAGTTTCGTCAGTATTTTTACGTTTTTGTCAGTTACGCTTTTGTTTGAATACGTTTTCGTCATTATTTTCATCATTTTTAGCTTTTTTACGTTTTCGTCTGTATTTTTGCGTCTTTGTCAGTGTTTACGTTTTTTCGATTTATTACGTTTTCGTCAGTATTTTTAACTTTTGTCGATTTTTTATGTTTTCGTCAGTATTTTTACGTTTTTGTTCGGTTTATTACGTTTTCGTCAGTAATTTTTTTATCCTTTTTCAGTTTTTTTCGTTTTCGTCAGTATTTTTACGTTTCTGTCAGTTTTTACGTTTTTCTTTAATTTATTAATTTATCTTCAGTACTTTTATCTTTCATTTTTTAACGTTTTCGACAGTAGTTTTACGTTTTTGGTCAGTTTTTACGTTTTCTTCAGTTTTTTTATATTTTGTTGGATTTTTTTACGTTTTCGTCAGTATTTTTACGTTTTGGTCAGCATTTTCATGTTTTCGTAAAAAAACTGACTATAAAGTAAAAGTACCGGGGAAAACGTAAAAATACTGACAGAAACGTAAGTATACCGACGGAACATAAAAAACGAAGAAAACAATAAAATATCGATAAAAGCGTAAATATAGTGATTAAAACGTAAAAAATTGAAGAAAACGTAAAAATACTAATGAAAACGTAAACATATTAACGAAAATGTTAAAATACTGAAGAAAACGTAAAAAAATCAGACGTAAACGTAACAATACTGACAAAAACGTTAAATACCGAAGAAAACGTAAAGCTCGAAAAAAAAACATTTTCGTTATGGTGGTGAGAGGGTGTTAGGGTTTGGTTGAATGTTATTAAGAAAATAAGGCTGTTAAACGTAAACATATTAACGAAAATGCTAAAATACTGAAGAAAACGTAAAAAAATGAGATGTAAACGTAAAAATACTGACGAAAACTTTAAATACCGACGAAAACGTAAAAGCTCGGAAAAAAAACATTTTCGTTATGGTGGTGAAAGGGTGTTAGGGTTTGGTTGAGTGTTATTAAAAAATAAGGGAAAAACATATATGGTGTGTTCAAGGGGAAACACGGAAAACAAATAAAAGTTGTTTTCTTGTTTTATGTATAAGAGTAAAAGGTGTCACGAAGAGGTTTCCTCTCTTCACTTGTGTCACCTTAGCGCCACATCATCTTAATTAACCAAAACAAAAAACCAACTAAACACCCCCTCACTCACAACTAGTCTCTCTCCTCTTCACTTGGATCCAGAATTATACTCTTCCACCAACCAGGAATCGCCACATCACATGTGGAGCCCGTTTTTTCTCTTTTTCCTCTCGTTGAAGTCTGGCGAAGGGGGAGCGACCAGGGAGGGGTGGGTGTCGCGGCAAGCACCGGCGAGGGTGCCACCTCGGACCGGCGAGGGCCCCTCGCCGTGACACCGTTTACTCTAAAAGAGCAAAATAAGAATTTTATGTTTTTTAAAGATTTTTTTTTGAAAAACGCAATTTGTGTTTTTTCTTGTTTTCTAAAAAACATTTAGTGAAAAACACCTCTAAGTAAACGCAGCCTAAGTTTTAGGAACGAGAAATTAAACATTGGATGATGCTATGTGAATGACAGTAGCGGTCCATATTTTGCTTTTAATCTCTAAAAGGTGTAAATCCGTGAAAATACCTTCCTCTCGTACATTTTCTGATGGCAACTTGACCCTTTTTTAAGGATCCGACCTCAAGAAATGAGTTTCCGTCTTAGCGACATATTTAGTCTAAGAGTTGGGTTCAAATTCTGTCTATCACCATTTCAACTGAGCGTTTGTAAAGTAAGAAATGGTAGTAGGCGAGGCAAGCCCCAGTTGGTCATATTTGGTTACTAATCTAATGCACGATTCTTGTACATTAATCCACCTGAGTGTAGGAAGTTAAATATATATAGTGCTATCGTCAGTTGCACATATCATCTAACCAATTAAGTTATTTTAAGGAATAGTGCGCGTGACTAAGTGCAGGAAGTATTTCCAACTTTAATATGAATCAAGGCTAGAAACACGAATTTATTTTCACTTACTCATGCTAAAGAAAGGCTAGAAACACATGTTTCCTTGACCGGGTACCATGCCATTTGGAGAAATTGAGATATTCTGCAGCGCGAAATTCACATTGCGAAGCATATCTCATCAGTGTCCGGTGATATCGAGGGACATCCTAGCTCTGCCCAAGTTAAGAAACATGAAGCGTTTGTGGATATCATACTGTATAATTTTGCTGCCATCGATCTTGAGTTAGTACGATCATAAGTTAAAAGTATGTCACAACTAGAATTCTAAAGAGAAAAACGAAGTAGGAAGATCTATGTAAGTGAACAAAACTTTTGATTATCAAAAGTATATGAATACAAGGATAATATATAGCAAAACACAATTGTTTTACTACATTACATCTCATTGTATTTTTGCCTCATAACATTCTTGATTTTTGATTTATTTAGTATGACATTCTTTTATCCCCCTAAGATCCTAAAATTTAAGTACACACTGAGACTCAACGGACAAAACTCCCGCTAGCAACATTTTTGCGCAGGCGAGAAGAGTCTCTTCATTAATGGCTTATGGTTAGTACCATGTCTTTGGTGTAAGCCATTTTCACCGTCTTGCCTTCTTTCTAGAGATGCTCGATTTAACTTGCATTCTCTATATCTCTTTGTCTTGATACTCGTAAGTATGTTATGTACCGTCTCTTGTTCCCTTGTCTGAAGATTGCTTTACCGAACAAGCAACTACTTGAGCCCAATGGCGCAACTTTGTCTTAACGTTTTGGGGATCTTCTCCTGAAAAATTAGCATGAAAGATATGGATCCATTGTTAAATTATACTATATAAGTGTAAATTAAAGATAATATTTCTTATGATATAGCAGAAGGATCGTATATTTTTTATTGACATACCTTGGCTACATATTTTCCATGAGTCCTCACTACTAATCGATGAATATCCTTCATCTAATGATTTTGATGACGATGATCCAAAACCTGAAAACTTTGATCTTGGTGAACTTGCACCTGCACGTGGGCTCGAGACAGGGCTACCTAGTCTATTTACCGCAAAATAAAAATCAAGGGCAGGCAACGTGTTGGCTAGATCTTGGCCACCTTTTTCTTCATTAAAGCCAAAACCAAGCTCAATGCAACCTTTGAGCTCATCAACATCCTCATCAGATAAATGTTCATTAGGATTTGAAATGGATATTTCCCTACTTCGTTCTTGTTTGAGCATTTGGCGACGCTTCTTTTCCCATGCTAAGTCACGGTTGGTCTCCAACATTGATAGCTGTCTTGAAAGGATCTTTTTCGAGTTTTTCCTAAATTGGGGTGCATTCTCCAAGTGTTTAAGCTCCTCGATTTCAGAATCATAAGGAGATTTTGATAATGAAGAAGAACAAGAAGCCATGGTCTCAACCATTGTAGAGCTACCCATATGTTTATATACTTCCCAAGATGGACCAAGAGATATTAATATCGTCGAAATCAATTCAAAAAGAGATGGCGTATGTTGCGTTGTTGGGGCGACCAGAATGGAACAAGTTTGGCCGCCTCAACAACAACGGTGTAAGAATTCTAGGGGGATGAAAGTTTATAAATGAAGTCAAGATAAAGAGGTATAGTGAATGAAGGCCTGTTTTAGACCCTCTTATAATCCTTCTATTTGTTGAAATGGATGAAATTGGTGCAGAAATTTAAGGTCTTCCATTTTTCTTATTATACGCATTGAAACTAATGGACAATAGTTACTTAAGTTTGAGGTTTAGAGAACATATAGGACATTGTTTCATCATTTGAAAATATAACAATGATGATTCATCTACATAAAAGTAGCAAGGAAAAATACCTTGACATGGGGAATATGCTTCCAAGTTTATCCAATGCTTGGCGCCTTTTCATTTTTGAATGTATAAAAACACATTATCTCAAAGAAAATGCATAAACATAAAGTTTACGTGAGATGTAGGCAAAACAATTCAAACAAGTTGTTCTAAATTTCTTATTCATTGATCCACTAAAAAATGATCAATAACCAATGATTTACTATGTGAATTTAAGCGTCAAATTGCTTTAATTATAAGTAGTATACCCACGTACACAAAACTCTACTGATCATGTTCAAATTTCAATATTATCTTTATATGGGAGAAGATCTCACACACCCTTATTAATCAAATTTTTCATGGATAAATCCACACTCTTAATCTCTAAATGATGTTGTGATTAAAACCCCTCTTTTTTATAACTTACCTTTATTATATCAAAAAAAAAAAAAAAACATAACAAACTCGGGATGGAACCCGATCCTCACTCCCATCGGCGACCACCACAACCACCTCCACCCAACCGCCGACCACCACAACAACCTCATCTCCCACCTTTTTCAGGCGACCACCACAACAACCCCACCTTCTTCCCGCGACCACCACAACAAACCAACCTTCTTCCTGCGTCATCCACACCAACCCACCTTTTTCCGGCGATCTCCACTCCAACCCACCTTTTCCATACATATATGAAGCTGATGCCAATGTTATTGAAGATGCATATAGTTGTTGTTTGTAATATAGGTAAAGTACATGTTATGATTGTTTATGCACACCATGTGTTTGATGAAATGACACAATGATAATCACATGTGATTTAGCAAGTTTTAAGTTATGAAACATTTAACTGTATACAGAAGAAGACAAAGAGATGATTGTACAAGAAGAAGACAAAGTAATAACCTACAAGGTTAGTGAAACATTTAACTGAGAATGACTCATACATGAGTCACGTGACTCATGTATGAGTCAGTGTGACTCATGCATGAGTTAGTGTGTGACTCATGCATGAGTCAGTGTGACTCATGTATAAGTCACTGTGACTCATATATAAGTCACTATGACTCATGTATGAGTTAGTGTGACTCATGCATGAGTCAGTGTGACTCATACATGATTTATGTTCACTTATTAACTTGTTTCATGTTTATGTTCAAGGTTCTCCGTAATCCTGGAGATGGATCAGTTAAGTGTACGTGTAGGCATTTTATGCGTTATGGTTTTCTTTGTCGCCACATATTTTGTGTTTTGAAGAACCGCGATCTTGAAGAGATTCTAGAGAAGTACATTTTAAGGCGTTGGAGAAGGGATTTGATACCGCTTTCATTAAGAAGAAACACAAGCAGATACGGAGAGAAGAACAAAACAATTTAGAGACTAACAAATGAGGCTAACTTTCACATAGACGAGTGCTTGTTTCGGTTGAGTAAAGATGCAGAAAAATAGGAGAATCAAATACAACAACTACTTCAAGTGTTGAAAACATGTGTTGAGTATCTGATTTAATTTTCTATTTTTCTTTTATTGAAGTGTTGAAAACATGTGTTGACTATTTGATTTAAATTTATGATTTCTTTTATTGAAGTGTTGAAAACATGTCTTGAATATGTGATTTGAATACTATGTATTGAATATCATGAGTCACCTGACTCATGCATGAGTCGCCTGACTCATGCATGAGTCATATAAATTTGCAAGTGTTTATAAACACTTTTACATTTGATTGTTGTCATTTCTACACTTAATACAGTTTTATAAATATGTAAAAGTGCTTTTAACAGTTAAAACATATTTTGAGTCATTATGACTCATGCATGAGTCAATGTGACTCATGTATGAGTCACTGTGACTCATACATGAGTCACTCATATATCATACAATTCCCGACTCATATAAAAAGGGTCTGTGCGAAAACAGACGTAGGATATAAAAGGTAACACTTTTTCATTATATATACATGCAAAAGGGTACAATAAAGAACTACAAAAAGAAACTGGGAAAGGGAAACTAGTTACAGACTTAACACCTTAACAAAGTTATTGTCCCAAACCTATATTCAAATAGACAACACATAAACACAAGACAGATTAATCATTATCATCGCCCCAATTGTTACAACGTGAGCCCATCATGATCAAACTTGAACCAACAACATGCTACAAATCTGAGAGAGAGAATCACCACCTTTGAGAGCATAAACCGGGGGACTAAACAAACAACTCATTAGTAGGAAACCTTTTAGGACGTGCAAGTAAAGGCATCTGTCACTGTGCGACGAGCTTAAGCTGGAGCTTTCACCAACTGTACTGCTACGGTGGTTGTTGTTTATCCTCTTCGATGTCCTGCCCTTGGTAGTTTTTGTAGTATGGTGATATGCACATAACTTGACTACTAAATCAGTTGCATCCTTTGCAACATTCATAGCAACAAACCTGGATTACAAAACAAATGAAGCTTTTGCTCAATAATAGATAATGACTCATAATGAGTCATAATAGAAAACAAATGAAGCTTTTACATGAGTCATAGTGACTCATACATGAGTCACATCGACTCATACATGAGTCACAGCGACTCATACATGAGTCACAGCGACTCATACATGAGTCACATCGAGTCATAGCGAGTCATAACCTGTAATCATAAGTCACACTTCTATAATCAGCTTATCAGCTACAAAAATCGGCCCAACTTCCATAAAAATGCTCACTCATAAATTGAAACTTGCTAAAGCACATGTGATTATCATTGTGTCATTTCATCAAACATGTGGTGTGCATCAACAATCATAACATGTGTTTTACCTAGAGTAGATATGAAATCTTCCAAGCAAAATCAAAATGAAACAAAAACATAAAAACAAGCATAATCAAAACAACTTACAATCATTGACATGAAACTTAGCGCTAAATATTAAGGTTTTGTGGTGTGGATTTGATCGGGATAATGTGGATCTCGTCGTGGTTGCTGCTGGTAGTTGTTGGTGGTGGTGGTGTTGGTTGGTGGTGGGGGTGGTGGTAATGGCGGTGGTGGGTGGCGGTGGTGGGAGGTAGTGGTGGGTTGATGGGTGTTGTTTTTAATGAATACGGTTGAAAAAAGATGAGAGGGTTTTTGTTTATTTATTTTTTAATCTAAGCCGTTGGATGTAAAATTGTTGGATGGTGGGGATTAGTCCATAAGGACTTTGCAAAAAAATAGGACTCTATAAAACTTTTGGCATCTTTATATTCCTGCCGGTCCTTTCAATATGTAATTCAATCCTGTCCATTTAAATTGTTAGAATAGTTAATCATAACCGTTGAAATTAAATAATAATCCTTAGTAACAAAGTTAAGCCAAATCGGAGAATTATTCTTATCTATCTTTTAAACTCTAAAGATAGTACTACTAATCTAACGAACATTTATACATTTAAGGAAATGTATTTATGCTGCTTTTGAAGCCACATTACCCTATTTGCTTACTTTACCTATAAATATTCACACTTTTATTCTTTTCATCTCGATCTTTGGCCACTGCACCTATCATTTTCTGATGAAAGGTGAAAAGTCTATGGTACATTTACATCTTGCACATTATTTTTTGGTTTTGTTTGTTTCTTCCTTTTGTGATGAATGTTTTGGTCTAATTTGGTTTTCATGGTTGTTGGTATGTTCTTTATGGTCTGAGATTTAAATAAAAAATGGGAGTAATCAGGTAATTTATCTTTGAAGAAATATTGTTTGTTTCCTCTCTTGAAATTATGTAACATGCTTTTTTATCCAGTGACTAACTAACTCCATGCGTGTTATGAGTTTGGTTTCTTATGCAGGGTTCCAATAAAGTTGGTTCAAATGAAGTAACCAATTTTCGAAGAATGAAGACGCACACACACATATAGTGATAATTTCCTGAATGAAAGAATGTGCTTTGGTAAGTTAAGTCATACGATCTTTTACACATTATGTGTATCACTTTGTGTGTTATTCAGACCGATAGGGTGTTTTTGGATATTTGTTTTTTGTTGGTTACACAACTTTTTATATGATTGATGGATAATTTTGGTTTATTTTTGAATTGTTTGGTTAGAGTGAAAATTTATTTGCATGGTCGTGTTAAAGATACACGTTGAAGATTGATGTTAATTTAAAGATCATTCTCTTTCTTACATGTTTGGAAATGGTTATTCAAATTCATCTTCCATCCAATAAGTTTTGTCGGTTGCTACTTTTTTTTGTCTATAACCATGGCTCCAATATATTTGGTTTAGTATTATATTTTAATAGTCGAGATACATGTTTACATGAATATCTCACGATCTGTTTTGTTCTGTGTACCATCTTTGTTTACTGCTGAAGTTTTTGAAAGTGTGGCAAATGGCAATCGACAAATCGCAAGTGGATAAATGTTTACATGAGGTTTTGAGAGCTCTTCATAGATGCATATTTGTTTGTGGATCTTTTTTTCTTCATGTTTTCTTGATTGTATTTAAAATGAAATTTATCAGTGGATTTTTTTAGATGCATGCATGATGCATATGAACATGAAACAGGGAGTGAAGATTTGGCATCATGTACTTCAAGAAAGCTTCTTTTGTCAATGTTAACTTTATGAGCGCTACACGTTAATGCTCTCTGATTATTTTCTGATGTAGTACAAACTAAAGTTACACTCTGATGTAGTGTGAATAAAGTAATACTGTAAAGAATTCATCTCCCTCATCCTCATCCTCAAGAAGTCTCATCTCTAAATGTTTAAAGTTGTAGTGTATGAAGTAAACTTTTTAATTTATGAATATATATTGATATCCACATTAGGTTGTTTGTATGATGCAAAAGATAGGCAATTGTTTTATTTTCTTTTCTAGATCACTATAGCAAAATAGTACTGCTATTCATATAGTATAGTGAGTGGATAGTACTGGACATGGATAATAGTGTTCTACTTTTAGGATGGGTAGTAGTACTATTAGACAATAACGTAATCTTTTATTTGCATAGTTTAAGGGATGGCCAAGAGTTGAAAATGAATAAAGTTAGAATAAGTAAACTACTACGGATATGTGATAATCTGAATTGGTAAATTATAAACGCTGTGTAGCCATTTTAAAAACAACAAAATGTAAGCGGAGGAGGAGCGTTCATAGATGTTGGTTATCAGTTCATTTTAAGGCTAACTAAAGTTAATACTTGAAAAAAATAATAAAGACTACTAACTCTTATTCATTTGCAAAAATGTTACTTTTTAAAATAATACTCTCTCATCTTTAGTTATAACCAACCAAAAATTACTCTAACTCAATATACGAAGTATATAGTGGAGAAAAATTTCCATTCATCGTCAAAATGACCATTTTATCAGCTTCTGTATTGGTTTTTCATTTCGAGATACTTTATTTTTTGTTGTCTTGATGTGTGTAATTGTGTATGTGTTTTAATATATTTTTCTGAAATATATATATACTTGCAGTAATTTAATAAATGTATTTTTATTTAATTATTGAATCGTTATACCCGGGCAACGCACGGGTATTGTACTAGTTTAACCGTGTTAGAGAAGTATAACATCAAAAACAATTAAAAAAATTAAGAGAAGTGAATCGAGTATCAATTTATTAACATACGGGCACACTCGAGAGAATTTGTGGAATTTGTTAACAAGTCCTATGCACTTTGTACCTTAGTACGCATATTAAACAAAAGCCACAAAAAAATGCTGCTATGTGCGTAAGGATGGATGCGGCACTGATTCATATCAGCTGCAACATTAACCATGTACAAGGGTGAAAGTCGAATTTAGTCAAATCAAATAGCCACCAGAAAGACAGCAGTTTTCTACTTTTCAGTCATAGTACTTTTCGTCCACATATAAAATCTTATAATGCGAAAGTAAACTTTTCCATGATCCAGACACGATCATTTAACCACAGCTGAATCCAATGAACAAACGGGTACACACTATACAACCTGACCAAATAACCAACCTAATGAAGCTTCCACTTTCTTAATAGCTCGTCAGAAACAGCTCCCTTTCCCGCTTTCACAAGGATCTGCCTTAACCGTGATAAAGTAGAAGAAGACACCTTAATCCTTCGTTCAATCATATCTTCTGCATACTTCACTGCTTCAGGAACACGATTAAGACCACACAACCCATTAACCAAAACATTCCCAGTTTCCTCAATCTCATGGTCATAATTCTCAATCATACATTTCCAAACTTTGATAGCTGCATAACGGTCCCCACAATCCAGTAACACTTTAACAGCCAAACAACAATTAGCATGAGATGGCACAAACTCATTCTTAACCATCTCACGAAATATCAGTATCGCTTCATATAGTTTCTGAGTCTCTAACAAATACTTGAACAAAATATTGTAACTATGCAAATCAGGATACACATCGTTAAAAACCATATCATCCAATAACTTTCTCGCTAAAACAAATTCCTGAACATGACAATACACCAAAATCATCGAATTATACACCTCCGTATCAACGTTCCACCTCTTTCCTACAGTAATCGCATCCCACAGCACTTTAGCACGTTTCACATCACCCTTTATCGCACACTTATTCAACGCACTGCTAAAAAACCTGACACCAGGATAACACTTCCTAACACACAAATCCTCAAAAAACTCCATAGCCTCACGCAACCCTCCACTGCCCATAAGCAACGCAATCAAATACGAAGCATAAGCCTCAAAATTACTCGGGTCCCACCCAAGATCCTCCACCATTTCCCTAAATGTTACTCTCGCATTAACTCCATCCCCTTCTATCTCCCACCCCTCCAACAAAATCGCGTAAGTATCCCCATTCGGCCTAATATCCCTCCTAACAGAATCCAAAAACTTCTTAGCGTCTTTCGCTCGTCCGTCTCTACAAATAACACTAAACAACATATTCAAGGCGAAAATATCTCGCACCAAACCAAACTTCTCCATGACGTAAAAAGCCTGAATCGCACCCTCAACCTGACCCGCAAGAACATAACTACCGAAAACAGAACCAAAAGTAGCGAAAGACACCAAACCCACTGTCATCATAGAGTTAACAGCATTCCACATAGCATCAAAAAGACAATTCTTACCCAAGATATCAATAATCAAATTCCAAGAATAAGGACTATGATTACCATGCAACTGATAACCAGACCAACGGAAAAACTTGCGGGCGGTTGATGGGTATGAGTAACATAGTTTAAGAACATCTTCTACGTCTTTTGGTGTGACAAAGATACCTGTTTCGTTTAAGGTTTTGTCTATGTCGGGTGGTGATGGGGTGGTTGTGATGATGTCGCATAGGAGTTTTATTTTGACTGGGAAATTTGGGATGGTGGTGTGTGATGGGAAGACAGGGTGGTTCTTTTTGGTGGTGTGACGCTCGCTGTGGTGTTTTCTGGTTTCTGACATTTTCTCCGACGGGGTTTGAAAAGAAACCCTAGGTTGAAATGGAGAAGAAAATGTTTGAAGTAAAATTTCCTAAAGTTGAATTTTTAGTTAAAAAAAAACTAATTTATTGTAAATTCATATTACTCGTATATGCAAAGAAAAGAAACGGTTTCTTACAACAAATTCCCTTAATCTAATGTAATATATGAGAGGGAAAATTCTAAAATAAATCGATCTTTACAATTTATCTTACAATTTTATCTTTTTCAAAAATAAGTCAACGGAAGCTAACGACACGTACATGGATATTCTATCATGTTAACGCGCCATCAATCAAAGTACTACTTAACTTTGTCGTTTTCCGCCACGTTGCTCACACTAAATTGAGCTTCCAACCTTTCAATCCAACGAGAGAGACCTACGACTCCTTCAGTTTCGTTAAAAGAACCGGTGAAACATGATCTGAACTCCTTGTACGTGCATGTACGAGCAGTTGTCGCTGTGATGTTCGTTGGGTTATTTTCCTCTTAGGTACTTCTAGTGGTCTCGGCGGCGAGAGCGACGACCACACCGTCCGCTATCATTTGGCTAAGAACGGCCGGGTCGATAACAATTGGAGCGGTGGGGGTTGTGTTTGCCCTTGCATTAGGTGTAGCGAGTGCCAGTGATCTAAATTTACAATAAAGATCATATTGAGCGTTAGAATAACAGTTTATAAGGTTATGTTTTGCATGGCATAGATAGTTCACGATATCACAACAATATCGTAAGTTTAACAAATAACATAAGCATAACACAAACATTCCATTCATCATTGCTTTAAAGTTTCTAAAATAGAGAGTATTACATGGTTTTGGGAATTGTTTCCAAAAGATTACATAAAAGAAAATAAATAGAAGTACAACATATGACTAGAAAATAAACTAGTTGGAGCGGTCCTCAAGGCGCTCGATCTTAGCGGTCACCATAGTCAATCCTCTATTGAGTAGGTCAGGCAATTCATTAATTTGGAAGCCTTGGTCATCTACCTTCCTCGAGAGAACGGTAACTCGATCCGGCTCCGGGGGATCAACAATCCCCAAGGCGGTGATGATGTCACTATTGAACTCCTCAAGTCTACACATCAAGTTATTAGGAACCCTACCCAAGTTACGGAGGCTATAGGTCATCTCTCACCATGTAGTGATGAAAGTCAGGAAAAGGAATGACGAGAAGTTCTACGGACTCCCGCGGTCGTAGAGTTCTCGGGAATATCCGCATCATGGGGTGGAGGGATAGGTGTCATCATCGGCCAAACCGAAGCATCATCCCTTGGTGGCATTCACAAGGGTGTAGGTCCTAGTGAAAGATAAGTAGAGAAAACCGGTGTCGAGTCCATGTGCCTTGGAGCAAGCTTTGTCTCCGCGAATGATGGCCTCACCGACATCCTAGACGTACGACGCATGGGGCGTCCTTAATGTGCAAGGGGGATGAGCTAGTAGGAGTAGTCTTTTTCGCTTTTCCACGCCTTTGGTAGCAAATTATCGTCTTTGGTAGTCGAAGTGGCTCTCTCACGGGTGATCTTTCTGGTGACTCTCCGATCTTCATAGGTCTTAGTCCATTGCGTGAATCCACCACGTATATCGTCTCATCACATGATGTCGACATAACACTGCCAAAACAAGGCATGTATAAGTGATAGATAATAATAAAATTTAGTTCGTAAATGCGTGTTGTAAAAATATCCCAAAACTCTCTCATATAAATTTTTAGTTCAAATGATCATGTCATATTTCAAATATTAAATTTTTGCATGGCAATAAGTTATTAGCTCTCCAATTACGGATGTTACATACATACATTGTATTAATTTCGTTTTAGCGCATATCTCTAATGGATATCTAATTATAGTATATTGACGTGCACAAATAAATCAACCACAAATAATTCATATTAAATAGCATGGCAAAGAAATTACGCTAACTATTAACTTACTTATATCGAAGACGCGGAGTAAAATGGTTCTTGGAGATTTTTGAGAGATAGTTATAGTCTAGAATTATTTTTCCAAAAATTAAATTTTTGACTCACGTTTATAAAAATCATTTTATAGAATAACCTAGTTATCTATAACTACATATCTGATACCAATCTGTCACACCACTCATCTATCAAGGCAACACAATGGGGTGCGACGGTCATGACTATACAAGATATAAATACAAAGAGTACTATTAAAAAGTCATTTTAATTTAATTAAAATCATAAAACTTGTTCGGAAGCAAATTACATAAGATCATAATAAACATTGTTTCAAAAGACATTAATATTGTTCCAAATATCCAAATACTAGTCACGGTCATTTTTATTTAAAAATCTCCCAAGCAAAACCACGTCACTCATTCGTCTTGATACTTGAGAAAAAACATTGCTAAAGCGTCAACACAAAAGTTGGTGAGTTCATAGGTTTAAGTTTAAATAGTATGATGAACCATAAGATTTTTTCAAGCAGCCGACATATAATCTTATAACAAATACAAGATTATAATCAAAAGTATACGTTTTAATAACCTACGCCTAAGCTCGTGACACCAAAGCATTAACCTAACCGACAAGATATAATAAGAGCCCAAGCAAATGCCTATCCCGAAGCATTTGTAAAAGATCAAATGTAAGTGTATCTAAATTGGCCAGACAACCAAAACTAGATAGGGAGGTTAATCCCGATAGATCTATCCATAAAGTTCGCGCTTATGCTAAGTAATTAACAGTTCATGATAGTGGGCTAAAAGGAAACATGTGATAACGAGACTTAGACATCAAGTATGCAAACGCATGAGTTTTAAGGTACTTATATTCATCCGTTAAAAACAAGCAACGTTCTCACCCCAAAATAGTTAAAACAATTAAAGTGGGGCTATTAAACTCACCTCGATGAAATAGCATATATGATCAATAGAGATCGCATGAAAAATCAAGGCACGCAAAACAATGCGCGAACGATCTGCTCGTAACCTAAGTAAAATATTCGTACTTAGGCTAAATATATAAAATACTAACGTACAATGCACTTGATTAATAATTTATACTTACTCTTAATTTATAAAATGTTGTTATACCTTTTTAATGTTCATTCATTTTAGTCACAACGTCAACTTTGGGTCTTAATGTATCGTTATATAATAGTCCGAAAAACAAACGATTTCTTATTATGAAAACTAGGGCGCGAGGGATTCGATATTTGATAAATATCGCATTTTAATTAAGTCTCCAGGTGTGGCAAATAATTAGCCAAAGTAGGGTACTCGCGCATATATTTAAACAAGTAAAGTTCAATTATTTCTAAGTATCAAACTAGCATTTTTGGAAATTAATTACGGGTTCGTCATTCAACTTCAAGATAAACGGAAAGTCATTTTATTCACTAGGCCATGTCAAGTTTAACAAGATATGTTTAGATCTATGGGGCATGGTCATGAAGCCGGTTAAAAATAGGTCCAAAGTAGGCTTTGTGGTCGATATTCATTATGTTTTAAAGCAAGTATTTTGTCACTTGGGAGTAGAAGAAAAGTACATATTTTGTCTCCCTTTGTTTACTGTCTAAACGAGAGCCATTAAAAGGAAAATGTGGGATTCATGTTTTTGTTCTCATCATACATGCAAACATACATAGCCATAGTCTTTTTTTCTCCTTTATACGAATACACACGCATACAATGTATATTTTCATAGAGCAAGTCAAAAGAAAAGAGTTGTATGTTGTTACTTATAGCTCTATGTAGGCTACCCTAAAGGAGAAAACGTGATCACCTTTGTACTTATTTTAACACACTCATTGCACACACTTTTCATACAAGCAAGAACATTACCCTTTTTAGCTTTATATTTTTGACAATAGTACACTGTTGGTTCTTGTTTGTACATGGCAGCTTGTACACACACACGTCATAAACACATGTGCTTAAATAGAAAAGAGTTGTTGTATCATATTAGTATTCATGCATGCATTTTAGTACCTTACATTTAGTTGTTTTAGTTCATGTTTTCCTGATGGTTCGAGCTATACTCACTCGCACATCACAATTATAGTATAAAGGGTTAACAAGGCAAACTTTCATCACTTATGTTCATACATAAATCATCATGTTAGTCCTACTCATGGCATTACATAAGCATGTAGTATATCGCATCATTCATGTTGCTCTACATAAAATCACAAGGTATCTTCCCATTATGTGGTCCTCAAATGATATCAAATAGGGTTGGTCTTTGTGCATACCATGTTACCATGGTAGCGTGGTCGTTGATCTTTCTACATTCAAAACCCAATACCCATCATAACCCTTTCTTTCCATGAGCAGGAGTTGGTCTAACGAGTATCACCACACCACCCTTATTTGCCCCTATGTGTTGGTTTCATTACATTAGGTTTTAGCAAGTATGTTTTCATAACTTTAGTCCCTGGTGAGGAATCGACAAGGCACCAAACAATATACACAAACTTCACATAAAATCATAGCTTTGCAACTTTTTTTTAGTCTTGAACTTAAACCCTAGCCATGACATTTGTTCATTACGTAAGCTTGTTTGGCTATTTTCAAAGGTCTAAGTCGTCACACAATCTTCCAACCCGTGGTCGCTCATTATCATTTTTAGTTCAAAACGTGTGTTAGTCCATTGTTTAAACACCCATCGACCGTAACCCGTGACTTTGGTTATTCATGTTTGCAAATGTTTTTATCAAGTATAAGAGTATCAACCAATATATTTTAACAAATACTATGAAAGAATTACAAGAGTCCTAAGATAATTGATGAAAGTGGAACAAGAACTAGAGAACCTTAACGCGAACAATTAGCTTGCTCAAACAACCTGAATTCCTAGCTTGCTTAAACAACCCGATTCTCTTGCTAAATTAATATCAGTCATGACTTCAATGAGGTTTTATGTTTTTCTTTGATGAGTTCAAGTTTTTGAGTGTGAGACTTTGTGGAAGAGTAAGGTTAGTATTTATAGGCAAATGAGTGAGTTTAGGGTTAAGTAATTTAAGCTAGGACTTAGTTAGTGTATTGGTTAGCTTTTGTAGTTTGATTCCTTACCAAAGGAACTACATGGGGGTTTGCACAATGTTGGGAAAGAGATAAAACTCTCTTTTGTTGCGTCTAGGGCGGAACTAATGAAGAAAGAGTGTACTTTCTTTGACTAGTATAAGAATTATGGTTGTAAGATTAAAGCTTAAAGGAAATCCATGGGAAAATGAGGGGTTCCAGTGGTTTGATGGGGATGAGGGGGAATGAATGGTACAAGGTTTAAATTAGGGAGTGTAGTACATCGCTAAAATTCAAAAGTGTATGGAGAAGGAAAATGTGCAACGTAGGTTTATAGAAAATAATGAGGGGACCGTTGTTGAGGTGCAAGAGAGAAATTGGTTTTCTTTTTTTTGGCATTGTTAATTATTGGTAGTTTAATCTTTGTGTAAATGTAAAAAGTTCAAAGTATTTAGGTGTAGTATTTAGTCTGCAAAGTATATACAAACTTTAGGTGAAATGTTTAAGTGTAGTATTGAGTTTGAGAAAGTTTTCAAGTAGTAGTAGTTTTAGATAATTTGGTGAAAATAAAATACGGGGAAGTTTCTAAGTGTATCGTAAATATATTTGGTACAATATTTAACTCGCGTAGTGGCTCTCTTAAATTACGTGGTTCTAAATAAATGTCGATTGCAATCATAGAAATTCCTATCAGGTAAGGTAAGTTAACAATAAGTCATTCAAGTAGAAATTGATATGAACGTCATTCATAAAAAATTAAATTCGTACACAAAATACCCGTAAACAATCGGGAACATAAATAGACACACAAGTATAACCCGAACCATCGCTTGTCACGTAAATTAAATAATTTAAAATTCACGTTTGTGACATCTGCCAAAGGGTCTTTGCTCATATAGGTTTAAAAACAAGATTATTTTAACAACTTTTTTGGCATAAAACTGAATTAGCTTATATTGTCACTTCAGCTTATTCCGAGCTTATTTGCTCATTCTTTCTTTGGAATCAATTTTGTAGCTTATGGTTGTTTCTAGATAGTTTAAATGAGAATGGTCAAGTAGTTTGTTCAATCTAAACTTTTTGTCACTTGGTAATATTCGAATTTAGCTTTTTAGTTAGTGTGGCTTATTTTAGCTAGCTTATTTGGAGTTTTAAACATTTTGATAGTGGTCTCGTCTTATTTCATCCACTAGATCGCTTATACTCGTTTGTTTGCTAACTTGGTCGCGATTTTGGAAGATTGGTGGAAGTACAAGTTTGACCCTTCACTTTGTAAAACCGATTTCATCCATAGTCCTTTTTCAGTTATATTAGTTACATCGTTAGCCCTTTATGTTAGATTAGTTGCACCGTTAGTCCTATTATGTTAAGTTGGTTGTGTAGTTAGTCCTTTCTATAATAGAATGACCATTACATTTCTTTATGCTAACACATTAATTTTTGCTACTCGTTAGTGTTTAATGTTATCCTTTACTACTTCTACTAGGCATGGCAACGGGTCAGGTTTGGGTTGGGCTTTATTGAACCCGTACCCACACCCATTTATAATATCCAAACTCGCATCCGCCCCAATACACGACGGGTACCCGATTAGTGTTATGTGACAACCCTAGATTTTGGGATTTGTCACTTATGACTGTTTGACTTTGATTATGTGCTTAGTGTGTGTTTATGTGCTATATGTTTATATTTGAGCCTTTGATTTGATGTTAGTCATCGTTTATGTAGTGCTTAGTACATTATATGATGTTATGATGCGGTTAGTTCGTGCTCATTAGTTCACTTGGATGTAACTATGATAGAATATGGTGTTATTTTAGGATTTTATGTGTACGTATATGTATTATAGAAAATCGTATATTTACGATACGAGGTTTAGTGTTCAGAAGTCTCGGACTAAGGATTTAATGTCGGGAATAATTTATGGGTTAGCTTTAAGTTATTTTAGACTTAATTATTTAGTTAATAACTTATTTTGAGAGTTTTCATAAAATCGTGTATTTTACGTCTTTTACGGTAAACGCGTAAAAATGACTAATTTTACGGTTTTAGAGTTCTGGAGACTTTAGGGGCTGAAATAAATAAAGGTAATGTTATTAATATAATATATAATAATAAAAAGAAAAAAAATAAAAAAATAAAAGGGGTGGTGTAAACCTACGGCTAAAATGAAAAAGGAGGAAAAAATTAAAAAAGAAAACTTTGTAATGGGATAGGATTTGTTATGTTTATCTATATAAGGATTTTAACTAAAAACAAATCTCATAAAATCCCTGGAGAAAAAACATACGACGATCATCTTAAGAGTTTTTAGGGGTTCATAAAAAAATTCTTGATTTAAGGTAAGTGATCAGTTAAACCTTAATATAATTCATGTTTTTATTATTTAATCATAATTGTAATGTTAATTAACCATCATTGAGATGATTAGGGTTTTATTAATTTTCTGGAAAAATATAGTAATTAAGATCCATTAATGATTTTAGTGTTTGTGTTAAGAATTTAGGGATAATTAATGATGTTTAGAGGGTTAGTGCATGAAGGCATAAAACAGTCTGATTTTTAGGGCTGTCTTGTGTCGACTGTTCCGGGCAGTAGGTAGCACCTTTGGCCGAGTTTCTTTTTTTTTTAAATTAAGTTTATAGAGTCTACTTTTCAAAAATGTGATAGTCGAAAATAGATTTTGGGAAGGTCGTCAGACAATTTTTATAAAAACAGTGCGTTGTTCAGGAATAAATTTGGATTTCGGGAATTTGAGTCAAAAACTAACCAAACGGATGAGATAGCCAAAGATTTTTGATTTGGGAACTCTTTATAATGTATATAAAAGGACTGGTGGTTTTCAATAAAAGTTATGGTTTTTAGGTCGGAATTTTGGTGTCAAACATTTAGCATGTACAGAAAACCAGCTTTGTGAAAACGACTTTTGGCGTAGAGACTAAACAGAAGGGTAAAACATGTAAGTAGAAAGTAAAATTGGTTTTTGGAGTTCTTAGATCATATAACAATATAACTCGTGTAGGGTGGAAGTCAAGTGTGGTGTTAGGTTCACATCATGTGATTGTTTAGTGACTAGTAAACCGTACCGTGGAAAAACTGGATTTTTACGTATAGAATAGCTTGTAGTGGGAGAACTAGATAGTGGGGATTAGGGATTAGATTCATCTCCTTGATTTTTACTTAACTTGGGTGTTAAGACCTGAGCTAAGTGTGTCGTGTATGATTATATAGGTTTACAGGAGTGCTAGCTTGTTGTGCTATCAGGTGAGTTCATAGTCCCATTTTCACTAAATTTTTAAAAGTTTTTCCAGTATGAGATGTAGATGACACTTGTAATGTTCTTTAAAATGTTTTGTTAATATGTTTTGAAACGTGTGGACATAAATGTGTTATTTTGTGATATGCTTACTTGTGTGTTATGTTATATTTTATATTATGTGTTCTGACATGCGTTCTGAGTACTTATGTTCTGAGTACTTGTGCATCGTCTTCTCGGAGACAAGATATCTCGACGGGGATATGGTTCATCTCCACACGAGGTGTGAGAAAGATCCGGATAGGTGTAGTGCATTGTTCTTATTTTGTAGATTTAATTGGTTTATATTATGTGTTTTGTTTGTAGTTGTGTGTAACATCATTGTCACATTATGATCCATTGCTTTAACTTGTTTTCTTCAACTTATTTATAGCGGATGTCAAGTTTTCTTATGATGTTCTAGATAACTTAAATATATGTTCTCACCAACTTTATGTTGACAGATTTTAGTGTCATTTTCAGGTAGGGTAGTTGAGAAGGATGATGTTAGAAGTGGCTAGAGTCTAGAGGCTGCTAGGATTGCATTAGGAGGAATCCTTTTCCTCTTAGATTTACTTTTGTTATTTGAATAAGTGATACTGTTAGACACCTTTATGTTTAATATTTATTATTTGTTTGTCTTTGGTAAGAGGTAGGAATTTTACCTACTTACCTAGACTCCTGCATTTTGTTGAGATATTGTCACGACATTTGTGTCGCCATTTATGACATTATATTTGCATTTTAGTTTTCTTTATAAAGACACCGTTTGTTGTGATGATATCCATACGTCGCGCCCCATATTCCGCCATGGTGGGATGTGACATATTACCCATCGGGTTTTCGGTTTTTACCGGCGGGTATCCACAATTAAATTTCGTTGGATTGTGCGTATAAAGTTAAGAAAAACCAATGAAAAACAATCAAAATACCCTAATATATTGTTCTAAGTTTTTATAAAATAAAGAATACGAATTCAATATCATATCATGTGATTTAATGTATCGAATAAATCATTGTTTTTATTTAAAGTTACAAAATCCAAATATATTTGATCACAAACATCTTAACGCATACAAAACTTAACTAATATAAGCATTTCATTTGTTTAACAATATTCATCTACTATTTTGCTCAAATTTTAAATTATAGAAAATAACAAAAAAACGGTATGGAATTTGGTAAATGGGTACGTATACGAGTAAACGGAGCGGGTATTACTAGAACCCGAACTCAAACCTGTACTCGTGATTTTAGAACATCCTAACCCGAACTCGCATCCAAACCCACCAACCCGACTCCGAACTCGACCCAATCGGTTCGGGTTTCGATTTTTCTCATCGATTCTGGATGCTTTTGCCATCCTACTTTCCGCTACTGTTATTTTCACAAAATATACCCTTAATTTAATTTGATGGTGTGGTTTTTTTTTTGGTAATGGGTTTTCCCGGTAAATAGATTAACCAAAAAAACAGTGAAGTACAAATGGAATGTAGCTAAAGTACCACATTAACCTCAAGCTAAAAACAGCTTGAATAAACACCTAAATCTAGTGCTTATGACAGGCCATAAACACTTACAGAACACCTAGTACACAACGAAACAAACCAAACTAGCTAACAGCTGCCGTGAAGGAGTTTCCACCTGCATTTGTCTTAGAGAATAAATTGGTTGTTTCATCATATACCATTTCAACCTCGTCATCTTCATCATCATGATCCAAAATAGAGTAAGAATTTGATGTAGATAAACCAGCACCTGACGATGACGTAACAATAGACTTCAACTTGGGCAAAGAACCAGTCTTCGCACTAGTCACCCCCTTCTTCGGGTTACTAATTGTAGCTTTAGGCACAAATTTGACATTCGGTTGAACCGATGGACCAGTAAACTTACAACCCTTAATAGAATTCGGCATATTCGTCTTTTTCTTTCTTTTGGTCACCGTTTGGAAACCATCATTATTCTCAACAACGGGAATAGCAAGAGAAGTAGATGGACCAGTACTAGCAGTAGGAACTATAGGAGAAACAACCACCTTATTAGAGCATTTATCAAGAGAGTGACCAAAAGTCTTACACTCAGCACATCTAGGAGGTCTCCATTCATATTCAATACGGATAGTTTCCTTTGTAAAACCCTCCCCCGAAAGAGAAGGGATACCAATTGTTACAACATCCACAAAATCAATCTCAACATTAACCTCAATTAAGCATCTGGCAAAACTACTCCGACCCCATGACTCCTTACACATAGAGCTAGTATAGGAATCTAGCATTACAGGTTTACCAATGAAAGAAGCAATCAAACTAATTCCATCTTCTTCAAAAACTTGAATAGGCACATCATGTAATTTTACCCAAACAGGAATACGAGTCAATTCTTCTTTGATCAACCTAGTATCCATCGACCATTTTTTGAGAATGATCGGAGATTTACGAATCAACCACAGGCCCGCTTCTAACACAGCTTCCAACCCAGCAAGTGACTTGAATTTGAAAAAGAGAAAACCCTTAGAATTCATCATGATCCGTGTCAACCCATGTTTCACCCAGTTGTTTCTAACAAAATAATCCACCACCGGGAAAGCCATTCTCTTTCCAATAAAGTAACCATATAGAGTATGTTCAAGACGATTACTAACCTTATGAACCACTTTACAAGGAATAGAGACATTTACACCTTCAAAAACATCTTCTGACACCAAGTGACGGAAACTACCAGTATCTGCAGACTGCTCCTTTTCTTTTGCACTAGTATCATGACTGCAAGTAGAAGCAAGCGTATCCATTTTATTAGAAAAATCAGCGGTAATATCCTTAATCGACTGTATACTTTCACCATCCAGATTCAGACCAGTTGCACATCATCAACCTTTGACAGGACAGTCTTACTCACACTGACACCTTCTTCACTAGATATAGACACAGACATACTAACAAACTCATCTTTATGCTGCGAACCTAGCCCATCATGCTCCTTTCGAACCACAAAGCCCTCACCAACAAACGATGGTCCCTCACGCTCATGCAAACCCATAGTAGGGTTTCCATCCATCTGCGACAAACCAGCATCCCCATCTAGGAATTGAGAAACCATAGGAGAAGACATAGTAACAAACTCATCTTGCTGCACATCGAATGACGGGTATGAAACCCTAACCGGTTGCGTGTTTGAGGAAACCCTAGTCTGATCAATCCCCTCCTTCGCAAGCAAACCGAATTCATAAGAGCACAACATATTAAATACTTCTTGGGATCGAGCACTAGACACCAAGGACTAACAGTCATATTCATTCATCTTCAGGCTGCGCATAAAATCATGCACGTCGCTAGCAATTGCCAATTGCACCCCAAACACCTTCCTAATCACATCCATGTTACAGGACTGCATACTGTGGTTTTTGTAGGGGACTAAAAGTGAAAAAGGAGAAGAAAACAAGGGGTGATCACGGTTTTGATCTCCCACAAAAAGAGAGCAAAATCTGATGATATCTTGCCGTCATCTATGGGTTGTTAAATTCTTTTCTTAATCCAACCTATTCAATTTAATTCTATTCACCGCTGACGTCATCATCATCTATAACAGGTTTGATCACTTATCTCCATTGTGATCGGATTATATCATTGTTAAGGATAACAATGACAATATCCTTGGAATATTTCAATTCCAAATATGTAGTGTCCTAACTACATCATATGATGTAATTCGGTATCTCAAAGCATTAATCAATCAACTTAGAGACGAGCTCAATTGAACAAACTGCACATGATATAGGGCATACTTACCGTATAAGGTTGCAAACCATGTAAATCATGCTCGATACTTTAAGCTACGACTAACTCACATCACACCACCCATGTGAGTCAAGTATCCAAGACCATGAAGGTTTGAGAGAATGAAAGTATAGAATCACATACCACAAGCAAATGTCAAGGAAAGGATGCCAATATCAAACACATAGTCAAGTAATGATCAAAAGAATGATCAAAGGGCATGTGGAAGGACGATAACATACCTTAGCCGCAAGGTGCTTCCCTATTCTTCTATGGACTAACACAACTACCAAACTTGACCAAAAATGTGCATACTTAGGCTTCTAAAGACTAGTAGCACATCCACTATTCTTGATGTCATCGTCCCATGATGTTGAGTATCAAATGGAGATGAGTCTTCTACAAGTGTAAGTGACTCACAATAACCAATCCATAATCAAACTAATGATTAACCTTCATGAGTACTTACAAAAAGAAAGATACAAACTAGTAGATACATTTTAAGAGTAAATCTAAAATGCACAGAAGCTACTAATACTATCATAATCAAGACAAGTTGATATAGCTTCCATTTTAAGGTCACTTTTTAAAGAAGAAATTGTTTTGACCAAAAAGAAAACTTTAGAGCAACCAATCCTTCTAAGTAGTAGAGACCATAGATCGATCCAAGCTATAAAGTACAATATACTTCAAAGATATTGAGTGACCTACATTCTGATACCAATTGTATAAACTATAAGGTAGGTTAAATAGTTTCCTTAATTAAAAATTCTTCTTCGTTGGAAATTACTGTTACTTGAAAACTTATTTCATAATGGTTAGGCCAATTTCCAATGTTTCAAAACATTTACTATAGTTTATAT
Source organism: Glebionis coronaria (assembly GCA_025667525.1). Taxonomy (NCBI): domain Eukaryota; kingdom Viridiplantae; phylum Streptophyta; class Magnoliopsida; order Asterales; family Asteraceae; genus Glebionis; species Glebionis coronaria. The sequence goes on along the minus strand of CM046878.1, from coordinate 416,940,110 downwards.
CAAGTGATTAAGATTATGGAATGCTAAAGGAAATGACAAGTATAAGTAAAGATTAAGGAAATAAATAACCTAAGGAGCGACACCAAAGATTTATAGTGGTTCGGAAACGAAGCTCTTTCTTCGTTCCTACTTCACTCCTCAAGTACACCTTACTCAAGATTTCCACTATATCAACAAGCTCCTTTATTGGTGGAGAAAACCTTACAACGTTGCTTACAATGTTTTTCAATACTAAGCTAAATGTCAAGTTCTAATTCTAGCTAGAACCAATCTTTGTCGCACATCTTCTTTTCCGACACAAGGCTAGAGGTCGAGTTCAAATCGTAGCTAGAACCAATATTCGTCGCCCATCTTCTTTTCCTACACAAGGTTAGATGTCGAGTTCTAATCGTAGCTAGAACCAATCTTCGCTCACATCACTTTCTAGTTAAGTGAGAACTCAAACACTCATACTCACAATTACATTCACTTTGTAGTTTAGTGAGAACTTACACACAAGACACTAATAACTACATCACTCTAGTGCGAACTAACACAAGAAACATCCAAGTATACACATATACCTTAGATCTACACAAGTCTAATCCAAGTATACATAAATACCTTGGATCTACATAGACACAAATGAACAATATGATGAACATGACTAGATCTAAGAATGGATGATCTTCATCAATGCTTCATCTTTTATCACATCACGAATGGGTGAGTGATATTCTCTTTGGACATATTGTTAATGCAATGATGCCTAAAAACGTTACTTGCATTTTTTGGTCTCGCTTTGTTTTGATTACGACAAAATATAAACACAAGCATTTACGAAAACAACGAAAACGAATTCTTGAGTTCAAGTATTTTTTCATTTCAACCATTATCACTTAAGGTATGAACAAACAAGTTTTTATCTTAATTAAGTGATCAAGGATTTAAGTTTTCTTAAAACTCGTCTTTTGTTAAATGTAACAAAGTTTTTTAATAAACTTTATTTTTTAGAAAATGTTTTATTAAATTAAATATTTGAAAATTTGAAAACGGCATATTCCATTTGGGTTTAAAATTTCCTTTGAGGATAATTATACCATAAGATGTGACTACCCCACTAAAAGACAAAAAGGAGCCGAGTCTACGACCACGGTCCCTTAAAGTCCTATACGGTTCCTTATTAATAAGGAACCGCAGGAACAGTTAAGGCACCACGCTCAGATATGACCGTTGGGCCTTTGTCCTATAAATAGTGGACCATTATCAGATTTTCTCTTCACCTCTTTTGCACACAAATTTACATATTATAACATACTTCTTAAATCATTCCAATCCTTGATTATTTGGTTGATTACTACTTGTTTAGAAGCGAATCTTTCTCCTCCCATCTCTTCCTCTTTAAGTGCAAAGAGAAGAACACTTTCATCCTTGAAGTGTTGAGTCCACCTCAAGATCTATTAAAGATCAAGTTTTATTCATTCATTATAGTTGTGTGGTGTTGATCCAAGTAGTTGTGTTATTTGAAGTTGTGTTGTGAAGATCCAAGTAGTTGTGCTATTTGGTAGTTGTGTTGTGAAGATCCAAATAGGTTTGTCTATTTAGAAGTTGTGTATGTATTAGGGTTAATACTTTGTCCTCAAAGTACATTGGTGTAGATTGGTCCTAGCTAAGATTAGGGCTCGACTTTTAGCTTAGAGTCGGCAATTAGATAAGCAATGTTGTATACGGTTTCTCCACCTTAAGGAGCTTGATTAGTGAACTCTCGAGTAAGGAGTACTCGAGGAGTGGAGTAGGGACGAGGAGTGAGCTTTGTTGTCGAACCACTATAAATCCTTGGTGTTTGGTTTGATCTTTCTTTTCCTTATCTCTTTACATTCATTATTCTTTATTAGCATATACTTGTGTTGTACTATCCCTTGTTCATATTCTGTATAAGAAGATTTCACATAATTACTCAAGCCTTAGTTTTTGAAAAGGATTTCTAAAAACCATCTTTAAAGAAGTAAATTTTAAGAAACTATTCAACCCCCCTCCCCTTCTAGTTTCAATAATTGGTATCAGAGCGTGGTTGCTCAATCTTTTTTAAAATATATTGTATTTTAAAACTTGAATCGATCTATAGATTCCAACAAGTACCTAGAAGGGCAATCTATGCAAATACCACCTCTTTTTGAAACCGATAGTTTTATTTATTAGAAAAATAGATTTGAGACTTATGTGAAATCAAAAGATTTAGATCTTTGGCATGTTATTATCAATGGTGACTTTTTGCCTATCAATACAATGAATTTTCCAAAAAGAAAGAGTTAGTAACTTTTGAAAATTCTAACGATGACACTAAAAAGAAACTTGCCAAAAATAATGAGGCTAAAATGGTGATTTATAATACTTTATCTAAGAAAGAGTATGAAAGAATTATCATGTGTAAAACCACTAAAGATATTTGGAATACACTTTTAGCAACCCACCAAGGTAATAGCCAAGTCAAAGAAAGTAAAATCGATCTTCTTGTTCAACAATATGAACAATTTGTCATCTTAGAAGATGAAACTATTGATAGTGCATTTGCTAGATTTAATACCATTATTACTAGTATAAGATCTCTTGATGAAGGTTTCTCTAGCAAGAACAATGTTAGGAAGTTTCTTAGGGCATTACATCCAAAGTGGAGAGCTAAAGTCACGACAATTGAAGAACCAAAGGACCTTACTACGTTATCACTTGATGAACTTATTGGCAATCTAGAAGTTCATGAAATGATAATTTTGAAGGACACAGAAATGGTGAAAACCAAGAGTGAAAGAAAGTCTATAGCACTTAAAGCCAAGAAGGTGCAAAGTGACCATGATAGCTCTTCCTCGAAAAGTGATGATGAGGAATATGTTATGGCGGTTAGAGACTTCAAGAATTTCTTCAAAAGGCGAGGTAAACATGTTAGACAACCTAACAACGACAAGGCGGAATTTTCTAAAAGCTGATTTGTCAAGAATGACAATGGTGATAGGAAATGTTTTAGATGCGGTGATCCAAACCACTTCATCGGTGATTGTCCCACGCCATCACGCGACAAGAATCACACGGCCTTCGTTGGTGGTTCAAGGATCGATAGCGGTGAAGATTGTGACGACAATGCTAAAGACGAGAAATGTCTCATGGCTCATTCTTATAAAGAGGTACATTCCGAAATCGAATATTAGAGCAATGATAGTTCTTCACTGGATAACGTTGAACTAGAAGGTCAATATAACAACCTATGGAAAATAAGTTTAAAATTCATTGAAAAGAACAAAGTGCTAAAATCAACTAGGACCAAGCTTGAAAATGAAATTAATGAGCTAAGAGATAAGTTAGCTAAGCTTGAAAAAAAATAAGGAAGTTGATTTAGGTTGTTTAAATTGTGAAGACCTTAGACAAGAGAATGAAGATCTCAAGACTACTTCCATTAAATTGGAAAAGTTTGTAAAAGGTACTAGTGCTCTTGATGACATGTTAAATAAGCAAATTCACACTAAGGAAAGACTAGGATTAGGTTTTAACACAAATGAAGCTTCCACTAGTAAACCTAAACAAGTTAGTTTTTCAAAAAAACAACCATCTGTCCATGGATCCCCAATATATGATGCGGTCCCTTATAATTATGGAACCGCAACCCATGATAAGGAACCGCGGACAAAAGGACGGATTCTTGAAAATTCTTAACTTTCTGAAAATCCCATTTTAGGTAAAAAGCCAAAACATCTTGTAGTTAACAATTTTGAATTACCTATAACTGACAAAAAGGAACTTAATAAATTCTACAAGCCCTTAAGTAAACCTCTAATGGGAATGAGAAGTTTTTCAATACAATCATCTACTCCTCCAAGAGTACGTAATGATTCAAGGCCTAGAAGTAGAACACCAACACTTCAAAGAAATGATCACTCCAGTTCAAGACCTAGAAGTAAAACTCCAACACCTAGAAACAACAATAACTTTAGGTCAAGATCAAGCACTCCTAAGAGAAACAATGGACACCAAAATAATCATATGAATTGTTATAATAATTGTAACAATTGTCAACAAGGTTTTTCTTCATGGGGCATGTGTCCTCCATTCATGCATCCCAATCAAATGCAAGGGATGTGTGGAACTAACAACTTTGGACCCATAAGATATTGGGGACCAAATGTTTGATCTTGTGTGTTGTTACCTAGATATGGTTGGGAATAGATTTGGAGCCCGACGAGTAGATTAAGGATAGTAGTTGCTCTAAACATATGACGGGTAATCGAAGCTTGTTCTCTTCCTACAAAGCATATCATGGAGGTAACATCACTTTCGCTAGTAAGCTACGTGGTAACATAATTGGCAAAGGTACGGTTTCTCTTGACTCCATGACCATCGAAAATGTGGAACACGTAGATAATTTAGGGTTTAACCTTCTAAGTATAGGTCAAATTTGTGACAATAAGTGTAAGGTCATCTTTTCAGAAAATGATAGCGAAATCGTAAAAGATGGAAAGGTCATTGGAAAAGGTGTTAGAAAGCATGGGCTTTACGTCATGAAGGTCAATAGGAAGTAAAAAGACAACTTATGTCTAGCGACTTTAGATGATAGTTCTACTCTTTAGCATAGGAGATTAGTTTACGCTAATATGCGTTTAATTCAATCTTTAGTCTCTAAGGAGTTAGTAAGACATCTCCCCAAGATTAAGTTTGATAGTCACTTTTGTGATGCTTGCAAAGTTGGGAAGCAAGTTCACTCAAGTCAAAAGGCCAAGAATTTGGTATCGGTCTCTCGGTGCTTAGAGCTCCTACATATGGATCTCTTTGGGCCTTCCGCCATACGGAGTTATGGAGGTAACCTTTATACCCTAGTTAAAGTTGATGACTATTCTAGATTCACTTGGACTAGATTTTTGGCTTCTAAGAATGAAGCTTTCGATCATTTCGAAACCTTTAGTCGAAGGATCCAAACTCAACTAGGATGTTCAGTTGTCTCTATTAGGACGGATCATGGTAGGGAATTTGATAACGAAGTGCAATTTGGTGCCTTTTGTGAAGCTCATGGTATTACCCATAACTTCTCGGCTCCTCGCACTCCACAATCAAATGGGTTAGTTGAAAGGAAGAATATGACTATCCAAGAGATGAGTAGGACATTGTTAAATGAGCAATCTTTGCCTCAAAAATTTTGGTGTAATGCCGTGGACACATCAACCTATATTCTCAACCAAATTCTTATTCGAACTTTTCTAGGTATGACCCCTTATGAGATTCTTAAAGGTAAGAATCCCTCATTAGAATACTTTAAGGTGTTTGGAAGCAAGTGCTTCATTCTCAACACCAAAGATTACCTTACTAAGTTCGGCCCAAAGTCGTACGAAGGTATCTTTCTAGGTTATTCTCAAACTAGTAAAGCCTACATAGTCCTCAATAGAACCTCGGGTGTAATAGAAGAATCACTCAACATGACATTTTATGAAACCCCTCCTTCATCTAAGACACCACCTTTGGTAGATGATGACTTAGATGAATTAGACATACTTAAAGCCAAAGAGGTTAGAAAATTAAGTGTTGAAGACCTTAATGTTGAAAAGGGAGTAAACATTAGGGAGTCCAAGGATCATGCTCTCGATAACGTCATAGGCGACTTAAATCAAAGGACCCTAAGATCTCAAGTCCAAGATCAAAGTGACTTCTTTTGTTTTGCTCCATGATCGAACCAAAGAATGTTAAAGAAGCTTTGACGGATGAGAGTTGGGTCATCGCCATGCAAGAAGAATTAAATCAATTCATTGCTAATGACGTTTGGGAACTTGTTCCTCCACCTAGAAGTACTACCATTATAGGAACCAAATAGGTATATAGGAATAAGTTAGATGAGAACGGTGTTGTGTCTCGTAACAAGGCTAGACTTGTAGCTCAAGGCTATAATCAACAAGAAGGGATTGATTATGATGAGACATATGCACCAGTAGCAAGGTTAGAGTCCATTAGGATCCTTTTAGCTTACGCTTGTGCATTAGATTTTAAGCTTCAACAAATGGATGTAAAGAGTGTGTTTCTTAACGGTTTGATAAAAAAGGAGGTATATGTGGCTCAACCTCCCGGCTTTATTGATTTTGAGAAACCGGATCATGTTTACAAGCTTAAGAAAGCTTTTTATGGTCTTAAACAAGCACCCAAAGCTTGGTATGATAGACTTAAATCATTTCTTGTAAAACATGAGTATACCATGGGGATGGTAGATAATACACTCTTTACAAAGAATAAAGGTTCTCACCTCATAATCGTATAAACATATGTTGATAACATTATATTTGGTTCAACTTGGCAAAGTTTGTGTGATGACTTTGCCAAAATCATGCATGACGAGTTTGAAATGAGCATGATGGGAGAACTTAACTTCTTTTTAGGACTCCAAATTAAACAAATGGACGATGGTATTTTCTTTAATCAATCTAAGTATGTTAAAGAAATGCTAAAGAAATGCTAAAGAAATTTGGATTAAAGGACTCTAGACTAATGAAGACCCATATGGCCTCGGATACTAAACTCACCGTAGATGATGATAGTGAGTCAGTAGACAACACCAAATATAGAGGTATGATTGGTAGTTTGTTGTAATAACGGCAAGTCGACCGAATATCATGTTTAGTATTTGCCTTTGTGCTCGCATCCAAGAGGCTCCCAAAACCTCTCACCTTGAAGCGGTTAAGCGTATCTTTCGATACATTAAAGGCACTATACATTCAAGATTATGGTATACTAAAGGGACCAGCGTAGAAACCATAGTATACGCGGACTCGGATCATGCGGAGACTATGTGGACCAAAAAAGCACTAGTGGAGTTTGTACCTTCATGGGTTGTTGTTTAACTTCTTGGTTCTCCAAGAAACAAACCGCTCTTGCTATATCCACCACAGAAGCCGAGTATGTGAGTACCGGTAAAGTTTGTCAACAAGCTCTATGGATGAAGCAAGCGCTTGTTGATTACGGGATTTCACTTAATGATGTTTCTATCATGTGTGATAATAAGGGTGCAATAGACCTTAGCAAAAATCCCGTGCAACATTCGCGAACCAAGCACATAGAGATTCACCACCATTTCCTTAGGGATAATGTTCAAAAGGGGAACATTTCGATTGAAAAGATGCCCTCGGTAGAAAACTTAGCCGACATCTTCACTAAGCCACTTAAGAGGGAACCTTTTAATTACTTACGTCTAGGTCTAGGTTTAATGGAACATATTCCTTAATTGCCCTTTACATTAATCGAGTCTTTCTCTTCTTTTAATCTTTTCATTTTCTTTTATTCATTGAGTCTCTTAAACTCTTTTTGAAAAATTCCTCTTCTCTTTTTCAAATCTCTCAAAGTTCTTTCGAAAATGGTCGAGAAATGTTTTTGCATTGTTAATTTAATTTTAAAACGTTTTTCTTAGCTTCTTGCTATTGACATCGAGCATACATAATTCATATGTATGGGTCTCTCAAATATAGCAAGAATAATAATGAAATATGAAGGATAATTGTGTCATGACTATGAGTCTAGATTAACACACCTCCAACATCGATTTTATTTCAAATCCATGGTTTTCGGTCTTAATCTTATTTGGTGTGTTCTTATGTGTTTTCTATGTCTTTTGTTGCTTTTTAGCATGTCTCTATGATTTAGTTGGAAAAATTAAGATTTGCTGAATTGGAAAATTCTCCTTATACCCCAAAACACACCTTCTGTACACGGTTCTCCAAATAACCCGCGGGTCCATATATATATGGCACCGCAGGTGGAGCTAAGGTATCGCGGCCAGAACCTTCCAAATTCGAGTTTTCTGTAACTCCAAATTTGCTCCAACACTTTTTGGAATCTTTGGTTCAAACCTTTGACCATCCCAAAAGTGTCTTGGTCTTTCTCTATTTATCCCTAAGCATATTTCATCCTTTCTCATATCAAAATGTCTTATTCACCAAATGAAAGCCTTGATTCTCCTCCATTTTCTCCAATCTCTTTCAATCCAAATTCACCCAAGAACACTAAAAAACACACTTCTTCTCCTTCTAAGAATGTTGATTGTGGAACCTCTACCTTTCCACCACATCCCTTTTGTGTTCTTCCTCCTTCACATGATAATGTTATGCATCATGGAGCATATTGTCAATGTTGTCAATATCAACATCTTGATATGGCTCATATCTATGAGTAGTTGATTTACATTAAGAGTCTCCTAGTCAAACCTCCTCTTCACTGTGACTATGAGATCACTACCAAGCCACCATCACCTACTTCCACCACTACTTAGTCTTTCGTGTAAGCATATGGATTACTTATCTTCAAGACATCTACTTCAAGCAAATCTTTAAGTTCTAGCTTAACTAGGATTAGATTTATGCTTTTCCTTTGGCTTGTTCTCCTTTTCATACTACTTTGTATGATTTTTCACCTTCTATCTTTATTTCATGTTTCTTTTTAACATGAATTATCTTGTATCTTAGTTCTCTTCTCTTTTCTTATCTTATTTTTCTTTTTATGTGACCTGTGCTATATCTTGTTGGGTGTTTCTTTTCTTCTACTAACCCTTCTATGTAGCTTGTCACCATAGCTCAATTGCTTGGTGCCCCAAGTAAGGGGGAGTAAGCACCAAGAGGGAGCATTTGCAAAGTCCGATTCTTTTCTTCCTTAAAGACTTTTGCATCCTTATACTTCGATAAGGGGGAGATCTTGCAAAGTCCGGTTCTTTTCTTCCTCAAAGACTTTTGCATCCTTTTTGCTTCGACAAGGGGGAGAAATAAAATAAACTCGTCTTCGAAAATCTTGTTTTTAATATGATTGAGTTTATGTGTTGTCGAAATCAAAAAAGGGAGATTGTTAATGCAATGATGCCTAAAAGCGTTACTTGCATTTTTCGGTCTCGCTTTGTTCTGATTACGACAAAAAATAAAAACAAACATTTACGAAAACAACAAAAAACGAATTCTTGAGTTCAAGTATTTTTTTTTATTTTAACCATTATCACTGAAGGTATGAACAAACAAGTTTTAATATTAATTAAGTGATCAAAGATTTAAGTTTTCATCTTAATTTCAACCATATAGAAATTCGGATCATGCGCCTTCTGTCCTGAAAATTCCTACGTTGGTTGCTCATAGGCCAAAGCCATTTAAATTCACGAATTTTTTGGTTCATAAGGCTGAGTTTTCGGAGGTGTTGGTTGCTAATTGGAACAGTGATATGGTGGGTTATAGTATGTACAAGGTGGTCAAAAACTTACGTAATATGAAGACTCCTCTTCGTCGCCTATTGTATGACCAGGGTAACTTGCATGATCGGATTGTGAAGCTTAGACATGAGCTAGATGAAGTTCAAAAAGCTTTAGATGGTGATCCTTCTAACCTTCTATTGCGTGAAGAAGAAGCGATTTATGTCCAAGATTTTAATGATTCTAAATTGGATGAAGAACGGTTTTTAAAACAAAAGGCAAAGATTGAATGGTTGAATCTTGGCGATACTAATTCTTCTTATTTCCATAAGACCGTCAAGAGTATAAATCAGCGGAGTAGGAATGAAGTTCTTATTCATGCGGACCAAGAAATCACGGGAGCTGTTGTTCCTCAGGCTTTTGTTGACCATTATACATCGTTTCTTGGTGTTGCAGGTACTTGTAGTGTTCTGGATACAACTGATCTGTTTGATAAGCAGGTTTCGGATGTTACTCGGGGTAATATGATTCGTCTTGTCACTAATGATGAAATCAAGACAACTATGTTCGGGATTGGTGATGACAAAGCACCGGGGCCGGATGGTTTTACGTCGGCGTTCTTTAAACATGGTTGGAGTGTTGTGGGGGAAGATGTATGTAATGTTGTTCGTGATTTCTTTAATAATGGGCAGCTATTGAAAGAAGTGAACCATACATTCCTTGCTCTTATCCCGAAGGTTTCAACCCTTATCAAGATCAATGATTATCGTCTGATCTCGTGTTGTATTGTGATTTATAAATGTATTAGCAAAATCCTCACAAATTGTATCATTGATGGCATAAAGGAGGTTGTTGGTGAGAATCAATTGGCTTTTGTTCCGGGTAGAAGAATATCTGATAATATCTTAGTCACTCAAGAGCTTATGCATAATTCTCATCTTGATAGAGGTCCTCCTCGATGTGCTTTCAAGGTGGATATCCAAAAGGCATATGATACATTTGACTGGCGGTTTTTAAAAGGTATTCTTTATAAGTTCGGTTTTCATCCGATGATGATTAAATAGATTATGGCTTGCATTGAATCTCCGTCATTCGCTATTTGTCTTAATGGTGATGTTCATGGTTTTTTCAAAGGAAAGCAGGGGTTGAGGCAAGGTGATCCTATTTCTCCTTACCTATTTACATTGGTCATGGAAATTTTGACTCTCATCTTGAAGAGACGGGTCTGTAATTTTGATTCTTTTCGATACCATAGGTATTGTGAGGAATTAGGTATTATTAATGTGTGCTTTGTAGATGATTTATTTATCTTTGCCCGGGGTGACATTAATTCAGCTAAACTTGTGATGGACTCTCTAGAGGAATTTAAGTTGGCTTCAGGGTTGGTCCCAAGTATCCCTAAGAGCACGGCGTTTTTTTGTAATGTGCTGAATCATGTCAAAATTGTTATTCTCAATATTATGTCGTTTTTGGAAGGGACTCTACCGGTTAAGTATCTTGGAGTTCCTCTTATTTCTTTGAGATTACTTAACAGGGATTGTAAAGTGCTTGTGGAAAAGGTCAAGAACCGAATTAGGGACTGGAAGAACAAATCATTATCGTTTGCGGGACGGCTTCAACTCTATAAGTCGGTTATCTCTTCTATGCATGTATATTGGGCATCGGTTCTCCTTATTCCTAAAGGTGTGATTTATGATATGCATCAACATATTATAGGGTTCTTATGGTGTAATGGTGAGTATAAACGTGGTAAGGCGAAGGTAGCTTGGGAGGATATTTTTCTTCCGGTTCAAGAGGGTGGGTTAGGGCTAAAAAGTCTTCATGCTTTTAATATGGCCCCTTTAACTATTCATATTTGGAATATTGTATCTCATAAAGAGTCACTATGGGTGAGGTGGATTCATACTTTCAAAGTCAAGAACCGAACTTTTTGGGATATACCGGAGACATCGGACATGAGTTGGGGGTGGAGGAACCTTCTCCAGCTTCGTGATATTGTTAGGCCTCATATGTGGAAGTTTATTGGCAATGGAAACAATACATCAGTGTTTCATGATACATGGGATACCCGGTGTCCCTTATCAAGGTTGTTATCACCTAGGGACGTATACAGGGCTGGATACAATCTTGGTAATACTGTGGGTGATTTGGTCTCTAATGGGTCATGGGGTTGGCCGCAGGAGTGGTTGGCTAAAGCACCTAATATTGCTCTTATTCCTATTCCAGTACTTAGTGATAATAATGATGTGTGTAAATGGAGAAATATTCAAGGGGAATTGGAGGTGCTTTCGGTCAGAGCTGCATGGGAAGTCCTTCGGCCTAGAGGGAATGTGGTGGCTTGGTGTGGAGTCGTTTGGTTCTCGCATTGCATTCCACGTCATGCATTTAACATTTGGTTAATTATGAGGCGATCCCTTTTAACTCAGGATAGATTTCGGCAATGGGATGTGGGTGATGAGATAAACTTGCTCTCTCTTTGTTGTCCTTTATGTGAAGCGGTACCGGATTCTCATGCTCATTTATTTTTCGAATGTACATATGCTCCGTAGGTGTGGATTCTTACTCGTGATCTTGCTGATATAGGAAATGTGCCTCCCCTTCTTGATGATATTATTGCTTACCTTCAGCCTCTAGCTTCTCAAAGAACAACTAGAAGTATTATTGGTAGAATGGTTTTGGCGGCTTCGTGTTATTTTGTGTGGCTCGAGCGGAATAATAGGTTGTTCAATAAGGGTAAAAGATCGCCTCGTGAATTGTTTGATCATCTTGTTGTCACGGTTCGGCTGAAGCTGCTAACGTTCAAGTTTAAGAATTCACGAATGGTGCACTCTTTGTTGGAGCGATGGAATATGCCTACCACATTTAGGATCTATGGCTATAGTGTTAGTTTTTTTATGTTGATGTAGGTTGTCACGTATGGGTCTGTCCATATTGTGAGTAGTTCAAGCTTGTATTGAGGTTAATGTGGTATTCTAGCCACATTCCATTGTACTTATTTTTTTGTGATTAATACCATTTACCGGGGTAAAACCCTTTACCTAAAAAAGGGATTTAAGTTTTCTTTAAAGTCACCTTTTATTAAATTTGACAAAGTTTTTTAATAAACTTTATTTTTAAGAAAATGTTTTATTAAATTAAATATTTGAAAATTTGAAATGGCATATTTCATTTGGGTTTAGAATATCCTTTGAGGATAATTATACCACCAGATGTGACTACCCCATCTACGACCGCGGTCCTTTAAAGGTCTATACGGTTCCTTATCAATAAGGAACCGCAGGCACAATTAAGGCACTGCGCTCAGATATGACCGTTGGGCCTTTGTCCTATAAATAGTGGACCACTCTCAGATTTTCTCTTTACCTCTTTTGCACACAAATTTCCAGATTCTAACATACTTCTTAAATCATTCAAATCCTTGATTATTTGGTTGATTACTACTTGTTTAGAAGTGAATCTTTCTCCTCCCATCTCTTCCTCTTCAAGTGCAAAGAGAAGAACACTTTCATCCTTGAAGTGTTGAGTCTACCCCAAGATCTATTGAAGATCAAGTTTTATTCATTCGTTATAGTTGTATAGTGTTGATTCAAGTAGTTGTGTTATCTGGAGTTGTGTTGTGAAGATCCAAGTAGTTGTGCTATTTGGTATTTGTGTTGTGAAAACCCAAATAGGTTTGTCTATTTGGAAGTTGTGTATGTATTAGGGTTAATACTTTGTCCTCAAAGTACATTGGTGTAGATTGGTCCTAGCTAAGATTAGGGCTCGACTTTTAGCTTAGAGTCGACAATTAGATAAGCAACGTTGTGTACGGTTTCTCCACCTTAAGGAGCTTGTTGATTAGTGAACTCTCGAGTAAGGAGTACTCGAGGAGTGGAGTAGGGACGTGGAGTGAGCTTCATTTCTGAACAACTATAAATCCTTGGTGTTTGGTTTGATCTTTGTTTTCCATATCTCTTTACATTCATTATTCTTTATTACCATATACTTGTGATTATTAGTTTAGTTGCACTATCCCTTTTTCATATTGTGTATAAGAAGATTTCACATAATTACTCAAGCCTAAGTAACTATTCAACACCCCCCCCTTCTAGTTTCTACACATAATAAGAAGGGGATCAAAGGGATAATCATAAGTACACATACTTAACACATTAAGTGATCATTTACTAATGATTGAAATATAGAAAAGATATTAAAAGCAGAAAACTGTTCAAAAAGGTTCCTTGGAAAATGGAAAGATGATCCACTATTTATAGGAGACAAGGTCCAATGTCTAGTTGAGCGCGACTCAATAAATAGACCAGCGGTTCCATATCAATAAGGAACCGCATGGACCCATCTTGATCCACATGCTTTAGAGTCTGCTTTTTTGTCTTCTAGTGAGGGAATATACTAAACACAAATTTCCATTTTCCATTTTAATAAAACATTTTCTTAAAAAGAAAGTTTATAAAAATATTTTGTCACATTTACACAAATGTGAGTTTTAAGGTTAATCACTTTTAATGATCACTAAACATGTATAAGATATGTTTGTTTAAGACTTAAATGATTATTACCTAAATGATATTGTTTTCTCAATCATCCGTCTTACGGTTATCTTTGACGATAAACGTTTTTACACTTTGTCGTGATCAAAACTAAGAAAGATTAGTTACTACAAATAATGTTTTTCGGCATCAGTTGCATTCACACTAGTCATGTTCATCAATTTTATTCTTTTGAGTCTTGTGCAAACCCAAGTTATATGTGTATACTTGGAAGTTTACTATGTATAAATTCTCACTTAGCTTTAAAGTGATGTGAATATGAGTGTTGTGTGTCTAAGTTCTCACTTGGCTATAAACTGATGTAAAGATGATTGTGTGTGTGTGTGTGTGTCTAATGTTTCTCAATTGGCTTCAAAGTGATGTGAGTGTGAGTGATGAGTGTAGATTGGTTCTATCTAAGATTAGAACTCGACATTTAGCTTAGTGTCGAAAATTGGTGTAAGCTACGATGTAAGGTTTTCTCTGTCAAGGAAAGAGCTTGTGGATATAGTAAAAATCTCGAGTATGTGTACTCGAGGAGTAGAGTAGGAATACAGAGAGAGCTTCGTTGTCGAACCACTATAAATCATTGGTGTCTTCCTTTCGGTTGTTTATTTCCTTACTCCTTACTTACTATTGTTATTGTTTTAGTCAAAGATGATCATTATCACTTGATATAACAAATGTTTTTGAAACATTACAAATTGGCTTAACAATTATGAAACAAATTTTCAAATGATCGATTTTAAATGGTAAAACTACTCACCTGTAACACCCTCATTTTTACCTTGGCACAGCGGAATAATATTTTTGGGGTATTACTTCACGATATGAAAGCACAGTAATAGAAAAGAACTTAAAAGAGTGTTTAAATAATCTTTATTAAAATTTTATAATTTATCATTCAAAATCAGAGATTTTTAATAAAACAACTTGTACATACTTTGTACAATCACAGGTTCCCGAGATCTAGAAAATAGGTTTGAATGACAAAAACTCCCAAGTCTGTATCTCTCCACGTCATCATTCTGCTGCTCCATAATATCAGTTATTAAAACATGAAATATATGCTTAAAGTCAACACAAAGGTTGAGTGATTTCATAGGTTTAAAATCATTTTGAATACAAGAATCTTTTTCTTGAGCTACATTATTATTCGCTCGTAAAATCAATTAATCAATGCAATAAGCTTATGATACCGCGACTAGACATAACAAAACCCAGAATTTCCCTTATGAGGAAGTCTGCCAAACTATCCTTATTAGCAAAATAAAGTATGCATGTTTGACCACTGAGGTGCTAGCAAGTGTGACTTGCCCAGACAGGGGATGTCAGTCCCCAAATAGTACTATTTACAATATTAGCGCTCATTTCCAGGAAAATGATTAACGATTCATAATTAAAAAGGAACTTTCAAGGCAGCAATAAACATAGTGTCAATAATTATTTCTGAGAAGCATACAAAAAACACTTGTATTATATTTTTAACATATATTCCCCCTCATGGGTTTTCAAATTATTTAAAAATCAGCACTAGTGAGGCTATGAACTCACCTTAGGTACAGTAAGTCTTGTCAGGCTTATATCACATAGAATAACTCGAGCTAACAAACAAAGAACTTGATCTTACACCAACTTGTTTTAACATATTTGGTATAGTATTAAGTCTTTGATTTTTGGAGTTCGACATTCTTGTTATTTATTTATGTTTTCTTTCTAATTGTGATAATATTGCATCATTGTTCGGGCCATTATACTTAGAAGCCATTTTATAAACGTTTGAGGAGCGAGGACACTTTAAATCGTAAACCCAACCACTCAGTCAGAATGTAATATCAAGATGGAACATCTTTGTACAAAGATCCCTACTAACATGATACATAGTGATATGAGCAAAAACTCATATCAATTTATCAACAAATCACCCTAAAAACACAATAAAAATACCTAAACTGTGTGCTATAAAGCGGAATTATGTGGTATGTTTTGTGTTTGTGCTTAAATAGGTAAGAAGGATACATTTTCAAGCAAACAAAGGAAAATCAAGCTTAATTTGATGAAAAAGACAAAGAAGGATCAAAAGTGACAAAGATTTTGAAGACAAAGGACCTATCTTGACAATCTGCCAAAGATGAAGGACCAAAAGTGCAAATTTTGGAAAAGTCAAGATCATAGTCAAATTTGGTCAACATTTAAGTCAAACAAATCAAAGGGCTTCAAATGTGAAAGATGAAAGTTAAAGGATCAAATATGTCAAAGAAATGAAGTTTGGGGACTGATTTATACTCTACATAAACTACAAGGGCTGAAATTGTCAATTTTATACCAAGTTTAGTGCTTGATCCAGCTTTTTACATTGCAACCAATGGGAAGCCAAGAAATAAATCACACGCATCACCACCTAGGCGCCAGCTGGCCACTAACGCCGCTAAAGCATTAATTACTCAATCTCAACACTCAATTCCACTCAGACTTTTTCAACCAATGGCATTTAGACATGCAATAATTGATTTATCCAAAATGGATAGTGATCCGCAACTCATGCTGAGAACCAATACAAATTTTCCACGTGTCATCTTCATCAAAGCGTATTGCCAGGATCGTTTTTGAGTTAGAAGTCATTTCAAGAGATGTTATAAACATGAAACTTGCTCGTTTTGAGAGACAAATCCAATGGTCACAACCAATTAAGCTGAAATCAACTCAAGAGAAAAACCCCAAATTTGTTCTTCATCAGCAAAATTCATTTGGCAGATTTTTGACACGTGGAAGCCTGGGATTGGTTCCAACACGTCACCAACCCCAACTGCTCTACTCCTGAAGTCTATAAATACCATGTTTAGTTCTCATTTCTGGTAATGGTAAAAAGTGTGAAATCACACACACTTAGTTTTTCCTCTCAACTCATTTCTTAGTTTTAGCTTAACAACTCAAGAGTTTGACACACTCTTGAGTCTGTTATAGTTAGTTGTAACAGTTTAACAGCCTTGTAACAACTTCTTTACTCAATAAAATTCAAATTTCAGTTTTCCCTCCAAAACTCTCATACTACTTTACTGTTCATCCTTGCTTCATTGAATCCTTTTGTTGTTGTTGTTAGTTTGTTATGATCATCTCTTGATCATAACTGGCTAAGTTGAAGATTGTAGCTGTTTGATCATCCAGTTCCATTTCTAGCAGATTTTGATGAGTTCAAGTTCTTTAATGGAGAATTTGATGATTGATTGATGTTGATTGGTAGTTGATAGTGTGTTCTAGTGCTAAGGTGGTGGTTAGCACTAGATTAGAGAGCTCAGCGCTCCTCTACTACCCAAAGGAGGCCTTAGCTAAAGGTTTTGAGTTTCTGATTTTCAATTCCTCTAAACAGTTGCTTGCCTGTTTCATTCTTAGATAATCTTGCTTGATTGCATGATAAAAGTTGTTTTAGCCTGTTTCAGATCTGATCTTAGTGATTTTGTAGTTTCATTGTAGCTTAATCTACTTATTAGCTTTGTTACTTGTCCTGTTTTCTGCATATTTCAGTCAGTTTAGCATTGTTAATCATTTTGAGTTCTTGTTGGTTAAAATTCTTGTAACTAGTTCTCATTTACTTCATTTCAGCTTTAAAACTTGGTGTGATAACAATCTTTACTCAGTTTAACCTTTTGCTCAACAATCATTCACAAAAATTCCAAAAAGATCAGAAAGTAGTGTTTGGCATTAGTTTTTGATTGATTTTCAAGTATTAGTTTTTGGCAAATTTTGGTTGATTTCCAGTTAACAAGCCATAAAAAGTAGTTTTCAGTCATTTTCTAGTCAAGTGTTAGGTCAAAAAGGTAAAAGGTCATAAAAAAGTCTAGGTCAGTTTTCTTCAAGCTTTGTTTCAAAAAGTTGTCAATTTGATTTGCTTGCCATTTCTTATTAGTTGATGAAATTACTCCAAACCAGTTCTCATTTCTCAGTCATAGTTTGAACTTTCATCTTGTATAAGGAAACTGTACAATATTCAAAATTCAGCAAGAAATAAGCAAAAGTTTGAACCATTGAGCAAACTCAAGTTTCTGTAGCTTGGTGAACTGCTTTTTCATATTTCAATTTCCACTTCAATAACTAGTCAATTTTCTTTCACAAAATCAATCAATAAGTGTTCCTGGTTGAATTTTGAGATTTTGGGCTTATTGAAAAATCTGGTCAACGAAAGTCAACATAAGCACTCTTTTTGCTTATTTTAAGTTTCTGAGCTTATTACTGGATGACTTTTCATGAGACTTGATTTACCGTCCTTCTTTTGAGCTTATTAACAAGAATTTCCATAGAAATCTAGTTGTGCAAGTCTGGATTAGCTTATAGCTTATTTTGTGCTTATTGAATTCAGCTTATCAGCTTTTTAGTAAGTTTCAGCTAATTTCCTTAGATAGGTCTAGCTTAAATCTGATTTTAAGTTGTTTGCAACTTATTTGGTCAAAATTGGTTGAGAAATAAGCTCAAACGAGCTTATTGAAGGTTGTAACCCGTTTTTGGTAAAAAGTTTTCAAAAATTGCATTATAGTCCTTGAGGTATTAATCTGTTTGTAATCATGGCTAAACTTGCTAGTTTTTAGGGTTTGCAACTAATCAGTCCTTGTACTTTCAAGTTTGTTAAAAATCAGTTAGGTAGTTTTGAATTAGTTGGAAAATTAGTTACTTGTTTGAACAATTTTCATTTTAAGTCCTCATAGTTTGCTGTTTTTGCACATCTAGTCCTTGTACTTTTCAGCTTTACATTTTGAGCATTTAAATTTCATAGAATTTACATTTCTAGTCCTTTTAGTTTATAGAATTTACATTTTGCATTTTAATTGAATAAAAAATTGGTATTTGCACTGTGTTTTATATATAAGTAGACGATATTTTTTCATTTTTGCAAGGCATTGTTTGAATTAGCAATAGAATATCCAAAAAAACATTAACAACCAAAAACAATTAAAAACCCGATCTTGTTAGGACTTTCAGTTTGTTAAGAACTAAGAAAACGAACTTCAACTATACACATATTAAATGGATGGCACTGCCAGTTCTTTTTGTGAAGATTAACGGTTTCGAGTGAGACGATTGGATTTTGAGATTCGTTCACTTTGTGAACGTTATATTTACGTATTATAAATCCAAAACATAAAAAAATAAAAAAGATAAAGAATATAAAAAATAAAAAATCACAAAATTAATCTTTTCCTAAAGAATTGAACCCAAAAAAATAAAAAAATCCAAAAAAGTAATCTTTTTCCTAAAAGATTACACCCAAAAATATATATTATATCGGTTTTCATCATTTTTACGTACATATAGTATTTTTCTTAAAAACCAAATAAATACAAAAATATTTTGATATATTATTATATGTAAATACGTATACGTATAAGAACAACCAATACACATATCTTCCATAAGTATTGCCGAGGCAATACACCGTGTTGAGGGGCGTTCCGGTCCTTGACACGCGTATCGATCAAATTTAATTAAGCAAGAATAGATAAATACTTCCAATAGGCAATAATTCGAATAATACAAACTACAAAGTGAATAGAAAGGCGATGTGCTATAAAATGTCATCTAAGGGTCAATAGGTACTTAAGTGCTTCGCGCCACCTAACCCCCCGTTCACTAGTGCGTATTCTAAGAAGGAAGGCTTTATTGGGGGTCTTGCACCCAAGTAGTAATTATATATATTATACTTTCTTGTGGATATTTCATATCGAACCTCGAGGGAGATAATCTTTTCTCCTTCAAAAGTCGACCGAGGGCTACTCCCTCATTCCTCGTGTTTACTTACACGTGTACTCGCACGCGTGTAAACATACCACCTTTGGTGTATTACTTCCTTCCCAGAGGAAGCTTTTAAACGTCATTTTACTTGTATATACATTCGGCCACCTTGTTAAACATGAATACTCGTTCCATGTTGGAGATTTTGTAACAACGATCCGCCAACGCTAATTATTCGCCTTTTTCGACTTGTGGAGGTCCACACGATACTTATTTATGTGATCAAAACAATAGCTATTATGGGGAGGGATATGCTTATAATGGAACCGAGAACCCTAATTTTCAACCTAACACTCAAATGGACTATACTTGTAATGACTATATGGGATATTCCGGTTTTTCATCACAAAATCCACCATCATTTCATGATCAACCCTTTGATGAGCCATACCAAAACCAAGATTTTTCAAACAATGAAGGTTTTCTAAATAATGATAATTTTCAAAGCTTTAATCAAGAAACTTTTCAAAACCAAGGATGTTCCAATTATGAGGGTTTTCAAAATAATGATAATTTTCAAGGCTATAATCAAGAAACCTTTCATAATCAAGGATTTTCAAACAATGAAGGCTTTCGAAATGATGAAAATTTTCCATGCTATAATCAAGACACCTTTTAAAACCAAGAATTTTTACATCATGACGGTTTTCATAATCAAGGATTTAATCAAGCATTTAACCAAGAGAATATGAAAAATGACTCTAAATTTCTTGAATTCGTTGAGAGGAGCCTTCAAGAGATGGAAAGGAGAATACTTGAATGTTACGAGGAAAACAGTCAAAGACAAATTCTCTTTGTACAATCTTATCTAACTCAAGGAGCTTTACCATGTAATATTGAGCCGTCTTTGAGAATTGATGATGAGGATGATCCTATTAGTGATGGATATCGTAAATCATGTGAAGAAGAATACATTGCTACTCGTGCTCGTTTGCTTAATCGATGCTTATATGACGATGATGACGATCCTCCGATTTGTATGACACTTAATGATGACACACCTTCATCATCTTTACCTCACGTGGAACCCACCGACTCTTTAACCATGGGGGACGAGCCCCTTAGCACTAATACAAACACCGATTTGGATGAATTAACCCCTTCTAGTATTGAGAACCTTATCCCAATCCAAAGAGAGCTTGAGGGTGTTTCCAATAAACCATGTGACGAGCTTTGTATTGATACCTCTTATCCTCATGATCACATTGAGATTTCATCACATGTTGACCTTCATGCTACTACTAGTGATTTTGGTGATTTTGATCTTGATGAATTGTTCAAAGAAAGGGATAATGAGATTGAGGAAGAGTTTGTGAAAGACTTGCCACAAATGGAGGATGATGATTGTGATTCTAGTGACGCATCTTATGTTATATCATCCAATGATTTGTCTTGTCAAGATAACATTCCTAATTTGGATGAATACTTTGCTCCTATAGAAAATGTGGATCCTTCTCCTCTCCCACCTTATGTTTCTTGTGATGAAACCTTTGATGATCCTTATGATAGTGATGAGTCCTTTACATCTGATGATGAATCCATGTCCTCTATGACTCCTTTACCTATTCCTCTAAGTGATTTTGTGATGCATTCAAATCCTCTTTTTGAAACATCATTTGATAACCCACTTTCCACCATGATGAAGAAACCAATGAGGATTTTAGTGATGATGAACCTTCTCTTTGTGATACACCAATATATGATGTTTATAGTGATGATGAGTTTTCCACTTGTGAATCTCCATTTTTTGATGATCACACTTCCTAGAGTTTTAAGGAGTCACCAATCTTTGACAAACCAATCTATGATTACTATAGTGATGAGGAGGGGTCTATCATTGATGAGAATGAGGAGGTTCTAAAGGTTGAAAGATTGCTTAGTGAAGACGAATTGATAGATAAACAAATTGAAGATTATCTTAAGAGAGATGATATTGTGGTTGATACATCTTCTTCTAATTGGGAAGAGGATATTCGTCTTATTGAGAGCATGCTTTTTGGGACCCTAGAGCCTATACCTCCTTCACAAGACACTATTACTCTTGATCCTCCTTTTTCTATGCCTTTTATGGAAGATTACCCACCTTTTGATGATGATGAGGAGTCTAACATGGACATAATAGTTTTGAATGTTTTGATACCTACACCTTCATTGTCTCATGATGCTTTGATCACTAAGGGGGAATCTTATATGGTTGATACGAGTTCATCTTCTTATTTTCCCATGAAGGGAAAGGTTTTTGATCCTGGGATACGTATGTTTGAGACACCTTGGTTTTCATCTACTCCATTTAAGAGTGTGACTTCTATTGATATGGGCTTCTTTTATGAGCTTATTTTGGTGATGCTAACTACTTTGGAGTTGTTCACTTGTCGAGATGGAAACTATGTATTTGATCCTTGAGTGCTTCCTATTTGAGAGATTTCGTATGTTGGACAAACTTGAGACACGTTGGACCGTTCCATTTATCGAGGCGGATTTTGTAAATCTTATAGTAAATGGCAACGTGTTAAGTTTGAGTGTATCATGCGAGATGTGCTTCAAAGTGGATATCCTTTACTCTCCATGATGGTTTCCCCAAGGACAACTTAATTCGGGGCCGAGTCGAGCTAGCGACTTAGGGTTAAAAAAATCAAGCTTGAATAACTAGGTTAGAAAACGTAGAGTAGATCTAAATAGGTTATGTTTAATTAAAAGGATGTTATAGTAGAGTTGAAGTGGAGGGGTGCCTTTCTTCGTCTTTTCGTGTTTGTTTCAAGGGTTGCTCTCTCACATTTCATGCTTGGAGCTTATGGAGGAGGCCCGTGTATCTGATTCACTTCGATTAGTTTTTGCTATTGTGATATTTAACACTTGTGCTTAAAATGAATACCCTTTAGTTGTCTCTTCCTTAACTTGGGTTAAGCAAAGTAATCAATGCAATAAGTGTAGGGGAGTTCACTCCAATACTCTTAAACATTGAGGACAATGTTTATCTTTAGTGTAGGGGAGACTTCTATCGAAGTGACCTTACCTAGAACTTGTCATTGTCTTTCATGATAAATTGAAAATTTAATTTTTCAAACATTTTTCAAATTTTTGATCTACTTTGGCCACCAAAAATATGCATTCATATTTTTCATTAGTCATTTTTCATTTGCATAACACATTTGCATTGTATATATTTCTTTTATTTTTCATCAAAAATATATAAAAGAAAATATAATAAAAACATGGTTTAACAAATTTAGACTTCTTTGACATATTAGGCCCGCCATGGATATTTTGACTCAACCCGAGTTTGCTTATCTTAGCACTCTCTAGCTAGTATCCTTAACCATGTAGTCCTTCATTGGTCTATTAGGCTAAGCATCCACCAATCTCATTCTTTGAGATTTTAAATTTGTGGAGAATGGGAAATGATAGAGTTGAAGCAAGTATAAAAGGGCTAGATAAACTTCATGATAATTACTTGTGGCTAAAACCTTCTCTTCTTTACCTCTATTTTCTTCGCATGTATATAATTGTTAATAAATAATCAAGAACGGTTTTAATTGGTTTGTAATCTCTTATGCATTTTTGACTAATCATTCATGGTTGATATAAGTACGTCTTAAGATTCTAAGTTAGAACGTTTTATGTGTACTAGACTTATGTCATGCTCAATATTTAGCGGGTGTTTTTCCTTTTATCATTTTCAAATTTCTTAGTGAGGAATAAAGAAAAATAAGAGCGGCTTATGAAAAAAAAATGAGTGGCTAGAAAAAAAAAAGAAAAAAAGAAAAAGAAAAGAAAAAAATAATTATACAAGACTCCCAAGAGGGGCAGTGTGCTGTTAATTATAGTGACTATTGAGTTCCAATATTACCTTGACGGGTTGCGGGGATTCAATAGATTGCTCCAATCCAATATTACCTTGACGGGTTGCGGGGTTGAAGATCCAAAGTCTCAAAAAGATGGCGGATGTAAATTATTGCGTGAGTTTTATTTTTCTTTTCTTAGCGAGTGTGTAGCTACTTATGAAAGCATGACATGAGGATTTTACACATAAGGCGAATGACTTATTATTCTTGAGACGGACTTATATTAATTGTGAGCGGTTTTTCAAGTAATGGATGAGAGGATTACTTAGAATTAAAACCGTGCTTCCTTATTTTTGGATTTTACACTTCTTATATTTCACACTTGAATAATGACAAATTTGCTCACAAGCAATTTGCTCAAATAATAACCGGTTCCACATTTAATTGTCATGAATAAGTTGATGCACTTTTTACTTGTGAATACAATGATCTCATTTTTAAGCTTGGTATGGGGAAAGTGAAACTTGAGGGTGATAAATGTCCATGGTACCCAAGCCCTACCAAAGTCATTGAATTCTTTATGAGTTATTTCCATCAAAACCATTTCAAGAAAAACCAAAAAGATATAGATAGAATTGTATTTTGTTCATTGCATTGTTAAAATCAAAACCATGCATCATTTAGTTTAGAGTAGTGTAGATGCATTCCATAATGGCCAAGGTGGATTAATTATGAGGAGAATGTAAATTTGTGCTTAAATATATAGCATTGCATGAGGACATGACAATGTTCAAGTGTAGGGGATTTAATATGAGCAAAAACTCATATCAATTTATCAACAAATCACCCTAAAAACACAATAAAAATACCTAAACTTTGTGCTATAAAGCGGAATTATGTGGTATGTTTTGTGTTTGTGCTTAAATAGGTAAGAAGGATACATTTTCAAGCAAACAAAGGAAAATCAAGCTTAATTTGATGAAAAAGACAAAGAAGGATCAAAAGTGACAAAGATTTTGAAGACAAAGGACCTATCTTGACAATCTGCCAAAGATGAAGGACCAAAAGTGCAAATTTTGTAAAAGTCAATATCAAAGTCAAATTTGGTCAACATTTAAGTCAAACAAATCAAAGGGCTTCAAATGTGAAAGATGAAAGTTAAAGGATCAAATATGTCAAAGAAATGAAGTTTGGGGACTGATTTATACTCTACATAAACTACAAGGGCTGAAATTGTCAATTTTATACCAAGTTTAGTGCTTGATCCAGCTTTTTACATTGCAACCAATGGGAAGCCAAGAAATAAATCACACGGATCACCACCTAGGCGCCAGCTGGCCACTAACGCCGCCAAAGCATTAATTACTCAATCTCAACAGTCAATTCCACTCAGACTTTTTCAACCAATGGCATTTAGACATGCAATAATTGATTTATCCAAAATGGATAGTGATCCGCAACTCGTGCTGAGAACCAATACAAATTTGCCACGTGTCATCTTCATCAAAGCGTATTGCCAGGATCGTTTTTGAGTTAGAAGCCATTTCAAGAGATGTTATAAACATGAAACTTGCTCGTTTTTTAGAGACAAATCCAATGGTCACAACCAATTAAGCTGAAATCAACTCAAGAGAAAACCCCCAAATTTGTTCTTCATCAGCAAAATTCATTTGGCAGATTTTTGACACGTGGAAGCCTGGGATTGGTTCCAACACGTCACCAACCCCAACTGCTCTACTCCTGAAGTCTATAAATACCATGTTTAGTTCTATTTATGGTAATGGTAGAAAGTGTGAAATCACACACACTTAGTTTTTCCTCTCAACTCATTTCTTAGTTTTAGCTTAACAACTCAAGAGTTTGACACACTCTTGAGTCTGTTATAGTTAGTTTTAACAGTTTAACAGCCTTGTAACAACTTCTTTACTCAATAAAATTCAAATTTTAGTTTTCCCTCCAAAACTCTCATACTACTTTACTGTTCATCCTTGCTTCATTGAATCCTTTTGTTGCTGTTGTTAGTCTGTTATGATCATCTCTTGATCATAACTGGCTAAGTTGAAGATTGTAGTTGTTTGATCATCCAGTTCCATTTCTAGCAGATTTTGATGAGTTCAAGTTCTTTAATGGTGAATTTGATGATTGATTGCTGTTGGTTGGTAGTTGATGGTGTGTTCTAGTGCTAAGGTGGTGGTTAGCACTAGATTAGAGAGCTCAGCGCTCCTCTACTCCCCAAAGGAGGCCTTAGCTAAAGGTTTTGAGTTTCTGATTTTCAATTCCTCTAAACAGTTGCTTGCCTGTTTCATTCTTAGATAATCTTGCTTGGTTGCATGATAAAAGTTGTTTTAGCCTGTTTCAGATCTGATCTTAGTGATTTTGTAGTTTCATTGTAGCTTAATCTACTTATTAGCTTTGTTACTTGTCCTGTTTTCTACATATTTCAGTCAGTTTAGCATTGTTAATCATTTTGAGTTCTTGATGGTTAAAATTCTTGTAACTAGTTCTCATTTACTTCATTTCAGCTTTAAAACTTGGTGTGATAACAATCTTTACTCAGTTTAACCTTTTGCTCAACAATCATTCACAAAAATTCCAAAAAGATCAGAAAGTAGTGTTTGGCATTAGTTTTTGATTGATTTTCAAGTATTAGTTTTTGGCAAATTTTGGTTGATTTCCATTTAACAAGCCATAAAAAGTAGTTTTCAGTCATTTTCTAGTCAAGTGTTAGGTCAAAAAGGTAAAAGGTCATAAAAAAGTCTGGGTCAGTTTTCTTCAAGCTTTGTTTCAAAAAGTTGTCAATTTGATTTGCTTGCCATTTCTTTATTAGTTGATGAAATTACTCCAAACCAGTTCTCATTTCTCAGTCATAGTTTGAACTTTCATCTTGTATAAGGAAACTGTACAAAATTCAAAATTCAACAAGAAATAAGCAAAAGTTTGAACCATTGAGCAAACTCAAGTTTCTGTAACTTGGTGAACTGATTTTTCATATTTCAATTTCCACTTCAATAACTAGTCAATTTTCTTTCACAAAATCAATCAATAAGTGTTCCTGGTTGAATTTTGAGATTTTGGGCTTATTGAAAAATCTGGTCAACGAAAGTCAACATAAGCACTCTTTTTGCTTATTTTAAGTTTCTGAGCTTATTACTGGATGACTTTTCATGAGACTTGATTTCTCGTCCTTCTTTTGAGCTTATTAACAAGAATTTCCATAGAAATCTAGTTGTGCAAGTCTGGATTAGCTTATAGCTTATTTTGTGCTTATTGAATTCAACTTATCAGATTTTTAGTAAGTTTCAGCCAATTTCCTTGGATAGGTCTAGCTTAAATCTGGTTTTAAGTTGTTTGCAACTTATTTGGTCAAAATTGGTTGAGAAATAAGCTCAAACGAGCTTATTGAAGGTTGTAACCCGTTTTTGGTAAAAAGTTTTCAAAAATTGCATTATAGTCCTTGAGGTATTAATCTGTTTGTAATCATGGCTAAACTTGCTAGTTTTTAGGGTTTGCAACTAATCAGTCCTTGTACTTTCAAGTTTGTTAAAAATCAGTTAGGTAGTTTTGAATTAGTTG
This sequence comes from Glebionis coronaria, assembly GCA_025667525.1. Taxonomy (NCBI): domain Eukaryota; kingdom Viridiplantae; phylum Streptophyta; class Magnoliopsida; order Asterales; family Asteraceae; genus Glebionis; species Glebionis coronaria. The sequence continues at coordinate 416,913,285 of CM046878.1, read as the reverse complement.
GAAAATTAGTTACTTGTTTGAACAATTTTCATTTTAAGTCCTCATAGTTTGCTGTTTTTGCACATCTAGTCCTTGTACTTTTCAGCTTTACATTTTGAGCATTTAAATTTCATAGAATTTACATTTCTAGTCCTTTTAGTTTATAGAATTTACATTTTGCATTTTAATTGAATAAAAAATTGGTATTTGCACTGTGTTTTACATATAAGTAGACGATATTTTTTCATTTTTGCAAGGCATTGTTTGAATTAGCAATAGAATATCCAAAAAAACATTAACAACCAAAAACAATTAAAAACCCGATATTGTTAGGACTTCCAATTTGTTAAGAACTGAGAAAACGAACTTCAACTATACACATATTACATAGTAATATATTATTTAGAAATTTCTTCAAAAGTTGGTATATATTTATATCTTTTATCCTTTAGTTTCATAATTGGCAAAAATAGTCCTTATATTTTATAATAATTTAGAAAGTATGTTTTATCATATAATTTTCATTCCTATACTTTAATAAGTTACTAAAATGATCCTTTAAGTTTATAATTTAAGAATAATTACTTTTTTAACACTTAATTTCATAAGTTTAGCATAATTATACTTTTAACCCCTTAAGTGTATAGTTTTATTATTTACAATTTAAACCCTCAATATTTAACCTTAGGGTCTCAAACTTTCCAAAATTTATTATTATAACTTTAGCTTTCATAAAGTAACACTTTTGGCCCAAAATGTTAAATAGTTTCAAAAATGACAGTTTTAGTCCCTATACTTGTTAAAATCACATAACAACCTAAAAAATGGACCAAATGATCTAGGATTTTTAAAAAAAGTTTCAAAACATGTTTATAATCATAATAACAACATTTCTTCATAATTATAGCTTTTAAAATTGGTTTTTGCTTATTATTTCATGTAAATTACAAAACTAAGGTTTTAAGACATCTTTAACTTATAACTCTCATTTAAATTGATGAAATGACTTAGTTTCTTTTAGATTATCTTCATAACATAATTTTGACATTATAAAAAGTATAAAAATTCATTATAACAAGATCAAAGCATGGCTAACATAGAAATTACCTAGGTAGCTCCAAAATCGCTCTTTGTGACTTCTTATGAATACTACTTGCTATCAAAGCTTCAAAAGCTTCAATGGATTCCTTCTAGACCTTGTTTTTGGTCTTGGTGGATGTCCTAGGACGTATATAGAGGTGAATATGGAGAATAGGTAGGAGGTAATAAGAAAATAGGGTGCAAGTTCTATAGTGAAGTATTCGGCCCTATTTATAACAATTCGAACCCTTAGGCTCTAAGCAAGGCCTTGAAACGTATAACAAAACTAGGGTAATGACTAAGGAATTCTAGTGAAGCTCTACACAAGTTTATAGGTCCTAGATTTGATATAATCTTTACTTGTGGCTAGAAATGGGTCACGGCAAGATATGGATGAGAATGGTGATGTGTAGCAAGCAAGGAGGTGATGCAACTACTTGTAGAAACTTCTAAAACATCTTAGGACTTATAAATATATGTTTTTTGAATTTAGAATGGAGGAAAATGGTTTGAATTTAAGCTTTGGAGGGAAAATTAATAAGTGTGAAAACACTTATCCTTTTACCACTTAATTATAATAATAACCAAGCCAAAACGTGTATTTTATGTCGTAAATGTCGGAATTATGCGTGGTTTGTGTTTTTGTTGTGATTTAGGACGAAAATGTGAAAAGGGAAGAAAACACGGGCTTTCACGGGCTTTTATCGAAGAAAAAGATAAAAGACGAAGTCAAAAGATCAAGAGTGCAAAAAGAACGGAAGTCCAAGGCCTATTCTGAAGATTTATCGAAGAAAAGTCTAAAGACGGAAGTTTAATAAAGCCGAAGAACTCAAGTCAAATTAATGAAGAAATTACAAGACGAGTTTAATTAATCACGAGACAGAGTCGAAAAAGTCGAAGAATTTAGAAGACGAAAAGACGAGAAAGAAAGAAAGAAAGAAGGAGCAACACATGCTAACCTCCCTTCTCCCTATAAATAGAGAGCTTCATTTCATTTTCATACTTGTTAGCTAATTTGACAACTTAGCTCTCCACCTTTACTTTCATGTCATTTACTTAATTGTCATTTAATTTCCTTGTCTTGCACCTTTAATATCTTGCCTTTAATTCCAAGTAAGTTAATTTTGTTGTTGAATATTTATTTTCCTTTAATCAAGCTTTTCATTACCATTCTTATTCTACTTTTCTTTTTTTTATTATTGATTCGGATTAAGCATTCTTTTTGCTTGATCTTATTGCTTATTTGGTTAAAAAGTTTATCTTTTTATTCCTATCTAGGCTTTTATACGATTTAAGCTTTAAGCTTGACATACTTATTGGCTTATTTTGTATTTAGCTTATTTTTTTTAAAGTTTTCTTAAAAGTTTTATCTTTTTAAAGTTTGCTTAAAAGGTTTGCTTATTTTGTATTTTGAAACTCTTTGAATTTGTAGCTTATTTTTTTCGTTTTATTATTGCTTTGGTTTAGTTTTTGGTATTTGCTTATTGTCTAAGTGCTTATTTGGTTTGCTTATTGTGAATTTCATTCCATCTGAAATGGGATTTGGATTCCGACTGCTTGTTACGATCGCAAAAACCATCAGGGTTTCTACATTGTGATCCGTATTGCCATACTCCCCCTTATTCCGATCAAGATAGCGATCGCACATTGCGATCGTATATTGCGACGGGGCTTAAGGCTGTATTGCGACGGAATGCTGCCAAATTTTTTACAGCCATATTCCGACAGACAACAACATTCCGATAGGATATTGCGATCATTATTCCGACAGTTTTGTTTTTGTTTGACATTCCGATAGGTATGTGTTATTCCGATAGGTTTTATTTTCATCATTCCGATAGGGGGATTCCGACCAACATTTCGACAGGGGTATTTTTGTTGCATTCCGACAGCACCATTCCGATCGGTATTCCGATGGGATTCCGATGGACTGGGTTTTGTGTTATTATTTTTCCTTAGTTTAATTTTTAAGTTTGCATTATTTTAAGTTTTCAAGTTTTCATTTTTATTACATTGTCTAATTTACTTTTTGTCGAGTTTTAATTTTATGTCATTTAATTTCTCGTCATTTACTTTTAAGAGTTTTAATTTGCACAATTTACGTTTTAATTAGTTTTAGTTTTAATTACGTGTCATTTACTTTAAAGTCTTGCAATTTAAATTACTACAACGACCAATCTATTTGTTTTCCACCAAAAGACGACTGAGTCGCACGTTTAACCAGTAATCAATTAAAAAAGACCGATTTCAACAAACTTTTTAACTGAGTAAAATCTAGTTATTAAATGGCGCCGCGCCGGCTCTTTTCGTAAAGATTAACGGTTTTCTGTGAGAGACGCGTTGAATTTTGCGATCCGTTCACTCGTGAACGTTATTTTGCTTGCTTAAAAAAAATTCAAAAATCCATAAAAATTAAAAAATATTCAAAAATCCAAAAAGATTTTTATTTTTATTTACACGTACATATATATATCCTCTATTTCTTTGGTATCTTTTTCTTTTGCTTTTGTAGGCGTATGCGTACTAGATCTTCAACTTATCCAGAGCCCGAGACTCGAGAAGATTTAGATATGGATGGTGTGCACAACAAAAATAATCCACCCCACCCCAACATGAATAACAACAACAATGTTCCACCACCCGACCTTCGAACGATGGAGGAGTTGTGTCAACCTACGATGAATGGACGCGGAGGACCGATTGCGTCGATGCAAATCACGGCTCCAGAGTTTTCGTTGAAGCATCACATGATCCAACAAGTTCAAAACACTTGTCCATTTCGCGGATTACCGGATGATGATGCCAACAAACACCTCGACAAATTCATTACCGTTACTCAAAGCATGAAGTTGCCCGGGGTTACTATGGATTTTCTTCGCCTTCACCTATTTCCACACACCTTATCCCACCATGCCGAAAAACGGTTTGATCGTCTTCCGAAGAATTCAATTCATACTTGGGATGAGATGACTCAACGCTTTTTTTCGCGCTATTTTCCACCATCCATGGTCACGAGCCTTCGGAATCAAATTAGTGGATTTACACAAGAACCTGATGAATCACTTTTTGATGCTTGGGAACGATATAATGTTTTGATCGATCGATGTCCAAACCACAACATGCTCCCCGTTACTTTGATTGATACTTTCTACAATGGTTTAACTTTTTGTGATCGTGATATGATTAATGCAGCCGCCGGTGGCACATTTATGAAAAGAAGACCTGAGGAGTGTAGAGAGCTTATCGAGAACATGACTACTCATCACAAAAATTGGGATTCATCCGCTTCCTCAAGATCAAACCCGAGAGTCAATGTATCTTCTACTTCTTCAAACCCTGATATCACCGAATTGACCCGCACAATGGTCGAAATGAGCAAGAATATGCAACTTTTGGCTATAAATCAACAACAACAAGTTAAAGCTGTAGCAACTTCTTGTGAGATCTGCGGGGGTCCTCATTCATACACTGGTTGTCCTTCTACTCATGACAATATGGAAAACGTATATGCGGCTTACGGTAACTATTCAACGGAAAGCTACCAAGCCCGACCTCAAGGTGATCGTAACTTGCTAAGTTACCGTTCTAACAACTTTCTTTCACCCGGTTTTTCTCCTCAAAACCACAACCCAAACAACTACAATAGAAGCAATCCAAACCCACCTCGAGCTTCTAATCCTTATCACCCACCCGTTCAACAAGCTCCACCCATTAATCAAGATGTTGAAACTTTCATGAAGACCCAAGGAGAGCTAGTTAAGAATCTGTAAAGCCAAATCATCAACTTGAAAGGAGATATCACTAAGCAAGGGAATGATATTAGAACCGAGCTTCGACATGATATGCAAACCTCCTTCAGCAATCAAACAAATGATTTAAAGAATATGACAGCTAGTTTCTTTCCAAGTACTCAACCCTCTACTTCGGGCTCTCTTCCTTCAAATACTGTCACCAACCCAAGAGCGAATGTGAGTGCTATTACTACACGCAGTGGAGCAACCTTAGTAGGACCATCTATCCCTCCCCCAGTTACTCCATCTATACCTATTCCACCACCATTTATCCCTCCTACTCCCATGCCTAGTATTAGTCCTCCATTACTATCTCCACCTCTACCAGCAGAAGTTCCCAAGAAACACCCTTCACCAACCCCACCTTCCACCTTTAAACCTTCAACATCTCAACCTTTACCTGCTACACCTACACCAACTAAACCCAACATCCCTTATCCTTCTCGGTTAGACAAGAGAAAATTGCTTACTAAAGAGGATGCTCAAGTCACTTATTTTATGAAGATGATCTCTCAAATGAATTTCAACATTAGCCTCGTTGAAGCACTTGTCCAAATGCCGAAATTTGTGAAAGCATTCAAGGAATTGCTTAACAAGAAGGAAAAGATGGTTGAGTTTGTCAACACACGCTTAAATGAAACTGTTCTGCAGTCATTCTTAAAGAACTTCCGGAAAAACTTGGAGATCCCGGTTGTTTTGTGTTGCCTTGCATCTTCAACAAAAACCGAAGAATTTACTGCCTTAGCTGATCTCGGGGCAAGTATAAATCTGATGCCTTTAAGTGTTGGGAAAACACTCTCACTACCCGACCTTAATCCAACGAAGATGACTCTTGAGCTTGCAAATCGCACTCTCGCTTAACCCGTTGGTATTGCCGAAGATGTGTTCATTAAAGTTGGCACCTTCACTTTTCCGGTCGACTTCATTGTTGTTGATTATGAAATGGACCCTCGTATTCTGTTAATACTTGGTCGACCATTCTTGAGAACCGGAAAAGCATTAGTCGATGTTGCCGAAGGTGAGTTAATCTTAAGGGTCGGGAATGATGCACAAGTATTTACAATGGGGAAGATCACAACCAAATCAAATGGAAGAGAATCAGTGAATATGATTAATGTGCTTGATGATTTTGTCATCTACAACAATCCTCTTTTCGATTCTTGCTATGATAATCCTCTGTTCAAAGATGATGTGGATGATTCTCTCTCCACTTTGGATCCTCCGCCAATTTATGATCCTCCTCCGATTTATGATGACTATGATGATGATTCTAGTTCTGATGGGAATGATTATGATAATTTTGTTTCAGAGTATCCCGACATGCTAACTTATGATGATTTTGATGATGTCGATACTCTTTCGAGTGATTCTTCACATGATGACCTTACCTACTTTTGATGAAGATCCTCCACCAACAATGCTTGATCCTACTTTGGATGACTACTCATTTGAGGAATATTTTGCTACTTTTCTCAACACTTACTTCCCAAATGAGAGTGATTCTCCTTCTTTGGACTTTGATGATGCTCTTTATCCTCCTTTGGATATGAAGAACCCCGTTTCAAAGGAGAAGAAGCCGGAAGACACCGATATCCGCAGTACTTATGTTTTGACACCTCTCTATCCACCTTCTGAAGATGAGATTGTGCGATTTATGAGCGGATCTTCTTCAAGGTATACTGAGCCTGAGTGTTATTTTCCCCTAAAGGAAAAGGTGTTCGATCCCGGTATTGCAATTTCTAAGCCATCTCAGTATCCATCTGATGAAATAAAAGGAAAGATTTTTGGAACTTATGAAGATATGCTTGCTCCTCATCACACTCTCTACCGCCATGCTCAATCTTTGCTTAAAGGAAACTTGCCTACTCTTCTTTGGCTTGCCTTGTTCACCTTAAGCTTGTGCTACTTGATGGATGAAAACCATGTATTTGATCCCGGTGGATATGTTTCAAGCTTGTTCCTATGCTAATCAAGGTCGAGTCAGGCTCACGACTCGGTTAACAAAAACAAGCGCTTCTCGGGAGGCAACCGGCAGTATCTATCCCTTTTATTACGTTTTTACAATAAGTGTAGGGGGAGACCCTAGTATGTGTTTGTTGTTTTCTTTCTCATCATGTGCAGGGATTCGAGCTTTCAAAGACCCATTCTTGATGACTTTTGGTAACCCGTGATTCCGTGTTCCCGTCTTCCCGGTTCTATCCTAAACTCTTTTGATTCTCTATTTGATATTCTTCAATATTAAAATAGGAATCACTTTAGTTGTCTCTTCCTTAGCAAGATTTAAACAAAGTGCACAATGTCCTAAGTGTAGGGGAGGTTACTTCCACATGCTTAAACATTGAGGACAATGTTTATATTAAGTGTAGGGGGACTTCTATCGAAGTTAAGTGGGCTTTTCCTTGTATTTGTCCTCATTTTAACCGGAAAATTTGATTTTTCGACATTTTTCAAAAATTTTAATCTATTTTGGCCTAGTTGTATAGTAGTATTTTCCTTTGTTATAGTTATTTTCTTTCTTTGCTAGAATACTTTTTAATAAAGTGTTTTATTTTTAAACGTTGTGAATCTTTTGACTCAACCCGAGTTTACTTATCTAAGTTTACTCTAGCTAGTATCCTTAACGTGTTTAAGTCAAGTTTTGCTAGGCTTTTATATAGGGGACTTTAAAATGCGAAAGTCTTATCTCTTATGGGTTAAGAACAAGAACTTTTCGCAAGTTCCTATAATTGATCCTAGAAAGTCGTTTATCAAGGGAACTTTAAAATGCGAATTCTAAACTTGAAAAAGTCTAAGAATTTGCAAGATCCTATAGATGACTTGAAAACCGAAAACTTTGATTTAATTGGCTAAGCATCCACGAGTCTCATTCCTTGAGATTTTAAATTGTGGAGAACGAGAGATGATATAGTCAATTATAAGTTTGGTATTCTTTCATGAATTTATGTGAGTTAATTATGAGATTTTTTTCCCATGGCTTGTTAATAAATTTAATTGCAATAAGTAAGGTTGTACGATTTGAAAAGTTACTTAGCTTCTAGCACAAGATCGTTTAAAAGTTGCTCGGTATTAATTAGAGTTCATAGCCAAGGCATAACTTATTGAAGCGGGATGCGAAGATTGGCGAGTCCGAAAAGGCCCTAACAAGGCATGAGGGCTATATTTTGTTGCTAAAGATCCCAAGTGATGTGAAGAATCATTTATCAAAAATCAATATGAAGGATCAAGACACACGACGAAAAGTAAATACTCCCCTAAAGATCATGGAAAAGTCTATCCGAAAAGGCCCTAACAAGGTATGAGGATAAATAGATCCAAGTTCTAAAAGGAGGCGGATCGTTGTATATCAAAATCCCAAATAAAGATTGGAGAAAAATGAAGAAGTCGTGGTCCAAGTATGAAGAATCTCTCAAAAAGTTCAAGTGAAGAAATTCCTATTATGAAGAGAAGACCATTATTTCATGATTGTCTCTCAAGATTTGAAGTATGAAGTCGCTGCCAAATATCGGTCCGAGAAAGGTCTCAAATCGTGAAGCGAGTTATGCCAAGATATGAACTTTATGAGGTCCCGAGAAGCAGTTTTAAAAGATTTTGTCCTTTAGCTAACTATTGATTAAATCGTCCCACTTTATTTTCAGCCTAAATAACTATCGAAATAAGTCAACAATGCATCCTCGTGATCATTCAAGACAACAATAAAATATAAGAGATACACCTAGGAATAAGGGAGTCTAAGTGAATAATTGGGCCACATGAATTTGTGTTAGTTTGCTAACTTATAATAACAATGATCTCGTTTTTAAGCTTGGTATGGGGAACGTGAAACTTGAGGGTGATAATCATTCATGACATTCCAAAACCCTAAGGTAAGTTTTTTATTTTTTTGATTTTTTTTCTTCCTTTAGATATTTTATAATTTTCTATCTCTTTAATAAAGGCCAATGTGGATTGATTATGATGGAAAATGTAAAACTTGCTTTGTAATTAATGCATTACATGAGGACATTGCAATGGTTAAGTGTAGGGGATTTAATAAGTGTGAAAACACTTATCCTTTTACCACTTAATTATAATAATAACCAAGCCAAAACGTGTATTTTATGTCGTAAATGTCGGAATTATGCGTGGTTTGTGTTTTTGTTGTGATTTAGGACGAAAATGTGAAAAGGGAAGAAAACACGTACTTTTATCGAAGAAAAAGACAAAAGACGAAGTCAAAAGATCAAGAGTGCAAAAAGAACGGAAGTCCAAGGCATATTCTGAAGATTTATCGAAGAGAATTCTAAAGACAGAATTTTAATAAAGCCGAAGAACTCAAGTCAAATTAATGAAGAAATTACAAGACGAGTTTAATTAATCCCGAGACAAAGTCGAAAAAGTCGAAGAATTTAGAAGACGAAAAGACGAGAAAGAAAGAAAGAAAGAAGGAGCAACACATGTTAACCTCCCTTCTCCCTATAAATAGAGAGCTTCATTTCATTTTCATACTTGTTAGCTAATTTGACAACTTAGCTCTCCACCTTTACCTTCATGTCATTTACTTAATTGTCATTTAATTTCCTTGTCTTGCACCTTTAATATCTTGCCTTTAATTCCAAGTAAGTTAATTTTGTTGTTGAATCTTTATTTTCCTTTAATCAAGCTTTTCATTACCATTCTTATTCTACTTTTCTTGTTTTTGATTATTGATTCGGATTAAGCATTGCTTTTGCTTGATCTTATTGCTTATTTGGTTAAAAAGTTTATCTTTTTATTCCTATCTAGGCTTTTATACGATTTAAGCTTTAAGCTTGACATACTTATTGGCTTATTTTGTATTTAGCTTATTAGTTTTAAAGTTTTCTTAAAAGTTTTATCTTTTTAAAGTTTGCTTAAAAAGTTTGCTTATTTTGTATTTTGAAAGTCTTTAAATTTGTAGCTTATTTTGTTCGTTTTATTATTGCTTTGGTTTAGTTTTTGGTATTTGCTTATTGTCTAAGTGCTTATTTGGTTTGCTTATTGTGAATTTCATTCCATCTGAAAGGAGATTTGGATTCTGACGGCTTGTTACGATCGCAAAAACCATCAGGGTTTCTACATTGCGATCCGTATTGCGATACTCCCCCTTATTCCGATCAAGATTGCGATCGCACATTGCGATCGTATATTGCGACGGGGCTTAAGGCTGTATTGCGACGGAATGCTGCCAAATTTTTGACAACCATATTCCGACAGACAGCAACATTCCGATAGGATATTGCGATCATTATTCCGACAGTTTTGTTTTTGTTTGACATTCCGATAGGTAAGTGTTATTCCGATAGGTTTGATTTTCATCATTCCGATAGGGGGATTCCGACCAACATTCCGACAGGGGTATTTTTGTTGCATTCCGACAGCACCATTCCGATCGGTATTCCGATGGGATTTCAATGGATTGGGTTTTGTGTTATTATTTTGCCTTAGTTTAATTTTTAAGTTTGCATTATTTTAAGTTTTCAAGTTTTCATTTTTATTACATTGTCTAATTTACTTTTTGTCGAGTTTTAATTTTACGTCATTTAATTTCTCGTCATTTACTTTTAAGAGTTTTAATTTGCACAATTTACGTTTTAATTAGTTTTAGTTTTAATTACCTGTCATTTACTTTAAAGTCTTGTAATTTAAATTACTACAACGACCAATCTATTTGTTTTCCACCAAAAGACGACTGGGTCGCACGTTTAACCAGTAATCAATTTGAAAAGACTGGTACAACGAATCTTTTTCATACTTGGTAAATCCTTGTATTAAAAATACAAAACTGGGTTGAAAAATTAGGGCTTGTAACTTATGGTTTGTGTTTTTGGTGATTAAGGACTTAGGAAAGTTATTAGTGAATTATTATGGCTTAATTAGGGTTTATACATTATATTTAAGAGATTTGGGTCCTTAGTTTGAAGTTTAACAAAGGTTTTATGTGAAAATGGGAAGTATACTTTTGTAGTTTAGGATTTTCTAATGATCTAGGGTTTTATCTTAGTAAATGTAATTATCCTTCTCTTAGATACTGATGTAAACTTAATTTAGGTCCTATACATTGTGTCTTACGTCTCCAAAGAGTTCTTACACTTGGTTTAAGGGTTTAGTCATGCATAGAAATCTTGTACATTATGCATTAAGGTAATTTTACATTGTCTTAACATAATCTTATAACCTTAATGAAGTCCTATGAATGTTTGTAGACTTGTCCTAAAAGACTAGGTTATGATTCCATATGGATTTCTTAATATAAGGGTTTCTATATCATTAAGCCTAATGACTTTCTATTTTGGGTAATTAGGGTTTATATCTTATTGTAAGCTTATTCTAAGTCTCATATATTCTGTTTACGATTTCTATGGGTTCTACATACTTGGTTTAGGGGTTTGTATAGGTTGATCATATTCTAAGGTTATTTATGGGAGCTTAAGATCCTATGCTTTGAAAACTTGGACTTTATGCTTTAATAATTTGTAACTCAGTTTAAGATAAATGTATGATTATATTATGATACTTAGTTGAGTTTTATAAATGATTGCAAAAGACTAGAGTCTAATTCTTTATAGAATGGATTTTATATGCTAATCTTAGTTTTAGGTTATTTTCTTGTAATTAGTTTGTGATTAGTGAATATTAGTATTTTGTGATTTCTTAACTTCTCTTTATATAGTAGGTTGCAATGATGCCTAAAAACGTTACTTGCATTTTTCGGTCTCGCTTTGTTTTGATTACGACAATATGTAAAAACAAGCATTTACGAAATCAATGAAAAACGAATTCTTGAGTTCAAGTATTTTTTATTTCAACCATTATCACTTAAGGTATGAACAAACAAGTAATTATACTAATTAATTGATCAAGGATTTAATCTTTTCTTAAAATTCACTTTTTATTAAGTGTGACAAAGTTTTATTATTAAACTTTCTTTTTAAGAAAATGTTTTATTAAATTAATTATTTGAAAATTTGAAATTTGAAAATGGCATATTCTATCTTGGTTTGGAATATCCTTTCACGATATTTTAATCCCCATATTCGATCCAACCCACTAAAAGACAAAAAGGAGCGGACTCTACGCCGGCGGTTCCTTAGCGCCTACGGTGGTTCCTTATCGATAAGGAACCGCGGGCTGCAATAAAGAACCGCGGGTAGATATAGCCGTTGGACATTTGTCTTATAAATAGTGGACCATTCTCAGACTTTCAATCCATCTCTTTTGCACATAAACTTTCAGATTCTTACATACTTCTTAAACCACTCAAATCCTTGATCATTTGTTTGATTACTACTTGTTTAGAAGTGAATCTTTCTCCTCTCATCTTTTTCTCTCAAAGTGCAAAGAGAAGAACACTATCATTGTTGAAGTGTTGTATCTACCTCAAAGATCCATTGAAGATCCAAACTTATTTATTCATTATTGTGTCATTGTTGTGAAGATCCAAGTAGTTGTGTCTATTTGGAAGTTGTGTATGTATTAGGATTAATACTTAGTCCTCAAAGTATATTGGTGTAGATTGGTCCTAGCTAATATTAGGGCTCGACTTTTAGCTTAGAGTCGAAAATTGGTTAAGCGATGTTGTGTACGGTTTCTCCACCTTAAGGAGCTTGTTGATTAGTGAACTCTCGAATAAGGAGTACTCGAGGAGTGGAGTAGGAACGAGGAGTGAGCTTCGTTGCCGAACCACTATAAGTCCTTGGTGTTTGGTTTGATCTTTCCTTCCCTTATCTCTTTACATTCTTTATTCTTTATACTTGTGATTATTAGTTTAGTTGCATTATACATTCATTATTCTTTATACTTGTGCATATTAGTTAGTTGCACTATACCTTGTTCATATTGTGTATAAGAAGGTTTCACATAAATACTCAAGCTTAAGTTTTTGAAAAATGATTTTTTAAAAACCAAACTTTAACAAGCAAATTTAAGAAACTATTCAACCCCCCTAGTTTCTACAATTGGTATCAGAGCGTGGTTGCTCAAGACTTTTTAAAATATATTGTATTTTAAAACTTGATCTATGGATTCCAACAAGTATCTAGAAGGACAATCCATGCAAAGACCACCTCTTTTTGAAACCAAAAGTTTTATTTATTGGAAAAATAGGTTTGAGACTTATGTGAATTCAAAAGATTTAGATCTTTGGCATGTTATTACCAATGGTGACTTTTTACCATTTCAATATAATGAAGTTTCTAAAAGTAAGGAAATAGTTACTTTTGACAAAGCTAATGATGATACTAAAATGAAACTTGCTAAAAATAATGAGGCTAAAATGGAGATTTATAAAGCTTTACCAAAGAAAGAGTACGAAAGGATTTTTATGTGAGAAACCGCTAAAGACATTTGGAATACTCTTTTAGTACCCACCAAGGTAATAGCCAAGTCAAAGAAAGTAAAATCGATCTTCTTGCTCAACAATATGAACAATTTGTCATCTTAGAAGATGAAACCGTAGATAGTGCATTTGCTAGATTTAACACTATTATTACTAGTCTAAAAGCACTTGATGAAGGTTTTTCTAGCAAGAACAATGTTAGGAAGTTTCTTAGGGCGTTGCATCCCAAATGGAGAGCTAAAGTTACGACGATTGAAGAATCAAAGGATATCGCCAAGTTATCACTCGATGAACTCATTGGTAACTTGAAGGTTCATGAGATGATAATTTTGAAGGACTCGGAAATGGTGAAAACTAAGAGTGAAAGAAAGTCTATTGCACTCAAAGCCAAGAAGGCACAAAGTGATCATGAAAGTTCCTCGGATAGTGATTGTAAAACCCGCATACTTTTACCATGAATAGTACTCTTAAGATCGTACGTATAAGATTAAAACTTTCCTTTTATAGCATGTTTACGTTTACGTATAAGAATTTTAAGTATTACGTACGTGTTAGCACACGATAAGTATTTATTACGTATGAACACATGATAATTATTTAAATAATAATTATAATCACGAACATGCGATCATGAAATCATGAACGTAATTTAATCACGAGCTAATATTAGTTACGTATATATATTTATTATGAACACGAATAAATATATTAAGTCACGGTTAATAATTAATTAAAACACGTAAAACACGAACACGATAAAATACGAGAACACACTATAATATTTAGACTCGAGAAAAGTACGGGTTACCCCATGTGGGCCCCATACCACGAAATTAGGAAGGAAAATGGGCTTAGCCCATCAATTTTTACTAAACAAGAAAAAGGAGAAAACTTGTTTCATGTTAACAAAATCTAGAAAATAAGTAAAAACCCTAGCCTCCTTTTCTCTCCTTTTTTTCCTTTGGCCGCCGGTTTGTATCATCACCACAAGGGTGATTGGGTTGATTTTGGTGTTGATTATTTACAAAGAACATTAGTGTGTTCATCCTCCTTGATTCACGCATTCGGTAAACCTTAAAACCTTTTTCTTTTAATCTTTTATTTTATTTTTACACATGAACTTATAAGGGTTTTGTTTTAATATGATTATCATATTAATTAAATCAAGGGGTAAATGTTTTGATGTTTTAGGGTTGTTGGTTGTGGCCGACGCACGAACCGAGCCCATATGGGTCTCGGCTTGATTTAATCCACACCACCGAGACCACAAGGTCTCGGTATGGTGATGGTGGTCCCACGGCAGCAGCCAAAACAAGGGAACCCCGAAGTGGTTCGGGGTATGGTGTCGATTTCAGGTCCGGTTTGTGGTTTCTAGTCAAGATCCGGTTCATGGTTTATGTTAAGATTATTTCTTTTATAATCATATGTTATAAATTAAATTAATAAAATATGACATGATTAATTTAATAAAACATGACTTAGGTTATAATTAATTATTAGATCATGAAATTATTAACCTAAGTATTTATATTTTTCTAGACTTATAATTAATTAATTATTTAAAAACCATGGTTATAATTAATTAATTAACATGACTTAGGTTATATTATTAATAAATAATAATACATGTTTTAACCTAAGTATTGAACTTTATTTAATTAAAAACATGATATATTTTAATTAAATACTTTTAACCTATAGTTTATTTTAATTACATGAAATAATTAATAAACTATACATTATATCATTATGACTTAGAAAATAATCAGAAAAACACTTAGGCTTATATACGTAGCTTATTTAACCAGCTAATCTAATTATGGAAACTTTCTATTTTTATAAACTTATTTAATTAAGGCAGCTAATCTATTTATGGAAACTTTCTATTTTTAGAAACTTATCTATTTTAAGCAGTAATTCTATTTTTGGAAACTTTCTATTTTTGGTAACTTTCTATTTTTGGAAACTTTCTATTTTAGGAAACCTGCTATTTTTGGAAAGTTACTTATTATTACACAGTAAGTATAATAATACATGAAATACCAGGAATACTTAATCAGAATAGACAAAATATAAGATAAACACAGTTTAAGGCTTTAAACAGTAAAACATGATATGAACATATAAAATAAGCTAAGACATGACATAAAACCAGTTATGTATTTAGTAAGCAGATACTTATTCACGTATGTATTTATGTAGCATTAGTGATACCGAAGTAGGACTATCTTCCGTTCGTCTTTTTCGTTCACTGGACATAAGGTACGGATTCCCGTCCTTTCAGTATGGACATTCTTTCCTTATTAGGATTCCCCGTATGCAGCCAAATGTTTTCCCGTAGTATAAGTTACGTGTTTGATTTGCTTATGTTTAATTAAGAATACCTATATCCATATACATGCATGACCAGTTTCACCTAGTTATGGAGGTACCATAACCATAACATTAGAGGCACTGATGTTATGACTTCACCACAGCGGAGTGATTGCTCGTGGCGTCCCTTCAGCTTTTGTCCATTTATATTATATTTATCATGTGGGGCGTATGGGTGCATCCTAGTTACACGTTTTCAGTCAGGATTTCATGGTGAATGTGGTGTGTGCCTTGCATCCTTCACAAGGAGCTGATCCCTCCTACCCAAAAACCAGTATATTAAATTAGAGGCAGCCCCTCTAATTTGCATGATGAGGTCACCCCTCCAAGTATTCATGCACGATGGATTTTCATGACCTATATTGGCTAATGGTAAAATATGTTAAACAGTTTTCATAAGATAAACATAAGGCTTTTCAAACTATAAAACCAGTTTTATGAACATGTTCCAGGTTTTCCAGGACTTATACATTTCCGCTGCTATTAAGTCTTTATTATGTTTTAGTCATTCATACTATGTCTATATCCATGCACTGAGCAATCAGCCGTTACTTTCCTTTCCATGTCCCAAAACGGCAGGTACCCTAGGAAAGACTCGAGCATTTGGAGGACGTGCATAGGATGGAAGCTGCTAGAGACTTCTTTTCCTTTTTGCCTTCATATACTTATGCTTGCTTAGTCTTTCATTCATTTCTTTTACTTTATTATGTTTTGGGCTTATGTTTAGGAACCGATGTTTGATTCCGGTTACCCCAATGGTCATGTAATGTTTCAGACATTTCTCCTTGTATGCTTTGATGACACGCCATAATTACGCGTGACATTCCATTTATCAAAATGGGGTGTTACAATTATGGTATCAGAGCGCCAAGGCTTCGACCTGTAGGCTCTAAAACTCGACCTGTGACTAGTGGGTAGTCACCAGGAGCTTCCACGTATTGATGTTTTCAGCGCATTGTTGTTTTAACCATGATGTTTTCAGCACCTTGAGGTTTAACCTTGATGTTTTCATCGATATTGTTTTACTAATATGGATGGACAACCATCATTCATATTTAGTTATGTGTCATTGTTTCATGCATAATGTTCCTCGTGAACTGTGGCTATGTGGACTGAACCCTAGTAGTTCATAATTAGTCACATAAAATTTTTATGATAAGTTTTGACAGATGAGTTTCATTTATTTATGTTTCATGTATCATTGTTGCAGGGATTATGACTAAGTAATGGTTGGTACAGGACTGGCCCTATTTAGTCGCATGTGATTTTATCGAAACTTTTAACTTTGGGACCGACCCATAGGCGTCCCCTCGCCATGTCTTTTGTTTTGGGACCGACCCATAGGCGTCCCCTCGCACATATAAAGGTTTTTATAAACTACACTACGCATTCATGCATTGTTTTTCATGCATAAATTTTTTCTCATGATTTATTGGCATAAATTTTTTTTCATGTCCCCTCATAAGTTAATATGTTTTTATGTCAAGTATGTTTTCATACTGTCATGGTTAACTCCAGTCTCGTGCTGATTATGTTATACACTCCTTCATGATAAATGGTTTCATGTTTCTTCATGATAATTCCGTCTTCATGTTGATTACGTCTTACGCTTCTTTTGTTATTTATGCTTTCATGCAAGGCATTGTTGGATTTCATTGAATCCTGCTTTCATGATAGTCATGGTTGGTTTTCACTGATCATACTGTCAGGCAAAACCATCGTTGAATTTTGTGTAACCACACTTTAACATTTTTCGATACAACCAGAATGATGTCTATGAATACTGCCAGGTTATCATGATGGTTTTCATAACCGTTTAACCGATATACTTTCCTTAAATCATGACAAATAATCGACCCCAATACCGATCATTTCATGTGCATTCCATGTGTACTCCATGTACCGCATTCCATGTGTATTACACGTACCTAAATCCATGTGTATTTCACTTGTAATACTTCACGAGTATTCGCTAGTCGATTATGAATCATCTCAGACGTATTTTCAATTGCTGATATTCTACAATATTGCTGATGCCGCTCATAACTTGGAGATGTTACTAAAGATTGATGCTGCTGACATTCAGAGACGCTACGAGATGTTGATGCTGTTCACAACCTGGAGCTCATACAAGACGAAGACAAAGGCGTTAGAGCAAAGCAATTGGACGAGAAGATGCTTCACCATCAGACGATTTCCATCAATCATTGTCCCTAATTCTTAGTTACATGTCACACGTCATTCGGCTGTCATTTCAGCCATATGAGTGCAAACCGTTGCCAGTCGGCCACTCAACTGAATAGTTACATGAATCACGGTCATGAGAATGACCGTCATGGAACTGACAGACAGGACGATAGTAACCACTACTATGACAGAACTATCCTAGAAATCGCAACCGAGGCTCCGGCCGCGGACGTGATCAGACATACAAATGATCAGTAGTCCAACCGATCCGCCAATTCTGGCATAATAACCTAATATTGTAGGTCAATTGTTTTACGTCTTGAGACACATGTCAAGACATCAGTCAAGACACATGTCTCATGTATACTTTCTGAAGACACATGTCAAGACATCAGTCAAGACACATGTCTCGCGTATACTTTCTAAAGACACATGTCAAGACACTAGTCAAGACATATGTCATGCTTATAGTTACAAGACATGAGTCAAGACACATGACTCACGTCCAACTATGGAACAAGAAATTCAGGGTACCCTCCAAGGGTATATCCATTTTGTTGTGCCATGTATTAATCAGGTCACAAGAATTTCAATACCATTACCGGCGCATCAGTGAGAACTGTCACGTTGCCGATGTCACTTTCATTTCTTTCACCATATTTCATATATTCATGACCATGAAGGACGCCTTTTGTATTCCCACGTATACAAAGGTTTTCCTTTAGCTTAATGATGAGATCCAAGCTGCTAACGCATTTCCTCGGACATACACGAGATGAATTTTATCCTAATTATGGACTATGAACAACACACCATGCTACGATTCATAATTATGTACAGTAATGTTCAGGCTCCTAAATACATTCAGCTTGATTTTCCATCAGGAAAATCTGTACGAATTATCTATGCTTACAAGCATGTGCGTTGTTAGCCATGGTCGCTAAAATTTTTAGCTGTCATTTAAGACATGACCACCGAAGTCCTTTTACGCATAACCAGACGAGTATTCCAAAATCTTCCCATAAATTCCAGAAGAACCTACGAAGAGAAGGACGGTACCAAGAGATTATGTGTCGACTACCGTCGATTTGAACAAATCACCATTCATAACCGTTATTCTCCTCCACATATTGACAACATGTCCAATCGACCTTATAGTGTTAATCACTTTTCCAAGATCGAACAAATGATCATGCTGCCAACGGTGACGGGTGGAAGAGCAGGACATTTCCATGACTGCTATTCGTACACGACTCAGTCATGCTAGATTTACGATTTTGAATTAGTCTCATCAATGCTCCAACAGCATTACGGACTTAATAAAATGAGTTTCCATGAACTCATAAGCAAATTCATCAGCGTTCTCATTGAGGATAACCTGATTTCCTCTAATATGCACCATGTTGCAAATTCTATGACAAGAGAAATTTCACCCTGGAAAATTTTCCAATATCAATTTTGATTGATTACAGTGACACGCTGGATCGCATGGAATTGCATGGTTAATTTTACCATGACTCAGCTTATGCGAAAAAGATGAGAACCCTACATTACATTAGGTGTTCTAGAAAATCCTACGCTAAGAGAAGTCTAGATTCATAGACTCAGAGTTTTGCAAACTCCTATGTATCAATTTCTACGAAGCAAGATACAGATATGTTCATATCTAGGTACCTGACATACCAACAGGTTAAGATAGGACACCAACAGACTGGGATGTTTTCATCATCTGAAATTGTGAATTGAAATGGGCAAGATCTCCACGGATTTTGGTTACCAGTTAACGCAAACTCAGAAGAAGCATGATGCTATCTGGTTTATCACAAACAGTTTGATCAAGTCTGCAGAATCCTTACATCCGCAAGGATTTTAGAACCAACAGATTGATCGGACATGTTCCAGTCAAGGCTCATTCGATCACTTGGCAATCCCTCAGTTATCGGGTCAGACAAATATTCATAATTGTGCTCCTAATTTACTTCACGTCCTTGTTCTAATTTCACGACTTGCTTTCGCGCACGCGTTCATGACACTATTCACGTTCATGATGGCATCTCGGCTTACGATTGTATGTTCATTTTTTTTTCTCATTCTGGGAAGTTTTGCAAGAACTTTAGAGACCAGACCCAAGTTTAGTATAACTCCCTATCCTCAGATAGACGTTTATCGTCATATTCTATGTCTCACCTTGTAGCGTTTGGCGTTACCGCCATTATATTCTATGTTCACAATATGTTTCACATGTCATGTTCATTCCACGTTCCTCATATCATGATCAACATATGTTACACGTATCATGGATTACGATATGTTTACTCATACTACACTCGCCATATCTCCACGTAGCACGTTCAAAATTTTTCACGTATTACGTTCAAAAATTTTCACGTACTACGTTTCTTTATGTCTCGCGCATCGTCTCTAATTATCAGTTAAGTCAGATTGTCTTGCATTGTAACGTTTCAGTTACCTTTGCACGTTAACTATTATTACCCTCGATCAAATTTAGGGGATCTACCTTCCGTTGATAACCAAGAATTTCTTCGTATTCCAAGTCAAGGTCAGGAGGACCAAGATTTATCATTAGTGTCAAGATCTTCTGAAGGAACCGTTCCAAGAGGGAGGCCACTTGGAAACGGACAAGTTCATCCGGACTTCTTATCCGTTTTCTCTTATCAATTAGATTGTCCTTTCAGTCACGTCACGTTCCATGTCCTTTCAAGACATGTCACGTTTCGCGTTTCCTTTTGCCAGGTCACCGTACGTTCATTTATCTTACATACCCTCTCAGTTTGATTCGGGTATGTTTCTCTTTCAGTTTACGTTATCTATAATTCGGGGACGAATTATTCTTTTTAGGGTGGAAGAGTTGTAAAACACGCATACTTTTACCATGAATAGTACCCTTAAGATCGTACGTATAAGATTAAAACTTTCCTTTTATAGCATGTTTACGTTTACGTATAAGAATTTTAAGTATTACGTACGTGTTAGCACATGATAAGTATTTATTACGTATGAACACATGATAATTATTTAAATAATAATTATAATCACGAACATGCGATCATGAAATCATGAACGTAGTTTAATCACGAGCTAATATTAATTACGTATATATATTTATTACGAACACGAATAAATATATTAAGTCACGGTTAATAATTAATTAAAACACGTAAAACACGAACACGATAAAATACGAGAACACACTATAATATTTAGACTCGAGAAAAGTACGGGTTACCCCATGTGGGCCCCATACCACGAAATTAGGAAGGAAAATGGGCTTAGCCCATCAATTTTTACTAAACAAGAAAAAGGAGAAAACTTGTTTCATGTTAACAAAATCTAGAAAATAAGTAAAAACCCTAGCCTCCTTTTCTCTCCTTTTTTTCCTTTGGCTGCCGGTTTGTATCATCACCACAAGGGTGATTGGGTTGATTTTGGTGTTGATTATTTACAAAGAACATTAGTGTGTTCATCCTCCTTGATTCACGCATTCGGTAAACCTTAAAACCTTTTTCTTTTAATCTTTTATTTTATTTTTACACATGAACTTATAAGGGTTTTGTTTTAATATGATTATCATGTTAATTAAATCAAGGGGGTAAATGTTTTGATGTTTTAGGGTTGTTGGTTGTGGCCGACGCATGAACCGAGCCCATATGGGTCTCGGCTTGATTTAATCCACACCACCGAGACCACAAGGTCTCGGTATGGTGATGGTGGTCCCACGGCAGCAGCCAAAACAAGGGAACCCCGAAGTGGTTCGAGGTATGGTGTCGATTTCAGGTCCGGTTCATGGTTTCTAGTCAAGATCCGGTTCATGGTTTATGTTAAGATTATTTCTTTTATAACCATATGTTATAAATTAAATTAATAAAATATGACATGATTAATTTAATAAAATATGACTTAGGTTATAATTAATTATTAGATCATGAAATTATTAACCTAAGTATTTATATTTTTCTAGACTTATAATTAATTAATTATTTAAAAACCATGGTTTTAATTAATTAACATGACTTAGGTTATATTATTAATAAATAATAATACATGTTTTAACCTAAGTATTGAACTTTATTTAATTAAAAACATGATATATTTTAATTAAATACTTTTAACCTATAGTTTATTTTAATTATATGAAATAATTAATAAACTATACATTATATCATTATGACTTAGAAAATAATCAGAAAAACACTTAGGCTTATATACTTAGCTTATTTAACAAGCTAATCTAATTATGAAAACTTTCTATTTTTAGAAACTTATTTAATTAAGGCAGCTAATCTATTTATGGAAACTTTCTATTTTTAGAAACTTATATATTTTAAGCAGTAATTCTATTTTTGGAAACTTTCTATTTTTGGAAACTTTCTATTTTAGGAAACCTGCTATTTTTGGAAAGTTACTTATTATTACACAGTAAGTATAATAATACATGAAATACCAGGAATACTTAATCAGAATAGACAGAATATAAGATAAACACAGTTTAAGGCTTTAAACAGTAAAACATGATATGAACATATAAAATAAGCTAAGACATGACATAAAACCAGTTATGTATTTAGTAAGCAGATACTTATTCACGTATGTATTTATGTAGCATTAGTGATACCGAAGTAGGACTATCTTCCGTTCGTCTTCTTCGTTCACTGGACATAAGGTACGGATTCTCGTCCTTTCAGTATGGACATTCTTTCCTTATTAGGATTCCTCGTATGCAGCCAAATGTTTTCCCGTAGTATAAGTTACGTGTTTGATTTGCTTATGTTTAATTAAGAATACCTATAGCCATATACATGCATGACCAGTTTCACCTAGTTATGGAGGTACCATAACCATAACATTAGAGGCACTGATGTTATGACTTCACCACGGCGGAGTGATTGCTCGTGGCGTCCCTTCAGCTTTTGGCCATTTATATTATATTTATCATGTGGGGCGTATGGGTGCATCCTAGTTACACGTTTTCAGTCAGGATTTCATGGTGAATGTGGTGTGTGCCTTGTATCCTTCACAAGGAGTTGATCCCTCCTACCCAAAAACCAATATATTAAATTAGAGGCATCCCCTCTAATTTGCATGATGAGGTCACCCCTCCAAGTATTCATGCACGGTGGATTTTCATGACCTATATTGGCTAATGGTAAAATATGTTAAACAGTTTTCATAAGATAAACATAAGGCTTTTCAAACTATAAAACCAGTTTTATGAACATGTTCCAGGTTTTCCAGGACTTATACATTTCCGCTGCTATTAAGTCTTTATTATGTTTTAGTCATTCATACTATGTCTATATCCGTGCACTGAGCGTTTTGCTCAGCCGTTACTTTCCTTTCCATGTCCCAAAACGGCAGGTACCCTAGGAAAGACTCGAGCATTTAGAGGACGTGCATAGGATGGAAGCTGCTAGATACTTCTTTTCCTTTTTGCCTTCATATACTTATGCTTGCTTAGTCTTTCATTCATTTCTTTTACTTTATTATGTTTTGGGCTTATGTTTAGGAACCAATGTTTGATTCCGGTTATCCCTATGGTCATGTAATGTTTCAGACATTTATCCTTGTATGCTTAGATGACACGCCATAATTACGCGTGACATTCCATTTATCAAAATGGGGTGTTACAGTGATGATGAGGAATATGCTTTGGCGGTTAGAGACTTTAAGAAGTTCTTCAAAAGACGAGGTCAATACGTAAGGCAACCAAACAACGACAAGAAACCCTTCTCCAAAAACCGATTTGCCAAAGACGATAAAGGTGATAGGAAATGCTTTAGATGTGGTGATCTATATCATTTCATTAGTAATTGTCCTAAGCCTTCACGTGACAAGAACCACACGGCGTTCGTTGGAGGTTCATGGTGCGATAGCGGTGATGATGTTGATGACAACCCCAAAGATGAGAAGTGTCTCATGGCTCACACTTCTAAAGAGGTACTTTTCGAAACCGAGTATTATAGCAATAATAGTTCTTCTCAAGATGATAGTGAATTAGAAGGCCAATACAATAACTGGCATAAGCTTAGTCTAAAATTTATTGAAAAGAACAAAGTGCTAAAATCAACTAGAACTAAGCTTGAAAACGAGATTAGTGAGCTAAAAGAGAAATTAGCTAAGCTTGAGAAAAATAAAGAAATAGACCTAGGATGATTAAAATGTGAAAACCTTAGGCAAGAAAATGAAAACCTTAAGAGCACCTCCATTAGACTTGAAAAGTTCATAAGAGGTACTAATGCTCTTGATTATATGTTAAACAAGCAAATTCATTCTAAGGAAAAACTTGGGTTAGGATATAACACTAATGAAGCATCAACTAGTGAACCAAAACAACTTAGGTTTTTAGAAAAACAGTCCCCTGTACGCGGTGCTCCAATACATAGGGCGGTTCCTTATCGCTATGGAACCGCCAATGGAGCTATGGAACCGTGTCCAGAAGAAGAGTTTTGTGAAAATCTTGAATTTTCTGAAAAGTCAATTTTAGGTGAAGGACCAAAACATATTCTTATTAACAAGGTCAAAGTACCTATAATCGAAAAGCCTACTCTAGATAAATTCTACAAGCCCTTGAGTAAATCTCTCATGGGAACTAGAAACTTATCTAGACAAACATCTACTCCTCCAAGAGTACGAAATGAATCTAAACCTAGAAGTAGAACACATACGCCAAAAAGAGATGATCAAGCTAAACCACGATCTAGGAGTAAAACCCCAACACCTAGGAGGAATAATAATAATACTAGATCAAGATCAAAGACACCTAGGAGAAACTATGGACAACAAAATGGCCATATGGATTGGAATAATTTTCAACAACAATACTTTTCCCCATGGGGAATGTCTCCTTCATTCATGCATCCCAACCAAATGCAAGGGATGTATGGAACTAACAATTTTGGACCCATGAGATATTGGGGACCAAATTTTTGATCTTGTGTGTTGTTACCTAGATATTATTGGGAATCAATCTAGAGCCCGACGAGTGGATTAAGGATAGTGGTTGTTCTAAACACATGACGGGTAATCAAAGTTTGTTCTCACACTACAAAGCATATGATGGAGGTAACGTTACATTCAATAGTAATAGACGTGGTAATATCATTGGCAAAGGTACGGTCTCTCTTTACTCTATGACTATAGAAAACGTAGAGCACGTAGATAACTTAGGTTTTAACCTTCTAAGTATAGGTCAAATTTGTAACAATAAGTGTAAGGTCATCTTTTCGGAATATGATAGTGAAATCGTAAAAGATGGAAAAGTCATTGGAAAAGGTGTTAGAAAGCATGGGCTTTATGTCATGAAGGTTAATAGGAAGTCAAAGGACAACTTATGTCTAACGACTTTAGATGATTGTTCTACTCTTTGGCATAGGAGATTAGGTCACGCTAATATGCGTTTAATTCAATCTTTAGTCTCTAAGGAGTTGGTAAGACATCTACCTAAGATGAAGTTTGATAGTCACTTTTGTGATGCTTGCAAAATTCGGAAGCAAGTTCACTCAAGTCATAAAGCCAAGAATTTGGTTTCGACCTTTCGGTGCTTAGAGCTCTTACATATGGATCTCTTTGGACCTTCCGCCATACGGAGTTATGGAGGTAACCTTTATACCCTAGTTATAGTTAACGACTACTCTAGATTCACTTGGACTAGATTTTTGGCGTCTAAGAATGAAGCTTTCGATCACTTCGAAACCTTTAGTCGAGGAATTCAAAATCAACTAAGATGTTCAATTGTCTCTATTAGGACGGATCATGGCAGGGAATTTGATAATAAAGTGCAATTTGGTGCCTTTTGTGAAGCTCATGGTATTACCCATAACTTCTCGGCTCCTCGCACTCCACAATCAAATGGAGTAGTTGAAAGGAAGAATAGGACCATCCAAGAGATGAGTAGGACAATGTTAAATGAGCAATCTTTGCCTCAAAATTTTTGGTGCAATGCCGTGGACACATCGACTTACATTCTCAACTGAATTCTTATTCGACCTTTTCTAGGAATGACCCCCTATGAGATTCTTAAAGGTAAGAAGCCCTCATTGGAATAGTTTAGGGTGTTTGGAAGCAAGTGCTTCATTCTCAACACCAAAGATTACCTTACTAAGTTTGACCCAAAGTCTTACGAAGGTATCTTTTTAGGTTATTCTTAAACTAGCAAAGCCTACATAGTCCTCAATAGAACCTCGGGTGTAATTGAAGAATCACTTAACGTGACATTTGATGAAACGCCACCTTCATCTAAGACACCACCTTTGGTAGATGATGACTTAGATGAAATAGACATAGTTAATGCCAGAGATGTTAGAAACATATGAGTTGAAGACCTTAGTGTTGAAAAGGGAGTAAACATTAAGGAGTCTAAGGATCATGCTCTTGATAACGTCATAGGCGAATTAAATCAAAGGACCCTAAGATCTCAAGTCCAAAATCAAAGTAACTTCTTTTGTTTCGTCTCCTTGATTGAACCAAAGAATGTTAAAGAAGCTTTGATGGATGAGAGTTGGGTCATCGCTATGCAAGAAGAATTGAATCAATTCATTGCTAATGACGTTTGGGAACTTGTTCCTCCGCCTAGAAGTTCGACCATCATAGGAACCAAATAGGTATATAGGAATAAGTTAGATTAGAATGGTGTTGTGTCTCGTAACAAGGCTAGACTTGTAGCTCAAGGCTATAATCAACAAGAAGGTATTGATTATGACGAGACATACGCACCCGTAGCTAGATAAGAATCCATTAGAATCCTCTTAGCTTAAGCTTGTGCTTTATACTTTAAGCTTCAACAAATGTATGTAAAGAGTGCATTTCTTAACGGTTTGATCAATGAGGAGGTATATGTGGCTCAACCTCCCGGCTTCATTGATTTTGAGAAACCGGATCATGTTTACAAGCTTAAGAAAGCTCTTTATGATCTCAAACAAGCACCCAAAGCTTGGTATGATATACTTAAAGCATTTATTGTATAACATGAGTATACCATGGGGATGGTAAATAATACACTCTTTACAAAGAAGAAAGGTTCTCACCTCATTATCGTACAAATATATGTTGATGACATTATATTTGGTTCAACTTGTCAATCATTGTGTGATGACGTTGCCAAAATCATGCATGACGAGTTGAAATGAGTATGATGGGAGAACTTAACTTCTTTTAAGACTTCATATTAAACAAATGGACGATGGTATTTTCTTTAATTAATCCAAGTACGTTAAAGAAATGCAAAAGAAATCTGGATTAGAAGACTCTAGACCTATGAAGACCCCTATGGCCTCGGATATTAAACTCACCGTAGATGATTATTGTGAGTCGGCAGACAACACCAAATATAGAGGTATGATTGGTAGTTTGTTGTACCTAATGGCAAGTCGACCGGATATCATGTTTAGTGTTTGCCTATGTGCTCGCTTCCAAGAGGCTCCCAAAACTTCTCACCTTGAAGCGGTTAAGCGTATCTCCCGATACATTAAGGGCACTATACATTTAGGATTATGGTATCCTAAAGGGACAAGCGTAGAAACCATTGTCTATGCGGACTCGGATCATGCGGGAGTCTATGTGGTCTGGAAAAGCACTAGTGGAGTTTGTACCATCATGGGTTGTTGTTTAACTTCTTGGTTCTCCAAGAAACAAACCGCTCTTGCTATCTCCACCACGGAAGCCGAGTATGTGAGCGCCGGTAAAGCTTGTCAACAAGCTCTATGGATGAAGCAAGCGCTTGTTGATTACGGGATTTCTCTTGATGATGTTCCCATCATGTGCGACAACAAGGGTGCAATAGACCTTAGCAAGAATCCCATGCAACATTCGCGAACTAAGCACATAGAGATTCGCCACCATTTTCTTAGGGATAATGTTCAAAAGGGGAACATTTCAATAGAAAAGGTACCCTATGTAGAAAACTTAGCCGATATCTTCACTAAGCCACTTAAGAGGGAACCTTTTAATTACTTGCGTCTAGGTCTAGGCTTAATGGAACATATTACTTAATTGTGCATTCTTATTATCTTTTATCTTTTGAGTCTTTTCTTTCTTTGAGTTCATAAGTTTAATAAACTCTTTTTGGAAAACTTCTATTCTGTTACAAAATTCTCAAAGCTTTTTCGAAAATGGTCGAGAAATGTTTTTGCATTGTTAATTCAATCTAAAAACGTTTTTCATAGCTTCTTGCTATTCATAATGAGCTTACATAATTCATATGTATGGGTCTCTCAAATATAGCATGAACAAAAGAGAACTATGGAGGATCATTATGTCATGACCTTGTGTCTAGTTCTACACACCTCCTACATTGATTTTATTAAAAAATCCATGTATTTTGGTTTAAACCTTGTTTGGTGAGCTCTTATGTGTTTTCTTTGTCTATCTTTGCTTCTTAGCATATCCCCATGATTAGTTAGAGTAGAAAAATAGGATTTGCTGAACTGAAAAATCCTCCCTCATCACCAAACTCAACCCACTGTGGGCGGTTCTTTATTGATACCGCGGTTCCCCAGTAATAAGGAACCGCCGGGTGAGTTAAGGAACCGCGCCCAGTACCTTTATTTTTGAGAATTCCTGAAACTCCAGATTTGTTCCAACACTTTTTGGAATCTTTGTTTCAACCCTTTGACCAACCCCAAACTATCTTGGACTTTCTCTATATAACCTTAAGCATTTTGCATTCTTTCTCAAATCAAAATGTCTTATTCCCCAAATGAAAGCTTTGATTCTCCTCCATTATCTCTAATTGCTTTCAACCCCAATTCACCCAATAACACTCAAAATCACATCTCTTCTCCTTCTAAGAATGTTAATTGTGGAACTTCTTTTCTTCCACAACTAGCCTTTAGTGTTCTACCTCCTTCACATGATAATGTCATGCATCATGGAACATATTGTCAATGTTGTCAATATCAACATCTTGCTATGGCTCACATCTATGAGGAGTTTAATTACATCAAGAGTCTCTTAGTTTAACCTCCTCTTTTCTATAACTATGAGATCTCTACCAAGCCACCACCACCTGCTTCCGCCACTACCTTGTCTTTTATCTAAGCATTGTTTGCTTATCTTCAAGACATCTAATTCAAGAAAATCTTAGAGTTCTAGCTTAACTATGATTAAATTTTTGCTTTTTATTTTGGCTTGTGGTTGTGTCTCATACATCTTTGTATGATTTATTTTCTTGTATCTTTTATCATGTTTTCTTTTAACATGACTTATCTTGGATCTTTTGTTTCTTATTTTTTTGTGATCTTTGTTATATCTTGTTGGGTGTTTATTCTCTTCTACTAACCCTTCTATGTAGCTTGTCACCATATTTAGATTCCTTGGTGCCCCAAGCAAGAAGGAGTAAGCACCAAGGGGGAGCATTTGCAAAGTCCGGTTCTTTTCTTCTTCAAAGACTTTTACAACCTTTTTGCTTCGACAAAGGGGGAGAAATGATAAACTCGTCTTCGAAAATCTTGTTTTATTAGATGATTGAGTTTATGGATTGTCGGAATCAAAAAGGGGGAGATTGTTAATGCAATGATGCCTAAAAACGTTACTTGTATTTTTCGGTCTCGCTTTGTTTTGATTACGACAATATGTAAAAACAAGCATTTACGAAAACAATGAAAAACGAATTCTTGAGTTCAAGTATTTTTCATTTCAACCATTATCACTTAAGGTATGAACAAATAAGTAACTATACTAATTAAGTGATCAAGAATTTAATCTTTTCTTAAAACTCACTTTTTATTAAGTGTGACAAAGTTTTATTATTAAACTTTCTTTTTAAGAAAATGTTTTATTAAATTAATTATTTGAAAATTTGAAATTTGAAAATGACATATTCTATCTTGGTTTGGAATATCCTTTTAGGATATTTTAATCCCCATATTCGATCCAACCCACTAAAAGACAAAAGGGAGTGGACTCTACGCCGGCGGTTCCTTAGCGCCTACGGCGGTTCCTTATCGATAAGGAACCGCGGGCTGCAATAAGGAACCGCGGGCAGATATAGTCGTTGGACATTTGTCTTATAAATAGTGTACCATTCTCAGACTTTCAATCCACCTCTTTTGCACATAAACTTTCAGATTCTTACATACTTCTTAAATCACTCAAATCCTTGATCATTTGTTTGATTACTACTTGTTTAGAAGTGAATCTTTCTCCTTCCATCTTTTCCTCTC
Organism: Glebionis coronaria; assembly: GCA_025667525.1. Lineage (NCBI taxonomy): Eukaryota > Viridiplantae > Streptophyta > Magnoliopsida > Asterales > Asteraceae > Glebionis > Glebionis coronaria. Next base: position 416,883,367 of record CM046878.1, on the reverse strand, counting down.
AAAGTGCAAAGAGAAGAACACTATCATTGTTGAAATGTTGTGTCTACCTCAAAGATCAATTGAAGATCCAAACTTATTTATTCATTGTTGTGTCATTGTTGTGAAGATCCAAGTAATTGTTGTTTATTTGGAAGTTGTGTATGTATTAGGGTTAATACTTAGTCCTCAAAGTATATTGGTGTAGATTGGTCCTAGCTAAGATTAGGGCTCGACTTTTAGCTTAGAGTCGGAAATTGGTTAAGCGACGTTGTGTACGGTTTTTCCACCTTAAAGAGCTTGTTGATTAGTGAACTCTCAAGTAAGGAGTACTCGAGGAGTGGAGTAGGAACGAGGAGTGAGCTTCGTTGCCGAACCACTATAAATCCTTGGTGTTTGGTTTGATCTTTCCTTCCCTTATCTCTTTACATTTTTTATTCTTTATACTTGTGATTATTAGTTTAGTTGCATTATACATTCATTATTCTTTATACTTGTGATTATTAGTTAGTTACATTATACCTTGTTCATATTGTGTATAAGAAGGTTTCACATAAATACTCAAGCTTAAGTTTTTGAAAAAGGATTTTTTAAAAACCAAACTTTAACAAGCAAATTTAAGAAACTATTCAATCCTCCTTCTAGTTTCTACAGGTTAGAATTAGTATATTATATTGCTTGTAGATTCATAGTTCTTGTATGATTATATTGCTTAAAATATTATTTATAAAGGTTTTTAGGTGATGATCTAGACTATTATGTACATTTAATTGTACTTTAGCTTTGTATAGCTTATTCTTACTGATTCTTTATGTAACTTTATACTTTTCATATGATAGTATAATCCTTCTTATTATTCCTTGTTTACTTGTTCTTATTTATACTTTTATCATCCTTGAGTTTATTATTTATTTATAGGGATTCTAGGGTTTCTAAGGAAATTTAGGCTATCATTATATTTCTTAGAATGTTCTTATTTAAGTATACTTGTTTAATTACTTGTACTTGTTATGTTTACAACATACATGAATATGTTGATATGATAGTTCAGGTTGGGAAAAGTAGTTCATCTTACCAAGTAATGTATAAAAAAGCAAAAATTTCTAATGGATTTTCCATTTCTATTAAACATATTATATAAAAATTTATGGGTTGTCATATCACCCCCTTCTAGTTTCTACACACTCTATTCTTTGTTATTGTTTCATTGTTTATGTTTGATACTTGTTTTTTTAATGAGAGTTGATAGTTGTATTAACTAGTTTAAGTGTAGCTGGAATTCACTTAGATAGTTTAAATCTGCTAATAAAGATTGTAGGTTTGAAAAGTTTAAGATGTGTTTGAGATAAGCTGATAGGAGCTTATCTTACATCAAATAGAGTGTAATAGAGTTTGATAGTTGTTAGTGGTAGTAAAGAAGTGCGTTGTTTGTTCTCATTTAAAGTTAAGGCTTCTTTTGTGCACAACAGTGTTGTAAAAAGCGGGTTAGGCGGCGCCTAGGCGCTAGGCGGTCATACTCGGCCTCGATTAATGGCTAGGCGGGCAAGGTAGGCAAAAAAATTAAAAGGCGGTCAAACATCTGCCTAGACGGTGCTAGACGACCTAGGCGGAGCTAGGCGGTCAGAAATTCAATGAAAGTCAACAAAAAGTCAATATTTTTTTTACAAAGAATTAAGGGTTTTCTTTATAATATACAGTGCTCATACTTATTTTAACATAACATATTAAAATAAAAGATAAACCAATGATTGTAAACATAAAGTAATGAGTTTTTCGTATGAAATTGGAACCAACTGAATTATATGTTCACGTTTGAAGTTTTAAGTACTTAAATTGTTATTTTTATTTGTCTATTTGCAACTTCAACCTGGGTGAACTTTGAATAATTTGAAATCAGAAGTATTTTGTTATGTTATACGTATTATTTATAATATTTATATGCATATAATTCCAATCCGCTTAGGCAGTGCGTAGGTGCCGCCTAGACGAATTCTGACTCGAAGGTGGCCGACCGCCTGACTAGAGCCTAGCAATTTCTGCAACCTTGGTGCACAATAGAAGTCAAACAGGTTAAAATTGGAAGTGATTTCTAGCTTAGAAAAACTACCCTTACAGATCAATCATAAAAAGCTTAATGAGTTATAGAAGCTGAACTTACTTGATACTAGTTTAATCGTAGGTAATTTTGATCGGTTTTTGATTTAAGTGGTCTAGAGCTTATTTGGTTTGCTAAAAATTTAGTTAAAAAACCCTGGTTTTAGACTGTTGTCATAGAGTAATTGTTCATCATATTTTCTCAAGAATTGTTGATTTTAATTCCATATAGCTTGAGTTAGATAATGATATGATACATTTTGTTTCAGAAAAAGTTATAGGATTATACCTTATAAAAAGCTGTTCAAAAAGGATTTTCATAAATAATAAAAAAATAAAAAAGTAAGTTACAAGATCGAACCTGTTACCTTACCCTCATAAACCAACACACATACTATCTACCATATGGTCTTTGCTCATATAGGTTTAGAAACAAGATACTTTTAACAACTTTTTTTAGCATAAAGCTGAATTAGCTTATTTTGTCATTCTAGCTTATTCCGAGCTTATTTGCTCATTCTGTCTTTGAAAATCAATTTTTCTAGCTTATGGTTGTTTCTACATAGTGTAAATGAGAATGGTCAAGTAGTTTGTTTAATCTAAACTTTTTGCCACTTGGTAATATTCGAATTTAGCTTTTTAGTTAGTTTGGCTTATTGAGGCTTATTTTAGCTAGCTTATTTGGAGTTTTAAGCATTTTGATAGTGGTCTCGTCTAATTTCATCCACTAGATCGCTTATACTCGTTTGTTTGCTAACTTAGTCGCGTTTTTGGAAGTTTGGTGGAAGTGCAAGTTTGACCCTTCACTTTGTATAACTAATTTCAGTCATGGTCCTTTTTAGTTATATTAGGTACACCGCTAGCCTTTTTTGTTAGATTAGTTACACCGTTAGTCTTATTCTGTTAAGTTGGTTTTGCAGTTAGTCCTTTCTATTATAGAATGACTGATACTTTTCTTAATGCTAACACATTACTTTTTGTTACTCGTTAGGGATGACAACGGTCAACGGGTCGGGTTTGAAGATATGCTAATATATTGTTCTAAGTTTTTTGAAGATAAAGAATACAAATTTAATATCATATCATGTCATTTAATGTATCGAATAAATCATTGTTTTTATTTAAAGTTACAAAATCCAAATATACTTGATCACAAACATCTTAATGCATACAAAATGTAAATAATAAAAGCATTTCATTTGTTTAACAATTTTCGTCTATTATTTCGCACAAATTTAAAAATTATATAAAATAAAAATAAAAATGGTATGGAATTTGGTAAACGGGTATGTATACGGGCAAAGAGGGCGGGTATTACTAGAACTCGAACTTAAACCCATACCCGTGAAAATAGAACATCTCAACACGAACCCGTATCCAAACCCACCAACCTAACTCCTACCCCGACCCAATCACTTCGAGTTTCGGTCTTTTTTCATCGGTTTCGAGTGCTTTTGCATCATACTTTCTGCTCGCGAAACACACCCTAATTCGACGGTGTGGTTTTTGTAAGGGACTAAAAGTGAAAAAGGGTAAGAAAACAAGGGGTGATCGCGGTTTTGATCTCCCACAGAAAGAGAGAGAGAGAGAGCAAAATCTGATGATATCTTTCCGTCATCTATGGGCTGTTAAATTCGTTTCTTAATCCAACCTATTATTCAATTTAATTCCATTCACTGCTGACATCATCATCATCATTATCTATAACAGGTTTGATCAATTTTTATACATTTTAGGGTTTTGTATCTGTTAATTAACTTGATTTGTTAATTGAGTTGAAATTGGTGGTAGTTAGTTAATTGTGAATTTATATGTTATGAAATTGGTTCCCCTAATTTTTGGTTAAGTAATCAAGAAAATAATTAATTTTGTTAAGGGGGATTGCTTATTTTAACTGCTTATAAATACCCACTTCAAGAATTATTGCTTATCTTGTTCAAAAATCATCCACAAAAAGGTGTGAATTGTCTTTCCGCACCAGGCGTTGACCACCCTACAACTCTCTTGGCCTAGTGGTGCACCAACTGAATTAGCCTAGACTCGAACCCTTTGACTTTTTATCCACAAAATATCTCCAGTTTTCCAAGGTGGTTACTGAGCCAAAGCCATTTAGTATGTAAAAAAAAAATCATAACTTTACCTTATTTCGCTACAAAATATGAAGATAAGAAGCAGTTTGGATAGAACGAATGTGATTCTGCTGTTAAATAAGCAATCTTAAACACCTCGTCTAGTAGAAATTTGTTGTTGAATTGTGGTTGATAATCGTTGTTTATGATTATGCTAAAATACTTTTTGATGGGTTCAACTAGGTGTGAAAAAGATCATAACTTTAGTGTCTTATATGTAAGTTATCGTGTAATGTTATTATAGTTATGTGAATCATGTGCTTTCATATTGGATTGCAGGTGAGGATTTATACACACAAGTGCATTTGTTCTAGAAGGCTGCTGCAGATTCGTGTTTGTTTGTACAACTCGAAGTCTGCTTTAGCTGAGCATATACATCCACTATTGAAAAATATACCATAGGTATAAAACTACAGTTGTCAAACGTTGACCGAGTCAGTGATTAGTTTAAGCCTGCATAGGTAAATATAAGAAGTGTTTCATGGAGATTTTGTGGTGAGATCAGACAGGGAAGTTGTGTATATACACGTCAAGATGGGTGTTGGAATAAAACAAGTGTTGTTGATATTTCTCGTTTTATTAGTGCAATATAATGCAGCTATGGCAGATTTAGAAAATAATTCTTCGCAGAGGTTAGTAACTGCTCCATTGAAGGACACGATAGGGAATGTGATAGATGGCAACAATTTAGGTGAAGTTTTTAAGTCTGATACGACCACGGATGAGCTTGATGAAAGTAAGGGTGGGAATAGTAAGGTTTCAGTGACTACTGTTGCTTTGTTTACTTTGGCGATGGCTGCTGCTACTGGTTTGGGTGCGTTGCCATTCTTCTTTGTGGAACTTGATGCTCAGTGGGCGGGGATATGCAATGGCATGGCAGCAGGAGTGATGTTAGCAGCCAGTTTTGACTTAATACAAGAAGGGAGGGATCATGGTAGCGGCAGTTGGGTTGTTATGGGTATTTTGACAGGTGGCATTTTTATTTTGCTATGTAAAAAGGTACTGTAATTACTTATCAGCTTAGTTAACGTTTCTATTTCCTTTGCATTCTGTCAAGCCAGTGTTCGTGTTACTATAGTTATAGCTTAATCTTTATTTTAGTTGCCAGTAGTCACTTGCATGAATTAGATTGAACATGATCATCCTGATACGAACCCATCCCATACTAGGCTCGTAATCGGTTCATAAGTTCCAAGTGTAGAACTCACTCAAAAAGCTAGCTTGTTTGAGGAGGGGACACCTGGACATTATAAACCATCAACCATTCTCATACATGGCCGATGTGGGACCGTAACATTACCCCACCCTTTGAAGAACCAACGTCCTCGTTGGTCACGGCTATGTTGGTCATGGTTGGCACCCCCTTTGGGTCCAAGCCACCACTCCATAGGCCACCACTCCGAGCTCGTTGGTCACGGCTATGTTGGTCACGGTTGGCACCCCCTTTGGGTCCAAGCCACCACTCCATAGGCCACCACTCCGAGTGTTGGAACCTCGTAAGGTAGGGCTAGCTCTGATACCAATTGATACGAACCCATCCCATACTAGGCTCGTAATCGGTTCATAAGTTCCAAGTGTAGAACTCACTCAAAAAGCTAGCTTGTTTGAGGAGGGGACACCTGGACATTATAAACCATCAACCATTCTCATACATGGCCGATGTGGGACCGTAACACATCCCATGTCTTAGGAGCTAAACATTTGCTTGACTCCAGAGGGTCTAGGAATTATTACCTACAGCTGTTTTCTTTCTCGTTTGAGATGTCACTTTTATCTAATTTCAATATAGAACTATAGATTCCTTAGCAACACTATGATCAATGTAGCAACGTACTCTCGAAACTATCGAACAAAATCACATATCAAGCTGGACGTGGAACATAAGCTATAGAGATGAGTTTAACATGCAGATTTTTAGAGAACTCTGCTTAGTTCATTACTTCATTTGTATCTTATAATGTATGAAAGTCAAAGTCTTAACATCAACCTTGAAATATGCGAGATCTGCTACCTGCAAATTATAATATATTAATGCAGCATTGCTTTTGAGTTGATAATGAGATGTCCTAGAATTGTAACCACAAGCTTCTGCCTTGCTAGTTAGGGCATGAAAATGTTTTGCAGAGTATCACATTTGACATAGTTTTTTTTTTTTATGTTCTAGTTTCTTGAGCATTACGGTGAAGTAAGTATGTTGGACATAAAAGGAGCAGATGCAACTAAGGTTATTCTTGTAATTGGAATCATGACTCTTCATTCTTTTGGGGAAGGTTCTGGAGTTGGCGTGTCTTTTGCTGGTTCAAAAGGTCTCTCTCAGGGTCTTTTGATAACTTTAGCCATTGCTGTTCATAATATACCAGAAGGCTTAGCTGTTAGTATGGTTCTTGCATCAAGGGGAGTTTCTCCACAAAATGCTATGTTATGGAGTGTGATTACATCATTGCCTCAGGTACTATGTTTCAGTCTGATCAAAATCGGGCTTATGTTTTAGATAATAGAGCATTTTTTTTATAGAGACATACAATTTGTTTATTGTGATTGAAGTATCCTTGTACCATTTTGTTCTATGTTATAGTTGGAAAACATTGAAATGCTTTTTTCATTTGTGTAAAGGAGGACATACCTCTGGCAAAAAAAAGTAAAGATAAAAATGAACTGTTTTCTACAGACTTGAGACGTGACTCCCATCAAATAAGCGTATTGACGTGTCTTGACTCTTGATAGTTATGAGTTGACTAATAAAACTACAGGCTAGGACCATGATATCAATCCGACATCACATGAGATAGAAAATACCATTATGTCAACATAAAACTAATATTATAATACGTAGTAATAAAATTAACATCGGGCTCTTAGACAATACACTGACCTTCTGACGCCATTTATGATATTAGCATCTATACGTTCCTAAACTCAGCAATAGATAATATTTCTTAATTGTAACCGAGAATGTTAATTATATTAAGCTCGTCATATATTGCATAATTAGTAGTAAATGATGATTGCCTGACCCGTCAACAAAGCACCTGGAATTGTGGGTGCTGAGAAATGTTTCAAATGAGTGTACACGTTCTGAATATGCTCTGCATAATTAGTATTAAATGATTATTCCTTGGTTTAGCATCTTATATTGTCCATGTCTTGTCAGCCTCTTGTAGCAGTGCCTTCCTTTATATGTGCGGATGCTTTCAACAAAATGCTGCCATTTTGTACGGGCTTTGCAGCAGGGTGTATGATCTGGATGGTTGTGGCCGAGGTCCTTCCTGATGCATTTAAGGTACCTAACTTTATCATTGATTTTGAGTTAAAGTGTTGATTGATAGATTTTAATAAATAACACATAAAACTCTTTGATCGCTTCTTTTGCATGTTAATTTTATTATTTGCATAATGGTTATTGGTTCCTCTATTTGGTATCTGTTTATGAATTAAAATTATAGTTACAAGTTTGCTAATTTAACTTGCTAATTACTAGCTTATAAATCACGACAGTTCATCAATATCACTATTCATCATTTCAGATTTATTCAATGGAGGAAGTCAACAATTTAGACGATAAATACTTTTCGATGTATTAAAACTTGATTCGGTTTATGTACTGATTTATTCATGGCCTGGTCATAAATGAACAGTTACAAATGTGGATCTTTACCCTTTTTAAGTGAATGATATGTTTTCAGAGAACATATGCTTTAATTACGATGATTCTTGACATGTTAGATTAATGATCATGATACAGACCATCTTCCAATCAAGGTTGAACCTGATGATCCGGTCTTATATTTAATTTATAACGTAGTTAGATGAAAGTTAGAGCGGAAGTAGTATTCTTCACTTGACCCTCATTGTGACTGTAGAGAGGAAATATTTATTTTTATAAAGTGCGTGTTTTAAACTCAACGTAATATTTTGATGCCTTACTTCTGTTCACGACAATCATTGAAGTTTTAAGAAGCAGATTCATGACTAAAGCAAAAACTGCTATATAATCTTGTCACCATCTTATGAGCCTTTTGTTAAGAAAAAAAAATGCATAATATAAACTGTTATAACAGTTTCTTATGGTTCCATAGGAAGCCTCCCCGTCTCATGTTGCATCTGCGGCTACTCTATCAGTCGCCTCAATGGAAGCTCTTGGTGCAATTTTCAAAAATTTGGGCCTCAACTACAAGTAAGTTGCTTTTATCGAATGCTGTTGAGTGTCAAATATTTACGCTTGTGGGCAGTGGCAGACATAGAGGATGCACATGCATACCCTCCGAAAAGCATCCTTAGGGTAAATTTTGTTTTTTCCTAATGAAATTTTAATAATTTAAGTGCATACTCTCTTCAAATTTTTTTTGAAAGTGCGGACCTATGATCAATTTCTGTGTCTGCCAGTGCTTGTGGGTCGTAACATGCAATCATGATAAATGTGTACATTGCATATGCGGTAAACTAGTTTTGGAAGTTATATGGTGATAGACTGATAGGTTTCCTTGCTACTGATTACTGAATTTTTTCAACTTTTTAGGCAGAGATATAATCAGGTTGGGCTTTATCAAATGACCCTTTTTTGACCTAGTTGAAAACTCTGATTCACATCTAACAAACCTGGTTGCCAAATATGATCTTTCTGATTTTTAATGTGTTTCCCCATATAATCAGAATGTCCAACACTCACTAATTATCAGTTTATTACAACCTCGTGCAACAAAAGCACATCTAAACGCTATTAATTACAACTTGTTTTATATAGTTAATTACCTCATTCTGCTTGTAATCTTATACTCTTATAATGTTATGTAACCACTTAAAAACCCCATATCTAAACTCCTCCAAAATTGAAGAAGACTAACTTTAGAAGGATCCAAACTTAGAACCATAAAAAACCCCGCAAACAGGCAAATGTTTTTCTACCCCTGTTACCGTGTATCTGTTTCTTGTTGACTCGTTGCAACCACATGAATTAGTGTACCAACAGCAACTCTAATGTATTTAATAGTATGCAGTGCCAATGCCCAAATAAACTGTTTCATGAAGGCAATTAACTACTTTTCATGCTTTAACTTGTGTAAAAGCAAATGATGTCAGTTACATGTTTCACTTGTGCTTCATGTCTAAGGGGGTGTTTGTTTAAGCTTAGTTTTGGCTTATGAGTTTATGTGATTTCGACTTATATATTACAAGCCCATTTCTTCCTTCTTATTTTGAGACTTACGGTGTTATATAAACTTACTATATCATAGTAAGCTTATATAAGCCGTAAGTCTCGATATAAGCATAGAAATTTGGGCTTATTGAACAGAAGCCTGAATCACATAAGCTAAAAACCCAAAATCAAGCCAGACACCCATTAAATAGAGAAGCAATGTAGTTCCTTCAAATCTAAATTTGGAGTTCTAGTCTTTGCCTACAAGACAGTAATAGCTAAACTTGATGATATCTTCTCTCTCAGTATTACGACATTACTCAGTTGCGTCCGTATCTTCCTCGCCGTGCACTTTTTTATTTTGTAATTTCTTTTAGCTGCTAATATGTAGTCCTATCTCTGGTTTCTCTTGTCCTCTGTAAGGGTGGGAAATTTTGACCCAGTAACTTTTGAATTGGTTGAGTCGAGTTATGTCTCATCTACAGGGGGGCAAACGGGTAAAGTAAATAACTAACACAGGTCAAAGGTCGTCTGAACTGTAGTTTAAATGCATAACATCTTATAATCGCTCTATGAGAACACTAGATTATTATTGATTTATAGAGTATATTTTTTTTGTAAACATGCATGACCTATAACAAATATTACAACTTTTGGGCAAAAAAAGTTTCTGGTCAACCCAAACTAGGCTTTGCGTGTATAGAAGTGGTACAATTCACCATCTTCTCTCTCTTTAGACTTTATAACATGTTTCCGTATACTATTATAAAGATAGGCTGGATGTAACCTTCTTTTGACTAAATTTTCATGGATGTAGTTCAAAAGGTGCTTCAGGCTTCCTGGTGTCATTACTTTTTGGTCTTGGTCCCTTACTGGGTGGCAACATCCTTGTTGCCTTTGCTCTCGCTTTCCATCTTCAACATGCTCTTCTGACTGGTGTTGCATCCGGTATCGCCTTTGTACTTGGAGTCTGGCGACCTCTTCAATTACTATTCTCTGCCAAAATGGGATTCTTCACACTCATTTTTCTTCTAGCAACGGGGTCCACATTCTCACACATCTCAACTTCCAGCGCCACAAAACTCGTCACCCAAAAAAAGATCTCAGCAAACACTTTACCTGATGCAACCGGCTTCTCAGTAAGTGCACCCACCCTCCATTCAATACTATCATGCCTAACCGTGGCTCTACATGCTCTAGCTGAAGGGCTCGCATTAGGTGTGGCTGCACCAAAAGCTTACGGGTTTGGTCGACACATGGTCATTCCAGTTTCTCTTCACGGACTAACTCGTGGGGCTGCTGTTGCAAGCTGCATTTTTGGAGCAACAGACAGTTGGCACGGGTCGTTAGCAGGGTCTGGGCTTATCGGGATTGTGGGTCCCATTTCTGCTATTGGAGCCATACTTGCTGGGATTGATTATAGTGGTTTAGACCATTTGATGGTGTTTGCCTGTGGTGGGTTGATACCTTGTTTTTGGAGCATGCTTAAAAGAGCAATGAGATTAGATACACGAAAAAGCACGGTCGGTGTCATGGTGGGTATTGGTTTTGCCACAATTTGCCTCATGTCCACAAAGTTGGTTTGTTTGCATACACCTTACTGCAACTCTGCACCTGAGGCTGTGAGATAATGAATTGCTAGATATTCAGTTTCTTTAATCAAGAGCCAGTGTGATTTGAGCACAAGATGTCGGCAGTCACAGTATAGAAATATCTTTTTTGGGGAGAATAGAAAGGCTCGAAAAATGCATTTATCAGCATCTATCCTGACAGAGGTACAACTGCATTACTATGCTACGGTAAAGTTGTTTTGCTTTATGCGTCTAATGGTGTCTTCTTCTGCAAAATATACTAATTGGTTACATTTTTATATGCATTAAGCATGTCGTTACGTGTTGGGGTTTGTACTATACAAAACTGTTTACTAAAGTTTATAGAGGACTGGAAACTTTAACTTGATGTTTCATTTGACGTGAATCAGTGCTGTTACTTGCTAGTCTCTACGATTATCAACCAGTTCTTTTGTGATACATAGATGCTCCTGATTGTTAACGTGTTTGTTCTTGATAATTGTTTTTGTTTCAACATAACACAGTGGCTAAAAATCCATTGATGTTTGATGCACCTCATTCTCGTTTGTTTGACCTCCAAAATTTTAGTTTTTTGTGCTTTGACCTCGAGGCAGAGTCAAGCTTTTTTTTTTGGGTCTATTCCAGTGTAAATGTTTGGTTTGTATCGGTGAGTTTGATGCATGAATGTAAAGCCTATCAATTTATTACTATAAGATAAACTCGACCTGGTTTGTTCAAGTAGTGCACGTTAGCTGGCAATGGCACCTATCAAACCCGGCTCAGTTTGTCTAAGTTACGCTTCCTTTTGTTGACGATAATAGAAAATGACTTGGCATCAAACAAATTTAACTCTCTGGCATGGCAAGTATGGTTGGTTTTCAAATACTGCTACTGGTAAGTGGTAACACATATAAGCTGTCGTCTACAGAAACAGTGCTGTACAAACAATCAAACATATAGTACTAGCCATAGAAACATACTAACATGTACATACGCAACCACTATAGCTAAACCGGGATGAGCACAGTCCAAAAACCGGACTGGGCCAAAAATCGATTCGGTTTGTTGGTTCGGTCTGTGACAAAGCATATTGGCTTTGCGCAAACCGGACCGAGGACCGAATATGATGGAAAGGGTGCCTTTGGCAGGTTCTAACTCCTTATCCGTTTCGTCTGACAGAAAAAATATTTGGCAGCTCTTGAACCTAAGACCTCTAAAGAACCTTCTCACGAAAACCATTTAATGAAATCTTAGTGACCAAAAGAAGAGCGCTTAATCAGTTAAGTTTCTTTGTTATCGCTACAACAGTACAACGTGAGTAAGAAACTACTATCTGATATGTAAGCCATATAATACTTAGCAAATTGAAAACTATCTGATGGTAATTAAAGTATATATACCATTTCAATGATCACAATTACCAAATTGGTTAATAAATATGTATATGTTGGTAAAACAACACAAAGCGTGTGTTGCCCTTTTTTTAGTAGGTGATTCGCTACCGAAGCTAAAAAAAAGCACTGGTAAGCCGCATAATACTTGTCAAACAGATCATGTTTCTTTTCATTTGATCCTTTTATCAAATACTCACTATTTGGAAATACTATATCGTACAAAATCAGTGGTTAATGCCTGGTGCGTAGGCAGACTCAAAATTGATCCGGATCAAAAAAGGGACCGGAACAGACCGATCCGAACTGAACCGGATAATTTCGATCCGGTCCATGGTCCGTTTTGGACCATTTCGGTTTGTAATTTGTTTCGGTTTTATCAAAAATCTTGTCGATTATGCCTAATAGAAACGGACCAGCCCGAAGACTGAACCAACTCGAACTATTTCGGTCCAGTCTGATCCAGGGTTTTGAATCATTTTAGTCTGGTTCAGACCGATGCTCGGCCTTACTGGTGCGACTTGCGAGGGGCCTCTTTGTCGAATCCAAAGAGGGATTGAGTAACTATTTTGGCTATATCCTCTGGCGTAACACAAGTTTCAAAATATGCTTCACAATAAAATTAACAATATATTATTTTATTAAGAATTTCAATTTCTTTTGGTCATGTTTCCTAAACTTTTCGATGACTTAAACACGAGGGAAGGTTCAATCCAACTATACATACATATTGAAATCGGATAAAATGTTATTTTTTCAAGCGGTTGACGTGGCTGTTTTGTTATGTTTGCACATAATACAAGGTGAACATAAGATTCAGTTTAATGATACATCTATAAAAATTGTACAATTTTTTTTCAAGAAATGATGTGGTATAGGAAGTCATTCATTACGGTATGTTTGGTAGAGAGAATTAGAGGGAGAGAAATAGAAATAATTTCATTTCCATTGTTTGATTGGTTAAAAAATAAAAAGAGCTAGAGTTGAATTCTTAAAGATTTGATCCTTTGTAATTTGTATGGAAATCATTTCCATTATTTTTGATGTGGAAATCATTTCTTTGCTATATATTAATACTTATTATTATTATTATCATTACTTTTATAATTATTATTATTTTTTTTTTTTTATTATTATTTATTGTTATTAATCACACAAAATTGGAAGGGAGCCGCGAAACAAGCTGCGCGCCCACCCCTTTTTGAATACAAAAACTAAGCCTAGACATCAAAAAACCGCCACTCCTCGCGTCATTAGAATGACCTTAAGACGCGAGAGAGTATCCATCGCCTCCTCCTCAAACTCCCCAAAGGTCGAGAAGGCGAATGGAATAAACGAGTAACCATGCTCAGCACAAATAGAAGAATACTTCCTCTTATTATTATTATTATTATTATTATTATTATTATTATTATTATTATTATTATATTAGTATTATTATTAATTTATTTTTTTAATTTTTTTATTATTATTTTTTTATTATAAATGATATTTTTATAATAACATACTTGTATTATAATTTTTTTTTAAATTTTTAATTTTTTTTTAAATCATCACTTTATTAGAATTACAACAAATTGGATGGGAGTCGAGATACTATCTGCGCCCCCACCCCTTTAGCAATGGTAAAACCTATTCTATAGAAAATATGTACAGCAGCGCGCGCTCCAATGTCTTGAGCCTTAGAAAATATGGAAAATTATTATTATTAACCACGACAATGGCAAGCATATTTTCTTGGGTTTGGGAGTTCGGTTTTGGGAGGTTGTGTTTGTTGATTTCTTTTGTGGATATCACCGTTTTCATCTATAGATCTATGTTACTGCCCACAGTCAATCACGACAATGGCAAGCATATTTTCTTCGAATGAGAAAGATTCAAGGTCTTCGGTGATGTTTTTGATTTTGTTTAAATTTGGATATGTAATAGTTTGGTTTGGTTAAGTTTTATTGATGTAATTTTCTTTTAATAACACTTTAAAAAAAATGAAATAATAATAATAATAATAATAATAATAATAATTTTATTATTAATTTATTTATTATTAATTTATTTATTTATTATTATTTTATTATTATTATTACAATTATTATTATTATTTTATAATTGTTTATTAATATTATTATTATTGTAATAAATTTTTTATTTTTATTATTATTTTATTTTATTATTATTATTAATATTATTGTTAATTTTAAATTTTATTATTATTATAATTATTTTATGTATTATATATTATTATTATATATTATTAATTATTTTATTTTTATTTTTAAAGTTTATTATTCTTAATTATATATTATATATTATTATTATTACTTTATTTATCTATTTATTTAATTATTATTTTATTATTATTATTAATTATTATTTTTACTAATTACTTTTATTATTATTAATTTTTTCATGTTTTTAAAGTTTAATAATTTTATTATTTTATATATATATTATTATTGTTGTAATTATTTATAATAATAATAATAATAATAATAATAATAATAATAGTAATTTTTATTATTTTTATTTGTTTATTATTCTATTTAAAATAAAAAAATTTTTTCATTAGTTATTTTTTTTTTCAAATCTTTGACGCTATCAAACAAAGAAATTTAATAAATCATCTCCTTAGACTTTATTTCCAAGAATACAATTCCCTACTTCATTTATTTTCTTTGAAATTCCCTCTACCAAAAGTGCCCTAGCATAGGGAGTCCTTGAGCCATGGCTTGGTGCCATGGCCCAAAAAGTGCTGCCACGTCATCATATTTTCCACGACACCAGTTTTTCCCATAGCACCAGTCTTCACTAATAACAACACTGAGCCGTGAGAAAACTGGTGCTGTCAGAATTCTTTTTATTTATTATTTTTTTTAAGTAAATAATAATAAACATTTTAAGGGGTTTTTTAAGTAAATAATAATAAACATTTTGAAGAAATGGGAGATAGAAGTATATATGAAAGTGTGTATGAAGTTTGGTAATATAAAGGGGTTTTTATAAGTTTTTTAAAAGGGAAAAATAGAATTTTGGTTTTTTTTTTTAAAAATCCGCTCCCGCAACGTCTATATTATCGTTACATTAAAAAAAAATAATTAGAAAACACCATGACGAGAGCTGGTGGCCATGGCGCCAAGCCGACGACGCAGAGGAACGGAACCCTGCGCGGTCCATTTCAAAAAAAAAAGAAAATAAAATAAAATTAGAAAACACCATGACGAGAGCTGGTGGTCATGGCGCCAAGCCGACGACGCAGAGAGACGAAACCCTGCGCGGTTGGGTGTTTCCACACCTATCAAATCCCCTACACTTGACCATTGCAATGTCCTCATGCAATGCATTAGTTACAAAGCACGTTTTACATTTTCCATCATAATCAATCCATATTGGCCTTTATTAAAGAGATAAAAAATTATAAACATTCAAAGGAAGAAAGAAAGTAAAGAAATCAAAGACATACCTTAGGGTTTTAGAAATGTCATGAATGATCATCATCCTCAAGTTTTCACATTCCCCAAACCAAGCTTAAAAACGAGATCATTGTTATTATAAGTTAGCAAACTAACATGAACTAATGTGGGCCAATTATTTACTTAGACTCCCTTATTCCTAGGTGTATCTCTTATACTTTATTGTTGTCTTGAATGATCACGAGGATGCATTGTTGACTTATTTCGATAGTTATTTAGGCTGAAAATAAAGTGGGACGATTTAATCAATAGTTAGCTAAAGGACAAAATCTTTTAAAACTGCTTCTCGGGACCTCAAAAAGTTCATATCTTGGCTTAACTCGCTTCACGATTTGAGACCTTTCTCGGACCGATATTTGGCAGCGACTTCATACTTCAAATCTTGAGAGACGTTCATGAAATAATGGTCTTCTCTTCACAATAGGAATTTCTTCACTTGAAGTTTTGAGAGATTCTTCATATATGGACCACGACTTCTTCATTTTTTTCTCCAATCTTTATTTTGGACTTTGATATACAACGATCCGCCTCCTTTTTGGACTTGGATCTATTTATCCTCATACCTTTCTAGGGTCTTTTCGGATAGACTCCTCCATGATCTTTTTAGGGAGTATTTGCTTTTCGTCGTGTGTCTCGATCCTTCATATTGATTTTTGATAAATGATTCTTCAAATCACTTGGGATCTTTAGCAACAAAATATAGCCCTCATGCCTTGTTAGGGCCTTTTCGGACTCGCCAATCTTCGCGTCCCGCTTCAATAAGTTATGCCTTGGCTATGAACTCTAATCATTACCGAGCAACTTTTAAACGATCTTGGGCTAGAAGCTAAGTAATTTTTCAAATCGTACAACCTTATTTATTGCAGATAAATTTATTAGCAAGCGATGGGAGAATAGGCTTATAATTAACTCACATAAATTCACGAAAGGATACCAAATTTATAATTGACTCTATCATCTCTCGTTCTCCACAATTTAAAATCTCGAGGAATGAGACTCGTGGATGCTTAGCCAATAAAATCAAAGTTTTGGGTTTTCGAGTCATCTATAGGATCTTGCAAATTCTTAGACTTTTTCAAGTTTAGAAATCGCATTTTAAAGTTCCCTTGATAAACAACTCTCTAGGATCAATTATAGGAACTTGCGAAAAGTTCTTGTTCTTAACCCGTGAGAGTTAAGACTTTCGCGTTTTAAAGCTCCCTACATAAAAGCCTAGCAAAACTTGACTTAAACACGTTAAGGATACTAGCTAGAGTAAACTTAGATAAGTAAACTCGGGTTGAGTCAAAAGATTCACAACGTTTAAAAATTAAAACCACTTTATTAAAAATTTATTCTAGTAAAGAAAGGAAATAACTATACAAAGGTAAAAACTAATAGGCCAAAATAGATCAAAATTTTTGAAAAATGTCGAAAAATTGATTTTCCGGTTAAAATAAGGACAAATGCAAGGAAAAGGCCACTTAACTTCGATAGAAGTCTCCCCTACACTTAATATAAACATTGTCCTCAATGTTTAAGCATGTGGGAGTAAACTCCCCTAGACTTAGGACATTGTGCACTTTGATTAAATCTTGCTAAGGAAAGGACAACTAAAGTGATTCCTGTTTTAATATTGAAAAATATAAAATAGAGAATCAAAAGAGTTTAGGATGGAATCGGGAAGACGGAAACACGGAATCACGGGTCGTCAAAAGTCATCAAGAATGTGTCTTTGAAGCTCTAATCCCTGCACATGATAAGAAAGAAAACAAGAAACCAACGTGGCTCCCCCTACACTTATGCTGAAAACAGATAAAGATAGATAATCGGGTTGCCTCCCGAAGAGCGCTTGTTTTTGTTAACCGAGTCGCGAGCCTGACTCGTCCCCGAATTAAATGGTCCATGGGGAAGCCTCGAATGTAATACCGGGATCAAAGACCTTATCCTCGTTCCCGGTTGACATCAACAAAGGGGTGGCGGGAGGATAAGTCTTAAATGGGAGAAAAGTCCTTTCAACATACGAAAAGTATGTGAAGTCGTGAGCCACGGGAGGTGGGGTGGGTAAAGGAATCAAATTGTCATCCCCCAAAGACAATTGATGCTCAGAAAGGGGCAAAGACAAGGTTAGCAATCATATAATAATCAATGTCACCTCCCGGGTCAAAGCACTCATCCTCCGTAATAATGGCTAAAGGAGTGGATGAAAGGTGCTCGGGAGGGGGACTTGGGACAATACCTTCCTGCAGCAAATTATCAAAAATAATATCCCCCTCCGTGTCATCATCATCAATACCCGGTGGTATTGAGTGAATCTCGATTTCTTCAAGCAATGGGTCATTATCTTCAACGGGAGGAATAGATGGAGGTAAAGACTCGGAGAGAGGAGGAGAAGTCAACTCTTCGATTTGAGCAATAAGAAGATGCACTTTCCGTAATCTGTCGCGAAGAATCACGTCTTCCACCTCATCTACAAGAGCAAGTTCATCGGTGAACTTCTCGTAAGCCGGAG
Organism: Glebionis coronaria; assembly: GCA_025667525.1. Classification (NCBI taxonomy): domain Eukaryota; kingdom Viridiplantae; phylum Streptophyta; class Magnoliopsida; order Asterales; family Asteraceae; genus Glebionis; species Glebionis coronaria. The sequence goes on along the minus strand of CM046878.1, from coordinate 416,865,114 downwards.
AGAATAAATATTCATCGCCCGCATCTCCCGGTGGAGATTGAGAAATTTCAAAAGTGAAATTCTCATAGCGCGGAGAAAAATCGGTATCATCAGGATCGACCTCCTCCGTAAGAGGAACGTCGTCCTCAAGCTCCATAGTAGTCGGTATGTCACAAACCTCAGCATCAAAGAATTTATCGAGACCAAAATCACTAATCTCACTCAATGAATCACCATCCTTAGACGCATTAGGAATATCGAGAGTAGGAGTGGCAACTTCAGAAGATTGGTTGAGATCGTAGGCATCATCGTCGTCGTCATCATCATAATAGACGGGACCATTCCAGTTAGGAGTGATATAGTCGGCTAACTCCTCCTTGATAACCTCCACATCTTTAAGAAGCTCATGAAGCAACTGTTGTTGTTCATCTCCCCGAGTTTGTTCAATTAAACCGATTCTATCCCACGCTGTAATTAAACATTTTGGTGTAGAAAAGAAGGGAAAACGACCAAATTGGCTCAAAAAGGTGTTGGTGGATTTCAAGATTTGTTCACCATCAAGCAAAGGTTGCCTTTCCTGATGCAAGTTAGCTCGGAGTTGAGGTAAACTTTCTAGAACATCATTCAAAGTAGTGAGTTGTTGGTCAAGACTAATTTGCTGAGAGGATTGATGATTGAGGGTGTGATGTGGGGGCTCAAAGTTATACACACTGGGATGATAGCACGGAATTTTCTCAAAGATGTTCATCGGTTGACAAGAAGAAGCATCGTGAGGGCCCCCACAAATATAGCACCACGAGTATGGAGAAAAACCCGGTGCATTTGAGGATAAGGATTGTCATAGACGGGAGAGGGTGAGAAAGTATTGTAAGAGGAGAAGTACGAATTTGTTGAATTGCAAAATGGACAAAATCCAAATTGTGTATCGTCGATATCAGAACCACATCGCTCACAAGTACACCATTGACATGTTTGAAAACCATGCCATGGTCTCCCACACCGTACGCAAGACGAATCCATGAAGAAAAATAGATAAGCAAGAAGAATATTTTTGGTGCAAAACTTTTAAAAAGAGAGGCTTTTTATGATTTTTCAAATGTTTTTGGGATTTTTGAAAATTTTTGACACGAAAAATAACATTCACGAGTGAACGGATCCCAAAAGCCAACGCGTCTCTCACAAAAAACCGTTAATTTTTACGAAAAGAGCCGGCAGCGGCGCCATTTGAAATTGAGATTTTGCTAGTTTAAAAAGTTCGTTTTCTCGGTGTCTAATCGAATTGACTTCCGGTTAAATGTGTGACTCAGTTGTTTTTGGTTAAGAAAAAGGGAAGTTGATTATCTATAACTAATTAAAAAGTAAATGCGGAAAGTATTTAAAAACAAACTAAAGACAAGTACAAATAATAAAAGTAAAACAAGGTGAATATTAAAAACTAAAAATTAAAACGATATTAAAACGAATATTAAAACAAATAATAAAACGAAATTTAAAGCGAAACAATTAATAAAAATAAATCTAAAAGACGATATTAACTATCGACTCGAATATAAAGTTTACTAAATGAAAAAGGAGAGAATAAAACTAAAATGGTACTATAAAGCTAAACGAGGAAAAACTTAAAAAAAGATAAAACTTGAACTTTACGTAAAAATATTAATTTTAAAATTAGAAGAAAAATTCAACTAAAAATACGTAACTTTCAAAATTAAAATCGGATCAAATAAAACTAAACGATTACGGAACAATACTAATAAATAAACAAGCTAGCAGCCAACTAGCTCAAGCTAGCAAGCTACTAGCTTAAATCGGAATGTATGTATTGTACATATTTATCGGAATGTTTTTGGAAGCATGCAGGCAGCTAGGTTATTCTATCGGAATGTTAAAGTGCATATGTATCGGAATGTTTTTTTTTTTTTAAAACTATCGGAATATAAGCTAAAGAAATGTATCGGAATAGTAATATAAAAAAAAACTGTCGGAATGTTTTAAAAAAGAACTATCGGAATGTCTAAAAATAAAAATTGTCGGAATAATTGAAGTGCCAAATTCTATCCGAATGTGGCTGTCAAAATTTGGGCAGCACTTCGTCGCAATATACCTTAAATTCCGTCGGAATATGCGATCGCAATGAGCGATCGCAATCCCGATCGGAATAAGGGAATGAGAACACAAGCTATCGCAAAGTAGAACCACAAATGGTTATTGCGATACAAATAAGCAGCAGTCGGAATGAGGCGTCGGAATGTGTAAAAGCTCAATCTTGCGATGGAACACAAAATAATCCGAAATTGGTGGCAAGCTAAAAACTCAATAAGCACACTTAATAAACACTTGTTAAAAACTCAACAAGACCAATATTAAGGAGACTCAATAAGCTACGAATGGAAAACTTTCAAGACACAAAATAAGCAAACTTTAAAAAGATAAAAACTTTTTAGAAAACTTAAAAATCAAATAAGCTAAATACAAAATAAGCCAATAAGATTGTCAAACTTATAGCTTAAATCGTATACAAGCCTAGATGGAAATAAAAAGATGAACTTTTTAATCAAATAAGCAATATGATTAAGCAAAATCAATGCTTAACCCGAACCACAATCAAACCAAAACAAGAAAAGTAGGATGAGAATGATAAAGAAAAAAACTTGATTAACGGAAAACAAAGATTCAACAATAAAATGAACTTACTTGGAATTAAAAGGCAAGAAATCTAATACATGAAATTAAAATGACATAAAAAATATATGGTGCAAGGAATGAAAATGGTGGAAAGACTAATTTTGTCAAAATTAGCTAACAAGAATGAAATTAACACTAATGATCTATTTATAGGGGAGGAGGAGGATTAGTGGAAGCTTCCTCCTCTCTTTCTTCTTTCTTTAATTATCATTTAGTCCTTGTCTTCTTAATTCTTCGACTTTTGTCTCGCGATTAATCAACTCGTCTTTGTAATTTCTTCAATAAATTAGTCTTGAGTTCTTCGGCTTTTAGTAAACTTCCGTCTTTTGACTTTTTCTTCGATAAATCTTCAGAATTGGTCTTGGACTTCCGTTCTTTTTGCACTCTTGATTTCTTGACTTCGTCTTTTGTCTTTTTTCTTCGATAAAAGCCCGTGAAAGCCGTGTTTTCTTCCCTTTTAACATTTTGATCCTAAAATCACAACAAAAACACAAACCACGCATAATTCCGATATTTACGACATAAAATACACGTTTTGGCCTGGTTATTATTGTAATTAAGTGGTAAAAGGATGGGTGTTTTCACACCTATCAGCGGTCGATTTTTCCTGCGTGGTGGCCATGGCGCCAAGCCATAACCATAAACTTCCCCTGCTATAAAGCATTTCAAACGTGGTGCCCAAGAGTTTGGCGCGAGCCTTCTTTTGGCGCATCACTCCCTTTGCGCTATTCATATCTGCATCAATCACGCTGCGTATTAATTTTAAAAAAAAATATATATATCCACTCGAGTAAGAAAGTAGCTGTTTATTAATATCTTTTTGTGAAATGTAACTTCTTAAAAATAATGTAGATACTTTACAAAATAAGATTTGATATGCATGTTTTGAGGTTTTGGGGCAAATAATGATTTTAATGTGTTACTTTTTTCGTCTTATAATAACTGTTTAGTTTGACATTTTTAGTCTTTTTTATTTTACTTTAACTCTAAATATTTTTATTTGTGTTATATAATACTTGATGAAAATTATACCAATGAAAATATATTTTAAAACCGAATCCATTCATATAATTTTCATCAAGTATATATAACATAAATACAAATATTTATTGTCAAAGTTCAATAACAAAGACTTGAAATATTTCATGATGGACACTTAATATGAGACGGAGGTAGTATATGGTTCTTTGTTATTTGACGACGAACTTGTCGATAGAGATCCAAAATCTTAGTTTGAGATACACGGAAAAACGTACAAGAAAGCTTACTTTTTTCCGACGATATTTACCCAGAATGGGCTACGTTTATCAAAACGTTTTCTAGTTACACGGGATGAAAAAACCTTGAATTTTAAAAGAGTTTAAGAAAGTGTTAGTAAAATCTTTGAATGCAATTTCAGAGTGTTACAAGGTCGTTAGGGAATAACACAATAACCCGCACGTGGTTACGAAATAATCTGGTTGACAAGAATCGTGTATTATTGTAAAATATTACATAACATAATATTGAAAGATGAAGAGACGAGATCAATATCATAGATTCGTTCATTGATCCACAACCGCACATAGTTCAAACTTGAGTCGAACGTTGTGAAACACATTTGAAGAGAACCAAACCAATTTGAGATACAAGAGTGCAAAACGAGATCCGACAAGATCTTGTGGAGCATTTATAAAACCGTAATGAAAAAACGGTAATTTTTAATTTTTTTATGTACTATGTTTTTTAATATAATATTGTTTAATTAATATAAAATTATTAATTATTTTAATTATTATGTAAGTATATTTAAGTTGAAAAAAAAATTCTTTTGTCGTTACTTATTTTGTTAAGTTGATATTTATATTTTTGGTAATAATAATTTACGTCGATTATATTACTTGATTTTGATAAGTGTCAAAATAAAAATATAAAATAACTTATACTTTCATTTTAATATTTATAATCATGTACATGTATATTTGTTGAATTTTTAAAGCAACATATTTGTCGTATTTTTAGAGTTTAAAGTGTATAAAGTATATTTTTAGAGTTTAAAGTGTATAAAGTCTAAGATGTTTTTTGATAATAACTTAATTAATTTAATAAAAAAAAACTGAATTTATTAAGTTATATAAAAAAGGTTTGTAAATTACTTAATAAAGAAACACGACTTCAAATATTAAGTAATAAAACTGAAACTGTTTGCATCAAGTCATATGTCAATTAAACACGACTTAATAAAAAAATCAACAAACAATTCATAAAGATATATTTGTTTATTTTTTAAATTTATTAAAAATATAAAAGAAGTATAAATTTATATTTAAATCCATCTATTTAAAATTCAACCAATAGACTTTTACTAATTATTTTATTTTTTTAAGTTTTATTTTCATATATTTGACACTCATATTTTTATGACGTTTTTTTGAAAGGCAACAATTATATTACGAAACTAAAACAACAAAGTACAAATACGAAAAATGACGACCCACTTAATTAACAAGACACTTAAAAAACGATAGGCCCCAAAACAAAAAACACAACAATATATGAATACAAAACAAAAAGAGCAAAACACTAAAAATCCTAAAGGCAGAAAGTTTGTACATCAGGAGCACCAAAGAAGACTCATGACCCACCACTATTAAAGCCAAAAGAATGATAAAGCAAATTTGTTACTTAGAGCATCTCCAATGCAAAGGTTTGTTAATATCTTTTTATTATTATGAAAAGTCATTTAATAACTTTTTACCATTGCATAACAAAGCTTTTCTAATAGCTTTTAAGAAAGACTTCTAAAACTCAAAACATTTGAAGCATTGTACTTGTTACTATTTGTATTAATGAAAGGCTTGTATAGTTATGTTTTATCTTTTCTAGAAGCTTTTGTGAAAAGTTTTACCATTGAAGCAATAGGTGTAACAACTTGAATTTTTTGATTATTTAAATAGACGTGCTCGTTGCACTACGTTTCATTGGTTAACGGTTTGTGCCGTACAAACGCATTACACTATTTTGAGAACACGAATGTCCATTGTCATTTATGCCACGACATGTAAACCTTGACATTGTTATGTGACAATGGTGTGTCACGCGTGATAGAGTACCAAACGTAAACGTGAACTAGTCGGAATCAACTTGTATTAAACTCTTACGAGTCGTGTATTAACAAAACTTTTTGCGTGTCTAAGTTATATCAAAGCTGGACTTGCTGGGGTTAAATGGGTGACACGATATATAAACCAAACGAACTTCATTTTATTATCTCACTGGGCCGAAGCCCACTGTGTTTATACAGCAAACCCACAACCTGGAAACAAAGTATAAACATTTGAACAAACAACTACTAGGCATAAAATTTGGTCAGAAGTCAAAGCCAGGAAAATACTACTTAATCCCCACTAAGCTCCAACACACATGTCGAGATTACTCATTTTGGGTGTATCACAAGATGTAGAATTCGGACATGTGAAAACCCTAGACCAAAAATACCTGCTTAAAATGCTACATGTTTCTCACAGCCCTCACAACAAATCATACAAAACACAATACAAATCTGGGTTCCGAAAATAAAGTTCTTATTACAAGTTCTAGAGAAATAAGAGATAAAGTCTTGATCAACCGAGTCGACCACCCTCCTCGTTCGAAACTACCAAGCCGAGTACCCCCTTTTTGTGAGTCTTTTATCCACACCTTTCTTTACTTTGTTGCATACATGTAGTTGTGCTTGTTGACTTGAAGTGTACCTATTGAAACAAACAAAAATGGTATTAGACACTTCCGAATTGATATTTTGCTAAGCTTCAAACCAGTTAGTAATAAAATTGAACGATAATAACTAGGTTCGTAGACTATTGGCTTAAAGGGTTCGAGCCTTAGTGATGACTATTGGCTTAAACATACCCGCAAAAATCTTAGAAGCCCAACGAGAAGCTATTAAGATAGAAAACATCGATAAAGAAGAAGCCGGTGGAATGATCACCAAAAATCTTGTTGCACGTACCGATGGAACATTGTGTCTTGACAATAGAAGTTGGTTACCTCATTACGGTAATGTCCGAGAACTAATCATGCATGAATCGCACAAGTCTAAGTACTCGATCCACCCCGGATCGGACAAAATGTACCATGACATGAAAATGTTCTATTGGTGGCCAAACAAGAAAGCCGACATCGCGACTTATGTTGGTAAATGCCTAACTTGCGCCAAGGTTAAGGTTGAACACCAAAAGCCTTCCGGATTACTAGTCCAACCTAGGATCCCGGAATGGGAATGGGAACGAATTACTATGGACTTCATTACCAAACTCCCAAGAACATCCGCGGGTTATGACACGATTTGGGTCATTGTCGATCGTTTGACGAAATCCGCGCATTTTCTCCCCATAAAAGAAAACGATAAAATGGATCAATTAGCACGAACGTACTTAAAGGAGATCGTTACTAAGCACAGAGTGCCAATTTCTATCATATCGGACCGAGACGGTCGATATTGCTCAAGATTTTGGCAATCTCTCCAAGAAGCGTTAGGAAAGCAATTGGACATGAGTACGGCTTATCATCCTCAAACGTATGGTCAAAGTGAAAGAACCATACAAACATTGGAAGATATGCTTCGCGCATGCGTAATCGACTTTGGAAACGGATGGGATCGACACTTACCGTTAGTAGAATTTTCGTACAACAATAGCTACCATACTAGCATTAAAGCGGCACCGTTTGAAGTACTTTACGGTCGAAAGTGTCGTTCACCCGTTTGTTGGGCGGAAGTTGGTGATGCACAACTTACCGGTCCGGAAATTATTCACGAAACAATGGAGAAAATCGTACAAATCAAGAGTCGTATGCAAGCGGCTCGTGATCGACAAAAGTGTTATGCCGACAAAAGACGAAAGCCTTTGGAATTTAAAGTCGGAGATCGGGTAATGTTGAAAGTTGCACCATGGAAAGGTGTGATTCGTTTTGGTAAACGAGGAAAACTAAACCCTCGATATATTGGACCATTCGAAATTATTCAACGCATAGGTGACGTTGCCTATCGTTTGGATTTACCTCAAGAACTTAATCGCGTGCATAATGTGTTTCACATTTGCAACTTGAAGAAATGCTTATCCGACGAAACGCTTGTTATACCTATGGACGAAATCCAACTCAACGACAAACTCGTGTTCGTTGAGGAACCCGTCGAAATTATGGAACGAGAAGTCAAACGACTCAAACAAAGTCGCATACCTATTGTCAAAGTGCGTTGGAACGCACGGAGAGGACCCGAGTTTACATGGGAACGCGAGGATCAATTCAAAGCGAAGTATCCTCATTTGTTTACTAACGAAGTGTCGACTTAAATGTATCGTTTGTTTTGCTTTGCGGACAAAGCCCTCTTTAGGGAGAGCGAATGTAACAACTTGAATTTTTCGATTATTTAAATAGACATGCTCGTTGCACTACGTTTCATTGGTTAACGGTTTGTGCCGTACAAACGCATTACACTATTTTGAGAACACGAATGTCCATTGTCATTTATGCCACGACATGTAAACCTTGACATTGTTATGTGACAATGGTGTGTCACGTGTGATAGAGTACCAAACATAAACGTGAACTAGTCGGAATCAACTTGTATTAAACTCTTACGAGTCGTGTATTAACAAAAATTTTTGCGTGTCTAAGTTATTTCAAAGCTGGACTTGCTGGGGTTAAATGGGTGACACGATATATAAACCAAACGAACTTCATTTTATTATCTCACTGGGCCGAAGCCCACTGTGTTTATACAGCAACCCACAACCTGGAAACAAAGTATAAACATTTGAACAAACAACTACTAGGCATAAAATTTGGTCAACAGAAGTCAAAGCCAGGAAAATACTACTTAATCCTCACTAAGCTCCAACACACATGCCGAGATTACTCATTTTGGGTGTATCACAAGATGTAGAATTCGGACATGTGAAAACCCTAGACCAAAAATACCTGCTTAAAATGCTACATGTTTCTCACAGCCCTCACAACAAATCATACAAAACACAATACAAATCTGGGTTCCGAAAATAAAGTTCTTATTACAAGTTCTAGAGAAATAAGAGATACAGTCTTGATCAACCGAGTCGACCACCCTCCTCGTTCGAAACCACCAAGCCGAGTACCTCCTTTTTGTGAGTCTTTTATCCACACCTTTCTTTACTTTGTTACATACATGTAGTTGTGCTTGTTGACTTGAAGTGTACCTATTGAAACAAACAAAAATGGTATTAGACACTTCCGAATTGATATTTTGCTAAGCTTCAAACCTGTTAGTAATAAAATTGAACGATAATAACTAGGTTCGTAGACCCACAACCATACTTTAATATGCCGAGACCATACCCATTGGACCCGAGGACCCGTCTATGCTTTTGTTAGTTCATGTTCGATTTAAGACTAGTATTGGTAACAAATATTGTTAACAACATTAATAAACGGATTAAAATCCCCCATCCGAATCATATGGCCATCTGACCTGAAATCCTAACTTTTCTAAAATCAACCGCATCATAAAATTAGTACAATTTATCTCATTAAAACATTAGCTAACTTTAATTATAGACGCGAGCATGAAAACCCCCAATATATATGAAAACCCTAATTTTTCTAAATTAATTATATCATGAAATTAATACAGATTAACCCTCAAAAACATTAATTAACTGTAATTAAACACTCAAATCCGAAAACCCCCAATTAATACGAAACCCTAATTTATCTAAATCAATTATATTTCGAAATTTATACAAATTAGTTCTCAAAAACATTGATTAATAGCGATTAAACACTAGATTATGAAAACCCCCAATTTATACGAAACCCTAATTATTTCATATTTAAATCGAGACACCATCGATCAAATGACTTTTGAAAGTAGAAAACCCCTTTTGCTTCGAAAAGTTATAAAACAAGATATTATTTTTGATCTTTTGAAAAGAGATGAAAAAGAGAAAGAAAACTTATCTTTGTTTATGGAAACACCATCGAACCACCCTAAAACCATCTTGTAATCGGATTAATTGTGATATGGGAATGGAACCCGCATCACACGAGTACATATGAATCAAGAACACTTTCTTTCTTAGAAGTATGAACCGTATTAAAATTATATTGATCAAACTAAGATGAATCTGGGTAAATAAATTTACCAGAGTGAGAGAGATATAAAAAAGGGGCGGTAGTGCCTTTGTGATGTGTGTGTGTGTCGACTGAAAAACCAAGGTAGGACAAAACTAATATAACCCTAGACCTTGTTTGTATCGCCTAGTGAATGGGCTGAAATGGGTTAACAAATGTGTGGGCCGAGCCCATGAAGTCATGGTGTCGGGCTGTTTGTTATTGGTTGGGTTTATAGAAGTACAAAATGAAATTGTGGTTATACATTGTTAAGTTAAGCCCATTTGATAACCGGGTATAACCCTCGAGTGGCCGTATATAAAACATAATATCAAGCACACTTAGGTTATCATGCATTTTATTTATGAACTTCTCGTTTTGTAACACGATATTTATACTCAACTAGGTCGTGGATAACGTGGTCGTATTCTCGAAGCTTTCTTGCATTATCATCCATTTGCCTAACTTACGAGGTGAGTTTATAGCCCCACTTTTACTTGTTTTATCACTTTGGGGTGAGAACATTGCTTGTTTTAAACGGATAAACATAAGTGCCTAAAACTCATACGTGCCTACATAATGTCTAAGTAGCGATACCCCTAGATGCTTTAGCCCACTATCATGAACCGTTAATTACTTTGTGTAAGCGCGAATGTTATGGATAGATCTATTGGGATTGGCCTCCCTATCTATTATTTGTGTGACCAAATTAGATACAAATACATTTGAGGTTGTTACGAATACTTTGGGGTAGTATTTGCTTGGGCACACTCTTATATAAACTGGTTTGTACGGTTAACGATTCGGTGTCATGAGCTTAGACGTAGGATATCATAAACGTATGCTATTTTGATAATAATCTTGTATTTGTTATAAGGTTATTGACGGTTGCCTAATTAAAATCTTATGGTTCATCACATTACTTAAACTTAAACCTATAAACTCACCGACCTTTGTGTTGACGTTTTAGCAATGTTTTTCTCAGGTGTAAGGCGGAGGAGTGACGTGGTTGTGCTATGGAGATTAATAAAAATTATCATGATTTAACTTTGAGACTTGCTTTGGATGTATGATATTTGGAAACTTAAACTATGTTATCATGAGTTGTAAAACAATTTTTCTTGGGAACAATTCTATTTTTATGTCTTATGAATGAAAATGACTTTTCTTAGTTATTCTTGTATCTATGTCTCTTGGTTGTCCTGATAGTCACATCCTCGTATAATTGTACACGTGGGACAAATTGAGGGTGTGACAATAGGTTTATGATAACAAAAAAGCTAACAAAATTAATGGCATTAAAGACTAAAAAGCTATTGAAATGGTTTGGCATTGGAGATGCTCTTACCATTATTGACTTTAAATAGCTAAGGACAAAATGTCACATAATTATCACCAGCCAATCCTCTCAACAAGTAGAAAGCACATTCCATCAGCAAATAAAATGCATCAGCACCTGAATGCAGCCTTCGACCATTGAGTGCAGACCTATAACACTTGAAAGCGGTAGAAGCAAACACACAACACACAAATACAACCCCTTGTTTTCAGCAAACACATAACCAAATCCGCATATTAATTTGCAATAGAAGCTGCCACTAAACTTACACAGCCCATATTGCAGATTGTAGAAATCACAGTAACCATTGAGATGCAGCCCCGAACCAAAAACCAAACCGCTGACCTCCCTACAACACAGTCCCGAACCATAGGTGTCACTAAACTTGCAGAGACCATATTGCAGAATCCACACACCCATTGAAATGCGGATCCGAACCATTAGCGAAACCGTTGATCTCCCAACAGCACATCAGACCGAGATGACCGCAAAAAAGACGACTAAAAAATCCATTTCAAACACGACATTTAACGGGATCACCAAGCCACTGTTGCTAGTTTATATCACTTTTCTTTCCAGATCTTATCGTGATCCACTCGAAACTTTTAAGTTGGATATCTTGCAAATTTTGTTTAAACTTGAGGCTTTCCCTTTAAAAACTCGTATATTTCTTTCTTTCCAAATGAAGTACCCGGATGTCCAAATCACCGCTTGCCACATTTTAGATGAATGACTAGGAACGATAGCATTTCCATTACACGAGAAGAATTCCTCAATGGAGAACGCATTGACATTCCCAATCTTCCACCATCTATGGATTTTTCCCAAATACTCATAGCAAAATTACACTTAACCAAACAATGACAACACGATTCTACCACGTCGTTACAAGAAGGACACAATAATGAATCCAAATCGATGCCCCCTTATCTAACTCTTCGCGAACCGGAAGTCTCCCTTTTAGAGCCCTCAAAATGAAAATATTAACCTTTTTTGGAACCAACTTGTTCCATATCGTTGCATCTCCCCCGCTACCCGCATTGAGAATATTTTCTTCTATCAACTTTGTAAGCTCTCTCACCGTAAGGTTTCCACCTTCTTGAAGCGCCCACCTCCATCGATCCCTACAATCAAATTTTATATCCACACTCTGCAAAACAGCTTGTAAGTCTTCTAAATCTTTATTGTCCCTCCCTCTAAGACTTCTAATCCAATCCCATTCCCAACGCCACACGTTATCGACCCATTTTCCTTTTTCCTTTACCCTGCCCTCTTTGTGTCGATCTAAGTGATATAGTCTGGGAAATCTATCGCAAAGTCTATCCCCACCCGCCCATCTATCGATCCAAAAACCAATATCTCTACCATTCCCTACTTCCCCCACGAAAGAAGATAAGAAGTCTAACCTTAACCCCTCCAACTCCTCCCCCACACTAATGATGTCCCGCCACACCCCAAACCCCCCCACCCGAACCCCCAACCCCTCTAATATCACCAAGACCACCACTATCCCCGTGAATACTTTTTATGATTTTAACCCACAAAGACCCCTCCTCGTTTTTAAATCTCCACCACCACTTCCCCAAAAGTGCTAAGTTTTTCCCCCGAAGAGACCCAATGTTTAACCCTCCATCCCCATGTGATGCTAGTAACCTATCCCATTTAACCCAAGGTAGTTTTTTGCAATCCCCGACCCCTCCCCAAAAGAATTTTTTTCTCACTCTTTCAAGTTGTTTCATTACACTCATAGGCACACGAAACATCGAAAAGTAGTACAATGGTAAGCTTCCTAGAACCGATTTTACCAATGTTAGACGCCCCCCGAACGACATCGATTTAGCTTTCCAATCGGCCAAACGATTTTTAAACTTCTCCACCACAGTATTCTATGCCCCGACCCTCCTCATATTCTCTCCAATAGGTAGCCCCAAGTACATAAATGGAAATTCACCAACTTCACATTTCATCCATCTCGCCATATTTCTCAGTTCCACTTCATTAACTCCCATCCCATATAGCTTGCTCTTGTTATAATTAACGCGAAGCCCTCACTTCCTCAAAACATTTAAGAATACACATAAGGGATTTTGCATTCTCTTTATTTCATTCCCCAAAAAAGATCGTATCGTCCGCGTATTGGAGATGAGAAACTACCACATCATTCCTACCAACCTTTATACCTCTAAACACCCCTTTATCGGCAACTTCTTTAATGATCGCGTTAAGACCTTCTGCTGCTAAGATAAAAAGAAAAGGAGAAAGTGGATCCCCTTGTCTAACACCTCTCTCAAGACAAAATTCTTCCGTCGACGATCCATTGACTGAAATTGATATTATGGCTGACCGGAGACAACTCTCAATCCACGAGCACCATTTCTCCCCGAACCCCATTTTTTCATTATGCCAATAGGAATCTCCAATTCAAACAATCGTATGCTTTCTCAAAGTCCACTTTAAAAATTAATCCCTTAGTTCGTTTCTTCCTTATATGATCCACCACTTCATTCGCTATTAATACACCATCCAATATAAGTCTCCCTTTTATAAAAGCGTTTTGAACGTTTCCCACTACCTTCCCCACAACCTTTTTTATTCTCTCCGCCAAGACTTTGGCCATAATTTTGTAATAACACCCGATAAGACTTATGGGACGAAAGTCCCCAAGGCCTATAGGATCTGTAACTTTTGGAATGATAGTCACGAATGAGGAGTTGCATCCTCTCGATATCAACTTTTTACCTCCAAATTCTTTCACAAATTTTTTTACTAATCATATCATTCAATTTTAAGTGCGTGTCAAAATAAAGTGACCTTGTTGGTCCAACTTTTTTCTACAACTTATGCTTTTGATGAAAACTCCAAAATAATATACCGATGAATTTAGAAAAAGCATAAGTTATAAATCATAAATATTGTACAAACTGGTAGTATTGTATAAAAAATTGTAATACAATTAGGTTAATTTCTAAATCTTAGTATAACCTAACTTTCCCACTAAACCAAAGTTTTGACGTCTTGAAAAACACTAGCGGTAAGCTCACTAAAGTTACATACTTACATAGACTAAATCTGGAGACTTGTAGTCTTCTCTTCACTGTGCCAAACTTAGGGGATTTTGTTGTGTGTAAGTGTAACACCCGCTCCAAATAGAAACAAAGTATCACATTTATGGTTTCTTATCAGATACATTAAAACATAAAGGTGTAAAACGAAACTTATAGAATAAAGTATGGAAAGATAGATGCCAAACAAAGTCGAATCCCCAAAAAAACAGGGTATAAAATGAAAGTACTAAAAAACATAAATGTAATCAGTAATTTATTGACCAGTGGTAACTCTAAGCACTCAGCAACTCTCAATGCCCCGATTCCTGCTTGATACCTGCCGCATGGAAAAGAAACGGCTGAGCAAAATGTCCAGTGATCAGATATAACAAATAGATGCACAAGTGAAGGAAATATAACGGAAGCAATGTAAAGTAATTAGATGAACAAAGGATTATAATGAGTACAAGGGAGTGAATGAAAAGGTATAGGAAATGCCACGAGTCTATATCACATATCACATATCATATCATATCAAAGTCACATAAGTTGTACATGAGTAGCTACTCCCATGTACCAAAAGTGAGATGGGGCATATAGCCTATGTTGCACGAATACGCCCCTCGGGTGCCGTGCCCGTCCTAGAAATGTTTCGGAAACTGGAAACGACTGGAAACGCGTCGGAAACGCGGCGGAAACGTTTCCCCAAAAAGGGTAACGTTTCATGAAGATCAGAAACGTCGAGGCTTTAGCAGAAACACGAAGGGTAACGTTTCTTGGGCTTTTAACACGTTTTTGGGCTAGTTTTTGAGCCATGAAACATTTTTTGTCCATTTATATTGTATATACATGTGGTAGGTCGACATATCTTCTAACAAACCTCTAAAGATTGACAATCAATATTTTTTAATGTTAAATATATGTTATCTCTAACTATCAGTATATTTTTGCTTTATCGATTAAAGATTCATATTTATTTAATTTATTAATAAATATATATATATATATATATATATATATATATATATATATATATATATATATATATATATATATATATATATATATATATATATATATATATATATATATATATATATATATATATATATATATATATATATATATATATATATATATTAGGAAGAGATCAAATAAAAAGACATTTTTTCATGAGAAAGGTAAGAAGAATTTTTGACCATTGATGTAAAATCAATGGATGAGATTAAGTATCATCCTAACTAACTATTAAGGGTATAAACATAATTTGAACAATAAAATTCTAACTAACTATTAAGGGTATACTAGTAATTTTCACAATGACTTTCTAACTAACAAGT
Source organism: Glebionis coronaria (assembly GCA_025667525.1). NCBI lineage: Eukaryota > Viridiplantae > Streptophyta > Magnoliopsida > Asterales > Asteraceae > Glebionis > Glebionis coronaria. The sequence goes on along the minus strand of CM046878.1, from coordinate 416,849,602 downwards.
CCGTTATATACTTTCTCGTGCATCACATATAAAAACACTTTATTCTTTTCTTCTTCTTTCATATATGACATAGGAACCTAGTTAGTCAAAAGTCAAAATTATATTATACATTAATGATTTATCAAACCTGATCAAATTCTAGTACAATTTGACCCAATTCAAGCTTATTAAATACCAACTTGAAATTCGATAATGTTACTAAGCCTCGTCTATCAAATAGTTATAATATGAAACATAGTTCACAAATACATTTAAGCAAAAAGCATCTTCCGAATTGAGTACACTTTGGGCACATATTTTCAAGATATTTAAGCTTGATCATGATCTTCCTCCAACCAAATACACGTAACAAAATTAATTCATTAAGCTAATAAGCTATGTTCTAGAGGACTTAACATAAGCAAATCAAGTCGGGACGACGCTTAGCTCAATTTATAAGTGTCATTGTCAGTGGGTCAAATAGAACAAGATTGAACAATCAAGGACATATAAATTAGTATCAATAACAAAATTGTTCAATCATAGAGTATTATCATCAAAACTCGAGTAATAACAGTAACACTATCTTTAGGATTGGATCATAGGCTTAGATCCTGATGACGATGGCTCAGATTTGTTGGACTGTCAAACATAGTTGATAAGTATGTCCTTCATAACCTAACAAATGAAAAATTAGAGCGTTAGATAGACGGTTAGTGCCATTAAATTACATAAATGAACTATAAAAATGGGACTGAATAAAGTAATACACCTGTGACATTAGACCATGAATGTGATCCACATTTATATTTGCACTATCTTTTGTAATTTTACCAAGTGTGATTCTTCCTATAAATAACGGTAGACGAAGTTTATTAGAAACACAAAATATAAAAAAACATCATTTCTTTACTTTGGCAACTAGAAAGACTTAGCAGTGATTTTAGACATATGTTAATTACATGTGAAAAAAAGCTTTTGAAAATGATGTATACTATGCAAACAGAGCATTTGAATCCCACCCAATAAATTGAAATCCACTTAGCTGACATATTGCGTTATTATTTGGGAAAGTTTGTGTTGAATCACTAAAACGCTAAATCTCATGGATGAGAAATGCCCGATATCCATCTTATCATCTATAGATTAAGAATGTTCACTTGTGCTTTATCAAGATCTATAATATGACATGAAGCATAGGATTTGTTAAACAGACATGGTGACTTGATTCAAAATTTACTAAATTCATTTGGTAGGCAATATAAACAAAACATGAGCTATGTTTGAGGTTATAGATATGCATGAAACGTATGTCGTTGTCTAAGAGAGAGAAGTATAAAATTTTATTCAATCAAAATATGTTGATAATAAGGTTTAGCAAAGTTATGATTTAAATAGATGCAAGATGAAACTATGTTTTCCTGATATGATTATAAGGTTATTGTACGACACGTATATTTTTTATAAAAGACCATCACAGTGATACACAATTTAAATACAGGAACACAAAAAAGCCCCTCGAAGAAAATATGTAAAAATATGTGACCCACTAACCTCTTTCTTTCTTTGAGTGGGTGAACAAAAGGGCCGATGCGTGTATGGGACAACTAACCTTCAACTTTCTCAACTTTTCAACTGTGTGACAATAAGGGAAAAAGCATTTTAAACTTATCAACTAGAAGCATTCTAGCAAAGTCGTGTGTGTAATGAATATAAACAAAAACACATTTAAAGCTAATTATATTAGTAATAATCTGATGCACATTTTGCACTAATTAATGCACAAAAACTTGCAAATCAAGATCATACGATGATTTGATATAATTGAACACAAATCAGGATGATCTCGGTAAATCGTGTTAATAGAGTATTAGTTTTCTTAGGAATGTAGGCAAACTTGTAAATTTGCCTAAACTCCTAATAGTAACCCACATTTAGTACTTATCTAATTTACAAACAAGTCATTTAAACCAACATTATAAGAATCTAATGCACATTTTGCCCTAATTATTGCACAAACACTTGTAAACCGAGATCACTCACTTATTCGATGCAATTAAACACAAATCATGGTGATCTCGGTAAATCGGTTTAAACGAGCACTAACTTTCTTAGGAATTTAGGAAAACTTATAAGTTATAATTTTGCCTGATTCCCTCTAAAACTAATCCACGTTTAGTGATTCACAAATAATTCACATTTAAACCAAAATTAAAAGAATCTGATGCACATTTTCCCCTAATTAATGCACAAACACTTGTAAATTGAGATTACACGTTGACTTGATGAAATTAAACACAAACCATTGTGATCTCGGTAAATAGGTATAAACTAGCATTAGTTTTCTTAGGAATTTAGGCAAACTTATAAGTTTGCCTAAATTCTTTTTGAAAGTAATCCATGTTTAGTATATAGCTTTTTCACAAACAAGCCACATTTAAACCAATATTATAAGAATTTGATGCACATTTTGCCCTAATAATGCACAAACACTTGTAAACCGAGATCACACGCCGATTTGACGTAATAAAACACAAATCAGGGTGATCTCGGTAAATTGGTTTAAATGAGCATAAAGTCTTGGGAAATCAAGCAAACTTATAAGTTTGCCTAAATTCCTTCCGAAACTAATCACGTTTAGTAATTGGCTAATTCACAAAAAAGTCATACTTAAGCCAAAACTACAAGAATTTGATGCACATTTTGCCCTAATTAATGCACAAACACTTGTAAATCAAAATCACGCGCTCATTTGATGCAATTAAACACAAATCAGGTGATCTCGATAAATCCTTTTAAAAGTGCATTAATATTCTTAAGAATTTAGCCAAACGTATAAGTTTTCCTAAATTAATTCAAAAATTAATCCATGTTTAGTACTTAGCTAATTCACAAACAAGTCACATTTAAACCAACGTTATAAGAATCTGATGAACATTTTGCCCTAATTAATGCACAAACACTTATATGCCAAGATCATGCTCTGATTTGATTCAACTAACACAAATTAGGGTGAGCTAGATAAATCAGTTTAAGTGAGCATCAATTTTCTTATGAATATAGGCAAACTTATAAGTTAGCCTAGATTCCTTTGAAAACTAATCCGCGTTTAGTACTTAGCTAATTCACAAACAAGTCACATTTAAACCAACAGTATAGGAATCTGATGCACATTTTTCCTCAATTAATGCACAAACACTAGTAAATCGAGATCACACACAGATTTGATGCAATTAAACATAAATTAATACTCTTTTAAACAGATTTTAGTGCACAAAACAACGCTAAATCACACAAATAATGAATTATCTAACCATGCCACATTTTATATTCTTTCTATTGGTAATAGTCTAATCATATATACAAGCTTGCATACGTATCATTATCAGATTATGAATTACTCATATTTTTGTATGTCACTTAAATCATGGTGGTGGAAAAATATTGATGTCCACTTCTCATCAACATTTCTTACTAAAATTTTTGAATAAAAGGCCTAACTATGTCTGGAAAAAACTTGGTTCTTAGTGACTATGACCATATGACAGAGCTAGTGACAAATATAATCATATTTGTGTCTTATTACACAACCATAAATCATGAACTAGATAAGAGGCTTAAAAGCTACAACCAATAACACATTGCTAAACTTGGGATCTAAACCAGTTACTAAATTACTAACAAGAATGCAATCGATAATCCAATAGCTATTTCTACAAGTCAAAACCAAATACAGAGGATCTCTGCATCCGATTTTACATTTGAAAGTGTGTGCATATTACCTAAGCATGTAAGTTTTACTAAATCATTCTAAAATTGTACACATTTGTCCTTTTTTTCACACACAAGACAATTTATTAAAAATGAACATTTATCCATTTTTATGTAATGAACATTTAACCATTTTTATGTATAATTTTACTAGATTCCTACAAAAAGTAATAACATTTAACCATTTTTACGTACTAACTAGTGTTATTTCATACAATGCATGTTGATTACCCAAAAATATCACTTTACTAACTTACTTTCAAAAGTAAAGCATATTTAGCTATTTTCATGTACAAAACAACGTATTTCATTCAAAGGTAGGTTCATTGTCTAAAAATATGTGTTTTACGAACTTACGAAAAGTAGTGCACATTTAGACATTTTGATGCTCAAAACAATGCTTTTTCATATAAAGACGGTCCCAATTCTCTAAGGATCTATCTTTTTACTAAATTCTAATGATAACTAAAGCATGTTTGTGTTGAATACCTAAGAATGTATTTGACTACCTTCATATAAAGAGTAATGCACAACTAGGTTATTTTGATGCACAAAACATGGTTATTTCACAAGTGTATAATTTGACTACCTTCATATAATTACCAAAACAGATCACACGTTTTACCAAAATTCACATTTTATATAATTTGATGAACAAAATTGATACATTTTAATGTCTTAATCACGTAACTCATAATTTATCCAAACCGTGTTGCACTTTTAACAACTTTCTATAAAACATGATGCACATTTATCTCATTTTCTAGTGCACAAAACAACGTTCTTCAATGAGCCTTGTTTTTAGTGCACAAAATAATGTAAACACAAACAAGTAACGATTACACAAATGTGACAGCTAATGCATATTAAGTCCTTATTAATGCACAGACATGTGTAGGCTCAAGCAAATAACGATTAAACAAACATGTCACATTCCAACCAACATTTATGAAACTAATGCACATCTGCACCATTTTCGTGCACAAAAGAGTGAAAAAATCACAATTATCCACCCGTATCACACTTTTACTAACTTCCTACATATATGAATGCACATTCCACCATTTTTTTTCTCAAAATAGTGTTGTACTGTTGTTGCGAAAAGGTCACGATTATCTTAATATCTCACACTTTTCCTAACTTCCAACAAAAACTAATGCACATTTCGATTATTTTAGCGCACAAACTGAGTATTTTTTTCCTACAAACCATGATCATCCAAATTCATTACACTTTTACTAACTTCTAAAAAAATAAATATCACACATTTAACATATAATTAATGAACAAATAAATTATTTCATACAACTCACAATTACCTAATCATATCATATCTTTTTCAAACAATCTGTAAACATTGATGTGAATTTAGGCCTTTTAATGAACAAAACAAATATAACTAAATCTGATGACCATTAAAATAGAATATAGATTAAGAAAGCAATTATAGGTTAACAAAAACTATTACCTTTCAACTATGATTTTTACTGAAGATCGCAATTTATCTACATTCGCCTATCATTACGCATACTTTAATCAATAAAACGATCGATCGAAGCTTCATGTAGCATCAAATCGTGTTTTAAAAACAATCGATCTTCCTTGTTCATCAGATCTGGATGAGTTTTAAGAGAGAGAGAGAGAGAGACATGATACTTAAGAAAGCTTTATTTTGATCTGAAGAATGAATGTTCGAGGGGTGTTTGTTAGTTTGTTTATGAATTAGTTTGAAAAGACCTTTTTATCCTTCCAGACTTAATTAATTGATTAAGATTATAGTTTAATCTCAACTGTTGATTTTTTAATCAATGGTGTAAAAGTTTTCTTATCCTTCTCATGACAAATACTCTTTTTATTTTAACTCTCCCATATATAGGTTCTTATGAGCATCCCAATGGATAGAGGGCTGAATGTCTCATGAATTAGAAGGGGATAGCCCCGAAATCCCTTTCGCCTTCAAGCGTAAAAACTCCCGGTAGTGTAAGCATGTCAATGGAGTTCCCAAAGAAGTCCTTTTGCTTACTGGTACTCCTGTCCTACCCCTGCTGGAACTCGACCAGTGACCGAAAAAGAAGTCGCTCTTGTCTTACTCTTATCGGTGTCGTAAGCCCTTCTAGTACAACCGTTCCCTCCCTCATCAAAGGGTGAGATGACTTCAAGAATATCATCAGTACTCCTCAAATCAATCTATTCTACCGACGAAGAATCTGGGTTATAGGCAAGCGCCGCCCCAGCAAGTGTTACGCGCTACGTCGAAAGGGAAGATCGCTCGAATCGCCCTATTCATCTCCTCTCCCGTTGGTCGAGTCACTTCGTCTCTTATCATCTTGATGAAAGCCTGCTTAGCAGCCCCGTAGAGGCTCACTTCATGCCATTACGAGCCTACCATCTCAGCTAGAGAAAAGTCGACAAACATCTTTGTAACCTAATAGCCCCAAAAAGGATGGTCTTTTATGAGAAAAAAAGCATATCTACCTTGAGGATCTTCTGGAAAGTCGCCTACGGAAAGAGCAAACCCAACCAATATGAGCCAATACATGCCTTTCCCATGGAAGAGAGTAGCCCCGCGTATTGATTCATTACCGACTGGACGGGAAATGCTTGCTTCTATTCTCTCCCCTCGAGCCAAAAAGAAATGTGAAGGATAAAGAACTAGAAAGCCTGCAAAAGTGGAATCATTTCTTTATTGTTGATAGTTATCCAATTCCAACATATCTTTCTTCCTTGTCTCGGTAATCAACATAAGAGTAGCGAGAGCAGGGCGTAAGCATTAGTTCTTTCTTGCATTTTGTCGTTGATCATGCTGAAATCGCTAGTTTTGACCCCCATATTGCATATTCTACCAAAAAAAGCCGTTTTCCTGGATAACAATTTAAAACTATAAAGAAACTGAAAGATTTTAGGAAAGAAGAGTTTTCGCTAATATAAGAAAAGGACAGGAATCGGATTTCTAACTTACTTATCTTAAAGAAATGAGAAAAACTCTTACTTTAAAGGCGATCAACTCTCTTTTGTGCATGAGTTTAGAGGCTGAGGGGGAGTCTACTCTACTCAAGAGACACTCTCACTCCTATCTTTCTCAGAGCTGCCACGGGAGTGCCATGTTAGGCATTTCTTTTATGTCTTTCTTGTTTAGGTGTGTAAGACCTGGTCATTCTCTAAACCGTAGGTGTCTTAATGTGTGCAATGCTGCTGCAGTATCTTTGTCTTGGCTCTTTCCGGATTCTATCTGCTGGGTTCTTTCCTGTGATCCGTTCAATGGCAAGCGAAGCGATCTTTCGTAAAAGCACGAAGAAAGGGGTTAGCTAGGCCATCCTCCTGATCAGGGTTTCCATCCGAACTAGTAGAAGAAAGACAAGTAGTCAAGGAGGTTGATTTTGAAGAGTTTGATGGCATAGATGAAGTGGCTCGACGTCTGATAGGGAAAGTGATGGCAAAGGAAGAAGTCAATATACGCTGCCTGAGACCTTGCTGCTAGTTGAAGTTGTAGAAGGCTGGCCCCTAGAAAAATCAGAAGTTGCCGAAACACTTCTCTATGAGTAGCAAGGGAACGTGAAATCGGTAAGGATGTTAAGAAAAACCTGGTAATAGCTAAGTAGTACCATCGGGGGAGTCTGAAATAGAAGATGAGTGAGGATCCCAGGGTTTCTGACTGCTTTCCTGTTAAAGAAAGAGCTTGTTTAAGGTATACCTCCTTTGCGAGTCTTAATAAGGGCTATTGTCACTGCTTTAAGGCCCTAGGCTATCTAGCACTCTATGGGAGGAAGCAGGCCTTCTGCTTGAAGTAAGTGAATGACTAGGATAATAAGGATAGCAAAGAGTGGGTCAAAAGAATCCTTAACTATAAGGGTAGCTAAATGATAGGGTAAGCTCCGACCATGGATCTGTCTTGGATAGATATTCCTTTTAGTTGAAGGATAGGCTTTTCCCGCTCCTATGAAGAAGGGAGAACAACAATCCTCGTGATATAGAGAGATAAGTAGTACTACTATAGAAGCACTTTTGAATGAAGGATCCTCTTTCTTATAGCCTGAATGATTTGAGGCAAAAGTTCCTCAGAGGGCTGCCCCCAGAATGCGTCTGAATCAAACGGGGGACTAGACGGGAACGTATTGAAATCGAAGGTGGAACTACTTGGGGCCTCTGCTGAAAGACTTTGTTCAGATGGAGAAGATTCCGAAAAGGAAATCTCTACCCAATCGGAAGTGGAATATCGATTGGCAGCAATTGGATCAAACTCGGATCCATATTGGAAAATTTGAAGTCTTTGTTTCATTTTGAAATGGGTTTAATTTTTCTCTAGCACACCGCTTGCCTATTCTAACTAAGCAGCCCGATACGCATAAGCAAAACCATAAGCCTAAAAGCATTCTAGTTGAAAGAAAGGAGGTAAGGTTTTCCTTACAAACGAAATGGGAATGGGGAAACTTTTTCATTCAGCAGAGTGTATAGCCTATATAAGGAGCGAAGTGTTGCTCACGTTACAGCTGCTGTGTTGACTGTAACTACACTACGAGAATTTTCATTGAGCTCCCACAATCGATTCGTGAGCACAGAAGATTTGATAACAAACTCTTCAAGCCTTGACTCATTCTAACGATATAGAAAGGGATCTCGAAGCGACTAGTCTGATCTGGTACGATGTAGGTTGGAGTTTTTGAGTCATAGAGAGTCTGTATTTTATTGGACTTGGCGAGAAATGTTAAGAGCAGACGGAAGAAAAAGAGGATTAGGATGCTTATCTTCCTTCCTACACCTAACTTGGCTATCTGAGGCTAGAAGCTGCAAAGGGGGATTCCAGATGGGATGCTTTGGTGATATCGCCAAGAGATGGTTATTTTGACCCGATGGAGTTCTATTCTGCCCCTTCCTTTGAACCAAGAGGTGAAGACGATGCCGTGGCCTCTCCGAACGCTTTCAATGCTTGTTATGTACACTCTTCTACTTAACTTAAAGCTCCTACTTGAGTAGATCTATGCTGCGTAAGCGCTATGATATTATGGCTCTGAAGTAGCAGTTTAAGGCACAAGGGTGAGCGGCGTGGAGCTTGTGCGCGTACAAATTGCTTCTTAGGTTGCAGCGCGATAGAGGCTTGCTTTCTTAGTTAGCTTAGCTTTCTAGCTAGTTTTTTGATATAGCTATCTATCTATTACTCTACATGTCCCATTAGATTGTCCTGCCTCTCTTTTATAGCTTTCAGCCTCATCCTTTGGACTTGGATTCTCTGTTGAATCGGTTTGTGCTCTTGCAAGCTTATTTTCTTATTGTTTTCAATCCGCCTACCTTGGCTATCGCTTGTCAGCTTCAGTCCCAGTTAATTCGATTCTATCTGCTGATTTTTGGTTCCACCCTAGGATTCTTCCTTCACTCCGAAAAGCCACTGATTCAGCTAAATCAGCCGATGGTGTGCAACATTACCAGGTCATTCTGTCGGGAGCCTAGGCAACCGGAAAAGAAAGACCGTTCAGAGTAGCAGTCACGCTCATAGCAAGCAAGAAAGATGGGGTAAAGGGGCGACGGGAAAGAAGAGTGCAGTTTATAGAGTCGGAGAGCTAGTAGAGCTCATAGGTTTCTACCTGTGACTAACTTAGTGTGCTTTTGGTAGCAGCAGTCATACCAACAATCTAAAAAACATATACTAAAAAACATTACATTATAAAAATTATAAAAACCTAGCTAGCCTATAAGCTTCCCTCTCCGATCATTGCTTGACTCGCCATAACCCTTACACCACACCGCCCCTCGTCTTCAAGCTACGGCTACCTGCATGAAAGCCAACCGTTACAATCCTGCTAAGAACTCGTTATTTTAGCTTTCCAGGACAATAGACTGTCATATCTCATATATTTTGTAACACCCCATTTTGATAATGGAAATGTCACAGGTAATTATGGCGTGTCATCAAAGCATACAAGGAAAAATATCTAAACATTACATGACCATAAAAGGAAAATACCGGAATCAAACATCGGTAGTCCAAATGTAAAGCTCATCACACACAAACATAAGTATAGTAAAGGAAAGGACTAAACAATGTCCATAGCAATGTATCAAAAGAAAGGAAATGCATAAAGTAAAGAAAGGATAGAAAGCTTCCAGTCCATATGCACATACTCTTAAAATCTACGAGCGTCCCTGAGTACCTGCCGTTTTGGGAACATAGAAAAGGAAAACGGCTGAGCAATACGCTCAGTGCACGGATGTACAATAAAGCATGAATGGGATAAGCATATAACATATAACTACGGAAGAAACTAAGTCCCGAGTAAACTGATTAAGTCTTGATAAAACTGGTTTTATAGTTTGAAAAGCCTTATGTTTATCTTGTAAAAAATGTTTAACGTATTTTTACCATTAGCCAATATAGGTCATGAAAATCCACCGTGCATGAATACTTGGAGGGGTGACCTCATCATGCAAATTAGAGGGGCTGCCTCTAATTTAATATACTGGTTTTTGGGTAGGAGGGATCAACTCCTTGTGAAGGATGCAAGGCACACACCATATTCACCATGAAATCCTGACTGAAAACATGTAACTAGGATGCACCCATACGCCCCACATGATAAATATAATATAAATGGCCAAAAGCTGAAGGGATGCCACGAGCAATCACTCCGCCGTGGTGAAGTCATAACATCAATGCCTCTAATGTTATGGTTATGGTACCTCCATAACTAGGTGAAAGTGGTCATGCATGTATATGGCTATAGGTATTCTTAATTAAACATAAGCAACTCAAACACATAACTTATACTACGGGAAAACATTTGGCTGCATACGGGGAATCCTAATAAGGAAAGAATGTCCATACTGAAAGGACGGGAATCCGTACCTTATGTCCAGTGAACGAAGAAGATGAACTGAGAGGAATCCTACTTCCGTATCACTAGCGCTACATAAATACATACATGAATAAGTATTTGCTTACTAAATACGTAGCTGGTTTTATGTCATGTCTTAGCTTATTTTATATGTTCTTACCATGTTTTATTGTTTAAAGCCTTAAACTGTGTTTATCTTATATTCTGTTTAATCTGATTAAGTATTTCTGGTATTTCATGTATTATTATACTTACTGTGTAATAATAAGTAACTTTCCAAAAATAGCAGGTATCCTAAAATAGAAAGTTTCCAAAAATAGAAAGTTACAAAAAATAGAAAGTTTCTAAAAATATGAAGTTTCCAAAAATAGAAAGTTTCTAAAAATAGAAAGTTTCCAAAAATAGAAAGTTTACAAGAAGAGAATTACTGCTTAAAATAGATAAGTTTCTAAAAATAGAAAGTCTCCATAAATAGATTAGCTGCCTTATTTAAATAAGTCTCCATAAATAGATTAGCTGCCTGAAATAAATAAGTTTCTAAAAATAGAATGTTTCCATAAATAGATTAGCTGCCTTATTTAAATAACTTTCTAAAAATAGAAGTTTCCATAATTAGAAATAAGCTGGTTAAATAAGCTAAGTATATAAGCCTAAGTGTTTTCATGATTATTTTCTAAGTCATATGATATAATGTATAGTTTATTAATTATTTCATATAATTAAAATAAACTATAGGTTAAAATATTTAATTAAAGTATAACATGTTTTTAATTAAATAAAGTTAAATACTTAGGTTAAAACATGTATTATTATTTATTAATAATATAACCTAAGTCATGTTAATTAATTAATTATAACCATGGTTTTTAAATAAATAATTAATTATAAGTCTAAAATATAAAATACTTAGGTTAATAATTTCATGATTTTAATAATTAAAATAACCTAAGTCATGTTATTAAATTAATCATGTCATGTTATTAATTTAATTTTAACATAAGATCATAAAAATAAAAATCTAAACATACACCGTGAACCGGATCTTGACTAAGAACCATGAACCGGACATGAAATCGAAACCATACCCCGAACCAAATCGGGGTTACCCTTGTCTTGATGCTGCCGTGGGACCCACACCAACCAACCGGGACCATATGGTCTCGGTGGTGGTCAAATGGCCAAACCGAGACCCTCTCGGGTTCGGGTTAGGCGCGGCCAAGAACAAACACCCCTTAAACATCCCTTTTGATTTATACCAAAACCAATTCATGTTAGATCTATGATTTAATTAGGTTTTTAATAAAAACATATCATGTTCATAATTATTAAAAAGATTAAATCAAAAGAAAGGGTTTAAACGAATTACCAAATGCTTGGATCCAAGGAACGATGCACAAACACAAACACTAGCAATAAATCCAAGATCAAAGATCAACAAACACCCCTTTGGTGTGTTTTGAGGGTGGCGGCCAAAAGAGAAAAAGAAGGAGGAGGAGGAGTTTTAGGTTTTTCTAAAATCTTCTATAAAAAATGAGTAGTGTTTTTCCCCTTAACCCCCTTTAGTGAAAAATTGAAATGGGCTTGGCCCATTTCTTCCTTGTAGCCGCGGGTAGGGGCCCCACATGGGGTACCCGTACCGTTTTCCGTGTCTCGTTGTTTAGTTACTCGCTCGTGATTATTTGTGTTCGCGTTTAATGTGTTCTCGTTAAATAATTACCGTGACCTAATATATTTATTTACGCTCGTAATAAATATATATACGTAATTAATAATAGTTCGTGATTTAATTACGTTCATGATTTCATGATCGCATGTTCGTGATTAATTATTGTAAAATAATTATTACGTGCTCGTGCGTAGTAAATACTTATCGTGTTCTAACACGTACGTAATACGTAAAATCCTAACACGTAATCGTAATCATGCTATAATAGGAAGGTTTTAATCTAGTATGTACGATCTTAAGGGTACTATTCATGGTAAAAGCATGCGGGTTTTACAACTCTTCCCCCTAAAAAGAATAATTCGTCCCCGAATTATAGATAAAGTAAAGTGGAAAAGAAGAACATACCCGTATTCAAAATATGAAACGAGGGTGCCGGATAGACTCCTCTTTTCCCAAGTGGCTTCCCGCTCGGTATGATCCCTCCATAGGATTTTGACGAATGGAATCGTCTTCCTTCTCATGACTCGTTCTTGCCTGTCAAGAACTCGTTCGGGTTCTTCTATAAAAGTGAGATCTTCACGTATCTGTTCCAGTGGATACTGAACCATGTGAAGGGGATGATACTAGTACCCTCTGAGTAAGGACACGTGAAACACATTGTGCACATGGGAAAACTGCGGAGGTAACGCCAATCGGTAAGATACTTCACCGACTCGTTCAATGATATCAAACGGTCCGATGAAACGAGGACTGAGCTTCCCTTTAATCCCGAAGCGTCTAACACCACGTGCCGGCAAAACCTTAAGGAAGACGTGATCTCCAACCTTAAAACCTTAAGGAAGACGTGATCTCCAACCTTAAGGAAGACGTGTGCTTCCTGAATTTTTTGCTTAGCTACTGCGATCTTTTCATTGGTCAACTCTATGATTTCTGGTCCTTCAAGTGTTCGCTCGCCAACCTGATCCCAGCAGATTGGGGCGCGACACTTCCTGCCATACAACATCTCGAAAGGAGCACACTTGATACTTGCGTGCCAACTGTTGTTGTATGCAAACTCCACCAAACAGATGTAATCGTCCCAATCACCCGTCCATTCCAACGCACATGACCTCAACATATCTTCCAATGTCTGAATGGTTCGCTCTGACTGTCCGTCCGTTTGAGGATGAAAGGCTGTACTAAGCTTAAGTTGTGTACCCCAAGCTTTCTGTAGACTCTTCCAAAAGCGCGAAGTGAATCGAGGATCTCTGTCTGAGATGATGCTGGATGGTGCACCGTGGAGTCTCATGATCTCTCTTCTGTACGTATCTGCGAGTTTACTTACCGGATCTTCCTTGCGAATCGGTAAGAAATGAGCTGATTTGGTAAGTCGATCTACGATAACCCAAATTGCATCGTGCTTCCTCTTGGTAGGCGGAAGACCAGTAACAAAATCCATGGTGATTTTGTCCCACTTCCACTCTGGAATATCTAATGGTTGAAGGAGACCGCCAGATCGCTGATGCTCTATCTTAACCTGCTGGCAGGTAAGACATTTGGAGACGTAAGTGGCCACATCATGTTTCATACCACTCCACCAAAAGTACTGCTTGATGTCATGGTACATCTTAGTCGAACCAGGATGTATAGAGAATGTGGAGCTATGAGCTTCAGCTAACAAGGCTTCCCAGAGTTCTTGGTTATCAGGAACACAAAGTCTCGTGCCCTGACATACGATACCATCTGCATCTACTCAGAATTCTGTCTGTTTCTCCAAATTCTGTACTATCGCCCAGATTTCTCCGTCATCCTTCTGAGCTTCCTTGATCTTAGAGAGCAACTCGGGTTCTACTCTAAGATTAGCCCAGTAACCGTGCTGTCTACGTACCATGATCTCGATGTCAAGTCGCTCCAAGTCTCTTATGATTTCCTCCTCGATTTTAATGCCGTTGATAATTCCGGACTTTCTGCTAAGAGCATCTGCTACTACATTTGCCTTTCCGGGATGATACTATAGATTAATGTCATAATCCTTCAACATCTCTAACCATCTCCTCTGCCTCATGTTCAATTCACGCTGAGTGAAGATATACTTCAAGCTCTTGTGGTCCGTGAAAATGTCACATGATTCTCCATATAAGTAGTGCCTCCATATCTTCAATGCAAATACGACTGCAGCAAGTTCCAAGTCATGCGTGGGGTAATTTTCTTTATAAGGCTTAAGCTGTCGTGAAGCGTACGCGATCACTTTCCCATGTTGCATGAGAACACAGCCAAGTACCTTCCCCGATGCATCGCTATAGATTTGAAATCCACCCGTACCAGATGGGAGAGTAAGAATAGGTGCAGATACTAGCTTCTGCTTCAGGTCTTCAAAGCTCTTCTCTCGATCTTCAGTCCAGACGAATTTCTCCCCTTTCCGCATCAGTTTGGTCAATGGTAGTGCTAAGCGGGAAAAGTTCTCCACGAACCTACGGTAATAGCCAGCTAAGCCTAAGAAACTACGGACTTCGGTCGCTGATGTCGACCTTGGCCACTTAGTAATGGCCTCAACCTTCTCTGGATCCATAGTGATTCCTTCTGCTGAAACGATGTGACCTAAGAATGCCACCTTGTCTAACCAGAACTCACACTTGGAGAATTTAGCATACAACTGCTTCTAGCGAAGAACCTGTAGTACTGTACGAAGATGGTCTTCGTGTTCCTCCTTGGACTTTGAGAAAATCAGGATGTCATCGATGAAAACAATGACGAATTTGTCCAGAAATTCATGGAAGATTCTGTTCATCAAATCCATGAACACTACTGGAGCATTTGTCAGGCCAAATGGCATAAATACAAACTCGTAGTGGCCATAACGGGTACAATAGGCAGTCTTAGCGATGTCCTGCTCCTTGACCCGTAGCTGATGATAGCCTGACCTAAGATCAATCTTGGAGAAGTGTTTGGCCCCTTGGAGTTGGTCAAACAGATCGTCAATACGTGGCAGTGGATATCTATTCCGGATAGTAATCTTGTTGAGCTCGCGATAGTCTATGCAAAGACGCATACTGCCGTCCTTCTTCTTAACAAACAAGACCGGTGCGCCCCATGGAGATGCGCTCGGTCGAATGAAACCTCGTTCAAGAAGTTCTTGTAGTTGATCCTTCAGCTCCTTCAGCTCTATGGGAGCCATGCAATAAGGAGCCTTGGAGATTGGTTCAGCTCCTGGAATAAGCTCGATACTAAATTCCACTTCTCGTGCAGGTGGTATGCCCGAAAGTTCTTCTAGAAAGACATCTTGGAATTCCGACACTATAGGTTGATCCTGAATTGATGGGGATTCAGCATCCATGTCGTGGACCGTAGCTAGATAACCCTCGCAGCCATGTGACAGTAGTGCACGCGCTTGCAGGGTAGATATGACTTGTACAGACCATCCGGGTATAAACCCGTTATGAATGTACTCTGGTGCATTAACATCACCGAAGATAACTCGATATGAATGGCAATCTATGGTGACATGATGCTTGGATAGCCAATCCATGCCCAGAATCATGTCGAAGTCTTTCATGTCCAGCGGAAGTGCGTCAACAGGACGAACCTTATCGTCAAATTCTAGGGGAAGACTCTTGTATACATGAGTGATTAATACAAAGTCCCTCAAAGGCGTGGAAATAGTAAGCCTATTTTCTAGTGGCATGGGGAGCATCCTAATGTTCTTAGCATAAGCAGTAGAAATAACCGAGTGAGTAGCACCCATATCGAAAAGAACACATGCAGCTTGACCATACATATACAAGATTCCAGTGATGGTACTTGTAGACTTGTTGGCCTGGTCTCGAGATGTCGTGTAGACGCGCCCAGTAGTAGGAGGCAGCTTGGTATCAGCATGTCCCGATGTACCCTCCATCTCGCCCTTACGGCAATCCTTCATGATATGGCCAGGAAGACCACACTTGAAGCACGCGTCAGTATTACGGCGACATGTCCCTGGGTGCCTACGGTGGCAAGTAGAGCAAAGAGGATGAGTAAATCCTCCAGCAGGTGCTCTGGCTGGCTGGGAACCAATGATAGCTGGACGGCTAGGCTGTGAACCTCTCTGGTTCTGGTCCCTACCGTTTCCATGGTTCCTGCTGCTGTTGGAGTGTCCAGCGTTGTTACGGTAATTATCATTACCGCCACGCCTATCCGTAGCAGAACGGTCGTTAGTCTGACCGTTTCCCTTGGGCTGATGAGGCTGCTGCTGAGTAGCCGGCTGAGACCGGTCCCCAGTTTTCTGCCTGGAAGATACATTTAAAGAGATGAATAATTGACATATATGGAAAGTATACGGATTGATCACCGCTTGAATACAATGTTTACCTCTTGTCGGGTCTCTCAGCTTCCCCGAACTCATCTCTCTCTTGCAGCATCGCCAGCTTACGTGCTGCATCGGCCACTTGTGCTACAGTGTTGAACGTAGCACACACCAGATTGTTTGCGACCGATGTGCGAAGAGCCCACCTAAAGTGGTGTGCCTGCTCTTCAGGAGTACCTGCTGCCGCACCAAGGAACCCAGCTAAGCGAAGAAAGCGCTGCATAAACTCGTTGCTATTCTCCCCAGCTCACTGTCGGATCCCATGGTACTCTCTCTTGAGCTTGTCCTGCTCAGCCTTGAGAAAGAACTGCTCCGTCACCCTGTCCTTGAACTGAGCCCAAGTCAAACCAGCAACCCACTCATCACCACCCTCAGACTGCATCAATGCTAACCACCAATTTAGCACATCGCCTTCGAACCGTAGCATGCCAACCTCGCCTTGTATGCAGGGTCACAGCCCATAGCATTGAAAATCTTCTCGATGTGAGCCAACCAGCTTTCAGCATCACTGGGGCTATCTGTCTTCTCAAAAGCTTGAGGGCGGAGCTTGTTGAATCTCTCCAGCCATACTGCTAATGTCACTGGAGGAGGAGGAGGAGGTGCCTGATTATGCTGCTGATTGTTGGCAGCTTGAACTTCAGCCCTGATGTCATTCCTCAGTTGAGGAAGCAAAGCTTGCATAGCAGCTTGAATCGCAGCATTGAGCTGTTCCTGTTCGCGTGTGAGAACCATCTGACAGTATAACATAAAACATATGATTAAACAGATCAAAACATAATATATATATACATGAAAAAAAATTTATACCAAAATTTCACGAGAAACATTTTATGCAAGAAAATTTTGTGTATGAATGCATGATGCAGTTTTATGAAAACTTTTGTATGCTCGAGAGTGAACGCCTATGGTCAGTTCACCTAAAACAAAAGACATGGCGAGGGGACGCCTATGGGTCGGTCCCAAATTTAAAAGTTTCGATAAAACACATGCGACTAAATAGGGCCAGTCATGTACCAACCATTACTTAGTCATAAATCTGCGACAATGACATATATATGTATGCTTAAAAATGATGAATGCATGAAAACAATTGTCAGTTCTAGGAAGACCTTAGTGACTACCCACTAATCACAGGTCATATTTGAGAGCCTACAGGTCGAAGCCTTGGCTCTGATACCATAATTGTAACACCCCATTTTGATAATGGAAATGTCATAGGTAATTATGGCGTGTCATCAAAGCATACAAGGAAAAATGTCTAAACATTACATGACCATAAAAGGAAAATACCGGAATCAAACATCGGTAGTCCAAATGTAAAGCTCATCACACACAAACATAAGTATAGTAAAGGAAAGGACTAAACAATGTCCATAGCAATGTATCAAAAGAAAGGAAATGCATAAAGTAAAGAAAGGCTAGAAAGCTTCCAGTCCATATGCACATACTCTTAAAATCTACGAGCGTCCCTGAGTACCTACCGTTTTGGGAACATAGAAAAGGAAAACGGCTGAGCAATACACTCAGTGCATGGATGTACAATAAAGCATGAATGGGATACGCATATAACATATAACAGCGGAAGAAACTAAGTCCCGAGTAAACTGATTAAGTCTTGATAAAACTGGTTTTATAGTTTGAAAAGCCTTATGTTTATCTTGTAAAAACTGTTTAACGTATTTTTACCATTAGCCAATATAGGTCATGAAAATCCACCGTGCATGAATACTTGGAGGGGTGACCTCATCATGCAAATTAGAGGGGCTGCCTCTAATTTAATATACTGGTTTTTGGGTAGGAGGGATCAACTCCTTGTGAAGGATGCAAGGCACACACCACATTCACCATAAACTCCTGACTGAAAACATGTAACTAGGATGCACCCATACGCCCCACATGATAAATATAATATAAATGGCCAAAAGCTGAAGGGACGCCACGAGCAATCACTCCGCCGTGGTGAAGTCATAACATCAGTGCCTCTAATGTTATGGTTATGGTACCTCCATAACTAAGTGAAACTGGTCATGCATGTATATGGCTATAGGTACTCTTAATTAAACATAAGCAACTCAAACACATAACTTATACTACGGGAAAACATTTGGCTGCATACGGGGAATCCTAATAAGGAAAGAATGTCCATACTGAAAGGACGGGAATCCGTACCTTATGTCCAGTGAACGAAGAAGATGAACGGAGAGGAATCCTACTTCCGTATCACTAGTGCTACATAAATACATACATGAATAAGTATCTGCTTACTAAATATGTAGCTGGTTTTATGTCATGTCTTAGCTTATTTTATATCTTCTTACCATGTTTTACTGTTTAAAGCCTTAAAATGTGTTTATCTTATATTTTGTTTAATCTGATTAAGTATTTCTGGTATTTCATGTATTATTATACTTACTGTGTAATAATAAGTAACTTTCCAAAAATAGCAGGTTTCCTAAAATAGAAAGTTTCCTAAAATAGAAAGTTTCCAAAAATAGAAAGTTACCAAAAATAGAAAGTTTCCAAAAATAGAAAGTTTCCAAAAATAGAAAGTTTCCAAAAATAGAAAGTTTCCAAAAATAGAAAGTTTCCAAAAATAGAAAGTTTCCAAGAATAGAATTACTGCTTAAAATAGATAAGTTTCTAAAAATAGAAAGTTTCCATAAATAGATTAGCTGCCTTATTTAAATAAGTTTCCATAAATAGATTAGCTGCCTGAAATAAATAAGTTTCTAAAAATAGAACATTTCCATAAATAGATTAGCTGTCTTATTTAAATAACTTTCTAAAAATAGAAGTTTCCATAATTAGAAATAAGCTGGTTAAATAAGCTAAGTATATAAGCCTAAGTGTTTTCATGATTTTTTTCTAAGTCATATGATATAATGTATAGTTTATTAATTATTTCATGTAATTAAAATAAACTATAGGTTAAAATATTTAATTAAAGTATAACATGTTTTTAATTAAATAAAGTTAAATACTTAGGTTAAAACATGTATTATTATTTATTAATAATATAACCTAATTCATGTTAATTAATTAATTATAACCATGGTTTTTAAATAATTAATTAATTATAAGTCTAAAATATAAAATACTTAGGTTAATAATTTCATGATTTTAATAATTAAAATAACCTAAGTCATGTTATTAAATTAATCATGTCATGTTATTAATTTAATTTTAACATAAGATCATAAAAATAAAAATCTAAACATACACCGTGAACCGGATCTTGACTAAGAACCATGAACTGGACATGAAATCGACACCATACCCCGAACAAAATCGGGGTTACCCTTGTCTTGATGCTGCCGTGGGACCCACACCAACCAACCGGGACCATATGGTCTCGGTGGTGGTCAAATGGCCAAACCGAGACCCTCTCGGGTTCGGGTTAGGCGCGGCCAAGAACAAACACCCCTTAAACATCCCTTTTGATTTATACCAAAACCAATTTATGTTAGATCTATGATTTAATTAGGTTTTTAATAAAAACATATCATGTTCATAATTATTAAAAAGATTAAATCAAAAGAAAGGGTTTAAACGAATTACCGAATGCGTGGATCCAAGGAACGATGAACAAACACAAACACTAGCAATAAATCCAAGATCAAAGATCAACAAACACCCCTTTGGTGTGTTTTGAGGGTGGCGGCCAAAAGAGAAAAAGAAGGAGGAGGTGGAGTTTTAGGTTTTTCTAAAATCTTCTATAAAAAAATGAGTAGTGTTTTTCCGCTTAACCCCCTTTAATGAAAAATTGAAATGGGCTTGGCCCATTTCTTCCTTGTAGCCGCGGGTAGGGGCCCCACATGGGGTACCCGTACCGTTTTCCGTGTCTTGATGTTTAGTTACTCGCTCGTGATTATTTGTGTTCGCGTTTAATGTGTTCTCGTTAAATAATTACCGTGACCTAATATATTTATTTACGCTCGTAATCAATATATATACGTAATTAATAATAGTTCGTGATTTAATTACGTTCATGATTTCATGATCGCATGTTCGTGAGTAATTATTGCAAAATAATTATTACGTGCTCGTGCTTAGTAAATACTTATCGTGTTCTAACACGTACGTAATACGTAAAATCCTAACACGTAATCGTAATCATGCTATAATAGGAAGGTTTTAATCTAGTACGTACGATCTTAAGGGTACTATTCATGGTAAAAGCATGCGGGTTTTACATATTTTTATTGGATGAAGGGGTCTATGAGAGCCCTTTCTCTAACTTCGATGCGCCCGCCTCTTTCTTCTCGGAATCCTACGTACCAATGTTGCAACAACCAGCTCTTCCCCAATCAACTTAAGGTATGCTGGTATCTTTTGCTCCACCACCTCAGGCAACCTTACCACAGTCTCAGCGGGCTCGCCCGTCTTCACCAAATCAAGGCCAACATGGCTATATGCCAAGGCAAAGGCCTAGTCAACCACCTAGGCAGTTCACTCAGCTTAACCAACCCATGAGTTTGATTTTACCGCTCCGTGTTCTTTTATTTTTGAAGCCTCTCGAAGACTAATCGGAGGGACTTCTATGTGATTGACCCTTGTCTTGGATTTGACTACTATGTCATCCACATAGTCTATACATCATCTCATGGAAGATGGCCATCATAGCCCTCTGGTAGGTTGCTCCGGCATTCTTTAGGCCGAGTCAAATGGCATGACCTTTGCACAGAAGGTTTCCCGCCCCATGATGAAGGAAGTCTTCTTTTGGTCTTTCTCGGCCAACCATCTTTGGTTGTATCCTGATAAACCGTCCACAAATGACAGTGTTTTGTACCCCGGCATCTCGATTTGGGAGTGGGAAATCGTCCTTGGGACAGGCTTTATTTAGTTTAGCTTTCTAAAAGAAAATTCCTTCCCATGCTTTTTTGGTACGGGGACGGTTAGAGATCTAATCTAAATAATCCAAGGTCCTAATTCAGCGGGCCTCTGTTGCATTTTTTTCATGAGTTTGTTGACATAAGTTACTAGGGAGAGGGTAAATCGTTTCCTTCTTTCGCTATTAGTTGATCTAAAGGCTTTTATGGTTATAGATTGCACTAGACTAGAAAGGACACAGAACAACAAACACACAACTCAACAACAACATTAAAAGTGAACTAACAACATATTAAGTTAACAAAAGACACAAAACAACACTAAGGATAACAATGAAAAGTGCTGTGAACAGAAAATTCTTCCAAACACAACAAAGACACTTAGCACAAACATAACAAAGACACTTAGCATAGGAGTCTATCTCTAGTAAGCATATGAGTAGATCTCCACCAAAAAAGAAAGATAAAGCCATGCATTAAAACACAATACCTTGCGTTTACAGACACTTATTTCAATCTTCTAGAAAGTGTCGACGGACTCTTCTATTCTAGTCTCCCCCGACACCGAGGGTGGCGACCTGAACAATTAAGTCTTTTTCTTCCTGGAGTAGGGCCCTCTTCCGGTTTTCGAGACTCCGAATTTGGTCTCGGAAAAACTGCATCCTTCTGCCTACCTCCGCAGGATTGAGAGCAGGCGGATGCTCCCAGAACAGACCAAGCATTTGCTCACATTGGAGCTTCCGCTGTTCCACTGTCCCACTTGACGGAATTCAGTCTGAATGGTTGCGAGTCTTCCGGAAATAATATCCATTAAGTCTTACTAAAAGTCTTTCTTTCTGACTTCTACCTCTCTCTTAGAAAATATAGACTGAAAGAAGCTTCTATTTATAGGCCTTGGAGGCGCTTAACTCTTACTTATTATTAGTAATAATTGTTGTCTTAGTTTCATAACATGTTTCAACCCCGGCTTTTCATGAATATGTAAGCAGATCCACTCGATTTTAGTGTGCTGAATAATTATCTTCGTACGGATTGGAGTACGAAAGGCCCTGCCCAAAAAGGGAATCAAATAGTCCTTTGTTTTTTCGGGTATTGATACTCAAGTTTTTGCATGGGGTTCAGGTTAATCTCTCGGAATCTTCTCGAATTGATCACAGCTCAAAGTGGAATAGTTGTTCTTGGTGACAAATAGGGGGTTTGGTTTTCTATTCTACTAAAAAGGTAAATACGTGAAGTAAATAAAAGTAAACTAGAAACAATTAATTAATAAAAATAAAACTTGAATTAAAATTAAAATAAAACAGTAACTGTAAATACCCTGAAAAATGCTTGAGAATGTACCCTTTATTCGGGATATATCAGACAAAAATCCTTCATGCGGAATATCTTACTCATGCGGAATAAACTGTTGATGCGGAATATAAACTCATGCGGAATAATCGGCTCATGCGGAATAAACTGTTGATGCGGAATAAAGAGTTGATGCGGAATAATGGATATTCCGGATGAACAAGATTGATCCGGAATAATGGATATTCCGGATGGATGAACTTGATGCGGAATAAAATGGAAATGAGCTTGATTCGGAATAAGAGGGTTGATCCGGAATAATTGATTATTCCGGATGAAAGGCTTTGATCCGGAATATAAAATATTCCGGATGAACAATATTGATGCGGAATAAAAACGTTGATGCGGAATGTTTACTTTGATTAGGAATACTGGGAATGAAGAACAGTTAAACAGAAAAACAGGGTAATACGACTTTACCAAAAATCAACCAAGTTTTTAACCAAAACTTAAACCAATTTAAACACTAATCATTTACTAATCATAATCATCAAACCAAAACACTAAAAACACAAAACCCACTTGCTTTTAAAGATTAAAATTAACCAAACAAGAACTTTAAACTTTGAACCAAAAAGTGAAGATGAACAAGATTAAATGGAAGATTGTATTGAAAGATTAATGTTAAACAAACAAAGGGAAAGATTAAAAAGCTTACAAGATTGAAGATTCAACAAAAATGAAAAATCACCAACACCTTAATGGTGTTGGCTTCCTACGAAAGAAAAGAAAGAACTGGAAATGAAAACTAGCTCAAAAAGTGTGAGGGTGAATTCCTTATATAGGCCTAGTGGTTGGTTGGTGAGTGGCATTTCTTCTCTCTTTTCGTCTTCTCGTCTTTTCAGTAAAGTTGACGTTTTCGATTCTGATTCGGGATTTGTCGACGATTAAATTCAACTCGTCTTTTAATTTCTTCGTTTAATAGACTTGAGTTCCTTCGACATATGTAAATCTTCCATCTTTAGTCCTTTTCTTCGATAAATCTTCAAATAGGCCCATTGACTTCAAATCATTTGCATCTCTTGGACAATAGACTTCGTCTTGAATCTTTTTCTTCGATAAAACACGTGCAATCCCATGTTTTCTCCAATATTAATCCGGTTGGCTCTGAAAACACAATAAACACAAAAACCACGCATAATTCCAAATAAATGATATTAAATACGCGTTTTGGTCTCGTTTTAGCCAGAAATAAGTGGTAAAAGGATGGGTGTTTTCACACCTATCAGGTATCCCCACGCGGCTTAATTCCGATCACTCCCTCAGGAATAGGAGGCAATAATAGAGGAAATAGAGGCAATAATAGAGGAAATAGAGGAATATGAGGCAATAATAGAGGAAATAGAGGCAATAATAGAGGAATAGGAGGCAATAATAGAACGCACATCAGAGAGTACTGCCCTTTCTCGTCTAATAAGTCAGGTTTCCAAAGCCCCAGCCCCGGGGTTTAGACTATCAGTGTTTTGAGTGTCATCTCATCTGCCATCCTCTAATCTTCGGTCTCTTCGAGCTGTACCAAAAAAAGCAGTTTCAGGGATGCAATTTGTGATATTACTTATTCTTACTTAACGAGTTACTTACTCAATAGAGCATCTAGTATCAAGAAGAAAATCTTTATTACCTTTTGTATTTTGAGTTAAGATAGTATAAGATTTCAAGAGCCAGGGATATTAGGACTAAAGTAAAGCAAGCAAGGCCTAAAAGGCAAGGTGCTCAGGTAAAGGTTAAGCTTAGTTGGATGAGTCCCGACAACTTATTTAATTCAAAATTTTCTTAGCAACGAATACGTTTTGAACCCTTTCGAGTGAGACCTTAGGGATATGATTCCTAGAGAGAATTTCAATCTGAAGAAGGCAACTCATCTCCTTAGCAAGAAAGTGAATCGCACTACTGACTGATTGTCTGTTTTTCAAGGGAACTCTCGAAATCTCGTAAGTAAGAGAAGCACTTTTACGCCCAAAAAGTCCCATGTCTTTCCGGACCAACCGCGGCGATTTCCAAAAAGTCTTTTCCCGTTTTTTGGCGGGAGCAGAGCAGTCAAAGAATGCGCCAACCGCCATGAATAGTAAAGAAGTTATACTATATGAGGATCCTACGCTTAGTGATATGAACTTTATCATGGATGATACATTTACTTCCTTCCCTTCTTCAGGGACTTCCACGAGTTTATCAATAGCCTCCGACGCGGAGAGTGTTTGAAGCCACTTGCAGGCAAGCCCCTAGGCCAACACAAGGGAGAGGCTAGCAATCGCATTTAGCCGATTCATTCTTACTAATAACCATCTCTCATTTACTACCGCTCATACTCCCTATCTAGGAAGCCACTCGACCTATAGGAGAGGTGCTAGAAGGCCATTTCTCTTTACTCAAAAGCCTGTGAAAGCTGTCTTCTAAGGGTATAGGTACTACGGCCTATAAGAAATATCAAAAAAAGCTTTCTTTTAGGCGCTTCCTCTCCTTTCAGTCGAGCTAGGCTGAAGACTTTCTCTTTCTAGCCAAGCAAGCCCCCAAAGGCACGTGTCGTTGGCTAAGCCCTCACTTAGGATGAGTCGTGCGCGCCGCCTTGAAAGAGAATTCCCACCGCTTTACCTTCGATGAAAGCCTTATATATATATATATATATATATATATATATATATATATATATATATATATATATATATATATATATATATATATATATATATATATATATATATATATATATATATATATATATATATATATATAAATATATATATATATATATATATATATATATATATATATATATATATATATATATATATATATATATATATATATATATATATATATATATATATATATATATATATATATATATATATATATATATATATATATATATATAGATATATATATATATATATATATATATACACATATATTACAAAACATTTCCAGCCGTACCTGTTTCATGGATTTTGGGACATTGGCGTTTCTGAGTACCCGTCCCCGTCCCTGTTTCCGTATCCGTATCCGTCTCCGCGCAACATAGCATATAGCACATACTATGACAACCCATAAATTTCACAAGTATGTTATATAATATGTTTAATGGAAACGGAAAATCTATTAGAAATTTTTTGCTTTTTATACATTACTTGGTAAGATGAACTACTTTTCCCAACCTGAACTACCATATCAACATATTCCTATATGTTGTAAACACAACAAGTACAAGTATTTAAACAAGTATACTTAAATAAGAACATTCCAAGAAATATAATGATACCCTAAATTCCCTTAGAAACTCTAGAATCCTTATAAATAAATAATGAATTCAAGAATGATATAAGTACCAATAAGAACAAGTAAACAAGGAATAAGAACAAGGATTATACTATCATATAAAAAGTATAAAGTTACTTGAAGAATAAGTAAGAATAAGCTATACAAAGCTAAATTACAATTAAATGTATATAATAGTCTAGATCATCACCTAAAAACCTTTATAAACAATATTTTAAGCAATATAATCATACAACAACTATGAGTCTATAATCAATACAATAAACTAATTCTAACCTATAATATAAAGAGAAGTTAAGCAATCACAAAGTACTAATATTCACTAATCACAAGCTAATGTTAGAAATACATTTTACGTATTAGAAAGGATCGGTCACTCCAACAATAGATTAAGTGATAGCTCGTAGTCTAGTATTATTAAGTTAAGTAAACAAGACCATGCCTAGCCCATGGAATGTATGAGGCCGACGGCCCATTGTGTAAGCCCAAGCCCATCACAAGGCTTGGTTATATATACCCTCTCCCTAGTTGGAGAGGGTGTGGTTCACATTATTTTACACATAGTGAAAAGGTGTTTTCTTTCACTTTCTCTCTCTAAAAGTGTGTGTGGTCTCACCATCTCTCTATCTCTACTCTCTCTCTAGTATAAGCATAGATTTACAATATCCTACAAATGGTATCAAGAGCCATGGAATTATTGTCTTGTTTATGTGTTTGTTTTTCTTGATTTTCGTGTACTTTTGATCATAAATCCCTCGTTCCAATTTTTTTTTGTGTTTTTTTTTGTGGTTTGGTATTTACCAATATCATCTACATAGCCGTGGTAGTGATTTGGGTTATTTGATCGCTCAAAAACGCAAAATTTTTGGGTGTTTGGCTTCATTTTTAGCTTCAAAATTCGTAAATCTAAAAGTACAATCGAGATCCACCTTTTTAGCTTAGTTTCGCAATTTCAGTGCACATTGCGGAATTGTTACAGTTTGGGTTATTGCGGAATTAATTCATTTCTGTGTATTGCGGAATTGATTCATTTCTGTGTATTGCGGAATTGATTCAATTTTGAATATTGCGGAATTGTTACTTGTTGAATATTGTGGAATTGGTGCATTTCTGAATATTGCAGAATTACGTCCTGATTGCGGAATTGAATCATTAATTGTATTGCAGAATCGAATCTTAAGTATAGATTGCGGAATTGAATCCTAAGTATTGATTGCGGAATTGAATCATTAGTAATATTGCGGAATTGAATCCTAAGTCTTGATTGCGGAATTATATCAACTTTTGGATTGCGGAATTATATCAACTTTCGTATTGCAGAATTGTGTTCATTCTCATATTGCGGAATTGTGTCCATTCTCATATTGCGGAATTGTATCACCTTGCTATTGCGGAATTGTGATATTCTTCACTTTGCGGAATTTTTTCATTATGCCCATTGCGGAATCATACTTGAGATTCACATTGCGAAATTAAATCACCTAAACATTGCGAAATCTTTGGAATTTTTCAAGATTTTCAATAAACATGATTTAGAGTGAGTATTTTTGCATTGGAATTTTTGGTTTCTCAAGAAGACAATTTTAGGGGATTTTAACATAGTTTCTCGACTTCAACACACGAAAGCAAGCACATTTACTTTCTCTCATTGTTCGATCAATGTTTGTAAATCTTTACATATCAAAATGGAGTACACATCACTTACGGATAAGTCCATCCTCTCGGGTATGCATAATCGTCCACCAATGTTGGTGAAGACTATGTACGAGGATTGGGCTTCCTGAATGGAACTTAATATGTTGAATAAAGAGAACGGACATCTCATTTGCGCATCGGTGCTCAATGGACCATTGGTATATGGTACTGTGACGGAAGGCACTGTTACTCGTCCTCGCACAACGGATGAATTAACTGGAGATGCTAAGATTCAAGACAAGTGTGATAAACAAGCTACAAACATCATTCTCCAAGCCCTTCCTCCAGATGTCTACAAACTCGTCAGTAAACATAAAGTTTCCAAAGAGTTATGGGATAGAATTCGTGTTCTAATGCAAGGCACCTCGTTAACTAAACAAGAACGAGAGTGTAAGCTATATGATACGTTTAATAAGTTTGCCTATGTCCCCGGGGAGACTCTCAATGATTACTATTTGAGATTCACTCTATTGATAAATGAGCTCAACATCTATGGCCTGGCAATTCCTACGTTCAATTAAACACCAAGTATTTGAACACTCTTCCTTCCGAATGGAGCAAGTACGCGACGGCTGTTAAATTGGCTAAGGATTTGCATCAAACCAACGTGGATCAACTTCAAGATTTTCTTCAACAACACGAATGCCACGTGATCGAGGCTCGGTTGTCAACCCCACAAGTTCGTGATCCACTTTCCATGTATGCTTCTCAACAAATGACCCCCCCCCCCCAACAAAACATGGCTCACACTTATCAACAACCATCATACTTGCAGCAGCAACCACAACACACCTATCAACAACCACAACAACCATGTTAATAACCACTAATGATGCCATAACAAGCATTTCAACAAAGTGTCCTTCAACAGCCTTATCCACAGCAACCAACACATCAGGCATCACCATCACAAGCTATCACTTCTCTAATGGGCTATACTCCTCAGCATGGATATTTCCCAATTGAAGCACCACCAGCACAAGCCTTTTATTCCAATGAACTCCCACAAATTCAAGCACTGGTCTTTACTCCAAATGATACGCCACTGATGTTTTAAACCATCTCACTGCCTACTTGACAAAACTTGTTGCAACTAGAGGTTTTCCACCAACAAACAATCAACTCCGCACCTCTTTAAATCCTCGACAACAAGCCACTATTCAAGGCGGTCTAGTGACGGTGCAATCCATTCACGGAAGGCAAAATTCATATGGACCTTATTCAAGGACCGTTAACGCTCAAGCTGTGAATTCTTAAGATAGTGGAAATGGAAGCACTATTGGTCCTCAAAAGGTTGTGACTTGCTCCATTTGTCGAGGACAAGGTCATATGGCTAGGGAATGCACTCAGCCGAAAAGGAGAAGGGATGCAACGTGGTTTCGTGAGAAGATGTATTTGGTCGATGCTCAATCTAAAGGAAAGATTTTGGATTCAGAGGAATGAGCATTTCTTGCAGACCCAGGGGCAACAGATAATGAAGGCATTGCAGTCGTCTCTACTTCTAATGCAGCTTATCAAGCAGATGATCTTGATGCATATGATTCGTATTGTGATGACATTCACTCAGCCCAAGCTGCTCTCGTTGCTAATCTCTCTCACTACGGTTCTGATGTCGTCAGTGAGGTACCAACCACATCTAATATTGTTCATGATAGTCCACATCAAGTTGAGCATGAAAATGAAAACCTCGAACAACATTCGGGAACTATTAACTCAAATGATGTGGTATCCAATCCAACACATTTGAGTGAACCTCAACCAAATGCTACGACGGGTATGAAATCTTATGATCAACATGATTTGGTAATGGTGCCTAAACATATTATTGATTACCTGAATGTGGCCGTCCTACAAACCGTAGATTTAAATGCTAATCTAACCATTGAGCTTGCGTTGTATAATGAAAAGGTCAAAGCTTTTGAAATGGTCCCCCAAGTAGAGAAAATAACTTGTTCCGAATTTGACCAATTTCATTTTGAAAAGATAGAACACTTAAAGGAAATAGAATCATTAAGATCTAATCTTTCCAATGAATTAAAAGAAAAGGAGTCAGTTGTAAATGATTTTTAAAAACTTAAAAAGGATTTCGAAACTCTCGAGTCTAAAAAGTTTGAATCGGAAATTAATGCTACCAAACTTCTTAAATTCAAAGAACAACAACTTTTAAAACAATATGCTTCCATAGAAAAGATTCATCTTTTAACTAAATTGTTTAAAGAACTAGAACTTAAGCGTCTTCAAGATTTACCACCTAATCCCGGTTATGCAAAACAAGCTTAGGAATATATTCCTTGTCTTTATGATATGACCCTAATTGGCAAATCGAAAGAAGCACCTTTTGTTCGTGATACTGAGAAGACAATGTCACTTGTAGAAAAAACTCAATCTAAAATGCTTTCAACATTCCATAAGATTGATTATGATAAGCATAATAAAGATCAATTTGATAAAAAGACCCGTATTCGATTACAAAAGGAATAAGCTCAATTATCAGCTCTTGTGCCCCCAAGTTTGTCAAATGAAAACCTTCCTAGTACGTCTCCTACACTTGTCAAAAAGGATTTAACTAAGTTAATTCCACCGGTAAGTAAGGTGTTAGATAGCTTAAATGCGATGCACCAACACTTTGCCGATTTTGACAAGGTCATTAAGGAACGTACGACGGCTTCGGCCAAAACGGAAGGTGAATGGAATTTTGAGCACACTAGAACTGCGTTTCGAGACGAAATTATTCCGTTTGTATACAATATTAAAGCTTGTTTTAGCAATATTGATCAAGATTTTCTTTTGGAAATAGAAGAAGTTAGGCGTGTTTTCAATGAAATGAATGATGCTTATGAAAACAGTTTACTTGACTTAGAACGAATTTCATGCCAAAATGATCAGCTTCTGAAGCAAGTGATGTCGTATGATATTGTTTCCGTCCGTGTGAATAAAATTGTTGATAATGATTCTATTGTGCATAATGTTGAATCTGTGGATAATGTGGTAGATAGTACTTGTCACAAATCTAACGCTGAATTTTTAAAGCTTCAAGATTCTTACTCTTTGCTTTCAAAATGTTTTGATAAGATTCAAAAACATTGTATTTCGCTTGAATGTACACAAAAATTTATTCAAGAGCTTTTTGAAACGTCATTCGAAGGTGTTAATATAGATGATTCAAATTTACAAAAGAATTTTCGATTGAATTTACAATCAAAATAGCGTCAGCCGAGTGACAAGGTTGCTAAATCATTGCCGATAGACATAGAGAAATCTAAGGAGATTAACTGTGTAAACGTTCTTGAGGCCGCTAAGAATATTAAACTTGATCTAGATAATCGTGTTTCCAAGATTTTGTCCAAAGTTGATAACTTAAAATAGAAATATACACAACTCTTCGATTCAGTAAAGCCCGCATGTGCTAATACCACTACATAGAATCAATCATTGATTGAACGATTGAATATAAAGTCGGTGGAAATATCTGATTTGAGGGAACAAGTTTGTGATAAAATTTTGGCTTTGGCCGAGTTAAAGGAAACACTTTGTACCCTAAAAGGTAAGAATGTTGTGGATAACGCAACCACTGTCTCAGCATCGTCCTCTAGTGCAATCAAAAGGAACCTCATCGCCGTCACACCACTTAACAAGGGCACTAGGATTAAACCATCTCAAACATTGGTCACTAAAGATAAGGCAAAATTAAAACCAGCTTCTAATATTCCCGTGTTGCCTTCTACAAGAGTAAGCACCACTACTAAGGCTCAAAGATCTAAGATTAAAAGAAACAAGAAGAATGATAGGATCTTGCACCCATCTACTAGTCAAGTGAAGAAGAAAGTAGAAGCCCATCCTAGGAATGTTATTTCTGTTTTGAATAAAAAGAATCATGTAGCTAAACCTAAAGGCTCTGCGGTTGTGCAGCGTTCTAAGCCTACTATGAATTCTAATTTGAAATGTTGGAATTACAATGAATTTATGTTTTCTAGTCGTCATGATTCTTGCCTTATTGACCATGTGAATGAGATGAATGCCCAGAAATATGGTTTAGAATGGAAACCGACTGGGAAAGTGTTAACGCAAGTTGGCTGGATGTGGCGCCCCACTGGTAGAACTTTCATTATAGTAGGAAATGCGTGCCCTATAAGTAGGATCACTCCCACTAAAGCAAAGAAAGCGTGCCCTTTAAATAGGAGTACCAAGGCTACCAAAACACAAGCGTGTCCTTTAATTAGGAACAAAGACACTACTATAGGAACCAAGTGCCCTTTAAATAGGTCTACTCCCACTGTAGTGCCCGTGAAAGTTGGAACAATAAAACTTGTTATTGGTAAAACTCACATTAGAAAACGCCAGAAAATCTAAGGATAACACAAATGTCAGCAATTCTGATAATATTATATTTGTATCTGCTAACACTACGGAACCAATAGTTTCCAATGCATTGTCTACCGTTGTTGATGAAAACAGGTGGTCCAAATTGTTCTCTGGTATTTGGACTCTGGTTGCTCCAAGCATATGACTAGAGATCGCTTTCAGCTCAAAAATTTCATCAACAAGTTTCTTGGTACGGTCCGATTTGGAAATGATCATATTGCAAAGATAATGGGTTACGGTGAATATCATATTGGGAATGTTATAATTTCAAGAGTGTATTATGTGGAAGGTCTCGGTCATAATTTATTTTATGTGGGACAATTTTGTGATGCAAACCTAGAAGTTGCTTTTCGAGAGCATACCTGCTTCATTCGTAATCTGGAAGGGGTTGATTTATTGAAAGGTACTCGAGGGAATAATTTGTACACTTTGTTTCTACAAGATATGATGGTCGCTTCTCCCGTATGTCTTTTCTCCAAAGCATCAAAGACTAAGTCATGGTTATGGCATCGACGGTTATCTCATCTTAACTTTGACGCTATTAATCATTTGGCGAAAAACGAACTTGTTCGTGGTCTTTGTACATTGGGGAAAAGCACTAAGAAATCGTACAAACCCAAGCCTGAAGACACCAACCAAGAGAAACTTAATTTGTTGTATATGGATCTTTGTGGGCCAATGCGTGTTGAAAGTCTTGGTGGTAAAAAGTACATCCTCGTTATGGTGGATGATTACTCTCAGTTTACATGGGTGAAATTTATTGTCCGACGTATCCGTACAAATAATAGAACCGAATTTGTGAATCAAACCTTGCGTAAGTATTATGAAGAAGTTGGCATATCTCATGAAACATCCGTTGCTCGCACTCCACAACAAAATGGTATCGTTGAAAGGCGAAATCGCGCACTTATGGAAGCTGCTCGAACGATGTTAATATACGCAAAGGCTCCATTGTTTTTATGGGCAGAGGCAGTATCAACAGCAGTTTACACCCAAAACCGGTCACTAATTCGAAAACGCCATGGTAAAACATCTTATGAGCTTCTATATGGAAAAGTACCAAATTTATCATATCTTCATGTATTTGGTTCTCTTTGCTATCCAAATAATGATGGTGACAATTTGGAAAACTTCAACCAAAGGCTGACATTGGTATTTTCATTGGTTATGCACCCGCAAAGAAAGCATACCGGATCTACAATCGTAATTCTCGTAAGATCCTCGAAACTATGAATGTTGATTTTGATGAGATGACAGCAATGGCTTCTGAATAAAGCAGCTCCAAACCCACACTTCATGAAATGGGAACCAGTGACATTAGCTCTGGTCTTGTCCCAAACAACCCTACTTCATCATCATTTACACCACCTTCTAGGAATGAATGTGATACATTGTTTCAACCGTTCTTTGATGAATTCTTTACTCCTCCAAGTATTGTTGCTCCAGAACCTGAAGTAATAGCTCCGGTTACCGAAGTTGTCGCTCTAGCAACCGAAGCACAATCTGATACGTCTACACCTACATTTGGTCAAGATATACCTTCAACAAGTAATTCTCAACCAACACCCGAATCAACTACCCATGTCATGCCTGTTGATGATGAAGAGGATGATGATGATCTCGACTTGGAATTCGCTCAAATGTGTGAACTTCCATCTTTGGTGTACCAATTCCCGACCCTAATCAAGCCGGGTCATCCACCTCAGAGAAAGCTCCTAATACAGTATACTCCAATCCACGAATTCGTAAACATGAAAGCAAGTTGACCAAGGATCATCCTATAGATTCTATTATTGGTGACCTTAATCGTCCGATATCCACACGAAGTTAACTACAAGAAAGTGCAATGTTTTGTCATTTTGATGCTTTTCTCAGTGAAGTTTAACCTAAGACGTGGCAACAAGCATTTACCCAATCTTGTTGGATATAAGCTATGCAAGAAGAACTTAATGAATTTGTACGTCTTGATGTATGTGAACTTGTCCCATGCCCGGATCAAGTGAAGTTACTCACCTTGAAATGGGTTTACAAGGTGAAAATCGATGAGTTAGGCGGAATATTGAAGTACAAGGCTCGATTAGTAGCTCGTAGATACAAACAATTATTGGGCATCGACTTTTTGGAATCCTTTGCACCGGTTGCCCGTTTGGAAGCTATTAGAATATTCCTGGCTTATGCTGCCCACATGAATATGACCGTCTATCAAATGGATGTGAAGACGGCATTTCTAAATGGTGAACTCAAGGAAGAGATCTATGTTCAACAGCCGGATGGTTTTGTGAATTCTAAATATCCTAATCACGTGTACAAGCTTAAGATAGCTCTTTATGGGTTGAAGCAAGCTCCACGCGCGTGGTATGATCTATTATCACACTTCCTCATTACACAAGGCTTCGCTAAAGGCAACGATGGATCCCACCCTGTTCATTCAGAAACGAGGTAACGATATGATTATGGTACAAATATATGTTGATGATATTATATTTGCTGCCTCGACCCAAACATTATCGGATGAGTTTGGGACACTCATGTATTCCGAGTTTAAGATGTCAATGATGGGCAAGGTATCATTCTTCTTAGGTCTTCAGATATCTCAGAGTCCCAGAGGCATCTTTATAAATCAATCCAAGTATGCCCTTGAATCACATAAGAAATAAAAGATGGAATCTTGCGACCCCGTGGACACCCCAATGGTGGAACGAACTAAGCTAGATGCAGATCCACATGGGATTGCCGTTGATCCGACACTTTATCGTGGAATGATTGGTACCCTTCTATATATCACAGCTAGTCGACCTAATCTTCAGTTTGCTATATGTATGTGTGGTCGGTATCAAACTTGTCCTACTGAGTTACACTTGGCTACTGTTAAACGGATCTTTTGATATCTTAAAGGACCCATTAATCGGGGACTTTGGTACTCGAAGGACTCTTCGATTGCACTCATGGCATATACAGATGCGGATTACGCGGGTTGTCAAGATACAAGGCGTAACACAAGTGGGACTTTACAACTACTAGGAGATCGACTAATCAGTTGGGCATCGAAAAGGCAAAAAAGCGCTGCAATTTCAAGTACGGAAGCAGAATACATAGCTATGTCCGATTGCTGTGCTCAAATTATTTAGATGAGATCGCAATTAACCGACTATGGTCTAGGTTTCAACAAAAGTCCGATGTACTGCGACAACAAGAGTGCAATTGCCTTATGCTGCAACAAGGTTTAATTCTCCCGGTCGAAGCATATTGATATTCGCTACCACTTTATCAAGGATCAAGTAAAAAATGGAGTGATCGAGCTTTACTTTGTTCGATCTGAGTATCAATTGGCAGATATTTTCACGAAAGCTTTAGATCGCGCTCGAATTGAATTTTTGCCCTACAAACTAGGATTGAGAACTTTCTCGCATGAGACTCTTAAGGAACTGGCAGATGCAGCGAAAGAATAGTGGTGGTAAAATATTCTTCATATCCTTGGTGATCATCTGTATATATTGTTTATATATTTATCCACAAAAGTAAAATACAAAAATATAAAACCATATAAAAACCCTAAAAATTGAAAATTTTCATAAAAATCCAAAAATATTTTTACTTTATTTTTTCAAAGGCATGTCTTTTGGTACGATAATATTTACGGGCTTAGAAATGTTGATCAATATTGACACGGCGCCATAAACAGAGTTCGTACAAAAGTTGTAAATATTTCATAAAAGATGCCTATATGGCTTGTAGTTATTTCAGACCGCACCCCGTTTTTCATGTTAAAGTCAAGTATTTCTTATGAAAGCTTTGGCTCGACAACGAGAATTAATTTTCTCGGGCATGGTTTACTTTATAACCATGTAAGGGATTATGTTTACGTTATAACACAATCTAATACGGATATATGTACACATCAGTGCATTTATTTGTTACACCAAGATAAATCTTGTATTTATGAAGTTATCATCTCTACAATCATAGCAATCTACAATTGGTATCTACATACTCGACGATGCGACTACTCAAACGACGACTACAACTCTTTCAATAGAATACGGGTCAACAATTGAGGGGGAGCAATTGTCAAGCATTCAGAATCTTCGATGCCGAAAGTGCCAAGCTCACTAATTGGTGTCAAGATAACAATACCAATCTTACATGTGATGTCAAGAGATAAATTCAGACGTGACGAGGAGACCAACATTTGCTGACAAGAACCATTTGATCATATCACACGATGTTCTCATCAATCAGCTCCAACCTTGTCAATTCATTCTTATATGGTGAATATGTGATCATGTTACAAATCGGTATCATATCTTACAAATTGGTCTCATGAAGATTAAACGGACTTGCATTTTTCTTCCCAACACCTTTGTTAAACCTTCATTAAATCAATTGATATCAATAATATAGGATGGGTTAATATTTTTAATATGGGGGAGAAATGTGATTTAATATGGGAAATGATTAATCAAAATGGTTTGACTTAACGTGATGGCTCATCCTGACATGTACAAAATGTTTTCGAATATCATGGCATATGTTAAGGGGGAGCAAAACAGATTTGCACATCTAAAATGGATTTCATGGTGATTTATACTTACCCTCAACTCATTTATTTCACAACGATGAAGATTGTGGTGACATAAGGATGGTAGGATAGGTTAAGTCCAATGATTCTTCCAAAACCGGAGGAATCTTCCCAAGGACATTTCATAGCTAGAAATAGTAGTCCTTAGGAAAGATGGGGAAGATTGTGAATGTAGCTGAATGCCGACCAAGTACTTAAGTTAGCACTGGAACAATCACAACAAGGTGCTAGTTATGACGTATTGGTAAGCATTAAAGGGGTTGAAGAATGAAAAAGAATTGTAAAGATAAAGGGTCTAAAGAAAGAAGCCCTCCTTACAACTTAGGCAGAAACCGGGTCAACTCAGTAACTATTGAGATCATTTTTAATGATGCTCGATATTGAAGATAGACATCATGGACCCAGTGATGCAATGCACAACCCATCCCAGTTAACTCAGATATCTCTCAAAAGATATTTGTTTCAATCACACAAAGATCAACATGTTATCTATCGATTTATTCACTCCGAGTACATTGGTATTGAAAAGGTGGCACTCCTCTCCAGCCTCCAATCACTAAAATCCAAAGTGCACGATCCAGTCTAGAGCCATTTGAGATCATCAAATATCTCATTAGGACACACTTCCATATTTCCTTGCTTCTTCACACACTGTGAAAAGTAAGAAAGATATTAAGAGTCCTACGCAAAATCTTCATGATCTTGCATGAATATCCGAGTAATACGCAAGTATTTACAATGAAGATGGAAATCCTTCTTGAACGAATATCAAAAAGATCATGGTAGGTGACTTGTGAGATTCTTTACGAATCAAACTTGTGATATCTGGAAAGCAACATTTGTTTAATTCTTAATTGAATTTAAACATGTTCAGGCCTCTACGCAATATCTCAGTGATCTTGCCAGAACACTCAGAGTGACACCTTAGTGTTCATAGTGATGAGTGGAAATCCTTCTAGTGTTAACCTCAAACATCACTTGGTAGGTAACTTGCAAGATTCAATATGAATCAAGCTCGTGACAACTAGAAAGCAATGATGGTGCGATTCCTTAATGAATCAAACTTTTTCCAGGAATCGGAATTGACGGCTTCAATCATGCGGATAATTTTATCCAAATGATTCACTCTTTACGTTCGCAGTCAGCTTTGGACAGTCGAGTAAAGAGAACAGGTTTACCCGCGAAATCTTGTCAAGGAGATTTTTAATTAAAGCTACCTGCCACAAGTACGATATTATCGTCCAACGGTCTTCACCGACCGGAGGTAAAATGCTACCGAATTAGAATGAAATGTTCAAAGCCATTTCGTTCGTGTCTACTTATGTTACTACATTTGAAGACGGTGGCGTTGCAGAATCCGAGAAGAAGTCGTCCCCGCATGCTTATACTTTATACCCTTAATACTACATCTAATTCAAGAAAGTCTAAAAGTAAAGTCTTCCGCTGTATCGAACTCTGAAGCTTTAAGAATTACGAAGGTATAAGTATGTGGGACATGAAGTCACGAAGAGGCGAAGATCACAAGTGATGGATGCACAAGATCAACGCAAAAGATTAATGCTAAAGATTGATACCTAAGTTCACATCAACATGTTCACCAGAAAAGAAAAAGTAAAGAAAGACGAAGACTACGAGCTCAAGACAAGCATAGTATGCTAGGTCTATTTTATGATTGTAACTCGGTGTAGAATGATGGTAATCTATGATCTATCAAGAGGGTTGTTGTTTCTAGAGAGAGAAAATAGATAGAGAGATGAGAGAAAATGTGAATATATTATATGTGAAATGAAAACAACCAACACCCCTTTCCATGGTGGAAAGGGGTTTATATACCCAAGTCCCTTAGTGGACATGGGCCTCCGGCCCATGAACATGCTCATGGGTCGGGCTAATATAAACTATAATTAAACTACACTACGAGCTCTTAACTATATTTTTGGAGTGACCGAGACTTTCTAAATACAAAAAACGTATTTCCAACAATCTCTCCCAAAGGGAGGTCACTCCAAATTACAAAGTCCTAATCTAGCATGTTAGATCTTCGTTCTCGTGCTCGTAGTCCACTTTATCTTTACTTCTTTTTCTTTACTTCATTCCTTTGAATATGTGTTGATTATCATCAGGCTTTGTCTTAGAACATGTTCTTTTAGCCTTTCACGTGCAGTCTTTGCCTTCTTGTGATGTTCACCTCTTCGTGACTTGGTGTCCCACATACCTACCCTTTGTTTAATTCTTGAAAGTTTCAGAGTTGATACAACGGAAGACTTTTAGACTTTCTTGAATTTGCTGAAATATTTGATACAGAAGGAATAAGTATGCGAGGACGACTTCAGCTGGTACACCGCAACACCACCGTCTTCAAATGCAGCAACATAATAAGACATGAATAAAATGGCTTTGATATTTTATTCTGATTCGATAGCATTTTACCTCCGGTCGATGAAGAACCTTAGACGATAATAAATATCGTACTTGTGACAGGTAGCTCTAAATAAAGATATTCTTGACAAGATTTCGCGGGTAAACTCGTTCTCTTTATTCGACCGTCCAAAGCTGACTGCGAACATAAAGAGTGAATAATTTGGATAAGAAATATCCTTATGATTAAAGCCGTCAATTCATGATCCTGGAACAAGTGAATTTCAATTAAGATATTCACCATCGTTGCTTTCCAGTTGTCACGAGCTTGATTCTGATAGAATCTTGCTTGTCACCTACCGTAGTGCTATTTGATGTTGACACTGGAAGGATTTCCACTCTTCACTGTGAACACTAAAGAGTGTCACTCTAAGTGTTCTGGCAAGATCACTTGGATTTTGCGTAGAGGACCTGGAACAAGTTTAATCTCATTTAAGAGTCAAACCATCGTTTCCTTCCAGTTTTCACAAGATTAGTTCTTAAAGAACCGCACGTGTCACCTATCATGAGCTTGTTTGATGTTGGCTCAAGCAGGATTTCCATCTTCATTGTAATACTTTCGTATCACTCGGATGTTCTGGAAATATTACAGGAATATTGTGTAGGACTCATAAAAATCTTTCTTGTTTTAAAATTGTGTCCTAATGAGACTTTTGATGATCTCGTGGCTCTAGACTCAATAGTGCATTTTGTTTTGGTTATCGGAGGCTGGAGAGGATTGCCACCTTTTCAATATCAATTTATTCGGAGTGAATAAACCAATAGATAACGTGTTAAACTCCGTGATGTTAAAACAAATATCTTTTGAGAGATATTTGAGTTGGCTGGGAGGGGTTGTGCATCGCATCACTGGGTCCATGATACTTTCGTCTTCAAGATGAGTTGACCCGGTTTCTGCCTAAGTTGTAAGGAGGGCTTCTTTCTTTACACCCTTTATCTTTACATTTCTTTTTTATTCTTCAACCCATTCAATGCTTACCAATACATCATCACTAGCACCTTGTTGTGATTGTTCCAGTGCTAGCATTAGTACTTGGTCGGCATTCAGCTACGTTCTCAATCCATTCCCGATAATTCCTAAGGACTTCTATTTTCTAACTATGGAATTGTCCTTGGGAAGATTCCTCCGGTTCTGGAAGAATCATCGGACTAGTACCTAATCTTACCACCATTTTGTCACCACAGACGTCGTGAGTTAAGTGTGTTTTAGGTAAGTATTCGTCTTCATGAAAAATCCTTAAAATCACTGAGATACTTGTGATATAAATATCAAGATATTTTGTACCTTCAGTGTTTTTGATACCAAAATGCTCCCCCTTAACATATGCGTAGCACATATCA
This sequence comes from Glebionis coronaria, assembly GCA_025667525.1. Taxonomy (NCBI): domain Eukaryota; kingdom Viridiplantae; phylum Streptophyta; class Magnoliopsida; order Asterales; family Asteraceae; genus Glebionis; species Glebionis coronaria. Next base: position 416,809,197 of record CM046878.1, on the reverse strand, counting down.
AGTTGGACTTTTTATTCAGCCCTTTTTCATTTTTAGACACATATGTTTTACAAGTCTACTTAATCCCATTTTCCCCCTTATCTAAAATGTTAACCATTAATCTTTTGGATATTAATGGATTAACCGGTCTTTGGGTTAAAAATGAAATTATATGCTGGCCATAGAACATATTAATGCTCCCTCTAAACTCAATGAGGGTTAGTTGTAGTGCTTAAGTATGATATGTTTGAAAGATTTGGAATCTCGTGAGAAATTCTTAAAAAATTTCATACTCTTGCACTACACTATGCCACAAAAGCCTATTATACATATATTCACATATTCACAATAAAATACATATGGAGTTGACCTGAGAGAAGATGATCCATATTAAATAGATCGTTCCGTTTGCCTGTGGTGAGCTCCATATGGTCTTCCACCTACGAATCGTTCCAAACTTCTTATCAATCGGCGTTTCCGTAATGTTTCCTCGCGTACTTAACACTTTTCTTGCATTGGTTTGTCCATATGTACGTTACTGCTGGAAGTCGTTGTCCGGCATTGAGAACAAGCAGATCATCGCGAACATGTTTGAGTGTGCCGTCACTGAATTTTTGCAGTTCGGAAAATCTCATGAATTGCATGACTCCTGTTTCGTTCTGATAGAATATTCCTGCTTCCGGTTGCTTAGTCCCCATGTATGGCAATTTGTTTCTGTGATATTTATTGAGCGGAGTTGTGTGGGGACGTTGCAAGTTTAGCTTCTGTTGGAAACTCTCCACACCAAGTTGGAAATCTTCAACTCGACTTTTGATGTAACACCCCATTTTGATAAATGGATTGTCACGCGTGATTATGACGTGTCATCAAAGCATACAAGGATAAATGTCTAAACATTACATGACCATAAAGGAAATACCGGAATCAAACATCGGTAGTCCAAAAGTAGAACTCATCACACACAAACACAAGTACTGTAAATGGAAGGACTAAACAATGTCCATGGAAATGAGTATCAAAGTATAGATAAATGCATAAAGTAAAGAAGGCTAGAAAGCTTCCAGTCCATATGCACGTACGCTTAAAGTCTACGAGCGTCCCTGAGTACCTGCCGTTTTGGGAACATGAAAAAGAAAACGGCTGAGCAATACGCTCAGTGCACGGAGGTACAAGTAAAGCATGAATAATATAAGCATATAAGCATGAAACAGCGGAAGAAACTAAGTCCTGAATAACCCGGTTATATCTTGGTAAAACTGATTTTATAGTTTGAAAAGCCTTATGTCTATCTTGTGAAAACTATTTAACATATTTTACCGTTAGCCAATATAGGTCATGAAATATCAACATGCATGAATACTTGGAGGGGTGACCTCGTCATGCAAATTAGAGGGGATGCCTCTAATTTAATATACTGGTTTTGGGTAGGAGGGATCAGCTCCTTATGAAGGATGCAAGGCACACACCACATTCACACTGAGTAATCTGCTGAAAACATGTATCTAGGATGCACCCATACGCCCCACCTGATAATAATAATATGGCCAAAAACTGAAAGGGACGCCACGAGCTATCACTCCGTCGTGGTGAAGTCATGACACCAGTGTCTCTAGTGTTATGGTTATGGTACCTCCATAACTAGGTGAAACTGGTCATGCATGTATATGGCTTTAGGTATTCTAATTAAACATAAGCAATCAAAACATATAAAACATATACTAGGGAAAACAGTTGGCTGGATACGGGGAATCCTAATAAGGAAAGAATGTCCATACTGAAAGGACGGAGAATCCGTACCTTATGTCCAGTGAACGAAGAAGACGAACGGAAGAGAGTCCTACTTCGGTATCACTAATGCTACATAAATACATACTTGTATAGGTATCTGATTACTGAGTACGTAACTGGTTTTATATCATGTCTTAGCTTGTTTTATATGTTCATGTCATGTTTTACCGATTTAAGCTTTATACTGTGCTTATCATACATTCTGTCTATTCTAATTAAGTATTACTTGTATTTCATGTATTATTATACTTGTTGTGTAATAAAAAGTGACTTTCTAAAAATAGCAAGTTTCCTAAAATAAAAAGTTTCAAAAAATAGAAAGGTACCAAAAATAGAATGTTTCCAAAAATAGAAAGTTTCCAAAAATAGAAAGTTTCCAAAAATAGAAAGTTTCCAAAAATAGAATTACTGCTTAAAATAGATAAGTTTCTTAAAATAGAAAGTTTCCATAAATAGATTAGCTGCCTTAATTATATAAGTTTCTAAAAATAGAAAGTTTCCATAATTAGATATAAGCTGGATAATTAAGCTAATTATATAAGCTTAAGTGTTTTCTGATTATAATTCTAAGTCATGTGATTATATAGTATAGTTTATTAATTATTACATGTAAATTAAATAAACTATAGGTTAAAGTATTTAATTAAAAATTACATGATTTTAATTAGATAAGGTAAAATACTTAGGTTAAAACATATATTATTATCTATAAATAATATAACATAAGTCATGTAAATTAATTAATTATAGTCATGGTTTTAATAATTAATTAATTATATAGTCTAATTATATACTAAATACTTAGGTTAAAATTAATGAATTAATAATTAAATTAATAACCTAAGTCATGTACATTAAATTAATCATGTTCATGCTTTTAATTAATTTAATTTAATTCTTAAAAAAATAACATAACTTGTAAAAATCATAAACCTTGAAAAAAATGATTCATGAACCGGACCCGTGATTAAAACCCATGAACCGGACCCGTAACCATCACCATACCCCGACCAAGGTCGGGGTTTCCCTTGCCCTTGCTGCTGCCGTGACATCATCACCACCATACCGAGACCATATGGTCTCGGTGGTGTAAAATAAGCCAAGCCGAGACCCCCTTAGGGCTCGGTTAGGCGTCGGCTAAACAACAAACACCCCTAAACCCTTGATTTGATTTAACCCCATGATTAGAACTTGTTTATGTTACTTGTTTTTAATTAGTTCATTAAAAACATCATGATTTTATGTGATAAAGTAAATCAAAACATAAAAAGAAAAGGTTAAAGGTTATACCGATTACGTGAAATCAAGAAGGATGAACACACACGATTCTTTGTAATAATTCCAAGATCAAAATCTAACCGAATCACCCTTTGGTGTTCTTGAACCCGGTGGCCAAATAGGATAAAAAGGAAGAATTAGAGTTTTCTTTATTTTCTAACTTTTGTGATAAATGACACATGTTTTTCCTAAATTCCCTAGTTAGTAAAATTACATGGGCTAAGCCCATGCTTCTTGGTATAGCCGCGGGTAGGGGCCCCACATGGGGTAACCCGTACCTTTTTCCGTGTCTAAGATAATAGTGTGTTATCGTGTTCGTAATTTACGTGTTCTAATTATTTATCGATCGTGACTTAATATATTTATTCGTGTTCGTAATAAATATATATACATATGTAATATTAGTTCGTGATTAATTTACGTTCATGATTTCATGTTCGTATGTTCGTGATTATAATTATTATTGGAATAATTATCGTGTGTTCATACGTAATAAATACTTATCTTGTTATAACACGTACGTAATACTTGTAATTCTTGTTCATGAAACATAAACGTGCTATAAAGGAAAGTTCTAATCATGTACGTACGATCTTAAGGGTACTATTCATGGTAAAATCATGCGGGTTTTACAACTCTTCCCCCCTAAAAAGAATAATTCGTCCTTGAATTATAGATAAAGTAAACTGGAAAAGAAGAACATACCCGAATTCAAAATATGAAATGAGGGTAAGAAGCCCGGATAGACTCCTCTGTTTCCCAAGTGGCTTCCCGCTCTGTATGATCCCTCCAAAGTATTTTGACGAATGGAATCGTCTTCCTTCTCATTACTCGTTCTTTCTGTCAAGAACTCGTATCGGGTTCTTCTATAAAAGTGAGATCTTCATGAATCTGTTCCTGTGGATACTGAACCATGTGAAGGGGATGATACTGGTACCCTCTGAGTAAGGACACATGAAATACATTGTGTACATGAGAAAGCTGCGGAGGTAACGCTAAACGATAAGATACTTCACCGACTTGTTCAATGATATCAAACGGTCCGATGAAACAAGGACTGAGCTTCCCTTTAACTCCAAAACGTCTAACACCACGTGCCGGCGAGACCTTAAGGAAAACGTGATCTCCTACGTTAAAATGTAAGTCCCTACGATGCTTGTCTGCACGTGACCGTGCTTCTTGAAGTTTCTGCTTTGCTACTGCAGAAGTTTTCGCAACTCAATCATAGATGATGGAATCATCAAATATTTCGACCCTCTCATTAGTCAACTCGATGATTTCTGGTCCTTCAAGTGTTCTCTCACCAACCTGATCCCAGCAGATTGGGGCGCGACACTTTCTGCCATACAACATCTCGAAAGGAGCACACTTGATACTTGCGTGCCAACTGTTGTTGTATGCAAACTCCACCAAACATATGTAATCGTCCCAATCACCCGTCCATTCTAATGCACAGTACCTCAACATGTCTTCCAATGTCTGAATCGTTCGTCTGACTGCCCATCTGTTTGAGGATGAAAATCCGTGCTAAGCTTAAGTTGTGTACCCCAAGCTTTCTGTAGACTTTTCCAAAATCGCGAAGTGAATCGAGGATCTCTGTCTGAGACGATGCTGGATGGAGCACCGTGAAGTCTCATGATCTCTCTTCTATACGTATCGGCGAGTTTACTAACCGAATCTTCCTTGCGGATCGGTAAGAAATGAGCTGATTTGGTAAGTCGATCTACGATAACCTAAATTGCATCGTGCTTCCTCTTGGTTGGCGGAAGACCAGTAAAAAAATCCATGGTGATTTTGTCCCACTTCCACTCTGGAATATCTAACGGTTGAAGGAGACCGCCAGATTGTTGATGCTCGATCTTAACCTGCTGGCAGGTAAGACATTTGGAGACGTAAGTGGCAACATCCTGTTTCATACCACTCCACTAAAAGTACTGTTTGATGTCATGGTACATCTTGGTCGAACTAGGATGTATCGAGAATGGGGAGCTATGAGCTTCAGCTAACAAGGCTTCCCGAAGTTCTTGATCATCAAGAACACAAAGTCTCGTGCCCTGCCATATGATATCATCTGCATCTACTCTGAATTCTGTCTGCTTCTCCAAATTTTGAATTATCGCCCAGATTTATCCATCATCTTTCTGAGCTTCCTTGATCTTAGAGAGAAACTCGGGTTCTACTCTAAGATTAGCCGAGTAACCGTGCTATCCACGTACCATGATCTCTATATCCAGTCGCTCCAAGTCTCTTATGATTTCTTCCTCAATTTCAATGCCGTTGATCATTCCGGGCTTTCTGCTAAGTGCATTAGCTACTACATTCGCCTTGCCGGGAAGATATTGCAGATTAATGTCATAATCCTTCAACAGCTCTAACCATCTCCTCTATCTCATGTTCAATTCACACTGAGTGAAGATATACTTCAAGCTCTTATGGTCCGTGAAAATGTCATATGATTCTCCATATAAGTAGTGCCTCCATATCTTCAATGCAAACACGACTGCAGCAAGCTCCAAGTCATGCGTAGGGTAATTTTCCTCATAAGGCTTAAGCTGCCGTGAAGCGTACGCGATCACTTTCCCATGTTGCATGAGAACACAGCCAAGTCCCTTTCCCGATGCATCACTGTAGATTTGAAATCCACCCGCACCAGATGGGAGAGTAAGAATAGGTGCAGATACTAACTTCTGCTTCAGGTCTTCAAAGCTCTTCTCTCGTTCTTCAGTCCAGGCGAATTTCTCCCCTTTCCGCATCAGTTTGGTCAATGTTAGTGCTAGGCGGGTAAAGTTCTCCACGAACCTATGGTAATAGCCAGCTAAGCCTAAGAAACTGCGGACTTCAGTCGCTGATGTCGACCTCGGCCACTTAGTAATAGCCTCAACCTTCGCTGGATCCATAGTTGTAGAAGTGTGATAATCTTTGTATTTCAAGAGGGTTGATGTTCTTCTAGAGAGAGAAACAAGAGAGAGAAGTGAAAGAAACTATGTGTATTACTTTAGAGAAATAAACAACCAACACCTCTTTCCATGGTGGAAAGAGGTTTATATACCAAAGTCCTTAAATGGACTTGGGCTTCCGGCCCATGAACATGCTCATGGGTCGGGCTATTCATAAATGGTACTTAAACACTACTATGAGCCTATAGCTATATTTTGGAGTGACCGAGACTTTCTTTATACGAAAAACGTATTTCCAACAATCTCCCCCAAAGGGAGGTCACTCCAAATTTACAAAGTCCTAATCTAGCATGTTATATCTTGTTCTTGAGCTCGTAGTCCACTTTCTCTTTCTTTCTTTAACTTTTCTTCTTTTTGTGAATATGTGTTGAATAATATCAGCCTTTTGCTTGGAACACGTTCTTTTGGCCTTTCACGTGCAGTCTTTATCTTCTTGTGATGTTCGCCTCTTCGTGACTTCATGTCCCACACACTTATCCTTTGTTGAATTATGGAAAGTTTCAGAGTCGATACAGCGGAGGACTTTTAGGTCATACTTTCTTGAATTTGCAGAAATATTTGATGCAGAAGGAATAAGCATGTGAGGACGACTTCAACAAGTACACCGCAACGCCACCGTCTTCGAATGCAGCAACATAATAAGACACGAATAAAATGGCTTTGACATTTTATTCTAATTCGGTAGCATTTTACCTCCAGTCGGTGAAGACCGTTGGACGATATTAGATATCGTACCCGTAAAGGATAGTTTCAATTAAGTAACTTCCTGACAGGATTTCGCGGGTAAACCCGTTCTCTTTATTCGACCGTCCAAAGCTGACTGCGAACATAAAGAGTGAATCATTTGGATTAAAAATCCTTATGATTGAAACCGTCAATTCATGAAACCTGGAACAAGTGAATTTCAATTAAGATTTTCACCATCGTTGCTTTCCAGTCGTCACGAGCTTGATTCAAATAGAATCTTGCTTGTCACCTACCAAGTGTTGTTTGATGTTAACACTAGAAGGATTTCCACTCGTCAATGTGAACACTAAAGAGTGTCACTCTGAGTGTTCTGGCAAGATCATATGATAATGCGTAGAGGCCTGGAACGAGTTTAAGTTCAATTAAGAATTAAACTACTGTTTCTTTCCAGTTTTCACAAGATTGGTTCTTAAAGAACCGCACGTGTCACCTACCATGAGCTTGTTTAATGTTGGCTCAAGCAGGATTTCCATCTTCATAGTAATACTTGCGTATCACTCGGATGTTCTGGCAATATTACAAGAATACTGCGTAGGACTCATAAAGATCTCTTACTTTTCACAGTGTGTGAAGAAGCAAGGAATAAATGGAAAGTGTCCTAATGAGACTTTTGATGATCTCGTGGATCTAGACTCGATAGTGCGTTTTTATTTAGTGAGCGATGGCTAGAGAGGATTGCTACCTATTCAATATTAGTGTATTCGGAGTGAATAAACCAATAGATAACGTGTTGAACTCCGTGTGATTAAAACAAATATCTTTTGAGAGATATTTGAGTTAGCTGGGAAGGGTTGTGCATTGCATCACTGGGTCCATGATGTCTATCTTCAATATCGAGAATCATTGAAAAAATGATCTCAATAGCATATGTATTGACCCGGTTTCTACCTAAAGTTGTAAGGAGGGCTTCTTTCTTTACACCCTTTATCTTTACAATTCTTTTTCATTCTTAAACCCCTTCAATGCTTACCAATACGTCATCACTAGCACCTTGTTGTGATTGTTCCAGTGCTAGCTTAAGTACTTGGCCAGCATTCAGCTACGTTCACAATCTTTCTCCATCTTTCTTAGGACTTCTAATTCTATCTAGGGAATTGTCCTTGGGAAGATTCCATCGGTTCTGATGAATGATTGGACTAATACCTAATCCTACCACCCTTTTGTCACCACGTTCGTCGTGAATTAAGTGTGTTTTAGGTAAGTATTGTCACCATGAAAAAATCCTTGAAAAATCACTTAAAGCACTTGTGATATTATAATCAAAGTTTTAGTACCTTAAGTGTTTTGTTCATAAAAAACGCTCCCCCTTAACATGTGCGTTACACATATTAAGTTGGTTTATCTTTTAAGCCTTTTTCATTGTTTAGCCAAGTATCATTAAGTCTCCTTAATCCCATTTTCTCCCCTTTCCAAAATGTTAACCATCAATATTTTGGATATTAATGGATTAACCGGTCTTTGGGTAATAAAATAAAATTAGATATTGACAAAAGAACATATTAATGCTCCCCCTCAAATTAATGAGGGTTAGTTGTAGTGCTCGAGTACGATATGTTTGAAAGATTTAGAATCTCGAGAGAAATTCTTGAAAAATATCATACTTTTACACTACAACATGCCACAAAAGCCGATTATACAAAAACTAACATATTCACAATAATAGACATATGGAGTTGACCTGTTATAAGACGATCCATAATTAAATGGATCGTTCTGTAAACCTATGGTGAGCTCTATATGGCCTTCTACCTATGAATTGTTCCACACTTCGTAGCAACGGCGCTTCCTTTAAAGTTCCTCGATCTTCTTGATCGCGTACTTAGCTCCCTTTCTGCACTGGCTCGTCCAGGTGTACTTGACTGCTGGAAGCGGTAAGTCGGCATTGAGAACCGTCAGATCATCTCGAACATGCTTGAGCGTACCATCGCTGAATTTGAGTGTACCATATCAGCATCGGGATCACCAAAATCCGTTAAATCCTTAAACAGTCTTGAGCCTGATCCTGTGGATGTTGCAAAAGCCTCCTCTCTGCTTTGTTGAAGAATAATACGCAGTCGTTTGGCTTCAGAAATAGTTTGTTGAGCTGGTTCATCTGAAGCAACACTTGCTTCTTTACCTTTGGTTTTCTTTGCTTTCTTTGGCCTTCTGAGTGGTACTTCTTCTTCCCGTTCATTCTCAGTATGGATCATCTCATCTTCATCATCATCTTCATCAACTATTTGCATTTTCCCTGTGCCTTTATCTTTGGAGGAAGCAGTCGATTGGCGCTTTGAAACTCTTTTCTTTCGTTTACCTTTTTGCTTCTCTAAGGGAAGTGAATTTGCTCGTCGAAACTGTGTGTCAATATCATTAAGCATCTCTTGATATTTATCACTTTCCTTGATTCCTTCATTGATCATTGTGTCAGGTACTAGGGCTGGACGTAATGAATACTTTGTGGAATGAGTATCCGCATTCATTTGTAGGATCACATAGTCATCATCTTTTGTGTGGTAGAAGAAATTCCCGCGAGTGTCAATGGTTGGGTCATTCTTCATAAAATGGTTGATGATGAGTTTGGTGAATCTTGGGAATGGAAGATGCACGGATTTCTTCTTGGTTCCAGTAAACTGATAACAAAATTCTTGCCAAATAAGGAGTGCATAGTCTACTTTAGATTCCGTGTAAAGTCCCCAAAATATGTGAGCCTGAGGTGGTCTCATTACGTCAGAGCCCCGAGTCTTTCCAGTAATACATTTGACAATGATGGTGATAAGTGCTTTCCAGGGTTGCCCTATGTGTGATGTATTGAAATGGGATAGGTTGTGGATTTCACCTTCATAATTCAGAGCACGAATGACTCGAAATAATTCATCGGTGTTTGGGTTAGCCACAAATTGTTCTCCTTGTGCTAACTTAGGAAAGTTAAACAGTTGCCGAAAGATGCTCAAGTTAAGTACCATTGGCATTTTGTTTAGTTGGAATGAGATAGTCTTTTTAGAAAGTGTTGCAGTGGTCCAAAACTCGTGCATGTAGACTTCGGGAATAGAGGCAGTACGTCTGAATGCATCTTTGATAGGTGAAATGTCAAGGATATCCGTGGCGATCTTGAAAGCTGCTAAAGACGGATCAAAATCCTCTTGTAAACAAGAGTTGTTCTCAGCATATGGTAGCCTGTTGCTGAGTGAAACAAGTTCGAGATCATGTTGCCGTTGTTGTTCTTCTATGATCGACATCTTCCTTCTTAGATGACATAAACACAAATGATATACACAAAACATATATATCTTAAACCTATGCCAAGTTGTAGCATTTGCAGAAACACACGACGATCATTAGCGTATTACATTTATAGAACAACAATAACTTGATCACGACATAAGTCTATAGGTGCCACCTAACATAATACTAGCATGACAATCCTATTACTCATCACAATCTTATAGTGTTAACATAAGACTATTAGCTATCACAATATATGCCAAAACAACTCATCGCAATCTTTCAAGTAATCGGAATAAAAAGGGCATCACAATCCTAAATCCATCACAATCTTACAACCATCCATCGGAATCCTGTCCTATTGCAATCACAAAGTCATCGCAATATCTAAGTTCCATCGTAATAAGTATGTTTTCATCGCAATGTTTGAAAAGTGATCGCAATATGTCCCCATCGCAATACCATTACAATGCCATCACAATAATGCATCGGAATGCACCATCGCAATATGCCATCGCAATGCGTCATCGTAATGACCCATCGCAATGAGCCATCACAATGAGCCATCAGAATGACCCATCGCAATAACCCATCGCAATGATCCATCAGAATGACTCATCGCAATGACTATGCATCGCAATGTGGTGTCGCAATGATCATCGCAATCCGAGACTGGGATTCGATCTTAGCTTTGACTTCACGATTCCTTGACTTTGGCAATGTTTTAAGCAAAACTGGGCAAGACCTATGTTCATCTATGCATTCTAAACATATCCCACTTATCAATTAACATTTTCAACACAAAAATTTTGAAACCCTAATTTAGATTAAATCTTTATACCGGGTTGTTTGATTGTTATGTTAAAGATGATAAAATGAGAAATGTAGCAAGAATATAAACATGTATGAATACCTAGTTGGATACACGGATTAGTAAGCAGAAATAAAAGATCGAAGGTTTGTGCAAGCTTTAACAATGGCGGTGGTGTATTTGTGATGTGTGTTTTTGCGATGGACACAAACCGGGAAGGGGGGAGGGGTTAGAGGGTTGACTTTGGTCAACTTTGATGCCAAAAAGATATATTTGACCCTCTTTTTGCAAGTTTTGCAAAATGGGTCCCCCAGTTAGTATGATTTGATAAGATCATTAGGATTAACCAAATGATTTAACGAAGTACTAACCCGTACAAAAACACGAACACTTACACTTAACGTTTAATTGCAAACGACCTATTCTTCAAACCATATACCACATAAAGCACACAAAGCATATAATGAAGACGAAGATTAGATTATATTTTCTGAAAAACCTTTTTGAAGATCAATTTTAACACCAAAGCATTTAATATTTGATCCCCCTTAAACACGGACCCGTTTTCTATTTAAAGAGCTGTAGTCAATGATTTTAAAGAAGCAAATCTCCATGAAGACATTTTCCGGTTTAGTGATTGTTTGGAACGATTCTGGTGGCAATAAGATTTCTCTTATTTTGACAAAATAAGTGCACTGATATGTACACTAATTTGTGTTAGACCAAGTTATAAAGTAAACTTAGTCCCTTACAAGGTTTTAAAGTAAACCTTGCCCGAGAAAATTAATTCTCGTTGCGAGCCAACGTTTTCATAAGAAATACGTGACTTTAATGCGAAAAGCGGGTTGCAGTCTAAAATAACTACAAGCCATAATGGGCATGTTTTAAAAGATGTACAACTTTTATACGGAATCTATTTATGGCGCCGTGTCAATTTTAATCAACATTTCTAAGGTTGTAAATATTACCGTACTAAAAGACATGCCCGATTTAAAATGAAAAAATATTTTTGGATTTTCTTGATTTTATATTTTTTTATAGTTTTTGTATGTTTTATATTTTTGTATTTTTCTTTTGGTGGTTTAAATATATACGATAATATACAAGATCGTGATCAAAGGATACTCTAGAATAGTTTACCACCACTATTCTTCAGATTCTTCTGCCAACTCCTTAAGTGTCGCTGGTGAGAATGATTTCATGCCTAGCTCTTTGATCAAAAACTCGATACGTCCTCGATCTAATGCCTTTGTGAATATATCTGCCAGCTGATACTCAGTGTTGACGAAGTACAGTTCGATCACTCCATTTTCCACTTGCTCTTTGATGAAGTGGTAACGTATGTCAGTGTGCTTCGCCCGGGAATGTTGAACGTAGTTGCAGCACAGAGCAATTGCACTTTTGTTATCACAGTACATCGGGATTTTGTTGAATCCAAGACCGTAGTCAGTTAATTGTGATCTCATCCAAAGAACTTGAGCACAACAACCGGACATAGCAATGTATTCAGCCTCTGTACTTGATATCGCAGCGCTTTTCTGCCTTTTCGATGCCCAACTAACAAGTCTATCTCCAAGAAGCTGCACACTGCCAGAAGTGCTACGTCTAGTATCTTGACACCCAGCATAATCTGCATCTGCATATGAGATTAGTGCAATAGAGGAATCCTTCGGATACCACAGACCACGATTAAGTGTTCCTTTAAGATACCGAAAGATCCTTTTCACAACATGTAAGTGCTTTTCGGTAGGCCGAGCCTGATACTGGGCACACATGTATATAGCAAATTGCAAATCAGGCCTGTTAGCAGTCAGATAGAGAAGGGTGCCGATCATTCCACGGTAAAGTTTAGGATCGACAGCTATCCCTTCCTTATCTTCATCTAACTTGGATCTCTCCACCATTGGAGTATCCACGGGGTCACAATTTTCAAAAGCATACTTCTTTAATGATTCAAGAGCAAATTTGGATTGAGTAATGAAGATGCCTCTGGGATTCTGAGAAATTTGTAACCCTAAGAAAAATGAAATTTTTCCCATCATCGACATCTTAAAACGTGTGGACATAATTTTCTCAAAATGGTCAGACAGTCTTTGATTAGTAGCAGCAAATATTATATCATCAACATAAATTTGTACCAGTATCATGTCGTTGTCCTCCTTGAAAATAAATAATGTCCGGTCCACTTTGCCTTTGGAGAAGTCTTTTGAAATGAGATAAGACGATAGGAGATCGTATCACGCGCGTGGAGCTTGTTTCAACCCATAAAGAGCCTTCTTGAGCTTGTACACGTGATTAGGATACTCCGTGTTGACGAATCCATTCGGCTGGCTTACGTAGACATCTTCCCTTAATTCACCATTGAGAAATGCCGTCTTAACATCCATTTGGTAGACGATCATGTTCATGTGAGCAGCATAAGCAAGGAATAGTCTAATCGCCTCCAATCGTGCAACAGGAGTGTTGGAAATACGTTTTTACGTATTTATGAAGGATCGGTCGCTCCAACGATATATTAATGTATTAGGCTCGTGATCCAAATATAGTCCATATAGCCCACATGTAGGGTGGGCTATATATACCCCTCCTAGCATGTTAGGAGGGGTGGTGGTTCATTCATTTAACAACTTTTCATTTAATATAATCACTTTCTCTCTCTACTTTTCTTTCCTCTCCTTTCTCTCTCCATATTCATCTTCATCTTCCTCCTTCCACCATTAAATCAATAGATCTAATCCATCATTTACAAAATCCTAAGAATTCGTAGACCTTCAATTGGTATCAAGAGCCATGGTTAAATCTTAGGATTTGTGTTTTTTTTTATCTATTGATTTGATTAAATATCCTTTCTTTCTAAAATTTTTTTTATAAATTTTTTTTTTTTTTTATTTCTCGTCTTGTTTAGATCTATCATTTTTTTTAAATAATCAGTTTTTATCAAACTTTTTAAATAATCAGTTTTTCTTTTTAAATAATCAGTTTTTTATATCATCATTTTTTAATCATTTTTTTAATCAGAAAAATCAGTGTTTCTTCCTTCTTTTTCATATCAGTCCAACTGTCCTATTTGTTAACACTGTCCAATCTGTCCAAAACTGTTCAATCTGTCCAATCTGTCCAAACATATCCAAAGTTATCAGGTTTCCGCATAGGTTTCCGCATAGGTTTCCGCATAGGGTTTCCGCATAGGGTTTCCGCATAGGGTTTCCGCATAGGGTTTCCAAATACATTTTTTCCGAATAGACTTTTTTTTTTCCGAATAGACTTTTTTCGAATAAGACTTTTTCCGAATAGGACCTTTTCCGAATAGACTTTTCTAACAACACGACTCGACTCATTTTTTCACAAACTCTCGACCAAGACTATACCTTACAACACTCGACTGACATCTCACCTCTCGACTACAAAACCTTTCGACTCAAACCCAAACACAACTTCAACACAACCACAACCCCGACTCAAACAACACACCCTCACACCACTCAATCTCTCAACTCCCTCACCTCTCCTATTAACACCTCTCGACTCATTAATAAAAACACCTTAACACCACTCGTCTAAAACCGACTCACCAAAAGACTCGACTTGACTCCTTAAAAACCCACGACCAACAAAACAAACCTCACCCAAACACAACAAACTCAATCCCTCACCCAAACACTCACCCTGACTCCTCACACTCGATCCTTTAGCCTCTTTACCCACCTCGATTCGACCCACAAAACCAAGACTCGACGCACACTCTCACATCCTCTCGAAACCCACTCAATCTAGACACTTGACAAGAAAGACACGACAGAAGATAGAAGACAGACTCAACAACATGCAATAATAAAACCTACCCGAGACCTTTTAACTAAAAGATCTTGAAGTCGCGTCTGTTGTGGATCCTCGTTATTTAATCAAGTATCAAGGGTGTTTTAATTCGTGGGTTGTGATAAACAGAAATCAAAACTGAGATTTCATCTGCGTTTTGAGGTGTGATTCGAATGAGCATATCTTTTTAGACAGGAGGATTAGGGATGCTGAGTTTCGCGTGTATCTGAAAGAGACGAAGAGAGGTTACTGTGTTTTGTGATCTGTGAGAGAGAAACAAGAACAGCGAGTTTTGAGATTGGTTGTATAATGGTTTGAGATTTTAGGTGTCTTTGGGAGATAAAAGGCTGTGAGATTAGGTTTGAGAGAACTAGAGAGATTGAGAGAGATAGAGAGACGCAGTTTTTTTTGTTTATCTGTGTGAGGAAGAGAGAGATTTTAGGCATATATTATTTGGGCGGTTATAACAAAGTGGGATGGGCGGTGGAACATTTTGATTGGCACACGTTTTTTTAATTGACGGAGAAAACAACGCGTTTGGATTTTTTCTTTTCTTTTAATATCAGATTTTTTTTATTTTTTCTTTGTTTTATATCAAATTTTTTTTAAAATATCAGGTTGTTATCAAATTTTTATTTTTACTTTATTTTATATATCAGATATTTTCTTTAATATTTTTTTTTAAAAAAACTAAAAAAAAATAAAAAATATATATATATAAAAAATAAAATATATATATATCATATTTTGTTGGTTGCTTGTTCGAGTTTTAACGGTGAGACGCAAAGACGAGTCTAAGTTACAAAATTTATTTGACGAGACCCATATTTTTTTTTTCTTTTATCTTTCCTCGATTTTCAATGGATTCGTTCAATTCGACACTTAAAGAGGGAGACTTGCATCGAATGCAAGACAAAGCTCGAGAAAGTGGTATAAATTCATTTCAAATGCTCCAGTCTCATCTTGTCACTCTTTCGGGGATTCAAGGAGGGAGCGAATTTGTGACAATCTTCGGACAAGATCGTCATATATTCATCAACTCAATTTTTACCACTTTGACCCAACTCGCCGAGCAACTCAACCATAACAACTTTAATCACTCTGCATCGGCACTTGCATACAAGGCTCTTGTGACACACCTCACGCCTTTCCTCCAATTCAATGTCATCAAGCCTGAAAGTTCAGTGATTTGCCAATCCTTTCTTCGAGATACACATACCGAGCTTCGAGTTTTCCGTGATACGATTTTGAAACTCATGTCATCGGTCTCGTCTTCAATTTATCAAAGATCACAACTTCAGCAAGCGTATGATAAAGGAGTGCAAGAATCAATGACGCAGATGCAAGAGGAGAATGGTCATACGGTTGACAACTTGGAGCCTCACGAAAGCAAGAGCATGGAATCAGGAGGACAACATGATACCAGTGGCACGTCAGGGAATGTTCACGCGATCTCTCTTGATGACTCCTTACCCGTTTATGACGAAGAGCCTGCAAACTTGGTACAATGTAATGTTGTTTATGATGTCTATGCTGATGATATGCCGCATATTGAGCATTCTGAACATAATCATGATAAACATGGGATGGAAAAGAGTGATAGCAATACCACTTCTGATTCATCCGATGTAAGTCATAATGGGGGAGAAAGTGTTCAAAATGCTAAACATCATGATAAATGCTTTATAACTGCCTCGTTAACTGATTCTGATTCCAAGATTAAAGAGCTCGAAACGATCGTAGCTCGGCAATCAAAAGATCTTGAGGATGCCAAAACTGAATTTTCAAAGAAAACGAACAAATTTAAAACATATTTTGAAAAACTTGAAAAATCAAATGTTGTTCTTGAAAGAAAATTGGATCAAAAAGTGTTAGATTCTAAAGCTGAAAAGGATAATCTCTTGAAACAAATTCAACTGCTTGAATCTAAGTTGGCATCCCAAGATAACTTGCTCAAAGAGAATGAGACTTTAAAGGCCCAAGTACAGGAAAAGGTATTTGCTATAGCTGCGTTGAAAAACGAGTTAAGGAAAAATAGAGGACCTAGTGTGGACACTAAGCTTGAAAAACCATCAATCTTGGGGAAACCGCCTACAAATCAGTTCGTCAGACAACCGATTGTCAGACAACCTACTGCATTTAGATCCGAGCGACCACAATCCTCGAGACCGCGGTTTGCCTCCCACGTTGATTTGGTTCATCTTTCTAGACCAGACACTCAAGCAACTAGGCCCTATGTGATCACTCCAGCTTTAGCAAGACCAAATCATATGATTGCCTCTAGTTTCCCTAAAAATACCAAGACCACGTCTAGAACTAGTTCAAATGACGTTTGCCATAAATCTGGTCTTGGGGAAGCTAAGCAAAAGACACATGCAAGAGATAGCAATGTCCAACCTAGTCAGATGCCTTCTAGATTACCCAACACTGCTAACCATAGCATGCCATCTTCTAGGAGCATCGATCAATCATCTAGGAATTATTCAGACATTAAAAATATGCTACTTGTAAAACATGTAGAAAATGTGTCTTTACGGCAAATCATGATGCTTGTGTCAAGAAATTACTTGATGAGGTGAACTCCCGTGCTAGACTTAAATCCCAGTGGGTAGCTAAAATCAAACCCGTTGGTAAAATGTGGCGCCCCACTGGTAGAACTTTCACTCTTGTAGGAAACGAGTGCCCTTTAACTAGGATAGTCTCTGATTCTACGAAGACTACTAGGGAGGAAATTGCAAAGGATGATACATCACTTAAGCCTAAACTTAAGATTTTCTATAAAAGGAAACGTTTGCCAGCTAAGATAAGTGAATCATCTACTCAGGTCGCCTCTGACACAAGTAAAGCCAACTGTGAACCCCCACGTGCTTCAAAAATAGATATCTCTAACCCATGCAAAAGTATACAAACTCCTAATGAGAATGCAGGTACCAAAATTGATGTTCCAAAAGAACGAAGCGGTCCAATCGTTGTATACCGTTCAACTAAGGACACTCTTAGAGTTTGGTTGCTGAAGAAGCAGATATCAGAGAAACAAATGTCTCAGGGGATTCATGGTTAAGCTGCAAAAAGGACTTATAGTCACATCACAGACTATAACTCGCTCATCAAAGAAAGGAAAGTTTATCGTCGATGATAAACTTATCCTAAAAACGAGAAATTCATTTTTCTCGGGCATGAGCTTATATCAAAAACATTCCAAGTTTTTAAGCTCATGCATTAAGGCTTATAGATAAATGACAGTCTGTAACCCGTTCTTCAAAGGCAGGAAAGTTTATCGCCGATGATAAACTTATCCTTACAACGAGAAACTAATTTTTCTCGGGCATGAGCTAATAATAAAAACATTCGAAGTTTTTAAGCTCATGCACAATGACTTACAGTTAAATGTCAGACTGTAACTCGAACTTCAAATAAAGGAAAGTTTATCATTAATGATAAACTTATCCTCATTACGAGAAATTCAATTTTCTCGGTCATGAGCTTGTCTTAAAACATTCGAAGTTTTAAGCTCAGAAAGGAAAGTGTATCTTTTTAATAAGAGAACTTTTCCTCATAACGAGAAATTAACCTTTCTCGGTCATGAGCTTTCCGTTAAAACAGTCAAAGTTTTCAAGCTCATGAAAACGACTTCTAAGTAAATGTCAGCTTAGGACTCGTTCTTCAGATAAAAGGAAAGTTTATCGCCGATGATAAACTTATCCTTAACAACGGGAAGTTTACAACTTCTCGGACTTGAGCTCGTTTTATAAGATATTCAACATCTTAAGCTCAAGTAATTGGTTTTCAAAACTTTGAACACAATTTTTCGAGAATTTCTTAAAAGGTTTTTCTAAATCTTTCAAAATTGTGTGTTCAAAATGTTTTGATAAAAAGAGCATGTCTTCTGGAATCGATAATATTTACGAACCTAGAAATGTCATTCAATAATGACACGGGGTTGTAAATAAAGTTCGAGCAGAAGTTCAAACTTTTAAAACATGCTCCATATGGTTTGCTATTATTTCAGATAGCAACCCGCTTTTCATAATCAAGTCAAGCATTTCACCGGAAAGCTTTGACTCAACAACGGGAATTAATTTTCTCGGGGACGTGACGAGGTGACCAACATTCGTGAACAAGAACCATGTGCTTCTTTCATATGATGTTCTCCATTATTCAGGTCCAACCTCGTAAATTGCTAATCTTGTGAATACATTATCATATATGATCCTTGCACGTGATAAATACCTTACACTTGTGTTTAAAAGGTATTTAATTTACGTTTCAAGTACACCCTCATTAATTTGAGGGGGAGCTTGTTAAAATCATGAAGATAATTGGATTTGCATTTTTCTTCCCAAATTTTCTTAAAATGCTATTAAATCAATTGATATTAAAAACATCAATTGGGTTAATATTTTTAATATGGGGGAGAAAATGTGATTTAATATGGGATATGATTAATCACAAATGGTTTGACTTAACGTGCTAGCTCATCCCGACATGTGCGAAATGTTTTCGAATATCGTGGCATATGTTAAGGGGGAGCAAAATGGATTTGCACTTCAAAATGGATTTCATGATGATTTATACTTACCCGCAACCCATTTATTTCACGACGATGAAGATTGTGGTGACATAAGGATGGTAGGATAGGTTAAAGTCCAATGATTTCTCTAGAACCGGAGGAATCTTCCCAAGGACATTCCATAGCTAGAAATAGTAGTCCTTAGGAAAGATGGAGAAAGATTGTGAACGTAGCTAAATGCCGACCAAGTACTTAAGTTAGCACTGGAACAATCACAACAAGGTGCTAGTTATGACGTATTGGTAAGCATTGAAGGGGTTGAAGAATGAAAAAGAATTGTAAAGATAAAGGGTGTAAAGAAAGAAGCCCTCCTTACAACCTTAGGCAGAAACCGGGTCAATTCATATGCTATTGAGATCATTTTTAATGATTCTTGATATTGAAGAAAGACATCATGGACCCAGTGATGCAATGCACAACCCTTCCCAGCTAACTCAAATATCTCTCAAAAGGTATTTGTTTTAATCACACGGAGATCAACACATTATCTATTGGTTTATTCACTCCGAATAAATTGGTATTGAAAAGGTGGCACTCCTCTCCAGCCTCCGATCACTAAAAATCCAAAATGCACGATCGAGTCTAGAGCCATTTGAGATCATCAAATATCTCATTAGGACACACTTTCATATTTAATTGCTTGTTCACACAATGTGAAAAGTAAGAAAGATATTAAGAGTCCTACGCAAAATCTTCATGATCTTGCCTGAACATCCGAGTAATACAAAAGTATTTACAATGAAGATGGAAATCCTTCTTGAGCGAATATCAAAAAGCTCATGGTAGGTGACTTGTGCGATTCTTTATGAATCAAACTTGTGATAACTGGAAAGCAACAGTGGTTTAATTCTTAAATGAATTTAAACACGTTCCAGGCCTCTACGCATTATCATATGATCTTGCCAGAACACTCAGAGTGACTCTTTATTGATCACAGTGACGAGTGGAAATCCTTCTAGTGTTAACATCAAACAGCACTTGGTAGGTAACTTGCAAGATTCTATACGAATCAAGCTAGTGACAAATGGAAAGCAACGATGGTGCGGTTCTTAATTGAACTTCACTTGTTCCAGGAACATGAATTGACGGCTTCAAATCATGCGGATATTATTATCCAAATGATTCACTCTTTACGTTCGCAGTCAGCTTTGGACGGTTGAGTAAAGAGAACGGGCTTACCCGCGAAATCTTGTCAAGGAGGTTCTTTATTGAAACTACCTGTCACAAGTACGATATTTAATATCGTCCAACGGTCTTCGCCGACCGGAGGTAAAATGCTACCGAATTAGAATGAAATGTTCAAGGCCATTTCATTCGTGTATATTATTTGTTGCTAACTATCTTATGCAGCGTAACAAGAAGGTGGCATTGCGGTGTACAATCCAGAAGAAGTCGTCACCACATGCTTATACTACATACAATTAGTACTTCAACAAATTCAAGAAAGCCTGAAGGTCAAGTCTTCCGCTGTATCAAACTCTGAAGCTTTCAAGAATTTAAAGGTACAAGTATGTGGAACATGAAGTCACGAAGAGGCAAATTTCACAAGTGATGAATGCACAAGGTCAAGGCAAGGAAACATGCTCAAGACTAAAGTCAAAGATCACATCAAGCATATTCACAAGAACAAGATCGAAGACTCAAGCATAGATGCTAGGTTTAAGATTTTGTAAAATGGTGTGACCTCCCTTAGGGGGAGATTGTTGGAAATATGTTTTCCCAAAGAAAGTCTCGGTCACATCATTATTAGCATAGATCACGAGCTATAGAATATTTAGAACATTGTAACTTGGAGCGACCTCCCTTAGGGGGAGATTGTTGGAAATACGTTTTTACGTATTTATGAAGGATCGGTCGCTCCAACGATATATTAATGTATTAGGCTCGTGATCCAAATATAGTCCATATAGCCCACATGTAGGGTGGGCTATATATACCCCTCCTAGCATGTTAGGAGGGGTGGTGGTTCATTCATTTAACAACTTTTCATTTAATATAATCACTTTCTCTCTCTACTTTTCTTTCCTCTCCTTTCTCTCTCCATATTCATCTTCATCTTCCTCCTTCCACCATTAAATCAATAGATCTAATCCATCATTGAGAAATGCCGTCTTAACATCCATTTGGTAGACGATCATGTTCATGTGAGCAGCATAAGAAAGGAATAGTCTAATCGCCTCCAATCGTGCAACAGGAGCAAAGGATTCTTTAAAGTAAATACCCAAAGCTTGTTTGTAATCTCTAGCAACCAATCTAGCTTTGTTCTTCAGCACTCCACCTAACTCATCGAGTTTAACCTTATATACCCACAAAAATGTAAGGATTTCAACGTTGCTGGGTAAAGGAACTAATTTCCACACTTCAAGACGTTGAAATTCATTAAGTTCCTCTTGCATGGCTTCAATTCAAGATGATTTTGTCATGGCTTGTTGCAAATTTTTAGGTTCAGTATCGGAAAGAAATGCATCAAAGTAGCAATATAATGCATGTTCTTGGAGTTGGTGGCGTGTTAAGACTGGTCGATTGATGTCACCAATAATATTACGGATTGGGTGATCCTTTGTCCATTTTGTATTGTGATTTTCAATCCGTGGTGGTCGGAAGTGAACGATTGCAGGAGCTTCCTCTGAGGTAGACGCACCGTTAGGGTCTTCAGGTATTTGTGAGCCAAAGAAAGGAAGCTCTTGTAAGTGAGCAAACTCCAAATCGTGATCATAGGGATCCTCTTCAACATCATTAGGAACGAGTGGGGGTGATGATTCAGGTGTAGTTTGTGAATTGGTGGGGGATGGGACATCTGGTTCAATGGTAACAGTAGACGTCTCGGACTGATTTCCATTATCTAGAGCAACAACTTCGGAAATCGAAGCTACTATTGTAGGTGCTGGAGAATCATTACTAGGTGGATCAAAGAATTCATCAAACATAGGTTGAAATAACTCATCCCACTCGGGCCTTGTAGGTGGTGTAAATGATGGAGAATTAGGATTGTTGGAAGTTAATCCGGAACTAACTGTACCAGTTCCCATCTCATGAAGCACGGGTTCAGAGCTGTGTTGCTCAGAAGCCATCGCTGTCAGCTCATCAAAATCGACATCCAAAGTTTCTACTATCTTGCCAAGACGACGGTTATAAATTCGGTAAGCTTTCTTTGCAGGTGAGTAACCAATGAAAATTTCAATATCAGCCTTCAGTTAAAGTTTGCCCAAATTCTCACTATTTGTATTTGGATAACACAGTGCACCAAACATATGAAGAAATGAAATATCGGATTTGTGTCCATGAAGTAGCTCATATGGAGTTTTACCATGGCGTTTACGAATGATGGAGCGGTTTCGGGTATAACATGCGGTTGCCACTGCTTCAGCCCATAAGAATAAAGGAGCATTCACATAAATCAACATAGTTCTAGCAGCTTCCATAAGTGTACGGTTACGTCTTTCCACGACACCGTTTTGTTGTGGAGTGAGAGCAATAGAAGTTTCATGTGAAATACCGACCTGTTCATAATAGTCTCGTAGAGTTTGATTAACGAACTCAATTCCATTATCAGTGCGAATGCGGCGAACAGTAGCATGAAGACGTACTTGGATCATCTTTAAGAAAGTAATAATATACTTTGGTGCTTGATCCTTGGATGCTAAAAATTTTACCCATGTAAACCTTGAGAAATCATCCACCATGACGAGGATGTATTTTCTACCACTCACACTAGCCGTACGCATTGGCCCGCAAAGATCCATGTGCAAAAGATACAGTGGTTCTTGGTTGGTGTCTTCAGCTTTAGGTTTGCATGATTTCTTGGTGCTTTTTCCCCAAAGAATACGCGGAACATAAGTGATCCTTGTCGAACTTAAGTTTTGGAAGACCACGAACAAGTTCGTTTTTAGCCAAATTGTTTATAGCATCAAAGTTAAGATGAGATAACCGACGATGCCACAACCATGACTTGGTCTTAGATGCTTTGGAAAGAAGGCATACAGGAGAGGCGACCATCATGTTTTGAATGGACAGTGTGTAGAGATTATCCCCTCGAGAACCCTTTAACAAATCATTTCCTGCAAGATCGTGAATAAAGCAAGTATGTTGTCGAAAGACCTCCTCAAGGTTTGAATCGAAAAATTGTCCCACTAAAAATAGATTGTGACCAAGTCCCTCCACATAATAAACCCTTGAAATCGTAACATTCCCAATTTGGTATTCACCATAACCCATGATCTTCTTAATATGGTCGTTGCCGAATTTAACCGTTCCTAGAAACTTGCTGACAAAATTTCTGAGCATCGAGCGATCTCCGGTCATATGCTTTGAGCATCCAGAGTCCAATTACCAGAGGATGATTTGGACCACCTGAAAATATCACCAGACAAATACGATGTATCAGAATCTAGTAGTTCCTCTGTGTTAGCAGGTACATATACAGTTATCTTAGATTTGCTAACCGAAGAATTCTTAGGCTTCC
Organism: Glebionis coronaria; assembly: GCA_025667525.1. NCBI lineage: Eukaryota > Viridiplantae > Streptophyta > Magnoliopsida > Asterales > Asteraceae > Glebionis > Glebionis coronaria. The sequence goes on along the minus strand of CM046878.1, from coordinate 416,785,588 downwards.
AAATTTGCTTCCTAAATGCCGGCTTAGATTCTAGTTGTCTAAGATCCTGAGATACTTCTTCACTGGTAGGCACAATAGTGGGGGCAGACCCAGTTAAAGGGCGCTTTTTCCATTTCTTAGTGCTAGTGTTCCTAGTTAAAGGACGCTGAGACCTAACTTCCATGGATGTGATCCTAGTTAAAGGACACGTAGTTCCATTAGCAGTGAAGGTCCTACCAGTGGGTTTCCATTTCCAACCAACTTGGTTGAATTTCTTCCCCGTTGGAATCCATTCAAGATTGTTCCTAATAGCATACATTTCATTCACGTGATCAACATGACATAAATCATGACGCTGAGAAAACATGCATTCATTACAATTCCAACATCGCAAATTCGAATTCACATTTTGCTTAGGCTTTTGCATAGAGGTAGATCCTTTTGTCTTAGATACATGTTTCTTTTTATTTGAAACTGAAATAACATTCCTAGGGTGAACTTCTACTTTCTTCTTGGCAGTCCTACTAGTGGAAGGCTTGATCCTATCTTTCTTGTCTTTAGATCCTTTAGCCTTAGTAAACCTAATTACTCCTATAGAAGCCTTGGGAACATTAGTGACAGATTTTGATTTAGCCTTGATGGGTGTGTTTAATATAGGCTTAGATCCTGGATTCTTATTGAATAGAGTAATGGCAATGGTGGGGGTTTGTTGTTTCCGGGGTACAAAAATCGGTTGCCCAATGTACTCTAAGTTTGCTAAACAATCCTGAACGTGATCCACATATAATGAAAGCTCATATAGAAGATGACTTGTGGGATCTAGTTTACGCATGTCATCAACAATCTCTCTAGCTAGATCTGCATGTTCTAAGGCATTTTTCATGTATGTGGTAAACTTAGTTGGACTATTCTTAACCTTTGGGCCCCGATATAGCACACGTGGGTTGGGTTTGGGAGCACTAGAGGTCGGGGCAGAGATGGTGGCTGGATTATCAACAACTTCTTGTCCTTTGAGTTGAAGTGTCTCCTTTAATTCAGCCAAAACCATGTTTTTGTCTATGAGTTGAATATTTAAGTCAGAGATTTCCTCGCACTTACGGTTCAATTGGTCAACGAGTGACTTTTGCTCTGCCGCATTAAAAGCGAAGCGTTCTTCTAACGAACCATAAATATCTGAGAAACCCTGCTTTACTTTATCAACCTCCCCTATCATAGAAGTAATTCTATCTTCTAGGGCATGATTTTCAATCTCTGCAGCCTCTAGTTCCAATTTCTCTGCTACTGATTCTCTCTTAAGTCTCATAATTTCTTCCTCTAATGCCTAAACCACCTGAATCATCTTGTCACTAGTCTCAACGGAGTTTTCACAATCATTTGTTTTTGAAAGAGTTTCATTTTTAGATTGATTTTTAATTTCAAGAGATATACAATGTTGTTGAAGCTCATCAAAACGTTTTGAAAGTGAGTTATAAGAATCTTGAAGCTTTAAAAATTCAGCGTTAGATTCATGACAAGAATGATTATCTACATTATGCACAGGTTCAACAATATTCACAGGTATATCATGCACATCATCACATTTATTCACAGTAGATGAAATCTCATGAGCATATGCAATAGTAACAACTTGCATCACTTCGAGAGACACTATATGTTCTAAGAATCGGTCATATTCGGATAAAATCTTTTCTTTCTCAATTAAATGTTGTTCATAAACATCATCCATTTCATAGAAAACTTTTTGAACTTCACCCATTTCAAAACTTAGATTTCCCGCGAGATAATAGACTCCATTTTTAATATTGTTTACAAACGAAACGATCTCTTTCTCAAACACCGTTTTCGTGTGTTCGAAAGCCCATTCTCCAGCGGTTTGAGCCGTTGAAGTCGTACATTCCAGGATGACCTTGTCAAACTCGGTTAGGTATCGCTCAATCTCTTCCAAGCTTAGCTTTACCGTACTTACCGGTGGAAGATTCTTAGGAATTTTCTTAGGTTCGTCCGAATTGATAAGTGTAGGAAGTATACTAAGGCTTTCTCTAGTAGGCATGTAAGCGGGTGTATGGATAATTCCTTTTGCATATTAAATCGAGTTCTAAGATCTATTTTTGCATAAGATGCATTCATTTGTGCATAATCATACTCAGGATATGTAGGAAGTAATTTTAACCGATTCTCTTCATGTAGTGACATGATCTCAGATTCATTTAAAAACACAATCGGATCTAAGACCAATCCTAACTTGGTTGCATCATACAGTCGTGGGTTGTGGTGAAATGCTTGCTTTGCATACCCCGGGTTAGGTGGTAGGTCTATTAGACGCGATAGATTGAACTCTTGAAAAGAAGAATGAAACAAGTGTACTAAATGTGAAGCAGAGTATTGTTTTAAAAGCAAAATTTCAGTCTTTTTAACTTTCTCAGACGCCTTAATTTCCGTTTCAACCCTTTTAGACTCGAGAATTTTGAAATCCGTTTGTAGTTTTGAAAATTATTAACGACTGACTCTTTTTCTTTAAGTTCTTTCGAAAGACTTAAACTCTCAATTTCTAGCAGATTATCCATTTGGACTTGCCTAAACCTATCAAATTCAGGATTGGTTAAGGTAGTGGACACTAGAGTTAATTCCAAGGTTTTAACCTTTTCCTTATGCAAAGCAAGCTCGGCAGATAAAGTCTGATTAACATTGAGGGTTTCAAGGACCACATTATTCATTTTCAAGGACCGCATTATTCTCCTGAAACCATGTGCTATCCCTTTTCCTCTTGGGCTGCTTACACTCTCGGGCCATGTGCCCTTCCCCTTTGCAGTTGTAGCATATAATCATCTTCATTTTGCCAGTGCTATTGCCTCTTGTAGCAGCAGTGTTAGATGAACGTGCACCAGCAGTAGATGAATTGGGTCTCCCCTGAAGTGGTTGCACCATGACTCTTCCATCTTGAATTGTAGCCTGTTGTCGAGAGTTAAAAGAGTTCCTTAACTAATTGTTTGTTGTTGCTGGTCCTCTGTAACCTCGTTTGTTCAATGTTTGAGTGAGATAAGTAGACATTTGAGCAAGTATATCAGTAGGACTATCCCCTTGTCTAAACTCAGGGACAGGGATCTCATCATCACAATAAAATGCTGTTGCTGATTGAGCTACAAGCTGATTTGATGGAACACTAACTTGTTGTGAGCAATGGGGTTGAGGAGCCTCAAGTTGTTAATAGGTAATAGCAGGGTTTGTTGGAGGTTGATAAGGTGAATACTGGTGTGAAACATAAGGTAACTGATGTGAATCTCCTTGTGATGATATTGCTAGTTGCTTGTATTGTTGGTGATAAGATGTAGGCGGTTGTGGCAAGATCGAATACTGTGGGAAGCTTGGTGTTTGATACAATGGTTGATAGGAAGATTGGTGTCCCAAAGCAAACGGAGAGTTGTGATATGACAATGTTGGATGGTTTTGTTGGGAATAAATTTAGGCCAGAACACTTGAACGCTGACAAGAACAACTCAAGCGTTGACAAGAGTAAAGTGAACGCTGATAGCATAAGCGTTGACAAGTTAAAGTCAAGCGTTGACAGAATGAAGACAAGCACTGATGGAAGATGTGAGCTACACGTTTATTATATTCTAGAATACTTCTAGTAAGGATAGAGACGACAATGTATTTTCTATATTTATCTTTACCTAGAATAGTTGATTCGTAGCTTATTGTACAAGACTTCTTGTTCTATAAAAGAAGATCTTTTAGGTTAATGTTTAATATAAGTTTTCACAAGTATTCGCAAGTTAAACTCTTTCATTGTAATCAAGTTCGTTTATTCTAATACAAGTGAAAGTTTGTTTAACATCTTTGTGTTTTAGATCAAGTGTTAATTCCGCATAACACTTTGTTACTTTATTCATAAGCAAAGGTTTCTCTACGTGTAGTACTTGATCTAATCTCGTATACACAAAGCTTAATCGATCTAAGTTTGGGATCAACAAGTGGTATCAGAGCTTGTTGAGAAACTTTTGATCTTTAAGTAACGCAGAACCCTAAAACACCAAAAACCCTAAAAACCCTAAAATTCTCAAAACCCTAAAAACATCATGTCTGGCACAGATCAACCTGCTTCTTTGCTACAAAACAACTCCTCAAATCCTAGTATCAAAATTCCCATGTTTGATGCCAGAAACTTTGAACTTTAGAAGTCCAATTTTGAGCAATATATAGCTATTCATGACTACACTCTTTGGGAGATTGTCGAATATGGGAACACATTCGACAAAGCAGCAAAGATTGCTGCTGCAATTGCCACAAGGACAGCTGTTCCTAATTGTCCTGAAGCTGATAAGATGGAAAAGCCTGGAGATGGGAGAGCTGTAGCTGTTGAAGATATAGCCAAGAAGAGGGTGGACATGAAAATCTTGAACATCTTGAAACACGCCCTAGGTCATGAGAATCAGCACAAGTACAAACGCTTTGAGTCTGCAAAAGAGATTTGGGAAGCTCTTGAAGTAGCACATGGTGGCAATGCTGACACAAAAGAAGAAAAGAAGAAGCAACTCTTGCATGAGTATGCTGTCTTTAAAGCTCAACCCAATGAAAATCTCAGCAGTGTGAGAAGTAGACTTCTTGACATCACAAGTCAACTTTCCTTCATGGGAACACAGATTGATGACCCTGAATTGAATGCTACTTTTCTCAAAAGCCTTGGTGATGTATGGAAGATTGAGACAAGATCCATTCTTGTCAATAACACCCACAAGACCTCCAGGTTTGATGACATCTTCAACAAACTAAGACTGTTGGAGAATGAATGGCAATTGGATAGTGATAATAAATCTTCCAGTAGCAACATGGCTTTCTTCTCACAAAGTGAAGGCCAATTTGATTCCATGAACTTCTATGGACATCCAGCCACTGGATCTCAATGTGTCAACGCTGGATCTCAGTCTGTCAGCGCTGGATCATATCCTGTCAACGCTTTGTACTCAAGCGCTGACACACACAATCATGGCGCTGATAGAATTAAACCTGCTGGTTTTGATCTAGATACTGTGTGTGCATTCATTGCTTCTTTGCCCAGTGATTCAAGAATTACATATGAAGATCTTGAGCAGATAAGTGATGAACAATTGGAAGAGATGGACATCAAGTGGACTATGGCTCTTGTAAGTTTAAGAGCAAACAAGTTTAATAAAAGGTTCAAGAAGAAGATGACCTTTAATGCTAAGGATGTTGCTGGCTTTGACAAGTCCAAGGTTGAGTGCTACAACTGTCATAGGATGGGGCACTTTATGAGGGAATGTAGATCTCCAAGAAGATCTGATGCTGGGAAGCCTTCAAGCCAAATGATTAAGAGCCCAGATCCCAAGGCTATGGTTGCTGTTCAACAAATTGATGGAGTTGGAGAATGGGACTGGAGCTGGATGGCTAAGAATGAGGAAGAGGACAGAGCTTTGGTTGCTGAAGTTAAAGAAGAGCATGTTGAATATGCTCTCATGGCACACTCCTCCTCTTCATCAGACAATGAGGTATATGATGATGCTTTCTGTTCTAAGGGTTGTCGTTTAAATACTGAAAAACTAAATCAAGAGATAGTTAAATTATTAGATGAGGCAAGTACTGAAAGATGCAAAGTATCTAATTATCAAATTGCTCTTACCCAAACAGAAAAGACAGTAGCTGAGTATAAGAAAATGGAGTTTGATTTAAAGGATCAAATAAATATCTTAAAACATGAGTTACATCAGAGTAAAGATGTTCAAGATATAGTAAATAGGGTTAATCTTGATTTGATAGCTCAGTTAGAGGAGGCTAACAAAAATAAAGATAATGTGAGTCTTAAAATCCAGAGATTTGACAAGGCCACACAATCCCTAGGAGAGTGTGTTAGTAAACAAAGAGACTCTAAGGATACGAGTGGGATTGGGATGAATAATTATACTGGTGTTCCACCACCAGCTGGGGATTTCTATGGTGTCCAATCAAAGGATTTATCTTGGACTGGCTTGCCAGAATGCCAAGAGGAGGAATTCATTCCTCCACCTAGAGTGACTTCCCCAGTTGAGGAATACAAGCAAAAACTGACTGACCTAGATGAGTGGAAGAAAGCTAACCACACCTTGTTTTTTAAGGGAGGGTTGTTGTGTGAAAGTCCAAATGAGCCCACACCAATCAAGAGCCTTGATCCTAAACCTATTAAGATCACACACCCTACCACTGGCAAAGCTGTTGAACTTGGCCCACAAACTGTTAGAAAACCTAGTGTTAAGTATGCAGAGATGTATAGGAATACTAGGTCACCAAAAAGCCAAGTTAGTAACCCTGGAACAGGCTTCTTTGTTTCTAGACCTAAGACTATGTCTAGAAAAGCTTGTTACACATGTGGTAGCTTCTCACATTTGGCTTACAGATGTGTCAACGCTTCCAATGTCAACGCTGATAGGAGCCATTTCAGCGCTGACAAAAGTCAACATAGGTCAAACACTGTCAGACCCAATACCTTTGTGAACAAAAGTTCACAAGTTGTTAGACCAGCCCCATTCTTTTCTAGAGGGTCTAACACACAAGGCCTAAGACCTTTTCAAAAGTCAAACACTTGGTCCAATAGGCAATGGGTTCCTGTAGCAAACCCTAGGTTCAACGCTGATAAGAGCAATCGGGGCGCTGACAAGAGAAATTTCAGCGCTAATAGAAACACTGCCAAACCTAGGTATTTGCAACCACAGGGAAATAGGTCTAAAGCTTCTACTAGCTTAACATGGAGACCAAAACAAGACCAGAACCCTAATTCTACTGGTATTTCTATGACATGCAACAGGTTTCATTATATTTCAAAGGCATTGTCAACATCAATTGGGGTTAACTAGGAATTTCATTCAAACAGGGATGAAAATGGGGTTGTTATGAGAACCAAGTCTGTTCTTGTTGAACAACCAAATGAATCCAAGTCTTCCAAGGCTTGGGTTCCCAAAGAAAACTAATGTGTTTTCTTTATGTGCAGGGCATTCAGAAGAAGATCAATGATTATGGATACTGGGATAGTGGATGCTCAAGGCACATGACAGGAAAGGAAGACTATCTGACCAATTTCTCTCCTATTCAAGATGGTGATAAGGTATACTTTGGAGGGGGCTATGGAACAATCACAGGAAAAGGAACCCTTGTCACCAACAATCTACGGTTTGAGAATGTCTTCTTGGTAAAAGAACTGGATTATAATTTGTTTAGTGTATCACAAGTGTGTGATAACAAAAATAAGGTTCTTTTCACAGATACTGAGTGCTTGGTGTTAAGCAAAGATTATAAGCTCCCTGAGGAAAAATACATAGATTTTAGAACACCAAGGCATAAAGACATATATAATGTGAATCTTAATGGAATTAAGATAAATAATAAAATGTCATGTCTGTATGCTAAAGCCTCAGTAGATGAAAGTAATCTTTGGCACAGGAGATTAGGGCACATAAACTTTAAGAATATCAATAGACTTGTGAGGCTTGGTTTAGTTGATGGTTTGCCTGAAAAGGCTTTCCACAATGACCACTCTTGTGTTGCATGTCTTAAGGGCAAGCAGCACAAGGTCTCATTCAGGTTTAAACAGGTGCACTCTAGTTCTAAACCACTTCACTTGTTGCATATGGACCTCTTTGGTCCAACTAATATAGAAAGTTTAAAGGGTAAATCATATTGTTTTGTTATCACTGATGATTATTCCAGGTTTACATGGACTTTCTTTTTAGCCAAGAAAAGTGAAACTGCCCAAAGTCTGATTAATTTCATTACCCAGATTGAAAAGAAGAATGGTAATGAGGTCAAAATTATTAGAAGTGACAATGGGGGTGAGTTTAGAAATCAGTTGCTAGATGATTTTTGTGCCAAGAAAGGGATTACTAGGCAGTTTAGCATAGCTAGAACCCCACAGCAAACTGGGGTTGCTGAAAGGAAGAATAGGACCCTTATTGAAGCAGCCAGAACCATGTTGGCTGATGCCCACTTTCCTATAGCCTTTTGGGCTGAAGCTGTTAACACAGCTTGTTATGTTCAAAATAGGGCATTGGTCAACAAAATACATAATAAGACACCTTATGAATTACTTTGGGGAAGGAAGCCAAATATTGGCTTTCTCAAGCCTTTTGGTTGTCATGTAGTTGTTTTGGAAACTAGTGAGGCTCTAGGTAAATTTGATTCAAAAGGTGATGAAGGCTACTTCATGGGTTATTCAGTGCAGAGCAAAGGATATAGGGTTTACATTAAAAAGGAAAAACGTATACTTGAAAAGGTACATGTTAGGTTTTTAGAAAGTAAACCTAGTGATCCTGAAAATGGTCCAAATTGGTTGTTTGACTTAGAACCTTTATCTAGAGCTTTAAATTATATGCCTGTTACTGATCCAGACATTGTGAAGGTAACTTCAAGTGTTTTGGAAAATAGAATTGGTAATGTTTCAGGTATACAGGTTGCTAAGGAGGATGGACCACCAGCAGTTGAGTCATCTCCCACAAAAGAATATGTTACACTTCCTATATGGACAGATGAGTATTATGCTGCTGCTGCTGCTGCTAGAAAAAATAATGGTGGTTTTCAAATACCACCAAATACAAACATGCATACTTCTTCAGGCGCTGACAAAGGGAAATCAAGCGCTGACAAGAGCAATTCAGACGCTGATGGATCAGACGCTGACACCAGCAGTTCAAGCGTTGTTAGCCCAAACGCTGACAAACAAGGATCAGACTTTGACAACACCTTTGCACATCTTTTCTCTTCCCATTTTGAACAAGGTGGACCTTCTAATGTTCATGAAGAGATTTCTGTTGATCAAAGAGAGTCTGATGAAGAAGATATTGGCAACATGGAGCGTGAAATTGAGGACACCAGACTTTTTGAAGGAGGAGTTCTCACTTCCACAGCAAAGGATCACCCCACATCTCAGATCATTGGTGATGTTATGGCTCCAGTTCAGACAAGAAGATCCCATCAAAGTCTTGGTGGATTTATTGCCAATATACACAAGAAGGTTGATACCCCTCTTGTACAAGCATGTTTGTTTGCCTGTTTTCTGTCACAGGAAGAACCCAAGAAAATTTTTGATGCTCTCAAAGAACCTAGCTGGGTGGAAGCACTGCAGGATGAGCTTCATCAATTTGCTATACAGGATGTTTGGGAGCTGGTTGATTGTCCTAGATATGTGAGACCAATTGGGACAAGATGGGTTCTAAGGAACAAGAAAGATGAAAGAGGTATTGTGGTCAGAAACAAGGCACGTTTGGTAGCTCAGGGATACACACAAGAGGAAGGAATAGATTATGAGGAGGTATTTGCTCATGTTGCAAGAATTGAAGCTATAAGGATTTTCTTAGCTTATGCCTCTTGTATGAATTTCACTGTTTATCAAATGGATGTGAAGAGTGCTTTCCTCTATGGGACAATTGTTGAGGAGGTATATGTCATGCAACCTCCTGGTTTTGAAGATCCTGAGAATCCAGACAAGGTTTATAGAGTGAAGAAAGCTATGTATGGACTTCATCAAGCCCCAAGAGCATGGTATGGTACATTGTCCACCTACTTGGTGGAAAATGGTTTCAAAAGGGGCACCATAGATCAGACACTATTTACAAAGAATAAAGGAAAACATGTGTTGCTTGTGCAAGTCTATGTTGATGACATCATTTTTGGGTCTACTGATCCAAAAATGAGTGAGGATTTTTCCAAGCTCATGACAGATAAATTCAAGATGAGTGCAATGGGTGAGATGAACTTCTTTCTAGGTTTACAAGTTCAGCAGAAAGAAGATGGTATCTTCATCTCCCAAGACAAGTATGTAGCTGAAATCTTGAAGAAATATGGTTTTTCTCCACATGAGAAGGAGGCTTCCACTCCTATGGATAGGCAATACCCTTGGGGAAAAATTGGAGCTGGAAAGGATGTGGATGTTAGGCACTATAGATCAATGATTGGATCATTGATGTATCTTACAGCCTCAAGACCTGACATCATGTTTGCTGTGTGTGCATGTGCACGCCATCAAGTGACTCTCAAAGAATGTCACCTTTTTGCTGTGAAGAGAATTTTTAGGTACCTAAGATGTTATCCAGATCTTGGTTTGTGGTACCCAAAAGATTCTCCATTGGATCTTATTGCATATTCAGACAGTGACTATGGTGGTGACAAGTTTGATAGGAAATCCACAACTGGTGGATGCCAATTTCTTGGGAGCAGATTAATATCTTGGCAATGCAAGAAACAAACAGTGGTGGCTAATTCTACAACTGAAGCAGAATATGTGGCTGCAGCAGCATGTTGTGGACAAGTCTTATGGATTCAGAACCAGCTGTTGGATTATGGGTATAATTTTATGCATACCAAGATTTTTGTAGACAATAACAGTACCTTATGCATTATTAAAAATCCTGTACATCATTCTAAAACCAAACACATAGAAATTAGACATCATTTTATAAGAGATTGCTTTGAGAAAGGTTTAATACAACCAGATAGGGTAGCCACAGAAGATAATGTGGCTGATTTATTAACTAAACCTTTGGATGCTGGAAGATTTCAATATTTGGTAACAAATATTGGAATGGTTAATCTCACTTAATATGTGTTTTGGAACCTTTTTGTAAAAGTATGTACAGGATAATGAATTGTTATTGGTCTTTGTGAGGATTTAGATTGTTCCACTTTATTTTTCTAACACTGACAAAGGTAAATGTAACGCTGTCAAGTGTTATTTTGCCGTTGTTAGGGATATTATTGTCTAACGCTGACAAGAGTTCCTTCAACGCTGACACGTGTTGTCGGGACGCTGTCAGCAACAAATGTTAGTTTTGTGGTTTTCATCTAAATGTGTAGGTAGGTGGTAGCTTTATGCCATTGGATACAGAGTTGCTTATGGATCTTTGAAGAGCTATTTGGACATGTTTTGTTTATGGATGATGGTTGGAATATTTATATTCCTATCTTGACATAAATTTTTAATGTTCATATATATTTTGAGAACTCATGTATCATAGTTTAAGGGGAGGTTTAAGGAACCTTTAGGATTTTTGGGTATCCATATGATACTCTTATCACAATTCTAGATTGTGTCCACAGGTGAGTATGGGTTAGTTTTACTAAACCATGAGGCACTGTAGCATGCATAGTATATCAACTTTGCATGCTGCCAAGACATTTTTGGCCTAGAATTGGTTGTGGTCTGTTGGGAGACTTGGGAATCCTTTTGATATGGGTTTTACCTGGGAGTAACAAGGATTTTATAAGGTAACTTGGTTGTTAAGAATTTTGGTTAGCAAGGGACACTAGAGGACTGTTATGTCTATCTTGCTTATGCAAGTGTGCATAACTGGACAGTGCTTGCCGCCCTATGATAATTATCAGCTTTTGGTTATCTTCTCTAGGATAAATTACTTGTTAAGGTCATTTTTCACTTTTTAAAACAATTTTATTTTTGGACGCTGACAAGATTTTTCCAAGCGTTGTTGTGACCAAAATGGACGCTGACATGGCTTTAGGCGAACGTTGACAAGATTATAGCCGTTGGGCGTTGATGGGTTATATTTGACCGTTGACAAACAATGGGACCTACCCAGTTGTTACTTTTTGACATATTTTCAAGCCGTAATTTTAGGAGTTGTTACTTTCATTAAATGCATGAGATAACTTATAACTTTTTCAATATTTTCATGATTAGTTTTTGAAAATCTTTGCCTATTTTTGGGCCAATCACATGCATTCATTCACTCCTATAAATTTGGCTCCTATTTTTAAACAGGGTATCTATAATTCTTGTCTAACACTCTTCTCTTATCAACCTTCATCTTTTATACTTCAAATTCACAGCTTTCATCAATGGCACCAAGATTTAACTCAGCAGAATTGGATTTGGGGTTCAAGTCTCAACACAACATGATTGCTTATCTTGTTGCTGATAATACTTTGTTCCCTCAATACACACAGATGGTGGAGTATTTGAATGCATCCCCATTAAGGTATGCTCTTTCTCATGCACCACTCATTCCAGTCACACACATTAAACAGTTTTGGAACACTGTAAGTTCCTCAACAGTTAATGGAGTGACAACATTGACTTCTATTGTACATGGGAGACCTTGGGTGGTTACTGAGGCCTTGGTACGCCAGGCCTTGCATCTTGATGATGCTGATGGTATAACCATTCTTCCCATATCTAAAATAGAACAAGGGCTTAGGGCTTTGGGATACCCTATTCCTGATGAAGGTACTCTTAATAAGTACCATAAGCAGGAATTTCCCCCAGCCTGGAAGTACCTCATTCACATTCTCCTTCAATGTTTGAGTCCCAAATGTACTGCACACAATGAGATCAATAGATCCATTGCACCTGCTATTGTGTGTATTGCAACAGGGCAAAAGTATAACTGGTCTAAAATGATTTTTGAAGGAATGTGTAAAAACATGGGGACAAAAATGACTTTAGCTTATCCCCGTTTTCTGCAAATGGTTTTTGATGCTCAAAGATATTGTTCAAGGGATCACAATGATTTTTATAAGATCCCTGAACAAAAGAAGGCTATTTTTACCAAGATGAATTCACCACCTCATAGAGACCTACCATTAACCCCAGCTATGCTTGCTGTTATTGCAGCAGCACAACCCCAACCAGACCCCCAACCTCATATTGACCCTCACCCACAACTTGAACCTATTCCTGAACCTTTACCCTCACCTGACCAAATGCAAATAGACCAAAATCCCTTTGACGCTGACACATCTAATGTGGGCGTTGATGTGCCTATTTCCACCACTGACACCCAACCATCACAATCCCAAACACCCCTTAACCAACCCACATCTACACCTTCTTCTACACCATCTTCCACACCACATGAATATAGGTTGATTAAACGCCAAAGGACTGCTGGAGTGTTCTCCTCTGGTGGTCCTAGCCATGAAGCAGAGAGAACCACCACCACAAGTGTGGTTGGTGACCTGGATGAGGCTAGGACTATTGGTTCTGGCTTAGCAGCTGGCCAAGGCAGTCCCACCATATTTAAGTCCTCATCCATGCCCAATGAATCTGACTTGGGAGGTCAAATCCCCATTTTGGAAGAGGGCAGACTGGAACCTATGACGCTTTTGGAATTGACGGCTGTCTGCATTAGCTTGCAAAAGCAAAATGCAGACTTAGTACAAATTGTCAGTAACCAAGGTCTTGAACTCAAGGAATTGAGGGAGAGGATTGTTGTTTTGGAGAGTGCTCATTCAAGGGGAGGTATGGAGGAGTCTTCCAAAGGGGAGGAAGCTCAAAGAAATCTGAGTGATAAGAGCAGTCAAGATGGTCAATCATTGGATGTTGCTGAAGCTCTTACTACTTTGAAGGAACAAACAGGTTTTGATACGTCCTTGATCTCTCCAACCAATTTAAATTTATCATTTACAGATATGTTGAGAGAGGTTACACAAGGCGCTGAGGGAAAATATTTGAGCGTTGACAAGACAAGTTTGGACGCTGATAGGAGTATTTTGGGCGCTGATAGAGGAAATTTGGGCGTTGACAGATCTGCATATGGAGGTGATGTATTCCAGTCATCATCTATCATCAAAGATGTTCCTACTCAGGTATTATCATCTACCCTACCAACAATTGCACCAACAGATAAGGGTAAGGGTAAGTTGGTAGAAGAAATTGTTCCAAAGAATGCAGCTCAGGTTGAATTTGATAGAAGATTGGCTGAGCAAATGATGGAACAAGGTGAAAAGGAAAAGTCACCATTTGTTGTGACTTCTGAAGAAGAAAGTGATGGAGCTAGCTCAGATTCAAGTGTGATGATTGTTGAACCAGAAAGACTTGAGTATGGTGATGAGCTTGCTAGGGAAAAGCTGAGAGATTTAAAGTTGCAGATTGATTTTGATATGCCAGAGGTGGTTCAGATGTACAATTCTTGGGAAGAAAGCTGTATGGATAATCCAGACTTGACCATTTCAGATCAGATATGGGGTTTGGAAATTCTTCTTAGAGTTCAGAAGGATTGTAAGGTGATTTTGAAGCACAAGGCAAGCAACATTCTCTCTGAGTTGAAAAGGGATAGGAGGAAGCTCTACTTTATGTTGCTCAAATGTCATGGAGTTGGATGGACACATCAGAAGCTGAAGGCTTTGACATTTGATGAGCTGGAACATAGGGCTTATCCTATTTGGGTGAAAGTGCAAGAAGAAAACACTTTCAGACTTCTTTCAGATGAAAGAAAGGAGCAACTTGCAGAAGAGATGGCAATCAAGAAAGCTATGATAGTTCCTAGACCAGTAAAGAAGGGATTTATTCTTGAGTTTCCAAAAGATATGAATCAACTATATCCAAGTGAAGCAGTTATCAGAAAGAGCCTCAAGCTCTCCCCATTAGAAGCTTCAGATATGGTGCATGTGTTACCACTAGATTCCAGGAATCCAATTGTGAGTTATGATGAAGATGAATGTGGATTCTGGAAAATTGGAAGATTTGGCAAGGAGGTGCACACTTTTACCACTCTCATATCTTTATTTGCAAGTTGTGATAGAGAAGACTTGGTGGACCTTTGGAGGTTGCTAGAGACCAAGTATGAGGCTGAAGCACCAACTTCAGTCAATGGAATAAAACTTTGGACCACATTCAAAAGAATGTGTGGGACAAAAGAAGAGGATCCTGAAATATGGAAGGATCTTGAAGATGACCTCAGTGGTCTTCAATGGAGGTTATATTCAGCTGCAGGTGTATACCATTTGAGTTCTACAAAGTTTGCTGAGTATTTACTTGTAGATGCTCAGTATTTTATTTCCAAGGCTGTTTTGGAGAAGATGAAGGACACCCAATTGGAGATAGACTATACAAGTGATGTGGCAAAGAATTTGATCAGATTTATTTATTACCAATATGATAAGGTTTGTCAGACTCCTCCAAGTTCTTAATGTTTATTCAGAAACTTGATCATAAGAGTGGATATCAAGTTTAGGGGAGGATTGTTGGGAATAAATTTAGGCCAGAACACTTGAACGCTGACAAGAACAACTCAAGCGTTGACAAGAGTAAAGTGAACGCTGATAGCATAAGCGTTGACAAGTTAAAGTCAAGCGTTGACAGAATGAAGACAAGCACTGATGGAAGATGTGAGCTACACGTTTATTATATTCTAGAATACTTCTAGTAAGGATAGAGACGACAATGTATTTTCTATATTTATCTTTACCTAGAATAGTTGATTCGTAGCTTATTGTACAAGACTTCTTGTTCTATAAAAGAAGATCTTTTAGGTTAATGTTTAATATAAGTTTTCATAAGTATTCGCAAGTTAAACTCTTTCATTGTAATCAAGTTCGTTTATTCTAATACAAGTGAAAGTTTGTTTAACATCTTTGTGTTTTAGATCAAGTGTTAATTCCGCATAACACTTTGTTACTTTATTCATAAGCAAAGGTTTCTCTACGTGTAGTACTTGATCTAATCTCGTATACACAAAGCTTAATCGATCTAAGTTTGGGATCAACAGGTTTGCCATTAATGCCAATGGTTCTTTATAAGATCCCTGAGAGATTCGTTTATGGATCACATGCTTCTCGTGTTGTTGTAAGAAAGCATAGAGTTGATCTAAATTTGACTTGTGCAAATCTCGGATCATCTTAACATCGGTGACATATTGACTCCATTCTTGGGGTAACGTGTTCAAGAACTTTGTGTTTAGTTGAAACTAAGCAATCCTTAGATTATACACGTTCATATCATTCATCAAAGTAGTGAAACGCTAGTAGTAATCGTGAAGAGTCTCCCCTGGAATGTATGTAAACCTATCAAACAAGTCATACAATTGACACTCTCGTTCTTGCTTAGTTAGAGAGGTCCCTTGTAACAAAACAACTAATCGATCCCAAAGATCCTTTGCCACTGTGTGTTCACTTACCATTCTATAGATATCGGGTGGAAGGGCTTGAAGTATTGTCTGAACGGCCCTTTCATCTGCATCGGCAATGATTTTGTTAGCATCGGTTAACTCATGATACAACCTTTCCCGCGTCACATTGTTGACGGTAACTTCTCCTCAATCTAATGGACCTTTTTCAATTGATTGAAGCATAAGTCTACCATTGGGTTTGCCCATGATGTAAGTTTTCATGCCATGCTTCAAATAAATCATTGATGAGCAAAGGTGAGCGAGTGTCGGTACCCGAGATGATTGAGATATCGGTAAGCGAAGTCATTGTTGGCATATATGAATTTGAATTCATTTTATGATCCCTTGAATAAAGATTATAAAAAACGATCGAGCAATGAAATAAGGTTATATGTGTTTGTATTGTTGAATGAAAGATGTTGTTATCTTTTTGTTGTGTGTGTTTTTGAAAATTACCAAATTAATGCACAATAAAAAAATCCTCTAAGTTATGCAACTTTTATCCAAAAAGCAAATTCTATCGGAATGTGTTAAGTGTCGGAATGTAGATTATGTCGGAATACCCCTTCTGTCGAAATGTGCAAGTATCGGAATGTTGGTTCTGTCAGAATACTTCTTCTATCTGAATGTCTCAAGTATCGGAATGTTGGTTCTATCATCCTTCTATCTGAAAGTCCTTCTATCTTAATGTGCTTCTATCAGAATGTCCTTCTATCTGAATGTAGGATCTGTCGAAATGCACCAAGTATCGGAATGTGATACTATCGGAATCCTGATCGCAATATGGCTAAAACTATTTGGACAGAGTAACGTCTCAATAACCCTTAAAAACCGTCACAATCCTCGATCACAATGAGCGATCAGAATAATCGTCGGAATAAGGTGTCTGAATCCTTGTGATCGCAAAGTAAAACCCTTGGGTTATTGCGATCGAGCCTTACTTTCTTGTACTTTCCGATGGAATCAGTTGCAAGAACTTCGGAAAGATGAAACAAGATAATTCGTAACTTTTGAGCCAAAAGATTTGTGTTGAAATCCGAAACCAAGATACCCAATATCACAAATACACGAATAAAGAAGGTATACGACTTAAGAACACTAAAAAACACGAATTATTTTTTAAAACTTTGGTAAAAACAATCAAAAACTCACGTTATGCTTAAATAAGCATGAACAACACAAAGACCAACCTATATTTCATCCTATTCTCTTGATACCAATTGTAGAAGTGTGATAATCTTTGTATTTCAAGATGGTTGATGTTTTTCTAGAGAGAGAAACAAGACAGAGAAGTGAAAGAAACTATGTGTATTACTTTAGAGAAATAAACAACCAACACCTCTTTCCATGGTGGAAAGAGGTTTATATATCCAAGTCCTTAAGTGGACTTGGGCCTCCGGCCCATGAACATGCTCATGGGTCGGGCTATTCATAAATGATACTTAAACACTACTACGAGCCTATAACTATATTGTTGGAGTGACCGAGACTTTCTTTATATGAAAAACGTATTTCCAACAATAGTGATTCCTTCTACTGATACAATGTGACCTAAGAATGCCACCTTGTCTAACCAGAACTCACACTTGGAGAATTTAGCATACTGCTGCTTTTGGCGAAGAATCTATAGTACTGTACGAAGATGGTCTTCGTGTTCCTCCTTGGACTTAGAGAAAATCAGGATGTCATCGATGAAAACAATGACGAACTTGTCCAGAAATTCATGGAAGATTTTGTTCATCAAATCCATGAACACTGCTGGAGCATTGGTCAGACCGAATGGCATGACTACAAATTCGTAATGGCCATAGCGTGTACGGAAGGCAGTCTTGGCGATGTCCTGCTCCTTAACCCGTAGCTGATGATAGCCTGACCTAAGATCAATCTTGGAGAAATATTTGGCCCCTTGGAGTTGGTCAAACAGATCATCTATACGTGGCAGTGGATACCTATTCCTGATAGTAATCTTGTTGAGCTCGCGATAGTCTATGCAAAGACGCATACTAATAACAAGGTTTTGCTAGGTTCAATTATTGTTCTCGGTATCTCTTCGAATTGATCTCTGGCTAATTGTGCGACTCAGTTGTTCTTGGTGAATCAAATAAAAGAGTTGTCGTTGTCTAAAACTAATTTAAAATGAAAACTTGAAACAAATAAAAAATAAAGTAAAGACAGTAAAAAAGAAACAATGAAAGATAAAATCTTGGCGAAAAGTAAATTGCGAGAAAATTAAAAGGTAAATAAAGTAAATGATGCAAATCAAAACTTAAACTAAAAGGAAAGCAAATAAAAATTCAAATAAAGAAAAAGGCGGGAAAAATAAAACTTGAAAATAAAAGACAAAAACTTAAAAAGAAAAACAAACAAAAAAACTGACAGAAACCTTGATTCGGAAGTTTAAAACTTCCGAATGAACTGGCTTGATCCGGAACTTCTTATGTTCCGAATGAAACAATCATGAGTCGGAACTCCATGATTCGGAACTTCATTCGGAAGTTCATCCGGAACTTCGTTCGGAAGTTTCATCCGGAACTTTAAAACTTCCGGATGAACCTTGCTTCACTCGGAACTTTTTGACTTCCGGATGAACCTTGCTTCACTCGGAACTTTTTGACTTCCGGATGAAGCTTGCTTCACTCGGAACTTTTTGACTTCCGGATGAAGCTTGCTTCACTCGGAACTTTGTTGATCCGGAACACTTCCGGATGAAGCTTGACTCGGAACTTTTAAAGTTCCGAGTGAACCCTCTTGATCCGGAAGTTTCCTGGGAATGATAAGATACAGAAACAACTCCCCCGAAGAACAGGGAGATACAATAAACACGATTCTATCCTCAAATTAATCAAAATCAAACAAAATATTAAACCAAAACAACCAATAAGCATAAACTAACAATAATCAATCAACACAAATCATCAAAACTAACAAACATAACAAAATCAATCAAAACCCACTTGATTGAAATTAAGAAAACTCAAGAACACAACATCAAATCAAAAGCAGAAATTAAGCAAGAAAGGAAGAAGATGATAAATTAAAAGCTTAATCAAAAAGTAAGGATTCAATAACAAAAGCTTAAACACAAATTAATCTAGAGAGAGAAAGCATAAATCTAGAGAGAGATACTACACTACTCCTAATCTAATCCTAAAACTAACCAACCCTCTCACAACAAGTGAGGGTGGTATTTATAGGAAAGGGGAGTGGTTGGTGGCTTCCTCTTTCTTTCTTTCTTGGTCCTCAGTCTTTCAGTCTTCTTAAATTCTTCGACTTTTAAGACTTCGTCTCGGGGTTTCTTTGAACTCGTCTTGTAATTTCTTCATAAATTAGACTCGAGTTCTTCGGCTTTATTAAACTTTCGTCTTTGTACATTTTCTTTGATAAATCTTCAGAATAAGCCTTGGACTTCCGTTCTTTTTACATTCTTGATCTTTTGACTTCGTCTTTTGTCTTTTTCTTCAATAAACGCCCGTGAAAGACCGTGTTTTCTTTCCTTTTCACATTTTGACCCTGAAACACAATAAAAACACAAACCACGCATAATTCCTCCATTTACGACATAAAATATACGTTTAGGTCCAGTTTTAATGTAACTAAGTGGTAGAAAAGATGGGTGTTTTCACACCTATCAAATCCCCTACACTTAACCATTGCAATGCCCTCATGCAATGCTTTGCAATAAAGCAAGGTTTACACTTTCCATCATAATCAACCTACCTTGGCCTTTATTAAACAACTAAGGAATATCAAAAAGATAGAAAATAACAAGATGCAACAAGGAAGAAACTTGTAAAGAAATCTAAGACTTACATCAGGGCTTGTATGTCATGAATGTTTATCACCCTCAAGTTTCACGTTCCCCATGCCAAGCTTAAAAACAAGATCATTGTTAGTACAAGTTAGCATAACAAACATTTACTCATGCGGTTCAATTAATCACTTAAACTCCCTTATTCCTATGGGTATCTCTTATATTTTATTGATGTCTTGAATGATCACGAGGATGCATTGTTGACTTATTCGATAAGTTATTTAGGCTGAAAGCAAAGTAGGACGATTTGATCAATAGTTAGCTAAAGGACAAAATCTCTTAAAACTGCTTCTCGGGATATCAAAAAGTTCATATCTTGGCATAACTCGGTTCACGATTTGAGACCTTTCTCGGGCCGATATTTGTCATGTACTTCATACTTCATATCTTGAGAGACGTGCTTGAGATAATGGTCTTCTCATCGTTAATAGAGTTTCTTCACTTGGAGACTTTTGAGGGGTTCTCCAACTTTGTTGACCACGACTTCATGATTATTCTTCAATCTCTAATTGGGATTTTGAGATACAACGATCCGCCTCCTTTTCGGACTTGGATCTATTTATCCTCATACCTTGTTAGGGTCTTTTCGGATAGACTTCTCCATGATCTTTATGAGAGTTGATTGCTTTTCGTCGTGAGTCTTGATCCTTCATATTGATTTTGGGAATAATGCTTTTCACATCACTTTGGATCTTCAGCAATAAAATGGAATCCTCATGCCTTGTTAGGGCCTTTTCGGACTCGCCAATCTTCGCGCCCCGCTTCATAAGTTATGCCTTGGCTATGAACTCTTATCATTACCGAGCAACTTTTAAACGATCTTGGGCTAGAAGCTAAGTAACTTTTCAAATCGTACAACCTTACTTATTGCAGATAATTTATTAGCAAGTGATGGGAGAAAAAGATCATAATTAACTCACATAAGTTAATGAGAGAATACCAAACTTGTAACCAACTCTATCATTTCTCGTTCTCCACAATTTAAAATCTCAAGGAATGAGACTCGTGGATGCTTAGCCTAATAAACCAATTAAGGTCTACATGGTTAAGGATACTAGCTAGAGTGAACTTGGATAAGTAAACTCGGGTTGAGTAAAAAAAATCACAACGGGCCTAATATATCTAAGATATCTAAACTTGCTAAAACCATTTTATTGAAATGCTAGAAAGTAACAAAAATAAAGGAGACTACAACTAGGCCAAAATAGATTAAAAATTTTGAAAAATGTCGAAAAATTGATTTTCCGGTTAAAATGAGGGCAAATGCAAGGAAAAGACCACTTAATTTCGATAGAAGTCCCCCCTACACTTAACATAAACATTGTCCTCAATGTTTAAGCTTGTGGGAGTAAATTCCCCTACACTTAGGACATTGTGCACTTTGTTTAAATCTTGCTAAGGAAAAGACAACTAAAGAGATTTCTATTTTATTATTGAAAAACATAAAATAGTAAATCGAAAAGAGTTTAGGATAGAACCGGGAAGAAGGGAACACGGAGTCACGGTTCGTCAAAAGTCAGCAAGAGTGTGTCTTTGAAGCTCTAATCCCTGCACATGATAAGAAAGAGAACAAGAAACACCAACGGGGCTCCCCCTACACTTATGATGAAAATAGATAGATAATTGGGTTGCCTCCCAAAAAGCGCTTGTTTTTGTTGACCGAGTCACGAGCCTGACTCGTCCCCAAATTAAATGGTCCATGGGGAAACCTCAAATGTGATACCGGGATCAAAGACCTTGTCCTCGTTCCCGGAGGACATCAACAAAGGA
The DNA here is from genome assembly GCA_025667525.1 of Glebionis coronaria. Taxonomy (NCBI): domain Eukaryota; kingdom Viridiplantae; phylum Streptophyta; class Magnoliopsida; order Asterales; family Asteraceae; genus Glebionis; species Glebionis coronaria. The sequence continues at coordinate 416,764,150 of CM046878.1, read as the reverse complement.
GAGGCGGGGGGATAAGTCTTGAAAGGGAGAAAGGTCCTTTCAACATACGTATAGTATGTGAATTCAAGATCCACGAGAGGTGGGTTGGGTATAGTAAGCACATTGTCCTCCCCCAAAGACAATGGATGCTGATCAAACGGTAAAGCCGTAATGGTATCAATCATAGCATAATCAATGTCACCTACCGGATCAAAGCACTCATCCTCCGTGATAGTGGCTAAAAGGGAGGATGGAAGGTGCTCGGGAGGAGGACTTGGGTCAATACTTTCCTGCAGCAAATTATCAAAAATAATGTCCCCTTCCGTGTCAGAGTCATCAATACCTGGAGGGATGGAGTGGATATCGATTTCTTCCAGCAATGGGTCGTTATCTTCAACGGGAGGAATAGATGGAGGTAAAGACTTGGAAAGAGAAGGAGAAGTCAACGCTTCGATTTGAGCAATAAGAAGGTGCACTTTCCGTAATACATCGCGAAGAAGCACGTCTTCCACCTCATCCACAAGATCATGTTCATCGGTGAACTGCTCGTAAACCGGAGAGAATAAATCGTCATTGTCTGCATTGCCCGGTGGAGATTGAGAAATTTCAAAAGTGAAATTCTCATAGCTTTGAGAAAAATCGACATCATTAGGATCGACCTCTTCTGTGAGAGCAACGTCGTCCTCAAGCTCCATAGCAGGTGAGTCACAAACCTCATCATCCAATAAATTGTCGAGACCAACATCACTAAGCTCATTCAACGAATCTAGATCCTTAGATGCAGGAGGAACATCGATGGTAGGAGCAGTAACTGTAGAAGATGAGTTGAAGGTGCATACTGCATCATCGTCATTATCATCATAATAGTATTGACGCACAAGCGGAGGGGTATAATCACTAAGATTAGATACTTGCTCTTGTTGCAGTCGCTTTTCCTCGTCCCTAAGTTCTTTAAGCAAAACAACGGCTTCTTGAAGTTGCAAAACAATGGAGTGTGTTTCTTCATTCAAGGTAGTGAGTTGTGGGTCAAGATTAATTTGCTGAGAGGATTGATGATTGAGGGTGTGATGTGGGGGCTCAAAGTGTTGAAAACCTAAATTATAGCAAGGTTGTGGCTCATAGCTGTTCATCGGTTGAGAATAATTAGAAACCGGGTTTGGTTCATAATAATTTATTGGTTGACAATAATAGGTATCGTGAGGACCCCCACAGTTGTTGCAAACCGGGTATGGAGAAAAATCAGGTGCGTCTTGTGGATAGCTATTATCATTGTCATAATTGTACCCCGGTTCTTGCCCGTGACCATACGGGTATCGAACCGGGCACGAAACATGCCAATGAGAATCGCTTCCATAATAGATGCACGGGGGAACAGGATGCGGGTTCAAAAAGAATGAATTAGTCGAGTTGCACAAGGGACAAAATCCGAATTGTGTGTCGTCGATATCGTTTCCGCACCGCTCACATGTACACCATTGACAAGAGTTGTTCCCAGATAATTGTTTCCCACACCGGACGCGATGGACATAAAAATCCATAAAGAAAGATAGATAAGCAAGAAGAATATTTTTGGTGCAAAACTTTGAAAAAGAAATGCTTTTTATAATTTTTCAAATGTTTTTGGATTTTTGAAAATTGTTGGACACGAAAAATAACGTTCACAAGTGAACGGATCCCAAAATCCAATGCGTCTCTCATAAAAAACCTTCAATCTTCACGAAAAGAGCCGGCAGCGGCGCCATTTTAATAACAAGGTTTTGCTAGGTTCAATTATTGTTCTCGGTATCTCTTCGAATTGATCTCTGGCTAATTGTGCGACTCAGTTGTTCTTGGTGAATCAAATAAAAGAGTTGTCGTTGTCTAAAACTTATTTAAAATGAAAACTTGAAACAAATAAAAAATAAAGTAAAGACAGTAAAAACAACAATGAAAGATAAAATCTTAGCGAAACGTGAATTGGCAGAAAATTAAAAGGTAAATAAAGTAAATGATGCAAATCAAAACTTAAACTAAAAGGAAAGCAAATAAAAATTCAAATAAAGAAAAAGGCGGGAAAAATAAAACTTGAAAATAAAAGACAAAAACTTAAAAAGAAAAACAAACAAAAAAACTGACAGAAACCTTGATTCGGAAGTTTAAAACTTCCGAATGAACTGGCTTGATCCGGAACTTCTAATGTTCCGAATGAAACAATCATGAGTCGGAACTCCATGATTCGGAACTTTATTCGGAAGTTCATCCGGAACTTCGTTCGGAAGTTTCATCCGGAACTTTAAAACTTCCGGATGAACCTTGCTTCACTCGGAACTTTTTGACTTCCGGATGAACCTTGCTTCACTCGGAACTTTTTGACTTCCAGATGAAGCTTGCTTCACTCGGAACTTTTTGACTTCCGGATGAAGCTTGCTTCACTCGGAACTTTGTTGATCCGGAACACTTCCGGATGAAGCTTGACTCGGAACTTTTAAAGTTCCGAGTGAACCCTCTTGATCCGGAAGTTTCCTGGGAATGATAATATACATAAACAACTCCCCCGAAGAACAGGGAGATACAGTAAACACGATTCTATCCTCAAATTAATCAAAATCAAACAAAAGATTAAACCAAAACAACCAATAAGCATAAACTAACAATAATCAATCAACACAAATCATCAAAACTAACAAACATAACCAAATCAATCAAAACCCACTTGATTGAAATTAAGAAAACTCAAGAACACAACATCAAATCAAAAGCAGAAATTAAGCAAGAAAGGAAGAAGATGATAAATAAAAAGCTTAATAAAAAAGTAAGGATTCAATAACAAAAGCTTAAACACAAATTAATCTAGAGAGAGAAAGCATAAATCTAGAGAGAGAAACTACACTACTCCTAATCTAATCCTAAAACTAACCAACCCTCTCACAACAAGTGAGGGTGGTATTTATAGGAGAGGGGAGTGGTTGGTGGCTTCCTCTTTCATTCTTTCTTGGTCCTCAGTCTTTCAGTCTTCTTAAATTCTTCGACTTTTAAGACTTCGTCTCGGGGTTTCTTTGAACTCGTCTTGTAATTTCTTCATAAATTAGACTCGAGTTCTTCGGCTTTATTAAACTTTCGTCTTTGGACATTTTCTTCGATAAATCTTCAGAATAAGCCTTGGACTTCCGTTCTTTTTGCATTCTTGATCTTTTGACTTCGTCTTTTGTCTTTTTCTTCAATAAACGCCCGTGAAAGACCGTGTTTTCTTTCTTTTTCACATTTTGACCCTGAAACACAATAAAAACACAAACCACGCATAATTCCGCCATTTACGACATAAAATATACGTTTAGGTCCAGTTTTAATGTAATTAAGTGGTAGAAAAGATGGGTGTTTTCACACCTATCACATACTGCCGTCCTTCTTCTTAACAAATAAGACCGGTGCGCCCCATGGAGATGCGCTCGGTCGAATGAAACATCGTTCTAGAAGTTCTTGCAGTTGATCCTTCAGCTCCTTTAACTCTATGGGAGCCATGCGATAAGGAGCCTTGGAAATCGGCTCAGCTCCTGGGATGAGCTCGATATTAAATTCCACTTCACGTGCAGGTGGTATGCCCGGAAGTTCTTCTGGAAATACATCTTGAAATTCTGACACTATCGGCTGATCCTGAATTGATGAGGATTCAGCATGCATGTCATGAACCGTAGCTAGATAACCCTCGCAGCCATGTGACAGTAGTGCACGTGCTTGCAGGGTTGATATGATTTGTACAGACCTGCCGGGTATGAACCCGTTATGAATGTACTCTGGTGCATTAAAATCACCGAAGATGACTCGATATGAATGGCATTCTATGGTAGCATGATGCTTGGATAGCCAATCCTTGCCCAAAATCATGTCAAAGTCATTCATGTCCAGCGGAAGTGTGTCAACAGGACAAACCTTATCGTCAAACTCTAGGGAAGGCTCTTGTACACATGGGTTATAAGTACAGAGTCTCTCAAAGGCGTGGAAATACTGAGTCTATTCTCTAGTGGCATGGGAAGTATCCTAGCATTCTTGGCATAAGCAGTTGAAATGACCGAGTGAGTAGCACCAGTATCAAATATAACACATGTAGCTTGACCATACATATACAAGATTCCAGTGATGGTACCTGTAGACTTGTTGGCCTGATCGCGAGATGTCGTGTAGACGCGTCCAGTGGTAGGAGGCGGCTTGGTATCAGCATGTCCCGATGTGCCCTCCATCTCGCTGATGAGATGGCTTTTATACATGATCTCATCGTTCTTTTCGGGCTTTAAATGCATTAAAATGTCATAAAATACCATATATATGCTTGTATTTGTTTACTTGTGTGTTTTAGGTATGGATATCGTGAAAAAGACAAAAGATCACAAGAAACAAGGAAAAACGGACACGAGAAACGAAGCCGTACAAAGAACCGGGCCCTAGTTCATGAATTATTCAAGAAAAACCCTTGAAGACTTGAATATGAACAAGATTGATCCTCAAAATATGAAGAAATGACACTTAAAACCCTTGTATATTCATAATTACAAGTTTGGTCCCTTAAGTTTGTCTAAATTACAAAATGGTCCTTCAACTTTGAAGAATTGGCAAGTTTAGTCACTCAACTATTCTAAATTGCCAATAATGGTCCCTGATGAAGTCAAAGAACCAATGAAGATCAGGAATGTCCAAGATCAGTCCCTCAAATATGCAAAAGTGGCAAAAACTACCCTTGAAATACTTTTGCCAAAGTTTTGGGGCAAAAGTATGAACTTTGAAAGTTTAATAACAAAGGAATTCAAGCTATAAGGCTGAATAACGTGTTTTACCCATTTCACCAAAATACAAGGGCCATACCTGCCATTCCCAAAGTTTGAATCACACAAACACGCGCCAAACAACTCTACCCCCAAAAATCGGATCAAAACTTACTACTATTCACCCACATGAACCCAGTTACCATCCCACTTAAATCAAAGGGTAAATCAAAATTACCTTAACACACACTTGATTCACACAAGTAGAAACCCATCGCACACACAAAACCCCAATCCCCAGTCACCAAGTTACCCTACCATTCAAGCCGTCCACCTATCACATCACACCTTAACCTCCAAAGCTTGACACGTGGCCAAATCAACAGCTGAGACTCCATGCTTGGTCACAAAGCTAAAATGAATGATTGGATGCATTTGGACAGCTCAACAACACAATTCGTCTAGAAGATTCAAGGGCATTTAGGGACTTCATGGCTAGGGTTTTCTCATTGTAATCTCAGCCCTTGTGGCCTATATAAGGACTCCTCAACTTGTGAGAGAGCCTGGTTCCAGTTTTACCTTTTAAACATTGTAATTCCTTTTAAAATTTTATAAAAGTTGGTATTTTGAGAAAATTGTAATTCCTTTTTATGTTTTTGAAAGTTGGTGTTGTTTAAGGGTAATTATGAGTTCCATTTGATGTTATAAGTGTGCTTAAATCTTGTGGTTTAAGGACGTTTATGTTTGCTAAGGTTTTCAAGTTTGAAAATAACTTGAAATCAGTCATCTGATTTTGCTATTTTTCTTGTACTAATCCTTGACCAAAAGCTATAAGCTCTTACAAGCTTGTTGACACCAAGCTTGTGAAGGGATTGGAGCCTTTGGTTGGGCTGTTTGTCGCTTGTGTTGAAGAAATCAAGTCCTTGAGTTTCTACTTTGAAACATCACCAAGGCAGTAATCATCTCCTTTGTTGAAATTGTAAAACCCGCATGCTTTTACCATGAATAGTGCCCTTAAGATCGTACGTTCTAGATTAAAACTTACCTCATGTAGTATTGATCACATTCATGTGCTAATAACCAAGCAAGTGCATACGTGTATGTCATGACAAGTATCGATTACGTACGACCCCATGATAAACAGTTAATAATATATCACGTGAACATAATTAAATCATGAACACCATTTAAAATACTAACTAAAATAATTACGTAAATACTTATAATATATTTACGAGCGTTAAGTTTACGATAAACGACACGTTAAAAGAAACAGAAACACGTTAAACACGAGCACGTTTAACCACGAACGAACACGAAACATCGGGACACGAGAAAGGTACGGGTACCCCATGTGGGGCCCCCATACCCACGGTACACATGCATGAAATGGGCTTAGCCCATGGACTTTTCAAGTTAAGGGGGGTAAAGTGTTAAACATGTTTTCACTTTCATTTTTCAAGTAAATAAACAAAAACCCTAAAAAGAGTTTTCTCCTCTCCTTTTTCTCCTTATTGTGCCGCCACCTATACACCACCTTAGGAGGGTGATTTGTTTGATTTTGATCTTAAAAACAAGTGTAGAAACCGTGTTTGTTCATCCTTTTTCCAAGCTACGTAGTGGTATACCTTTCTAACCCTTCTTTTTAATTCTTTTAATTCTTTTAATCTTTGATTATTTTCATGAACATGTTATTATTTTTCTTATGAAAACAAGATAATTAATCATTGATCTAACATGTTTTGGTATTAAATAAAATCAAGGAATGATTTAAAGGGGTGTTTGTTTCTAGCCGCCTAGCAAAACAAACCCGAGGGGGGTTTGGTTTGCTATTGCCGCCACCACCAAGACCACAAATGGTCTTGGTTGGCTCATGTGGGACCCACGGCAGCAAGGGGACACGTGTGCCCCGGGTTTGGCCCGGGGTACGGTGTCGAATTCATACCCGATTCATGGTTCGTTGGTTAAAATCATGATCTATGTTACATGTAATTTTTATGAATCATGAACTTAGGATATAATTAATTAATAACATGAAATATTAATTAAATCATGACTTAGGTTATTTTAATTATTAGTTTATCATGACATTAAATTAACCTAAGTATTTTATGTTATAAGTTATAATTAATTAATTATTAAAACATGCCTATAATTAATTAATTTAGACATGACTTAGGTTATATTATTATTAATAATAATACACATTTTAACCTAAGTATTTTCATTTCATTTTAATTAATACATGTTATACTTTAATTAAAATGCTTAACCTATAGTTTAATTAAAATACATGAAATAATAATTAAACTATACACTATATCATATGACTTAAGTAGTAAGCTTATAACACTTAGACCTACATGTTAGCTTATGAAATCAGCTTAATTCTAATTATGGAAACTTCTATTTATAGAAACTTAATTAAATAAGGCAACTAATCTAATTATGGAAACCTTCTATATATGGAAATCAATCTATTTCAGGCAGCTAATCTAATTATGGAAACCTTCTATATATGGAAACTTATTTAATTAAGGCAGCTGATCTATTTTTGGAAACTTTCTATTTTTAGAAACTAATCTATTTTAGGCAGTAAATTCTATTTTTGGAAACTTTCTATTTTTGGAAACTTTCTATTTTTGGTAACTTTCTATTTTTGGAAACTTTCTATTTTTGGAAACTTTCTATTTTTGGAAACTTTCTATTTTTGGAAACCTGCTATTTTTGGAAAGTTACTTATTATTATACAGTAAGTATATTAATACATGAAACACCAGTAATACTTAATCAGATAAACCAGAAATACAAGATAAACACAATTTAAGGCTTTAAACAGTAAACCATGACCTAAAACATACCAAATCAGCTATAACAAGACACAGAACCCAGTACGTAATCAGTGAATCGATACTTATACACGTGTGTATTCATGTAGCGTTAGTGATCCAGAAGTAGGAGTCCTTCTTCCGTTCATTCACTGGACTTGAGGTACGGATTCCCGTCCTTTCAGTATGGACATTCTTTCCTTATTAGGATTTCCCCGTATGCAGCCAACTGTTTTCCCCAGCATTTGTTTTATTGTTTTGAACTGCTTATGTTAATTTAGCATAAACTATAGCCATATACAAGCATGACCAGTTTCACCTAGTTATGGAGGTACCATAACCATAGCATTGGAGGCACCGATGTTATGACTTCCCCACGGCGGAGTGATTGCTCGTGGCGTCCCTTTTCAGTTTGGCCATATTATTATATCAGGTGGGGCGTATGGGTGCATCCTAGTTACATGTTTTATTCAGTTTATCATGGTGAATGTGGTGTGTGCCTTGCACCCTTCACAAGGAGTTGATCCCTCCTACCCAAACCAGTATATTGATTAGAGGCATCCCCTCTAATCAGCATGATGAGGTCACCCCTCCAAGTATTCATGCACGTGACCTTTTCATGACCTATATGGGCTATGGTACATTTATGTTAAAACAGTTTTCATAAGATGAACATAAGGCTTTTCAAACTATAAAACCAGTTTTCTCAATACTTAACCAGTCTACTCAGAACTTAGTGTTCCGCTGTTATATGTTACATGCTTATCCTATTTCATGCTATATTATATATCCGTGCACTGAGCGTTTTGCTCAGCCGTTACTTTCCTTTCCATGTCCCAAAACGGCAGGTACCCAAGACTCGAGCATTTGGAGGATGTGCATAGGATGGAAGCTGCCATAGACTTCTTCTCCTGTTTCCTTCATATATTTATGCTTGTTTAGTCTTTCTTTCAGTTCCTTTACTTTATTAGGTTCTGGGCTTATGTTTGGGAACCGATGTTTGATTCCGGTTTTCCCTATGGTCATGTATGTTTTACTACATATTACCTTGCATGCTTTGATGACACGCCATAATCACGCGTGACATTCCATTTATCAGAAATGGGGTGTTACAATTATGGTATCAGAGCCAAGGCTTCGACCTGTAGGCTCTAAAACTCGACCTGTGACTAGTGGGTAGTCACCAGGAGCTTCCTAAGCCAACGTTTGTTATTCCACGTATTGATGTTTTAGCGCGTTGTTGTTTCAACCATTACGTTTTCAGCACCTTTTTGTTTTAGCCATGACGTTTTCAGCACCTTGTTGTTTTCACCATGATGTTTTCACCAGTATCGTCTTACTAATATGGAATGAACAACCGTCATCCATACTTAGTTATGTGTCATTGTCTATGCATGATGTTCCTCGTGAACTGTGACGATGTGGACTGACCCCAGTAGTTCATAATTTTCACATAAAAATTTTTCTGTTAAGTTTTGACAATGACTTTTAATTATTATGTTTCATGCATTTATATCATATGTCATCTGTTACAGGAATTTTGACTAAGTAATGGTTGGTACAGGACTGGCCCTATTTAGTCGCATGTGCTTTTATCGAAACTTTTAACTTTGGGACCGAGCCATAGGCGTCCCCTCGCCATGTCTTTTGTTTTGGAACCGACCCATAGGCGTTCCCTCGCACATATAAAGGTTTTATAAACTACATTACGCATTCATGCACTGTTTTCTTGCATAAAATTTTTCTCATGATTTAAATTGGCATAAATTTTTTTTTTTTTTTTTTTTTTCATGTCCCATCATAAGTTATGTTTTTATGTCAAGTATGCCTTCATACTGTCATGGTTAACTTCAGTTTCATGCTGATTATGTTATACACTTCTTCGTAATGGATGGTTTCATGTTTCCTCATGATAATTCCGTCTTCATGTTGATTATGTTTCACGCCTCTTTTGTTATTTACGTTGTCCTGCAAGACATTGTTAGATTTCTTGAATCATGCTTTTATGATAGTCATGGTTGGTTCCATTGATCATGCTGTCAGGCAAATCATCGTTGAATTTTGTGTAACCACACTTTAGCGTTTCTCTATGCAACCAGAATGATGTCTATGCTAATACTGCCAGGTTATCATGATGGTTTTCCTAACCATTTAACCGGTTTACTTTCCTTAAATCAGGACAAATGATCGAGCCCATACCGATCATTTCATGTGTATTCCATGTGTACTCCACGTACCGTATTTCATGTGTATTACATGTACCTTAATCCATGTGTATTCCACTTGCAGTACTTCACGAGTATTCGCTAGTCGATTCTAAATCATCTCAGGCGTATGTTCACTTGCTGATATTCTACAAGATTGTCGATGCCGCTCATAGCTTGGAGATGTTACTGAAGGTTGATGCTGCTGATGTTGGGAGACGCTACGAGATGCTGATGCTGATGCTGTTCACAACCTGGAGATCCTAAAAGACGAAGACAAAGGCGTCGGAGCAAAGCAATTGGACGAGAAGATGCTTCACCATCAGACAATTCCCATCAATCATTGTCCCAAATTCATAGTTACATGTCACACGTCGTTCGGCTGTCATTTCAGCCATATGAGTTTAAACCAGTACCAGCCGGCCACTCAGCTAAATAGTTACATGAGTCACGGTCATGAGAATGACCGTCATGGAACCGACAGACAAGATGATAGTAACCACTACTATGACAGCAACTATCCTAGAAATCGCAACCGAGGCTCCGGCCACGGACGTGATCAGACATACAAATGATCAGTAGTCCAACCGTTCCGCCAATTCTGGCATATTAACCTAATATGGTAGTTCTAATTGTTTCACATCTCGAGACACATGTCAAGACATCAGTCAAGACACATGTCTCACGTATACTTTCTGAGGACACATGTCAAGATACCAGTCAAGGCATATGTCACGCTTACGTTTCTCAAGACACGAGTCAAGACACATGACTCACGTCTAATTATGGAACATTTCTAAGAAATTCAGGGTACCCTCCAAGGGTATATCTATGTTGTTGTGCCATGTATTAATCAGGCCACAAGAATTTCAATACCGTTATCGGCGCATCAGTAAGAACTGTCACGTTACCGACGTCACTTTCATTTCTTTCACCATAGTTCATATATTCATGACCATGAAGGACGCCTTTCGTATTCCCACGTATACGACGGTTTTCCTTCAGCTTAATGATGAGATCCAAGCTGCTAACGCATTTTCCTCGGACAGACACGAGATAAATTTTATCCTAATTATGTACTATGAACACCACACCATGCTATGATTCATAATTATGTACAGTAATGTTCAGGCTCCTGAATACTTTCAGCTTGATTTTCCATCAGGAAAATCTGTACAAGTTATCTATGCTTTTCAAGCACGTGCTTTGTTAGCCATATTGCTAAAATTTTCTAGCTGTTAGTAACACACGACTACTAAGGTCCTTTTACGCATAACCAACGTATTATTCCAAAATTGTTCCTTACACTCCAGAAGAACCTTCAAGGAGAAGGATGGTACCATGAGATTATGTGTCGACTACCGTCGACTTAAACAAATCACCATTCATGACCGTTATTCTCCTCCACATATAGACAACATGTCCAATCAACCGTATAGTGTTAATCACTTTTCCAAGATCGAACTCACAATCATGCTGCCAACAGTGACGAGTGAAAAAGCAGGACATGTCCATGACTGCTATTCGTGCACGACTCGGTCATGCCAGATTTATGATTTTGAATTAGTCTCATCAATGCTCCAACCGCATTATGGACTTAATAAATTGAGTTTCCATGAACTCCTAAACAAATTCATCAGCGTTTTCATTGAGGATAACCTGATTTCCTCTAAGCCTAGAGAAGAACAGGAAGACCATATCTGCACTATGTTGCAAATTCTATGACAAGAGAAATTCTACCCTGGAAATCTTTTTTTCCAATATCAATTTTGTTTCATTACAGTGACACGCAGAATCACATGGGTTCCTACGGTTAATCTTACCATGAATCTGCTTATGCGTAAAGGAGAGAACCCTACACTACATTAGGTGTTCTAGGAAATCCTACGCTAGGAGAAGTCTGATTCAAAGACTCAGAGTTTCGCAACCTTCTATGTATCAAGTTTCTACGAAGCAAGATACAGTTACGTCCATATCTATGTACCTGGAATACCAACAGGCTAAGATAGGACACCAACAAACTGGGATGTTTCATCATATGAAATTGTGAATCGAAAAGGGACAAGATCTCCATGAATTTTAGTTACCAGATTTCAGCAAACTCAGAAGAAGCATGATGCTATCTGGGTTATTGTCAACAATTTGATCAAGTCTGCAGAATCCTTACATCCGTACGGATTTCAGAACCAACAGATTGAACGAACATGTTCCAGCCAAGGCTCATCCGATCACTTGGCAATTCCTCAGCTATTGGATCAGACAAAGATTCGTAATTGTACTCCTAACTTACTTTACGTCTTCATTCTAATTCTACGACCTGCTTTCGCGCTCACGTTCATGACACTATTCACGTTCATGATCGTATTTTGGCTTACGATTTTACGTTCATTTCTTTTCTCATTCTGGGAAGTTTGCAAGAACTTGAGAGACCAGACCCAAGTTTAGTATAACTCTCCATCATCAGATAGACGTTTCATGTCATATTCCACGTCTCACCTTGTAGCGTTTGGCGTTACCACCATTATATTCTATGATCACGATATGTCTCACATGTCATGTTCATTCCACGTTCCTCATATCACGATCAAGATATGTTACACGTATCATGGATCACGATATGTTTACTCATACTACACTCGCCATATCTCCACGTAGCACGTTCAAAATTTTTCACGTATCACGTTCAAAATTTTTCACGTACTATGTTTCCTTATGTCTCGCGCATCGTTTCTAATTATCAGTTAAGTCAGATTGTCTTGCATCGTAACGTTCAGTTACCCTTGCACGTTAACTCTTTTTCCTCGATCGAATTTAGGGGATCTACCTTCCGTTGATAACCAAGAATTTCTTCGTATTCCAAGTCAAGGTCAGGAGGACCAAGATTTATCATTAGTGTCAAGATTTTCTGAAGGAACCGTTCCAAGAGGGAGGCCACTTGGAAACGGACAAGTTCATCCGGACTTCTTATCCATTGTTTCTCTTATCGATTAGATATGTCCTTTCAGCCACGTCACGTTCCATGTCCTTTCAAAACATGTCACGTTCCATCTACCATGTCACCTGCACGTTCATTATCTCACATACCCTCTCAGTCTGATTCGGGTGTATTCCGCTTCCAGTTACGTTATCTATAATTCGGGGACGAATTATTCTTTTTAGGGGGGAAGAATTGTAAAACCCGCATGCTTTTACCATGAATAGTGCCCTTAAGATCGTACGTTCTAGATTAAAACTTACCTCATGTAGTATTGATCCCATTCATGTGCTAATAACCAAGCAAGTGCATACGTGTATGTCATGACAAGTATCGATTACGTACGACCCCATGATAAACAGTTAATAATATATCACGTGAACATAATTAAATCATGAACACCATTTAAAATACTAACTAAAATAATTACGTAAATACTTATAATATATTTACGAGCGTTAAGTTTACGATAAACGACACGTTAAAAGAAACAGAAACACGTTAAACACGAGCACGTTTAACCACGAACGAACACGAAACATCGGGACACGAGAAAGGTACGGGTACCCCATGTGGGGCCCCCATACCCACGGCACACATGCATGAAATGGGCTTAGCCCATGGACTTTTCAAGTTAAGGGGGGTAAAGTGTTAAACATGTTTTCACTTTCATTTTTCAAGGAAATAAACAAAAACCCTAAAAAGAGTTTTCTCCTCTCCTTTTTCTCCTTATTGTGCCGCCACCTATACACCACCTTAGGAGGGTGATTTGTTTGATTTTGATCTTAAAAACAAGTGTAGAAACCGTGTTTGTTCATCCTTTTTCCAAGCTACGTAGTGGTATACCTTTCTAACCCTTCTTTTTAATTCTTTTAATTCTTTTAATTCTTTTAATCTTTGATTATTTTCATGAACATGTTATTATTTTTCTTATGAAAACAAGATAATTAATCATTGATCTAACATGTTTTGGTATTAAATAAAATCAAGGAATGATTTAAAGGGGTGTTTGTTTCTAGCCGCCTAGCAAAACAAACCCGAGGGGGGTTTGGTTTGCTATTGCCGCCACCACCAAGACCACAAATGGTCTTGGTTGGCTCATGTGGGACCCACGGCAGCAAGGGGACACGTGTGCCCCGGGTTTGGCCCGGGGTACGGTGTCGAATTCATACCCGATTCATGGTTCGTTGGTTAAAATCATGATCTATGTTACATGTAATTTTTATGAATCATGAACTTAGGATATAATTAATTAATAACATGAAATATTAATTAAATCATGACTTAGGTTATTTTAATTATTAGTTTATCATGACATTAAATTAACCTAAGTATTTTATGTTATAAGTTATAATTAATTAATTATTAAAACATGCCTATAATTAATTAATTTAGACATGACTTAGGTTATATTATTATTAATAATAATACACATTTTAACCTAAGTATTTTCATTTCATTTTAATTAATACATGTTATACTTTAATTAAAATGCTTAACCTATAGTTTAATTAAAATACATGAAATAATAATTAAACTATACACTATATCATATGACTTAAGTAATAAGCTTATAACACTTAGACCTACATGTTAGCTTATGAAATCAGCTTAATTCTAATTATGGAAACTTCTATTTATAGAAACTTAATTAAATAAGGCAACTAATCTAATTATGGAAACCTTCTATATATGGAAATCAATCTATTTCAGGCAGCTAATCTAATTATGGAAACCTTCTATATATGGAAACTTATTTAATTAAGGCAGCTGATCTATTTTTGGAAACTTTCTATTTTTAGAAACTAATCTATTTTAGGCAGTAAATTCTATTTTTGGAAACTTTCTATTTTTGGAAACTTTCTATTTTTGGTAACTTTCTATTTTTGGAAACTTTCTATTTTTGGAAACTTTCTATTTTTGGAAACTTTCTATTTTTGGAAACCTGCTATTTTTGGAAAGTTACTTATTATTATACAGTAAGTATATTAATACATGAAACACCAGTAATACTTAATCAGATAAACCAGAAATACAAGATAAACACAATTTAAGGCTTTAAACAGTAAACCATGACCTAAAACATACCAAATCAGCTATAACAAGACACAGAACCCAGTACGTAATCAGTGAATCGATACTTATACACGTGTGTATTCATGTAGCGTTAGTGATCCAGAAGTAGGAGTCCTTCTTCCGTTCATTCACTGGACTTGAGGTACGGATTCCCGTCCTTTCAGTATGGACATTCTTTCCTTATTAGGATTTCCCCGTATGCAGCCAACTGTTTTCCCCAGCATTTGTTTTATTGTTTTGAACTGCTTATGTTAATTTAGCATAAACTATAGCCATATATAAGCATGACCAGTTTCACCTAGTTATGGAGGTACCATAACCATAGCATTGGAGGCACCGATGTTATGACTTCCCCACGGCGGAGTGATTGCTCGTGGCGTCCCTTTTCAGTTTGGCCATATTATTATATCAGGTGGGGCGTATGGGTGCATCCTAGTTACATGTTTTATTCAGTTTATCATGGTGAATGTGGTGTGTGCCTTGCACCCTTCACAAGGAGTTGATCCCTCCTACCCAAACCAGTATATTGATTAGAGGCATCCCCTCTAATCAGCATGATGAGGTCACCCCTCCAAGTATTCATGCACGTGACCTTTTCATGACCTATATGGGCTATGGTACATTTATGTTAAAACAGTTTTCATAAGATGAACATAAGGCTTTTCAAACTATAAAACCAGTTTTCTCAATACTTAACCAGTCTACTCAGAACTTAGTGTTCCGCTGCTATATGTTACATGCTTATCCTATTTCATGCTATATTGTATATCCGTGCACTGAGCGTTTTGCTCAGCCGTTACTTTCCTTTCCATGTCCCAAAACGGCAGGTACCCAAGACTCGAGCATTTGGAGGATGTGCATAGGATGGAAGCTGCCATAGACTTCTTCTCCTGTTTCCTTCATATATTTATGCTTGTTTAGTCTTTCTTTCAGTTCCTTTACTTTATTAGGTTTTGGGCTTATGTTTGGGAACCGATGTTTGATTCCGGTTTTCCCTATGGTCATGTATGTTTTACTACATATTACCTTGCATGCTTTGATGACACGCCATAATCACGCGTGACATTCCATTTATCAGAAATGGGGTGTTACAGAAATACCTTGGTCTTGTTCTAGTTGTTGAACAAGGTCCACGGAGCATTGCTGATCCTCCTAGGATGTTGTGGAGGATAGGTATAACCTCTTGTTAAGATTCCTCTAAAAAATCACATGATATTGTCTGATTTATGTTTTGCTATGTGATTTGGTGATTTTGTGTTTGTGCTTTGTGTTTTATGGTTGGTATCTGTTAGTTGTCACCTAGTTGAGCTATTTGATCATTAAAATCAGTAGGTTGTTTGTAGAATTAAGAGTTGCTTTGAAAAAGGGCTTATAAAAGGTTGTTTGGGTTTACTGGTTCATAAGGCCTTGTGGCCTTGTGCCCTTGGTTCTTAGGGTTTGGAGGTCTAAACAAGTCATATTAAACAAGTTTTGGTCATTGGTTAAGTTTCTAAAAGTATGGAAAAGGGACTTGAAGTTTTGCAAAAATCTGATAAAAAGTGTTTTGAAATTGGTCAAACACATCAGATCCAATAACTTCTTTGTTTGTTGGATCTAAGGTCTGAAATCAAGATTGGGGATAGTTTAGGTGATAAGCTATCTGTGCATTATCTGTTTGTTTAATTTGGTGGCTTATTGAAGGAGCTAGGGCTTATCAAAGTTGGCTGAAGTGGTCATTTGCATCAGCAAAGTGACCACCTCATTTTGTGCTTGCATTTGTGATTCTAGTGTATGCCTTGTTGTTTTATTGCTTGGATCTTGTTTATGTGTTGCTTGTGAGTTGATTTGGCTATTTGGTGTGCTTTGTTGCTGGCTTATAAGCTCACTGGCTTATTAAGCCTTATTTGCCAAAATCTGTCATCAATTGGTCAACTGACCTCTTGATTCACAAGGACTCCTCCTTGAGTTCTTCACAAAAGTTGCTTATAACAAGCTTATAAACCATCCCTGAGCATTTGGTGAACTTTGGAGTACTTTGACTTTTGGTCAAATAAGCACAATTTGGCTTATTTTTGAGAACTGCTTATTGGTACATGCAACAACTTTGATTTTGTAATAGAACTCATTTTTCTTAGCTTAATAACAAATCTGGAAGGTTACAAGTCTTTTGGTTAAGCTTTTGCTAGAAAACTAGCTTATTTGGCTTTTTCAGCCAGCTTATTGGTTCACACAGCTTATTCTACTTGGCTTTTTGTGATTTTATTGATTGATTATTCTTAGTTAAGCTATTTGTGAGCTTTTGCAACAAACTAGAGCTTCTGAAACAACCTAGAACTCTAACCCGACTATTTTGTCGTTTAGTGGATTTCTATTTTGCTTATTTCTGGCTTATTGAGAGAGCTTTTTCAAAATTTCTTTTTACAGATCTCTTAGGTATCTCAAAAGAAGGTTGTGTGTTTAAGCAGAGCTTATGGCATTGGCTTATTGCTTAATGGGCTTATTGGCCCAATAAGAATAAGCTGTTGATCTTTTAAGCCGTGATAAGCTCAAAACCAGCTTTTGGGCCTTCAGACTTTTGTGCTTAGAATTAAATTTTGAGTCAGATAGGGATTTTCTAGGTCATTTGGGCATAGTTTGACTTTTTGGGCCCATAAGCCCATTAAGTTTGACTGATTTTGGTTTTAGCCCATTTGGGGGCCCATTAGGGGTAATTTGGTAATTTCACTTTCATTTTCTGATTATTTAGGTTAAAACAAACTAGTTTGCAAGTTTTTAGAATTTTTTATAATTTTTGGATTTTTAATATTATTATAATATTATTTTATTATTAAATTTCAAATTTCACATTTTTGCACTAAAAACATTAAAATAGGAATTTTGAAACTCTTAGATTAATTTAATCATCATTAGATTAATTTTTATAATTATTTTAAGTATTAATAGTTTTTAAATCATTTTAAATAGTTTTTATTAGTCTAAAAATTTATAAAAATAGTTTTTAATCTTTTTAGGTCATTTTAGAGGTTTACCAATTGAAAAATCTTTATTTGGGCTTTTTGATAATTAATTTGATTTTTAGGGCTTTAATTAGCATTTAAAAATTAAAATTTAATTAATTAAAAGGTTTGAAAAGTTTTGATCATTGGAAACTCTTAGTTTATTTATTTTGATTTTTGGTAAATTTTTGGGAATTTTTAGAATTAATTTTTATTTTAGCTCTTTTTACTTTTTTACGTTTAGTCGTCGTAGTAATTAATTTCATGTCTTCGTCATTCTTTTTTCTCATCCTCTTCTTTCAAATATTAATCTCAAATCAATTAAGAATTATTCACACACATATACCTCCTTGGGAAACGAACTTCATTGGGTCATTAGTGTTTGATTTTCCTAAATCATCACTTAATACTTACCGCTTTTACGCCTTTTTCCTAAAAGGTGTAATTTACTACAATCACTCGCCCTTGCGGCAGTCCTTCATGTGATGGCCAGGAAGGCCACACTTGAAGCATGCGTCACTGTCGCGGTGACATGGCCCTGGGTGCCTACGGTGGCAAGTAGAGCAAAGAGGATGAGTATATCCTCCGGCAGGTGCTCTGGCTGGCTGAGAACATGATAAGGCATTATACATGAGACATGATAATAGGGTACAAAGGACAATGTGGATAATCTTAAGATTGAATATCAATGATAGCTGGACGGATAGGCTATGAACCTCTCTAGTTCTTGTCCCTACCGTTTCCATGATTCCTGGTAGAAGATTTGCTAATGTGTCAGAATTATGAGTTATAACATGTAATCATAAGAAAATGCGTAAGTATAAGGACCTGCTACTATTGGAGTGTCCAACGTTGTTACGGTAATTATCATTACCGCCACGCCTATCCGTAGCAGAACGGTCGTGAGTCTGACCGTTTCCCTTGGGCTGACTAGGCTGCTGCTGGGTAGCCGGCTGAGACCGGTCCCCAGTCTTCTGCCTGGAAGATACAATTTAAAGAGATGAAATATTGACATATACTGAAAGAATACGGATTGGTCACCGCTTGAATACTAATGTTTACCTCTTACCGGGTCTCTCTGCTTCCCCGAACTCATCTCTCTCCTGCAGCATCTCCAGCTTACGTGCTGCATCAGCCACTTGTGCTACCGTATCCAACGTTCCACCTTCTAAGGTTATTGGTAATTATTGGAGAAATGGCCCAACGAAAATGTTGTGCCCGCTCTTTAGTGGTGCCCGCAGCTGCTCTCAGGACACCGGCGAATCGAAGAAACGCTGCATGAAGTCATTGTTGTTTTCCTCAGGTCGCCGTCTAATGGTGTAGTACTCTCTCATGAGCCTATTCCTTCCTTCCGTGGGGAAAATGCTAGGCGGGGGAGGATAGTTGTCATTCTGATGAAGGATGTCTTGCAAATCTATATTGGCAGCTGCAACCATCTCCCGGATATTGTTTGTGTTTGCCATCTGACAGTATAACATAAAATACATGATTAAACTGATCAAAACATAAAATATACACATGAAAAAAAAATTATACCAATAAATCATGAGAAAAATTTTATGCAAGAAAATTTTGTACATGAATGCATGATCCAGTTTTATGAAAACTTTTGTATGCTCGAGAGTGAACGACTATGGTCAGTTCACCCAAAATAAAAGACATGGCGAGGGGACGCCTATGGGTCGGTCCCAAATTTAAAAATTTCGATAAAACAAATGCGACTAAATAGGGCCAGCCCTGTACCAAACATTACTTAGTCATAAACCTGCGACAATGACATATATATGTATGCATGAAAATGATGAATGCATGAAAACCGACTGTCAGTTCTAGGAAGACCATAGTGACTACCCACTAATCACAGATCATGTTTTGAGAGCCTACAGGTCGAAGCCTTGGCTCTGACACCATAATTGTAACACCCCATTTTGATAAATGGAATGTCACGCGTGATTATGGCGTGTCATCAAAGCATACAAGGATAAATGTCTAAACATTACATGACCATAAAGGAAATACTGGAATCAAACATCAGTAGTCCAAAAGTAGAACTCATCACACATAAACATAAGTACTGTAAATGGAAGGACTAAACAATGTCCATGGAAATGAGTATCAAAGTATAGATAAATGCATAAAGTAAAGAAGGCTAGAAAGCTTCCAGTCCATATGCACGTACGCTTAAAGTCTACGAGCGTCCCTGAGTACCTGCCGTTTTGGGAACATGAAAAGGAAAACGGCTGAGCAATACGCTCAGTGCACGGAGGTACAAGTAAAGCATGAATAATATAAGCATATAAGCATGAAACAGCGGAAGAAACTAAGTCCTGAATAACGCGGTTATATCTTAGTAAAACTGGTTTTATAGTTTGAAAAGCCTTATGTTTATCTTGTGAAAACTGTTTAACATATTTTACCGTTAGCCAATATAGGTCATGAAATATCAACGTGCATGAATACTTGGAGGGGTGACCTCGTCATGCAAATTAGAGGGGCTGCCTCTAATTTACTGGTTTTGGGTAGGAGGGATCAACTCCTTGTGAAGGATGCAAGGCACACACCACATTCACACTGAGTAATCTGCTGAAAACATGTATCTAGGATGCACCCATACGCCCCACCTGATAATAATAATATGGCCAAAATCTGAAAGGGACGCCATGAGCTATCACTCCGCCGTGGTGAAGTCATAACACCAGTGCCTCTAGTGTTATGGTTATGGTACCTCCATAACTAGGTGAAACTGGTCATGCATGTATATGGCTTTAGGTATTCTAATTAAACATAAGCAATCAAAACATATAAAACATATACTAGGGAAAACAGTTGGCTGCATACGGGGAATCCTAATAAAGAAAGAATGTCCATACTGAAAGGACGGAGAATCCGTACCTTATGTCCAGTGAACGAAGAAGACGAACGGAAGAGAGTCCTACTTCGGTATCACTAATGCTACATAAATACATACATGTATAAGTATCTGATTACTGAGTACGTAACTGGTTGTATATCATGTCTTAGCTTGTTTTATATGTTCATGTCATGTTTTACTGATTTAAGCTTTATACTATGCTTATCATACATTCTGTCTATTCTGATTAAGTATTACTTGTATTTCATGTATTATTATACTTGTTGTGTAATAATAAGTCACTTTTTAAATATAGCAAGTTTCCAAAAATAGAAAGTTACCAAAAATAGGAAGTTTCCAAAAATAGAAAGTTTCCAAAAATAGAAAGTTTCCAAAAATAGAATGTTTTCAAAAATAAAAAGTTTTCAAAAGTATAATTACTGCTTAAAATAGATAAGTTTCTAAAAATAGAAAGTTTCCATAAATAGATTAGTTGCCTTAATTATATAAGTTTCTAAAAATAGAAACTTTCCATAATTAGATATAAGCTGGATAATTAAGCTAACTATATAAGCTTAAGTGTTTTCTGATTATAATTCTGTCATGTGATTATATAGTATAATTATTAATTATTACATGTAAATTAAATAAACTATAGGTTAAAGTATTTAACTAAAAATAAAATGATTTTAATTAAATAAGATAAAATACTTAGTTTAAAACATGTATTATTATCTATAAATAATATAACCTAAGTCATGTAAATTAATTAATTATAGTCATGGTTTTCTTAATTAATTAATTATATAGTATAATTAAATAATAAATACTTAGGTTAAAATTCATGAATTGATAATTAAATTAATAACCTAAGTCATGTAAATTAAATTAATCATGTTCATGCTTTTAATTAATTTAATTTAAGTCTTAAAAAAAAATAACCTAACTTGTAAAAATCATAAACCTTGAAAAAAATGATTCATGAACCGGACTCATGATTAAAACCCATGAACCGGACCCGTAACCATCACCATACCCCGACCAAGGTCGGGGTTTCCCTTGCCCTTGCTGCTGCCGTGACATCATCACCACCATACCGAGACCATAGTGCAAAATAAGCCAAGCCGAGGCCCCCTTGGGGCTCGGTTAGGCGTCGGCTAAACAACAAACACTCCTAAACCCTTGATTTGATTTAACCCCATGATTAGAACATGATTATGTTACTTGTTTTCAATTAGTTCATTAAAAACATCATGATTTTATGTGATAAAGTAAATCAAAACATAAAAACAAAAGGTTAAAGGTTATACCGATTACGTGAAATAAAGAAGGATGAACACACATGATTCCTTGTAATTATTCCAAGATCAAAATCAAACCGAATCACCCTTTGGTGTTCTTGAACCCGGCGGCCAAAGAGGACAAAAAGGAAGAACTAGGGTTTTCTTTATTTTCTAACTTTTGTGATAAATGACACATGTTTTTCCTAAATTCCCTAGTTAGTAAAATTACATGGGCTAAGCCCATGTTCCTTGGTATAGCCGCGGGTAGGGGGTCTACATGGGGTAACCCGTACCTTTTTTCGTGTCTAAAATAATAGTGTGTTCTCGTGTGTTCTCGTGTTCGTAATTTACGTGTTCTAATTATTTATCGATCGTGACTTAATATACTTAGTCGCGTTCATAATAAATATATATACATACGTAATATTAGTTCGTGATTAATTTACGTTCATGATTTCATGTTCGTATGTTCGTGATTATAATTATTATTGGAATAATTATCGTGTGTTCATACGTAATAAATACTTATCGTGTTATAACACGTACGTAATACTTGTAGTTCTTGTTCATGAAACATAAACGTGCTATAAAAGGCAAGTTCTAATCATGTACGTACGATCTTAAGGGTACTATTCATGGTCAAAGCGTGCGGGTTCTACATTTGATGACTATCTTTCGAGTAAATTGACGAATGTTTGAACTTAATGCAATGACGATGTCAAGAGTTAAGTGAACGACCTTTTCTTGAACCAATAACAGTAGAAGATCTTCAATGTCTTCAAGGCGAAGATACTGGAGGTCACATTCATCGATTCTGTATTCTTTTTCATCGGTGCGTTTGGTCAGGATTAAATTTAGGTAATCATAACCGAAGACCGTCATGGTGGTGGCTCCTTGTATGCTTTTAATTCGACGATTTGAGATAATAAGAGAACCGGATTTTTTACGATTGAAGTGGCTGTAAGCTAACCTCTTCTTTGGATTCCAATGAGATATCCCAAGCTCTGCGAAGGGGTCGTAAAATTTGAGCAACTTTCTTCACCATAAAGTATCAGGTACTTTGTCTTCAATCCAAGGTACATTCCCCAGGTTTATTGCCTGGACCATGGTGAGTGAAGTAGCGTATTTTTTCGCGCCATTTTCTAGATACTCGAGATCATGACAGACGAAATATTCCATTGGAATAGTTGTAGAACCGACAATGACTGCGGGTGTGAGAGGCTGTAATACTAGAGTCTGAATTCCGGAAGTCGTCACTTTCATGGCCTTCGCAAGATCATTGATGTGATATTCAGCCTCATTATTGCTGATCTTCATGGTGTCAAAGAAATTCACATCTGTGACTGACATTGTGAGAAGATCTAGAGTCATAGTGGGTTTCCCGTGAGTATACATAAGGAAAGCCGAAAAGTCGATTGGATTGTTGAGGAATTGAGAAAGCTCGATATCTGTTGCCGTAGAGAAAGGATGTTGTGGTGCTGCATTGGTAATCCATTGTTGCTCCTGTACACTCTCGTCTATGAAAAGAGATTCAGCAAAAGTCGGTTCTAGTATATTTAGATCTTTGACTTCCATGTCAGAGTAATGCTGATCCGTTGTAGAAGGTGGAGAGTGATGTATAGTAGAATCATCTTCATGCATAGACACTGTGGGTTCGTCTTCATGCATAAACACTAGAGGTTCGTCTTCATGCATAGGTTCTACATGTTCTATCTGAGAAACAGTAGTGGTAACCGGTTCATTGGACATACATGTGTCTTTAGTTTGAGATTCTCTGGAGATGAAGGTACCATGGAGGTTCTTTTGACGATTTTCTCTATTGCCATCATCACTGGTTAGTGATACGCATGGTGAATCCTCATTGCTGCTGTCAGTGGTTTCATCATCTCTTTCGTCTTCTTCTTGTTCACTCTCCGTTGGTTCTTCATACACATCCTTTGCTTTGGTTCCAGTAACACTTTCTTCTTCTTCCTCATCACCTTTCTCGGATTCCTCATCTTCACCCTGCTTTGACTCTTCGCCAGTTTTACCCGTATTCTCGCTCTTATCACCCTTTCCAGTACTATTCCCATTACTATTATCATCATCATCATCCTCATCCCCATCATCCTCATTTTTATCCTCATTATCATCGTTTTTACCATCATCTCCATCTTTATCCTCATTACCGTTACCCTCATTGTCTGCGTTTTCGACATCATCTTCATCTTCATTCTCAGACTCTTCATCGTCTTCAGGTTTATCTTCAATGATAGCCTTTTTGAGATATTGCAGAAGTTTGCGTTTTGTCTTCGTTGTCTCAGAACCCATATTGATCAATCGGGTTTCCAGCAATTGCATTAATTGAAGATCAGATAAACCTATGATGAATAGAGTTGGTAGCTCATGATCGACATATGACTTCACTTCACGTTGAATGATGTTGGTCATAGTATCATTAATGGAATCGATAAAAGCAGCATTTTCTTTGTCACGTTCGTCATTTTCCTTAAGAAACTTTTTATGCTGTCTTTTAAGTTTTGAGACGCTGTCGGATATCTCCTTGAGTGTAGACTCGTCACGTTGCTGTTCTTTGACGGCTTGTGTATCAGGATTAGTTATCCTTCCATTCAGCATTTCAATCTGTTTTGCCTGATCCTCCAATTGTTTTTGGAGGTGCTGAATTAGTGGATCATTGACCGAAAGAAATGGATTGGAGGTGGATGGTACTTGTTGTACTGTAGTTGATGGAGGAGGTGTAACTACAAGTGTTAGAGGGGTTGTGGATGATAAAAGTTGTTCGAGGATTGGTGGCGGTGTTGGTATAGTCACTTGGGCGGTAGTTGGTACTGATTGTTCAACGAGTTCAGGTGTGGGAGTTGGTGTGATGAAATTGGTGATTACCGAGGGGGTAAATGGTGGAATGGTAGTTGTTGTAATTGAGGCTATAGGTGTTGGGACAAAAATTTGATGTGGCAGAAACTCAAAAACGAAGAAAACATGAAGATTTTGTCTAAGCGTTGTCAAGAGCAATCTAAGCGTTGACAAGAGCAAATCCAAGGTTGACAAAGCAAGCATTGTCATGTACAATCCAAGCATTGTAATGTACAATGTAAGCATTGTTAGAAACGTAGACAAAGAAGCTTATGGAAGGTTCTATTTAGATAAACATGTAAGATATATTCTGCATAAGTTTATTTAAATAGAAGATTTACTTGTTTATTTGATTTTATCTCTTGTAAATAATCCTTACACTATAAAAGGAACTAAGGGTCTTAGGTTTTATTCATAACTTTCATACACAATGTAAACCTAAAGCGTGTGTCGACTAGGTGTGGGATTCAATGTACACACACCTAGTGGTTGTTTGTTATTAATATAATGAACAATCCATTTGTTTTAATTCATGTGTTTTGTGCCTAAACACCTTGTTAATGTGTCGTGTTCTAATTTCGCTTTGATTATTTAATCATATGAACATGATGCATTCCTAGTAGCTTAAAAGATCCAGAAACCAAGGTTTCCACAATTGGTATCAGAGCCTCGTGGCTCGTGATGCTAGGACCAACAAGGTGTTCGTGTATGGTAAAAAGAAGAAAAACCCGTCTAGGGTTTTTCTGGACGTTTTTGTGTGCGCAACAGTATTCAGAAGGTAATAACTTTTAATTGAACCGTTGGATCGTCACAAATTTTTTATGTGTGTTCTACATACATATATCTAAACATCCACCGGAGGGATTGTCAAGTTTTATCCCCAAGAAAAAGTTATTAAGCGTCAAAGTCAGCAGTGAGTAAATGTAGTTTTATGTGAACAGCCATATTCAAAACATGATCTCTCCTTCGTTAACCGTTGGATCATCGTGATTTTTGAACTGTAGATTCTTGGCACTTGTGTCTAGAATCTCACCAGAGGGATCTTCGATCTAAGCTCTTATGAAGGATTTATTGGAGGTCGAAGTTGGCTGCAAAGAAGGTATAAAGTTTTTGTTTTGACATAAAATTATAAATTAGGGTTTCCTTCAAACCCTAGCTCGATTCAAAGCAGAAAAGGGATGGTTGCAGAAGGTCGTTTAATTAGATGCAGCAAGAAAAGGGTTTTATAAACCCTAACACGACTGAAACTGTGATGTTTATATCAGTTCGTGATCAAGTTATTCAATGATATTATGGTTTTGTAATAAACCCTAGATCGGTTTCTACACAGTTTCAAGGCTGTGATAAAATCTCTTGCAGCAGATCGTAACAGAGATGTGAAGGCTGTGGTCCAAAAGGCTTCTTATACACGTAAGTTTTGGGATCTAAGTTAATATTGTTCAATATTAACTTGAGAAAAAGAAGTCGTAGAATTGTTCTCACATGGATATCACGTAACAAAAGATACATCAATGACGTGAAGGATTTAGTTCAAGTGATAAAAAGAGAATGAATTTTGTATTCACACGAAGAAAGCAAGGTAATTATTCGTTTAATAATATCATGCTTGATGGTGATGTGATAGATAACGTGAGAATGGAAGTTTTGTTCACACGGTTATTAACTTTGTGATATCATGTGTTCACAGATCAAGAAAGGTTGCATTCTGTGTTCACACGACCAAAAGGATCACACGTACTGTTTATAAGTATTTAAGAATTATATTTGATTCGTTTAAATATTCTTCTAAAATATTTTTGGATGTGATTATGATATGGCAAATTTCTAGGAGATACATGCGTTGGGTAATATTGCATCCAGTTATTCTTGGCAGAACATGTGGTTATTGGTTGCTACATTGTAGGATATATGGCAAAGTCAATAACGTGGGTTATATTATACGTGATTGTTGGATGTCTGCCTATTGTTTAGGAGTTTTCTTGAAAGACAGTTGTGAAGGACACGTGTTTACATTCAAATAGACATGGATCTTCACAAGAGTCTATATTTGGGATGGATATTATCACTAGGTGGCAACGATTATTCAGTTATACTATCATTAATATTTCGTAGCCACTGACAGATATAGACGCTGATAAGGTATGTACTTGACGCTGACAGAGAATGAAGTAAACGCTGACAAGCTTTGTTTGGACGCTGACAGAATAAGTCAAACGCTGACAGCATTGACAGTGTTGTCCGAGAAATGGTTAATCTGAACGTTGATAAGTATTGTCCGATATTGGACAATGCACATTCTAGATATATTGGATAAAGGAAGATCTCGGATGACACAAGGATTGCTGCTGTTGAGATAATTAGTACGTTTTGAGCACACAAAAAGAAGGAAATTACACACGAAGGTACATGGAATCTCCGTTTTAATTTAGAATATCATGTTGATATTTATGGCTCGGATATTTTTAAAAGGGATTAATGATCTTAAAGCAAGTTAGCAATTATTCGTGGGAATTTGATGGATATTTAAACTATGTAATCGTGATAGCCTTGCGAAAGAGTTATCCAATCTGTGATTTTACATATGGTATGAAGATGTTATTCTATTAAAATTCGTCATGAAGAGGTGTTGGCTTAAGGGGAAGAATTCTTATGGTAAGTTTGATGATTGAAGAAGATTTTCGCGAGTTTGTGTTCTATCATATCTTTAAAGATGGTGCCTAGTCAACATTATTCTTTAAAGGTAACTTGTTCATACTTACACGGTTGGTGATGAAGACTTGTCATAACACTTAAAGGAGTTACATTATCGTTCTCAGTGTCTCACAAAGGATGAGAATATTGACAAGAGATCAAGGTCTGCTTATACTTTAACGTTTTCATATAAGTTCGACGTCACATGGATAGTGCAAGACATGGAACACACGGTTGGGTTATTCTACTTCTAAATCAAGAATCCTTTATTTATTTTTCTTCAAGATCATTACATAGAGCTACATTTGGAGAATCTTCAAGATTGCATACGTTGTTTACTTCCCTGTTGATGTGACAAAAAGGGGAAGACATACATGCTACACTTGAGGGGAAGCAATTTGAAGATCATGTACAACTTACAAGAGATACACATAGAGTTTTGCCGATATCAACTAGGGGAAGATTGTTGGGACAAAAAGTTGATGTGGCAGAAACTCAAAAACGAAGAAAACATGAAGATTTTGTCTAAGCGTTGTCAAGAGCAATCTAAGCGTTGACAAGAGCAAATCCAAGGTTGACAAAGCAAGCATTGTCATGTACAATCCAAGCATTGTCATGTACAATGTAAGCATTGTTAGAAACGTAGACAAAGAAGCTTATGGAAGCTTCTATTTAGATAAACATGCAAGATATATTCTGCATAAGTTTATTTAAATAGAAGATTTACTTGTTTATTTGATTTTATCTCTTGTAAACCCTAATCCTTACACTATAAAAGGAACCAAGTGTCTTAGGTTTTATTCATAACTTTCATATACAATGTAAACCTAAAGCATGTGTCGACTAGGTGTGGGATTCAATGTACACACACCTAGTGGTTGTTTGTTATTAATATAATGAACAATCCATTTGTTTTAACTCATGTGTTTTGTGCCTAAACACCTTGTTAATGTGTCGTGTTCTAATTCCACTTTGATTATTTAATCATATGAACATGATGCATTCCTAGTAGCTTAAAAGATCCGGAAACCAAGGTTTCCATAATAGGAACGTCCACCATATTCTCATTCGTCGAGGGATCCGTATTCGTGACTTCAACGCCTTCCCCTTCAAGATTAAGATATTTCATTACATCATCAGAACCAGAAGTAGACTTACTTTGGATTTGAGTAAATCAAAGTGCAAGTTGTTGCCAGTAATGATGTGTTGATATTAACATCATGGTATAGTGCTTCTATTTATGTGTTGTCACTGCCACCACCCTCCTCACTATGCTCAAGACTTTCAAAGTTGAATGTACCAACTTCTTCATCATTGGGGTCTTCATAAAGGTTAGTGTCTAATAACTAGGTTTTAGTTAGAAAAATTGTTCGTTGATATCGATTCTAATCAAATTGACTACTGGTTAACAGTGCGACTCACTCGTCTTTTGGTGGAAACAATAGATTGGTCGTTGTAGTATAATTAAATTGCAAAACGTTAAAGTAAATGACAGTAATTAAAGCTAAAACTAATTAAAACGTAAACGGTGCAATATTAAAACTTTTTAAAAGTAAATGACGAGAATTCAAAACTTGACGAAAAATAAATTTGGCAATTAAATAAAATGCAAAACGTAGAGTCTATCGGAATGTATTAAGACAAATCTATCGGAATAACATGGAAGCATCAGAATATAGAACAAATGAAGCCATCAGAATAATGTATCGGAATCCCATCGGAATGTGTAAGCTGTCGGAATATGGCTGTCAAAAAATTGGCAGCATTCCGTCGTAATACAGCCTTAAGCCCCGTAGCAATCCATGATCGCAATGAGCGATCAGAATCTTGATCGGAATAAGGGGGAGTATCTCAATACCGATTGCAATGTAGAAACCCTTGTGGTTTTTGCGATCGTAACAAGCTGTCGGAATCCAAATACCTCTTTCCGATAGAATGAAATTCGCAATAAGCAAAAACCAATTAATCACTTTGACAATAAGCAAATACCAAAAATTTAATTAAAACAAGAATAAGTAAAATTAAACAAGCACGAATTTAAAAACCTTTTCAAAACACAAAATAAGCAAACAAAATAAGCAAACTTTAAGAAAGATAAAACTTTTAAGAAAATTTTAAAACAAATAAGCTAAATACAAAATAAGCCAATAAGATTGTCAAGCTTATAGCTTAATTCGTATAAAAGCCTAGATAGAAATAAAAAGATAAACTTTTTAATCAAATAAGCAATAAGATTAAGCAAAAGAATGCTTAATCCAGATTAATAATCAAAATCAAAAGCAAGAAAAGTAGAATAAGATGGAAAATAAAAAGCTTGATTAGAGGAAAACAAAGATTCAACAACAAAATTAAAAGACTTACTTGAATTAAAGGCAAGAAATTTAAGGTGAAAAATAAGGTAATTAAATTGACAATTAAGTAAATGACATGAAATTAAAGTTGCAAGTAATTAAAGGTGGAGAGACTAATTTGTCAAATTAGCTAACAAAACTAAAAAAACTGAAATGAAGTCTCTATTTATAGGGAGAAGGGAGGTTAGCATGTGTTGCTCCTTTCTTTCTTCTCTTGTCTTTTCGTCTTCTAAATTCTTCGACTTTTTCGACTTTGTCTCGGGATTAATTTAACTCGTCTTATAATTTCTTCATTATTTAGACTTGAGTTCTCCGACTTCAGTAAACTTCTGTCTTTAGACTTTTTCTTCGATAAATCTTCAGAATAGGCCTTGGACTTTCGTTCTTTTTGCACTCTTGATCTTTTTACTTTGTCTTTTGTCTTATTCTTCGATAAAATCTCGTGAAAGCCCGTGTTTTCTTCTCTTTTCACATTTTGATCCTAAATCACAACAAAAACACAAACCACGCATAATTCCGACATTTACGACATAAAATACACGTTTTGGCTTGGTTATTGTTATAATTAAGTGGTAAAAGGATAAGTGTTTTCACACTTATTAAATCCCCTACACTTGACCATTGCAATGTCCTCATGCAATGCATTAATTATAAAGCAAGTTTTATAATTTCCATCACAATCAATCCACATTGGCCTTTATTAAAGAGACAAAATATTTAAAGGAAGAAAACAAGCAAAAAGATCAAAAACTTACCTTAGGGTTTTGGAATGTCATGAATGATTATCACCCTCAAGTTTCACGTTCCCCATACCAAGCTTAAAAACGAGATCATTGTTATTATAAGTTAGCAAAGTATCACAAATTCATGTGGGCCAATTATTTACTTAGACTCCCTTATTCCTAGGTGTATCTCTTATATTTTATTGTTGTCTTGAATGATCACGAGGATGCATTGTTGACTTATTTCGATTGTTATTTAGGCTGAAAATAACGTAGGACGATTTAATCAATAGTTAGCTAAAGGAAAAAATCTTTTAAAACTGCTTCTCGGGACCTCATAAAGTTCATATCTTGGCATAACTCGCTTCACGATTTGAGACCTTTCTCGGACCGATATTTGGCAGCAACTTCATACTTCAAATAAATAATGGTCTTCTCTTCATAATAGGAATTTCTTCACTTGAACTTCTTGAGATTTTTCATATTTGGACCACGACTTCTTTATTTTTCTCCAATCTTTATTTGGGATTTTAATATACAACGATCCGCCTCCTTTTAGGACTTGGATCTATTTATCCTCATACCTTGTTAGGGCCTTTTTGGATAGACTTCTCCATGATCTTTAGGGGAGTATTTGCTTTTCGTCGTGTGTCTCGATCCTTCATATTGATTTTTGATAAATGATTCTTCACATCACTTGGGATCTTTAGAAACAAAATGTAGCCCTCATGCCTTATTAGGGCCTTTTCGGACTCGCCAATCTTCGCATCCCGCTTCTATAAGTTATGCCTTGGCTATGAACTCTAATTAATCCCGAGCAACTTTTAAACGATCTTGTGCTAGAAGCTAAGTAAATTTTCAAATCGTAAGACCTTATTTATTGCAATTATATATTAACAAGCGCTGGGAGAAAAAGCTCATAATTAACTCACATAAATTTATGAAAGAATACCAAACTTATAATTGACTCTATCATCTCTCGTTCTCCACAATTTAAAATTTCAAGGAATGAGACTCGTGGATGCTTAGCCTATTAAATCAAAGTTTTGGGTTTTCAAGTCATCTATAGGATCTTGCAAATTCTTAGACTTTTTCAAGTTTAGAATTCGCATTTTAAAGTTCCCTTGATAAACGACTTTCTAGGATCAGTTATAGGAACTTGCGAAAAGTTCTTGTTCATAACCCGTAAGAGTTAAGACTTTCGCGTTTTAAAGTTCCCTATATAAAAGCCTAGCAAAACTTGACTTAAACACGTTAAGGATACTAACTAGAGTAAACTTAGATAAGTAAACTCGGGTTGAGTCAAAAGATTCACAACGTTGAAAAATTAAAACCACTTTATTAAAATTTTATTCTAGCAAAGAAAGAAAATAACTATAACAAAGGAAAATACG
This sequence comes from Glebionis coronaria, assembly GCA_025667525.1. NCBI lineage: Eukaryota > Viridiplantae > Streptophyta > Magnoliopsida > Asterales > Asteraceae > Glebionis > Glebionis coronaria. The sequence continues at coordinate 416,732,236 of CM046878.1, read as the reverse complement.
ACTATACTACTAGGCCAAAATAGATCAAAAATTTTGAATAATGTCGAAAAATCAAATTTCCGGTTAAAATGAGGACAAATACATGGAAAAGCCCACGTAACTTCGATAGAAGTCCCCCTACACTTAATATAAACATTGTCCTCCATGTTTAAGCATGTGGAAGTAACCTCCCCTACACTTAGGACATTGTGCACTTTGTTTAAATCTTGCTAAGGAAAGGACAACTAAAGTGATTCCTATGTTAATATTGGAAAATATAAAATAGAGAATCAAAAGAGTTTGGATAAAACCGGGAAGACGGGTACACGGAATCACGGGTCGTCAAAAGTCATCAAGAATGGATCTTTGATAGCTCGAATCCCTGCACATAATAAGAAAGAAAACAACAAACACATACTAGGGTCTCCCCCTACACTTATTATAAAAACAAAAGAAAAAGGATAGATACTCGGGTTGCCTCCCGAGAAGCGCTTGTTTTTGTTAACCGAGTCGTGAGCCTGACTCGACCTTGATTAGCATGGGAAAAAGCTTGAAACACATCCATCAGGATCAAATACATGGTTTTCATCCAATAAGTAGCACAAGCTTAAGGCGAACAAGGCAAGCCAAAGAAGAGTAGGCAAGGTTCCCTTAAGTTGTTGAGCATGGTGGTAGCAAGGGTGATGAGGTGCAAGCATATCTCCATGGTTTCCAAAAATCTTTCCTTTTATTTCATCAGATGGATACTTAGATGGCTTAAAAATTGCAATACCGGGGTCGAACACCTTTTCCTTTAGGGGGAAATAACACTCAGGCTCAGTAGACCTTGAAGAAGATCCGCACATAAATCGCACAATCTCATCCTTAGAAAGGGAATAGAGAGGTGTCAAGACATAAGTACTGCGTATATCGGTGTCGTCCGGCTTCTTCTCCTTTGAAGCGGTTTTCTTCATATCCAAAGGAGGATAAAGAGCATCATCAAAGTCCAAAGGAGGATAATCACTCTCATTTGGGAAGTAAGTGTTGAGAAAAGTAGCAAAATCTTCCTTAAATGAGTAGTCATCCAAAGTAGGATCAAGCATTATTGGTGGAGGATCTTCATCAACAGTAGGAGTAAGGTCATCATGAGAAGAATCACTCGAGAGAGTATCAACATCATCAAAATCATCATAAGTTGGCATGTCTGGATACTCTGAAACAAAATTATCATAATCATCCTCATCGGAACTAGAATCATCATCATAGTCATCATAAATTGGAGGAGATTCATGAATTGGTGGAGGATCTAAATTGGAGAGAGAATCATCCACATCATCTTTGAACAGTGGATTATCATAGCAAGAATCGAAAAGAGGATTGTTGTAGACGACAAAATCATCAAGCACATTAATCATATTCGCTGATTCTCTTCCATTGGGTTTGGTTGTGATCTTCCCCATTTTAAATACTTGTGCATCATTCCCGACCCTTAAGATTAACTCACCTTCGGCAACATCGACTAACGCTTTTCCGGTTCGCAAGAATGGCTGACCAAGTATTAACGGAATACGAGGGTCTATTTCATAATCAACAACAACAACAAAGTCGACCGGAAAAGTGAAGGTGCCAACTTTAATAAACACATCTTCGGCAATACCAACGGGGTAAGCGAGAGTGCGATTTGCTAGCTCAAGAGTCATATTTGTTGGTGTAAGATCGGGTAATGATAGTGTTTTCCAAACACTTAAAGGCATCAGATTTATACTTGCCCCCAGATCGGCTAAGGCAGTAAATTCTTTGGTTTGGTTAAAAATGCAAGGCAAAACAAAACGACCGGGATCTCCAAGTTTCTCCGGAGGTTCTTTAAGAAGGATTGCAGAACAGTTTTCATTCAATCGAGTATTAATAAACTCGGCCATCTTCTCCTTCTTATTAAGCAATTACTTAAACATCTTAACGAATGCCGACATTTGGGCAAGAGCTTCAACAAGGCTAAGGGTGATGGTCACTCCCGAAATCTTCTTCAAAAAGTTCGACACTTGAATGTCATCCTTGGTGAGCAATTTGCCCTTGTCTAAGCGAGAAGGATAAGGAATGTTAGGTTTATAGGTGGAAGGTGGGGTTGGTGAAGGGTGTTTCTTGGGTACTTCTTCATGCATAGGTGGAGACGGTAATGGAGAACTAATACTAGGCGTGGGAGTAGGAGGGATAAATGGTGGTGGAGGAGGTGTAGATGGAGTAACTGGGGGAGGGACAGATGGTCCTACTAAGGTAGCTCCACTGCGTGTAGTAATAGCACTCACATTCGCTCTCGGGTTGGTGACGGTATTTGAAGGAAGAGAGCCCGAAGTAGAGGGTTGAGTACTTGGAAAGAAACTAGCCATCATATTCTTTAAATCATTCGTTTGATTGCTGAAGGAGGTTTGCATATCATGTCGAAGCTCAGATCTGATATCAATACCTTGCTTAGTGATATATCCTTTCAAGTTGATGATTTGGCTTTGAAGATTCTTAACTAGCTCTCCTTGGGTCTTCATGAAAGCTTCAACATCTTGATTAATGGGTGGTGTTTGTTAAGCGGGTGGGTGATAAGGATTAGAAGTTCGAGGTGGGATTGGGTTGCTTCTGTTGTAGTTGTTGAGGTTGTGGTTTTGAGGAGAAAAACCGGGTGAAAGAACGTTGTTAGAACGGTAACTTAGCAAGTTACGATCACCTTGAGGTCGGGCTTGGTAGTTTTCCGTTGAATAGTTACCATAAGACGCATACACGTTTTTTGGATTGTCATGAGTAGAAGGAAAATCAGTGTATGAATGAGGACCGCCGCAAGTCTCACAAGAAGTTGCTACAGCTTTAACTTGTTGTTGTTGATATATAGCCAAAAGTTGCGTATTCTTACTCATTTCGACCATTGCGCGGGTCAATTCGGTGATATCAGGGTTTGAAGAAGTAGAAAACACATTGACTCTCGAGTTTGATCTTGAAGATGCGGATGAATCCTAATTTTTATGATGAGTAGTCATGTTCTCTATAAGCTCTCTACACTCCTCGGGTCTTCTTTTCATAAATGTGCCACCGGCGGCTGCATTAATCTATCACGATCACGAAAAGTTAGACCGTTGTAGAAAGTATCAATTAGGGTAACGGGGAGCATGTTGTGGTTTGGACATCGATCGATCAAAACATTATATCGTTCCCAAGCATCAAAAAGTGATTCATCGGGTTCTTGAGTAAATCCACTAATTTGATTTCGAAGGCTCGTGACCATGGATGGTGGAAAGTAGCGCGACAAAAAACGTTGAGTCATCTCATCCCAAGTATGAATTGAATTCTTCGGAAGACGATCAAACAATTTTTCGGCATGGTGGGATAAGGTGTGTGGAAATAGGTGAAGGCGAAGAAAATCCATAGTAACCCCGGGCAACTTCATGCTTTGAGTAACGGTAATGAACTTGTCGAGGTGTTTGTTGGCATCATCATCCGGTAATCCGCGAAATGGACAAGTGTTCTGCACTTGTTGGATCATGTGATGCTTCAACGAAAACTCTGGAGCCGTGATTTGCATTGGCGCAATCGGTCCTCCTCGTCCATTCATCGTTGGTTGACAAAGCTCCTCCATTGTCCGAAGGTCGGGTGGGGGAACATTGTTGTTATTATTATTGTTGAGGTGCGGTGGGTTATTGTTGTTGTTCACACCAGCCATATCTAAATCTTCACGAGTCTCGGGCTCTGAATAAGATGAAGATCTAGTACGCATACACCTGCAAAAGCAAAAGAAAAAGATACCAAAGAAATAGACAATATATATGTACGTGTAAAAATAAAAATAAAAATCTTTTTGGATTTTTGAATTATTTTAATTTTTATGGATTTTAAAAATTTTTTAAGCAAGAAAAATAACGTTCACGAATGAACAGATCCCAAAATCCAACGCGTCTCTCATAGAAAACCGTTAATCTTCACAAAAAGAGCCGGCAACGGCGCCATTTAATAACTAGGTTTTAGTTAGAAAAATTGTTCGTTGAAATCGGTTCTAATCGAATTGACTACTGGTTAACAGTGCGACTCATTCGTCTTTTGGTGTAAACAATAGATTGGTCGTTGTAGTATAATTAAATCGTAAAACGTTAAAGTAAATGCCAGTAATTAAAGCTAAAACTAATTAAAACGTAAATGGTGCAATATTAAAACTTTTTAAAAGTAAATGACGAGAAATTAAAACTTGACGAAAAATAAATTTAACAATTAAATAAAAATGCAAAACGTAATTAAAGTAGGCTAAAAGCAAAACGAGAAAAACTGTCACTTTTTCTCTAAGGTGTATCTTCAATGATAGCCTTTTTGAGATATTGCAGAAGTTTGCGTTTTGTCTTCGTTGTCTCAGAACCCATATTGATCAATCGGGTTTCCAACAATTTCATTAATTGAAGATCAGATAAGCCTATGGTGAATAGAGTTTGTAGCTCTTGATCGACATATGACTTCACTTCACGTTGAATGATGTTGGTCATAGTATCATTAATGGAATCGATAAAAGCAGCATTTTCTTTGTCACAATTCATCATTTTCCATAAGAAACTTTTTATGCTGTCTTTTAAGTTTTGAGACGCTGTCGGATATCTCCTTGAGTGTAGACTCGTCACGTTGCTGTTCTCTGAGGGCTTGTGTATCAGGATTAGTTATCCTTCCATTCAGCATTTCAATCTGTTTTGCCTGATCCTCCAATTGTTTTTGGAGGTGTTGAATTAGTGGATCATTGACTGAAAGAAATGGATTGTAGGTGGATGGTACTTGTTGTACTATAGTTGATGGATGAGGTGTAACCACAAGTGTTAGAGGGGTTGTGGATGATAAAAGTTGTTCGAGGATTGGTGGCGGTGTTGGTATAGTCACTTGGGCGGTAGTTGGTACTGATTGTTCAACGAGTTCAGGTGTGGGAGTTGGTGTGATGACATTGGTGATTACAGAGGGGGGTAAATGGTGGAATGGTAGTTGTTGTAATTGAGGTTATAGGAACGTCCACCATATTCTCATTCATCGAGGGATCCATATTCGTGACTTCAGCGCCTTCCCCTTCAAGATTAAGATATTTCATTACATCATCAGAACCAGAAGTAGACTTACTTTGGATTTGAGTTGCTGGAATGAGAGTCGTATGAGCATCTTCAGAAATCAAAGTGCAATTTGTTGCCGGTAATGATGTGTTGATATTAACATCATGGTACAGTGCTTCTATTTCTGTGTTGTCACTGCCACCACCCTCCTCACTATGCTCAAGACTTTCAAAGTTGATTGTACCAACTTCTTCATCATTAGGGTCTTCATAAAGGTTAGTGTCTAATAACTAGGTTTTAGTTAGAAAAATTGTTCGTTGAAAACGGTTCTAATCGAATTGACTACTGGTTAACAGTGCGACTCATTCGTCTTTTGGTGGAAACAATAGACTGGTCGTTGTAGTATAATTAAATTGCAAAACGTTAAAGTAAATGACAGTAATTAAAGCTAAAACTAATTAAAACGTAAATGGTGCAATATTAAAACTTTTTAAAAGTAAATGACGAGAAATTAAAACTTGACGAAAAATAAATTTGACAATTTAATAAAAATGCAAAACGTAATTAAAGTAGGCTAAAAGCAAAACGAGAAAAACTGTCACTTTTTCTCTAAAAAAAAACTAGAAAAACACTTGGTAAAAATAGAGATTTCGGGAAGCGTGAAAAATTTGAAAACTTAAAACAATGCAAAATTAAAAATAAAACTAAGAAAAAATATTAAAAGAAAACAAATCCCAATCCGTCAGAATCTCGTCGGAATGCTTTCACCACAAAACCGTCAGAATACTTATCGGAATGTCTAAACCTAGAGTCTATCGGAATGTATTAAGACAAATCTATCGGAATAACATGGAAGCATCGGAATATAGAACAAATGAAGCCATCGGAATAATGTATTGGAATCCCATCGGAATGTGTAAGCTATCGGAAGATGGCTGTCAAAAATTTGGCAGCATTCCGTCGCAATACAGCCTTAAGCCCCGTCGCAATCCACGATCGCAATGAGTGATCAGAATCTTGATCGGAATAAGGGGGAGTATTGCAATACCGATCGCAATGTAGAAACCCTTGTGGTTTTTGCGATCGTAACAAGCTGTCAGAATCCAAATACCTCTTTCCGATAGAATGAAATTCGCAATAAGCAAAAACCAATTAAGCACTTTGACAATAAGAAAATACCAAAAATTTAATTAAAACAAGAATAACTAAAATCAAACAAGCACGAATTTAAAAACCTTTTCAAAACACAAAATAAGCAAACAAAATAAGCAAACTTTAAGAAAGATAAAACTTTTAAGAAAATTTTAAAACAAATAAGCTAAATACAAAATAAGCCAATAAGATTGTCAAGCTTATAGCTTAATTCGTATAAAAGCCTAGATAGAAATAAAAAGATAAACTTTTTAATCAAATAATCAATAAGATTAAGCAAAATAATGCTTAATCCGGATTAATAATCAAAATCAAAAGCAAGAAAAGTAGAATAAGATGGATAATAAAAAGCTTGATTAAAGGAAAACAAAGATTCAACAACAAAATTAAAAGACTTAATTGAATTAAAGGCAAGAAATTTAAGGTGCAAAACAAGGTAATTAAATTGACAATTAAGTAAATGACATGAAATTAAAGTTGCAAGTAATTAAAGGTGGAGAGACTAATTTGTCAAATTAGCTAACAAAACTAAAAAACTGAAATGAAGTCTCTATTTATAGGGAGAATGGAGGTTAGCATGTGTTGCTCCTTTCTTTCTTCTCTTGTCTTTTCGTCTTCTAAATTCTTCGACTTTTTCGACTTTGTCTCGGGATTAATTTAACTCGTCTTATAATTTCTTCATTAATTAGACTTGAGTTCTTCGACTTCAGTAAACTTCCGTCTTTAGACTTTTTCTTCGATAAATCTTCAGAATAGGCCTTGGACTTCCGTTCTTTTTGCACTCTTGATCTTTTGACTTTGTCTTTTGTCTTTTTCTTCGATAAAAGCCCGTGAAAGCCCGTGTTTTCTTTTCTTTTCACATTTTGATCCTAAATCACAACAAAAACACAAACCACGCATAATTCCGACATTTACGACATAAAATACACGTTTTGGCTTGGTTATTGTTATAATTAAGTGGTAAAAAGATAAGTGTTTTCACACTTATTAGTGTCCTCATCAGGGTTGCCAAATTCATCTAAGTCATCAGCTAGTGTGGAGCTTGAACCCTTGGATTTCGTGAAAGCCTCCTCTCCGCTTTGCCTAAGGGTGAGACGCAGCTGTTTGTCTTGAGAGATAGTTTCTTGAACTGTTTCATCTTCATCAACACGTTTTTCTTTACCTTTGTTTTTCTTTGGCTTCTTTGCCTTTTTTCTAGGCTCTTGCTCTTTGTCGTCAGTTTTGATCATCTCATCTTCTTCTTCGTCATCTTCATCATAGAGTTTCTCTATCCATTTGATTTTAACGTTGGATGAAGAAGTCTTTTGGCGCTTGGCTATCCGTTTCTTCTGTTTACCGGTTTGTTTATCAGAAGGAACGACATTTGCTCTTTTCATATGTGCTTCAATGTCCCTGGGCATCTTTTTGTATGGTTCACTCTCCTTAATACCTTCATTGATCAGTACATCGGGCACGAGAGCTGGACGTAGTGAGTACTTTGTAAATTGATTATCAACGGTCATATGTTCCATCACATAGTCTCTATCTTGGGTATGGTAGAAAAAATTCCCACGAGTATCAATGGCTGGGTCACTCTTCTAGAAATGATTGATTATAAGCTTTGTGAACCGTGTAAATGGAAGATGCGATGACTTCTTCTTGGTGCCAATAAATTGATAGCAGAATTCTTCCCAAAGTAGTAGTGTGTAATACACTTTAGCCCCAGTGTAGAGTCCCCAAAATACATGAGCCTGAGGGGGTCTCATTGTAAAACCCGCACGCTTTTACCATGAACAGTACATATACAATCGTACGTACATGATTAGAACTTTCCTTATTTAGCACGTGTACGTTTCACGAATAGGAATTACAAATATTACGTACGTGTTATTGCACGATAAGTATTTATTACGTATTAAGACACGATAATTATTATCAACAATAATTATAATCACGAACATGAAAATCATGAACGTAAATAATTACGAACCTATTATTATGTATTTACGTATATTTATTATGATTACGTATAAATATTTATTACGACACGAACGATAGATAATTAAATCACGTAAACACGACACGAGAACACGTAAATAATTAAAACACGGGAAAACAACAGGTTTCCCCTTTGGGGGCCCACATACCCACGAAATTAGGGACAAGAAAGGGGCCTAGCCCACTTATTTTCTTACTAAATAGAAAAGAAGGGAGTCATGTTTTCATTTTACAGAGAATTATAAAAAAAACAAAAACCCTAGCCTCCTCCTTCTCCCTTTGTTGCCGCCAAATGCAAACACCACCAAGGGGGTGTTTGTTGATCTTGGTAGATCGAATTTATTGCAAGGATGTTCGTGTTAGTAAATTCCTTTTGATCCATGAATCAGTAATCTTCTTAAACCTTTTCTTTCAATTATTTATTATATTTAAGAACATGAAATCATGGGTTATTAAAACAAGTTAATTAACACTTAGATCTAATCAAGGGATATTAAAATACATGGTTTAAGGGGGTGTTTGGTTCGGCTATGGGTAGAACCGAGATCCAAGGGCTCTCGGTGGTTGTTTGATCACCACCAACCGAGACCACAAGGTCTCGGTTTGGTTTTGTGGTTCGGCCGAGAGGACCAAGGGACCCCGACGCATGTCGGGGTTATCCTTGGTGGTTTAGGGAGTCTCGGTTGGAACACCACACACACCACCGGTGTGGGCCGGTGTTGGTTTTTCCATGGTTAAGGGTTGTAGGCCGGTTTACGAGTTTACGGGTTACGGGTCCGGTTCATGACATGTTTAGTTTAAAACACGGGTTCGGTTCACGGGTTCTTTTTCAATGTTAATTATTATTTTACAAGTTAAATAATTACAAGGTAAATTAAATTAATTTGTCATGTTATTTAATTAATTTAATTACAACATGACTTAGGTTATTATTATTATTAATAATACATAGATTTTAACCTAAGTATTTATTATTAAGTTAGACTATATAATTAATTATTAAACATGACTTATAATAAATTAATTTTCATGTCTTAGGTTATATTAATAATAAATATTAATACATGTTTTAACCTAAGTATTATTACCTTTTTATCTAATTAAATCATGTTATATTTAATTAAATCTTATAACCTATAGTTTATTTAATTTACAAGTAATAATTAATAAACTATACTATATATCACATGACTTAGAATATTAATCAGTAAAACTTAAGCTTATATATTATTAGCTTAATAATTCAGCTTATTTCTAATTATGGAAACTTTCTATTTTTAGAAACTTATTTAATTATGGCAGCTAATCTATTTCTGGAAACTTCCTATTTTTAGAAACTTATTTAATTAAGGCAGCTAATCTATTTATGGAAACTTTCTATTTTTAGAAACTTATTTAATTAAGGCAGCTAATCTATTTATGGAAACTTTCTATTTTTGGAAACTTTCTATTTTTGGAAACTTTCTATTTTTGGAAACTTTCTATTTTAGGAAACCTGCTATTTTTAGAAAGTTACTTATTATTATACAACAAGTATAATAATACAAGAAATACAAGTAATACTTAATCAGAATAGACAGAATATACGATAAATGCAGTATAAAGCTTAAATCAGTCAAACATGACATGAACATATAAAACAAGCTAAGTCATGATATAAAACCAGTTACGTACTCAATAATCAGATACATATACGTATATTATTATGTAGCATTAGTGATACCAAAGTAGGAATCTCTTCCGTTCGTCTTCATCGTTCACTGGACACAAGGTACGGATTCTCTGTCCTTTCAGTATGGACATTCTTCCTTATTAGGATTTCCCGTATGCAACCAACTGTTTTCCCCAGTATATGTTTTATATGTTTTTGAATTGCTTATGTTTAATTAGAATACCTAAAGCCATATACATGCATGACCAGTTTCACCTAGTTATGGAGGTACCATAACCATAACACTTGAGGCACTAGTGTTACGACTTCACCACGGCGGAGTGATAGCTCGTGGCATCCCTTTCAACTTTTGGCCATATTATTATTATCAGGTGGGGCGTATGGGTGCATCCTAGTTTACATGTTTTCAGCAGATTATTCAGTGTGAATGTGGTGTGTGCCTTGCATCCTTCACAAGGAGCTGATCCCTCCTACCAAACAGTTATATTAATTAGAGGCAGCCCCTTTAATTGCATGACGAGGTCACCCCTCCAAGTATTCATGCACGTTGATAATTCTTGACATATATTGGCTAATGGTAAACATGTTAAACAGTTTTTACAAGATAAACGTAAGGCTTTTCAAACTATAAAACCAGTTTTATGAACATGTTACAGGTTTTCCAGGACTTATACATTTCCGCTGCTATTAGTTTTATTTATGTTTCAGGCATTCATACTATGTCGTATATCCGTGCACTGAGCGTTATGCTTAACCGTTACTTTCCTTTCCATGTCCCAAAACGGCAGGTACCTAAAGTTGAACTGGAGCATTTAGAGGACACGCATAGGATGGGAGCTACCTTAGACTTCTTCTCCTCATGCCTTCATATATTTATGCTTGTTTAGTCTTCCTTTTGTTCATTTACTTTATTTATGTTTTGGGCTTATGTTTGGGAACCGATGTTTGATTCTAGTTTTCCCTATGGTCATGTATGTTTACTACATATTACCTTGCATGCTTTAATGACACGCCATAATCACGCGTGACATTCCATTTATCAAAATGAGGTGTTACAATTATGGTATCAGAGACAAGGCTTTGACCTGTAGGCTCTAAAACTTGACCTGTGACTAGTGGGTAGTCACCAGGAGCTTCCTAAGCCAACGTTTGTTCTTCCACGTATTGATGTGTTCAGCGCATTGTTGTTTTAACCATGATGTTTTCAGCACCTTGATGTTTTAACCTTGATGTTTTCATCGATATTTTTTTACTAATTTGGATGGACAACCGTCATTCATATTTAGTTATGTGTTATTGTTTCATGCATGATATTCCTCGTGAACTATGGCTATGTGGACTGAACCCCAGTAGTTCATAATTAGCCACATAAAATTTTTTTTTCTGATAAGTTTTGACAGATGATTTTTACTTATTTATGTTTCATGTATCATTGTTGCAGGAATTTTGACTAAGTAGTGGTTGGTACAGGACTGGCCCTATTTAGTCGCATGTGCTTTTACCGAAACTTTTAACTTTGGGACTGACCCATAGGCGTCCCCTCGCCATGTCTTTGTTTTGAGACCGACCTATAGGCGTCCCCTCGCGCATATAAAGGTTTTTATAAACTGCATCATGTATTCATGCACCATAAAATTTTTCTCATGATTTATAAGCATACATTTGTTTTCATGTCCCGTCATAAGTTACTATGTTTCTATGTCAAGTATGTTTTCATACAGTCATGGTTAACTTCAGTCTCATGCTGATTATGTTATATACTCCTTCATGTTAAGTTGTTTCATGTTCCTTCATGATGACTTCGTCTTCACGTGATTATGTCTTACGTCTCTTTTGTTGTTTATGCTTGCATGCAAGACACTGTTGGAATTTATTTAAATCCTGCTTTCATGATAGTCATGGTCGGTTTTCATTAATCATGCTTTCAGGAAAATCATTGTTGAAATTCGTTTAACCACACGCTAGCATTTCTCCATGCAACCAGAATAAGGTATATACTGGCATTGCCAGGTTATCATGATGGTCTTTCTAACCGTTTAACTGATTATATTTCCTTTAAAACCATGAAAAATGATCGACCCCATACCGATCATTTCATGTGCATTACGTTTGTACTCCATGTACCGTATTCCATGTGTATTACACGTACCTTAATCCATGTGTATTTCACTTGCAATACTTCACGAGTATTCGCTAGTCGATTTTGAATCATCTCAGGCGTATGTTCACTTGCTGATGTTCTACAAGATTGCTGATGCCACTCATAACTTGGAAATGTTACTAAAGGTTGATGCTGTTGATGTTTGGAGACGCTACGAGATGCGGATGCTGTTCAAAACCTGGAGATCCTACAAGACGAAGACAAAGGCGTCAGAGCAAAGCAATTGGACGAGAAGATGCTTCACCATCAGACGATTTTCATCAATCATTGTCCCTAATTCTTAATTACATGTCATACGTCATTCAGTTTTCGTTTCAGTCATATGAGTGCAAACCGGTACCAGCCAGCCACTCAGCTGAATAGTTACATGAATCACAGTCATGGGAATGACCGTCATGGAACTGACAGACAAGACGATAGTAACCACTACTATGACAGTAACTATCCTAGTAATCGCAACCGAAGCTCCGACCGCGGACGTGATCAGAAATACAAAAGATCAATGGTCCAACCGATCCGCCAATTTTGGCATAATAACCTAATATTTGTAGTTCTATTTGTTTCACATCTCGAGACACATGTCAAGACATCAGTCAAGACACATGTCTCACGTATACTTTCTGAAGACACATGTCAAGACGCCAGTCAAGACACATGTCATGCTTACATTTCCCAAGACACGAGTCAAGACACATGACTCACGTCCAATTATGGAACATCTCTAAGAAATTCAGGGTACCCTCCAAAGGGTATATCCATTTTGTTGTGCCATGTATTAATCAGGCCACAAGAATTTCAGTACCATCACCGGCGTATCAATAAGATCTGTCACGATTGCTCGATGACACTTCATCTCTTGCACCCATATTTCATATATTCATGACCATAGAGGACGCCATTCGTATTCCCCAGGTATACGAATGTTTTCTTCAGTCTAATGATAAGATCCAAGCTGCTAACGCATTACCTCGGATAGATGCGAGTTGAATTTCATCCTAATTATAGACTACGAACAACACACCATGCTACCACTCACGATTTTGTACAGTAATGTTCAGGCTCCTAAATATATTCAGCATGATTTTTCCAACAAGAAAATCTGTACAAATTATTTATGCTTTACAAGCACGTGCGTTGTTAGCTATGACTGCTAAATATTCTATCTGTCAGTTAAGACACGACCACTTAAGTCCTTTTACACATAACCAGCTGGGTTATACCAAAATCTTACCATACATTCTAGAAGAACCTTCAAGGAGAAGGACGGTACCATGAGATTATGTGTCTACTACCTGTCGATTTAAGCAAATCACCATTCATAATCGTTATTCTCCATGACGTATTGACGACATGTCCAACCAATTTAAAGGTGTCAAACACTTTTCCAAGATCGGATTCATGATCATGCCGCCAACAGCGACGAGTGGAAGAGCAGGACATTTCCATAACTTCTATTCGTACACGTCTCGGTCATGCTAGATTCATGATTTTGTATTAGTCTCATAAATGATCCAGCAACATTATGGACTTAATAAATTGATTTTCCATGAATACATAAACAAATTCATCAGTGTTTTCATCTATGACAACCTAACCTTCTCTAAAGTCTAGAGAAGAGCAGGAAGACCATGTTTGCACTATGTTGCAAATTCTACGACAAGAGAAATTTCACCCTGAAATTTTCCAATCTAAATTCTGTTTGATTACAGTGACACGCTGAATCACATGGATTCACACGGTTAATCTTACCATGACTCAGCTTATGCGCAAAGGTGAGAACCCTACACTTCTTTAGATGTTCCCGAAAATCCTACGCTAAAAGAAGTCTAATTTTCAGACTCATAGTTCCACAAATTTCTATCTATCAAGTTTCTACGAAGCAAGATATAGTTACGTTCATATCTAAGTACTTGACATGCCAACAGGCTAAGATAGAACACTAACTGACTGGGATGTTTATCCACCGTCGGAATTGTGACCAGAAATGGGACAAGATCTCCATGGATTTTGGTTACCAGATTAACGCAAATTCAGAAGAAGCATGGTGTTATCTGGGTTATTGTCAACCGTTTGACCAAGTCTATAGAATCCTTACATCCGCAAGGATTTCAGAACCAGCAGATTGATCGGACCTGTTCCAGCCAGGGTTCATCCGATCACTTGGCAATCCCTCAGCTATCGGGTCAGGCAAAGGTTCGCATATGTGCTCCTTATTTACGTTCACGTTCTTGTTCAAATTTCACGACTTGCTTTCACGCTCACGTTCATGACACTATTCACGTTCATGATTGTATCTTGGCTTACGATCTTACGTTCATTTTCGTTCTGGGAAGTTTTGCTAGAACTCGAGAGACCAGACTCAAGTTTAGTATAACTCCCTATCCTCAGACAGACGTTTCACGTCACATTCCAAGTCTCAACTTATAGTGTTTGGCGTTACCGCAGTTGTATTCCATGTTCACGATATGTTTCACATGTCATGTTCATTCCACGTTCCTCATATCACGTTCGCAATGTGTTACACGTATCATTCATCACGATATGTTTGCTCATATTACACTCACCATATCTCCACGTATCACGTTCAAAATTTTTCACGTATCACATTCAAAATTTTCACGTACTATGTTTCAATAAGTCTTGCGCATCATTGCTAATTATCAGTTAGGTTAGATTATTTTTTATCGTCATGTTTCTGTTCCCCTTGCGTGTTAATTCTTATTCCCTCGATCAAATTCAGGGGATCTATCTTACGTTGATAACCATGAACTTTTAAGTATGTTCAAGTCAAGGTCAGGAGGACCAAGATTTATTAATTGTGTCAAGATCTTGTGAAGGAACCGTTCCAAGAGGGAAGCCACTTGGAGACGGACAAGTTCATCCGGACTTCTTATCCGTTTTTCTCTTATTAATTAGATATGTCCTTTCAGTCACGTCACGTTCCATGTCCTTTCAAGACATGTCACATTCCATGTTCCTTATACCATGTCACCTGCACGTCCATGTTCCTTATACCACTTATTTTTTTTACTAAATAGAAAAGAAGGGAGTCATGTTTTCATTTTACAGAGAATTAGAAAAAAAAAACAAAAACCCTAGCCTCCTCCTTCTCCCTTTGTTGCCGCCACATACAAACACCACCACGGGGGTGTTTGTTGATCTTGGTAGATCCAATTTATTGCAAGGATGTTCGTGTTAGTAAATTCCTTTTGATCCATGAATCAGTAATCTTCTTAAACCTTTTCTTTCAATTATTTATTAGATTTAAAAACATGAAATCATGGGTTATTAAAACAAGTTAATTAACACTTAGATCTAATCAAGGGATATTAAAATAAATGGTTTAAGGGGGTGTTTGGTTCGGCTATGGGTAGAACCAAGATCCAAGGGCTCTCGGTGGTTGTTTGATCACCACCAACCGAGACCACAAGGTCTCGGTTTGGTTTTGTGGTTCGGCCGAGAGGACCAAGGGACCCCGACGCATGTCGGGGTTATCCTTGGTGGTTTAGGGAGTCTCGGTTGGAACACCACACACACCACCGGTGTGGGCCGGTGGTGGTTTTGCCATGGTTAAGGGTTGTAGGCCGGTTTACGGGTTTACGGGTCCGGTTCATGACATGTTTAGTTTAAAACACGGGTTCGGTTCACGGGTTCTTTTTCAAGGTTAATTATTATTTTTACAAGTTAAAAAATTACAAGGTAAATTAAATTAATTTATCATGTTATTTAATTAATTTAATTACAACTAGGTTATTATTATTATTAATAATACATGGATTTTAACCTAAGTATTTATTATTAAGTTAGACTATATAATTAATTATTAAACATGACTTATAATTAATTAATTTTCATGACTTAGGTTATATTAATAATAAATATTAATACATGTTTTAACCTAAGTATTATTACCTTTTTATTTAATTAAATCATGTTATATTTAATTAAATCTTATAACCTATAGTTTATTTAATTTACAAGTAATAATTAATAAACTATACTATATATCACATGACTTAGAATATTAATCAGTAAAACTTAAGCTTATATATTATTAGCTTAATAATCCAGCTTATTTCTAATTATGGAAACTTTATATTTTTAGAAACTTATTTAATTAAGGCAACTAATCTCTTTATGGAAACTTCCTTTTTTAGAAACTTATTTAATTAAGGCAGCTAATCTATTTATGGAAACTTTCTATTTTTAGAAACTTATTTAATTAAGGCAGCTAATCTATTTATGTAAACTTTCTATTTTTGGAAACAATCTATTTTTGGAAACTTTCTATTTTTGGAAACTTTCTATATTTGGAAACTTTCTATTTTAGGAAACCTGCTATTTTTAGAAAGTTACTTATTATTACACAACAAGTATAATAATACAAGAAATACAAGTAATACTTAATCAGAATAGACAGAATACACGATAAACGTAGTATAAAGCTTAAATCAGTCAAACATGACATGAACATATAAAACAAGCTAAGTCATGATATACAACCAGTTACGTACTCAGTAATTAGATACTTATACCTATATTATTTATGTAGCATTAGTAATACCGAAGTAGGACTCTCTTCCGTTCGTCTTCTTCGTTCACTGGACACAAGGTACGGATTCTCCGTCCTTTAAGTATGGACATTCTTCCTTATTAGGATTTCCCGTATGCAGCCAACTGTTTTTCCCAGTATATGTTTTATATGTTTTTGAATTGCTTATGTTTATTAGAATACCTAAAGCCATATACATGAATGACCAGTTTCACCTAGTTATGGAGGTACCATAACCATAACACTGGAGGCACTAGTGTTATGACTTCACCACGGCGGAGTGATAGCTCGTGGCGTCCCTTTCAGCTTTTGGCCATATTATTATTATCAGGTGGAGCGTATGGGTGCATCCTAGTTTACATGTTTTCAGTAGATTATTCAGTGTGAATGTGGTGTGTGCCTTGCATCCTTCACAAGGAGCTGATCCCTCCTACCCAAACAGTTATATTAATTAGAGGCAGCCCCTCTAATTGCATGACGAGGTCACCCCTCTAAGTATTCATGCACGTTGATAATGCATGACCTATATTGGCTAATGGTAAACATGTTAAACAGTTTTTACAAGATAAACGTAAGGCTTTTCAAACTATAAAACCAGTTTTATGAACATGTTCCAGGTTTTCCTGGACTTATACATTTTCTTCTGCTATTAGTCTTATTTATGTTTCAGCCATTCATACTATGTCGTATATCCGTGCACTGAGCGTTATGCTCAGCCGTTACATTCCGTTCCATGTCCCAAAACGATAGGTACCTAAAGTTGAACTCGAGCATTTGGACGACACGCATAGGATGAGAGATACCTTAGACTTCTTCTCCTCATGCCTTCATATATTTATGCTTGTTTAGTCTTCTTTTTGTTCATTTACGTTATTTATGTTTTGGGCTTATGTTTGGGAACCGATTTTTGATTCCAGTTTTCCCTATGGTCATGTATGTTTATTACATGTTACCTTGCATGCTTTGATGATACGCCATAATCACGCGTGACATTCCATTTATCAAAATAGGGTGTTCCACTCATTGTGTCTGATCCACGAGCCTTTTAAGTGAGGCACTTGATGATGATAGTGAAAATTTCTTTCCATAGTTGCCCGATGTGTGACGTGGTAAACTGAGATAAATTAAGAATTTCACCCTCATAGTTCAGATCACGAATTACTCTAAGTACTTCAGTTGTATCTGGGTTAGGCACATACTTTTCTCCTTTTGCTAACCTAGGGAACTTGAACAATTGCCTAAAGTGACTAAAATCAAGCATCATTTTCTTGTTGTTGAGCATGAAGGTGATATTCTTCTTTGATAGTTGTATGGCCTGTGAGATTGACGTTGTTGCCTAAAACTCATGCAAATAGACTTCAGGAACTGATGTTGTAGCTCGTAAGGCATCCTTTATCGGTGACATGTCCAGGATATCCATTGCGACTTTGAAGGCTGCAAGAGATGGATCAAAGTCGTCTTTCAGACGAGAATTGTTCTCTGTAGGTGGAAGCCGGGTACTAAGTGGAACAAGTGCAAGATCAAGTTGTAGTTGTTGTTCTTCAGTGATCGACATTTTCTTGTTTAAATAACCAACACATGCAAATGATAGATAAACATTTATATATCATACATTATGAAGTTATTTTGAATGGAGAAGCAAGTCAAGTCACATAACTTTGCATGATGACGTTATCTACGAATAAATCCTAACTCATTTTATATTTGTGATATCAAATGTTGTCGGATTAATTTTAGAAACACATACATTATGTTATTTTTAAGAAAAAACAACACTTAGAAATTTTTGTATATAGTAACTTTTAATCTAGCAATGTGTCTATAAGTTTGACCTATCTCAATATTAAGAAACCATCGCAATCTTAAGGTCCATCAGAATACTAAATCCATCGCAATCCTAAGTCCATCAGAATACGAAGTCCATCGCAATCCTAAAGTCCATCGGAATATGCATCGCAATGTTCTATCGGAATATGCATCGCAATGTTCCATCAGAATATGCATCGCAGTCTTCCATCGGAATATGCATCGCAATGTTCCATCAGAATATGCAAAGCAATGTTCCATCGGAATATGCATCGCAATGTTCCATCAGAATATGCCATCGCAATAAATGCATCGTAATGATCCATCGCAATGAGCCATCGAAATGACTCATCGCAAGTACCCATTGCAATCAGCCATCAGAATGATCATCAGAATATGGCCATCGCAAAGAGGGATCAGAATATGCATCGTAATATGGGGCGAGTATTACGGAGTAACTTTTGTTCGTTCGATTTACGGGACTTAGGCTTTGTTTGGAGCAAAACTGTTCAAGACGTATGTTTATCCATGCTAGAAAAGCAATTCCCTTCATCAATGTAGACAAAAAAGCAAATCGAAACCCTAATCTGAATATAACTGAGACCTAGGTATCGTTTGTAATGATAAGCAAGTGATAAAGAAGAAACATGTATGTGATGAGTACCTAGATTATGTAGCAGATTTAGCACACAAACAAATCTTGGAGATCGTTTAACAATGGTGGCAAAGGGTTTGGATTGTGTGTGTGTTGCGATAAGAAAGAAGTAACAGGGGTGGGGGGTGGGGGTATTGACTTTGGTCAATTTCAAACCATTTTGTAAAAAACAAGTGAACAACACCTCTTTACCTGAATTCTCTTAATTTGTTAACACGTACACACCACAAACGTTTCTATAATTATGACATAAGGCATGTGAGATATAACCTAAGGCCAAATCAATTTCCTCGCAAGGCACACATAGCACATAAAGATGACGATTATCGTTTTGTATTTTCTGAAAATACAGTTTGGAGACCAATTCAATTCCAAAATGATTTGATATTTGCTCCCCCTTAAACACTGACTCGGTTTCTATTTAAATATCTGTAGTCATTGTTTAAAGAGACACATATCCATGAAGACATTTTCCGTTTAGTGATTTTATGAAACGATTCTGGTGGCAATAAGATTTCTCTTATTTTAACAAAATAAGTGCACTGAGGCGGACACTAATTTGTGTTAGAGCAAGTTATAAAGTAAACTTGATCCCTTACAAGGTTTTAAAGTAAACCTTGCCCGAGAAAATTAATTCCCGTTGTGAGCCAACGTTTCCAAAAGAAATACGTGACTTTAACGCGAAAAGCGGGTTGTAGTCAGAAATAACAACAAGCCATATGGGCATGTTTTAAAATATGTACAAATTTTATACGGACTCTACTTATGACGCCGTGTCAATTTTAATATTTATAAGGCCGTAAATATTACCGTACAAAAAGACATGCCCGATTTAAAATGAAAAATATTTTTGGATTTTCTTGATTTTATATTTTTTATGGTTTTTGTAGGTTTTATATTTTTGTAATTTTCTTTTGGAAGTTTATATATATACGATAATATACAAGATCACGATAAAAGGATACTCTAGAATAGTTTACCACCACTATTCTACAGATTCTTCTGCCAACTCTTTAAGAGTCTCCGGTGAAAATGATTTCATGCCCAGCTTTTCGATCAAAAACTCGATACGTCCTCGATCTAAGGCCTCTGTGAATATATCCGCCAGCTGATACTCAGTGTTAACAAAATACAGCTCGATTACTCCATTTTCCACTTACTCTTTGATAAAGTGGTAGCGTATGTCAATATGCTTCGCTCGGGAGTGTTGAACGTAGTTGTAGCAAAGGGCCATGGCGCTTTTCTTATCACAGTACATCGGAATTTTATTGAATCCAAGACCGTAGTCAGTTAATTGTAATCTCATATATAGAACTTGAGCACAACAACCGGACATGGCAATGTATTCAGCCTCTGTACTTGATATCGCAACGCTTTTCTGCCTTTTGGATGCCAAACTAATCAGTCTATCTCCAAGAAGTTGCACACTGCCAGAAGTGCTACGTCTAGTATCTTGACACCCAGCATAATCCGCATATGCATATGATATTAGTACATTAGAGGAATCCTTCGGATACCACAGACCACGATGAAGTGTTCCTTAAGATACCGAAGGATCCTTTTCACAACATGTAAGTGCTTTTCGGTAGGCTGAGCCTGATACCGGGCATACATGCATATAGCAAACTGCAAATCAAGCATGCTAGCAGTCAGATAGAGAAGGGTGCCGATCATTCCACGGTAAAGTTTAGGATCGACAACAATACCATACCTATCCTCATCTAACTTGGATCTCTCCACCATTGGAGTATCCACGGGGTCACAGTTTTCAAATTGATACTTTTTCAAAGATTCAAGAGCATATTTGGATTGATTAATGAAGATGCCTCTGGGATTTTGAGAAATTTGCAATCCTAAGAAAAAGGAAAATTTTCCCATCATCAACATCTTAAAACATGTGGACAAGATTTTCTCAAAATGGTCAGACAGTTTTTGATTAGTGGCAGCAAATATTATATCGTCAACATAAATTTGCACCAGTATCATGTCATTGTCCTCCTTGAGAATCAACAATGTTGGGTCTACTTTGCCTTTGGAGAAGCCTTTCGAGATGAGATAAGACGATAGGAGATCGTACCACGCGCGTGGAGCTTGTTTCAACCCATAAAGAGCCTTCTTGAGCTTGTACACGTGATTAGGATACTCCGAATTGACGAATCCATTCGGCTGGCTTACCTAGACATCTTCCCTTAATTCACCATTGAGAAATGCCGTCTTAACATCCATTGGTAGACGATTAATAAGTGTGAAAACACTTATCCTTTTACCACTTATTTCCAATAATAACAAGACCAAAACGTGTATTTTATGTCGTAAAAGTCGGAATTATGCGTGGTTTGTGTTTTTATTGTGTTTTAGGACCAAATGATGAAAAAGGAAGAAAACCCGGGCTTTCACGGGCTTTTATCGAAGAAACAAGAAAAGACGAAGTCAAAAGATCAAGAGTGCAAAAAGAACGGAAGTCCAAGGCCTATTCTGAAGATTTATCGAAGAAAAAGTCTAAAGACGGAAGTTTAATGAAGTCGAAGAACTCAAGTCTAATAGAAGAAGAAAATTACAAGACAAGTTCAATATACATCGACAAATCCCGAGACGACGTCGAGAAAGATAAAGGATTTAAATCGAGTCGAGAAGGAAGAAAGAAAGAAGAGGCAACACATGCACACCTTCCCATTTTCCCTATAAATACCCTCCTAATACACATTAGGAGGGTAGGTTAGTTTTTAATAGTTAGTTTCATTTTTCATTTTTCTTTCTAGTTTTAGAGAGAGAAAGTTCTAAACTTTCTCTCACTAAGTTTTCATCTTTTCTTTCTTTCAAGATTAAGCCTTTTGTATTTTGGATTCCATTAATCAAGTTCAAGTTAAGCTTTTTGTTCATTAATCTCTTTCTACCTTTCTTGATTTTAGTTTACTTTTGGTGCGAAATATATTTGATCCGTGTTGATCTTGATGTTTTTGTGCTTAAAAAGTTAATCTTTTTATTCCTACATAAGCTTTCAAACGATTAAGCTTTAAGATCTTTGTGCTTATTGGCTTATTTGTGTGTTTAGCTTAATTACTTTCAAAAGTTTTCTTAAAAAGTTTCATCTTTTTATGGTTTGATTTTAAAGATTGCTTATTTTAAGATTGGATAAGTTGTTATTCAGTCTTATTTAGACCTTTTTATTAATTCGATCGAGTTTTGGTTTGAGCTTATTCCTAATAGCTTAAAACTTAGCTTATTTTCGAGTAGATACCATCGGAAAGGGTAAACCCCTTTCCGATTGAACATTCCGACCACTACCTCCTTATTCCGATCGTTTGATCGGAAAAGGGTTTTGGCACTTTCCGATTGTGGAGGTTTTTGTGACATTTCAATTAGACGTATTCGTTAGTTATTCCGATTGTGACCTTTTTAACCTATTCCGATTGTGGAGTTTTTTGGATATTCTGATTGGCTTTGTTTTCCAACATTCCGATTGGGCTTTATTCCGGCAACAGGATTCCGATAGCTCCTTATTCCCATATTCCGATTGCCTTCTTATTTCGTATTCCTATCAGACTTTCCGACCAACATTCCGATCCGATTCAGATTTGGCATTCTGATTGGATGAGTTTCTTGTTTTTACAAAGTTTCCAAGTTTTAGATTTATTAGGTGTTCAAGTGTTTTTCTAATTTTGTCTTTAAAGTTTTTAGCATTTATTTTTAACCCGACCTTTTAGTTTAATCTTTAAAACTTTTGTTTTACTCAACGACATTCACATTTATTTGCTTTTAGTTTAAAATAGATAATCAACCAAACCATTTATTATTCCACCAAGAACAATTGAGTCGCACTTTGAACCAGTAGTCAATTCGAAAAGATCGGGAACAACGAACTCTCATACTTGGGGTAAAAGCCATGTATTAACGATCATATTCATGTGAGCAGCATAAGCAAGGAATAGTCTAATCGCCTCCAATGGTGCAACATGAGCAAA
The DNA here is from genome assembly GCA_025667525.1 of Glebionis coronaria. Lineage (NCBI taxonomy): Eukaryota > Viridiplantae > Streptophyta > Magnoliopsida > Asterales > Asteraceae > Glebionis > Glebionis coronaria. Next base: position 416,709,290 of record CM046878.1, on the reverse strand, counting down.
GGATTCTTCAAAGTCAATACCTAAAGCTTGTTTGTATCCTCGAGCAACCAATCTAGCTTTGTTCTTTAACACTCCACCTAATTCATCGAGTTTCACCTTATATACCCACAACAATGTAAGGATGTCAACGTTGTTGGGTACAGGAACTAATTCCCATACTTTAAGGCGTTGAAATTTATGAAGTTCCTCTTGCATGGATTCAATCCAAGATGATTGTGTCATGGCTTGTTGCCAAGATGTAGGTTCCTTCTTGCAGAGAAAGGAATCAAAAAAGAAATATAATGCGTGCTCTTGTAGTTGATGACATGTCAAGACTAGTCGATCGATGTCACCAGTAATATTGCGGATTGAGTGATCCTTTGTCCATTTGGTTTTGTGATTTTCAATCCGTGGTGGTCTGGAGTAAACGATTGCAGGAGCTTCCTCTGAGGTAGACGCACCGTTAGGGTTTTCGGGTATTAGTGAACCAAAGAATGGAAGCTCTTGTAGGTGAGCAATTTCCAAATCGTGATCATAGTAATCCTCTTCAACATCATTAGGAACGATTGGGGGTGTTGATTCCGGTGTAGTTTGAGAATTGTTGGGGGATGGTGAATCTGGTTCAATAGTGAGTGTATATGCATCGGATTGATTTCCATTATCTTGAGCAACAACTTCGAGAATTGGAGCTACTGCTGCAGGTGCTGGAGAATCATCACTTGGAGGATCAAAGAATTCATCAAACATAGGTTGAAATAATTCATCCCACTCGGGCCTTGTAGGTGGTGTAAATGATGGAGAAGTAGGATTGTTGGGAGTTAATCTGGAACTAATCGTACCGGTTCCCATCTCATGAAGTGCGGGTTCAGAGCTGTTGTTGCTCAGAAGCCATCACTGTCAGCTCATCAAAATCGACATCCAAATTTCTACTATCTTGCCAAGACGACGGTTATAAATCCGGTAAGCTTTCTTTGCGGGTAGTAACCAATGAAAATTCCAATATCAACCTTCGGTTGAAGTTTGCCAAATTCTCACTATTAGTATTTGGATAACACAGTGCACAAAACACATGAAGAAAGGAAATATCGGGTTTGTGTCCATGAAGAAGCTCATATGGAGTATTTCCATGGCGCTTACGAATAATGGAGAAGTTTTGGGTATAACCTGCGGTTGCCACTACTTCAGACCATAAGAATAGAGGAGCATTCGCATAAATCAACATAGTTCTAGCAGCTTCCATAAGTGTACAGTTACGTCTTTCCATGACACCGTTTTGTTGTGAAGTGCGAGCAACTGAAGTTTCATGTGAAATACCGACCTCTTAAGAAAAGTAGCATTAAGACGAACCTAGATCATCTTAAGAAAAGTAATAATATATGTTGGTGCTTGATCCTTGGTTGCTAAGAACTTAACCAATGTAAATCTTGAAAAATCATCCACCATAACGAGAGTGTATTTTCGACCACTCACACTAGCCGTACGCATTGGCCCACAAATATCCATGTGCAAAAGATACAGTGGTTCTTGGTTGGTGTCTTCAGCTTTAGGTTTGTATGATTTCTTGGTGCTTTTCCCCAAATAACACGCGGAACATAAATGATCCTTGTCGAACTTGAGTTTTAGAATACCACGAACAAGCTCGTTTTTAGCCAAATGGTTAATAGCATCAAAGTTAAGATGAGGTAACCGGCGATGCCACAACCATGACTTGGTCTTAGATGCTTTGGAGAGAAGGCATACAGGAGCGGCGACCATCATGTTTTGAATGGACAGTGTATAAAGATTATCCCCTCGAGAACCTTTTAACAAGTCATTTCCTGCAAGATCACGAATGAAGCAAGTATGTTGTCGAAAAGCAACCTCAAGGTTTCAATCGTAAAATTGTCCCACTGAGAATAAGTTGTGACCAAGTCCATCCACGTAATACACCCTTGAAATCGTAACATTCCCAATTTGATATTCACCATAACCCATGATCTTCTCAATATGGTCGTTGCCAAATTTCACCATTCCTAGAAACTTGCTGACGAAATTTCTGAGCATCGAGCGGTCTCCGGTCATATGCTTGGAGCATCCAGAGTCCAAGTAACAGAGGATGATTTGGACCACCTGAAAATATCACCAGACGAAGACAATGTATCGGAATTTAATTGTTCCTCTGTGTTAGCAGGTACAGATATATTTATCTTAGATTTGCTATCAGAAGAATTCTTAGGATTCCAAATTTTCTTCCTAGATACTGGCTTAGATTCTAGTTGTCTAAGATCCTGAGGTACTTCTTCACTGGTAGGCACAATAGTGGACGCAGACCTATTTAAAGGGCGCTTTTTCCATTTCTTAATGCTAGAGTTCCTATTTAAAGGACGTTGAGACCTAACTTCAGTGGATGTGATCCTAGTTAAAGGGCACTTAGTTCCATTTGCAGTGAGGGTCCTACCGGTGGGTTGCCATTGTCATCCAACTTGGGTGAATTTCTTCCCCGTTGTTTTCTAATAAGTGTGAAAACACTTATCCTTTTACCACTTAATTATAATAATAACCAAGCCAAAACGTGTATTTTATGTCGTAAATGTCGGAATTATGCGTGGTTTGTGTTTTTGTTGTGATTTAGGACCAAAATACGAAAAGGGAAGAAAACACGGGCTTTCACAGGCTTTTATCAAAGAAAAAGACAAAAAAACGAAGTCAAAAGATCAAGAGTGCAAAAAGAACGGAAGTCCAAGGCCTATTCTGAAGATTTGTCGAAGAAAAGTCTAAAGACGGAAGTTTAATAAAGCCGAAGAACTCAAGTCTAATTAATGTAGAAATTACAAGACGAGTTTAAATTAATCCCGAGACAAAGTCGAAAAAGTCGAAGAATTTAGAAGACGAAAAGACGAGAGAAGAAAGAAAGGAGCAACACATGCTAACCTCCCTAATCTCCTATAAATAGACTTCATTTCATCTCATTTAGTTTTGTTGGCTATTTTGACAAACTAGTCTTCCACCATTTTCATTACTTGCACATCTATTTTCATGTCATTTATTTAATTGTCAATTTAATTACCTTGTTTTGCACCTTTAATTTCTTGCCTTTAATTCAAGTAAGTCTTTTAATTTTGTTGTTGAATCTTTGTTTTCCTTTAATCAAGCTTTTAATTATCAATCTTATTCTACTTTTCTTGTTTTTGATTTGATTTTGGTTCGGATTAAGCATTGATTTTGCTTAATCTTATTGCTTATTTGATTAAAAAGTTTAACTTTTCATTTCTATCTAGGATTTTATACGAATTAAGTTATAAGCTTGACAATCTTATTGGCTTATTTTGTATTTAGCTTATTTGTTTTAAAGTTTTTTTAAAAGCTTTATCTTTTTAAAGTTTATTTTATAAAGTTGTTTATTTTGTGTCTTGAAAGTTTTTAAATTCGTGCTTGTTTAATTTTACTTATTATTGTCTAATTAAGTTTGGATTTGTGCTAATTAAAGTTAGCTTATTTAGTTTAGCTTATTTGCTTATTGGATTTCATCGTATCGTTCTTAAAGGTTTCTGCTTGTTTCGATCGAGTAAGTCTGATTGCATAAACCCTAGGGTTTCTACTTGCGATCCATTACTGCGATCAAGGACTAGGATCAGACTACTATGAATCACGATCTAAGTCACGATTCCCCTGCTGCGATCTGTGACTGCGATCATTGGTTGCGATCTGTGGTACAATCACTTGGTCACGATCGACCAATGCGATCCACTTGTTGCTATCGTGGTGGAGTACGATCCAAGAGTACGATCACTGGCTGCGATCTGAGGCTACGATCCAGAGTGTGATCGCTTGACTGTGATCCAGGGTACGATCCAAACCACGATCGTTGATTGCGATCGTGACTGCGATCTGACTTTTGTCTTTGTTTTTATCTTATTTTTCCAAGCTTAATTTTCATTACGTTTTAATTTCCAAAAATTGCACGCTTCCCGAAATCTCTTTTTTACCAAGTATTTTAGTAATTATTAGTTCAATTTTTAAAGCTTATTTTTCCGCCATTTTACTTTAGTGTTATTTTAATCGTTTTTCTTTATTTTAAATTTCAAGTTTACGTTTTTATTACATTGTCAAATTAATTTTTCGTCAAGCTTTAATTTTTGTCATTTGATTAATTACTTTTAAAGTTTTAAATTTTGCACAATTACTTTTTAATTAGTTTTAGCTTTACTTACCTGCCATTTACTTTAACGTTTCGCAATTTAATTTCACTACAACGACCAAACAATTTGTTTCCACCAAAAGACGACTGAGTCGCACCATTTAAACCAATAGTCAATTCGAAGAGATCGGACGATAAAGTTTTTATACTGGGCAAAAACCTTTTATTAAATGGCGCCGCTGCCGGCTCTTTTCGTGAAGATTAACGGTTTTCTGTGAGAGACGCGTTGAATTTTGGGATCCGTTCACTGGTGAACGTTATTTTTCTTGCTCAAAAATTTTCAAAAATCCATAAAAATTAAAAATTGTTAAAAATCCATAAAAAATTAAAAATTTCAAAAATTCAAAAAGATTTTTATTTTTATTTGTACACGTACATATATATTCTCAATTTCTTTGGTATCTTTTTCTTTTTCTTTTGCAGGTGCATGCGTACTAGATCTTCGACTTATTCAGAGCCCGAGACTCGTGAAGATTTAGTTATGGCTGGTGTGAACAACAATAATAACCCACCGCACCTTAACAATAATAATAACAACAATGTTCCCCCACCTGATCTTAGAACGATGGAGGAGCTTTGTCAACCTACGATGAATGGACGAGGAGGACCGATTGCGCCGACGCAAATCACGGCTCCGGAGTTTTCGTTGAAGCATCACATGATCCAACAAGTTCAAAACACTTGTCCATTTCGCGGATTGCCAGATGATGATGCCAACAAACACCTCGACAAATTCATTACCGTTACTCAAAGCATGAAGTTTCCCGGTGTTACTATGGATTTTCTTCGCCTTCACCTATTTCCACACACCTTATCCCACCATGCCGAGAAATGGTTTGATCGTGTTCCGAAGAATTCAATTCATACTTGGGATGAGATGACTCAACGATTTTTGTCGCACTACTTTCCACCATCCATGGTCACGAGCCTTCGAAATCAAATCAGTGGATTTACACAAGAACCTGATGAATCACTTTTTGATGCTTGGGAACGATATAATGTTTTGATCGATCGATGTACAAACCACAACATGCTCCCCGTTACTTTAATTGATACTTTCTACAATGGTTTGACTTTTCGTGATCGTGATACGATTAATGCAGCCGCCGGTGGTACATTTATGAAAAGAAGACCCGAGGAGTGTAGAGAGCATATAGAGAACATGACTACTCATCACAAAAATTAGGATTCATCCGCATCCTCAAGATAAAACCCGAGAGTCAATGTTTCTTCTACTTCTTCAAACCCTGATATCGCCGATTTGACCTGCGCAATGGTCGAAATGAGCAAAGATGCAACTCTTGGCTACAAATTAACAACAACAAGTTAAAGCTGTTGCAACTTCTTGTGAGATATGCGGCGGTCCTCATTCATACACTGATTGTCTTTCTACTCATGACAATCCAGAAAACGTGTATGCGGCTTATGATAACTAGTCAACGGAAAGCCATCAAACTCGACAGCAAGGTGATCGTAACTTGCTAAGTTACCGTTCTAACAACTTTCTTTCACCTGGTTTTTCTCCTCAAGACTACAACCCCAACAACTACAATAGAATCAACCCAAACCCACCTCGAGCTTTTAATCCTTATCACCCACCCGCTCAACAAGCCCCACCCATTAATCATGATGTGGAAGCTTTCATGAAGACCCAAGGAGAGCAAATCAAGAATCTACAAAGCCAAATCATCAATTTGAAAGAAGATATCACTAAGCAAGGGAATGATATTAGATCCGAGCTTCGACGTGATATACAAACCTCTTTTAGCACTCAAACAAATGATTTGAAGAATATGCTGGCTAGTTTCTTACCAACCACTCAACCCTCTACTTCGGGCTCTCTTCCTTCAAATATCGTCAGCAACCCAAGAGCGAATGTGAGTGCTATTATTACACGCAGTGGAGCAACCTTAGTAGGACCATCTACCCCTCCCCCAGTTACTCCATCTACACCTCCTCCACCACCATTTATCCCTCCTACTCCCACGCCTAGTATTAGTTCTCCATTACCGTCTCCACATCTTAATGACGAAGTTACCAAGAAGAACCCTTCACCAACCCCACCTTCCACCTATAAACCCTAAATCCCTTATCCTTCTCGCTTAGACAAGGCCAAATTGCAAACCAAGGACGACATTCAAGTGTCGAACTATTTGAAGAAGATTTCAGGACTGACCATCACCTTTAGCCTTGTTGAAGCTCTAGCCCAAATGCCTAAATTTGTTAAGATGTTTAAGGAATTGCTTAATAAGAAGGAGGAGATGGCCGAGTTTGTTAATACTCGATTGAATGAAAATTGTTCTGCCGTCCTTCTTAAAGAACTTCCGGAGAAACTTGGAGATCCCGGTCGTTTTGTGCTACCATGTACTTTTAACCAAACCGAAGAATTTACTGCCTTAGCCGATCTCGGGCCAAGTATAAATTCGATGCCTTTAAGTTTTTGGAAAAATTTTCTGGAAAAAGTTTTTGGAAAAAGTTATCATTACCCCATCTTACTCCAAAAAAGATGACTCTTGAGCTAGCAAATCGCACTCTCGCTTACCCCGTTGGTATTGCCGAAGATGTGTTCATTAAAGTTGGCACCTTCACTTTTCCGGTCGACTTTGTTGTTGTTGATTATGAAATGGACCCTGGTATTCCTTTAATACTTGGTCGGCCATTCTTGAGAACCAGAAAAGCATTAGTCGATGTTGTTGAATGTGAGCTCATTTTAAGAGTCGGGAATGAGGCACAAGTTTTTAAAATAGGGAAGATCACAACCAAATCAAATGGAAGAGAATTAGCGAATATGATTAATGTGCTTGATGATATTGTCGTCTACAACAATCCTCTATTCGATTCTTGCTATGATAATCCACTGTTCCAAGATGATGTGGATGATTCTCTCTCCAATTTTGATCCTCCACCAATTTATGATTCTCCACCGAACTATGATGCTTATGTTGATGATTCTAGTTCCGATGGGGATGATTATGATAATTTTACTTCTGAGTATCCGGACATGCCCACTTATGATGATTTTGATGAGGCTGATACTCTCTCGATTGATTCTTCTCATGATGACCTTGCACCTACTTTTTATGAAGATCCTCCACCAACAATGCTTGATCCTACTTTAGATGACTACTCATTTGAGGAAGATTTTGCTACTTTTCTCAACACTTACTTCCCAAATGAGAGTGATTCTCCTCCTTTGTACTTTGATGATTATGGTCTTTATCCTCCTTTGGATATGAAGAAAACCGCTTCAAAGGAGAAGAAGCCGGCCGACACCGATATCCGCAGTACTTATGTCTTGACACCTCTCTATCCCCCTTCTAAGGATGAGGTTGTGCGATTTATGAGCGGATCATCTTCAAGTACTACTGAGCCTGAGTGTTATTTTCCCCTAAAGGAAAAGGTGTTCGATCCCGGTATTGAAAATTTTAAGCCATCTCAGTATCCATCTGATGAAATAAAAGGAAATATTTTTGGAACTTATGGAGATATGCTTGCACCTCATTACCCTTGCTACCACCGTGCTCAATAACTGCTTAAGGGAACCTTTCCTACTCTTCTTTGGCTTGCCTTGTTCGCCTTAAGCTTGTGCTATTTGATGGATGAAAACCATGTATTTGAACCCGGTGGATATGTTTCAAGCTTCTTCCTATGATAATCAAGGTCGAGTCAGGCTCACGACTCGGTTAACAAAAACAAGCGCTTCTCGGGAGGCAACCCGGAGTATCTATCCTTTTTCCTTACTTTTATTATATGTGTAGGGGGAGACCCTAGTATGTGTTTGTTGTTTTCTTTCTTATCATGTGCAGGGATTCGAGCTTTCAAAGATTCATTCTTGATGACTTTTGACGAACCGTGATCCCGTGTACCCGTCTTCCCGGTTCTATTCCAAACTCTTTTGATTCACAATTTTATATTCTTCAATATTAAAATAGGAATCACTTTAGTTGTCTCTTCCTTAGCAAGATTTAAACAACGTGCACAGTGTCCTAAGTGTAGGGGAGTTTACTCCCACATGCTTAAACATTGAGGACAATGTTTATAATAAGTGTAGGGGGACTTCTATCGAAGTAGTAAGTGGGATTTTCCATTAATTTGTCCTCATTTTAACCGGAAAATTGATTTTTCGACATTTTTCAAAATTTTTGATCTATTTTGGCCTAGTTGTTTTTACCTTTGTTATAGTTATTTTCTTTTGTTGCTAGAATAAATTTTAATAAAGTGGTTTTAATTTTTAAACGTTGTAAATCTTTTGACTCAACCCGAGTTAACTTATCTAAGTTTACTCTAGCTAGTATCCTTAACGTGTTTAAGTCAAGTTTTGCTAGGCTTTTATATAGGGAACTTTAAAACGCGAAAGTCTTAACTCTCACGGGTTAAGAACAAGAACTTTTCGCAAGTTCCTATAATTGATCCTAGAAAGTTGTTTATCAAGGGAACTTTAAAATGCGAATTCTAAAACTTGAAAGAGTCTAAGAAGTTGCAAGATCCTATAAATGACTTGAAAACCCAAAACTTTGATTTAATAGGCTAAGCGTCCACGAGTCTCATTCCTTGAGATTTTAAATTGTGGAGATCGAGAGATAATAGAGTCAATTATAAGTTTGGTATTCTTTCATGAATTTATGTGAGTTGATTATAAGCTTTTTCTCCCATCGCTTTCTAATAAATTTAATTGCAATAAATAAGGTTGTACGATTTGAAAAGTTACTTAGCTTCTAGCACAAGATCGTTTAAAAGTTGCTCGGTATTGATTAGAGTTCATAGCCAAGGCATAACTTATTGAAGCGGGATGCGAAGATTGGCGAGTCCGAAAAGGCCCTAACAAGGCATGAGGGCTACATTTTGTTGCTAAAGATCCCAAGTAATGTGAAGAATCATTTATCAAAAATCAATATGAAGGATCGAGACACACGACGAAAAGCAAATACTCCCGTAACGATCATGGAGAAGTCTATCCAAAAAGGCCCTAACAAGGTATGAGGATAAATAGATCCAAATCCTAAAAGGAGACGGATCGTTGTATATCAAAATCCCAAATAAAGATTGAAGAAAAACGAAGAAGTCGTGGTCCAAATAAGAAGAATCTCTCAAAACGTTCAAGTGAAGAAATTCCTATTATGAAGAGAAGACCATTATTTCATGAACGTTTCTCAAGATTTGAAGTATGAAGTCGTTGCCAAATATCGGTCCGAGAAAGGTCTCAAATCGTGAAGCGAGTTATGCCAAGATATGAACTTTATGAGGTCCCGAGAAGCAGTTTTAAAAGATTTTGTCCTTTAGCTAACTATTGATTAAATCGTCCTACTTTATTTTCAGCCTAAATAACTATCGAAATAAGTCAACAATGCATCCTCGTGATCATTCAATACAACAATAAAATATAAGAGATACACCTAGTAATAAGTGAGTCAAAGTAAATAATTGGCCCACGTGAGTTTGTAACTTATAATAACAATGATCTCGTTTTTAAGCTTGGTTTGGGGAACGTGAAACTTGAGGATGATAATCATTCATGACATTCCAAAACCCCAAGGTAAGTTTTTGATCTTTTTACTAGTTTTCTTCCTTTAAATTTTCTATCTCTTTAATAAAGGCCAATGTGGATTGATTATGATGGAAAATGTAAAACTTGCTTTGTAATTAATGCATTGCATGAGGACATTGCAATGGTCAAGTGTAGGGGATTTAATAAGTGTGAAAACACTTATCCTTTTACCACTTAATTATAATAATAACCAAGCCAAAACGTGTATTTTATGTCGTAAATGTCGGAATTATGCGTGGTTTGTGTTTTTGTTGTGATTTAGGACCAAAATAGGAAAAGTGAAGAAAACACGGGCTTTCACGGGCTTTTATCAAAGAAAAAGACAAAAGACAAAGTCAAAAGATCAAGAGTGCAAAAAGAACGGAAGTCCAAGGCCTATTCTGAAGATTTATCGAAGAAAAGTCTAAAGATGGAAGTTTAATAAAGCCGAAGAACTCAAGTCTAATTAATGAAGAAATTACAAGACGAGTTTAAATTAATCCCGAGACAAAGTCGAAAAAGTCGAAGAATTTAGAAGACGAAAAGACGAGAGAAGAAAGAAAGGAGCAACATATGCTAACCTCCCTAATCTCCTATAAATAGACTTCATTTCACCTCATTTAGTTTTGTTGGCTATTTTGACAAACTAGTCTTCCACCATTTTCATTACTTGCACATCTATTTTCATGTCATTTACTTAATTGTCAATTTAATTACCTTGTTTTGCACCTTTAATTTCTTGCCTTTAATTCAAGTAAGTCTTTTAATTTTGTTGTTGAATCTTTTTTTTTCCTTTAATCAAGCTTTTAATTATCAATCTTATTGTACTTTTCTTGTTTTTGATTTGATTTTGGTTCGGATTAAGCATTGATTTTGCTTAATCTTATTGCTTATTTGATTAAAAAGTTTATCTTTTCATTTCTATCTAGGCTTTTATACGAATTAAGCTATAAGCTTGACAATCTTATTGGCTTATTTTGTATTTAGCTTATTTGTTTTAAAGTTTTCTTAAAAGTTTTATCTTTTTAAAGTTTATTTTATAAAGTTGTTTATTTTGTGTCTTGAAAGTTTTTAAATTCGTGCTTGTTTAGTTTTACTTATTCTTGTCTAATTAAGTTTGGATTTGTGCTTATTAAAGTTAGCTTATTTAGTTTAGCTTATTTGCTTATTGGATTCCATCGTACCGGTCTTAAAGGTTTCTGCTTGTTTCGATCGAGTAAGTATGATCGCATAAACCCTAGGGTCTCTACTTGCGATCCATTACTGCGATCAAGGAATAGGATCAGACTACGATCGTCCATCACGATCTAAGTCACGATTGCCCTGTTGCGATCTGTGACTGCGATCATTGGTTGCGATCTGTGGTACGATCACTTGATCACGATTGACCACTGCGATCCACTTGTTGCGATCGTGGTGGAGTACGATCCAAGAGTACGATCGCTGGCTGCAATCTAAGGCTACGGTCCAGAGTGCGATCGCTTGACTGCGATCCAGGGTACGATCCAGGGTATGATCCAAACCACGATCGTTGGTTGCGATCGTGACTGCGATCTGACTTTTGTCTTTGTTTTTATCTTATTTTTCCAAGCTTACTTTTCATTACGTTTTAATTTCCAAAAATTGCACGCTGCCCGAAATCTCTGTTTTTACCAAGTATTTTAGTAATTTTTAGTTTAATTTTTAAAGCTTATTTTTCTGCCATTTTACTTTAGTGTTATTTTAATCGTTTTCTTTATTTTAAATTTCAGTTTTACATTTTTATTACATTGTCAAATTAATTTTTCGTCAAGCTTTAATTTTTGTCATTTGATTAATTACTTTTAAAGTTTTAAATTTGGCACAATTACTTTTTAATTAGTTTTAGCTTTAATTACCTGCCATTTACTTTAACGTTTCGTAATTTAATTTCACTACAACGACCAAACTATTTGTTTCCACTAAAAGACGACTGAGTCGCACCATTTAAACCAATAGTCAATTCGAAGAGATCGGACGATAAACTTTTATACTGGGCAAAAACCTTGTATTAGTTTCCATTCAAGGCTGTTCCTAATAGCATACATTTCATTAACATGGTCAACAAGGCATAAATCATGACGTTGAGAAAACATGCATTCATTACAATTCCAACATCTCAAATTAGAATGCATAATTTGCTTAGGCTTCTGCATAGAGGCAGAACCTTTTGTCTTAGCTACATGATTCTTTTTATTTAAATCTAAAATAACATTCCTAGGATGAACTTCTAATTTCTTCTTCAGAGTGCTACTAGTGGAAGGCTTGATCATATCTTTCTTTACTCGAGATCCTTTAGCCTTAGTAGACGCAGTTACTCCTGTAGAAGGCAAGGGAACATTAGTGACAGATTTGGATTTAGCCTTGTTGGGTGTACTTAAAATAGGTTTAGCTCCCGAAGTCTTATTGAATGGAGTAATGGCAATGGGTGGTTTTTGGGGTGGTGCAGAACCCGGTTGTCCTATGTAATTCAAATTCTCTAAGCATTGTTGTACCTTCTCAATGTAAGCATGAGCAGAGTAATCGTGACTGTTTGAGGGATCTAGTTCATAGAGATCATCTACAACATCCCTAGCAAGATGCGCGTGCTTAATTGCATGCTGCATATATACCATATATGATAGAGGATTGTTCTTATGGTACGGGTTCTTATAAATCACAAACTTTTTGGTTTTGGAGTACTAGAGGACGGTGCAGAAATTGTAGCTGGGTTATCAACAACTTCTCGTCCTTTAAGTTGAAGTGTCTCCTTTAACTCAGCCAACACCATGTTTTTGTCTATGAGTTGAATATTTAAGTCAGAAATTTCCTCACACTTTTGGTTCAGTTGGTCAACAAGTGACTTTTGCTCTGTCGCATTAAAAGCGAAGCGTTCTTCTAATGAACCATAAATTTGTGAAAAACCCTACTTTACTTTATCAAACTCCCCTAGCATGGAAGTAATTCTATTTTCTAAGGCATGGTTTTTAATCTCTTCAGCCTCTAGTTCCACTTTCGCTTTTAATGACTCTCTATTAAGTCTCATGATTTATTCCTGTAACGCCTGAACCACCTGAATCATCTTGTAACTTGTCTCAACGTCATTTTCACAATCAGCAGTTTTTGAAAGAGTTTCATTTTTAGATTGGTTTTCAATTTCAAGAGATATACAATGTTGTTGAAGCTCATCAAAATGCTTTGAAAGTGAGTTATAAGAATCTTGAAGCTTTAAAAATTCAGCGTTAGATTCGTGACAAGAATGGTTATCTACATTATTCACAGATTCAACAATATTCACAGAGAGAGCATGCACATCATCACAATTATTCACAACATATGTAATCTCAATAGCGCATTCAATAGTTACAACTTGCATCACATCGATAGACACCACTTGTTCCAAGAATCGGTCATATTCAGACAAAATCTTTTCTTTCTCAATTAAATGTTGCTCATAAGCATCATCCATTTCATGGAAAACGTTTTAAACTTCAGCCATTTCGAAATTAAGATTATCCCCAAGATATAGAAATCCCTCTTTAAAATTGTGTACAAACGTAATGATCTCTTTCTCAAACACCGATTTCATTTGTTTGAAAGCCCAATCTCTAGCGGTTTGAGACGTTGGAGTCGTACATTCCTTAATGACCTTGTCAAATCCGGTAAGGTGTCGCCTAATCTCTTTCAAGCTTAGCAATACTGTACTTACTGGTGGAAGACCCTTTGGAATTTCCTTAGGTTCATTCGGATTGACAAGTGTAGGAAATATACTAGGGTTTTCTCTAGTAGACATGGAAGTTGGTGTATGGATAAATTCCTTTTGTATATTAAAGCGAGTTCTAAAATCCGTTTTTGCATACTCTTGATTAAGTTGATCATAATCATACTGAGGATATTCCAAAAGCAGTTTTGACCGATTCTCGTCAAATAGTGAAATATTCTCGGAATCATTCGTATTACCAATCGGCTCTAAGACCAAACCTAATTTTGTTGCATCATAAAGTCACGGGTTGTGGTTAATAGCTTGCTTTGCATAACCCGGGTTAGGTGGCAGGTCTGTTAAACGCGATAGAGTAAATTCCTTAAAAGATGAATGAAACAAGTGTACTAGATGTGAATCGGAGTATTGTTTTAAAAGCAAAACTTGAGTCTTTTAATTTTCTCAAACGCCTTAATTTCCGTTTCAACCCTTTTAGACTCGAGAATTTCGAAATCTGTTTGCGGTTTTTGAAAATTATTAGTGACTGACTCTTTTTCTTTAAGTTCTTTTGAAAGATTTGCTCTTAAACTTTCAATTTCGAGCAAGTTATCCATTTGGACTTTCCTAAACCTATCAAATTCTAGATTGGTTAAGGTATTGGTCAAAGGAGTTAATTCTAAGGTTTTAACCTTTTCCTTATACATAGCAAGCTCAGCAGATAATGTCTGATTAACAGCGAGGGTTTCAAGGACCGCATTATCCATTTGGCCAAGCATAGATGCGAAAACCATAGCCAAATCTTGTTGAGCTCACGAATTTGTAGACGTAATAGCTCCCGGTTGTGTTTAACTCAAAGTCTGGGGACTTGAATTGATATTGCTATCATTGTTTGTCTCCTCGTTTGAATTACTAACCACCGGAGGCTGTTCCGGATACTCAGACACTTGCTCAACTTGATAAGCTACAATACTAGTATCAGTGGCAGTATTTGGTACCTCGGAGATTTGATCAGCCCCATAAAGGGATAGATTTGACATGAGAGCTGCCTTGGCGGTATTGAGGTCATCACAGTCTGAATCGTATGCATCAAGATCATCGCATTGATATGTTGCATTGTTGGTAGAAGCTGATGTGAGTCCTTCAGTATCCGCAACTTCTGGATATGCTAGAAATGCTAACTCCTCTTGATCGAGCTCTCGACCTTGTGCTTGAGCATTAACCAAGTAAATCTTTTCCTAAAACCATGTACCATCCCTCTTCCTCTTTGGTTGCTTACACTCCCGAGCCATGTGTCTTTCCCCTTTGTAGTTATAGCACATGATCATCTTCACTTTGCCAGTGTTGTTTCCTCTTCGAGCAGTGTTAAATGGGCGTGCACCAGTATTGGATAAACTTAGTCTCCCCTGAAGTGGTTGCACAATAACTATACCATCCTGGATTGTTGCTTGTTGACGAGAGTTGGAAGAATTTCTCAATTGATTGTTTGTTGGAGATAGTCCTCTATAACCTCTTTTGTTCAACTTTTGAGTTATGTAGGCATACATTTGTGCTAGTACATCAGTAGGATTATCCCCTTGTCTGAACTCAAGAACTGGAACCTCATCATCATAGTAGAAAACTGGTGCTGGTTGAGCTACATACACACTTGAAGGAGTACTGACATGTTGTGAGTAATGGGGTTGATGAACTTCATGTTGTTGGTAAGTGATGGCAGGATTTGTTGGTGGTTAATAAGGAGAGTATGGTTGTGAGGATAATGCTGGTTGCTGATATTGTTGCTGATATGATGTAGGTGGTTGTGGTAAGATCGAATACTGTGGAAATCTTGGAGTCTAAAACATGGGCTTATGATAAGATTGTTGTCCCATAGCATACGGAGTGGTGTTATATGACAATGTTGGATGATTTGCCATTAAGACCAATGGTTCGGAATAAGATCCTTGAGACATGCGTTTCTGGAGCACATGCTTCTCGTGTTGCTGCAAGAAAGCATAGAATTGATCTAAATTTGATTTGTGCAAATCCCGAATCAATTTAACATCAGTGACATATTGGCTCCACTCTGGGGGTAATGTGTTCAAGAACTTGGTGTTGAGTTGAAACTGAGCAATCGTGAGATTATACACATTCAAATCATTCATCAGTGTAGTGAAGCGCCAATAGTAGTCATGAAGTGTTTCCCCTGGAATGTATGAGAACCTATCGAACAAGTCATAGAGTTGACACTCTCGTTCCTACTTGGAAAGTGAAGTCCCTTGTAACAAAACCGTTAAGTGATCCCAAAGTTCCTTTGCTACCTTGTGTTTGTTTACCATACGATAAATATCGGGTGGAAGAGCTTGCTTGATGGTCTGAACGGCCTTGTCATCCGCATCGGCAATGATTTGATTGGCAGCCGTTAGTTCATGAAATAGCCTTGACCTAGTCACATTGTCTACAGTAACTTCACCCCAATCGAGTGGTCCTTGCTCAATGGATTGAACCATGAGTCTCCCACTGGGTCTACCCATAATATAAGACATCATGCGACCTTGCCATGCTTCAAAAAGCTCTTTGATAAGCAACAGTGGATAGGTATCGGTACCCGAGATGATAGAAAGGTCAGTAAGCGATGTCATTGTTGGCATGTATGAATGTGAATTCATTTTTGATCCCTTGAATAAATATTACCAAAATGATCGAGCAATGAAATAAGGTTATGTGTTTTAGTGTTGTTTAAACAAAGACGTTGTTATCTTTAGGTTGGTGTTTTTGTGAAAGTTGCAATGTCGAAAAATCCTTTAAGTTGTGAAAATTCTATCTCAATACCCAAATTAATTATATCTCAATGTCAAATCTCAAAGTTTTCGTAATGCTCAAACTTAGTCCGTCTCAATTCCAAAAAATTAATCCCGTCGGAATGTGATCGGAATACGATCGGAATGTCCTATCGGAATGTGATCAGAATGTCCTATCGAAGAGTGATCGGAATGTCCTATCAGAAAGTGATCGGAATGTCCTATCGGAAAGTGATCGGAATGTCCTATCGGAAAGTGATTGGAATGTCCTATCAGAATACGTGATCGGAATAACGATCGCAATGTACGATCGGAATAACTGTCGGAATAAGTGATCGCAATGTAGAAACACTTAGGTTTTCGCGATCGGAATGCTGGATCGTAATGTGGATATAGTGCGAAACTTGAAAACAACAAAAAGTTGAGATTTTTTACCTTGTAATCCGTGTTTCTAACCAAACCAAAGTACCCAAATCGCTACTACAACTATGTAGAAGATATATGAGTCACTTGGAACAACAAAAACACGAAATTTTTTTTGAAACTTGGGTAAAATCAATCAAAAACACATGAACACACTTAAATAAGCATGAAAAACACAAAACCTACCTTTATTTCAACCCATGGCTCTTGATACCAATTGTATAATGATGGTAATCTATGATCTATTAAGAGGGTTGTTGTTTCTAGAGAGAGAAAGTAGAGAGATGAGAGAAAGTGTAAATATATTATGTGTGAAATGAAAACAACCAAAACCCCTTTCCATGGTGGAAATGGGTTTATATACCCAAGTCCCATAGTAGACTTGGGCCTCCGGCCCATGAACATGCTCATGGGTCAGGCTAACATAAACTATAATTAAACTACACTACGAGCTCTTAACTATATTGTTAGAGTGACCGAGACTTTCTAAATAGGAAAAACGTATTTCCAACACTCGGGTAATGCCCTTGTTTGGAGTGACCTCCCTTAGGGGGAGATTGTTGGAAATACGTTTTACGTATTAGAAAGGATCGGTCGCTCCGACAATAGATTAAGTGATAGCTCGTAGTCTAGTATTATTAAGTTAAGTAAACAAGGCCATGCCTAGCCCATGGAATGTATGAGGCCGACGGCCCATTGTGTAAGCCCAAGCCCATCAAAAGGCTTGGGTATATAAACCCTCTCCTTGGTTGGAGAGGGTGTGGTTCACATTATTTTACACATAGTAAAAAGGTGTTTTCTTTCACTTTCACTCTCTAAAATGTGTGTGTTCTCACCATCGCTCTATCTCTACTCTCTCTAGTATAAGCATGGATTTACAATATCCTACAACTAATTACAAGAAAATGACCAAAAACTAAGTTTAGCATATAAAATCCATTCTATAATGAATTAGACTCTATTCTTTTACAATTAATTATAAAACTCAACTAAGTATCATAATATAATCATACATTTACTTTAAACTAAGTTACAAATTATTAAAGCATAAAGTACAAGTTTTCAAAGCATAGGATCTTAAGCTCCCGTAAATAACCCTAGAATATGATCAACCTATATAAACCCCTAAACCAAGAATGTAGAACCCATAGAAATCATAACATACTATATGAGACTTAGAATAAGCTTACATCAAGATATAAACCCTAATTACCCAAAATAGAAAGCCATTAGGCTTAATGATATAGAAACCCATATTAAGAAATCTACATGGAATCATAACCTAGTCTTTTAGGACAAGTCTACAAACATTAATAGGACTTCATTAAGGTTATAAGATTATGTTAAGATAATTTACAAGTACCCTAATGCATAAGGTACAAGATTTCAATGCATGACTTGTAAATTAGGTCAAAATAGGTATTTTCACTCTTTAGACATGTTTACCTAAACTAAACCCTTATACCAAGTGTAAGAACTCTTTAGACATCTAAGACACAATGAATAGGACCTAAATTAAGTTTACATCAGTGGCTAAGAGAAGGATAATAACATTTACTAAGATAAAACCCTAGATCATTAAAAACCCTAATCTACAAAAGTATACTTCCCATTTTCATATCAAACCTTTGTTAAACTTCAACCCAATGACCCAAATATCTTAAATATAATGTATAAAGCCTAATAATAATTCACTAATCGCTTTCCTAAGTCCTTAATCACCAAAAACACAAACCATAAGTTACAAGCCCTAGTTTTTCAACCCGGTTTTGTATTTTCCCTCCAAAACTCAATTTCAAACCATTTCCCTCCGTTCCAAATTCAAAAACCAGATATTTCAAAGTCCTAAGATATTTTAGAAGTGTCTACAAGTAGGTGCATCACCTCCTTGCTTGCTACACATCACAATTCTCATCCATATCTTGTTGTGACCCATTTCTAGCCACAAGTAAAGATTAAATCAAATATAGGACCTATAAAATTTTGTAGAGATTCACTAGCATCACTTAGTCATTACCATAGTTTTCAAGTCCTTTCTTGGAGCCTAAGGGTTTGAATTGCTATAAATAGGTTCGAATACTTCACTATAGAACTTGCACCCCGTTTTCTTATTACCTCCTACACATTCTCCATATTCACCTCTATATACATCCTAGGACATTCCCCAAGACCATAAATTAGGTCTAGAAGGAAGCCATTGAAGCTTTGCAAGCAAGTAGTATTCATAAGAAGTCATAAGGAGCCATTTTGGAGCTACCTAGGTAATTTCTAAGTTAGCCATGCTTTGATCTTGTTATAATGAATTCTTAAGACTTTTTATAATGCCAAAATTATCTTAGAAAGATAATCTAAAAGAAACTAAGTCATTTCATCAATTTAATGAGAGTTATAAGCTAAAGATGTCTTAAAATCCTAGTTTTGTAATTTACATGAAATAATAAGCAAAAACCCATTTCAAAACTTATAATTCTGAAAAAATGTTTATATTATGATTATAAACATGTCTTGAAACTTTGTTTTAAATTTCTAGATCATTTGGTCCATTTTTGAGGTTGTTATGTGATTTTTACAAGTATAAGGACTAAAACTGTCATTTTTGAAACTATTTAACATTTTGGGCCAAAAGTGTCATTTTATGAAATTTAAGGTTATAATAATAAATGTTGGAAAGTTTGAGACCCTAAGGTTAAATATTGAGGGTTTAAATTGTAAATAATAAAACTATACACTTAAGGGGTTAAAAGTGTAAATATGCTAAACTTATGAAATTAAGTGTTAAAAAGGTAATTATTCTTCAATTATAAACTTAAAGGATAATTTTAGTAACTTATAAAAGTATATGAATGAAAACTATATGATAAAACATATTTCTAAATTATTATAAAATATAAGGACTATTTTTGCCAATTATGAAACTAAAGGATAAAAGATATAAATACATACCAAATTTTGAAGAAATTTATAAATAATATATTACTATGTATCATGTTAGTAGGGATCTTTATACAAATATGTTCCATCTTGATATTACGTTCTGACTGAGTGGTTGGGTTTATGATTTAAAGTGTCCTCGCTCTTCAAACGTTTATAGAATGACTTCTAAGTATAATGGCCCGAACAATGATGCAATATTATCACAGTTATAAAGAAAACATAAATAAATAACAAGAACGTTGAACTCCAAAAATCAAAGACTTAATACTATACCAAATATGTTAAAACAGGTGGGTGTAAAATCAAGTTCTTTGTTTGTTAGCTCGAGTTATTCTGTGTGATATAAGCCTGACAAGACTTACTGGACCTAAGGTGAGTTCATAGCCTCACTAGTGATGATTTTTAAATAATTTGAAAACCCGTGAGGGGGAATTTATGCTAAAAATAAAATACAAGTGTTTTTAGTATGCTTCTCAGAAATAATTATTGACACTATGTTTAATGCTGCCTTGAAAGTCCCTTTTTAATTATGAACCGTTAATCATTTTCCCAGAAATGAGCGCTAGTATTGTAAATAGTACTATTTGGGGACTGACATCCCCTGTTTGGGCAAGTCGCACTTGCTAGCACCTCAGTGGTCAAACATGCATACTTTATTTTGCCAATAAGGATAGTTTGGCAGACTTCATCATTAGGGCAATTGTGGGTTTTGTTATGTCTAGTCGCGGTATCATAAGCTTAGTGCATTTATTAAGCAAATAATAACGTAGCTCAAGAAAAAGAATCTTGTATTAAAAATGATTTTAAACCTATGAAATCACTCAACCTTTGTGTTGACTGGAAGCATATATTTCAGGTTTTGATAATTGATATTATGGAGCAGCAGGATGATGACGTAGAGAGATATAGACTTGGAATTTTTGTCATTCAAACCTATTTTCTAGATCCCGGTAACATGTGATTGTACAAAGTATGTACAAGTTTTTTTATTAAAAATCTCTTATTTTAATTGATAAATTATAAAAGTTTAATAAAGTTTATTTAAACACTCTTTTGAGTTGTTTTTCTATTACTGTGCTTTCATATCATGAAGTAATACCCAAAATATTATTCTATTGTGCCAAGGTAAAAATGGGGGTGTTACACATACCACCCATTCACATCATATCATATCATACATACCATATCCTAGGATGTATCCATACGCCCCCTGCAAATCATAATCAAATAGCAAGTACACTAGCTCATGGCTAGCATACGCACTCATAATATCACATATAATAGTGCACATAAAAAAGGGAACGCTAGGGTCTCATCACACTGCCCCAGATGGTTTCATGTCGTTGATGCGTAAACCGACATGGTCATGGTACCTCCATGACTAGTCACAAAATATATAGCTCGGGCATAAGGGTTTCATATCAAAAGGCATAACAAAGGCATAATCATAGTGTGTCAAACTGAAGCATAATAAGGCATAACAACGAAAGGATCATAATGAAACAAAGGAATCAAGGGATCATATCAAATCAGCTTCTAAACATATTGGGAACATAGCAATGTCAAAGGGAAAGATCAAAAGTAACGAGTACAAAAGGGTAAACGAAGGATTCTTACTAAAAGAACTTAATATCCGTATCTTAGCGCACAAAGGAACAAAGAATCGCACAAACAACGAAACCAATCCTAATCCCGAGTCACCAAAGATACAAGGTATATATGAACAAATTATACATACTGATCATATAGATAAAAATACAAGTTTCCAAAATAGGTGATTGACTTTCCAAAAATAGGAGTTTTCTTAATTAAAAGATTTGCCGGTATTTAAGGTATTATTCACTACTTGACCACCACAATATAAAATTCCCATAAATTCCAAAAAAAATAATAGAGGTCAAGTAATTGGTTAACAAGGCCTCTGTAAAAGGGATAAAGCCGAAAGAACACCCAATCCATGATATGACCCAATAAGCCCAACCTAGCTCAAAACAGTCTAGTCAGAACATACAAAACGTTGCAACAAATTTGACCCATCTAAACAGCTTCAAAAAAAAATCAGCAAACATAAAGGAGATGCCCAACATATGAAGATCATCCTCCTAAAATGGTTTTATCTAAGTCGAATTTTTAAAAACTTTTTGGCGTTTATGGTGAACATTAGTTTTTCAGTCTTAAAAATCAGATTTGACACCTTATGAAAAAACAGCCATAACCCGACCATAACATGTTCTTAAAAATAAAAGGAGTAGTCATTAAAAAACTAGACTCATAGTATATTATCAAACTCATAAGTTCATACAAAAAGATTTTATAAAACTCATTTTATGATGATCATCAAATAACCCTTTTTTCAATCAGCCCAAAACCCTAGTTTTACAAATCAAGTTTCACCCATCTAGATCATCATAATATGTCTAGATCCTTATCCAAACCATATAAAAACTTATTTAAAACATATATGAGGCTGATTTATATAGATCTAAGTCATGTTCATAGTTTTTAATTAGTCAATCACCTTAAACATGTTTTTAGGGTTTATAAACCCTAAAATCACATTCATAAGAAAATAAACATAAAAAAATCATGAAGGTGACACAAGGATTATAAGAACTTACATAATATGAATTCTGATGTCGTGATAATCACCAAGGCATAAAAAACACAAGGAAGGAGGAAAAGGATGAAGAAAACCACCAAAAAAGCCTAAAAATCAAGGTTTTTACAATGGAGATGTAGAGAGAAAACCTTGAGAATTCAACAATGGAGTTTTTGTGATATGGAAAACATAAAACACGGTTGTAAACTTTAGGGAGCTGATTTTTGTGATTTTTAGCAAGTTTCATAAATTAAGAAAACATGTTTAATGCAATTATCTAGTTACTTAATATATGTCCATTACTTAAAATTAAAAGATGTTCTTGTTATTTTTTCTTACACTTCAATCTCAAAATAACATAGACTTAAAATAAAATATTTTTGTGTGAAATAATACTTCAAAAAAACGGATTTCTATTTTTAGAAAGTTTGTTTTTTACTTTTTGATATATTTCCTTAATTTCTAAAATAATATAACATACGGTTTTAAATAATTCAGATTATTTAAATAATTAAATGCACATTTTCAAATTTTCAGAAATGTACTTCAAATTTTCAAAATGACATAAATGACCCAAAATTCGTAAAAATGCGGGTTTTACAACTCTTCTCCTAAAAAGAAATTTGCGGCCACGAAATTAAAATAGGTTATACGGGTTTTATAATTCTTCCCCTCTAAAAAAATTCGACCACGAAATTGGAATAAGAAGATTCAACAAAACGAATACGAAAACAAACAAATCGGATCTAATGAATACGAAACACATGAAACAATGACAGATGATAACCTCTCATAAAGATATACTAAACACATTACGCACATAAGACAGTCACGGAAGTAACGTCAACGAATCGAGCATTCGTCACCAAGATTTCGAACGGACCGATAAATCACGGATATTGGACATCTCAGAATGATTAATAACGATATCATTATTCGGGCAATCATAATTTCAGAAGCCATTCTATAAACGTTTGGGGAGAGAGGGCACTCTAAATCGTAAACCAAACCACTCGGCCATTACATAATATCGAGATGGAACATCCTAATACGAAGCTCCTTACTAACATGAAAAATTCCGCGAAAACGAATACGTATAAAAAAAATAACGATAATATCAAAGTACCTGCGGAAGCCTAATCTACCCAATCCTCATAGGTCAATCCTAGGTCGTAGACGCTCGGATACCATAGCTGTAACACCCGCTCTGAATAGAGACAAAGTATCACATTTATGGTTTCTTATCAGATACATCAAAACATAAAGGTCTAAAACAAAACTTATAAAATAAACATAAAGTATGGAAAGATAGATGCCAAACAATGTAAAATCCCCAAAACAACGGGGTCTAAAATGAAAGTACCAAAAAGCATAAATATAATGAGTAATTTATTTACCAAGGGTAACTCTAAGCACTCAGTAACTCTCAATGCCCTGATTCTCGCTTAATACCTGCCGCATGGAAAAAGAAACGGCTGATCAAAACGCCCAGTGATCGGATATAAAAAATAGATGCACAAGTGAAGGAAATATAACGGAAGCAAAGAAAAATAATTGGATGAACAAAGGATTATAATGAGTATAATAGAGTGAATGAAAAGGTATAGGAAATGCCACGAGTCTATATCACATATCAAATATCATATCATATTAAATTCACATAAGTTGTATATAGGTAGCTACTCCCATGTACCAAAAGCGAGATGGGGCATATAGCACATACCACCCATTCACATCATATCATATCATACATACCATAGCCTAGTATGCATCCATACGCCCCCTGCAAATCATAATCAAATAGCACGTACACTAGCTCAGGACTAGCATACGCACTCATAATATCACATATAATAGTGCACATAAAAAAAGGAACGTCATGGTCTAATCACACCGTCCCAGATGGTTTCATGTCGTTGGTGCATCAACCGACATGGTCATGGTACCTCTATGACTAGTTACAAAATATATAGCTCGGGCATAAGGGTTTAATATCAAAAGGCATAACAAAGGCATAATCATAGTGTGTCAAACTAAAGCATAATAAGGCATAACAACGAAGGGATCATAACGAAACAAAGGAATCAAGGGATCATATCAAGTCAGCTTCTAAACATATGGGGAACATAGCAATGGCAAAGAAAATGATCAAAAGTAATGAGTACAAAAGGGTAAACGAAGGATTATTACTAAAAGAATCGAATATCCGTACCTTAGCGCACATCGGAACAAAGAACCGCACAAACAACGAAACCAATCCTAATCCCGAGTCACCAAAGCTACAAGGTATATATGGACAAATTATACATACTGATCATATACATAAAAATATAAGTTTCCAAAAATAGGTGATTGACTTTCCAAAAATATGAGTTTCCTTAATTAAAAGATTTGCCGGTATTTAAGGTATTCTTCACTACTTGACCACCATCATATAAACTTCCCATAAATTCCCACAAACATCATAGAGGTCAACTAATGGGTTAACAAGGCCTCTGTAAAAGGGCTAAAGCCTAAAGAATACCCAACCCATGATATGACCCACTTGTGACAACCCCGGTTTTTGAGGTTCGTCACTTAGTCTTATTTTTGGGTTATTTTGTGTGACTATTTTATTTATGTGATTTATGTGTTTATATGTGTGATTTTGGGGATGAGAATGGACGAAATGAGGTACATGATTTGTAAATCATGGTACGGGTTGGAAATGAAATGAAATGAAATGAGTTCAGAAATGAACTGCGGGAAAGTTCGGATATCGTTTTTACAAGGTTTCGTGTACGTATCGTATATTTTATGTATGTATTAAGTACATATTATATGGTTAGGATAAGTTTTAGAGATACTTTCCATAATTATAAACTTTTGGAAATGACGGTTAGTTCGGAAATTACGTAGAAAGTCGAAAAATTAACGAATAGGTG
This sequence comes from Glebionis coronaria, assembly GCA_025667525.1. Taxonomy (NCBI): domain Eukaryota; kingdom Viridiplantae; phylum Streptophyta; class Magnoliopsida; order Asterales; family Asteraceae; genus Glebionis; species Glebionis coronaria. The sequence goes on along the minus strand of CM046878.1, from coordinate 416,684,256 downwards.
TCTGGTTTTGATCCGGAAGGGGCTAGATGTTAACTAATGGTAATAATAAGTCAATAGAAATTAAATTAATAAAATAATGAAGGGGGAGTCGGAATTGTGAGCCCTATAGCAGAATATATTAATAAAAAAAGATAATTACCATATATGAGTCCTAATTGGGCCTAAACTTGACCAAGAGGTTACCAAAGCATATATAAACACCCCAATACCCCAAAAACGATCCATAAACCATAAATTAAACTCTAAGTCAGTCAAATATCAATGGGGGGTCAAGAAGAGTCGAATTTATGCTCATGATTTAAAGGTACGTAATTAAACTAGGTTGACTAACGTTAATTTATGTATTTGTAACCTACTATGATGGATTAGGGTTTAAGATTCATAATTTTTTATTAGGGTTTATTAATGATCTATAGTTAATAATGTAATTAATGGATTTTTATCATTGGAAATCGTTTTTAGGTTTTAATTAGGGTTTACATATGATTAATTAGATTAATTATGAGAAAATCGTTTTTAAAAACTGGGCAGAATTTTAGGTCACTTGTTTTGATCATACCTAGAGTTCTACAAACTTTTAATTTTCGAATCTTATGTCCCTGAAAAGGTATTTGAATTGGATTTCTAATTAAAGAAACTAGAATTGAATTGGAGGTTGGGAAGTGGGTCAAAAACAGGTTACAACAGTCGAAGGTCAAAACAGTTTTGAAATTAGTCGGGTTTAAGTTAATGTTTTAAGGTGGTTAGGGTACTTAGGAGTACAATTGGACTTTTAAAAGAACATGAGAGTTAGTTTATATGTTATATAAGATATATGAAGGAGGGCTAATCAATTGGGATAGTGGAAGACCCTCTTATCATAACAAACTTTTCATATGTTTAAAATCAGTAAATTCTGGATAGGTAAAAGTATATATATATATATATATATATATATATATATATATATATATATATATATATATATATATATATATATATATATATATATATATATATATATATATATATATATATATATATATATATATATATATATATATATATATATATATATATATATATATATATATATATATATATATATATATATATATATATATATATATATATATATATATATATATATATATATGGAGCCTTAACAGAAGCTTTAAGGTTGAGGCCAAATAGGAGAGTTATCTAACACATGTAAGGGCATAGGGTTTCTTTTACAGAGCATGTTATTTTGGTTAAGAGGGTGTTCGACACATAGTTTAAAGTATGAAAAATAGGACTGTTTTGGGTAAAATGTTAACAGGACGAGTTTTGAACTAAACTAAGTTAAGGACTTTATAGAGGGGTGTAATGAGATGCATATTTCATATAAATAGGATTAAGTTGTAGGAGAAGGTTATATATCCATCATATATTGATGATCCATTTTGGTATGTGGTTCATGTCTTGATTGTATACGTTTGTATGTTTAGATTTTTGCTAGAGCACGAATACTTGTAGAAGCTTGTTCAGGTGAGTTTCATAGTCCCATATCTTTTTATACTTTTTTTACTTCTAGATGGGATGGAAGAGACACTGTATGGTTTTGTAACTATTGCTGTGAATGTTTTTATGGTTTGCGATGGACTTGTGTGCACACTTATGTGATTAACTGCTATGTGATTCTTGATTGTGTTTATGATTTGGATCGGGGGACACGTACTGTCTCAGTTATTATGGTTTGACTTGGTACCAAGGGGATGTTGAAAAGGCGGGGCCTTGGGATTGGTTCATAGGTGTATGGGCGCCTATGGGACCATGGTGATTGGTAAGGCTGGGAGCCTTGGAATTGTGGTGAATGGTTAATCTTGAATGTTAGTTGTTAATACATGATTGTAGGATATTGTCCATATGTTTTTTGGTTTATGGTTATTATTCACAGCTCATAACTTGATTTTGGCGTTGGAGTCTAAACCTATGACTCTCACCAACATTATGTTGACATGTTTTAGTTTCTCTTTCAGGTGAGAATGTGGTTAAGCATTAGAATAGGAGTGGCTAGCTTTGGAGGCTTAGGGTTGCATTTGGAGGAACCCCCTTTTCTCTTAGTCTTTATTTGATGTTTGTATAAGTGGTACTTTGTTGACACCTTTATGTTTGCTTTGTTTATGTTAATTGTTTGTCTCGGGTAAGCGGTAGGACTGTTACCTACTTACCTAGACTCCTGCATTGTTGAGATATTGTCATGACATTTGTGTCACCATTTTATGACATTTCTTATTTCATTTAGTTATCTCTATAGACACGCCATGTTGTGATGATATCCATAGCTCGCGCCCCATATTCCGCCATGGTGGGGTGTGACAGAATGGTACCAGAGACAATGGTTATAGAAAATTAGGTTGCCTAGTCTAGTAGCCTAGTCTATAGCTTAAGGGTCCCTGCATATAGGCTTCATAGGAATATGTGTGCATAGATTTGGCCAATATAAATATATATTTCGGGATATTTTGGATTCGTGTTTATGATGTTTCATGTCAGGTTTTGACTAGTATGGATCGAACGATAATCGTTCATACTTAGTCGCATGTTAGTTTCTTTTCAGAATTTGACTAGTGCGGATCGAACCTTAATCGTCTACGCTAGTCATTATTATATGTTGTATTAATATTACATTATAGTACATAATATGGTTAATAGTAGTTTCCGTCTTTGGCGTTATTTTCGTGCATCTAATATATAGTATGTTCTTTTGATGTTGAAGTTATGTTCCCTAAGAATCATGTGGTGGTTCGAGTTACTAGGAGTAGGTGGATAGGAAGGATGTTAAGCTGTTACCACTCTTATGGGAGACATGACTTATAACTGATTATGTTTTCGTTTTGGATTTTGTCTATGCTATTTTAGCTAGACTATAGATTTATGTATTCCAAGAGTTTGACTATGTTATTTTGATAGATAGAGTTTTGAACCTCTTTTTATGTGATTGTATGATTATGTGAGTTGGTAGATTATGTGTTATATGTTGTATTGATTCTTATAAGTGTCGTCATAGGAGGGAGTGCATTGGGGAAAGGGTAATTGTATAAGTATGGTGACCAATATAGTTATACAAATACCATAACTTCTATGAATTCCTAAGTATGATTTCATGAAAGAGGGTTAATACATGCTTGTATAGTAGATGTTAGACGGATTTAAGTATATGTATCCCGATATTACCTACATATGTATGATCCCTCGCTATTATCGATTGTATCCGTAGTAGGGTTTGCTAGCTCGCTTCTTTTTAGGTATTCAACCTCTGTTGTGGCGTATTCTTTGAGTTTCTTATTTCACGTGTACTTTTTAAAATGGTGTCCTTGGTGTTAAGTATAATGAAATAAATTGGGATTTATTTTGGGATAATGAAATCTTTTGTGTTGAGTCTTACATTTCTTTTGGTCGGTATATATTAAAAAAAAGACTTGGAAATCTATTATAAAGTAAGATAGTTGGTTGTATTCGGTAAAATAAGAGTAGGGTGTAGGAGTCGTTTTTGCAACAAGATATAACATAAGTTTTTTTTATGTAATCAACACTTGTTTATTTCAAATTCTAAAAGACCTTATTTAAAATAAAGCAAAATAAAATTTTCCTACTTAAATATTTCATATAAGTGAGTTTAATTGATATACGTCATTTATAATTATATATACAAGACTAAACAAAGTTCATGAAAATTTCACATACATTTATTTCTTTTCATTTAAAAAGGATTACGTTAATTACTAAGATGATTCTTTAGTTTTTAAAACAACTAGTATAAAATTGTTTTGGTCATAACTTGCTCGTTTTTAAAGCTTTTTAGGTGATTCAAAAGCCTAAAATTATGTACTCGGAACGTACTTTTCAAACATTCAGAATGTATAGTCATGGGAGGTCAGTAGCCTGGTCGAAATTGTTGTACAAGTTTCGGGTTCAAGGTTGAGTTTTAAATAGTAGTTTTTAAACTTATGATTTAAGATGTTTGGGGTACCAAGTCTTTGAGTTGAGTCTTGTGATCGTATAGAGGGTTGTTTGTAGATCGTTTGAGTCACATAGATGTGGAGAGGTATAGAAAAATATTCTTTTATGGAAAGTCGATGTCGTGCAAGGTTTAAAAAAATATGTCGTGGGGCATAATATGTTTTGGTTGCCATTGGGTGTTTCTTGGATTATTTTTCGTTGTCATGGGTCATTTTGAATTTATACATGTTTTGGGTTTGAGTTTTCTTTTGAGTCTCGTGGTTTTTGACTTGTTTTAACTAGTGCACGTGAAATGTCGTTAGTTATCCGTAGTTTTGATTCGTTGGTCGTGTCTGGTGGGTTCCAGATGTAGTTTTGGTTTTGTTTTGATTAAGAGTATTGATATAGTCATATGAGAGAATAGTTGGAATGCCCTTTGTGATGGGGAAAGAGTTAGAAGTTCGTAGAAAGACGAACTAATGTGGTCATGAGGTCTCTTCGGAGTGCCAAGGGAGATGAATAGAGATTTGTATAAAGTATGGATATTGGCACAAGTAACGCATCATAGAGAATGTTAGAAGGGGATGTGATGTTTCAAAGGTACTTGTGATATTCGTTAGGTATGTAAAATTTTCCGAAAATTTCTTAAGATTTAGTAGGTTTACCTATTATCTTGAAGTAGAACCATGAACAAAGCCAGTAGAAGGAGCAAGACGAGTTGTAGTTAGTGCCTTTCCAAGGCAATTGTTGATGGAATGATTTTAAAGACAGGAATTGCTAGAAATTGCAAAGGATTCAAGATAAAGGTTGAGTTGCCTGGTAGTAAATGTGATGTGAAAGCGGTTGGATGAGTTGATAAGAAGGAGTATCAATCTTTTAGAATGTGTGTAGAATTTCGCGAGTAGAAAAAGGTAGAAATTTGTTTGTGTTGCTGCCAAGAGAGGATGCAGGGATGATGTTAAGAATGTTGAATGGATGCTTTTGGGTTTACGGTTATTCATTTGGCTTCACCAAAGCACTAGCGGTTTTCATGGAGTCAATGAAGCGAGTGTGCATGAACGTATATAAACGAGTTGTCATCGGTAGTATCGACGACATCTTGATCTACTCAAAGTCTAAGAAGGAGAGTGAGGCGTGAAATTAAGGTTTTGCAATCCTATTTTTGTTCGTTTATCGTTCCTCGACTCACTCGAATTTGATTTCCAATTTTATCGTTAAGACTTAACTTGTTCTTGGTAAAACGTAATTAGGATATTTTAAACTAAAAGCTATTTAATATTAAAAACTAATTAAAAATTATCTAAACAATTTTAAAAACTATTTTAAACTAATTTTACTAAAAACTATTTTGAAATAAATCTAATTTAATTTTAATAGTAATTTTAAACTAAAATAAACTTTTAAATGAAATCTATAAAAAAACTATTTTAAAACAAAACTAAATTTTATGAAAACAAATTTTAAAACTAAATTTAAAAACATAAAATAAAACTATTCTTTTATCTTTTTATTTTTGTAAAACTGAATTTAAGAAAAACTAATTTAAATCTTTTTAATTAAAATTAAAATAAAACTTAACTATTGAATTAAACTAAATTAAAAAAAAAACTGCCAATGAGTAAAATCCTATATTAACTAAAGGTCGGGGGTTCGGCAAGCGAACAAGAGGTCGGGGGTTCAAATCCCACCCCAGACCAAATTTAAGCTATTAATTTTGATTTTTTTTTGGACAGTTTAAAGACCCAACAGATCAATTGGATCTGTTGGCTTAATCAACAAAACAAGAAAAAAACCAAATAAGCTAAGCTAAAAATCAGACAGGCAAATAGCAAATAAATAAGCAATACCAAAAAGAAAAGGAAATCAGATAAGCCAATAAGCAACGAAGAATATTAACCAAACAGGTGGATTAAGCACTACTGAAATAAAAAAAAACTAAAATAAGCAGTCCTAAACAACTCGAAATCCAAACAAATCAAGACTAAAATAACACGAGACTAACTACTAATCCATATATGAGCAGATTAACCAACCGAGTCAACAACAAAAACAAAAAGCAGATAAAACTAACTTTGTAAACATAAAACCAAAATCAAATTTAAACAAAGCTAAAAATAAAGCAGATTCAATATTAAGCAAACTAAAAACTGAATAATAAGCAGGAAAATTAAGAAGAGATCGAGAACCTTTTGTCGAAATCCGTTGGGTCGAAGGTTGGCGCTGAGCCACCTTGTGAACCGAAGCAACAAGCAAACACCACCTTTGAATCTCACCAGCTTCGATCCAAAATTTCTCTCGAACCAAACGCACAGTAACCGAACCGTAACCAAACGTATCCTTCGAACCAGAATAAGCACGATCCAAGAACAGTAACTCTTCATTAACTTTCCAGTAGGGAAAGTTTATATTTCACTTTCTTCTTTATATATATATATATATATTTTTTATAACCGAATGATAATAACATTAATATAAAATAAATGTAAACTTGCGAACAGTAATTAAAAAAAATAGATTTGCAGACTAAAAAAATGACGAACAGTAATATCAAGTGCGAACAGTAATTTAAGCTTTGACAGAAAATTTAAATTGAGACAAGATTAACTAAAAATAAAATTTTCATTAATTAAAATAAAATTACAATTACTGAAAATTAAAATTACAAAAGTACATCTAAAACCTAATTTTTTAGAAAATTAAATCTAATTTAAGTCCTACTCCTAAATTAATTAAAAAACTGAAAAATAAAGAAAAAGCTGCCTATTACATCTTGGAGATGGGGTTTTTATAAAGAAACCCTAAACTTGGTGAGCAAGGCTTCAAATCTTGGTCGTTCTTCATCTTCTCTTTCTTTTTCTTTTGATCAAACGGTTGTAATTAAACCTTGTGCCACGGATTGATGATGTGGTGTATGTTTATTGGTGGGATTGGTGCCACATCGGAATGGATTGAGGACCACTTTGTGATGGCCTCCGATTTTTGGGGGGATTTAATTCCTCTTGTGTGAATTACCTATTAAAGGTAAAAGCCCCAATTTTTTTGGTGTAAAAATCATGGTGGGTAAATTAGGGTTTGTATATGGTGGTGACTGTGAGAGAAAAGTGGGAGAGAAAGAGAGAATAACAGTAAAAAAAGTGAGTGGGTTTACATTGTGAATATCGAAAATGGTTATGGGGTAAAAAACAAAATCGTTTTATTATTAAAAGAGTGGGTGAAGTTGTATAAGATGCGTGTGTGGGGAGGGTATGGTCACACGTGGAAGGGAGTGGGTAAAAGGTTGACTGTGTGTGAGCTAGGGTTGACCAGATATGAAGCAAACTTTCCATCCGTTTGTTTCTTGTTTACATTTGAATGGGCTTTAGCCCAATTCCAATCCGTCCCTTGTTTATTCTTTTCACTTTGTATTAGATTTTGGGCCATAATGGGCTAAATAACAAAGAGTTAATACTTTGAAATCTTAAAATGGGCTTTTGAGCCCATTTATCTAATGTGGGGCCCACAAGACAAAAATCCTTCAAAGACTTGAATCCGTGAACTTGATTTTTCGGCTTCCTCGATTTTACTTTAATCTTGTGACGGTTTAGCCGGTTTTCGCGAACTTGGGCACACTTTTGGTCTTTTGAATTTGTCTTCGTCTCTTTCTTCAACATTTGACCGTGAAATCCCGTGTTTTCTCTTCTTTTGATCATTTGTACCTATTTTAACAAAAAAACACAAAACCACGCGTAATCCCGACTTTTAAGATGTAAAACACATGATTAGGTCTTGTTTTTCCTTGATTTTAGTGGCAAAAGGATAAGTGTTTACACACTTATTAAATCCCCTACACTTGACCATTGCAATGACCCCATGCAATGCATTATTTCAAAGCATAAAGTACATTTTCCTTATAATTAATCCATCTCGGCCTTTATTAATTCTACTATGATGAAAAGATAAAAATTTAAAAGGAGACAAAAGTTATAACAATTTATTAACTTGAAATTATTTGATGGAAGAAACTCGTAAAGAAATCTAAGACTTAAATTAGGGCTTTGGTGTCATGAATATTAATCATTCTCAAGTTTCACGTTCCCATACCAAGCTTAAAAACGAGATCATTGAAATTACAAGTTAGCACAACTAACACTTACTCATGTGGTTTAATTAATCACTTAGACCCCCTTATTCCTACGGTGTATCTCTTGTATTTTATTTTTGTCTTGAATGATCACGAGGATGCATTTTTTACTTATTTTGATAATTTATTAAGGTCGAAATTAAAGTGGGACGATTTAATCAATAGTTAGATAAAGGACAAAATCTTTTAAAACCGCTTCTCGAAACCTCATAAAGTTCATATCTTGGCATAACTCGTTTCACGATTTGAGACCTTTCTCGGACCGATATTTGGCTTTGTACTTCAAACTTCAAATCTTGAGAGACGATCTTGAAATTATGGTCTTCTCTTCATCTTGGTATACATCTTCATTAGGAGTGAAAGATGCTTCAAACGTTGACCACGACTTCTTCATTTATCCTCTTCTTTATTTAGGATTTTGATATACAACGATCCGCCTCCTTTTCAGACTTGGATCTATTTATCCTCATACCTTGTTAGGGTCTTTTTGGATAGACTTCTCCATGATCTTTAGGGGAGTAATTGCTTCTCGTCGTGTGTCTTGATCCATCATATTGATTTGGATTAATGATCTTCACAATCTCTTAGGATATTTAGCAAAAAAGTGAATCCTCATGCCTTGTGAGGGCCTTTTTGGACTCGGGTATCCTCATGCCTTGTTAGGGTCTTTTTGGATATGCCAATCTTCGCGTCTCGCTTAAATAAGGTATGTCTTGGCTATGAACTCTAATTAATCCCGAGCAACTTTTAAACGATCTTGGGCTAGAAGATAAGTAATTCTTCAAATCGTACGACCTTACTTATTGCATTTATTTATTTACAAGTGATGGGAGAAAAAGCTCATAACTAACTCACATAAGTTAATGAAAGAATACCAAACTTATAATTAACTCTATCATCTCTCGTTCTCCACAATTTAAAATCTCAAGGAATGAGACTCGTGGATGCTTAGCCTAATAAACCAATTTAGGTCCATATGGTTAAGGATACTAGCTAGAGTAAACTTGGATAAGTAAACTCGGGTTGAGTCACAATATTCACGACGGGCCTAATATATCAAAGACATCTAAACTTGTTAAAACAATTTTATTTATTTATTATTATTTTTACTTTATTCTTGAAACGGAAAATATAACTAAGATGCGATGATAAAAGGAAATTAAATGAAAATACTACGACGCCAAAATAGATCAAAAATTTGAAAAAAAAATTTAAAATTTTCCGGTTAAAATGGGGTCAAATTCATGGAAAAGCCCACTAAAATTTCGATAGAAATCCCCCTACACTTAATATAAACATTGTCCTCAATGTTTAAGCATGTGGGAGAATAAACTCCCCTACACTTAGGACATTGAGTACGTTGTTTAAAATCGAGCTAAGGAAAGGACAACTAAAGTGATTACATTTATTCGTTTTATTTATATACAAGTATGAATCACAATAGCAAAAACTTATCGAAGGAACCGGGTACACGGGAAACACGGGAACACGGGTCTCGTCAAAAGCACCAAAAGTGGATCATTAAGCACATGTCCCTGCACACAACACACAAAACAAACAACCTACACGGCTCCCCCCGACACTTATTGGTGAAAATAGATAAAAGATAGATCATCGGTTTGCCTCCCGAGAAGCGCTTGTTTTTGCTAACCGAGTCACGAGCCTGACTCGACCCCGAATTAAATGGTCCATGGGGAAGCCTCGAATGTAATACCGGGATCAAAAATCTTGTCCTCGGTCCCGGAGGAATATAATAAATGAGAGGCGGGAGGATAAGTCATGAAAGGTAGAAAAGTCCTCTCAACATACGAAAAGTATGTGAGGTCGCGATCCACGGGAGGTGGGGTGGGTAATGGAGACAAATTGTCATCCCCCAAAGACAATGGATGGTCACTATTCGGCAAATTCGTAAAGGTATCAATCATAGAATGGTCAATGTCACCTCCCGGGTCAAAGCATTCATCCTCGTGAACGTGAATCTCTTCGATTTCTTTATCATAGATAGGCTCGTCAAACAAAGGTTTGTCGTTCCCCTCATTGAGGATTTTAGAAATTCTCTCGAAGAGATCATGATCAAGTACGAAACCATCATTCATTTGTGGGATTTGTTGATAAGTTAAATCCTCACGAATGTGGTAAACGTAATTCTCATTAGAGGAGTGTTGATTAGGTAACTCCTCGAGAACTGGATGAGAATCGATGGTAGAATCAAAAGTAATTGGCGACGAGGCAAATGTGAATTTATCAAAATCCGAGTTCTCAAAATCAGTGTCAATATCAAGTTTTAAAACTCCATTTGCCTTTTCATCAATACCATGATCACAATTAAGCTCATGCGAGAAATCCAATAACACGGGATCATAAAAAGCATCCTCGTGATGGAATTTCTCAATACTCGGGGTATAAAAGTCATCGCTAAGGAGTAAAGAATCCGATAAATCATTAGTATCATGGTTTTCAAAAGTCGGTCTTGGTAAAATAGGAGAATCATCCTCATCCGATCCCGAGGAATAATTAAAAATGTAGTCAGAATCACAAGATAACTCATCCCTATCTACAAACTCCTTAGGTGTAGGACAACTTATGGGTTCTTCTTCTATGCACTCACACTCCTCAAAAATTGGTTTCTCAAAACATGTCTCGCTAAGAGGATTTGAAGAAAGCATAAAGTCATTTGTAGGAGTAGGTGAAGGAGTCATAAAAGAAATGGGGTCATCAATAGGTAATGGAGGCTCAAGTATAATCTCGGTGTAGAAACTAGAAGGGGGGGGGGGTTGAATAGTTTCTTATAATTTACTTGTTAAAATATGGTTTCCAAAAATCCTTTTTCAAAAAACTTAGGCTTGAGGAAATATGTGAAATCTTCTTATGCACAAATATGAACAATGATAGTGTAACTAAACTAATACTAACAAAAATATATCCACAAAGAATAAAGAATGATAGTGTAGCTAATCTAATATTAACACATGTATATGCAAAAAGAATAAGGAATGTAAAGAGTTAAGGGTAAAGAAAGATCAAACTGAACACCAAGGATTTATAGTGGTTCGGCAACGAAGCTCACTCCTCGTTCCTACTCCACTCCTCGAGTACTCCTTACTCGAGAGTTCACTACACAACAAGCTCCTTATGGTGGAGAAAACCGTACACGTCGCTTAACCAATTTCCGACTCTAAGCTAAAAGTCGAGCCCTAATCGTAGCTAGGACCAATCTACACAACTATACTTAGTACATACACAACTTCCAAATAGACACAACTACTTGGATCTTCACAACTATGACACAACTACAAGTATATAAAAATTGATCTTCAATGGATCTTTGGTGGTGGACTCAACACTTCACTAGGATAGTGTTCTTCTCTTTGCACTTGGAGAGGAAGGGATGGAAGAACAAGATTCACTTCTTAAACAAGTAATAATCAAACAAATGATCAAAGATTTGAGTGATTAAAGAAGGGGTTTGAATCTGGAAATAAATGTGCAAAAGAGGTGAGGTGAAAAGCTGAGAATGGTCCACTATTTAAAGGATAAAGGAGCCACCGGCTATATCTGCCCGCGGTACCTTATCACAACCCGCGGTACCTTATCGATAAGGTACCGCCTAGGCGCTAAGGTACCGCCGGACTAGACTCCGCTCCTTTTTGTCCTTTACTGGTGGAGGTCTTATCTGGGTATAAAAATATCCTGAAAGGATATTCTTAACAGAATAAGAATATGCCATTTTCAAATTTCAAATAATTAATTTAATAAAACATTTTCTTAAAAATAAAGTTTAATAAAAACTTGTCACATTTAATAAAAAGTGAGTTTTAAGAAAAGATTAAATCACTTGATCACTTGATTAAGGTTAGTACTTGTTTATCCATACCTTAAGTGAAAATGGGTAAAATGAAAAATACTTGAACTCAAGAATTCGTTTTTCGTTTTTTTCGTAAATGCTTGTTTTTACATATTGTCGTAATCAAAACTAAGCGAGACCGAAAAATGCAAGTAACGTTTTTAGTCATTATTGCATTAACAATCTCCCCCTTTTTGATTCCGACAATACATAAACTCAATCACACAAAAAACAAGATTTTCGAAGACGAGTTTATTCATTTCTCCCCCTTTGTCGAAGCAAAAAGGTTGCGTAAGCCGGTGTTGAAGAAACGACTTTGCAAAGACTCCCCCTTGGTGCTTACTCCCCCTAGCTTGGGGCACCGGGGAATCGAGATATGGTGACAAGCTACATAGAAGGGTTAGTTGAACAAAAGAAACAACCAACAATATATAGCAATAGGTCACACAAAAAAAATTAAAAGAGAAGAAAACACAAAGACAAAGATCCAAGATAGGTTACTAAAGAAACATCATACAAGGAAGTATGAAAAAAAAGAAGAAACAAGCCAAAAGCATAAATCTAATCCTAGTTATTCTAGAATTCTAAGATTTGCTTGAATTTGGTGTCTTGAGGATAAGCAACCAATGCTTATATGAAAGACAAGGTAATAGCGGAGGGTGGTGGTGGTGGCTTGTTGGAGATCTCATAATCAAAATGAAGAGGATGCGTGATTAAGAGACTCTTAATGTAGCTCAACTCCTCATAGATGTGTGCCATAGCAAGATGTTGATATTGACAACAATGACAATATGTTCCATGGTGCATGACATTATCATGAGAAGGAGGAAGAACACTAAAGGGTGGTGGTGGAAGAAAGGAAGTTCCACAATCAACATTCTTCGTAGGAGAAATGTGATTAAGAGTGTTCTTGGGTGGGTTTGGATTGAAAGCAATTGGATAAAATGGAGGATATTCAAGGCTTTCATTTGGAGAATAAGACATTTTGGATGTGAAGAATGCAAAATGCTTATGGTTTAAATAGGGAAGGCTTAGGGTATTTTTGGGGTGGTCAAAGGGTTTGAAACAAAGATTCTCAAAAAGGTTGGAGCAAATCTGGAGTTTCAGACAAAAACCCGAAAAGGAAGGACACTGTAGGCGGTTCCTTATCTATGGTGGCGGTACCTTATCAATAAGGTATCGCGGCTCACTTACGGAACCGCCTGCAGAAGCAGGGTTTGGTGTTTGGAGAAAGATTTTTCAGCAAATCTTATTTTTCTAGTCTAACTTATCATAGGGATGTGCTTAAAAGCTAAGATAGACAAGGAAAGTATATGCAAACTTACCAAATAGAGATTTGACCAAAATACATTAAAAAAAATAAATGTAGGAGGTGTGTAAGACAAGACCTTATGACACAATGATCCTCCATGATTCAATCTTGTTCTTGCTATGTTTGAGAGAATCATACATATGAATTATGTAAGCTCTATATTAATAGCGAGAATCTATGAAAAATCGTTTTTAGATTGAATTAACAATGTCAAACGAGTTTCTCAACCGTTTTCGAAAGAGACTTTGAGAGTTTTGAAAAGGAGATGAGAAGATTTTTCAAAAGAATCTTAAAAGACTCAAGGACTCAAGGTGGTAAGAGAAAACACACAAGAAGAAAAGAATTTAAGGAAGATGTTCCATTAATCCTAGACCTAGACGCAAGTAATAAAAAGGTTCCCTCTTAAGTGGCTTAGTGAAGATATCAGCTAAGTTGTCCTCGGAGGGCACCTTTTTGATAGTAATGTTCCCCTTTTGAACATTATCTCTAAGGAAATTGTGTCTAATTTCTATGTGTTTGGTTCGCGAATGTTGCACGGGATTCTTGCTTAGGTCTATAGCGCCTTTATTACCGCACATGATGGGAACATCATCAACAGAAATCCCGTAATCAACAAGCGCTTGCTTCATCCATAGAGCTTGTTGGCATGCTTTACCGGCACTCACATACTCGGCTTCCGTGGTGGATATCGCAAGAGCGGTTTGTTTCTTGGAGAACCAAGAAGTTAAACAACAACCCATGAAGGTACAAACTCCACTAGTGCTTTTCCAGTCCACATAGTCTCCCGCATGATCCGAGTCCGCGTAGACAATGGTTTCTACGCCGGTCCCTTTAGGATACCATAATCCTAAATGTATAGTGCCTTTAATGTATCGGAAGATACGCTTAACCGCTTCAAGGTGAGAGGTTTTGGGAGCCTCTTGGAAGCGAGCACAAAGGCAAACACTAAACATGATATCCGGTCGACTTGCCGTTAGGTACAACAAACTACCAATCATACCTCTATATTTGGTGTTGTCTACCGACTCACAATCATCATCTACGGTGAGTTTAGTATCCGAGGCCATAGGGGTCTTCATTGGTCTAGATTCTTCTAATCCAAATTTCTTTAGCATTTCTTTAGCGTACTTAGATTGACTAAAGAAAACACCATCGTCCATTTGTTTAATTTGGAGTCCTAAAAAGAAGTTAAGTTCTCCCATCATACTCATTTCAAACTCATCATGCATGATTTTGGCAAAGTCATCACACAATTCTTGACAAGTTGAGCCAAATATAATGTCATCAACATATATTTGTACGATTATGAGGTGAGGACCTTTCTTCTTTATAAAGAGTGTATTGTCTACCATACCCATGGTATACTCATGTTTAACAAGAAACGCTTTAAGTCTATCATACCAAGCTTTGGGTGCTTGTTTGAGTCCATAAAGTGCTTTCTTAAGCTTGTAAACATGGTCCGGTTTCTCAAAATCAATGAAGCCGGGAGGTTGAGCCATATATACCTCCTCATTGATCAAACCGTTAACAAATGCACTTTTTACATCCATTTGTTGAAGCTTAATATCTAAGGCACAAGCATAGGCTAAAAGGATTCTAATTGATTCTAACCTAGCTACCGGTGCATATGTCTCGTCATAATCAATCCCTTCTTGTTGATTATAGCCTTGAGCTACAAGTCTAGCCTTGTTACGAGACATAACACCATTCTCATCTAGCTTATTCCTAAATACTCATTTGGTTCCTATAATGGTAGAACTTCTAGGTGGAGGAACAAGTTCCCAAACATCATTGGCAACGAATTGATTCAATTCTTCTTGCATCGCAATGACCCAACTCTCATCCGTCAAAGCTTCTTTAACATTCTTAGGTTCAATCAAGGAGACAAAACAAAAGAAGTTGCTTTGGTTTTGGACTTGAGATCTTAGGGCCCTTTTATTTAAGTCACCAATGATATTATTGAGAGTATGATCCCTAGACTCCTTAATGTTTACTTCCTTTTCAACACTAAGGTCTTCAACTCCTATTTTTCTAACCTCTTTGGCTTTAACTACTTCTAATTCATCCAAGTCATCATCAACCAATGTTGGTGTCTTGGGTGAAGGAGGGGTTTCATCAAAGGTTACGTTGAGTGATTCTTCAATAACCCCTGAGGTTCTATTTAGGACTATGTAGACCTTACTAGTTTGGGAATAACCTAAAAGGATACCTTCGTAAGACTTTGGGTCAAACTTGGTAAGGTATTCTTTGGTGTTGAGGATAAAGCACTTGCTTCCAAACACTCTAAATTATTCTAATGAGGGTTTCTTACCTTTAAGAATCTCATAGGGGGTCTTTCCTAGGAAAGGTTGAATAAGAATTCGGTTGAGAATATAAGTCGATGTATCTACGGCATTGCACCAAAACTTTTGAGGCAAAGAATGCTCGTTTAACATCGTCCTACTCATCTCTTGGAGAGTCCTATTCTTCCTTTCAACTACCCCATTTGATTGTGGAGTGCGAGGAGCCGAGAAGTTATGAGTAATACCATGAGCTTCACAAAAGGCACCAAATTGCACTTCATTATCAAATTCCCTAACATGATCCGTCCTAATAGAAACAATTGAACATCCTAGTTGATTTTGAATTCTCCGACTAAAGATTTCGAAGTGATCGGAAGCTTCATTCTTAGATGCCAAAAATCTAGTCCAAGTGAATCTAGAATAGTCATCAACTATAACTAGGGTATAAAGATTACCTCCATAACTCCGTATGGCGGAAGGTCCAAAGAGATCCATATGTAGGAGCTCTAAGCACCGAGAGGTCGAAACCAAATTCTTGGCTTTGTGACTTGAGTGAACTTTCTTTCTAACTTTGCAAGCATCACAAAAGTGACTATCAAACTTAATCTTGGGGAGGTGTCTTACCAACTCCTTAGAGACTAAAGATTGAATTAAACGCATATTAGCGTGACCTAATCTCCTATGCCAAAGAGTAGAACTATCATCTATAGTCGCAAGACATATGTTGTCTTTTGACTTCTTATTAACCTTCATGACATAAAGCCCATGCTTTCTAACACCTTTTCCAATGACTTTTCCATCTTTTACGATTTCACTGTCATGTTCCGAAAAGATGACCTTACACTTATTATCACAAATTTGACCTATACTTAAAAGGTTAAAACCTAAGTTATCTACGTGCTCAACATTTTCAATGGTCATGGAGTCAAGAGAAACCGTACCTTTGCCAATGATATTACCACGTAGACTACTAGCGAATGTGACGTTACCTCCATCATATGATTTGTAATGCGAGAACAAACTTCGATTACCCGTCATGTGTTTAGAACATCCACTATCCTTAATCCACTAATCGGGCTCCAAATCAATTCCCAAGCATATCTAGGTAACAATACACAAGATCAAACATTTGGTCCCCAATATCTCATGGGTCCAAAATTGTTAGTTCCAAACATCCCTTGCATTTGGTTGGGATGTATGAATGAGGTGGGGATTCCCCATGGAGAACAAAATGGAGGAGGGTAGTAATTCATGTAACCATTTTGTTGTTCATTACTTCTCCTAGGTGTGTTTGCTCTAGGTTTAGAGTTATTATTATTCTTTCTAGGTGTTGGAGTTTTACTTCTAGGTCGTGAGTTGTTTTGATTATCTCTTGTAGGCGTTGTCGTTCTACTTCTAGGCTTAGACTCATTCCGTACTCTAGGTGGAGTAGAAGATAGTCTAGATAAACTTCTATTTCCCATGAGAGGTTTACTTAACGGCTTATAGAACTTACTAATAGCATTGTCGTCAAGTATGGGTAATTGAACCTATTAACAGTAAGATGCTTTGGTTTTTCATTTAACTTAGATTTTTCAGAAAGTTTAGAGTTTTCACAAAAATCAACTTCTGGCCGCGGTACCTTATCTATGGCCGCGGTTCCATAGTGATAAGGAACCGCGCCATACAATGTGGAACCGCGTCCAGAATGTGTTTTCTGTGAAAACCTGACTTGTTTTGGTTCACTAGTTGAGGCTTCATTTGAGTTAAAACCTAGACCAAGTTTTTCCTTAGAATGAACTTGTTTGTTTAACATATCATCAAGAGCACTAGTACCTTTCATGAACTTTTCCAATTTAAAGGAGGTGCTCTTGAGATCATCATTCTCTAATCTAAGTTTCTCACAACTTAAGCAACCTAAATCAACCTCTTTTTTTTCTCAAGTTTAGCCAATTTCTCCCTAAGTTCATTGATCTCATTTTCAAGCTTAGTTTTGGTTGATTTTAAGGTTTTATTCTTTTCTATGAATTTAAGACTAAGTTTGTGTAAGCTATCATATTTGCCTTAAAATTCAATATCATCTAAAGTGGAACTATCATTGCTATAATATTCGGTTTCGGAATGTACCTCTTTAGAAGTGTGAGCCATAAGACATTTCTCCTCTTTGGGGTTGTCATCATCATCTTCACCGCTATCGCTCCAAGCGCCACTAACGAATGCCGTGTGGTTCTTATCACGAGCGGGCTTTGGACAATCACCAATGAAGTGATTTGGATCACCACATATAAAGCAACTCCTATCACCTTTTTCGTTCTTGACAAACCGATTCTTTGACAATGGTTTCTTGTCATAGTTTGGTTGCCTAACGTGTTGACCTCGTCTCTTGAAGAACTTCTTGAAATCTCTCACCGCCAATGCATACTCGTCGTCATCACTTTCCGAGGAACTATCATGGTCACTTTGTGCCTTCTTGGCTTTAAGTGAAAGAGATTTCCTTTCACTCTTGGTTTTTACTAATTCCGAGTCCTTCAAAATTATCATCTCATGAACCTTCAAGTTTCCTATGAGTTCATCGAGTGATAAAGTTGAGAGATCTTTCGACTCTTCAATAGCCGTGACTTTTGCTCTCCACTTTGGCTGTAAGGCCCTTAGAAACTTCCTAACATTGTTCTTGCTAGAAAAACCTTCATCAAGTGCTTTTAGACTAGTAATAATGGTGTTAAACCTAGCAAATGCCACTATCAATAGTTTCATCTTCTAAGATGACAAATTGTTCATATTGTTGGACAAGAAGATCGATTTTACTTTCTTTGACTTGGCTATTACCTTGGTGGGTTACTAAAAGAGTGTTCCAAATATCTTTAGCGGTTTCAAACATAAAAATTCTTTCATACTCTTTCTTAGGCAAAGCATTATAAATCACCATTTTAGCCTCATTATTTTTTGAAAGTTTCTTTTTAGTATCATCATTAGCTTTGTCAAAAGTGACTAATTCTTTTGTTTTAGAAACTTCATTAAATTGAAAGGGTAAAAAATCACCATTGGTAATAACATGCCAAAGATCTAAATCTTTTGATTTCACATAAGTTTCAAATCTATTTTTCCAATAAACAAAACTATCGGTTTCAAAAAGTGGTGGTCTTTGCATAGATTGCCCTTCTAGGTACTTGTTGGAATCCATAGATCGATTCAAGTTTTAAAATACAATATACTTTAAAAATTCTTGAGCAACCCGCTCTGATACCAATTGTAGAAACTAGAATGGGGGGGGTTGAATAGTTTCTTATAATTTACTTGTTAAAATATGGTTTCCAAAAATCCTTTTTCAAAAAACTTAGGCTTGAGGAAATATGTGAAATCTTCTTATGCACAAATATGAACAATGATAGTGTAACTAAACTAATACTAACAAAAATATATCCACAAAGAATAAAGAATGATAGTGTAGCTAATCTAATATTAACACATGTATATGCAAAAAGAATAAGGAATGTAAAGAGTTAAGGGTAAAGAAAGATCAAACCGAACACCAAGGATTTATAGTGGTTCGGCAACGAAGCTCACTCCTCGTTCCTACTCCACTCCTCGAGTACTCCTTACTCGAGAGTTCACTACACAACAAGCTCCTTATGGTGGAGAAAACCGTACACGTCGCTTAACCAATTTCTGACTCTAAGCTAAAAGTCGAGCCCTAATCGTAGCTAGGACCAATCTACACAACTATACTTAGTACATACACAACTTCCAAATAGACACAACTACTTGGATCTTCACAACTATGACACAACTACAAGTATATAAAAATTGATCTTCAATGGATCTTTGGTGGTGGACTCAACACTTCACTAGGATAGTGTTCTTCTCTTTGCACTTGGAGAGGAAGGAATGGAAGAACAAGATTCACTTCTTAAACAAGTAATAATCAAACAAATGATCAATGATTTGAGTGATTAAAGAAGGGGTTTGAATCTGGAAATAAATGTGCAAAAGAGGTGAGGTGAAAAGCTGAGAATGGTCCACTATTTAAAGGATAAAGGAGCCAACGGCTATATCTGCCCGCGGTACCTTATCACAGCCCGCAGTACCTTATCGATAAGGTACCGCCTAGCCGCTAAGGTACCGCCGGACTAGACTCCGCTCCTTTTTGTCCTTTAGTGGTGGAGGTCTTATCTGGGTATAAAAATATCCTGAAAGGATATTCTTAACAAAATAAGAATATGCCATTTTCAAATTTCAAATAATTAATTTAATATTAAAAATAAAGTTTAATAAAAACTTGTCACATTTAATAAAAAGTGAGTTTTAAGAAAAGATTAAATCACTTGATCACTTGATTAAGGTTAGTACTTGTTTATCCATACCTTAAGTGAAAATGGGTAAAATGAAAAATACTTGAACTCAAGAATTCGTTTTTCGTTGTTTTCGTAAATGCTTGTTTTTACATATTGTCGTAATCAAAACTAAGCGAGACCGAAAAATGCAAGTAACGTTTTTAGTCATTATTGCATTAACACTCGGGAATTTCTTTAATAGGTGAGCTAATAGTATCCGTGGGTGTCAACACCGGAGGGTGAGTAAAACTCATGATAATCTCCGGGCCTTGTCTCTCCTTTATTGGCGGAGAGATGGAAGGATCCACAGTGGGAACATCACTACTAATAGTGGTGTTAGCCTCAATATCAACTCTCAAAGATGGCTCAATAACAAATTGATCTTGATAGGTTTCTAAAATGAGCATGAATTTCCTATCGGTGGACTCTTGCATTTGTCTAGTAGATTCTTGCATTTCTTCCATGATTTTCTCATGTTCGGTCAATTTATGTAGAATCAAGTTCATCTGAGGGTTGTGCATGTCCATTTGATTAAAGTTTTGAAAATTGCCGTCATTTGGAAAACCTTCATTATTTGAAAACCCTTGATTTTGAAATTCCCCATGAAACCGTTGATCATATTCCGGTGGGTCACTAGTTGTAGGAAAACTAGGGGAGCCAAAATAAGTATTAGTATCATAACACATACTTTCCGTATTATTATAAACCTACTCATAAGTTTTGTCACAATTAAAATAAGCATGAGGCCCACCACAAGTCGTACACTCCTCGGACATAATCTTATAATGCTCTTCTTGTAATATTTCCCAAATCGGAGGATTATCCATGGTAGTGTCGAAAGAAAACGAAATAACAATAATTATTATGCTACGTAATATATATTATAATAAAAGAAAAATCTTTTTGTATTTTTTTAGAAAAATATATATTCACAAGAAAAATCGAAAGAAATCGAACTAAAAATTTAACACTAATACGTAATATTTTTGGTGTAATACTTTTAGGAAAAAGTATTACTTTTGGATTTTTTAAATTTTTTTTTGGTGCAATTCTTAGGAAAGAAAATTGCTTTTGTGATTTTTTTTTTTAATTTTTTCTTTTTTTTGTAATTTTAAGTTTTTGATTTTTTTTTTTGTATTTTTGATTTTTGTGCAAGAAAATTAACGTTCAAAGAGAACGGATCCCAAAATTCAAACGTCTTCACGAAAAATCGTCAATCGTACGAGCGAAGCGGCAGCGGCGCCATTTGAAATTAAGGTTTTGCAATCCTATTTTTGTTCGTTTATCATTCCTCGACTCACTCGAATTTGATTTCCAATTTTATCGTTAAGACTTAACTTGTTCTTGGTAAAACATAATTAGGATATTTTAAACTAAAAGCTATTTAATATTAAAAACTAATTAAAAATTATCTAAACAATTTTAAAAACTATTTTAAACTAATTTTACTAAAAACTATTTTGAAATAAATCTAATTTAATTTTAATACTAATTTTAAACAAAAATAAACTTTTAAATGAAATCTATAAAAAAAACTATTTTAAAACAAAACTAAATTTTATGAAAACAAATTTTAAAACTAAATTTAAAAACATAAAATAAAACTATTTTTTTATCTTTTTATTTTTGTAAAACTAAATTTAAGAAAAACTAATTTAAATCTTTTTAATTAAAATTAAAATAAAACTTAACTATTGAATTAAACTAAATTTAAAAAAAACTGCCAATGAGTAAAATCCTATATTAACAAAAGGTTGCAAAGTAATAATCAAAAGTAGCACTAGATGAGATGGAAGGGGCGTTTGGCAAGCGAACAAGAGGTCGGGGGTTCGAATCCCACCCCAAACCAAATTTAAGCTATTAATTTTGATTTTTTTTGGACAGTTTAAAGACCCAACAGATCAATTGGATATGTTGGCTTAATCAGCAAAACAAGAAAAAAACCAAATAAGCTAAGCTAAAAATCAGACAGGCAAATAGCAAATAAATAAGCAATACCAAAAAGAAAAGGAAATAAGATAAGGCAATAAGCAATGAAGAATATTAACCAAACATGTGGATTAAGCACTACTTAAATCAAACAAAACTAAAATAAGCAGTCCTAAACAACTCGAAATCCAAACAAATCAAGACTAAAATAACACGAGACTAACTACTAATCCAGATATGAGCAGATTAACCAACCGAGTCAACAACAAAAACAAAAAGCAGATAAAACTAACTTTGTAAACACTAGCATACTACCCGCGCAATGCAGCGACGGGTAATAAGTGACTATTTTTTTGCAATTGATTTAACGTTAAAATGTAAAAAAGTTGAATTAAAATAAATAAAATCACTAAAAATGAAAATAAAAATAAAAATTTGTAAATATATCAAAATGGATGTTGACTTAAAGAGAACACAATTTTAATAAATATGGTGAAATTAGATTAGAAAATAATAAATGTGTTAAAACATATTACAATTTAAAAATAAAAATAGTTTTTTAATAATTTGTTAAGAAGTTGTTACAAATGTTTGTTACAAAATAAATGGATGGTCAAGATTTGAAGTTAGGTTTGGATTAAAAATGATCTAATGGTTAAGTTGTGAATATGTTTATCTTAATTTTTGGTTTGGAGTTAGGATGTGTATATACACCCTTTATAGATAGTATAGATAAAACCAAAATCAAATTTAAACAAAGCTAAAACTAAAGCAGATTCAATATTAAGCAAACTAAAAACTGAATAATAAGCAGGAAAATTAAGAAGAGATCGAGAACCTTTTGTTAAAATCCGTTGGGTCGAAGGTTGGCGCTGAGCCACCTTGTGAACCGAAGCAACAAGCAAACACCACCTTTGAATCTCACCAGCTTCGATCCAAAATTTCTCTCGAACCAAACGCACAGTAACCGAACCGTAATCAAACGTATCCTTCGAACCAGAATAAGCACGATCCAAGAACAGTAACTCTTCATTAACTTTCCAGTAGGGAAAGTTTATATTTCACTTTCTTCTTTATATATATATATATATATATATATATATATATATATATATATATATATATATATATATATATATATATATATATATATATATATATATATATATATATATATATATATATATATATATATATATATATATATATATATATATATATATATATATATATATATATATTTTTAATAACCGAATGATAATAACAGTAATATAAAATAAATGTAAACTTGCGAACAGTAATTAAAAAAATAGATTTGCAGACTAAAAAAAATGACGAACAGTAATATCAAGTGCGAACAGTAACTTAAGCTTGGACAGAAAATTTAAATTGAGACAAGATTAACTAAAAATAAACTTTTCATTAATTAAAATAAAATTACAATTACTGAAAATTAAAATTACAAAAGTAAATCTAAAACCTAATTTTTCAGAAAATTAAATCTAATTTAAGTCCTACTCCTAAATTAATTAAAAAACTGAAAAATAAAGAAAAAGCTTCCTATTACATCTTGGAGATGGGGTTTTTATAAAGAAACCCTAAACTTGGTGAGCAAGGCTTCAAATCTTGGCCATTCTTCATCTTCTCTTTCTTTTTCTTTTGATCAAACGGTTGTAATTAAACCTTGTGCCACGGATTGATGATGTGGTGTATGTTTACTGGTGGGATTGGTGCCACGTCGGAATGGATTGAGGACCACTTTGTGATTGCCTCCGATTTTTGGGGGGATTTAATTCCTCTTGTGTGAATTACCTATTAAAGGTAAAAGCCCCAATTTTTTTTGGTGTAAAAATCATGGTGGGTAAATTAGGGTTTGTATATGGTGGTGACTGTGAGAGAAAAGTGGGAGAGAAAGAGAGAATAACAGTAAAAAAAGTGAGTGGGTTTACATTGTGAATATCGAAAATTGTTATGGGGTAAAAAACAAAATCGTTTTATTATTAAAAGAGTGGGTGAAGTTGTATAAGATGCGTGTGTGGGGAGGGTATGGTCACACGTGGAAGGGAGTGGGTAAAAGGTTGACTGTGTGTGAGCTAGGGTTGACCAGATATGAAGCAAACTTTCCATCCGTTTGTTTCTTGTTTAAATTTGAATGGGCTTTAGCCCAATTCCAATCCGTCCCTTGTTTATTATTTTCACTTTGTATTGGATTTTGGGCCATAATAGGCTAAATAACAAAGAGTTAATACTTTGAAATCTTAAAATGGGATTTTGAGCCCATTTATCTAATATGGGGCCCACAAGACAAAAATCCTTCAAAGACTTGAATCTGTGAACTTGATTTTTCGGCTTCCTCGATTTTACTTTAATCTTGTGACGGTTTAGCCGGTTTTCGCGAACTTGGGCACACTTTTGGTCTTTTGACTTTGTCTTCGTCTCTTTCTTTAACATTTGACCGTGAAATCCTGTGTTTTCTCTTCTTTTGATCATTTGTACCTATTTTAACACAAAAACACAAAACCACGCATAATTCCGACTTTTAAGATGTAAAACACATGATTAGGTCTTGTTTTTCCTTGATTTTAGTGGCAAAAGGATAAGTGTTTACACACTTATTAAGGCGAATTATGAGTTGGCTTTGGAGTTGTTCGGGAAGGGAATTATACGTAAGATTTTCAAGTGTGAGTTTAGGATTAAGTTGACCAGGATGAGTAGTTAGAGATGATGGTATATCATGGAACCAGCAAGGGGCGAAGTGAAGAAGGATGAGGAAGAGTTTTGGAGGCTGAGTAGGTAGATTAGATAATGAGCCGATCTTGGCATTATCGGAAGGACTGGATGAATTCGCGAAGCATGACGATACGCGGAGCAAGGATTTGGATGTGTACGAGAACGACAAAGAAAGGCGATTTCTTATATGTTGCAGGTACTGAAGATTTGGAAGAACTAGATAAGACTTAGTTAGTGGAGCTGGATTGTTATATCTGTCTAGAATGCTAGAGGCATTTGGGGTACGATACGTAGAGAATGATCTATACGGATCATGAACGTCTCCAACACATATTCAGTCCTCTTGATTGAACATTTGGCAAAGGTGATGGGTGGAGTTAAGTGATGAAAGAAAATTGCAAGGCCAAGTATGATCTAGGAAAGGCAAGCATGGTTGATGAAACATGGAATAAGAAGAAGGAATTGAAGCTGTGACGAACTTGAACTATATGGATGACGTATTAGGGTGGTTTAGATAAAGGATGTAGATTGCACGAGTTGAGTTATCTAAAGCAGAGAACGCGTCAACATTTATGTTGCGTGGCTTAGACAATCGTATGGAGAAAAGGGATGTAGACTATATTTCCTACATAGATACGAGTAGCTTAGAAAAGGCGATGTAAGGACGAAGTTGGTGGAAGGGATACATAATGGGGTGGAGGAATAAGTACGATGAGAGTTGGGTGATAGTCGATAGACTGATGAATTCATCCCATATTTCAAGAGGAATGAGAAGTCACGTACTTGAGAAGTTTAAAGGATTTTGTACAGATATGATGGAATAGGAGGTTTTGTGTAAAAGTTAAACTAATAGGTATGGAATGCCTTATGAAGGATTATGGCAACGAAAGAAACATTGGGAAGCAAGCGTAGTATACTGTTGATAGACTAATGGTTGGTATGAGCATACTATAGGGGTAATTGAGAAAGACGCCTAGAGCATTGGCGTGAGATGTGGATATAGTTGGAGAACTCATTATATTAAGAATAATTCTTCTACAAAGAGAGAGTCACCGGTGAGAGGGGCATATTCCCCATTGATGAGGATGTAGGGAATACAGGAGGAAACGCCTAAATTATAGGCTGAAGACGGGATATAAGATGGTATGGAAATTTAGATTTTGGAAAGACAAGCAAAAAGTAGTATGGAGAAAGAATGATTCAATGGAGCAAAAGGTTATCAAGATAGTGGGGTGATATTGAAGGGAAAACCGTTAGAGCAAGAGGTTAGTAGTCACGAACAATGAAACGTACACCTAGAGAAAAGGTGTAGCACCAGTTAGTATGAAGGATGGTTAGTTACTTGGTGCCGAGTATGGGAAAGCAAGGATGAGATGGTGGTCATGACATGTTTCATGTGAATGTTATGGGAAGCTTTTGGTTACGCAATCCTGCATATACCATTGGATGTGATTAAGGTTGAGAGAACTTCCGAATGATGGAAAATCCATAGAGGATAGAATCCGTTAGGTCTGGTGATAGGAATTGTAGTAGAAACCGTTGGAGTTAATTCATAGGAGATGAGGTGGATCACTGTTATAGTGGTATGAAGTTAGAAGCGGCCAACGTATTGGACCGGAGGTGTATCGGAAAACTATGGAGGTAGCGACAGGTTGAAAATGGCAAAGAACCGACAAGAGAGCTGTGTGGACGAGAGGCACAAGCCCTTGGGATTTAAGATTGTAGGTAAGGTTATGCTAGAGGTTTCACCATGGAAAGGAGTGATGTGGTTTGGGAAGAAAGGGAAGATAGCACCTAGAATCATGGGAAATCCTCGAAAGGATTGGACCAGTGGCTTATAGGTTGAGGAATTACTGGGAGAATTAAGTAGTGTGCATGATGTATTTCATGTATCAAGCTTGAGGAAATGCTTAGCAAGAACCGACTTGCAAGTACCGTTAGATGATATTAGTATGGATACGAGTCTTCGTTTCATCGAAGAACCGGTAGAGATTTTAGGTCGTGAAGCTAAGACGTTGGAAAAAGGGTAATATACCGTAGTTATGGTTAGATGGAATTTGGAACGTGGACTAGAGTTCACGTGGGAACGGGAAGGATTTATGAGGAACAAGTATCCTTAGATATTTGATAATGATGATCCTAAGGAGTAAATCTCGGGACGAGATTTCTATTAGGAGGGAGTGATGTGACAACCCTGGTTTTTGAGGTTCGTCACTTAGTCTTATTTTTGGGGTATTTTGTGTGATTATTTTTTTTATGTGATTTATGTGTTTATATGTGTGATTTTGGGGATGAGAATGGACGAAATGAGGTACATTATTTGTAAATCATGGTACGAGTTGGAAATGAAATGAAATGAAATGAGTTCAGAAATGAACTGTGGGAAAGTTCGGATATCGTTTTTACAAGGTTTCATGTACGTATCGTATATTGTATGTATGTATTAAGTACATATTATATGGTTAGGATAAGTTTTAGAGATACTTTCCATAATTAGAAACTTTTGGAAATGACGGTTAGTTCGGAAATTACGTAGAAAGTCGAAAAATTAACGAATATGTGTCCAGTTTTGATCCAGAAGGGTCTAGATGTTAACTAATGGTATTTATAAGTTAATAGCAATTAAATTAATAAAATAATGAAGGGGGAGTCAGAATTATGGGCCCATAGCAGAATAATAAAAAAAAAGATAATTACCATATATGAGTCCTAATTGGGCCTAAACTTGACCCGGAGGTTACCAAAGCATATATAAACACCCCAAGACCGCAAAAACAACCCATAAACCTTAAATTAAACTCTAAGTCAGTCAAATATCAATGGAGGATCAAGAAGATTCGAATTTATGCTTATGATTTAAAGGTACGTAATTAAACTAGGTTGATTAACGTTAATTTATGTATTTGTAACCTACTATGATGGATTAGGGTTTGAGATTCATAATTTTTTATTAGGGTTTGTTAATGATTTGTAATTAATAATGTAGTTAATGGTTTTTTATCATTGGAAATCGTTTTTAGGTTTTAATTAGGGTTTATATATGATTAATTAGATTAATTATGAGAAAATCATTTTTAAAAACTGGGCAAAATTTTAGGTCAATTATTTTGATCATGTCTAGATTTCTACAAACTTTTCATTTTCGAATCTTATGTCCCTGAAAAGGTAATTGAATTGGCTTTCTAATGCAAGAAACTAGATTTGAATTGGAGGTTGGTAAGTGGGTCAAAAACAGGTTACAACAGTCGGAGGTCAAAACAGTTTTGAAATCAGTCGGGTTTAATTTAATGTTTAAAGGTTGTTAGGGTACTTAGGAGTACAATTGGACTTTTAAAGAACTTGAGAGTTAGTTTATATGTTATATAAGATATCTGAAGGAGGTCTAATCAATTGGGATAGTGGAAGACCCACTTATCATAACAAACTTTTTATATGTTCAAAATCAGTAAATTCTGGGTAGGTAAAAGTATATATATATATATATATATATATATATATATATATATATATATATATATATATATATATATATATATATATATATATATATATATATATATATATATATATATATATATATGTGGAGGCCTTAACAGAAGCTTTGAGGTTGAGGCCAAATAGGAGAGTTAGCTAACACATGTAAGGGCATAGGGTTTCTTTTACAGAGCATGTTATTTTTGTTAAGAGGGTGTTCGACCCATAGTTTGAAGTGTGAAAAATGGGACTGTTTTGGGTAAAATGTTAACAGGGCGAGTTATGAACTAAACTAAGTTAAGGGCTTTATAAAGGGGTGTAATGAGATTCATATGGCATATAAATAGGATTAAGTTGTAGGAGAAGGTTAGATATCCATCATAGATTGATGAGCCATTTTGGTATGTGGTTCGTGTCTTGCTTGTATACGTTTGTATGTTTAGATTTTTGCTAGAGCGCGGATACTTGGAGAAGCTTGTTCAGGTGAGTTTCATAGTCCCATATCTTTTTATGTTTTTTTTACTTCCAGATGGGATGGAAGAGACACTGTATGGTTTTTTTAACTATTGTTGTGAATGTTTTTATGGTTTGCGATAGACTTGTGTGTACACTTATGTGATTAACTGTTATGTGATTCTTGATTGTGTTTATGATTTAGATCGGGGGACACGTACCGTCTCAGTTATTGTGGTTTGACTTGGTACTGATAAATAGGATTTGATTTGTCAATTAAGTTCGTGTTCCTCGACTCACTCGAATTGATTTCAAATTAACGTTTCGACTTACTTGTTTTTGGTAAATAATACTTGTGGTATTTTAAACTAACTAAAAAGACTATTTAATATAAAATCTACTTAATAATAAAAACGTTTATTCTAATTAATTTTAAACTAAAAACATTTTAAATAAAGTCTATTCTAAAATAAAAGTAAATTTAAAAACAAATTTTGAAAACTAATTTAAATTTAAAAATAAAAGTAAATTTAAAATGAAATCTATTTTAAATAAACAAAGTAAAATGAAAACAAATTTAAAGTTATAAAAGTAAATAAAAATATTTTTTTATCTTTTTATATATTTTTGAAAACTGAATAAAAAAAATACTTTTAAAATAAATAAACTTAAAATCTAAATTAAACTCTTTAACAAAATCTGCCAGCTAATTTAAAAATTCCCTATATTAATTTAACTGAAGGAAATCAAACACAAAAACAAGTCTAGAGCAACTGGTTGGGGCGTTGGCTTGTGATGCGAGAGGTCTGGGGATCGATTCCCACCAGAACCAATATTTTTTTTGCTTAATATTTTTTTTTTTTTTGAATTTTTTATGGACAGTTTAAAAACCCAACAGATCAATTGGATCTGTTGGCTTAATCAGCAAAACAAAAGAAACCAAATAAGCTAAGCTAAAAATTCAGACAGGCAAAAGCAAATAAGCACACAAAAAACTGATAAAACTAGAGCTGATAACAAATATACCAAATCCTAAATAAGCAAAAGCAAATAAGCAATATCAGTATAAGCTATAACGCATGAACAGTATAAGCTAAAAAGCTTAATCCAAAATATGCAAAACAAATTCAAACTTATATAAGCAAATCGATTCTGAGACTAAAATAAGCTGAAAGCAATAAGCAATAAGCTAAATAAACCAAACTGAATATACTACTAAATATAGAGTAAGCACCATAAGCAAAAACAATTAAGCAAATACAAACAAACGAAACCAGTAAATAAGCTACTACTCGAACACTACTTAACAAAATAAGCTAGATCCAAACAAACTAAATTAACCAGACAAAATAAAAAAATATAAACACAATCAGACAGTAACATAAACCAAACAAAATTATTAAGCAGATTCAATTCTAAAAGAAATCAAACAAAAGCAGATTAAAACTTAAATTAAACTAATAAAAGAGAATAGAGATTAGAACCTGGTGTCGAAAACCATTGAGCCGAAGGTGAGGCGCTGAGCCACCTTGTGAACCGAGGCAAAAATCAACAAACACCACTTTAAGTACCCAAAATCATCATCTCCATCATCTTCTCTCGACACAGTAACATATATATATTTTTTTTTTCTTTTTTTGTTTATAACGAATCAAAAACAGTAATATAAAGAACAGTATATGAAACGGATAATTAATAGACCAAAATTAAATGGGACGACAATTTAACTAAATTAAAATTTTCATTAATCATAAAAGAGTACAAAACTGGAATTAAAAAGATTACAAGATTAAACCCTAATCTATTTTTTCTAGAAAATTAAAATTAAATTCAAAACTTGATTACATGTGAGAAATGGGGGTTTTTATAGGAAAACCCTCAAACCTTGGTGCCCACGGCTTGCAATCCTAGCCCTCCAAATCTTCTCTCTCTTTTTCTTCAATGATCATCGGCTGAGAATAAGTCCTGAGCCATGGATTTCCAACATGGAGATTTTGTGTTTCTTCTATGATGATGTGGAGGCCTCTTATTGGATGGTTTTTGGTGGTGAGGTGTGAAAACCAATCACATGCCAAGAATAGGCCACGTCAGTGATATGGGAGAGGACCACAATAGCGCTATACCCCGAAAACCATGGGGATTTAATTCCTTTGGGTGTGAATTACCCATAAGGGTAAAACCCCCCAAATTTGGGTGAGTTAATTGGTGCCAGTAAGAAATTAGGGTTTGGGAAAAGTTGCGAGATTTGGGGGAAGGAGAAGGTGGGTGAAAAAACTTACTTCGTTTCTAATGAAGTGAATAATGGGGTGAGGGTAAATTGTTTTGTTTTTATTTATTAAGTTGGGTGGGTGAATGGACACGTGGGGTGACGTTTGGGGTGAGTCGTTTGTGGATTGACCGGTCAAGTGAAAACTTTGTTTTTTTATTCAATCGTCCTATGTTAACAATATAATGGGCTTGAGCCCATTTATCATCCGTCCACCAAATGTAAAGATCAAATAGGCTTAAAAACCCAAGCTCCATCCGTCCATTTTATAATTGGGCCATATTGGGCTGGTTTAACAAGAAGTTAATCCTTAAATGGGCTTTTGAGCCTATTTATCCAATGTGGGGCCCACTTGGTTCGAATATCTTCACAAATGATTTAATCCGCTAAAAATGAATTGATTTCGGCTTCTTTGATCATTTCTTCAAAACCGTGTCGGTTTAGCCGGTTTTCGTGAACTTGGGCACACTTTTGGTCTTTTGACTTTGTTTTTGTCTCTTTTTGGACTTTTCTTCAACATTTGAGCGTGATATCCCGTGTTTTCTCTTCTTTAGATCATTTGTACCTATTTAAACACAAAAACACAAAACCACGCGTAATTCCGACTTTTACGATATTAAACACATGATTAGGTCTTGTTTTTCCTTGATTTTAGTGGCAAAAGGATAAGTGTTTACACACTTATTAAATCCCTTACACTTGACCATTGCAATGCATTATTTCAAAGCATAAAGTTACATTTTTCTCGTAATTAACCCATCTCGGCCTTTATTAAGATATACTAATACTACTATGATGAAAAGATAAAAAATTTAAAGGAAACAAAAGTTAAAACAATTTATTAGCTTGGAAATTATTTGATGGAAGAAACTTGTAAAGAAGTCTAGGACTTTAATTAGGGCTTTGGTGTCATGAATATTAATCACCCTCAAGTTTCACGTTCCCCATACCAAGCTTAAAAACGAGATCATTGAAACTATAAGTTAGCACAACTAACACTTACTCATGCGGTTTAATTAATCACTTAGACCCCCTTATTCCTACGGTGTATCTCTTGTATTTTATTTTTGTCTTGAATGGTCATGAGGATGCATTTTTAACTTATTTCGATAATTTATTAAGGCCGAAAATAAAGTAGGACGATTTAATCAATAGTTAGCTAAAGGACAAAATCTTTTAAAACTACTTCTCGAAACTTCATAAAGTTCATATCTTGGCATAACTCGTTTCACGATTTGAGACCATTCTCGGACCGATATTTGGCTTTGTACTTCAAACTTCAAATCTTGAGAGACGATCTTGAACTTATGGTCTTCTCTTCATTTTGGTATACATCTTCATTAGGAGTGT
The DNA here is from genome assembly GCA_025667525.1 of Glebionis coronaria. NCBI lineage: Eukaryota > Viridiplantae > Streptophyta > Magnoliopsida > Asterales > Asteraceae > Glebionis > Glebionis coronaria. The sequence goes on along the minus strand of CM046878.1, from coordinate 416,652,223 downwards.
AAGATGCTTCAAACGTTGACCACGACTTCTTCATTTATCCTCTTCTTTATTTAGGATTTTGATATACGACGATCCGCCTCCTTTTCAGACTTGGATCTATTTATCCTCATACCTTGTTAGGGTCTTTTTGGATAGACTTCTCCATGATCTTTAGGGGAGTAATTGCTTCTCGTCGTGTGTCTTGATCCATCATATTGATTTGGATTAATGATCTTCACAATCTCTTAGGATCTTTAGCAAAAAAGTGAATCCTCATGCCTTGTGAGGGCCTTTTTAGACTCGGGTATCCTCATGCCTTGTTAGGGCCTTTTTGGATAAGCCAATATTCGCGTCCCGCTTCAATAAGTTATGCCTTGGCTATGAACTCTAATTAATACCGAGCAACTTTTAAACGATCTTGTGCTAGAAGCTAAGTAACTTTTCAAATCGTATAACCTTATTTATTGCAAATATATTTATTAATAAGCGATGGGAGAAAAAGCTCATAACTAACTCACATAAGTTAATGAAAGAATACCAAACTTATAATTAACTCTATCATCTCTCGTTCTCCACAATTTAAAATCTCAAGGAATGAGACTCGTGGATGCTTAGCCTAATAAATCAATTAAGGTCCATATGGTTAAGGATACTAGCTAGAGTAAACTTGGATAAGTAAACTCGGGTTGAGTCAAAATATTCACGACGGGCCTAATATATCAAAGATATCTAAACTTGTTAAAACCATTTTATTTATTATTATTTTTTTTGTCTTTATTCTTGAAATGGAAATATAAATGCGATGCGAAGATAAAAAGAAAGAAAATAAAAATACTACTAGGCCAAAATAGATCAAAAATTTGAAAAACGTTGAAATTTTTTAAATTTTCCGGTTAAATGGGGTCAAATTCATGGAAAAGTCCACTAAAATTTCGATAGAAATCCCCCCCTACATTTAATATAAACATTGTCCTTAATGTTTAAGCATGTGGGAGAATAATCTCCCCTACACTTAGGACATTGAGTACGTTGTTTAAAATCGAGCTAAGGAAAGGACAACTAAAGTGATTACAATTATTCGTTTTATTTATATACAAGATTCGAATCACAATAGCAAAAACTTATCGAAGGAACCGGGTACACGGGAAACACGGGAACACGGGTCTCGTCAAAAGTACCAAAAGTGGATCATTAAGCACATGTCCCTGCACAACACAAACAAACAACCTACAAGGCTCCCCCTACACTTATTGGTGAAAACGGGTGAAGGTGAAAAAGGGTGGAAAAAAAGGTAAAAATCTAACCTAGTTATACGATGCTTGATTTTTCATCACAAGTCTCTAGCTCGACTCGAATTCCCGAATGTGATCATTCAAATGGGAAAATCATGGAAAAATCGAGATTTCCAAGGGAGGAAAATCTCTCCATGATAAAGGTGAAACAAAGTCATACAAGGCATACCCCATGAAAATCCACCCGGGTCAAACACATAATTTCCATCACAAAAGGAAATAAACCCTGAGGTGGTACGCAAGTCAATGAAAAGTGGGGTATCCTTAGGCAACGATCTCTTCAAAGGAAGGATAAGGTGATTTGGAAATGATAGCACAAAAGTTTCTATGCCGGGATTAAATACCGATTCCTTAACGGGAAAATAGCAAGAGGTATTGACATTTAAGCTCAAAATATCATCAAAATCCATAGTGGGAAAGTCGTCCTCTTCCAAACTTGATGTGAAAACATAAGTATCGTCGGAGTCATAGGAAAACTCTTCCTCATGAGGAAAAAAGGTATTTAGAAAGATATCTAAATCCTCCTCAAATGGAATAACCTCTAAATTAGGTATGATCTCTAAGAGTGGAGGATCCTCCTCAATAGTCATGACTTCTAAAATTGGAGTATAAAAGTCAAAAGGAGTTTCCATGGAAGAATCACTTATAGAGATATGAGGTGTATTAAGATCATAGGGTGGGTCATCAAAAGTAATGAGATCACTTAAGGAAGTGTCATCATCATAGGTATCAAAGATTGGGGTATCATAAATGGGTGGGTCAAAAGTGGGTGGGTCAAAAGACGAGTCGTCTAAACCGAAGTAGTGTGATCACTTGAAAAAGTGTCATCACTATCGGTGTCATAAATGGGAGTATCAAAATTTTGAGGCTCTAAGGGAAGGGATGAATTTTTCACAAAATCATTTTGATTAGATTTTTCAATTCCGAAAGGATTAATAAAAATCTCGTCATTATCATAATTAAGAACATCAATCATATTGACCGATTCTTTTCCATTTAATTTCGTTGTGATTTTTCCCATTTTAAAAACTTGTTGTTCATCCCGAACACTAAGAATTAACTCCCCTTCGGCTACATCAACTAAGGCTCTTCCGGACCTTAAGAATGGTCTACCAAGTATTAACGGAATACGAGGATCCATCTCATAGTCGACGACGACAAAGTCTACGGGAAAGGTGAATGTACCAACTCGAACAAAAACATCTTCGGCAATACCAACGGGGTATGCGAGAGTTCGATTAGCTAACTCTAAAGTCATACGAGTCGGTACAAGGTCGGGTAATGACAATTGTTTCCAAACCGAAAGTGGCATAAGATTGATGCTAGCGCCGAGATCCGCTAAAGCCATACAATCATCGATTTGAGGAAACGAGAAAGGTAACACGAATCGTCCGAGATCTCCTAGCTTTTCGGGAAGCTCTTTGAGAAGAACCGCGGAACAATTCTCATTTAAACGAGTGTTCATGAGCTCAACCATTTTTTCTTTCTTATTAAGCAAATCTTTAAACATTTTCACAAATTTTGGCATTTGAGCAAGTGCTTCAATAAGGCTTATGTTAACATTCACATTGGAAATCATTTTCAAAAAGTTAGAGACATGAACGTCATCTTTGGTGAGCACTTTAGCCTTGCCTAACCTAGATGGATAAGGAATATTAGGCTTAGACTAAGAAGGTTGAGAAGGAGAAGGACTCGCTTCTTGAACAACCGTAGGAATAGGCTCTTTCGGCAATGGAGGACTAGAACTAGGAGTGGTAGTGGGAGGAATCACCGAAGGAGGAGTAGGATTACTCATTATGACCTCCGGGCCTTGTCTCTCCTTTATGGGCGAAGAGATGGAAGGTCCCACTAAAGTGGCTCCACTTCGAGTATTGATAGCACTCACATTAGCACGAGGGTTAATCTCGATATTCGATGGTAAGGCTCCTTGGGGTATAAGGGTTTGCAACATAGTCAAAAATCTCTTATCGTTGGACTCTTGCATTTGTCTAGTGGATTCTTGCATTGCTTTCATAATTTTCTCATGTTCCGTCAATTTTTGTAGAACCAAGTCCATTTGAGGATTTTGCATGTTCTTTAGATTAAACCCTTGATTAGGAAAACCTTGATTTTGATATTGAAATTGAAAACCGTTGTTATTATAAAAACCTTGGTTATTATTTTGAAACCCTTGATTTTGAGTATTAAAATTCCCTTGATTAGCATTCCCTTGAAAATTACCCATTTGAGGACCTTGGTTCCTATTTTGGTATTGGGTATTTTGGGCGGGTGGGGGTGGTCTTTGAGGTGCTACAAAACCCGGGGGAGCCAAATAATTAGTACTCTTGTAAGACAAATGGTTAACATCAACATTAGGTTTAAATGGAACCCTTTCATTAGCATTAAAAGCACAAACTTGTTGTTGTTGATTATTGTAAACCTTGTCACAATTAAAATATGAATGTGGTCCACCACAAGTCTCACACGTTTCACAATTTCCTTTCACGACATTCACATGTGTAGTGAGGGCGTCGGTTTTTAGAGCAAGGTGTTTCACAATTAAAGTAAGCTCCTTAATTTGATTATTTACCTCATTATTACTAGTACTAGCACTTGCCATAGTAGCCCTAACACTCTTGGTTTGCACTTTAGCCTTGTTTTCAATTATGGACCAAGCCTCGTTCATGGTTTTCACAAGAATACTGCCTCCCGTGGCACTATTAAGTGAGTCTTAGTCATTTAGAGTTAAACAATTGTAAAACGTATTAATTTGATGCACTTTGGTGAAACCGTGTTGTGGACATTTTCTCAAAAGTTCTTTAAATCGATCCCAAGACTCACTAAACGTTTCCTCATATTGTTTCTCAAAAGTGATTATTTCATTCCTTAAAGAGGTGGTCCGTGATGGTGGGAAAAAGTAGTTTATGAACTTGGTCTCTAAATCAATCCATGTAGTAATACTTTGGGGTGGTTCCTTATCAAGCCAAATCCGGGCTTGTCCCTCGAGGGAAAAAGGAAAAAGTTGTAGGCGAACGGCCTCTTGTGGCACCCCATTGTATTTGACGGTATTAGCTAATTGGATGAAACGTTTGATATGAGCGTGTGGGTCATCATTAGTACGGCCTAAAAATGGTGTAGCGGAAACCATTTGAATAAAACCCGATTTAAGTTCGAAATGATTAGCTCCAATAGTCGGCACCACAATCGCGTCATCGTTTCCTTCAACGTGAGATTGTAGAATCTTAATCATTGGTCGATTATCCGTTGCCATCGTTATGTCGAAAGCTCGATTCTCGGGATCGGCTTGAATGACGGTCTTTTTGTTTTTCTTCTTCTTCTTTTTGGAAGAATTAGAAGTATTTGGTACACCACTCGGTATGTATGTACGCGCGCGAGTGCGCATACAATTAAAACTTTGGAATGAGGTAGGTGACCTCGGTCGACTTTGAGAGGAAAAGGATTTTCCCTCTCGAGGTGCAATAGTAAAAAGCTACAAAAATATATACTTAAGTACTACTTGAGTCGGCAAACCAATAATCGGTCGTCCCTCTCAATATACGCACAAGCAAGCGGGGAAACGAGGTGGCACAAAGCACTTAAAAACCTTTTTCCTTAGACGGCCTTTTATAGCGCGTCGCCTTATACCCACCTTATAGTTTGTATATGTCGATTTCAAACGTCTTACTAGTATTTATCTATTTTGCCTCTTTATTTCGTTTAGGATTCGACTACAATAGTTAGGTGATGAAATCCCAACTAAGGCTTATTTGAAAAGTAGGTAAGTTATTGTACTACGTAATATACTATAGTAAAAGAAAAATCTTTTTGTATTTTTTTAGAAAAATATATATTCAAAAGAAAAATCGATAGAAATCGAACTAAGAAATAACACTAATACGTAATATTTTTGGTGTAATACTTTTAGGAAAAAGTATTACTTTTGTATTTTTTAATTTTTTTTGGTGCAATTCTTAGGAAAGAAATTGCTTTTGTGATTTTTTAATTTTTTTGTAGTTTTAAGTTTTTGATTTTTTTTATATTTTTTATTTTTGTGCAAGAAAATAACGTTCAAAGCGAACGGATCCCAAAATCCAAACGTCTTCACGAAAAATCGTCAATCGTACGAGCGAAGCGGCAGCGGCGCCATTTGATAAATAGTATTTGATTTGTCAATTAAGTTCGTGTTCCTCGACTCACTCGAATTGATTTCAAATTAACGTTTCGACTTACTTGTTTTTGGTAAATAATACTTGTGGTATTTTAAACTAACTAAAAAGACTATTTAATATAAAATCTACTTAATAATAAAAACTTTTATTCTAAATAATTTCAAACTAAAAACATTTTAAATAAAGTCTATTCTAAAATAAAAGTAAATCTAAAAACAAATTTTGAAAACTAATTTAAATTTAAAAATAAAAGTAAATTTAAAATGAAATCTATTTTAAATAAACAAAGTAAAATGAAAACAAATTTAAAGTTATAAAAGTAAATAAAAATATTTTTTTATCTTTTTATATATTTTTGAAAACTGAATAAAAAAATACTTTTAAAATAAATAAACTTAAAATCTAAATTAAACTCTTTAACAAAATCTGCCAGCTAATTTAAAAATTCCCTATATTAATTTAACTGAAGGAAATCAAACACAAAAACAAGTCTAGAGCAACTGGTTGGGGCGTTGGCTTGTGATGCGAGAGGTCTGGGGATCGATTCCCACCAGAACCAATATTTTTTTTGCTTAATATTTTTTTTTTTTGAATTTTTTATGGACAGTTTAAAAACCCAACAGATCAATTGGATCTGTTGGCTTAATCAGCAAAACAAAAGAAACCAAATAAGCTAAGCTAAAAATTAAGACAGGCAAAAGCAAATAAGCACACAAAAAACTGATAAAACTAGAGCTGATAACAAATATACCAAATCCTAAATAAGCAAAAGCAAATAAGCAATATCAGTATAAGCTATAACCCATGAACAGTATAAGCTAAAAAGCTATAATCCAAAATATGCAAAACAAATTCAAACTTATATAAGCAAATCGATTCTGAAACTAAAATAAGCTGAAAGCAATAAGCAATAAGCTAAATAAACCAAACTGAATATACTACTAAATATAGAGTAAGCACCATAAGCAAAAACAATTAAGCAAATACAAACAAACGAAACCAGTAAATAAGCTACTACCCGAACACTACTTAACAAAATAAGCTAGATCCAAACAAACTAAATTAACCAGACAAAATAAAAAAATATAAACACAATCAGACAGTAACATAAACCAAACAAAATTATTAAGCAGATTCAATTCTAAAAGAAATCAAACAAAAGCAGATTAAAACTTAAACTAAACTAATAAAAGAGAATAGAGATTAGAACCTGGTGTCGAAAACCATTGAGCCGAAGGTGAGGCGCTGATCCACCTTGTGAACCGAGGCAAAAATCAACAAACACCACCTTAAGTACCCAAAATCATCATCTCCATCATCTTCTCTCGACACAGTAACATATATATATTTTTTTCTTTTTTCTTTTTTTTATAACGAATCAAAAACAGTAATATAAAGAACAGTAGATGAAACGGATAATTAATAGACCAAAATTAAATGGGACGAGAATTTAACTAAATTAAAATTTTCATTAATCATAAAAGAGTACAAAACTGGAATTAAAAAGATTACAAGATTAAACCCTAATCTATTTTTTTCTAGAAAATTAAAATTAAATTCAAAACTTGATTACATGTGAGAAATGTGGGTTTTTATAGGAAACCCCTCAAACCTTGGTGCCCACGGCTTGCAATCCTAGCCCTCCAAATCTTCTCTCTCTTTTTCTTCAATGATCATCGGCTGAAAATAAGTCTTGAGCCACGGATTACCAACATGGAGATTTTGTGTTTCTTCTATGATGATGTGGAGGCCTCTTATTTGATGGTTTTTGGTGGTGAGGTGTGAAAACCAATCACATGCCAAGAATAGACCACGTCAGTGATATGGGAGAGGACTACAATAGTGCTATACCCCGAAAACCATGGGGATTTAATTCCTTTGGGTGTGAATTACCCAATAAGGGTAAAACCCCCAAATTGGGTGAGTTAATTGGTGCCAGTAAGAAATTAGGGTTTGGGAAAAGTTGCGAGATTGGGGGAAGGAGAAGGTGGGTGAAAAAACTTACATCGTTTGTAACGAAGTGAATAATGGGGTGAGGGTAAATTGTTTTGTTTTTATTTATTAAGTTGGGTGGGTGAATGGACACGTGGGGTGAAGTTTGGGGTGAGTCGTTTGTGGATTGACCGGTCAAGTGAAAACTTTGTTTTTTTTATTCAATCGTCCTATGTTAACAATATAATGGGCTTGAGCCCATTTATCATCCGTCCACCAAATGTAAAGATCAAATGGGCTTAAAAACCCAAGCTCCATCCGTCCATTTTATAATTGGGCCATATTGGGCTGGTTTAACAAGAAGTTAATCCTTAAATGGGATTTTGAGCCCATTTATCCAATATGGGGCCCACTTGGTTCGAATATCTTCACAAATGATTTAATCCGCTAAAAATGAACTTGATTTCGGCTTCTTTGATCATTTCTTCAAAACCGTGTCGGTTTAGCCGGTTTTCGTGAACTTGGGCACACTTTTGGTCTTTTGACTTTGTCTTTGTCTCTTTTTGGACTTTTCTTCAACATTTGAGTGTGATATCCCGTGTTTTCTCTTCTTTTGATCATTTGTACCTATTTAAACACAAAAACACAAAATCACGCGTAATTCCGACTTTTACGATATTAAACACATGATTAGGTCTTGTTTTTCCTTGATTTTAGTGGCAAAAGGATAAGTGTTTACACACTTATTAGGTACCAAGGGGATGTTGACAAGGCGGGGCCTTGGGATTGGTTCATAGGTGTATGGGCGCCTATGGGACCGTTGTGATTGGTAAGGCTGGGAGCCTTGGAATTGTGGTGAATGGTTAATCTTGAATGTTAGTTGTTAATACATGATTGTATCATATTGTCCATATGTTCTTTGGTTGATGGTTATTATTCACAGCTCATAACTTGATTTTGGCGTTGGAGTCTAAACCTATGACTCTCACCAACATTATGTTGACGTGTTTTAGTTTCTCTTTCAGGTGAGAATGTGGTTAAGCATGAGAATAGGAGTGGCTAGCTTTGGAGGCTTAGGGTTGCATTTGAGGAACCCCCTTTTCTCTTAGTCTTTATTTGATGTTTGTATAAGTGGTACTTTGTTGACACATATATGTTTGCTTTGTTTATGTTAATTGTTTGTCTCGGGTAAGCGGTAGGACTGTTACCTACTTACCTAGACTCCTGCATTGTTGAGATATTGTCATGACATTTGTGTCACCATTTTATGACATTTCTTATTTCATTTAGTTATCTCTATAGACACGCCATGTTGTGATGATATCCATATCTCGCGTCCCATATTCCGCCATGGTGGGGTGTGACACCAATAAGCCCAACCTAGCTCAAAAACAGTTTGGTTAGAACATACAGAAAGTTGCAACGAACTTGACCCATCTAAACAGCTTCAAAAAAATAAGCAAACATCCAGGAGATGCCCAACATATGAAGATAGTCCTCCTAAAAGGGTTTTACCTAAGTCGAATTTTTAAAAACTTTATGGCGTTTATGGTGAACATGAGTTTTTGAGTCTTAAAAATCATATTTGACACCTGTAACACCCCATTTGTTAAGATGGAATGGTACAATAATTTGTCATCAAAGCATGCAAGGTAAATGTCTAAACATTCATGACCATAAATAGAAGTACTAGAATCAAACATCGGTAGTCTAAGTAACTCACACACAAGCAATATTAAGTACTTTAAATGAAAGGAATAAACAATGTCCAAATGAAATAAAGTATGAAAAAGTAGGAATAAATACATAAGGTAAAAGAGGTTAGATAGCTTCCATCCGAATGCACATACTCTGGAGATCCTACTTGCGGCCCTGAGTATCTGCCGTTTAGGAACATGGAAATGGAAAACGGCTGAGCATAACGCTCAGTGCACGGACATACAATAAAGCATGGAAATATAAAGTAATGAAATCATAAAGAGCATAATAAGCATGAAAGCATGAACTGCAGCGGAAATGAATAAGTCCTGGGAAAACCTAGGCATATAACATGTTAACTGGTTTTAGTTCTGCAAACATAGCTTATGTTACTTATGAAAATCTGTATTAGTTTAATATACCAAAAGCCAATATAGGTCATGAGGTCAATAACGTGCATGAATACATAGAGGGGTGACCTCATCATGCAATTAGAGGGGATGCCTCTAATTAATATGGTATAAGTATGAGGGATCAGCTCCTTGTGAAGGATGCAAGGCACACACCACATTCACCATGTAAATCCTGACTGAAACTAAACCTAGGGTGCACCCATACGCCCCACATGATTATAATAATATAATAATGGCCAAATAAACTGAAGGGACGCCACGAGCTATCACTCTGCCGTGGTGAAGTCATAACACAGGTACCTCTAGTGTTATGGTTATGATACCTCCATAACTAGGTGAAACTGGTCATGCATGTATATGGCTAAGGTAACTAATAAAACATAAGCATTTAATTTGTAACTACTGGGGAAAACAGTTGGCTGCATACGGAAATCCTAATAAAGGAAGAGATTGTCCTTACTGAAGGAAGGGAATCCGTACCTTGTGTCCAGTAGAAGCTAACGGAAAACGTTGAAGAACCAACTCCACCTTGACGGATAATACTATGTAGAATCTTGATAACCTATGAATCTATGAAGTGGGTTGATGATTTCTAGAGAGAGAAACTAGAGAGATAAAGTGAGAGAAAACTATGTGTATTTTATTCAAATGAAAACAAGAAAATGAACAACAACCAACCCCTTTCCATGGTGGAAAGGGGTATTTATATCCTAGGCCCTTATTTGGGCTTGGGTCGACCCATGACAAGCCCATGGGTCGGTTTCTTACTTAACTTAATAAGTAACACTAACTACGAGCTATTACAACATTAATAATATTTGTGGAGTGACCGATACTTCTAATATACGTAAAAACGTATTTCTAACAATCTCCCCCTAAGGGAGGTCACTCCACGTTTACAAAGTTCTAAACCTAGCATACTATACTAAGTCTTTGTTCTTCAGCTCGTAGTCTTTTCTTCTTTCTTTTTGTTGTGAATATCTTGATTTGATCTTTTAGGCTTTGGCTTGAGAGCATTGTTCTTTTGGCCTTTCACGTGCGATCTTTGCCTTCTTGTGAATCTTGCCTCCTCGTGACTCCATGTTCCACACACTTATGTCTTTTTGTTGAATTCTCGAAAGCTTCAGAGTTTGGTACAGCGGAAGACTTCATCTTGCACTTTCTTGAATTTTTGTTGAACTTTTATGCAGAAAAACATAAGCCTGTGGGAACGACTTCTACAGGTACACCGCAACACCACCGTCTTCAACTGGTACACAGCAACGCCACCGTCTTCAACAGGTACACAGCAACGCCACCGTCTTTAACAGGTACACATCAACGACACGAATAAAATGGCTTTGACATTTTATTCTAATTCGGTAGCATTTTACCTCCGGTCGGTGAAGACCGTTGGACGATATTAGATATCGTACCAGTGACGGATAGTTTCAATTAAGTAACTTCCTGACAGGATTTTGCGGGTAAACCCTTCTCTTTATTCGACCGTCCAAAGCTGACTGCGAACATAAAGAGTGAATCACTTGAATAAATTATCCTTGTGATTTAAAGCCGTCAATTCATGAAACCTGGAACAAGTGAATTTCAATTAAGATTTTCACCATCGTTGCTTTCCAGTTATCACGAGCTCAATTCATAAAGAATCTTGCACGTCACCTACCAAGTGCTGTTTGATGTTAACACTAGAAGGATTTCCACTCGTCACTGTAATCAATAAAGAGTCACTCTGAGTGTTCTGGCAAGATCATATGATAATGCGTAGAGGCCTGGAACGAGTTTAAGTTCCATTAAGAATTAAACCACTGTTTCTTTCTAGTTTTTCACAAGATTGGTTCTAAAAGAACCGCACGTGTAACCTACCATGAGCTTGTTTGATGTTGGCTCAAGCAGGATTTCCATCTTCATTGTAATACTTGCGTATTACTCGGATGTTCTGGCAATATTACAGGAATACTGCGTAGGACTCATAAAAATCTCTTACTTTTCACAGTGTGTGAGAAAGCAAGGAATAAATGGAAAGTGTCCTAATGAGACTTTTGATGATCTCTTGGCTCTAGACTCGATAGTGCGTTTTGATTTAGTGAGCGATGGCTGGAGAGGAGTGCCACCTTTTCAATATCAGTCTATTCGGAGTGAATAAACCAATAGATAACGTGTTAATCTCCGTGTGATTAAAACAAATACCTTTTGAGAGATATTTGAGTTAGCTGGGAAGGGTTGTGCATTGCATCACTGGGTCCATGATGTCTTTCTTCAATATTGAGAATCATTAACAAAAATGATCTCAATAGCATATGTATTGACCCGGTTTCTGCCTAAAGTTGTAAGGAGGGCTTCTTTCTTTACACCCTTTATCTTTACATTTCTTTTTCATTCTTCAACCCCTTCAGTACTTACCAATACATCATCACTAGCACCTTGTTGTGATTGTTCCAGTGCTAGCATCAGTAATTAGTCGGTACTCAGCTACGTTCACATTCTTTCTCCAAATTTCCTAGGACTTCTAATTCTATCTAAGGAATTGTCCTTGGGAAGATTCCATCGGCTCTGATGAATCATTGGACTAAACCTATTCCTACCACCCTTTTGTCACCACATCGTCGTGAATTAAGCGTGTTTTGGGAAGGTATAGCCACCATGAAAAATCCTTGAAAATCACTTAAGGTACTTGTGATATTGAAATCAAAAGTTTTGTACCTTAGGTATTTTGTTCATCAAAAATGCTCCCCTTAACACGTGCTTTACACATATTAAGTTGGAATATCGTTAAGTCTTTTTCATCTTTTAGCCAAATATCATTTAAGTCTCCTTAATCCCATTTTCTCCCCTTATCCAAAATGTTAACCATTAATATTTGGGATATTGAATGGATTAACCGGTCTTTGGGTAAAAATGAAATCGATGTTTTGGCCATAGAACAAGTTAATGCTCCCCCTTAAATTAATAAGGGATAGTTGTAGTGCTTTAGTATGATATATTTTGAAAGATTTAGAATCTCGTGAGAAATTCTTGAAAAATTATCATACCTTAACACTACATCAAGCCGCAAAAGCACAATATTCACAAATATACATATTCACAATTAAAAACCAATATAAAGTGGACCTGAAATGTACGAACTATTAGATGGATCGTTGCAGTAACTTGTGGTGCACTCCATATGGTCTACCACCAATGAATCTTTCTAAACTCCTCACCAATCTTCGTTCACGGAGCTTTTGATCAATCTTCTTGATCACATACTTCGCCATTTGCTGATAACCCTGATGCCAATCCTCAGTCATCTCTGGTAAAGTCCCACCCGAGTTAAGATGCTCCAACTTTCCTCTGACGTATAGAAGAGTCCCATCAATGTACTTATAAAGCTCACCCACCCTCATAAACTTCATTAACCCTCGACTGTTCAAGTAGAAAATGCCGTAATTCGGAACAGAAATGCCGGTATAGGGACATCTATCTACATGTTGAGGTAGAACTTGATTCATTGGACGGGTGAGGTTAAGCTTCCTTTGGTAGCTTTCGACTCCCAATTGAAGATCTTCAACTCGTTTCTTGATAACAACGCTTCGTGTGAACATACGAAGTGCTGAATTCAAAGCAATGATGTCTTCACGAGCAATATGGGTGAGTTGATCACGGGTCATCATAAGCAACATATCTTTGATATCCTCAAGGCGAATGATAGAAAAATCTCCCTGCTGGATTTTGTATTCTCTGTCATCCTCCCTTTTCAGACGAATCTCCGTCACATGATAATAGCCATTCTTGGCTTCAGTTTTCAGCCCTAAAATGCTGGAGATGTGAATATCGGATCTAACGTTGCTTCCTGAATTGGCTAAGCAGCAACCCCTGTACGCCCTTCGGACTCGTTCGTCCCAATGAGATGCACCTATAACATCATACATATCATAATTACGAGTTACCCTTGGGACCCAGAGTCGGTTTACCTTTTCCTCGATCCAGGGTATTGTCCCCCAGTTGGCAGCTTTCAGCAAGGTCAGGGAGGTTGCGTACTTTGATGAACCCTTCAGAAGATATTCAAGGTCATAGGTGACGAAGAAGTCGAGAGCAATCTGATTGTCTTGAGAAGGATCAAGTGGAGGTGGAGCTCTTTCTGATTCATGGAGGCCTGGCCTTTGAACGGTGTTAAGAGCTTTCAGGACCTCGTCAGCATAATACTCGAACTCCATTCGGGTCAACCTGGTTTTGGCGCGAATTCTCTTATCCTTTAGCGCTCTCTTCACCAAAGACGGAGTAACCGAAGTCTTATACTCATGAGCCAGAAATGCACACAAGTCTATCGGACTACGGATACAGAGATATAGAACATCTCTGTCAGCGTCTGTGATTGGATCATATTGAGCCGCTGCCGTGATCCAAGCTTGAGGCGTAGCAGTCTCATCAATCTCCAACGTGTCCGCCCAGTCCCGTGTGCTTGACTCCGGAACAGTAGATTGTGGTTCTTGTTGTAGAGGAGTAGAGACATGAACACGTGCTGGTTCTGATTCAGGCATCTCGGCGGTGTCATGAACAGGCGAGTGTTGTGCAGCTTCAGGTTCAGTTACCGACTCTGCAATCACAGGAGCAACAATAGAACTAACAGGGTTAGTGGTAACAGGTATAGACACAGGAATAGATGTACCGGGAATCGATGACGCTGTAGTAGCATTCACATCGTGGCGCCACTTGGATCGTCTTGATTCCGTTGAGGTTGATTTTTCCTTCTGCGCAGCATCTTTCTTAGACTTGGTTCCAGACTTAGAAGGTTTCTTTGTGCTGGTAACCTTATCCCCCTTTTTAGGCTGTGTACCATCATCATCCTCATCGCTATCCTCGTTGCTCCCCTTAGCACTCTCCTCATTACCATCACCACCATCATCACCATCATCATCATCATCATCCTCATCATCATCACCACCATCATCATCTTCTCCTTATTCTTCTTCTCCTTCTTCTTCTTCCTCTTCTTCTTCACCAGTACCCTCTTCCTGTTCACTTTCTTCCCTTTCTTCCTCAGGCAGAATGTGGTAAGGTACCACACTTCCAAACATCTTGAACAACCGATCATCCTCCATGATAGCGTCATTCAGGGATTTGTAGAGTGTCCGTTGAATCTTAGATTTATCAAAAGATCCAAGTTCCCTCATGCGAGCTTTGAGGATCTTCTTTAATTCAAAATCCGTCAAATCATAGGCAATTTTGTAGGCGGATTCTGAAGGATTGGATGACTTGATCATCAAGTTATCAGCCGCGAGTGTCTTCAACTCATCACGCAGTTTTGGCATAATGGACTCAACGGATGCTTTCACTCTCTCTTCAACAGAAGCTTCAAGTGTTTCTTTCTGTTCCTTGTATTTATCCCTCATAGCTTGAAGTCTCGTGATTCGTGCAGCATGCTTATCAGCTTCAGCCTGCTTAACCTGAGCTAGTTCTTCTGCATGAGCTTTACGTGTCAACTCCATCTCTGCAGCGAACTTAGCAAGCATCTCTTCTTGGGCTTTCTTAGATGCTTCTTCACTTTGAACTCGTCTATGTAGCTCTTGGCGAAGTTCATCCATCTCTCTTTTGTGATTATCCGTATGTTTATCCAACATTTCTGCCATTACAAATGCAGCCATTGTAGACGATGCAGAGCTGCTCTGGGTTGGTTGAAGAGGCTCGGTAGTTACTACGCTACCAAGGATGGGAGTTATTGGTGGTGGAAGGAATGGTGTTGAAACCGGTCTGGTTGGTAAGGGTTGTATTGGTGGAGGTTGAGTTACTAAATGTTGAGTAGGTACCATGATTGTAGGAGCACCGGACTCCTTTTCAACACTTGCTGAAACGGGGATGGATGTCTCCTTCGAAGTAGAATACCATTCAGGTGATCCAAACTCATAAACATCCTCTAGGCTCCTCGTACTCTTCTTCAATATTCATCTGTGCACCCGAACCACTACCGCCCGTATCTCTCCTACTCCTTTCAATAGCTATCTTCATTGCTTTTCTCTCAGCCTTGTTAAGAGTAGGATCATCAACATCTTCTTCGTCACGGAGAACTAACTCATCAGCCGTACCCTTTCCCTTCTTAACCTCAGTCTTCTTCTTCTTGGTTTCGGGTTCAGGTAAAGCAGCTGGTTGCTTGCGTTTACCTTTACTCTTGACCGTAGTAGACGAGTCTTCTCCAGTCTGAAGGCTTGCTTTTAGCTTCTTGATTTCTAGCAGCAGTAGCTTGTAATCAGCAGAACCTTTACTTTTATCCGTCAGAAGATAATCGGGAATAGGACCAGGAATCACACCACCAGATGGTCCTTCATGCCTTAGATCTACAGTGTGATCAGCCTCTTCTGTGTGATGATGACTTGCTGCACGCCTATCAATAGTAACATCATTCTTCATACAATAATTAATGATAAGCTTGATAAACCGAGGGTAAGGAAAGAAATTATTCTTCAGCTTCTTGTTTTGGAAGAGTTGAAAGGTGAATTCTTCCCATAACAATAATGCATAATCTGCATTTGCGCCTGTGTACATTCCATGGAAGATGTTCATAATGGGCTACACAAAGCATCATGCCCACTGGTTTTAGGTGTAAGACATCTACTAAGAATACCCAACATTGCTCTCCACGGTTGACCTACTTTAGCGGTGGTAAACTCAGACACAACTCGTATGCCAGGACATCCAAGAGCATCGAACAACTCCATGAGTTCGTCTTTAATAGGATCCCTAGAAAATGACATACCTTTGGGTGTATCCCGAATGCCAAATATCTTACGGAAGTCTGAAACAGTAAGTGTCTGCTGCTTGTTGTCGAGAGTGAAGGTGATCTTGTTTGACGTGCTTTCCTTGGTAGCCCAGAACTCATACATGTAATCATAAGGCACCGAGGCAGTACTCCGTAAAGCATTCTTGAAATGAGAGTGATCAAGGATTGCTATGGCTGCTTTAAATCCATGGTGTGTGGATTTTGAGACTTGCTTCAGCCGGTAATTGTTTGGTATGAACTTGAGGGTTCGTGCTTCGGCAATTGCTGCTGCTCTAGATTCTTGGATTGCTTGTACTGTTGGATTAGTCATCGTATCTGCTCAAGATAAGACATGAAAGGTTGATGCACAAAAATATATAGATATGTATCATTATTACTTCTAAGCATAACACATTTCATCATAATTTAACAAGTACTTATAACAGGCAAATACTATCAATCAAATAATCCTTCATCCGGAACTCTTCATTCGGAACTCTTCATTCGAAACTCTTCATTCGGAAGTCCTTCATTCGGAACTCTTCATTCGGAAGTCCTTCATTCGGAACTCTTCATTCGAAAGTCCTTCATTCGGAACTCTTCATTCGGAAGTTCGTCCGGAACTTCTTCATTCGGAAGTTCACTCGGAACTTCTTCATTCGGAAGTTCACACGGAACTTCTTCATTCGGAAGTTCACTCGGAACTTCTTCATTCGGAAGTTCACTCGGAACTTCTTCATTCGGAAGTTCATCCGGAACTTCTTCATTCGGAAGTTCACTCGGAACTTCTTCATTCGGAAGTTCACTCGGAACTTCTTCATTCGGAAGTTCACTCGGAACTTTTTCATTCGGAAGTTCACTCGGAACTTCTTCATTCGGAAGTTCACTCGGAACTTCTTCATTCGGAAGTTCGTCCGGAACTTCTTCATTCGGAAGTTCACTCGGAACTTATTCATTCGGAAGTTCATTCGGAACTTCCTTCATTCGGAAGTTCATCCGGAACTTCCTTCATTCGGAAGTTCATCCGGAACTTCCTTCATTGGGAAGTTCATCCGGAACTTCCTTCATTCGGAAGTTCGTTCGGAACTTCCTTCATTCGGAAGTTCGTTCGGAACTTCCTTCATTCGGAAGTTTGTTCAGAACTTCCTTCATTCGGAAGATTGCAAGCTATGTTCATCCGGAACTTCACAAACGCACTTATGAAAGATTATTCTAAGCGCGATTTGGGAGTTTTAATGCAATCTAAGGCAACTTAACATCTTTCAAATGTTATTCCGCATAAAACCCACCTAAAAACCCTAATCAATTAATCCTAAATAGGCAAACAAACCCTAAATCTGATAAGGTTGATTACCCGAATCAATTTACAAGATTTAATGATGAATTAGATGATTAACAAGTTAAAGATTCGATGTTAGTACCTTTGAGATCGAATGAAATGTAACAGATTGGATGATCTAGACGAGAGTTTTAGAGAGCTTAAGTGTGTGTTAATGGCGGAAAAAATGATAAAGAGAAACAGTGAATGAAAAACGGGCGGGGGGGGGGGGTGGGTTTGGTTTGACTTGGGTCAAAAGTTTTCTAACTTTCACAAAATGTCACCTTAAATCCCTACACTTTTCTATTCTTTTCCCTTTTTATTCCTTGTCTTTTTGGTTTTCTTTTCTAATCTCCCTATCCATTGTTAAACTTAGCCAACACAACTTAAGCATCACAACCTATTAGCAAATCTCAAGATCTTAAAGCAATTCCTATCACATTGAACGAGCACAAGTTGTATTCTAAAGCAAGACCACTCATTAGCCAATTAATTTTTCACAAACACTTTTGAAAATCGTTTTGATGACGAAGATTATTTAATATTTTCTCCCCCTTAAACGATGACCCGTTTTCTATTTAAAGAGCTGTAGTCATTGTTTAAAGAGTCAAATATTGATGAAAACTTTTCCAATTAATGTTTTGAAAAGATTGATTCGTGGTTGCAATAAGATTTCTCTTATTTTGACAAATTTATGCACTGAGACGTACACAAATTCGTGTTAGACCAAGTTATAAAGTAAACTTGATCCCTTTGCATGATTTGACTTGTAAATCATGCCCGAGAAAATTAATTCCCGTTGTGAGCCAACGTTTTCCAAGGAAATACGTGACTTTAATATGAAAACCGGGTTGCAGTCTGAAATAACTACAAGCCATAATGGGCATGTTTTAAAAATGTACAACTTTTATACGGACTCTATTTATGGCGCCGTGTCAATATTGATCGACATTTCTAAAGCCGTAAATATTACCGTACTAAAAGACATGCCCGATTTAAAAAACGAAAAATATTTTTGGTTTTTCTTGATTTTATAATTTTTATGGTTTTTCTAGGTTTTATATTTTTTATGGTTTTTCTTGGTTTTATATTTTTTATGGTTTTTCTTGGTTTTATATTTTTTATGGTTTTTCTTGATTTTATATTTTTGTATTTTTCTTTTTGAGGTTTATATATATACGATAATATACATGATCACAAACAAAGGATACGCCTGAATAGTTTACCACCACTATTCAGCTGATTCTTCTGCCAATTCTTTGAGAGTCGCTGGAGTGAATGATTTCATGCCAAGCTTGTCGATCAAAAACTCGATTCGTCCTCGATCTAAGGCTTTGGTGAACATATCTGCCAGCTGATACTCAGTAGTGACAAAATACAGCTCGATCACTCCGTTCTCCACCTGCTCTTTAATGAAATGGTAGCGAATGTCTATGTGCTTTGCCCGGGAGTGTTGAACATAGTTGCAGCAAAGGGCAATGGCGCTCTTGTTGTCACAATACATCGGGATTTTGTTGAATCCCAAACCGTAGTCAGTTAATTGTGATCTCATCCAAAGGACTTGAGCACAACAACCGGACATGGCGATGTATTCAGCCTCCGTGCTAGAAATTGCAGCGCTTTTCTGCCTTTTTGAAGACCAACTGATCAATCTATCTCCAAGGAGTTGCACAGATCCAGAAGTGCTACACCTCGTGTCTTGACACCCAGCATGATCGGCATCTGCGTATGATATTAGAGCAATAGAGGAATCTTTCGGATACCATAGACCACGATGAAGTGTTCCTTTGAGATACCGAAAGATCCTTTTAACAACATGTAGGTGCTTTTCGGTAGGCCGAGCCTGATACCGGGCATACATGCATACGGCAAATTGCAAATCAGGCCTGCTAGCAGTCAGATAGAGAAGGGTGTCGATCATCCCACGGTAAAGTTTTGGATCGACAATAGTCCCATTCCTATCTTCATCTAACTTGGATTTCTCCACCATTGGAGTGTCCACGGGGTCACAATTTTCAAAGTTATATTTCTTTAAAGATTCTAGAGCATATTTGGATTGATTAATAAAGATGCCTCTGGGATTCTGAGAAACCTGTAATCCTAAGAAAAATGAAATTTTTCCCATCATTGACATCTGAAAGCGTGTGGACATTATCTTCTCAAAGCGTTGTGACAATTCTATGTTAGAGGCAGCAAATATTATATCATCAACATAAATTTGTACCAGAAGCATGTCGTTGTCCTCCTTGAGAGTGAATAGAGTGGGGTCCACCTTGCCTTTGGAGAAGCCTTCCGAGATGAGATATGTTGAAAAGAGATCATACCACGCGCGTGGAGCTTGTTTCAACCCATAGAGAGCCTTCTTAAGCTTGTACACATGATTAGGAAACTCCGTGCTAACGAACCCATCCGACTGACTAACATAGACTTCTTCCCTTAGTTCACCGTTCAAAAATGCCGTCTTCACATCCGTTTGATAGACGATCATGTTCATATGAGCAGCATACGCAAGGAATAGTCTAATAGCCTCCAATCTTGCAACAGGAGCAAAAGATTCTTCAAAGTCTATACCCAAGGCTTGTTTATATCCTCTAGCAACCAATCTAGCCTTATTCTTCAATACTGCACCCATCTCATCGAGTTTGACCTTATAAACCCATAACAAAGTAAGGATGTTAACCTTGTCAGAGAGAGGAACTAATTCCCATACTTCAAGTCTTTGGAATTCATTTAGTTCCTCCTACATGGCTTCAATCCAAGATGATTGAGTCATAGCCTGTTGCCAATTTTTAGGTTCAACTTCGGAGAGAAATACATCAAAGTAGCAATAGAGTGCACTCTCTTGTAATTGATGGCGTGTAGAGACTGGTCGATCGAGATTACCAATGACATTCCTAATTGGGTGATCTTTTGTCCATTTAGTGCTATGTTTTTCAATCCTAGGTGGTCTGGAGTGAACAATAGAAGGAGCTTCTTCTGAGGTAGACGCGGCTGAAGGGTTTTCAGGTATCGCTACACCAAAGAAAGGAAGCTCTTGTAGGTGAGCATATTCCAGATCGTGATCAATAGAATCCTTTTCAACATCATTAGGCACAAGTAAGGGTGATGATTCAGGTGTAGTTTGAGAATCACTTGGTAAAGGTGCATCCGGTTCAATGTTAACTGAAGATGCATTAGATAAAGCTTCATTAGCTTGAGCAACAACTTTAGGTATTGGAGCTATCACTACAGGTGCCGGAACTTCATCATTTGGGGGATCAAAGAATTCATCAAACAACGGTTGAAACAGTTTATCCCACTCGGGCCTTGTAGGTGGTAAAAATGATGTAGAAGTAGGATTATTGGGAACTAATCCGAAACTAATAGCACCGGTTCCCATCTCATGAAGCGCGGGTTCAGAGCTGCGTTGCTCAGAAGCCATCGCTGTCAGCTCATCGAAATCTGCGTCCATAGTTTCCACAATCTTACCAAGACGACAGTTGTAAATTCGGTATGCTTTCTTGGAGGGTGAGTAACCAATGAAAATACCTATATCGGCTTTCGGTTGAAGCTTGCCCAAGTTCTCACTATTAATGTTTGGATACAAAGAGCCCCAAACACATGAAAAAATGAAACATCGGGTTTACGGTCATGTAGAAGCTCGTAAGGTGTTTTTCCATGGTGTTTCCGAATGATAGAACGGTTTTGGGTGAAACATGCAGTAGATATAGCTTCTGCCCACAAGAACAATGGAGCGTTCGCATAAATTAGCATAGTCCTAGCAGCTTCCATAAGCGTACGATTCCGTCTTTCAACGAACCCGTTTTGTTGTGGAGTACGTGCAGCGGATGTTTCATGTGAGATACCAACTCCTTCATAGTAATCACGAAGAGTCTGGTTGACGAACTCTGTTCCATTGTCTGTACGAATACGGCGGACAGTAGTATTTAAACGTACCTGAATGAATTTCAGAAAAGTGATGATAGCCTTTGGTGCTTCATCCTTTGTATGTAGAAATCTAACCCATGTAAACCTGGAGAAATCATCCACAATAACAAGAATGAATTTCTTACCGCTCACACTTTCAGTTCTCATTGGCCCACAAAGATCCATATGCAAAAGATGAAGTTTTTCTTGATTGGTGACTTCAGCTTTGGGCTTGTATGATTTCTTGGTACTTTTCCCCCTTGAACACGCGGAACATAAATGATCCTTGTGAAATTTGAGCTTTGGAAGACCACGAACCAATTCGTTTTTAGCCAGATGATTAATAGCATCAAAGTTAAGATGAGATAATCTGCGATGCCATAACCATGACTTGGTCTTAGATGCTTTAGAGAGAAGACATACTGGAGAGGCGGCCATCATGTCTTGTAGGGACAACGTATAAAGATTTGCACCACGAGATCCCTTCAACAAGTCTTTTCCTTCCAAGTTGCGGATGAAACAAGTGTGTTGTCGAAAAGCAACCTCTAGGTTGGAATCACAAAACTTTCCTACTGAAAATAAGTTATGACCAAGACCTTCTACATAGTATACCCTTAAAATCGTAACGTTTCCAATCTGATATTCACCATAACCCATTATCTTTGCTATATGATCATTACCGAATTTAACCGTTCCAAGAAACTTGCTGACGAAATTTCGGAGCATCGAGCGATCTCCGGTCATATGCTTTGAACAACCGGAGTCCAAATACCAGAGGATGATTTGGACCACCTGAAAATATCACCACACGAAGACAATGTAGAGGTATCGGAATCTGAATGTTCCTTGTTATTAGCAGGTACAGATTTAATAATCTTAGATTTTCTAACTTTAGGTTTCTTAGATTTCCTAGCCTTCTTCTTCCTAGTTGGTGGTGTAGATTCTAGTTGGCTTAAATCCTGTGGTATTTCTTCACTGATAGGCACTATAGTGGGGGATGACCTAATTAAAGGGCGCTGTTTCCATACTTTAGTGCTAGTGTGCCTAACTAAAGGACGCTCAGACCTAACCTCAATGGATGCATTCCTAGTTAAAGGGCACATTTTTCCATCTAATGTAAAGGTCCTACCAGTGGGACGCCATTGCCAGCCAACTTGGGCACGAGTTCTACCAGTTGGCTTCCATTCAAGATTATTCCTAATGGCATTCATTTCATTCACATGATCAATAAGACACAAATCATGATGTTGGGAAAACATACATTCATTACAATTCCAACATTTCAAATCAGAATTCACAAATGGTTTAGGCTTCTGCACAGGCGCAGAGCGTTTAGTCTTAACATGATTCTTTTTATTTAAAACTGAACTAACATTCCTATGGTGAGCTTCTACTTTCTTCTTGTTGGTACTACTAGTGGAGGGCTTGATCTTATCTTTCTTGAGTGGCGATCCTTTAGCCTTAGTAGACTCTTTTACTCCTGTAGAAGGCAAAGTGGGAATATTAGCAACAGATTTTAAAGGTGCCTTACTTGATGGTGCCAATGACGGTTTTGCTCCTGGGGTCTTATTGAATGGAGTTACAGCAATGGGTCTATTAGTGAGTAGTGCAGAACCTGGTTTACCTATGTATTGCAAATATGCTAAGCAATATTGAACTCGCTTAATATATTCATGAGCCGAATAATAGTAGCTACTTGAGGGATCTAAGGCATAAAGATCGTCTAAAATATCCCTAACAAGATCTACATGCTTAATGGCATTCCTCATATAATCATCGTAGGTAACCGGGTTTCTCTTATGGAGCGGGTTCTTATAAAGCACTACTGACTTGGTTGTTGGAGCACTAGAGGACGGTGCAGAGTTGGTAGCTAAGTTATTAACAGCTTCTTGGCGGGTGAGAAGAAGTGTCTCCTTTAACTCAGCCAAAACCATGTTTTTGTCAATGAGCAGGATGTTTAAGTCAGAGATTTCCTCACATTTTTGGTTCAATTGTTCAACATAAGATTGTTGCTGTGCCGCATTAAAAGCGAAGCGTTCTTCTAGTGAACCATAAAGTTTGGACATTCCCTGTCTTGCACGATCCATCTCCCCTAGAATAGACGAAAGTCTAATTTCTAAGTCCTGGTTTTTAGACTCTGCAGCCTCTAGTTCCAATTTTAGTGTTTCATTTGATGACACATCTCTCTTCAATCTCATAATCTCTTCCTCTAATGCCTTAACTATTGCAATCATCTTGTCACTCGTCTCAACACCGTTTTCACAACTATTTGTTATCAAAATATCCTCATTTTGAGTTTGTTGTTTCAGTTCTAAAGATATACAATGTTGTTCTAGTTGATTAAAGCGTTTTGAAAGTAAATTGTAAGAATCTTGTAGCTTTAAAAACTAAGCGTTAGATTCGTGACAAGAATGATTATCTACCTCATTTACAGTATCAGCAACATTTACAGAGAGATCACACACATCATCACATATATTCACAGCATCACATTTAATCATAGCGGATGTAAGCTCATTCGAATAATTAACATTTACAGTAGTAAGAAAATCACACGAAATTACTTGGGACAAGAATCGGTCATATTCGGATAAAATCTTTTCCTTTTCAATTAATTGTAGTTCGTAAGTGGTGTCCATTTCATAAAACACTTTTTGAACTTCTGCAATTTCAAATTCAAGATTTTCCGAAAGAGATGCAAAACTTCTTTTTAGACTTTCGACAAACGGATTGATCTCATTTTTAAAAACCTCGTTCATGTGTTAGAAAGCCCATTCTCCGGCGTTTAAGCCATTTGAAGTCGTACATTCCAAAATGACCTTGTCAAAACTAACAAAGTATTGATTAATCTCTTGCAAGTTTAACCATACAGTGCTAACAGGTGGAAGATCCTTTGGAATTTCCTTAGGTCCTTCCATTTTGACAAGTGTAGGAAGTGTACTAGGGTTTTCTTCATTTAACATGTAGGTTGGTGCTGTAATGAGATCTTTGTCCATATGGAAGCGAATTCTAAAATCCGTTTTAGCAAGCTCCTGATTCATTTTAAAATAATCACAATCGGGATATTTTGCAAAATTATATGACCGATTCTCATCAACTAGATCCTTATTGGTGCGATCATTGAAAATAACAATCGGGTCTAAGACCAATCCTAATTGGGTTGCATTATAAAGTCTTGGACTATGGTTAAAAGCTTGTTTTGCATACCGTGGGTTAGGGGGAAGGCCTTTTTGACGTGATAAGTTAAATTATCTAAACGAAGCATCAAATAAGTGCACTAGTTGAGAGGCAGCGTATTGTCTTAAAAGAAAATAATCTAGACTTCTAATCTTATTAGCAACATTAATTTCCATTTCATTCTTCTTAGACTCGAGTAATTCCAAATCCGTTTGAAGTTTTTGAAAATTAGTGACCACTAACTCTTTTTCTTTAAGTTCATTAGAAAGATCTGCTCTTAAGGTTTCAATTTCTTGCAAGTGACCCATTTGTTTGTTTCGAAAGTGATCATATTCGGGATTTGTTAGAACACTAGACGAAGGCACTAATTCCAAAGTTTGAACTTTCTCGTTGCTTAAGGCAAGCTCATCAGACAAATTCTTATTCTTAGCTAGGGTTTCTAAGAGTGCAGCATTCATTTGGCTAAGTAATGTAGCAGGAACCATGACCAAATCTTGTTGAGCAGGAGTATGCGTATGCGAAATAACTCCCGATTGTGTTTCACTCAAAGTCTGGGGACTCACATTGATATTACTATCATTGATTGTCTCCTCATTTGAAAGACTCACCACCGAAGACTCATTCGAATCAGCACTCTCTTGCACAACTTGATGTGGTTGAATACTAGCTTCAGTGGTATTATCAGTGGTATTAATAAGTACCTCAAATCTCTTTTCTGGCCCTAGGCTAGAGATAGTTGCCATAAGCGCTGCTTGTGTTGATTGAAGTTCATCACAGTCTGAGTCATAAGCATCAAGATCATCTGCTTGGTATGCTGCATTTTGTGTAGTGACAACGTCTTGTTCAGCAATCCCTGGATCAGCAAGAATTGTAAGCTCCTCTTCATCAAGTTCCCTTCCTTGTGCCTGAGCATTCACAAGATAAATCTTCTCTGCAAACCATTGACCATCCCTTCTCCTCTTGGGTTTCTTGCAATCCCTTGACATGTGACCTTCTTCCTTGCAATTGTAGCATGTAATCATTCTCAACTTGCCTGTGGAATTAGCCCGTGGAGGAGTGTTGACCATTGGAGCAGGATTGACCGTGCGAGCATTGGTGTTTGATGTAGTAGGTCTCCCCTGATAAGGTTGAATAGGTTGAACCATTACCCTGCCATTCTCAATAGTAGCTTGTTGGCGAGAATTGGATGAATTCCTCAACTGATTGTTAGTTGGAGCTGATCCTCTAAATCCTCGTTTGCTTAATGTCCTTGTGAGATAAGCAGACATAGTGGTTAACACTTCAACTGGGTCAGTTCCTTGTTTGAACACATGAATGGGGACTTCATCATCATCACAATACATTGCTTGGTCTTGTTGAGCTGCATAATCACTAGAAGGAATACTCATGTGGTCAGGGTAGCTTGTTGGATATGCTGCATTCTCTTGATAAGAAGAATATGAAGACTGAGCATAAGGTGCAATGCTTGCTGGGTGAGGTTGTGAAGCATATTGTGATGAAGGTGCATTAAACCGATATTGTTGCTGATGTGAGGTGGGTGGTTGCGGTAGAATCGAGTATTGGGGGAAGGTTGGTGTCATGTAAGGTGATGGATGATAGGCTTGATGTCCCAAGATATAAGGAGTGTTGTTGTGTGACAAGCTTGGTTGATTCGCCATCAAAGCTAATGAATCAGGGTACATACCTCGAGGCGAACGGTGCATGATCACATGTTTCTCATGCTGCTGAAGAAAAGCATATAGTTGATCCAAATTGCACTTATGCAAATCCCTGGTTAACTTAACATCGGTAATATACTCACCCCATTCAGCTTGAGGTAAAGTATTCAAAAATTTGGTGTTAACCTGGAATGGAGCAATCACGAGATTGTATACATTCAGATCATTCATGAGAGTAGTGAATCTGAAGTAATAGTCGTGAAGCGTTTCCCCTGGGCTGTACGTGAATCTATTAAACAGATCATACAACTGACATTCCCTTTCCTGTTTGGTAAGAGACGTACCTTGTAGCAACACCTTTAGACGTTCCCATAAATCCTTTGCCACCGTATACTGACTTACCATTCGATAGATATCATGTGGAAGGGCTTGGAGAATGGTTTGAAGAGCCTTTTCGTCTGCATCGGCAACGAGTTGTTGAGCTGGTGTAAGTTCTTCAAATTCTCGTGGTCGAGTCACATTGTTAACCACGATGGTACCATAATCAAGTGGACCATTAAGAATTGACTTGACCATAAGCCTCCCATATACCGCTTTTCCCTTAAGGTAAGACATCATCCGGCCTTGCCATGCTTCAAAAACTTCTTTGATGAGCATTGGAGGGCGATTATCCGTTCCCGTAATGACGGAAATGTCCGTAAGTGATGTCATCTGAGGCATTAATGAATTTGGATTCATTTTGTTCACTTCAAAGAGACAAAGATTATCGGTTGATCGAGCAGTGAAATAAAGCTTGTGAATTGTGTTGAGTTTTTGTTGTAAGAAACCAAGATTAAATCCTCTAAAAAATTGTCGAAAAAACAAGTAAAATATCCATTGATTCGGAACTTTTGTTGATTCGGAAGTGTTGATTCGGAAGATTTTGGCTTGGAATACCTTGATTCGGAACTTTTGGTTCGGAAGATTTGATCCGGAACTTTCCTTGATCCGGAACTTTCCCTTGATCCGGAACTTTCCCTTGATCCGGAACTTTACCTTGATCCGGAACTTTCCTTGATCCGGAACTTTCCTTGATCCGGAACTTTTGGTTCGGAACTTCTTGATCTGGAACTTTCCTTGATCCGAAACTTTTCTTGATCCGGAACTTTTGGTTCGGAACTTCTTGATCCGGAACTTTCCTTGATCCGGAACTTTCCTTGATCCGGAACTTTTGGTTCGGAACTTCTTGATCCGGAACTTCTTGATCCGGAACTTGTTGATCCGGAACTTTTTGATCCGGATGTTTTTGGTTCGGAACTTTATTGGGTAAACAAAAACCTTGTTCGTATGAACAGTCGATCAAAAAAATGATGATTAAACCCAGATTTTTACCAAATAACCCAAAAAGTTTTGTGATTTCTACAATAATAAGTAAAAACTAATACTTATCTACTAATCCCAATCACAAAAACACCAAAAACTCCAAGAATCAAGATGGATCTTCTTAAAGAACACTAATACAATCAAAAACTAATAACAACACAAACCATTACCTTAAATCACCCCATAGCTCTTGATACCAAATGTAGAATCTTGATAACCTATGAATCTATGAAGTGGGTTGATGATTTCTAGAGAGAGAAACTAGAGAGAGAAAGTGAGAGAAAACTATGTGTATTTTATTCAAATGAAAACAAGAAAATGAACAACAACCAACCCCTTTCCATGGTGGAAAGGGGTATTTATATCCTAGGCCCTTATTTGGGCTTGGGCCGACCCATGACAAGCCCATGGGTCGGTTTCTTACTTAACTTAATAAGTAACACTAACTACGAGCTATTACAACATTAATAATATTTGTGGAGTGACCGATACTTCTAATATACGTAAAAACGTATTTCTAACATACTACATAAGAATAGGGACGTGTATGAGTTGTATGAATTACATGTGTTTTACTGGTTCTGTGTGTTTATAGCAAGTTATACTTAATCTGACATGTTTTAGTGTTTTACTGAGTTATCTGTAGTTATACTCGTGTTATGTAGTTTATATTCATGTAGTATGGTATTATAATACTTGTATTGTAATACTAAATAACTTTCTAAAAAGTGCAGGTTTCCATAAATAGTAAGTTTTTATAATTAGAAATAAGCTGAATTATAATGTCAAGTAAAGTTTATTTAGCATAATACAAGTCATAGTTTAAAGATTATAGCTTATTAATTAAATAACAGGGTTAATTAATTAAACTATACATTATAAGAATTTAATTAAAAATACATGTTTTAACTAAATTAAGCTAAGTAAAATACTTTAGTTTATACATGAAATATTAATTTTATATATTTAACCTAAGTCATGCATTTAGTTAAATTATATAGTTTAGGAAATAATTTAATTAAACATATTTTCTGATTTTTAATATTTTCCCGAACTCGTGTTTTAAAATCAACCCGAGCCCGTGCCCGTGTGTTACATATAAGCCGAGCTAAACATCCCTACCAGTGGATAGACCGGCTAGCCGGTTGCCACTGGTGGCCCTCGGTTCCCACTGTCGAGCCACGGCTGCCACTGTCGAGCCCGGTTCACACCGGCTGAGTGCCGGTTAATAAGTGTGTAAAAACTTACCCTTTTACCACTTAAAACAATGAAAAACGAGACCAAAACTTGTAATTAATATCGTAAATGTTAGAATTATGCGTGGTTTGTGTTTTTGATGTGAAATAGGTACAAAAGATCAAAAGAAAAGAAAACACGAGATTTCACGGTCATTTATCGAAAAAAGGTCAAAGATAAAGTCAAATGACCAAAAAGCGCCAAAAGAATGAAGTTTGGAGGGCTAAAGATGAAAATTTGATGAAAAGTTTACAAAAAGGACCAAATTTTTCCATTCTCTAAAGTCATCCACTAATAAACCACATTGAATGGCACAAAATTACGAAGCCAATGGTCCCGACCTCGCGTCGTAACTCCTCACGGTTTGTTCTTTATTAATTTTTTAAGTTTAATTAGTTTTTAAATTTAATTAATTAGTTTTTAAGTAAATAAATTGTTTTTAATAAATTAATAATATAAATAAAATATTTTCCGAAAATATAAAAATAAAATAAAGTTTTTTATAAAAATAAAATAATTTTCGTATTTAGTTATATTACTATTATTATTATTATTATTATTTTAATACCTCTTCCTGAAGAAACCCGGCTTCTGTTTTCTCCGCAAAACCATTCGTCCCACCACTCAGTAACCTTTCTTTTTATTATTATTATTATTATTATTATTATTATTATTATTATTATTATTATTATTATTTTTTATTAGTAAATAAGCTGGTCAAACAAGGTCAACTGCCAGTCCAAACTAAGCAAAAAAGGGTTAAATACAATATTTGGTATATATATTACCAAAGGGACTCCCAGCCTAGCTGGTGATCCCTTTGGCCTTAAGGTCTGGCATACACGCCCCGAGTTCGAGCCTCGGCTTGAGCAAAGAGTGGGGGATTTTTTACTAGTGTCACGTCTCATCACCTCAGTGGTCCACGTGGCAACCCGACCCGACTCGTTGACCACCGGCCCAGACCCGGTTCAGACTAGACCTGGTCCATACCCGGTCCAGCCCGGTTCATTCCGGTTCAGACTGGTTGACGTCAGCGATGACGTTAGCACCACGTGGCGGCGGCATGCCGATGCCAGCGCGCCACGTGGCACTGACAGCTAATGATTACTGTGAAGGTACGAGGATGACATGGCTGGCGGAGTCCAATGAGAGGCTGACACGTGGCGATCTGCTGACGTGTCAGTCCTAGGTTCTGACATGGCAGAGGAGCAGTGGCGAGTGGCTAATCATAGGATGACACGTGGCGGTGGCGCCGCCACATCAGTACGAGGTGGCAATCATTGTACGAGGTGGCAGTCCTAGGTAGCAGTGGCTGGGCGGCTGGCCAATTAGAAGAGGACATGTGTCCCTGGCGATGATAACAAGAAAAAGAGAGCGTGTG
The DNA here is from genome assembly GCA_025667525.1 of Glebionis coronaria. Lineage (NCBI taxonomy): Eukaryota > Viridiplantae > Streptophyta > Magnoliopsida > Asterales > Asteraceae > Glebionis > Glebionis coronaria. The sequence continues at coordinate 416,621,996 of CM046878.1, read as the reverse complement.
TCTGGCTAATGATTGGCCCAAGATCCCCCACACATAAAGACTGGCGTCCGCAGGCGATGATAACAAGAATATTTAATGAATTGTCCCTTCTAGAAGAAGTTAATAACAAAGAGGAGAGGCCAGCTGGCCATTATGTGCTTAGCCTTCAAAGAAATTAGAATAGTAAATTACTAATGTACCCCCATGTTGGTTGTTTATATAAAGCCCCACTCTTTTAGTTTTTCACAAGTGTTTCCTTTAAGTATTTTTTGACATAGTAGTTTTACACATAGTTTTGTAGTATTTTTCCTTTCAAAGTCTTGTACCAAGCTTATTCATTAAGTTTTTTCAATATTAATAAAATAAAACTTTTAACTTATTCTCTTAGCTTATTCTCATTCTTCCTTTATTTTTATTTTCTTAATAATCTAGCTTATTATTTCGGATAAGTTTTTATAACTTACTCCTTATAAGTTAGATTTATATACAAGCTTATTTCAAGCTTATTGTTGCCTTATTTTCCTAGATCTAGCTTATTGTTGGAGTAATTATTTAATTAGCTTTTTAGTTTTTAAAATCTCATAAGTTCTAAGCTTAGGCTTACAACTTATCTATAAGCTAGTTTTTTATTTAAGTACTTTTAGTTTTTATCTATTAGTTTTTTAGATCTATTAGTTTTAAGTTTTAAAAATTAAAAATACTTTTATAAAACCAAAAAAAAGAGTTAGATCTATTAGTTTTTTATATTAATTTTTTAGATCTATAAATTTAAGCATTAAAAATTAATATATTTTTATCAAACATAAAAAATATTCTAGATCTATTAGTTTCATTTGAATCTCTTTATAGAATATTAATAGTTGCTTATTATTGTTCTAACCTCTTGTGTTTTTGTGATATTGGCGAATCGATTCATCAAGTTTGGTAGAGAGCTTATGGTTGATTAATTTGGTTCGAGTTTGATATGGTTGATTAATTTGGTTTGAGTTTGATTTGGTTAGCCGTGTACTTTACGGGTCGCGATACGCTTAGCTTTAGTATTGATTTGGTTGGCCGATTACTTTACGGGCCTTATTTTGTTGCTTTTGGGAGGCCGTGTACTTTACGGGTCATGTTTTTGTTGATTAAGTTGATGTTGTTGATGTTGTTTTAGAGCGTTATCTACGGACCACGGGTACCAAATCTCTCTCCTTTTTAAATTTCTCGCTTAATCGCTTTATTTTTATTAATTAGATCGTTATAGTTTAAATTGTTTTTAATAAAATTATATATTTCATAAAAATCGGTTTAATTAGTTTTAGATATTATTATTGTTTTAAAATATAGATTTAAAGTTTTAAAAATTAGATTTCATTTAGATAAGCTTATTATTAGTATAAAGTTTACACCTTTTTGTGATTATTAAGCTTATTAGTATATAAAGCTTCAAGCTTTATCATCTAAAAAGATTAATAAGCTTAAAAGGTTGAAGCTTTACGCTTTATTATTAAGTTTATCTTTGAGATTTCATTTTTTGTCACTTTTATTTGCTATTACGTGCTTGCATTTTGATTAATTTTGCATTTAGTTTTTTTTTTTTTTTATAGTTTATTTTTGTTGCATCTAGATCTAAATTTGTAGTTTAATTTTATTTTGCATCTTAGAGTAATTTTATTTGAACTAATTGCGCATTTATTTTTTATATATTCCTTAGCCTACATATTTTCCCCATTTTTAGTTTAAATAGACATAGGATTACCAAACAATTATTATTAACCAAGAACAATTAATCTTGTGATAAAGTTGTTAATCAATTGAGTCGAGTCTAGGAAAACGATATACTAAAAAATGGTTATTACCGGTTCCCACCGGTTTGTGACCGGTTCCCACTGTTTTTGTTGTCTGGTTCCCACTGTCCAAAACAAAGTCCCACCGAGACCCTATTGGTCTCGGTTGACACAAAATCAAACCAAAACACACACCCCCGAATCACGGTCGGGTCCCTGGCCTGCGTCCGAACCAAACGAACCCAACATCGAGACCTTGAGGTCTCGGCTGGGCTAAACAAACACCACCGAGAGCTTCATTGCTCTCGGTTTGGTCTCGGCCGAACAAAGCAATACCAAAACACCCCTTAAACCATGATTTTAATTAACCCCCATGTTTTTATAACTTGTTTTTATGATTAATTAAAATAAGAACATCATTTCAATAAAGAATTAAAAAGAAAAGAAGGGTTTTAATTATACCGAACACGTGTAAGAGAAAGGTTTGAGATCACGATCACGTACACACCAAATCAATTATCAAAATCGTCCCGAACACCTTATGGTGTTGATGGCAGCCGGCGGTAAAGAGAGTAGAGGAGGCAGGGTTTTCTTAATTTTTGTGTAACCTAGAATTATGATGAAAACTTCCCTGGAGTTTTTGTTTACATGGGTTTTAATTGGGTCATGGGCCAAAGCCCATCTTTCTCCTTTATTTTATCTCTAGCCGCGGCATATGGGGCCCACAAGGGAAAACTCGAAGCTTTTCTTAAGTTAAACTATATTCGTGTTCGTTCATGTTTAGTTATCGTGGATTTTATATGTCGTGGTCGTCATACATTTATAATATATATGTAAGTACATGTTAATTATTTTCGTGACACGTGAATTATACAATAAATAGAAAGTTTTAATTTTATCGTATTTTCATGTATTTACTGTTCATGTGTACTGTTCATGGTATTTTAATGCGGGTTTTACAACTCTTCCCCTCCAAAAGAACAATTCGTACTCGAATTGGAGAAAACATAAACTGAAAGAAACATACCCGAATCAGAACTGGAAATGAGGGTAAGAAGCCTGTATAGACTCCTCCGTCTCCCAAGTGGCTTCCCGCTCAGGATGATCCCTCCAGAGGATTTTGACGAAAGGGATCGTCTTCCTCCGCATGACACGATCTTGTTGCTCGAGAACTCTCTCGGGTTCTTCGACATATGAAAGATCCTCTCAAATCTGATCAAGTGGATACTGGACAACATAAACTGGATGATAGTTATATCCTTTGAGTAAGGACACATGGAACACGTTGTGAACGTGTGATAGCTGAGGCGGTAACGCTAAACGATATGACACTTCACCAACGCGATCTATGATGTCGAACGGTCCGATGAAGCGAGGACTGACCTTCCCTCTGATTCCAAAACGTTTAACTCCTCGTGCAAGTGATACCTTGAGGAAAACGTGATCACCTACGTTGAAAGATACATCCCTACGATGCTTATCAGCATAGCTCTTCTGACGAGCACGAGCTTCCTGAAGCTTCGCCTTTGCGACGGTGACCTTCTCATTAGTCACCTCAATCATCTCTGGACCCTCAATCAGTCGTTCGCCCACTTGATCCCAGCAGGTTGGGGCACGACACTTCCTACCATACAACATCTCAAAAGGTGCACACTTGATGCTAGCGTGCCAACTGTTGTTGTATGCAAACTCAACTAGAAAATAATCATCCCAGCTTCCTGTCCACTCTAGAGCACATGCCCACAGCATGTCTTCCAATGTCTGAATGGTACGTTCCGACTGTCCGTCGATCTGAGGATGAAAGGCAGTGCTGAGCTTAAACCTCGTGCCCCAAGCTTTCTGCAGACTCTACCAGAAACATGATGTGAAACGGGGATCTCTGTCAGATATGATTTCTGATGGAGTACCATGCAGTCTCATGATCTCCTTCTGAAAAGTGTCTGCCATTTTGCTGACCGGATGCTCCTTGCGGATCGACAAAAAATGAGCAGATTTAGTCAACCTATCAACAATAACACAGATAGCGTCATTCTTCCTTTGAGTCACAGGAAGACCAGTAACAAAATCCATGGAGATTTTGTCCCACTTCCATCCTGGAATATCTAATGGTTGTAGTAAACCACTAGCTCTCTGGTGTTCGATCTTCACCTGCTGACAGATCATACATTTAGAAACGAAGGTGGCAACATCCTGCTTCATACCACTCCACCAGAAATCCTGCTTGATGTCGTGGTACATCTTGGTAGAACCAGGATGTATGGTAAATGGAGAGCTGTGAGCTTCAGTCAGCACAGCTTCCCTGTGTGTAGAGTCATCAGGAACCACTAGTCTAGTGCCCTGCCATAAAACCGTCATTGTCAATACGAAACTCCGTCTGCTGATCAAGGTTATGAATGATAGCCTAAATCTCACCATCGTCCTTCTAAGCTTCCTTGATCCTAGAATGTAAGTCTGGTTCCACTCTAAGATTCGCCCAGTAACCGTGCTGTCCTCGTACACAAAACTCAATATCAGTCATCTCTAGGTCACGGATGATATCCTTTGCAATCCAGATGCCAGCAATCATACCTGACCTTCTGCTTAGAGCATATGCCACCACATTCTCCTTTCCAGGATGGTACTGAATGTTGGTGTCTTAGTCCTTCAATAGCTTTAACCATCTCCTATGTCTCATGTTCAGTTCCTTCTGGGTGAAGATGTACTTGAGACTCTTGTGATCGGTGAATATGTCACATGATTCATCGTACAAATAATATCTCCAGATCTTCAATGCGAAAACAACTGCTGCAAGCTCCAAATCATGAGTAAGATAGTTTTCTTCATAAGGTTTTAGCTGTCGTGATGGGTATGCAATAACCTTCCCATGTTGCATGAGAACGCAGCCTAAACCCTTTCATGAAGCGTCACTATATATCTAAAATCCACCTGAGCCAGATGGGAGCGTAAGATTAGGTGCAGTCACTAACTTCTGCTTAAGATCTTCAAAGCTCTTCTCTCGTTCTTCCGTCCAGACGAATTTCTCTCCTTTTCTCATCAGCTTAGTCAAAGGTAAGGCTAACCGTGAAAAGTTCTCTACAAACCTGCGGTAGTAACCAGCTAAACCCAACAAACTTCTGACCTCTGTTGCAGATGTAGGTCGGCCATTTGGTGATAGCTTCAACCTTTAAAGGATCCATGATGATCCCCTCTGCAGATACAATATGGCCCAGAAATGGCCACCTTGCTTAACAAGAACTCAAACTTGGAGAACTTGGCATACAGCTGCTTTTGACAAAGAATCTACAAGACTGTACGAAGGTGTTCTTCATGTTCCTCCTTGGATTTGGAGAAAATCAGGATTTCATCAATGAACACGATAACGAATTTGTCCAGAAATTCATGGAAGACACGGTTCATCAAATCCATGAAGACAGTTGGATCATTAGTGAGTCTGAATGGCATGACTACGAACTCGTAGTGCCCACAACGTGTACGGAAAGCAGTCTTAGAGATATCATGCTCTTTAACCCGTAACTGATGGTAGCCGGACCTCAGATCGATCTTGGAGAAATACTTGGCGCCCTGAAGTTGATCAAAAAGGTCATCAATACGCGGCAAAGGATAACGATTCCTGATCGTGATCTTGTTCAGTTCACGATAGTCTATACACAACCGCATGCTGCCGTCTTTTTTCTTCACGAAAAGTACTGGTGTACCCCATGGCGATGCACTGGGACGGATGAAACCTCGCTCCAGCAGTTCCTCTGGCTGATCTTTTAGTTCTTTAAGCTCTATAGGAGCCATGTGATAAGGAGCTTTGGAAATTAGCTCTGCACCTGGGATGAGCTCAATTCCAAACTGGACTTAACGAACAAGTGGTATGCACGAAATTTCATCTGGAAAAACGTCAGGAAATTCTGACACAATAGGCTGGTCTTGAATTGATGGAGACTCGGTAGAATGTCATGAATGTTGGCTATGAAGCCCTGACAGCCATGTGATAGTCATGCACGCGCCTCCATGGATGAAATAATTTGTACAGACCTCCCTGGCAGAAAACCATGATGTATGTACTCTGGAGATTTAACATCATCGAAGATAACACGATAAGTGTGGCAGTCTATCGTAGCCTAGTGTTTCGATAACCAGTCCATGCCCAAAATCAAGTCAAACTCGCACATGTCTAAAGGTAGTGCGTGAACTCTGCGAATTCTATCATCAAATTCTAGGGGAAGATCTCTGTACACCTGAGTGATTCGTAAAGTCCCTAAGTGGCGTGGAAATGCATAACACATTATCTAATGGCATCGGGGAAATCCTAACACGTGTAGCAAAAGTAGTGGATATGACTGAGTGAGTCGCTCCAGTATCAAACAGAATGCATGCTACCAAACCATCCATTAAGAGATTTCCGGTGATGGTACCTGAAGTCTTGTTCGCCTGGTCTCTATAGTAGTGAACACGCGACCTGAAGTAGGAGGTGGCTTGGAGTCGGCATGTCTAGAGGTGCCTTCTATCTCACCCTGGCGACAGTCCTTCTGTTGATGGCCTTGTTGGCCACACTTGAAACAACCACCAGTACCTCGACGACAAACAACATAATGTCTGCACGAACAAGTAGGACAGATAAGATGCGTGAATCCCCCAGCAGGCGTCCTAGCTAGTTGAGAGCCTGTTTTAGGATTACATACATGAGACATGATCGTGGAATATAAACATGATTGCATATAAGGTTGAAAATTACCAGATGAGGTAGAACGGTTAGGCTGTGAACCTCTACGGTCCTGATCTCTGCTGTTACCATTGTTCCTGAATATGAGTCGCTGGAGTGTCAGAATATTATAACCTAAGATAGTTTAACATGAAGAAGGTAAATGAAGGGACCTGCTGTTGTTCGAGTTATTAGCGTTGTTACAATAATTATCATTACCACCATGCCTCTCTAAAGCAGAACGGTCGTTGGTCTGACTGTTTCCCTTAGATGCTTGCTGCTGAACGGCTGCAGGCTTACGGTCGTCAGTCTTCTGTCTGAAATATAAAGTTAAACAGAGTATGATATAAAATGAAAAATACTGAAGGAATGAATGAGTTACATTTGATGATTGAAGATACCTCTTCACTGATCGGTCATCACCAAACTCCTCTCGTTCCTGAAGCATCTCAACCTTACGGGCTGTATCGGCCACTTGTGCCACCGTAGTGAACGTAGCACATACCAGACTGTTGGCGACTGAAGTGTGAAGATCCCAACGAAACTTCTCAGCTTGCTCCTCAGCAGTACCAGTTGTTGCACCCAAGAATCCAACCAAACGGAGAAACCTTTGCATAAACTCATTACTGTTATCATTAGCAACCTGTCGGATATTATGATAATCCCTCTTAAGCTTCTCCTGTTCAAGATGTAGAAAGTACAGATTAAGGAAGAGATCCTTAAACTGGTCCCATGTCAAAAGCGCAACCCAATCATCACCACCGTTGAACTGCTTGACTGACTTCCACCACTGCAGCACATCACCTTCAAACTTATAACAAGCCAACCTTGCCTTGAAGACACCGTCACAACCCATCTCATCAAATATCTTCACAATGTGAGAAATACAAGCTTCAGCCTCATTGGGGCTGTCAGTCTGCTCAAACGAACGGGATCGCTGTTTGTTGAATCGCTCCAACCAAGTCATAAGAGTAACAGGTGGTGGAGGTAGAGGATTGTTGTTGTTCTGAGGATGAGGGCCGGATTGAACGCCCTGAGCTTGGACTTCAGCATGAACTTCGTCCCTAATTTAATTGCGAAGTTGGGAAAGAAGGGCTTGCAAAGCTGCATTGACAGCTGTTGCCAATCTTGAGCATTGCGTGTGTTCACCATCTCACAGTTTAAAACAAAAATGCAACATAAATGATAAGTCAGAAATGAGATGAACATAAAATGCATGAATAATGTATAAATCAATGAAACAGTTTATAATGCATAAAACAGTTTATAATACATGATGCAGTTTATAAAAACATTTATATGCGCGAGGGTGAACGCCTATGGTCAATTCACCCAAAACAAAAGACATAGCGGGGTATGGGTCGGTCCCAAAGTTAAAAGATTTGATAAAATCACATGCGACTAAATAGGGCCGGTCCTGTACCAACCATCACTTAGTTATTAACGTGCGACAATGATATGAATGCATGAAATAAAATGAAAAAGAATGAATGCATGAAAACCAACTGTCAGTTTTAGGAAGACGCTGGTGACTCCCCATAAGTCACAGGTCATGTTTTATAGAGCCACATGTCGAAACCTTGGCTCTGATACCATAATTGTACCACCCCATTTGTTAAGATGGAATGCTACGGTAATTTATGGCGTGTCATCAAAGCATGCAAGGTAAATGTCTAAACATTCATGACCATAAATAGAAATACCGGAATCAAACATCGGTAGTCTATGTAACTCACACAGAAGGAATATTAAGTACTGTAAATGAAAGGACTAAACAATATCCAAATGAAGTAAAGTATGAAAAAGTAGGAATAAATGCATAAGGTAAAAGAGGTTGGATAGCTTCCATCCGAATGCACATACTCTGGAGATCCTACTTGCGACCCTGGGTACCTGCCGTTTGGGAACATGGAAATGGAAAACGACTGAGCATAACGCTCAGTGTACGGGCATACAATAAAGCATGGAAATATAGAGTAATGAAAGCATAAAGAGCATAATAAGCATGATGAATTGGAGCGGAAATGAATAAGTCCTGGGAAAAACCTAGGCGTATAACATGTTAACTGGTTTTAGTTCTGAAAACATAGCTTATGTTACTTATGAAAATCTTTATTAGTTTAATATACCAAAAGCCAATATAGGTCATGAGGTCAACAACGTGCATGAATACATAGAGGGGTGACCTCATCATGCAATTAGAGGGGATACCTCTAATTAATATGGTCTGAGTATGAGGAATCATCTCCTTGTGAAGGATGCAAGGCACACACCACATTTACCAGGTAAATCCTGACTGAAACTGAACCTAGGATGCACCCATACGCCTCACATGATGATAATAATATAATAATGGCGAAATAAACTGAAGGGATGCCACGAGCTATCACTCTGCCGTGGTGAAGTCATAACATTGGTGCCTCCATTGTTATGGTTATGGTACCTCCATAACTAGGTGAAACTGGTCACGAATGTATAAGGCTAAGGTAACTAATAAAACATAAGCATTTAATCTGTAACTACTGGGAAAAACAGTTGGCTGCAAACGGGAAATCCTAATAAAGGAAGAGATTGTCCTTACTAAAGGACGGGAATCCGTACCTTGTGTCCAGTAGAAGCTAACGGAAAACGCTGAAGAACCTACTCCGCCTTGACGGATAATACTACATAAGAATAGGGACGTGTATGAGTAGTCTGAATTACATGTGTTTTACTGGTTCTGTGTGTTTATAGCAAGTTATACTTAATCTCACATGTTTTAGTGTTTTACTGTGTCATTTGTAGTAATATCGATGTTCTGTAGTTTATTATTCATGTAGTATGGTATTATAATACTTGTATTGTAATATTAAATAACTTTCTATAAATAGTAGGTTTCTATAAATAGTAAGTTTCTAAAATTAGAAAGTTTTCAAAAATAGTAAGTTTCCATAATTAGAGATAAGTTGAATTATAATGTCAAGTAAAGTTTATTTAGTATAATACAAGTCATGGTTTAAAGATTATAACTTATTAATTAAATAACTTGGTTAATTAATTAAAGTATACATTATAAGAATTTAATTAAAAATACATTTGTTAATTAAATTAAGCTAAGTAAAATACTTTAGGTTATACATAAAATATTAATTTTTAATATTTAACCTAAGTCATGCATTTAATTAAATTAAATAGTCTAGGAAATAATTTAATTAAACATATTTTCTGATTTTTAATACTTTCCCGAAACCCGAACCCGTGTTCTAAAATCAACTCGAGCCCGTACCCGTGTGTCACATATAAGCCGAGCCAAACAGCCCTACCAGTGGCTAGACCGGCTAGCCGGTTGCCACTGGTGGCCCTCGGTTCCCACTTCCGAGCCACGACTGCCACTGTCGAGCCCGGTTCACACCGGCTGAGTGTCGGTTCCCATCGGTTTGTGACTGGTTCCCACTGTTTTTGTTGTCCGGTTCCCACTGTCCAAAACAAAGTCCCACTGACACCCTATTTGTCTCGGTTGACACGAAATCAAACCAAAACACACACCCCCGACTCGCGGTCGGGTCCCCTGGCCTGCGTCCGAACCAAACGAACCCCACACCGAGACCTTGAGGTCTCGGCTGGGCAAAACAAACACCACCGAGAGCTTCATTGCTCTTGGTTTGGTCTCGGTCGAACAAAGCAACACCAAAACACCCCTTAAACCATGATTTTAATTAACCCCCATGTTTTTATAACTTGTTTTTATGATTAATTATAATAAGAACATGAATTCAATAAAGAATTAAAAAGAGAATAAGGGTTTTGATTATACCGAACACGTGTAAGAGAAAGGTTTGAGATCATGATCACATACACACCAAATCAATTATCAAAATCGTCCCGAACACCTCATGGTGTTGATGGCAGCCGGTGGTAAAGAGAGGAGAGGAGGCAGGGTTTTCTTAATTTTTGTGTAACCTAGAATTATGATGAAAACTTCCCTGGAGTTTTTGTTTACATGGGTTTTAATTGGGTCATGGTCCAAAACCCATCTTTCTCCTTTCTTTTGTCTCTAGCCGCGGCATATGGGGCCCACAAGGGAAAACCCGAAGCTTTTCTTAAGTTAAACTATATTCGTGTTCGTTCATGTTTAGTTATCGTGGATTTTATATGTCGTGATCGTCATTCATTTATAATATATACGTAAGTACATGTTAATTAATATCGTGACACGTGAATTATATTATAAATGGAAAGTTTTAATTTTATCGTATTTTCGTGTATTTACTGTTCATGTGTACTGTTCATGGTATTTTAATGCCGGTTTTACAACACCTTATGAGAAAACAGCCATACCCCGACCATAACATTTTCTTAAAAATAAAAGGAGTCTTAATTAACAAAGTAGACTCATAGTAGATTATCAAACTCATAAGTTTTATACAAAAAGATTTTATAAAACTCATTTTATGATGATCATCAGATGACCCGTTTTACAATCAGCCCAAAACCCTAGTTTTACAAATCAAGTTTCACCCATCTAGATCATCATAAGATGTCTAGATCCTTATCAAAACCATATAAAAACTTATTTAAAACATATATGAGACTGATTATATAGATCTAAGTCATGTTCATAGTTTTTAATTAGTCAATCACCTTAAACATGTTTTTAGGGTTTATAAACCCTAAAATCATATTCATAAGAAAATAAGCATAAACAAAATCATGAAGGTGACACAAGGATTATAAAAACTTACATAAGATGAATTTTAATGGTGTGATAATCACCAAGGCACAAAACACACAAGGAATGAGGAAAAGGACGAAGAAAACCACCAAAAAAAACCTAAAAATCAAGGTTTCTACAATGGATCAGAGAGAAAACCTTGAGAATTCAAGAATGGAGTTTTTGTGATATGGTAAACATAAAACACGGCTGTAAACTTTAGGGAGCTGATTTTTGTGATTTTTAGCAAGTTTTATATATTAAGAAAACATGTTTAATGCAATATTATCTAGTTACTTAATATATGTCTATTACTTAAAATTAAAAGATTTCTTGTTATTTTTTTCTTACATTTCAATCTAAAAATAAAATAGTACTTCAAAAAAACGGATTTCTATTTTTAGAAAGTTTTTTTTCTTTATGATATAATTATTTAATTTCCAAAATAATATAACATAAGGTTTTAAATAATTCAAACTTATTTAAATAATTAAATGCATATTTTCAAATTTTCAAAAATGAGCTTTAAATTTTCAAAATGACATAAATGACCAAAAGTCGTATTTCAAAAATGCGGGTTTACAGTGAGTGTATTGTGGAGCATAGGCCTAAGCAACAAGTTTGGACCGGACCGGACCGATGACCGAAATGGTCCAAAATCACGGACCGAGACCAGACCGAAATGGTTTGGTCCGGTCCGATTTGGACTTCGGCCAGGTCCGGTCTTATTATGCATAATCGACAGGTTTTTGGTAAGATCGAACCGGACGGGACCGGACTGGACGGACCGGACAGAAGACCGAAATGGTCCAAAACTTCGGATCGAGGACCCCCACAGAAATTGTTCGGTCCGGACCGGTTTTCCGGTCCGACAGTCCAAATGCTTACCCCTAATTAATGGAGCATATCCGTGGATGCATGTTTCTATAACGGTTTGGTGAAACGAAGTTTTTTATATGTAGAATGATACGTGGTGGCATATTCTGCTCATTTTATTAATTATGAGTATTTTTTAACATAATTTTTGAAAATACGGAAATTTTTTGTCTATCTAGTCGTATTATTATTGATATAATCAATTGACACATGTTAAAAGACAATACATTTTTATATGTTTTTTTTTCTATTTTAACCTGTGTCCTTTAACTAGCGCACAAATCTCCGTTTAACTCGTGCTCGTTTAACCAACCGTCCGTCTAACCCACCACCCGTTTTACCCGTCGCCTAGCCCCGTTTTGCCACCTCCATGTTGCGACGAGTTTGGTGGCGAGTTAAAGTAAATAATACCACCCGTCGGGGTAGCTGATTAAAAGTAGAGTTATGCTATATAACATAATCCAAGTCAGATTAGTAAAAAAAATATTATTCTAGATACTATCAATTCTTAATTATATTGTTCAATATGAAATTATGATTTCATTCCGTTATCCCACCAAAAAAAAGTAAAATAAGAAAAATGAACACTGAGTTTTGAATCTTTGTCGGTAATATGCTTTTGGGTAAAGACAACGTGCTAAAACTTACACTTGAAAGCAAATAGTAAAAAAATAAGTAAAGAATGTTTAAATCATACTAAAATCATACAACGATTTGAATGTTTTATTATATGTAACAACTTGTAGTAAATGAAGATATAAATATGATGTTTAGAGTATTTGATCTTTGCCATAATAAGCGAGACAAAGAAAGAAAAGAAAATGGAAAAAATAATTATGTCCGCAATTATTGGTCCAATAATCTGAATGAACGTCGACTACGTTGTTGTCTGTTAAACAAACGCATCCGGTTAACGTTGTACCATGTTTAAATAAGGGATGTTTGAATGTGCGGTTAGGAGGAGATTATCTCCAAATCTCAGTTTTAAAATGGAGATAAGTTAAAAAAAATTGTTTGGTTAATAAATGGAGATAAGTGATTATTTGCGTTTAGAAGCTCCAAAATGGAGTTTTGAAAAAGCTGGGAGCTACTTATTTCATTTTCAAAATGGAGTTTTAGAAAAGTAAGTTTTCAAAATGAAATTTATTATCAAATAATCAAATTTGCCAAACACTAAAAAAAATGATTATTTGATTATTGCTATCAAATCCAAAAATAATCAAATTTGGAGTACTTTTTGGATATAGGGCGGTATTGATAACATCACCCTTTCTGTTATTTAGGCGGAGGGTGCTCGTCGGTTCGACGTGGCGCTCTCGTCGGTGCTCGCCGTGACACCGGCCCTTCTTCGCCATTCCCCCTTCGTTAGTTTTCAACGAGAGAAAAAAGAGAAAAAAACGAGCCCTACATGTTTTCTACCCGTTGCCAAAGAAATAAAAAATAGTGGGTGGTGGGACCTAAGTAAAGATGAGAGAGACTAGTTGTGAGTGAGGGGTGTTTAGTTGGTTTTTTGTTTTGGTTAGTTGAGATAATATGACGCTGAGGTAACACAAATGAAAAGAAGATGATTAGTTGTGATACCTTTTGTTCTTAGTTTAATTCCTAACATTGTCTGACAAATACACGTGGCGTTATTTTACCGCTTTTATAACTTTTTTTATACCAGTATTAATGTTTTAAAAATATACATCTATTTGTTAAACAGTTATCAATATTTAAAAAATATATTCTTTTTCTTTTGTATCTAACCCAAATCCAAACTCATCTTTAAATTACCTCACTCTTAATCTTAAACCCACTTATAAACCAAACAGTCTTAACTCCATATTTTGTCGTATCTACTAATGGTATATAAAATCTGATTTCCTAAATCAATGAGTCACTTGAAGTATATACATGTAAATCTTAAACATGTAATTGTCAATTTAAAGAACAATAATAATGTATTGGGTTATTATATGATTTTCATCAAATTATGCAAATGATAGCTAATCATACAATACAAAGTAGTAGTTGATAAAGCAACACGTTTATTAAAACATTACCCCTTTTGAATTTTACTCATTTGGAAAATAGAAGGTGTTTGGTCCAATGGGTAAGCTTGAAAATCCTGATGACAAAATAAAGTACAAATGAACACAAAAATGAATGAAACAAATCACATGGGGTAGTAAGACACAAGAAGCATATGGTATGTTGTGCCCACGTCAATAACATGGGCATTGCTGCCGATTTCGTTGACCATGTCTCATGCTCCATTTCTTGATTTCCGTATTAATAGCAGACCATAATAGGGTACTCGTATACTACATAGGTCACTACTCAACAAACTTAGGCTGGAGCGAGTGTAACATAAAATCCTACCGTCACATTATCGTCACTTTAACTTTCTATTTCTTCTAATTAATTTACTCAAAACTTACCTTTTAAGATTATTAAAAGAAAAAGAAACTCCACTATTTGTTAGAAAATGTTTTGCAAAATATGGTTTTTGCAATACTTTGGACATAAATTTATATTTGTATATGTTATATATATTCGTAGTACTTAGTAGCTTTGCGTTCTCCTGGAAGAGAGTTTCGCAACGAGCTAAAGTATGTCTAATATGGAGTTAATATGAATGAGATATCGTGTCTCAAAGTGAGTCACGTGAAACACAATATTTGGAAAAATATTTGTCCCACATCGCTTGAAACATGAAGTGAAAACATGTTTATATGGAAATCCTAGTTTTTACCCTACAATATTCATTTGTGGGTTTTTACTCCCACGCCTACGCGCGCGCAGGGGGTGTGCAGAAAGTGGGATTTCTAGGCCAAAAACGGGTTCGAAGCTACTGAACTTGTGCACGAACGCGCGACCTGCGGACACGAATGCAACTCCGAAAACTGGCTTGGGTGCGGGCAGATTTCGGTATCTTTTTTACTGCAAATTCGATTTTTGTTTCCAGAAAATTATGTACATCTATTTAAGGAATAGATATAGACTTTCTTATTAAGTCATGACAGAATTTTCCCGTGTTTGTGAAATATATGCAAATCATGTTTATTTTTAACAGATTTGTATGTCTGATTATTTTAGAAGCATATATTCTGTCTTGGTGACCAAGACATGAATTAGCTATAAAATAAACCATTCTCATTCAGTTTTTATCATCAGAAAAACGCAGCTTTTTCTTTACTCCATTACCAGTTCGTTTTTCAGCAGCTCGTCGATCAGAAACACGCAAGGCTTCCGTGATCTTTCAGGCAAGTTTGTTTAGTCCGGCTGTACAACAGCTTTGGACGTTGTACCCTGGGAAACAAACGGCGAATCTGTTTTAAGAGAAGCGTGTTTAACACGTGCCTCGTCTTTGTTTTACTGCTTTCTTCATTACTGTTAATTACTTTCTGTCATTTAAATTCTGTCAATTTAATTTCTGTTATTATATTGTAAATTCGATTTTATAATAAAAGTGTACACCGTTTCCTACACTATTATCCCACATTCACCTCGTCTTTCCACTATCACTTTTATTTAATTTATTTATAAAATACATAATTTTATTTCATCAAATTAAAATACGATACACGCGGGTAAAAACAAACATTAAAAATATTAGACATTATTAGCCAAGTGTTGGATTAAATCAAGTCGAAGGTTTTGATGCACTTGATATGATCTGATGTATCCCATAACAGCATGATAGCTAATCATACAACACAGTCTTGGTTTCAATAAACTGATTAAATCTTATCGTTGGCAGTAACGACAAGATGATCAAGTCTACTAAAGACATGTTGAAATCAAAGTTTGACATGAAAGATATGGGTTTGGCTGATGTGATCCTTGGAATAAAGATCATACGAACTCAGAGTGGACTTGCATTAAGTCAAGCACATTACGTGGACAAAATTCTTAATACTCATAATGCGGGGGATTCAGGCCTAGCTAGAACTCCAATAGACACCAGTTTGCATCTATCTAAAAATAGAGGCGTAGGTGTTGCCCAATTAGAGTATTCAAGAATTATTGGCATGTTAATGTATTTGATGACATGTACCCGACCTGACTTAGCATATGCTGTTAGCAGGCTGAGTAGATATACTAGTAATCCAAGTGATGCACATTGGAAAGCTATGACTAGGGTACTTCATTATTTGAGATAAAGTCGTGATTATGGACTGAATTATGCTAGATATCCATCTGTTATTGAAGGATACAGTGATGCAAATTGGATATCTGACATAAAGGATTCTAGATCGACCAGTGGATATGTGTTTACACTGGGAGGGGCCGCAATATCTTGGAAGTCTTCCAAGCAAACTGTAATAGCTAAGTCCACGATGGAATCAGAATTTATCGCGTTAGATAAATGCGGAGAAGAGGCGGAATGGCTACGTCAATTCGTAGAGGACATACCCAGGTGGCCTAAACCGGTAACGGCCATTAGTATACATTGTGATAGTCAATCAGAAATTGGCAGAGCTCATAGCACAATGTATAATGGAAAGTCTAGACATATCCGTCGTCGACATAATTCGGTACGACAACTACTCTCAACAGGAGTTATCTCAATTGACTATGTGAAGTCAAAGGATAACATCGCGGATCCGCTTACGAAAGGCTTAAGCAGAGAGTTAGTTAGTAAGTCGTCTAAAGGAATGGGACTAAAGCCCTTAAAGGAATGAGTTTCTATGAAGGAAAACCTAACCCAGTTGACTGGATATCCCAAGATCTGGGTTCAATAGGACAACCTAATCATAGAAATATGGGGGAAGTCACATCAATGTGGGGGGGGGGGGGGGTTACTTAATACAGTAACTTTCCTAGTCCATTCCTAGAACAATGTGACATGTTGAGAGGTTAAACATATGGCTTAATGATTCAGGATGAAATCATAAAGCACAATGATTCAAGATGAAATCATAAAACATATGTTTTTAATGATTCAAGATGAAATCACATATGTGAGAGAGAAGTGGGGTCGCTTCGAAGGAAATTGTGGGGGCGCAATTTCTAAGAGCTCTTGTAGAACCAGGCGAGTGTTCATGACCATAACGAACACGACTATGAGGACTTGGCAAGGTCAGGGAGAGTCTTGTGTGAGTGTGTATTGTCGTCTACGTAAACAGAGGCTGAGTTCAAGGACATCGCGTCTACTCAGATCTAGGAGACTAAGTGCATCTCACAAGGGAAGGTTCAAAGGGTTACACCTACCTATCCTATGCAGGACTTAACCGCAGAAATTTTGCCGAAACTTTCGTGTGTTTTCGACCGATTCCCATTCATGTGGGGGATTGTTGGAAAATGTTTTGCAAAATATGTTTTTTGAAATACTTTGGACATAATTTTATATATGTATATGTTATATATATTCGTAGTACTTAGTAGCTTTGCGTTCTCCTCGAAGAGAGCTTCGCAACGAGCTAAAGTATGTCCAATATGGAGTTAATATGAATGAGATATCGTGTCTCAAAGTGAATCACGTGAAACACAATATTTGGAAAAATATTTGTCCCACATCGCTTGAAACATGAAGTGAAAACATGTTTATAAGGAAATCCTAGTTTCTACCCTACAATATTCATTTGTGGGTTTTTACTCCCACGCCTACGCGTGCGCATGGGGGGTGCAGAAAGTGGGATTTCTAGGCCAAAAATGGGTTCGAAGCTACTGAACTTGTGCACGAGCGCGTGACCTGCGGACACGAATGCAGCTCCGAAAATTGGCTTGGGTGCGGGCAGATTTCGGTATCTTTTTTGCTACAAATTCGATTTTTGTTTCCAGAAAATTCTGTACATCTATTCAAGGAATAGATATAGACTTTCTTATTAAGTCATGACATAATTTTCCTGTGTTTGTGAAATATATGCAAATCGTGTTTATTTTTAACAGATTTGTATGTCTGATTATTTTAGAAGCATATATTATGTCTTGGTGACCAAGACATGAATTAGCTATAAAATAAACCTTTCTCATTCAGTTTTTATCATCAGAAAAACGCAGCTTTTTCTTTACTCCATTACCAGTTCGTTTTTAGCAGCTCGTCGATCGGAAACACGCAAGGCTTCCGTGATCTTTCAGGCAAGTTTGTTTAGTCCGGCTGTACAACAGCTTTGGACGTTGTACCCTGGGAAACAGACGACGAATCTGTTTTAAGGGAAGCGTGTTTAACACGTGCCTCGTCTTTGTTTTACTGCTTTCTTCATTACTGTTAATTACTTTCTGTCATTTAAATTCTGTCAATTTAATTTCTGTTATTTTATTGTAAATTCGATTTTATAATAAAAGTGTACACCGTTTCCTACAATCTTAAAACAGATTCTGTTTAACAGAATTAAAACTTTTATTAAAAACGGATTAATAATTTTATCAGATTTATTTATAAACTGTTTCTGCCGAAACCAGGATTGAGTTTCACTGGAAATCAGTTTTAATTTACAGATTTTTATTAACAGTTAACGTTTTTTTTAGCAGTTGTTCTAATCAGTTTATTGAAACCAAGATTGTGTTTCTGTTAAACTGATATTTTTGATAATTGCATCTGATTCATTGAAACCAAGATTGAGTTTCTTTAAAGCAGATCTACTATAAGTATATAGAGATCACGATTGAATTTCTTATATACAGATTTATAACAGTTGTCTAACTGTTTGTGTTTTGATCTTGTTTGATCTTTCAGAATGTCTACTAGCACTCCTGAAATTCCTGCAACTACGACTATGAAAGTAACTGCTGCGCCAGTTACCCACACAGTTGCTAATCATGCTGAAAAACCAAAAAAATTCAATGGACATAATTTTAAGAGGTGGCAGCAGAAGATGTTATTCTATCTCACTACTTTGAACCTTGCGAAGTTCTTAAAGGAGACTGTACCTCAGGTGGAACCTCCTAAAGAAGGTGTACCCGAAAATCAACAAGCCGTGCAAGCTGTTGAAGCATGGAAACATTCAGACTTCTTGTGTCACAACTATATTCTGAATGGTTTGGTGGACTCTTTATACAATGTCTACTGCAAGACTAAGACTGCCAAAGAATTATGGGAGTCGTTGGAACGTAAGTAAAAAACTGAGGATGCTGGTACAAAGAAGTTCGTGGTAGCTCGCTTTTTGGATTACAAGATGGTTGATTCAAATAGTGTGATAACTCAGGTTCAAAATCTGCAGGTTTTGCTACATGACATTCATGCTGAGGGTATGACTTTGAGTGAAACTTTTTAAGTTGCTGCTATCATTGAAAAGTTACCTCCAAGCTGGGTAGAATTTAAAAACTACTTGAAGCATAAGTGTTAATCCCACTTCAATCCATAACACAATATAAGATGATATTTAGAGAGATAAAGAGTAGAAAAGTAGAGAGAGAAATAAGAGAGATTATGGATGATTAACCACTTTTAGAGAGAGAAACAAATGTTAACCAACACCCTCTTCCACACATGGAAGAGGGTATATATACCCTAGGCTTTGTTGGGCCGTGGGTTAAGTAACATGGGCCGGGCTTGGCTTTGCTTGGGCTTACGCCCCTAACTTATACAATATTAGCTTAAAGTCCAAGCCCGGTTAACCCGACTAATCCTATTACAATAGAAGACCATTAACGACTAAGATGACCTATTACATTCTTGTTTGACTATATAAAATATAGGGCTAACAATCTCCCCCAATGTATCGGTCATCTTAAAACGCTTAAAAATCATAAGATGATTGAGTGAATACATTCTTGTAGAGGAGATCTTCCAACTTTGGTCTTGTATTTTGGTCTTGATCTTGTTTGTAACGGCTTTGTTCCTTCATGTTTTCGTGATCTTTATCTTGAGCCTTTGTCGTTTGACTTTGAGTGCTTGAGATCTTCATCTGTGCTCCTTGTGACTAAGATGACCTATTACATTCTTACATTCTTAGATATCTTGATTATCGTCATCTTGTTCTCTTGCGCTTCTGAATCGACATCGGTTAGTACACAGCTACGCCACCTTCTTGATATGCAGCAACATATATAGACACAGATAAAATGGCTTTGAACATTTCATCCTAACTCGGTAGTGTTTTACCTCCGGTCGGTGAAGACCGTTAGACGGTATCAGATACTGTACCTGTGATCGGGTAGATTCGATTAAGAACCTCCTTGACAGGGTTTCCCGGCGGTAGTAGCCAGTTCTCTTTACTCGACCGTCTCAAAGCAGACTGCAAACGTAAAGAGTGAATCATAAGGATAAATTATCCGTCTGATTAGAGTCGTCAATTCAGAATTCCTGGAACAAGTTTGATTCTAAAAGAATCACACCATTGTTGCTTTCCAGTTTGTCACAAGCTTGATTCATAGAGAATCTTGCGAGTCACCTACCGCAGTGCTGTTTGATGTTGACACTGGAAGGATTTCCATTCGTCACTGTGAGCACTAAGAAGTGTCACTCTGAATGTTCTAGCAAGATCACACGGATTTTGCGAAGAAACCTGGAATCAAGTTTGAATCAATTAAGAATCGAGACTCAGTTGCTTTCCAGTTCTCATAAGTTTGATTCGTGTAGAATCGCACAAGTTACCTACCATGAGCTTGTTTAATGCTGGCTCAAGCAGGATTTCCATCTTCATTGTGAATCATATCACTCAGATGTTCTGGCAGTATCACAAGGATAATGCGTAGGACTCGATTGTGTCCTAATGAGATGATAAATTGATCTCTTTTGGCTCTAGACTCAATAAGTGCATTTTGGTAATCGGTGGCTGGAGCAGACTGCCACCTTTTCAATATTAACTAACTCAGAGTGAGAAAGTCAATAGATACGTGTTGATCTCCGTGACAATGAGACAAGTTTCTCTCAAGAGAAACTTGAATGGCTGGGAAGGGTTGTGCATTGCATCACTGGGTCCATGATGACTTGTCTTCAATGGATGTATTGACCCGGTTTCTGCCTAAGTTGCATAGAATATTCAACTCCTTTAATGCTTACCAATACGTCATCACTAGCACCTTGTTGTGATTGTTCCAGTGCTAACTTAAGTACTTGGTCCGCATTCAGCTTCATTCCACTCCATCTTTCCTAAGGACAACTATTTCTAGCTATGGAATGTCCTTGGGTAGATCCCTCCGGTTCTGGTTGGATCATAGGACTTAGTTTCCTATCCTAAACCACCTTTTGACTCCATCGTTCCGTCGTGGATAGTAGGTTGTTTTGGGTAAAGATCGTAACCATAAAACCATTGAAAACCATTCAAAGTGTTTGATAAAAATAAAAACTTTTAACACTTTGAAAGTTTTATATTTCCAAAAAGGTCCCCCTACACACATGCATCGATATACAAAATAGTTTGGCATGTGAAGGAAAGAGTTGCACTTGAGTCTTTAAGATCACATGTTGCGATATATTACATTTTAATCACATTTTCTCCCCTATCTCTAATATAAAAATATAATATTAGAGATACTAATTGATTAAAATATGACAATTTCCGAAAAATCGACGGGAGAGAAACATGTGTGCACACATGAATCATGGAACATTTTCAGTCGGGTCGCTCCCCCTCAACAATATATGTGTGTCTTGAGACAAAATTTGACAAAATTTAAAAAAAAAAGACACCACAAAATATGTTGAGTTACGGAGTTGATATGCCTTTACCGATAATATATATATGACAGATTTAATATCATTTTCGGAATGTGTTGGATACATAAAATATGACAATTTTAGAGATGTACCCAACAACATTAAAAGGCTTGATTTTAAAAACGCTCCCCCTCAAAAATTGATCAAAATAACATATGACAATTTTGAGATACGAACACCACATATGAGGAAGGGAGTGTTGAACACACAATTTTGAAAGATTTAGAAAAAATCTTTTGAGAAATTCTTGAAAAATTGTGTTCAACGGTTTTAAAATAAATTCTGATTTACATGAGCTCAAAACTTTGAATGTTTTGTGGCTAGCTCATGACCGAGAAAAATTAATTTCCCGTTGTGAAGGATAAGTCATCATCCGTGATAAACTTTCCTTAAGTGGAAGTACGAGTTCTAAGCTGACATTTACTTAGAAGTCGTTTTTCATGAACTTAAAAACTTTGAATGTTTTTATAGGAAGCTCATGACCGAGAAATATTAATTTCTCGTTAAGAAGGATAAGTTATCGTCCGAGATAAACTTTCCTTATTTGAGGTCCGAGTCCTAAGCTGTGATGTGCTTAGAAGTCATATACACGAGCTTAAAACTTTAGAATAGTTTTATTGTAAGCTCGTGTCCAAGAAAATCGAATTTCTCGTTTTGAGGATAAGTCATACTCGGGATGAACTTTCCTATTTTTGAAGTACGAGTTACAGTCTGACATGTGACTGTAAGTCATTGTGAAGTTTTACTTGTGAAACCCCCGAGACACGTATTTCTCTGATATCTGCTTCTTGAGCAACCAAACTCTGAGAGTGTCTTTTGTTGAACGGTATGAATATGGAAAGCCTTGGTGTTCTTGTTGAACCGTCACTTTATTACCTGCACTTTCATCAGTAGTTTGTATGCTTGCATGTGGGTTAGTGATATCCTTCTGAGAACCATGTGGGGGTACACCTTGAACCTTTGTCGAGCTAGAGGGAAATAACTTTCCAATAGGAACCCACCTAAGACCTATTGTTTTAAAGGTTCTACCCGTTGGTATCCACCTAAGACAGGGTCTAGGAGTCATAGATTTCTCATGCACAGCGGAAGACTTAGTTGGAGAAAACCTATTTCCTGTAGGGTTCCGTCTTTGAGATGCTCTAGCTTTGTGGTTCACCTTGTTCAGGACTTGCGTTATACAATCATCATGAATGGCATTAAACACACATTTGTTACATTTCTTGCAAACAAAGTGCTTAGCATCTGAGAAGGCTCTAGAGTTCCTAGGGTTGGCAGAATTGTGCACATCATAGAAGGGTCTAGAATTCCTAGATGTGTGAACAACGCTCCTAGGTTGTGGTATGGTCCTATCTCTTGCTTGTGTATTTTTCTGAGCATCCTCTAGATAGCTTTTATGACCCGTGTCATTTGAACTATGCCTAGGCATGTTCTTGGAGCTAGATCTAGAGTTTCTTGAAGCATTCATGTGATCGGGTTTTGCAGATACAGTCTTTCTTAAGGAGGATCTAGATTGTGGAGTGACTGGTGTTGACGAATTGCTACGCATGTCAGCTTGGGAGGCAAACCTCGGGTTCGACGTTGTAGGTCGTTCAGACTGAAATGCATTCGGTTGTCTAGCAATTGAGCAAGGTCTTATTGGTTGAGAAGGAGGTTTCCCCGAGACAGACTGTTTTACAAACTTAGTATCCACACTATTTCCTTTCAACTTCCTTAATTCATTTTTCGCAGCTGTAAGTGCAAAAACCTTTTCCTGAATCTGAGCTTTTAATTGCTCATTTTGTAGAAGTAATTGAGCGACACGTTGTTCTAACTTAATGTTCATATTATCAAATATGTCGTTATCAGCAGTCGCGTCATTACTGTCTACAGTGTCGATAGGTTGCAGAGATATTTCACTTGGTGAAGCAAGCAGAGGACTTGGATTTTGAGAGGCCAACTTTGATTCTAACAAATTTATTTGTTTCACAAAATGTTCTTTTTCCGCGTTGAAATCTTGAATCTTACGATCCAATTTTTGTTCAAGAACAACATTTTCTTTTTCAAGTTTTTCAAAATAAGCCTCAAATTTGTTATTTTTCTTTGAAAAATCGAGTTTGGCATCCTCAATATCTTTTGTCTTCTGAGCTAACAGAGTTTCAAGCTCATGAATCTTAGTATCAACATCATATACAACATTTAATTGTACCTTGTCCATTGGTTCATCATCAAAAATGAGTTTGATATCCGCCTCATTGACTTTGTGATCATTCCCTGAGCTGTTGCTGGTATGTTGCTTTTCGGATTCTATTCCGCTGCTTTCTGTATCAACCGAACAAGCATCCAATGCTTGATCCTTATCGACGTTGTTGTCCTTCGTCTGCATCAGTCTTTGATTCACCCTTCTTTGAAAGTGCCTTTGATGGCGTGTTCTTTCAGCAATTGACTTCTTTATATTGCTCATATGTTGAAGAAGTGTCTCTTTGAACGCTTGAAGATCTACGAGAGTATATTTGGTAAAGTATGTGCTTGTGAACTCTCGATCGTTTTTGGATAAGCCACTTGAGTCAATGAATTGCTGGAACTGATTGTTGAGAGCTAAAAGGACCTCCATGGATATATTCTCGTGAAAATCGTCTCTGTTAAGTTCTTGTTGAAGATGGTCCACATTAAGTAGCATCGTTTTGATGAATGTCTCAACATCTTGACCAAATAGTAGAAAGAATACCCGTTTGAATCCAATTTCAAGACGAGTGCCTTTTAGGTCTTCTCTTGAAAGAACCTGAAGGTGTGACTAAAGCAGCTTTAAGTGTTCCGTGCATCTTTCTTTGGCTTTCAACATCTTGTATTTGATTGCATGAATGGTTTTGGTTGTAGAATCCTTGTTAGAAGGTTTACTGATTGTAGTCTTAGTATTTGTCTGAACCTTTGGATTCTGCATCTTTTCTTGATGCATCTTAGTCATGGACGTTGTCGTTGTTGTTGTTGAATCCGCGAAGATGTCCATTGAACGGATGTCTCGAAGAGGATATGATGTGTATGGATTACGGATCTTAGTGAATGTGTTGTGATTTGATTGTGGTTGAAATTCCGAAAATTCCAAAAGTTTTTTCAGTCCGACAATAAATTCCTCAGTCCGACAAAACGGTAAGCCGAAAAAATTTTGAATCACCAAATTTTGAAATCGAGTTAGAAATAGCCAAAAACTAGTAGGGAAAAAATTTGAAAAGTGAAAAACTTTGACAAAAATAAAACCTAAAATAGGCCTAATAATTTGAATTTTGGTCCGAAAATTCGAATTTTTGGTCGAAAATTTTTTCGCTTCGCCAAAATTTGAAATTGAAGCTTAAATAACCTAAAAATGGTCTAGGAAAAAATAAATTTTAAAATGGTTTTCCCGCCAAGAAACTTTTTTTTTTGTTTTTTGAAACGATGTTTTCAGAGAAATGAGCTTCTTCGGAATACTTGAGTTTTCAGAGAAATGACCTTCTTCGGAATATTGATGTTTTCAGAGAAACAAGCTTCTTCGGAATAATCACCTTTTCGGAATTATCACTTCTTCGGAATAATCATTTCTTCGGAATAAGCACTTTCTTAGAATTATCACTTCTTCGGAATAATCATTTCTTCGGAATAAGCACTTTTTCGGAATAATCACTTTTTCAGAATTATCACTTCTTCGGAATAAAGTTCGGAAAACACCCTTCTTCGAAAAAATCTTCGGAATAACACCTTTTTCGAAATAATCTTCGGAATAACACCTTTTTCGGAAAAATATTCGGAAAACACACTTTTTCAGGAAATTAAACCCTTTTCCGAAAAATTTCTTCGGAATAAACCCACAAATTCAGAGAAGCAAAACCCTTTTCCGAAATGATTAACAATTGATCGATATCCCTTTTTTCTCAGAAAATACTTGTAAAAAACGTAACTTTATGCCAAAGATTGATCCAAATACCCAAAATTTTTGTGTTTTTAGCCAAACTAACAATACCAAATCTCTACCACAACTATGTAGATGATTTGTTTCAAAAATAAACCATAAAAAACACAAAAAAAAAATTTGGATCAAGGATTATGGATCAAATACCTTATGAAATCAATAAGAACATGAACCACGAATCTTCAATCACCTATCCACTATAGGCTCTTGATACCAAATGTTAATCCCACTTCAATCCATAACACAATATAAGATGATATTTAGAGAGATAAAGAGTAGAAAAATAGAGAGAGAAATAAGAGAGATTATGGATGATTAACCACTTTTAGAGAGAGAAACAAATGTTAACCAACACCCTCTTCCACACATGGAAGAGGGTATATATACCCTAGGCTTTGTTGGGGCGTGGGTTAAGTAACATGGGCCGGTCTTGGCTTTGCTTGGGCTTACGTCCCTAACTTATACAATATTAGCTTAAAGTCCAAGCCCGGTTAACCCGACTAATCCTATTACAATACAAGACCATTAACGACTAAGATGACCTATTACATTCTTGTTTGACTATATAAAATATAGGGCTAACAATAAGCGAAAGGAGCTGACTGTTGAAGACTTGGTTGTTCGTCTTCGTATTGAAGAGGACAACAAGCTGGCTCAGAAAAACACTTATACGCCTGATTCTGCCAAGGCAAATATGGTTGAGCATGGTTCGTCTTCTTCAAAGTCTAAAGGCAAGAGCTTTGGAAAAGGGAAGAATGACAAGAAGAGCAAAGGGAAGTCTGAGTACCTTGCTCCTAAGGCTGGAATTGCAAAGCAGAAGTTCCAAGGAAATTGCTTCAACTGTGACAAGCCAGGTCATCGTGCTGCTAATTGCAAAGCGCCAAAGCGGGTGACTCCACGCAAGGCTAATATGGTGAATGATAATGTGGACATGATTGCTATGGTGTCTGATGTCGTTACCATGATCTCTGAAGTTAACCTGGTAGGTTCTAAAATAATGATTGGTGGGTTGATACTGGGGTAACCCGTCATGTGTGTGCTGACAAGAGTATGTTTCACTCTTTCAGAGCGGTTGACAATGGAGAGAAGCTGTACATGGGCAACTCTGCAACTGCTGATATCAAGGGCGAAGGAGATGTTATTTTGAAGATGATATCCGAGAAAGAGCTCAAGTTGACTAAAGTCTTGTATGTTCTGGAGATTCGCAAGAATCTTGTGTCCGGATGGCTTTTGAATAAGTTTGGTTTTCGTCTTGTTTTTGAGTCTGATAAAGTTGTACTTTCTAAGAATCAAATGTATGTTGGTAAGGGGTTTGTCCTGAATGGTATGTTTAAGCTCAATGTAATAGTTGTTAAGAATGATATCAATAAAATGAATTCTTCTGCTTACTTGATTGAGTCTTCTAATGTGTGGCATGGCCGTCTTGGACATGTTAATTTTAATTCAATGCGTCGTTTGATTAAATTTAATGGTATACCAAATTTTCATATTGATTCAAATTATAAGTGTGAAACTTGTGTCGAAGCCAAACTTACAAGATCATCTTTCAAATCGGTTGAACGAAAAGCGAACCACTTGATATGATACACACAGACATATGTGATTTGAAATCACTACCCACAAAAGGTGGCAATAAGTACTTCATCACGTTTATTGATGATTGCACAAAATACTGCTACGTTTACTTGTTGAAAAGTAAAGATGAAGGTATAGACAAGTTTGTTCTATACAAAACCGAAGTTGAGAATCAACTTGGTAGGAAAATCAAGGTTGTACGAAGTGATAGAGGAGGTGAATATGTGTCTCCTTTTGCTGATCTATGTGCGAAACATGGAATTAGACATGAGTTTACTGCTCCTTATTCACCTCAGCAAAACGGTATTGCCGAAAGGAAGAACCGTACCTTGAAAGAGATGGTTAATGCCATGTTGTTAAGTTCTGGTTTGAGCCGGGACATGTGGGGGAAGCCATTCTAACGGCTACTTATCTTTTAAACAAGATACCTCGTAAGGATAAAGAGGAAACCCCATATGAACTATGGATGGGAAGAAAACCATCATACCAGTACTTACAAGTGTGGGGGTGTCTAGCCAAGGTAGCTGTACAGACACCTAAGACCCAAACGATTGGACCTAAATCTGTGGATTGTATATTTATTGGATATGCTAAGAATAGTAGTGCGTATCGTTTCATTGTACATGATTCGAAAAATCCAGATATACACAAGAACACAGTTATGGAATCAAGGAATACGTCCTTCTTTGAAAACATATTTCCTTGTTTAAAGAAGGAAAATGGAAGAACATCTAGAATAGATGATACAGTTGTCCAAGATAAGAGACAACACGATGATAATGATCTCCAAGATGAGAGACAAGATCAACCCGAGGAAGAAGAGGTTGAACCTAGAAGAAGCAAACGGGCGAGAACCGAGAAATCATTTGGACCCGATTTTGTCTCTTTTATTGTAAAAAATGAACCCACTTCTTATCAAGAAGCTGTAAATTCCTCGGAAGGGCCTCGATGGAAAGAAGCGATTAATAGTGAAATAGAGTCTATTTTACAAAATCATACTTGGGAGCTCGTGGATTTACCTCCTGGTCATAAACCACTAGCCTATAAATGGATCTTCAAGAAGAAGATGAAAGCTGATGGCACCATTGATAAGTACAAAACAAGATTGGTGGTCAAAGGTTTTAGACAACGCGAAGGTCTAGATTACTTTGATACTTATTCGCCTGTTACGCGAATAACTTCTATTAGGATGATTCTTGCTATTGCCGCATTAAGAAATTTAGAAGTTCACCAAATGGATGTGAAAACGGCTTTTCTAAATGGATATTTAGAAGAAGAAATATACATGAACCAACCCGAGGGTTTCATGGCTCCTGGACAAGAGAGAAAAGTTTGTAGGCTTGTTAAATCATTGTATGGCTTAAATCAAGCTCCAAAACAATGGCATTAGAAGTTTGATCACGCCATGCTAGAGGGTGGATTCAAAATTAATGAATGCGACAAGTGTGTTTATGTCAAAGACACAAATAGTCGATATGTAATCTTGTGTCTTTATGTCGACGATATGCTTATCGTTGGCAGTAACGACAAGATAATCAAGTCTACTAAAGACATGTTGAAATCAAAGTTTGACATGAAAGATATGGGTTTGGCTGATGTGATCCTTGGAATAAAGATCATACGAACTCAGAGTAGACTTGCATTAAGTCAAGCACATTACGTGGACAAAATTCTTAATACTCATAATGCGGGGGATTCCGGCCTAGCTAGAACTCCAATATACACCAGTTTGCATCTATCTAAAAATAGAGGCGTAGGTGTTGCCCAATTAGAGTATTCAAGAATTACTGGCATGTTAATGTATTTGATGACATGTACCCGATCTGACTTAGCATATGTTGTTAGCAGGCTGAGTAGGTATACTAGTAATCCAAGTGATGCACATTGGAAAGCTATGACTAGGGTACTTCATTATTTGAGATAAAGTCGTGATTATGGACTGAATTATGCTAGATATCCATCTGTTATTGAAGGATACAGTGATGCAAATTGGATATCTGACATAAAGGATTCTAGATCGACCAGTGGATATGTGTTTACACTGGGAGGGGCCGCTATATCTTGGAAATCTTCCAAGCAAACTGTAATAGCTAAGTCCACGATGGAATCAGAATTTATCGCGTTAGATAAATGCGGAGAAGAGGCGGAATGGATACGTCAATTCATAGAGGACATACCCAGGTGGCCTAAACCGGTAACGGCCATTAGTATACATTGTGATAGTCAATCGGAAATTGGCAGAGCTCATAGCACAATGTATAATGGAAAGTCTAGACATATCCGTCGTTGACATAATTCGGTACGACAACTACTCTCAACAGGAGTTATCTCAAATGACTATGTGAAGTCAAAGGATAACATCGCGGATCCACTTACGAAAGGCTTAAGCAGAGAGTTAGTTAGTAAGTCGTCTAAAGGAATGGGACTAAAGCCCTTAAAGGAATGAGTTTCTATGAAGGAAAACCTAACCCAGTTGACTGGATATCCTAAGATCTGGGTTCAATAGGACAACATAATCATAGAAATGTGGGGGAAGTCACATCAATGTGTGGGGGGGGGGTTACTTAATACAATAACTTTCCTAGTCCATTCCTAGAACAATGTGACATGTTGAGAGGTTAAACATATGGCTTAATGATTCAGGATGAAATCATAAAGAATAATGATTCAAGATGAAATCATAAAACATATGTTTTTAATGATTCAAGATGAAATCACCTATGTGAGAGAAAAGTAGGGTCGCTTCGAAGGAAATTATGGGGGCGCAATTTCTAAGAGCTCTTGTAGAACCAGGCGAGTGTTCATGACCATAACGAACACGACTATGAGGACTTGACAAGGTCAGAGAGAGTCTTGTGTGAGTGTGTATTATCGTCTACGTAAACAGAGGCTGAGTTCAAGGACATCGCGTCTACTCAGATCTAGGAGACTAAGTGCATCTCACAAGGGAAGGTTCAAAGGGTTACACCTACCTATCCTATGCAGGACTTAACCGCAGAAATTTTTCCGAAACTTTCGTGTGTTTTCGACCGATTCCCATTCATGTGGGGGATTGTTGGAAAATGTTTTGCAAAATATGGTTTTTGCAATACTTTGGACATAATTTTATATATGTATATGTTATATATATTCGTAGTACTTAGTAGCTTTGTGTTCTCCTCGAAGAGAGCTTCGCAACCAGCTAAAGTATGTCCAATATGGAGTTAATATGTATGAGATATCGTGTCTCAAAGTGAGTCACGTGAAACACAATATTTGGAAAAATATTTGTCCCACATCGCTTGAAACATGAAGTGAAAACATGTTTATAAGGAAATCCTAGTTTCTACCCTACAATAGTCATTTGTGGGTTTTTACTCCCACGCCTACGTGCGGGCAGGGGGGGGGGGGAGGGTGCAGAAAGTGGAATTTCTAGGCCAAAACGGGTTCGAAGCTACTGAACTTGTGCACGAGCGCGCGACCTGCGGACACGAATGCAGCTCCGAAAACTGGTTTGGGTGCGGGCAGATTTCGGTATCTTTTTTGCTGCAAATTCGATTTTTGTTTCCAGAAAATTCTGTACATCTATTTAAGGAATAGATATAGACTTTCTTATTAAGTCATGACAGAATTTTCCTGTGTTTGTGAAATATATGCAAATCGTGTTTATTTTTAACAGATTTGTATGTCTGATTATTTTAGAAGCATTTATTCTGTCTTGGTGACCAAGACATGAATTAGCTATAAAATAAACCATTCTCATTCAGTTTTTATCATCAGAAAAACGCAGCTTTTTCTTTACTCCATTACTAGTTCGTTTTTCAGCAGCTCGTCGATCAGAAACACGCAAGGCTTCCGTGATCTTTCAGGCATGTTGTTTAGTCCGGCTGTACAACAGCTTTGGACGTTGTACCCTGGGAAACAAATGGCGAATCTGTTTTAAGGGAAGCGTGTTTAACACGTGCCTCGTCTTTGTTTTACTGCTTTCTTCATTACTGTTAATTACTTTCTGTCATTTAAATTCTGTCAATTTAATTTCTGTTATTTTATTGTAAATTCGATTTTATAATAAAAGTGTACACCGTTTCCTACACTATTGTCCCACATTCACCTCGTCTTTCCACTATCACTTTTATTTAATTTATTTATAAAATACATAATTTTATTTTATCAAATTAAAATACGATACACGCGGGTAAAAACAAACATTGAAAATATTAGACATTATTAGCCAAGTGTTGGATTAAATCAAGTCGAAGGTTTTGATGCACTTGATATGATCTAATGTATCCCATAACAGCATGAATTTCTTCCGTGCTTCGTACCAGATCGTCCGGTTGTTGTGCTTCTCCTCGGTACCATTTGGGACTTATCGCATATTCTTTGTGTTTACGAATCATATTATGCATTATGATGCATGCATACATCATATTAACAAGTCTTTCTTTCTTCATCGCACGTGCTGGATTGACGATTATGACCCATTTCTTTTTCAGAACACCAAACGCGTGTTCCACATCCTTCCTTGCCGATTCTTGCTTTTGCTTATACAATATTCGATTGTGGTCATCGTTAGAGGGTTCTGGAATCGTCTTAACAAGTGGAGCTAATTCGGGATATATCCCGTCAGTAAGATAGTATCCAAATGGATAATTAACGTCCTTAGCCGTAAAAGGGACCTCTGGTGCTCGTCCTGTTTCCAAATCGTTAAACAAAGGGGAATGATATAACACATTGATGTCATTGTTAGACCCAGAAACACCAAAGAAAGCATGTTGTTGGTCCCTAGTAATTCGTTATTACTTATTAAATTAAGTAATAACTCTTACTTCGACTCAAGTGTGTTGTTTTAATAATAGATAAGAACTATGAAAGATTAAAACAACAATACCAATATACTTTTCAACGTATAGACTTTTATTAGAATCAAATAAAGAATCAATAACCCACTTTGTTTGCGGAATAACAAAGTGGTTGAATGACAATGGGGTTTGATCTCCTCTACTTAAACGTCTAACCAAAGTTAGAGTCTAAGCTCCAATCTAAACGTTCATATGCATCTTGGCTATATGGTTTAGTTGGTATCGAGAGAGAAAGGTTTTCCAGAGTTTAAGCTCTTGTATTGGTTAACTCTTTCTCTCCCAATGTACATTCCTTATATAGGAAGTGTAATTAGGGTTTGCATTTTGCATGCACCGATGCCTGGGTTTATCCAGTGGGTGGTTGATGCCCATGCGGGATAAACAGTACAAAGTACATATTAATCTATTCTAGAAAAGATAAAGGTTGTACTTATATCTAAGTATACAAGCAACCTACTTTGACTTAAAGATATCTTTTCCCGCCTAATGTAAACCATCAGAATACCGAAGAGTCTTCAGTATCCTAGAGGAGATCGACATCATTTAGTTGGGTATTGTCAAGCCAAGCTGAACTGAAAGCCCTTCTTCAGTCCTTATTCTTCAGCAACTAGACCGCCTAGTATTTGAAGCGAAGACTCCTTTGTCTTCTAAGTTCACTGGAAGGGGAGTGTTGAACTTTCTTCGGCTATAAGATCTTCAGTAGGAACTTTGTTCCTCTGGTCATCCTTCAGCAGACTGGCCTTACTGCTGAGCATGAAACACTTAGGGGAATTTTATATTCAAATCCTAGAGTTGCTTTAGGGTCAGTAAATACTGACCCAACAATCTCCCCCTATTTGGATATACAAATAGCCTAAGTCTAATGTCAATAGTAAGTGAGCATAACAACTTCTTCTTACTTGCACTAAACAATTAATAACTTATAAATATCAGATAATCATTTATTCAATAACATTACAAATTACAACAAAAATATTACAAATGATTATTTAGTTTTCCTTTTGCCTAAGTTCTTCAATGACAGGTGATTACTTTCTCAGCTATTCAGCAACTCTTTAAGAAACATGCAAAGAAGAAGGCCCAAAAACAACCTATGGTGTATGTATCTCCCTTTAGTGACGACAGTCCAGCTAAGACTAAGGGGGAGTCTTCAGCTAAGGACACTCATATTGATGGCCTTACCACCAACACTGAATCATCTGAAGAAACCTTTTCTTCATCCCATTCACATGCTTCAGCAACAAGCCCTTTGTTCTTGTCTTGCTTGGGAGTCTTGGATGAGGAGCTTTCATTACTCATTAGGGCCAATCTTGCCTTAATTTCTCTGTATTTGGCCTCAAAGTCTTTTGTTGGTCTGAGTTCAACCCTGCTTTGCTGAAATGGAGTAGAAGAAATTTGTTTTGGTTGAAATGATGATTGACCAGATAATCTTGATTGAGCTGGTGAGGAATATGAAGGGAGAGATGTTTTTGAATAACAATCCATAGCATACTGACCAGTCTTGCCACATTTGTAGCAATCAGTTTCAACTAAAGCTTTTGTGGAGCTGCAGAACTTGCCTCCTTTCTTAAAGAACCTTCTAGACTTGGCTAGAAGTGCTCTTTCATGAAATTCTTCTTTGAGGTCATTCAGATATTCCTCAATAGATCTAGTATCTTCCTCATCATCAGGACTATCTTGGTAGTCTTGAATGACAGCCTCACTGAAGAAGGCTGTGAAAAAGGGTGTAGCAATGGTTAATGCTTTACTCTTGCTTGAGCCTTCATAAATCCTATCAACTAGGTTTTCTTAATATTTAAGTTTCCCAAAAAGAGAGACTAGATCACAATCTTTAATGTGATTAGCATTTCTCAAACTTTGACAGAAACTGAGCCACTTCTTTGGCAATGCATTAACAAAAACTGTGTTGATTTCAAGTTTTGAAAGCTCAACACCATCATTCACAAGTTCATTCATTAGTGCTTTGTATCTGGTGAATGTCTGTGTGAGGGTTTCCCCTTCTTTGTGCTTGAAAGTGTTGTATTGAAGCTTTAAATCAATGATTCAAGTTTCTTTTATATCAGAGGGCCCCTCATGGTAAAGAATAAGGTCCTCCCATGTTGCTTTGACTGTTTTACAATTTACACAGAATTCATTTGGTCATCTGGGAGCACAGACATGATGAGACTTTTGAGACGCTGATATAGGTTAGCAGCTTTTCTCTCATCGGCAGTCCATTGTGCTTCAGGTTTTTTATTGTCCCAACCATGGGAACAAAATGACCATTTTCAATGATTCCAAGTAATTGAGGTTCAATTCCAACCATGTGGACAAGAAACCTCTTCTTCCAATTTGTAAAGTTGGCTACCTCTATTTCAGGAGCAGCATTGAGTTGGCCACCTCTATATTCTAGGGTTTGTGGTATAACTTGAGCCATTTTGGATCTTGATTTGAAAACTTTTGAATGAGCAGTTTAATAAAATAAGAGTTTAACTAATCAAAGTGCTCTGATACCACTTGTTGGTCCCTAGTAATTCGTTATTACTTATTAACTTAAGTAATAACTCTTACTTCGACTCAAGTGTGTTGTTTTAATAATAGATAAGAACTATGAAAGATTAAACAATAATACCAATATACTTTTCAACGTATAGACTTTTATTAGAATCAAATAAAGAATCTATAACCCACTTTGTCTGCGGAATAACAAAGTGGTTGAATGACAATGGGGTTTGATATCCTCTACTTAAACGTCTAACCAAAGTTAGAGTCTAAGCTCCAATCTAAACGTTCATATGCATCTTGGCTATATGGTTTCGTTGGTATCGAGAGAGAAAGGTTTTCCAGAGTTTAAGCTCTTGTATTGGTTAACTCTTTCTCTCCCAATGTACACTCCTTATATAGGCAGTGTAATTAGGGTTTGCATTTTGCATGTACCAATGCATGGGTTTATCCAGTGGGTGGTTGATGGCCATGCTGGATAAACAGTACAAAGTACATATTAATCTATTCTAGAAAAGATAAAGGTTGTACTTATATCTAAGTATACAAGCAACCTACTTTGACTTAAAGTTATCTTTTCCCGCCTAATGCAAACCATCAGAATACTGAAGAGTCTTCAGTATCCTAGAGGAGATCGACATCATTCAGTTTGGTAATGTCAAGCCAAACTGAACTGAAAGCCCTTCTTCAGTCCTTGTTCTTCAGCAACTAGACCGCCTAGTATTTGAAGCGAAGACTCCTTTGTCTTCTAAGTTCACTGGAAGGGGAGTGCAGAACTTTCTTCAGCTATAAGATCTTCAGTAGGAACTTTGTTCCTCTGGTCATCCTTCAGCAGACTGGCCTTACTGCTGAGCATGAAACACTTAGGGGGATTTTATATTCAAATCCTAGAGTTGCTCCAGGGTCAGTAAATACTGAAACAACACATGCCATATCCACAAGTCTTCCGACGTAACAACTTCCAACAAAATGAATGGATTCGATCCGTGATCACTTCTAACATATTGCCCTTTATGGGCGTACGGACAACCAAACCACTCCTAATCCGTGCAGTCTAGACTTCCTATCATCCCAGGGAAACCGTGCTTCCTTTTTTGATGTTGATATAGTAATTCAACATCACTCACCGTGGGTTTTCTCAGATACTCTAGCCCATAAATCGCCCTTATAGCAGAACAAAAATGATCAAGACTCTCTCATGAAGTTCTTTTAGAGATTTGCAGATATTCATCTAAAAAGGCTGGAACAATGCCGTATGCCAATTGACGAATTACAGAAGTGCATTTCACCACTGGAGCAACGCCTTCTTTTCCGGTACAGTCGGTATTTGCATTAAAATAAGGATCATGTGCAGTTACAACCGTAACTATATCGTTGAAAAGTGAATGATCCATTCGGTATGTCTTCCGGAATGCACGTGCGTCGTAGATCGGGTTGTCAGTGAAAAACGCGGGAAGTAAACGATCATGGGCACCATAACGATCTCGATTAATCGGGTTTCTAGGCACTCGTTGTCGTCTATTTCGAAAAAACTCCATCGCTCTTGCTAGCAACCAGACACGAGGGTTATTCATCAAAGTTTCTTCATCTTGGATCATTAGATCGGGTACATAAATGTATATTCATCAATGTTTTTCTTGCTAAAAATTTAGAAATTATGGGCAAGATGATTTTTTATTGAGAAAAAGATGAAATAAGAGATATGAAAAAAAAAGTGAAAATGAGGATTATATAAGAATAAATGAGGATGAAAAAGAAAGATTTGGGGTAGTGTGAATGGAGAGAAACTCACCTTTAGCGAGTTTTTTTGCCCTAGGAAACTCAACCCACGCGTGGCTTTTTGAGGTGAGATAGTGGGATTCCTGGCAACCCACGCGTGGGTTTTTGCCACATCAACCCCACCCGTGTATTTTTATCACCACTCCCCCAACCTTAGAACACTTCAATAAAAATGCTATATAGTGTTGATCGTCATTTTGGTTAACATTTTGCTGCATCACTTGTCAAAGGCTCGGTGCTTCCAACCACATACGAGTTGCGACACTTATATGTTTTCCTAACTTTTTACACGAGTTGCGGGACACTTTTCCCTAGTTTTTACGTAGTCATGTGTGTATAGTTGTATTCTTGGTATAACTTTATGTAAAATTAGATGTCGACGTACAGTCGGTATTCGGCCTGGCCCAACAGGCCCACGACCCACACACACCTAACTTATCCTTCAAGAAACCCTAGCACTATATAAACAAGGCTAGGGGTCTCATTCTACATCAGGTAATCTCTCTAATCTACACCTCTTATACCACACATCGACCCGGTACTAACTTGACCGTCGGAGGTGGACCCCTGGGCTCCGGCCTCGGGTCCACGTCTAACCGGTTTACCTTTGTTTGCAGCATTACTCAGCATCCGGGAAGACGATTAACGGCTCAGGAGAGTCGTCGAACCGACCCAGCCAAACTATGCTCCAACAAGTTGGCGCCATCCGTGGGACCTTGACTAAAACTCGTTTCGTGGTCTCATGATACCAAAAAGCAGAAAGTTGATCCAGATATCGGTAATTCCTAACTTTCGTTTTTTGTCTCGTCTGATAGTAATTTATCCAAATTACGATAACATGCATTCTAAGTTGTCAACGACAACTGTACCTGGTGGTTACCATGCAGTCTTTTTTCCGTATTCTAGCACAAATATTACTACGTAATATTGTTTAAATATTAGTCTAAGCATATGGATATGTTATGCATCATGTTGGTGATATTTTAAGTTGTCAACGACAACTGTAAAAGGAAAAAACAAAGCCTAAGGAATAAAACTACATGCTTATTGCTTACTATACCATATATGACATAGATATGTACATACATCTTGCACTAGTATTACTACGGTGAAAAAAGGGAGATATTCTTGTATTTGGCTTGTGCGCCCACCCTGACCAATTTTACTACGGCATTACTATACCAATTTTACTCTCGTATTTGGTTTCTTGGTTCGTGCGTAAATCTTTTTAATTTTGGTATAGATATATTTTGATATTTCAAATTTTATACAAAATATAATGCATATCTCTTTTAAATGGGTTACATGATATTACTCATATCTTTCAAATTCAAAAAATATATTATCAATATTCTTTATATTAATAAAAGATATTACATATATTTTTTAAATTAATAGATAGATATTACATATATCTTGTGATTTTGTTAATTTATTTTCCGTGTATATCGCTGTCATTATAATTTCATCCGCACTCGTCTGCGCATTCAGCAATGATTTTTATTTTTTATTCGCGGTCATGGTATGTCCAACCGTGCTTATCTATATGTTCGGTCATATTTCATTTTTCACTACGGTCATTAGCCACGTCTTCCGTATTAATCAACATATTCGGATATATTGTTTATATTAATAGCAAATATTACGTATATCATTTAAATTACTACAAGATATTCTTTAGGATATATTCCGATCTTTTTTATTATATATATCTTTTAAATTGGTAAGATATATTACATATATATTTTTTTAAAATAATATGTTTTATCATTCGCGGTCATGGTACGTCCATCCGTGCTCGTCCGTACACTCGGATATCCTTTAGCCTACGGGCGTACATGTACACATCGTTCCCAGGCGGAATAAGAGGATTGAGTGAACCTAATAATTTAACTTGTCGTGTAAGAGGGTTGCAAACCCAACGACCACGGATCATGTATCCTTGTTAGACACCTTGCTATCAAGACGTTGTAGTAAGTTACGCAAACAACATGACTCATGATGGACTTGCAAAAGACACACTGTGCACGTCTAACAATATTTTTGTCAAAACTTTGACTGTCCTTATGGTAGTAGCGATACGCCGTACGTAATAGCATAGCTCATCCCATAAGTTAGTTAAGATACGTCTTATACTATGTGACAATTCGCGGTTATGGCAAGACCCATCCGCGTTGGTTTGCACGTTCGAACCTAATCTCTATCTTTTGTACGCGGCTATGGTACGTCCATTCGCGTTGGTCTACGTGACCGTAATTTTTTGAATACTTGATTAAGTTTAATGTTACTAATCAAGTTTAGCACCATTAAACTTGGGGGGCTACCAGGGTATAATAATACCACTATTTATGTGCACGTCACACAAATATATTTGGATATATTCCTTTGCCGCAGAAGTCCGCCTTC
Organism: Glebionis coronaria; assembly: GCA_025667525.1. NCBI lineage: Eukaryota > Viridiplantae > Streptophyta > Magnoliopsida > Asterales > Asteraceae > Glebionis > Glebionis coronaria. The sequence continues at coordinate 416,583,405 of CM046878.1, read as the reverse complement.
TGCCGGTTTATTCCTTTGCCATGGAAGTATCTCTTCTATTTGCTTATTCCTTCACCACGAAAGTACCCCTTCCGCGCGCTTATTTCTGCGCCATGGAAGTATCTCTTCCATTTGGCTTATTCCTTCGCCGCGGAAGTACTCCTTCCGCGCGCTTATTCCTTTGCCATGGAAGTATCTATTCCATTGGCTTATTCCTTCGCCACGGAAGTATCTCTTCCATTGGCTTATTTCTTTGCCATGGAAGTATCTCTTCCATTGGCTTATTTCTTCACCGCAGAAGTACTTCTTCCGCGCGCTTATTTCTTTGCCATGGAAGTATCTCTTCCATTGGCTTATTCCTTCGCCGCAGAAGTACCCCTTCCGCGCGCTTATTTCTACGCCATGGAAGTATCTCTTCCATTTGTCTTATTCCTTCGCCGCGAAGTACTCCTTCCGCGCGCTTATTCCTTTGCTATGGTAGTATCTCTTCCATTGGCTTATTCCTTCACCGCGGAAGTACTTCTTCCGCGCGCTTATTTCTTTGCCATGGAAGTATCTCTTCCATTGGCTTATTCCTTCGCCACAGACGTACTTCTTCCGCGCGCTTATTTCTTTGCCATGGAAGTATCTCTTCCATTGGCTTATTCCTTCGCCGCAAAAGTATCCCTTCCGCGCGCTTATTTCTGCGCCATGGAAGTATTTCTTCCATTGGCTTATGCCTTTGCCACAGAAGTATCTCTTCCGTTAGCTTATTCATGCGTCGTGGAAGTATTCTTCCACGTGCTCGTTATCTTTCGTCGTGGAAGTACTCTTCCACGTACTCATTATCTTCGCCGTGGAAGTATCTCTTCCACGTGCTTATTATCTTCGCCGTGGAAGTATCTCTTCCACGTGCTTGTTATCTTCGCCATGGAAGTATTCTTCCACATGCTTATTATCTTCGCCGTGGAAGTGTCTCTTCCACGTGCTCGTTATCTTTGTCGTGGAAGTATTCTTCCACGTGCTTCTTATCTTCGCCGTGGAAGTATCTCTTCCACGTGCTCGTTATTCCAGCCATGGAAGTATCTCTTCCACGTGCTCATTATTTTCGCCGTGGAAGTATCTCTTCCACGTGCTTCTTATCTTCGCCGTGGAAGTATCTCTTCCACGTGCTTATTATCTTCGCTGTGGAAGTGCCCCTTCCACGTGCTTATTATCTTCGCCGTGGAAGTATTCTTCCACGTGCTGGTTATCTTCGCCGTGGAAGTATTCTTCCACGTGCTTATTATCTTCGCCGTGGAAGTATTCTTCCACGTGCTCGTTATCTTCGTCGTGGAAGTATCTGTTCCACGTGCTTATTATCTTCGCCGTGGAAGTATCTCTTCCACATGCTTATTATCTTCGCCGTAGAACTATCTCTTCCACGTGCTTCTTATCTTCGCCGTGGAAGTATCTCTTCCACGTGCTTATTATCTTCGCCGTGGAAGTATTCTTCCACGTGCTCGTTATCTTCGCCGTGGAAGTACTCTTCCACGTGCTTATTATCTTCGCCGTGGAAGTATTCTTCCACGTGCTCGTTATCTTCGCCGTGGAAATACTCTTCCACGTGCTTATTATCTTCGCCGTGGAAGTGTCTCTTCCACGTGCTTATTATTTTCGCCGTGGAAGTATTTTTCCACGGCGCATCGTTATCTTCGCCGTGGAAGTGTCTCTTCCACGTGCTAATTATTTTCGCCGTGGAAGTATTCTTCCACGGCGCATCGTTATTTTCGCCGTGGAAGTATTCTTCCACGGGGCATCATTATCTTTTTCCGTGGAAGTACGCCTTCCACTGGCTCATTCAGCCACAAAAGTACGTCTTCTGTTGGCTCATATCTTTGTTACGGAAGTACGTCTTCCGTGATGAATTACTTGTTCGCATTATGCTGCATCATTAATGGATATAAGAAGTACGTCTTCAAAATATTCACAATGCAACATACGGGTTCCACTTCCACCTTCATAAAACCTTCTTGTCATCCTCACGTTAGCGATGAACAAGAATGATACCTTGCTGATGCCAGTGTTGCCCCGGCTATAGAAACACGTTTTCTTCTTACGGGGTCCTTACCGTCTAAACACGGGAAACCAAGCATTCGAGCACAACCTCCCGTCTTACGTATACGTGTTTTCCCATTTCTTTCGACGTGGATATGCTTACAGGTAGTGGATATGGTGTAAAGTCTAGTAACCTTGGTGACAACCTCGCATACTAGACTGGGGGGACATGATACGTATAGTGGCTATGCTCACTATTCGTAACCCCAAACCATCATCTTTTCGCTAAAAGTAGCCCATTACGAGTGGAGCCATATGTTACGGACAACCCACGGGGATGTCCTAGCAGCAAGCCGCACGCGGTTGTTTAGTGAGCATGATACACAAATGAGTCTAGCATAACATGATTATGGACCATATCATACTAGACTGGGGACATGTCGACGTACAGTCGGTATTCGGCCCGGCACAACAGGCCCGCGGCCCACACACACCTAACTTATCCTTCAAGAAACCCTAGCACTATATAAACAAGGCTAGGGGTCTCATTCTACATCAGGTAATCTCTCTCATCTACACCTCTTATACCACACATCGACCCGGTACTAACTTGACCGTCGGAGGTGGACCCCGGGGCTCCAACCTTGGGTCCACGTCTAACCGGTTTACCTTTGTTTGCAACATTACTCAGCATCCGGGAAGACGATTAACGGCCCAGGAGAGTCGTCGAACCGGCCCAGCCAAACTATGCTCCAACATTAGAAACATAAAATGGTTAGCAAAGACAGAAAAATTGAAAACTAAAATATCGAGTGTTGGATCTTTCGTTTTTTTAGCGACGAGTTAATAATTAGTGATTCGAGTCTACAATGACATCTAAGTGGACAACATACAAATCTCGAATTTTCTCATTTAAGGGATAAACTTTATTCTTGCTTTTAATTATTTCGAGCTTCTGAATTTTTTTTAATAAGACTTGAATTTAAGACTTTTGCAAAATTAATTTTTTAAAGTTACCATTGATGGAGCTAGCTCAGTTGGTTTGTTAGATCATTCGTTTATACAACATTATGCAACAAAGTCTCTCTTATCGTCTAATGCATACAAGATACAATAACTTTTTTATATAAAGCATTTATGCAAACAAAACTGTTGATAAACGTTTCACGATTATATTATGTGTGTATGCATTGATTTATTGATGCATACATTGCTCACGTTCATGTAATCATGTGTATGGAACTTTAGATGGATACATGTATCTATTGATGGATGCATACATATTGCATATACGTGCCTGTTGAATGAATGTCTCTATCAAAGAATAATTAAATGTACAACAATTCTGCTTCAATTTTATAGGTGAAGACTGAAGAGGGTCCCTCGTGTAAAGCTGTAATCGAGTTTAAGCCGAATTCAAGCTTGACACAACGTTACAACATGAGTTCGATTCAGAAAATGTAAGAAATGTTTGAATTTGACGTGATAGCTTGACGAAGTAGTATATAGGTTTAATCTCGGTTGGAATAAGTTTGGTTCCAAAATTTTAAACATTTATATTATATGATTATATATATATATATATATATATATATATATATATATATATATATATATATATATATATATATATATATATATATATATATATATATATATATATATATATATATATATATATATATATATATATATATATATATATATATATATATATATATATATATATATATATATATATATATATATATATATATATATATATATATATATATATATATATATATATGTGTGTGTGTGTGTGGAGAGATCAAATAAAAAGACTTTTTTTTGTGAGAAGGATAAGAAGAATTTTCAGCCATTGATTTAAAATCAAAGGATGAGATTAAATCACAATCCTAACAAACTAACTAACTAACTAACTAACCTTCTAAACGTGTTTTTTTTAAAGTTCTTCAAAAATTATGAAAAACTTCCAGTAGATCGGGTATGTTGGTGCAAAAAACTTTTGTGAAAAAAGTTTTTTTAATTTGAAGTTTTTTACGCTTTTTTAATGCACAAAAACGGAATTTTGATGCACAAAAACGTTTTCTTTTACGTTTTTTTAGGTTTTTTGTGCATCAAGAATTCATTTTTATACCCAACTTCTTTTGACTTTTTGCTTTAAAATATGATTCCGCATCAAACTATAATAAATTAAAATTTTTTGAATGAAAAAAATTTTGTACACCAAAATTCACGTGTTTGTGCATCAAATTTTGTTTTTTGTGCATCAGAAAAACGTGAAAAACATGTTGGGAATAAATTATAGCCAGTCTACTTGAGCGCTGACAAGAGTAAAACAAGCGTTGACAGGAGTAAAACAAACGCTGACAGATCAAGCGTTGACAAGAAGAAGTCAAGCGTTGACACATTGAAGACAAGCACTGATGGAAGGATATGATCTACACGTTTATTATATTCTAGATTACTTCTAGTAAAGATAGGAACAACAATGTATTTTCTATATTTATCTTTACCTAGAATAGTTGATACGTAGATTATTGTACAAGGCTTCTTATGTCTATAAAAGAAGACCTTTAGGTTAATGTTCAATATAAGTTTTCATACGAAAACTACTTTCATTGTAAGCAAGTTTGATATCATTAATCAAAGTGAAAGTTTGTTTACATCTTGTGTGTTCTTGTTTAAGTGTTAATTCCGCATAACACTTAGATTGTCATATACATATACAAAGGTTTCTCTAAGTGTATTACTTGATCTAATCTCGTATACATAAAGCTAAATCGATCTAAGTTTGGGATCAACAAGTGGTATCAGAGCTTGTTGAGGAACTTTTGATCTTAAAGAACACCAGAACCCTAAAATCACCAAAACCCTAATTTTCACAAAAACCCTAAAAACATCATGTCAAATCAGAAGTACCCACCTCCTCCTCCTCACCTTTACCAAACATCAAGATTCCCATGCTTGATGCAACCAACTTTGAATTGTGGAAATTCAACTTTGAGCAATATCTGGGGATCTATGACTACACTCTCTGGGAGATTGTTGAATATGGAAACACATTCAATAAAGCCCAAAAGATTGCTAATGCTATTGCTGGAAGAGCAGCTGTTGCTGGATGTTTAGAAGCAGATAAGAAAGAAAAGCCAGAGGATGGTAGAGCTGTGGCTGCTGAAGACATAGCAAAGAGAAGGGTTGATATGAAAACCCTAAACATTCTGAAACTCTCTTTGGGACAAGAGAACCAGCATAAATACAGAGGTTATGATTCTGCAAAAGACCTTTGGGCAGCTCTTGAAGTTGCATATGGTGGCAATGATGATACTAGGGAAGAGAAGAAGAAGCAACTCATGCATAAGTATGCTGTTTTCAAGGCTCAACCTAATGAGAAGCTTAGCAGTGTGAGAAGCAGACTGCTTGATATTACAAGCAAGCTGTCCTTCATGGGACACAACTTGGTGATGTTGACATCAATGCCACTTTTCTTAAAAGCCTTGGTGATGCGTGGAAGATTGAGGCAAGATCTATACTTGCCAACAACACTCACAAAAGCTCTACTTTTGATGATATCTACAACAAACTGAGGCTGTTGGAGAATGAAACTCTTTTGGAGCATGGAAGCAAGTCTACCAACAGTAATATGGCCTTCTCCTCACATAGCGAAGGTCAATTTAATCAGAAGGACTCTTACATGCATCCAGTTACTGGATCATCATGTGTCAACGCTGGAACATGTCCTGTCAACGCCTCCTATGCAGACGCTGACACATACAAAAGTGACTCACCAAGAGTTAAACCTGTTGGTTTGGATCTGGATACTGTATGTGCTTATATTGCTTCTTTGCCCAATGGTTCAGTGATTACATATGAGGACCTTGAGCAGATAAGTGATGAGCACTTGGAAGAGATGGATATTAAGTGGAACATGGCTCTTGCTAGTATAAGAGCAAACAGGTGGAATAGAAGGTTTAAGAAGAAGATGACCTTCAATGCAAAGGACATAGCTGGATTTGATAAATCCAAAGTTGAGTGCTACAACTGTCATCGTATGGGGCACTTCATGAGGGAATGCGGATCTCCTAGAAGATCTGATGCTGGCAAACCCTCAAGCCAAATTGTTAAGGCTCAGGATCCTAAGGCCATGGTTGCAGTTCAAGGAATTGATGGTATGGGATGGGATTGGAGCTATTTGGCTAAAGATGTGGAAGAGGATAAAGCTTTGGTTGCTGAGATTGAAGAAGAAGAGCATGTTCAATATGCTCCCATGGCACACTCCTCCTCTTCATCAGATAATGAGGTATACGATGATGCTTTTTGTAGTAAGGGTTGTAGGTTAAATAATGAGAAACTTAACAAAGATGTGTTAAAATTATTAGATGATGTGAGTACTGAAAGATGCAAACTGTCTAATTACCAACTAGCTCTCACTCAAACTGAGAAGACAGTTTCTGAATACAAGAAAATGGAATTTGATTTAAAAGATAAAATAAATATCTTAAAACATGAGTTGAATGCTAGTAATGATATTAGGAGGATCATGGAAAGGGTTAATGGTGAGTTACAGGCTAAAGTAGATGAGGCCATTAAGAATAAAGATAATGTTGGCCTTAAAATTCAGAGATTTGATAGGGCCACACAAACCCTAGGAGAGTGTGTTAATAAACAAAGGGATCCTAAGGACATGACTAGGATTGGGATGAAAGACTACTCTGTGGTTCCACCACCAGCTGGTGACTTATATGGTGTCCAACAAAAGGACCTATCTTGGACTAGTTTACCAGAACTCCAAGAGGAGGAATTTAGTTCTCCACCAAGAGTCATTACCCCAGTTGAAGAGTATCAACAGAAGTTGACTGACTTGAATGAATGGAAGAAAGCCAATCCTACCTTATTTTTTAAGGGTGGCTTATTATGTGAAAGTCCTAACGAGTCAACCCCCATTAAGGTAACAAACCCAATCACTGGTAAGGCTGTTGACCTTGGCTCAAACACTGTTAGGAAACCTAGCATTAAGTATGCAGAGATGTATAGGAATACTAGGTCACCTAAGAGCCAAGTTATCAATGATGGAACAGGCTTCTTCTCTTCTAGACCTAGGGTTGTGTCTAGAAAATCCTGTTACACTTGTGGTAGCTTTTCACATTTAGCATATAAGTGTGTCAACGCTTCCAAAGTCAACGTTGTTAGAAAGTCAAACGTTGTCAGACCCAAACCTTGTGTGCAGCAAAGTCCACATGTTGTTAGACCTGCCCCATTCTTCACTAGAGGGTCTAACACTCATGGACAAAGGCCATTTCAAAAGAAAAATACTTGGTCTAACAGGCAATGGGTTTCTGTAGTAAACCCTAGGTTCAATGCTGACAAGGGTAAGTTCAGCGTTGACAAGACCAAATCCAACGCTGACAGAAACGTGACCAGACCTAAATATTTGAAACCACAGGGTAAGGGGTCTAAAGCTTCTTCAAGCTTGACATGGAGACCTAGGAAAGCTCAAAACCCTAATGATAATGGGATTTCAATGACCTGCAACAGATTTAATTACATTTCAAAGGTCATTACAAAACCTATTGGGGTTAACTGGGTATTTCATCCAAAGAGGGATGAACAAGGGGTTGTTATGAGAACTAAGTCTGTTCTTGTTGAACAACCAGATGAATCCAAGTCTGCTAAGGCTTGGGTTCCCAAAGAGAACTAACTTGTTTTCTTTATGTGCAGGGCATTCAAAAACAAGTCAATGATTATGGATATTAGGACAGTGGATGCTCAAGGCACATGACAGGGAAGGAAGATTATCTAACTAACTTCACTCCCATTAAGGATGGTGATAAGGTTTACTTTGGAGGCGGATATGGTACTATCACAGGCAAAGGAACACTTCTCACAAAGAACTTGCGTTTTGAGAACGTATTTTTGGTAAAGGAACTTGATTACAATCTTTTTAGTGTATCACAAGTTTGTGATAACAAAAATAAAGTTCTGTTTACTGATACTGAATGCTTGGTGTTAAGCAAGGATTACAAGATCCCTGATGAGAAATATATTGACTATAGAACACCTAGGCATAAAGACATATATAATGTGAATCTGAATGGGATTAGAATGAATAACAATATGTCATGTGTTTATGCTAAAGCTTCAGTAGATGAGAGTAATCTATGGCACAGGAGACTAGGACACATAAACTTTAAGAATATAGACTTGTGAGACTTGGCTTGGTTGATGGTTTGCCTGAAAAGGCTTTCCACAATGACCACTCTTGTGTTGCATATCTTAAAGGCAAGCAGCACAAGGTCTCATTCAAGTCCAAACAAGTGCACTCTAGTACTAGACCTCTTCACTTGCTTCATATGGATCTATTTGGCCCAACCAATATAGAGAGTTTGAATGGTAAATCATATTGCTTTGTCATCACAGATGACTTTTCTAGGTTTACTTGGACTTTCTTTTTAGCTATGAAGAGTGATACAGCTGACACTTTAATTGACTTTATCACTCAGATTGAGAAGAAGACTGGTAATGAAGTTAAAATGCTTATGAGTGATAATGGTGGTGAATTTAGGAATAAAGTGTTAGATGATTTTTGTGCCAGGAAAGGGATTACTAGGCAGTTTAGTGTTGCTAGAACCCCTCAGCAAAATCGGGTTGCAGAAAGAAAGAATAGAACCCTAATTGAAGCAGCCAGAACTATGTTGGCTGATGCTCATTTCCGTATAGCTTTTTGGGCTGAGGCTGTTAATACAGCTTGCTACGTTCAAAATAGAGCATTGGTCAACAAGATACAGAACAAAACACCTTATGAATTACTTTGGGGAAGAAAACCTAATATTGGTTTTCTTAGACCTTTTGGCTGTCATGTAGTTGTCCTTGATACTAGTGATGCCTTAGGTAAATTTAGTGCAAAAGGTGATGAAGGCTATTTCATGGGGTATTCAGTGCAGAGCAAGGGATATAGGGTTTATCTTAAAAAGGAAAAACGTATACTTGAAAGAGTACATGTTAGGTTTTTAGAGAGTAAACCTAGTGATCCTGAAAGTGGTCCAAATTGGTTGTTTGACTTGGAACCTCTATCTAGGACTTTAAATTATATGCCTGTCACTAATCCAGACATTGTGAAGGTAACTTCAAATGTTGTGGAAGAACAAGTTGTTGATGTTTCAGGTACACAGGTTAATGAAGAGGTTGGATCACAAGTAGAAAAGTCATCTCCTATACTAGAGTATGTCACAATTCCCATATGGACAGATGCTTTTGCTGCTGCTGCTGCTGGAAAGGATAATGGTGGTCCCCAAATACCACCAGTTAACAACATGCATGGTTCTTCAGACGCTGACAAAGGCAAATCTAGCGCTGACAGGGCAAATTCAGACGTTGATGGCTCAAACGTTGACAACAACATTTCAAGCGTTGTTAGCCCAGACGCTGACAACCAAGGTTCAGGCGTTGACAACACTTTTGAGCCTCTCTTCTCTTCCAATTTTGAGCAAGGTGGACCTTCCAATACTTATGAAGAGGTTCATGTTGATGAAAGAGAGTCTGATGAAGATATTAGCAATATGGAAGATGTGATTGAAGACACCAGACTTTTTGAAGGAGGAGTTCTCACTTCTACTATGAAGAATCACCCCACTTCTCAAATCATTGGTGATATTATGACTCCTGTTCAGACTAGAAGATCTCATCAAGGTCTTGGTGGATTTATTGCTAATATTCACAAGAAGGTTGATACCCCTCTTGTGCAAGCATGTTTGTTTGCCTGTTTTCTGTCACAACAGGAACCCAAGACGATATTTGATGCTCTCAAATAACCAAGTTGGGTGGAAGCAATGCAGGATGAGCTTCACCAATTTGCAATTCAGGATGTTTGGGAGCTGGTTGATTGTCCCAGATATGTTAGACCTATAGGGACAAGATGGGTTCTAAGAAACAAGAGAGATGAAAGAGGTATTATGGTCAGAAACAAGGCAAGATTAGTGGCTCAGGGATATACACAAGAGGAGGGGATAGACTATGAGGAGGTCTTTGCACCAATTGCAAGGATTGAAGCTATAAGGATTTTTCTAGCCTATGCATCCTGCATGGGCTTCACTGTCTATCAAATGGATGTCAAGAGTGCCTTCCTCTTTGGAATAATTGTTGAGGAGGTGTATGTCATGCAGCCTCCTGGTTTTGAGGATCCAGAGAATCCAGATAAGGTGTATAGAGTCAAGAAGGCTATGTATGGACTTCATCAAGCCCCAAGAGCATGGTATGGTACTTTGTCTACTTATTTGGTGGACAATGGATTCAAGAGGGGCACCATAGATCAGACACTATTTACAAAGAAGAAGGGTAAGGATGTTTTACTTGTTCAGGTCTATGTTGATGACATCATCTTTGGATCCACAGATCCAAAGATGAGTGAGGATTTCTCCAAGATTATGACAGACAAATTCAAGATGAGTGCTATGGGGGAGATGAACTTCTTTCTTGGGTTACAAGTTCAGCAGAAAGAAGATGGTATCTTCATCTCCCAGGATAAATATGTGGCAGAGATCTTGAAGAAGTTTGGCTTTTCTCCACATGAAAAGAGGGCTACTACTCCTATTGATAGAGAAAACCCTTGGGGAAAGATTGGAGATGGAAAGGATGTTGATGTCAGGCACTATAGATCAATGATTGGTTCATTGATGTATCTTACAGCCTCCAGATCTGACATCATGTTTGTTGTGTGTGCTTGTGCACGCCATCAAGTGACTCCCAAAGAATGTCACCTTTATGCTGTCAAGAGGATCTTTAGGTACCTAAGATGCTATCCTAGTCTTGGCTTGTGGTACCCAAAAGATTCACCTTTGGAGCTTATTGCATATTCAGACAGTGACTATGGAGGTGATAAGTTTGATAGAAAATCCACAACTGGTGGATGTCAGTTTCTTGGGAGCAGGTTGATATCTTGGCAATGCAAGAAACAAACAGTGGTGGCTAATTCTACAACTGAAGCAGAGTATGTGGCTGCAGTTGCTTGTTGTGGACAAGTTTTGTGGATTCAGAACCAGCTGTTGGACTATGGGTATAATTTCATGCATACCAAGATATTTGTTGACAATAACAGCACTTTATGCATTATTAAAAATCATGTGCATCATTCTAAAACTAAACACATAGAAATTAGACACCATTTTATAAGAGATTGTTTTGAAAAGGGTTTAATACAACCAGATAGGGTTGACACAGAAGAGAATGTGTCAGATTTACTAACTAAACCTTTTGATGCTGGAAGGTTTCAATACTTGTTAACAAGTATTGGAATGATCAATCTCACATAATATGTGTTTTGGAGTCTTTTTGTAAAAGTATGTACAGGATAATGTATTGTTATTGGTCTTTTTGAGGATTTAGATTTTCCACTATATTTTTCTAACACTGACAAAGGTTGCTTGAACGCTGATAAGTGTTTTTGTGACGTTGTCAGCAATATATTTGTCTAACGCTGACAAAGCTCTTCTTAACGCTGACAAGTGTTATCGGGGCGTTGTCAGCAACAATGTTAGTTTTGTGGTTTTCAATCTAAATGTGCAGGTGGTGTTAGCATTATACCATTGGATACAGAGTTGCTTATGGATCATTGGAGAAGCATTTGAGCATGTTTTTGTTTATGGATGATGGTTGGAATTTTTAATTCCTATCTTGACATAAATTTTTTATGTTCATGCATATTTTTGGCAACATATGTATCATAGTTTAAGGGGAGGTTTTAGGAACCTTTAGGACTTTTGGGTATCCTTATGATAATCTTATCACAATTCTAGATTGTGTCCACAGGTGAGTATGAGTTAGTTTTACTAAATCATGAGGCACTGTAGCATGCAAAGTTGATATACTATGCATGCTGCCAAGACATTTTTGGCCTAGAATTGGTTGTGGTCTGTTGGGAGACTTGGGAATGATTTTATCATGGGTTTTACCTGGGAGTAACAAAGAGTTTTATAAGGTAACTTAGTTGTTAAGAGTTTTGGTTAGCAAGGGACACTAGAGGACTGTTATGTCTATCTTGCATAAGCTAGTGTGCATAACTGGACAGTGCTTGCCGCTCTATAATAATTATCAACTTTTTGGTTATCTTCTCTAGGATAAATTACTTGTTAAGGTCATTTTTCATTTTTAACCATTTTTATTTTTGGACGCTGACAAGTATTTTTCCAAGCGTTGTTGTGACTAATTTAGACGCTGACATGGCTTTGGCAAACGTTGACAAGAATATAGCCGTTGGGCATTGATAGGTTATTTTGACCGTTGACACACAATGGGACCTACCCAGTTGTTACTTTTTGACATATTTTTAGGCTGTAATTTTGGGAGCTGATAACTTTCATTTAATGCATGAGATAAACTTATTCTTTTTCAATATTTTCATGATTGCATTTTGAAAATACTTGCCTATTTTTGGGCCAATCACATGCATTTTTCTCTCTTATATATTTGGCTCCTATTTTAAACAGGGTACCTATTATTCTTGTCTAACACAATTTTTCTCCTATAACTTCATCTTTATCAATCATTCAAACAACTTTCAACAATGGCACCAAAATTCAAACCAACTGATTTGGAATTGGGATTCAGGAGTCAACACAACATGATAGCATATCTTGAAGCTGATGATACTCTGTTTCCCCAATACACACAAATGGTGGCGTATTTGAACGCATCTCCTATTAGGTATGCTCTTTCTCATGCACCACTCATTCCTGTCACACATATTAAACAGTTTTGGAACACTGTTAGTTCCTCAACAGTTAATAGAGTGACTACATTATCATCTATTGTTCATGGGCGCACATGGGTGGTTACAGAAGCTTTGGTACGCCAAGCTTTGCATCTTGATGATGCTGATGGTATAACCACCCTCCCCATTAGTGAAATAGAACAAGGACTAAGGGCTTTGGGTTATCCTTTTCCTGCTGAAGGAACTTTAAATAAATATCATAAACAGGAATTTCCCCCAGCCTGGAAGTACCTAATACATGTCCTCTTGCAATGTTTGAGTCTCAAGTGTACTGCACACAATGAGATCAATAGATCTATTGCAAGTGCTATTGTGTGCATTGCTACTGGGCAAAAGTTTAATTATTCCAAAATGATTTTTGAGGGCATGTGTAAAAATAAAGGGAACAAAATGACTTTAGCTTATCCCAGATTTTTACAAATGATTTTTGATGACCAAGGTTACTGCACAAGGGATCATGATGATTTTTATGAGATCGCTGTGAAAAAAAAGCAATTTTTATGAAGATAAACTCACCCCACATCGTGACCTACCCTTAACCCCAGCTATGATTACTGTCATTGAGGCAGCTCAACCACAACCAGACCCCCAACCCCAAATTGACCCAATACCTGAACCTTTACCTTCACCACAACATATGCAAATTGACCAAGAACCCTTTGACGCTGACACATTAAATGTTGGCATTGATGTGCCTATTTCAAACATTGTCACAAATCCTTCACAGACCCAAACACCCCTTAACCAACCCACATCCACCCAATCCACATCATCATCTCCACCAACACAATATAGGTTTCAAAAACGCCAAAGGACTACTGGAGTGTTCTCCTCTAGTGGTCCTAGCCATGTAGCAGAGAGGACCACCACCACAAGTGTGGTTGGTGTTATGGATGAGGCTGGGACTATTGGTTCTGGCTTAGAAGCTGGCCAAGACAGTCCTACCATAATTAAGACCTCATCCATGCCCAATGAATCTAACTTGGGAGGTCAAATACCCATTTTAGAAGAGGGCAGATTGGAACCAATGACCCTAATGGAATTGACGGCTGTCTGCATGAGCTTGCAAAAGCAAAATGCAGACTTGGTACAAGTTGTCAGCACACAAGGCCTTGAACTCAAGCAATTGAGGGAGAGGATTGTTATCTTGGAGAATGTTAGCACCTGGAGAGGGATGGAGGAATCTTCCAAAGGGGAGGATGAACAAATAAATGTGAGTGATAAGGGCTCTCATGATGGTCAATCTTTGGATGTTGCTGAGGTCCTAACAAGTTTGAAGAAATAGACAGGTTTTGATACGTCTCTAGTCTCTCCTACAAACGTAAATTTGTCATTTACAGCCATGTTGGAGGAGATTGCAAAAGGCGCTGAGGCAGGAAATTTGAGCGTTGATAAACAGAATTTGAACGCTGACATGAGTATCTTGGGCGCTGACAAAGCAAAAGTGAACGTTGACAGACCTGCAGATGAGATTGATGTATTCCAGTCATCATCCATCATCAAATATGTTTCTTCACAGGTATTACCATCTACCTTACCAACAGTTGATCCATTAGATAAGGGTAAGGGTATTATGGTAGAAGAAGTTGTTCCAAAGAATGCAGCATAAATTGAGTTTGATAGAAGGTTGGCTGCACAAATTGTGAAACAAGAAAGCAAGAAGGTGGGTGAATCACCTTTTGTTGTCACTTCAGAAGAGCAAAAAGGAAGTGATGAAGCCAGTTCAGACTCAAGTGTAATGATCATAGAGCAACCAGAAAGACTTGAGTATGGTGATGAGTTGGCCAAAGAGAAGTTGAATGAGTTGAAATTGCAGGTTGATTTTGATATGCCAGAGGTTGTTCAGATGTACCATGCTTGGGAAGATAGGTGTATGGAAAATCCACATTTGACCATTTCAGATCAGATATGGGGTTTGGAGATTCTTCTCAGAGTACAAAAGGATTGCAAGGTCATTCTGAAACACAAAGCAAGCAATGTTCTCTCAAATTTGAAAAGGGATAGAAAGGAGTTGTACTTCATGCTGCTCAGATGTCATGGAACAGGGTGGACTTATAAGAACTTGATTGGATTGACATTTGAAGAGTTGGAGTGTAGATCTTATCCCATTTGGGTTAGAGTGCAGGAAGAAAACACTCTAAGACTTCTTTCTGATGAAAGAAAAGAAGAACTTGTAGAGGAAATGGAGCTTAAGAAGGCAATGTTTGTTCCCAGACCTGTGAAGAAGGGAATTCCTCTTGAGTTTCCCAAAGATATGGATCCATTACATCCAAGTGAAGCTGTTATAAGAAGGAGCCTCAAGCTCTCACCATTAGAAGCTTCAGATATGGTACAAGAGTTACCACTTGATTCCAGAAACCCTATTATAAGCTATGAAGAAGATGAATGTGGGTTCTGGAAGATTGGCAGGTATGGAAAAGAGGTTCACACTTTTACCACTCTTATATCTTTGTTTGCAAGTTGTGATAGAGAAGACTTGGTAGACCTATGGAGGTTGTTAGAGGCCAAGTATGAGATTGAAGCTCCCACTTCAGTCAATGGAATAAAACTGTGGTCAACATTCAAGAGAATGTGTGGACCAAAAGATGAGGATCCTGCTATTTGGAAGGATCTTGAAGATGATCTCAGTGGTCTAAAATGGAGATTGTATTCAGCTGATGGTGTTTATTATTTGAGTTCTACAAAGTTTGCTGAGTATCTACTTGTGGATGGTCAGTATTTCATGTCCAAGGAAATCTTGGAGAAGATGAAGAATACACAGCTGGAAATTGATTATTCAAGTGACGTGGCCAAAGATTTGATCAGATTAATTTCTTACCAATATGAGAAGGTTTGTAAGATTCCTCCTAGTTCTTAATGTTTATTCAGAAACTTGATTACTAGAGTAGATATCAAGTTTAGGGGAGGATTGTTGGGAATAAATTATAGCCAGTCTACTTGAGCGCTGACAAGAGTAAAACAAACGCTGACAGATCAAGTGTTGACAGGATTAAAACAAACGCTGACAGATCAAGTGTTGACAAGAAGAAGTCAAGCATTGACACATTAAAGACAAGCACTGATGGAAGGATATGATCTACACGTTTATTATATTCTAGATTACTTCTAGTAAAGATAGGAACAACAATGTATTTCTATATTTATCTTTACCTAGAATAGTTGATACGTAGATTATTGTACAAGGCTTCTTATGTCTATAAAAGAAGACCTTTAGGTTAATGTTCAAAATAAGTTTTCATACGAAAACTACTTTCATTGTAAGCAAGTTTGATATCATTAATCAAAGTGAAAGTTTGTTTACATCTTGTGTGTTCTTGTTTAAGTGTTAATTCCGCATAACACTTAGATTGTCATATACATATACAAAGGTTTCTCTAAGTGTATTACTTGATCTAATCTCGTATACATAAAGCTAAATCGATCTAAGTTTGGGATCAACAAGACCTCCAGACCTAACAAATCCAGGAAAGTAAGTGAGATACCTAGCTTTCTAGCTTTTCTGGTTCGGACACGTGCCACCACAAACTTATTCCAAAATAGCCTTGCGTTGATCTTCCTGTTAGGAATTCGTTGATTTAGTTGGACCCTTGAAAAATCGATCTAAGTTTGTGATGACAAAGCTAGCGCTGACAGGACAAATTCAGATCGATATCAATAGGGAAGTAAACAATGTATGCAATCTTTGAAGATTCTCCAAATGTAGGCTCTATGTAATGATTTTAAAGAAAAATAAATATAATATTCTTGATGTAGAAGTAGAATAACCCAACCTTGTGTTCCATGTCTTGTACTATCCACGTGATAAAGAACTTATACTCTACCAAGTATAAAGAGACCTCGATCTCTTGTCAATATTCTCATCCTATGTGAGACACTGAGCACGATAATGTAACTCCTTCAAGTGTTATGACAAGTCTTCATCACCAACCATGTAAAGCACGAACAAGTTACCTTAAAAGTCAGTGGCTGGAAGTGCATGACTTTAAGATATGATAGAACACAAACTCTTGAAAATCTTCTTCAATCATCAAACTTACCATAATAATTCTTCCCCTTAAGCCAACACCTCTTCATGACAAGTCTTAATGAACCAATATCTTCATATGTAAAAGCTGTTAGCGAATAACTCTTTCACAAGGCTATCCCGATTACATACTCTAATATCAATCAAAGTCTTCATGAATTGTTTCTAACTTACTTAAAAATAATTTACTCCTTGTAAAAATATCCGAGCCATTAATATCAACTTGATATTCTGTATGAAAACGGAGATCCCATGTACCTTCGTGTGTAAATACCACCTTTTTGTGTGCTAAAAACGTACCAATTTTCTCAACAACCGCTATCCTTGTGTTATCCAATATCCTCCTTTATCCAACATCTTTGGCAGATGTATTGTTCGATATCGGACAATAGCTATCAGCGTTTGAATTCACATATATCGGACAACACTGTCAACGCTGTCAGCGTTCGACTTATTCGTATCAGCGTCAATCCAATACCTGTCAGCGTCTCCATCTTCCTGTCAGCGTTTGAGGTAAACTTTTCTTAGTTTAACGTAGGAAGCTAAGTGTATGTTTCCATATAAACATAAGTCTTCTTATATGAGATACTTTCACAGCTAGCCGACGTCCAAAATAAATATGGATATCTTTTACTCCCTAAATTCGTGGGTCAAACCTGCTTCCAATATTCACACATCCCCTAATAACCAGGTACCAAATATAAATGATATATTAACACCCCTAAAAAACAGCAACTATACGCGTATCTTTTTCCTCTTCAATAGTTACAAAATCAGGAAAGAGTATATCTAGTAGTAGATATACACAAAATAAATCCACCAAAAAACACGTCCTTTTCTTTTCCTTAATTCACGTAACAGCTAATATCTCTTGTCCATAATATACGGTATCAGATCTGGGACCATGTTATGTCATCTTTTACCCTGTTGGTTTGTACTTCGTGTGAATACAGACAATCACACATCACACATCACTTTAACATTAACTTCATGTGATCCCTTGACAATGTTATTAACTTTGTGGGACCACCAAGGAGCACAAAGCAATTCAAAACAGCCATGCACGTCTGTTTCAACTTTATGGAGCCATATAAATAATACATCACCAGCTATTCTTGGAACTTTTGTTCTTTACTTCGAACCCCTAATATTGTAAACAACACATGAATAATATCCTTGAGACCACATCGACTGAAACAAACTCCTTGTAACATTACAACAGCAGCTTTTCTGTTTTAAACTCAATCTAAGGTTTATAGCTTTATTCATCGAAACCCTAACCTAGGATTTGTAAATAATCCTTAGATCATGTAATAACTTGAATCACCACAGCCACAATCCTTATAACATTCTGCCTTTTTATATCGATCTAGGGTTTGAGGAACCCTAGGTCATGATTTTATGTGAAAAAGCAAGAATATTAATACCTTAAACAGTGAATTTCGATGCTGAATGTCTTCATCATTAGGGCTCAGATCGAAAATCCCTTCGGTCAAATTCTATACACAAGTGCCAAGAATCTTCAATCTAAAAATCACGAAGATCCAGCGGTTAACGAAGGAGAGATCGTGTTTTGAACATGGCTGTTCACAGAAAAACTGCATTTACTCACTGCTGACTTTGACGCTTAATAACTTTTTTTTGGGGATAAAACTCGACAATCCCTCCGATGGATGTCTAGATATATGTGTATAGAATACACACAAGAAATTTCTTGACGATCCAACGGTCCAATCAAAAGTTATGACCTTCTGAATACTGCTGCGCACACAAAAACGTCCAGAAAAATCCTAGACGGATTTTTCTTTTCTTCACCATACACGAACACCTTGTTGGTCCTAGCATCACGAGCCACGAGGCTCTGATACCAATTGTGGAAACATTGATTTCGAGATCTTTGAAGCTACTAGGAATGCATCATATTCATATGATTATACAATCAAAGCGGAATTAGAACATGACACATTAACAAGGTGTTTGGACACAAAGAACATGAATTAAAACAAATGGATTGTTCATTATATTAATAACAAACAATCACTAGACGTGTATACATTGAATCCCACGTCTACTCGACACACGCTTTAGGTTTAGATTGTGAATGAACTTATGAATAAAACCTAAGACCCTTGGTTCCTTTTATAGTGTAAGGATTAGGGTTTACAAGAGATAATAATGAATAAACAAGTAAATCTTCTATTTAAATAAACTTATGCAGAATATATCTTGCATGTTTATCTAAATAGAAGCTTCCATAAGCTTCTTGTCTACGTTTCTGTCAACTCTTGAATTGCATGTGACAATGCTTAGATTGCACATGACAACTCTTGAGCCATCAACGCCTAGATTGTTCTTGTCAACGCTTAGATTGCTCTTGACAACGCATAGACAATATCTTCATGTTTTCTTCGTTTTTGAGTTTCTGCCACATCAACTTTTTGACCCAACAAAACACAAAATTAAAAAACGTTTATTCACAACTTTTTTATGCACCAACAAATCCGACCATTTGGAATTTTTTCAGAATTTTTTAAGTCTTTTTTAAAATCGTGTTTTGGTGGTTAGTTGGTTAGTTTGTTAGTTAGGAATATGGATTGATCTTATCCATTGATTTTAAATGATTGGCTAAAAATCTTTCTTATCCTTCTCACCAAAAAAAGTCTTTTTATTTTAACTCTCCCCTATATATATATATATATATATATATATATATATCCCAACTTCAAATCTAACTCAAAACTTAAAGTTAAAATAAACATATCGAAACTTAATCATTTATATAATTTATTCTTTGTAACAACTTTTTAACGAATTATTAAAAAAACATTTTTATTTTTAAACTGAAATATTTTTAAACTCATTTATGTTTTTAAAACTCTAATTTCATTATATTTTCTAAAATTTTCTTCTATTTAATTCACCATCCATTTCAATATATCAACTGTACTAAAGATATTATATCAGATTTAATTACACAGCTGTAGAAGGCAAGCGAGCAACAAGCTGCGCCACAAGCCCTTTCTGAATAGCGAAACTAATTCTATGAAAAACTACATCTGTGGATTTAGGTGTCATAACATTGCTATTCATAACGCGCTGAATTCTCTTCAGAAGCTCCACCGCTTCAGGTGCAAGGAAACCGAAGGTATCAAATGCAAAAGGAATAAACACGTGTTGATTTTCAATGCATGATTTTTCGTGTTTTGTCACTTTGTATGAGGCGGCTTTCAAAGCAGCCTGACCCGCTGTAAAAAGGCTACCCAACCCCACTAGAGGAGAAACCCCAGTCAGATCAAGACACGCATGTTTTCCTCCAGCCCATCCAAAAACCAAAATATCCACCGGTCTGAGTGTGGATCTTCCATCTAACGGGTCTGTCAAGAAGTTCACAGGTGCTTCTTTCTTGGCGGAGATGCCAGCACGCCTACATATGTCAAAAAGAACGTCCCTAACCATATCATGTCGATACTTGAAGCCCGGGAGCTCTTTACAATGAACCGCATGTTCTCCAAAAGAATTCAAACATGCCTTGCGACAAACAGGGCATATTGTATCAGCCGAAAATAATGGGATCATGAGGCGATACCTGTCGCTGTATTACGTGAGTACCATGCTATGTATATTAATTTTATTTTATTTTAGAACGGCAAATGTTAGTGATTAGTGGATCGAGTCGTGCAATAATATTCAAACGGTAAATGTCTTTTTCAAACTATCACTTATATATGTTAAACTTTTTTTTAATTAATTTTGATACTAAAATAATCAATAAATTTAAAAAAGATACATAAACTCATAAGAATATACAAGACTATAATACATGCCGTAGAATGTTAGTTTAAAAAGTCTTTTTATAAATATTAAAATATTATATCAAAATTCATGTTAACCTTTAAGGTTGGGCGTTATAGAGTCGGTCTATAAAATGGATCTACAAATTCGTCGACCATGGTTTCAGTCGGTCGCGTTATAGCACCGACCATGATCGTTGGTCATTAATAAAATATTATTCAATTTGGTCGCGTGGAAGCACCTACCATCAAAGCCAGAAAATCTTTTTTGTACCGTTTGAAAATTAATAAAAAATAATTAATTTTAAAATTTAAATATTCTAATTCTATACACTCCGTTCTTTAGTTTAATTTTAAAGTGAAAGAGAAAATTTTGGAAGGGTGACAATAAAAAATTATATTTCTAAGATTTTTTAGGAGAGAAGAAGGAAGTAAAGGAGAGTAAATTACTCTATAATTGCACTCCTAATTTGGGATGATTTGGAAAGAAAGTGGAAGGAAGGGTTTTTTCTTTACTTAATTCTAATTGTTTGTTTTTCACACTCATTTTCAACTTAGGAACACACGAAGGTTATGTTATCTTTCACAATTCTTTCAAACTTAGGAACACAAAAAATTTAATCATTTCCTATTCACTCCACTCGCTTTCTTTTCATATACATCCTCTTCTTTTCTCATTAAACTCGGGAACACAGTGTGAATATCCAACCTCTTTAACCATTTTATTCACACATCCTATGCAACCAGATATAGAGGAATCACTACGGTGCTTATGATAGTTTAGAGTTTTCTTACTTTTCTTAACACCCACACAATGACAAACCAAAATTCCAACGCGGTTTCGAATGAGCCGAAAACTATTCACAAATTGTTCGAGAAGTAACCGATGATTCCCTTTTTTCAACAAACAACTGATTCTGCGAGAAGAGTTGGTATTTCATTATTAATGAAGTGTACTTTCTCAATTCATCAAATGACACATGGAGTTGTTCATGATGCCCTGGACGAATATCTGCACATGGGTGTGTTGGAAATACGTTTTACGTATTAAGAAGGATCGGTCACTCCAACAATAGTCCATGTAATAGCTCGTAGTTTAGTTACTTATCTTTATTTAACAAACAAACCAAAGCCTAGCCTACAACATGTGTAGGCCGGCCCAAATGTAAGCCCAAGCCCATCTTATGGGCTTGGTATATAAACCCTCTCCTTTGATGGAGAGGGTAGTGTGGTTATTCATTTTACACATAGTTGAAAAGTGTTTTTCTTTCACTTTCTCTCTCTAAGTGTGTGTGTTCTCACCATCTCTCTATCTCTTTCTCTCTCTAAAACATAAGCAAGATTTACATATCCTACAAATGGTATCAAGATCCATGGGATGATTGTATTGTTTATGTGTTTGTGTTCTTGATCTTTGTAGCCTTTTGATCCATTTAAACACACGTCCAATTTTTTTTTTTTGTGTTTTTTATGGTTTTTTCTTGATACAAATCTTCTACATAGTTGTGGTAGGGATTTGGTATAGTTACTTTGGCTAAAAACACAAAATTTTTGGGTGTTTTGATCATTTTTTGGCTTAAAATCACGAATTGGTTGAGTTTTGTCCGAGAAAAGTGGGAATTATTCCGATCAGGTCATCGGAAAAGGGTTTATAGGACATTCCGATCAGTGTAATCGGAATAGGGTTTAGGGATTCTGATTTTGGTACATTCCGATTAGGTATTCCGATTAGGCATTCCGATTTGGCACATTCCGAAAGGAACATTCCGATTTGGCACATTCCGAAAAGGGACATTCCGATTTGGTTTATTCCGATTAGGGACATTCCGATCAAGGTTATTCCGATAGTGTTTATTCCGACGGCTTTCCGACTGATATTCCGATCAATATTCTGATCACTATTCCGATCAACATTCCGATAATCAAAAATTATTCCATAAAAAACGTGTGTAATTTTGACTTGGATTTTTTGGTTTATCGAGGACATATTTTAGGGGATTTTAACATTGTTTCTCGACTTCAACTCACAACAACAAACACATTTACTTTCTTTCATTGATCGATCAACATTTATAAATCTTAACTTATTGAAATGGAGTACACATCTCTTATGGATAAGTCCATCCTCTCGGGTACGGATAATCGTCCACCAATGTTGGTGAAGACTATGTATGAGGAATGGGCTTCCCGAATGGAACTTTATATGTTGAACAAGGAGAATGGACATCTCATTTGGGCATCGGTGCTCAATGGACCATTAGTTTATGGTACAGTGACGGAAGGTACAACTACTCGTCCTCGCACAACGGGTGAATTGACTGGAGATATGAAGATTCAAGACAAATGTGATAAGTATGCTACAAACATCATTCTCCAAGCCCTTCCTCCAGATGTCTACAAACTCGTCAGCAAACATAAAGTTGCCAAAGAGTTGGGATAGAATTCGTGTTCTCATGCAAGGCACCTCGTTAACTAAACAAGAACGAGAGTGTAAGCTTTATGATACTTTTGATAAGTTTTCCTATGTGCCAGGGGAGACTCTCAATGATTACTATCTGAGATTTACCCTATTGTTGAATGATCTCAATATCTATGGCATGACAATTCCTACCTTTTAATTGAACACCAAGTATTTGAACACTCTTCCTTCAGAATGGAAAAAATACGTGACGGATGTTAAATTGGCTAAGGACTTGCATAACACCAATGTGGATCAACTTCAAGCTTTTCTTCAACAACACGAATGCCATGTGATCGAGGCTCGGTTGTCTACACCTCAAGTTCATGATCCACTTGCAATGTATGCTTCTCAACAAAACATGGCTTATACTTATCAACAACCATCATACTTGCAGTAACCACCACCACACACCTATCAGCAACCATCTTATCAACCACCAATGATGCCACAGCAAGCATTTCAACAAGGTGTTCATCAACAATCTTTTCCGCAGCAACCACCATATCAGACATCACCATCACAAGCCAACACTTCTCCAATGGGCTATACTCCTCAGCAAGGATATTTTCCAATAGAAGCACAACCAGCACAAGCTTTCTACTCTAATGAACTTCCACCAATCCAAGCACCGGTCTTTACTCCAAATGATACGCCAATTGATGTTCTAAACCATCTCACAGCCTACTTGTCAAAACTTGTTGCAACTAGAGGATTTCCACCAACAAACAATCAGCTCCGCACCTCATCAAATCCTCGACAACAAGCCACTGTTCAAGATGGTCAAGTGACGATGCAACCAATTCAGGGAAGGCAAAATTCATATGGACCTCCTACAAGGACTGGGAACAATCAAGCTGTGAATTCTTAAGATAGTGGAAATGGAAGTCCTATTGGTCCTAAAAAGGTTGTGACTTGCTACATTTGCCGAGGACAAGGTCATATGGCTAGGGAATCTACTCAGCCGAAAAGGAGAAGGGATGATGCATGGTTTCGTGACAAGATGTATTTGGTTGATGCTCAGTCTAAAGGGAAGATTTTGGATTCAGAGGAGTTAGCATTTCTTGCAGACCCAGGGGCAGCAGATACTGAAGGCATTCCAGTCGTTTCTACTTCTAATGCAGCTTATCAAGCAGATGATCTTGACGCATATGATTCGAATTCTGATGACATTCATTCTGCCCAAGCTGCTCTCGTTGCTAATCTCTCCCACTACGGTTCTGATGTCGTCAGTGAGGTACCAACCACATCTAATAATATTAATGATAACCAACATCAAGTTGGGCATGAAATGACAACCTTGAACAGCATTCGGGAACTAGTAACTCAAATGATGTGGTACCCAATCCTACACATTTGAGTGAACCTCAGCCAAATGCTACGACGGGTATGGAATCTTATGCTCAACATGAATTGGTCATGGTGCCTAAACATATTATTGATCAAATGCATATGGCTCTCAGACAATCCGTAGATACGAATTCCACCCTAACTGTTGAGCTTGCGTTGCATAAAGAAAAGGTCAAAACTTTTGAAATGCTCCCTCAAGCAGAGAAAATAACATGTTCTAAATTTGACCAATTTCGTTTTGAAAAGATTGAACACTTGAAAGAAATAGAATCATTAAAAGATAACCTTTCCAATGAATTACAAGCAAAAGAGTCGGTTGTCAATGATTTTCATAAACTTAAATGGATTTCGAAACTCTCGAGTCTAAAAAGGTTGAATCAGAAATTAATGCTACCAAACTTCTTAAATTCAAGGAACGACAGCTTTTATACGCTTCCACAGAAAAGGTTCATCTTTTAACTAAATCATTTAAAGAACTCGAACTTAAACGTCTTCAAGATTTACCACCTAATCCCGGTTATGCAAAACAAGCTCAAGAACATATTCCCGGTCTTTATGATATGACCATAATTGGCAAATCGAAAGAAGCACCTTTTGTTCGTAGTACTGAGGAGACACAGTCACTTGCGGATGAAACTCATTCTAAAATGCTTTCAAAATTCCATACGGTTGATTATGATAAGTATAACAAAGATCAATTGTCTAAAAAGACCCGCATTCGCCTACAAAAGGAATTAGCTGAATTAACAGTTCTTGTGCCTCAAAGTTTGTCAAATGAAAACCTTCCTAGTATGTCTCCTACACTTGTCAAAACGGATTTAACGAAGTTAATTCCACCGGTAAGTAAGGCGTCCGTTAACTTAAATGCGGTTCACCAACACTTAGCCGATTCTGACAAGGTCATTTTGGAACGTACGACGGCTTCGGCCATAACGGAAGGTGAATGGAACTTTGAGCACACTAGAGTTGCGTTTCGAGACGAAATTGTTTCGTTTGTAAAGAATGTTAAAGCTTGTCTTAGTACTCTTAATCAAGATTTGCTTTTGGAAATAGAAGAAGTTAGACGTGTTTTCAAAGAAATGGATGATGCTTATGAAAACAGTTTACTTGAAATAGAACGGGTTTCACGCCAAAATGATCAGCTTCTGAAGCAAGTGATGTCTCATGATATAGTTTCCGTCTGTGTGAATAAAAGTGTTGATGATGATTCTATTGTGCATAATGTTGAATCTGTGGATACTGTGGTAGATAGTACTTGTCACGAATCTGACGCTGAATTTTTAAAGCTGCAAGATTCATATTCTTCACTTTCAAAACGTTTTGATGAGATTCAAACACATTGTATTTCGCTTGAATGCAAGCAACAATTTATTCAAGAAATCTTTGAAACGTCATTCGAAGGTGTTAATATCGATGATGCAAACTTTGAAAAGAATTTTCAATTGAATTTACAATCAAAACAGCGTCAGCCAAGTGACAAAGTTGCTAAATTTTTGCCGATAGACATAGAGAAATCTAAGGAGCTTAACTATGTGAACGTACTTGAGGTCGCTGAGAATTTTAAACTTGATCTAGATAATCGAGTTTCCAAGATTTTGTCCAAAGTTGATAACTTAAAACAGAAAGATACACGACTCTTCGATTCAGTAAAGTCCGCATGTGTTGATAACACTGCACAAAATCAATCATTGATTGAACAATTGAATCGAAAGTCGGTGGAAATATCTGATTTGAGGGAACAAATTTGTGATAAGAATCTGGTCTTGGCTAAGTTAAAGGAAACACTTCGTACTCTAAAAGGTAAGAATGTTGTGGATAATGCAGCCACTATCTCAGCATCGTCCTCTAGTGCAATCAAAAGGAACCTTATAGCCGTCACACCATTTAATAAGGGCTCTAGGACTAAACCATCTCAAACTTTGGTCACTAAAGATAAGGCGGAATCAAAACCATCTTCTAATATTCCCGTGTTGCCTTCTATAGGAGTAAGCACCACTACTAAGGCTCAAAGATCTAAGCTTAAAAGAAACAAGAAGAATGATAGGATCTTGCCCCCCATCTAGTAGTCAAGTGAAGAAGAAAGTAGAAGCCCATCCTAGGAATGTTATTTCTGTTTTGAATAAAAAGAATCATGTAGCTAAACCTAAAGGCTCTGCGGTTGTGCAGCATTCTAAGCCTAGTGTGAATTCTAATATGAAATGTTAGAATTGCAATGAATGTATGTTTTCTAGTCGTCATGATTCTTGCCTTATTGACCATGTGAATGAGATGTATGCCCAGAAAAATGGATTAGAATGGAAACCGACTGGGAAAGTGTTAACCCAAGTTGGTTGGATGTGGCGCCCCACTGGTAGAACTTTCACTATAGTAGGAAATATGTGCCCTTTGACTAGGATCACTCCCACTAAAGCGAAGAAAGTGTGCCCTTTAACTAGGAGTACCAAGGCTACCAAAACACAAGCGTGTCCTTTAACTAGGAACACCGACACTACCGTAGGAACCAAGTGACCTTTAAATAGGTCTACTCCCACTGTAGTGCCCGCGAATAATCCAAAACCTAAGAAAGTTGGAACAGTAAAACCTGTTGGTGCTAAAACTCACATTAGAAAACGCAGGAAATCTAAGGGTCACAAACCTGTTAGCAATTCTGATAATATTTTATCTGTATCTGCTAACACTCCGGAGCAAATAGTTTCCAATGCATTGTCTACTGTAGTTGTTGAAAACAAGTGGTCCAAATTGTTCTCTAGTATTTGGACTCTGGTTGCTCCAAGCATATGACCGGAGATCGCTCTCAGCTCAGAAATTTTGTCAGCAAGTTTCTTGGTACGGTTAGATTTGGAAATGATCATATTGCAAAGATAATGGGTTATGGTGAATATCATATTGGGAATGTTATAATTTCAAGAGTGTATTATATGGAAGGTCTCGGTCACAACTTATTTTCTGTGGGACAATTTTGCGATGCAAACCTAGAAGTTGCTTTTCGAGAGCATACCTGCTTCATTCGTAATTTGGAAGGGGTTGATTTATTGAAAGGTACTCGAGGGAATAATTTGTATACTTCGTCTCTACAAGACATGATGGCCGCTTCTCCCGTATGTCTTCTCTCCAAAGCATCAAAGACTAAGTCATGGTTATGGCATCGACGGTTATCTCATCTTAACTTTGACGCTATTAATCATTTGGCGAAAAACGAACTTGTTCGTGGTCTTCCTAAACTTTCATTTCACAAGGATCATTTGTGTTCCGCGTGTACAATGGGGAAAAGCACTAAGAAGTCTTACAAACCCAAGACTGAAGACACCAACCAAAAGAAACTTTATTTGTTGCATATGGATCTTTGTGGGCCAATGCGTGTTGAAAGTCTTAGTGGCAAAAAGTACATCCTCGTCATTGTCGATGATTACTCTCGGTTTACATGGGTGAAATTTCTTAAAGCAAAAAATGAGGCACCTAAATTCATCATCGGATTTCTCAAGATGATTCAAGTGCGTCTCAACACTACTGTCCGACGCATTCGTACAGATAATGGAACCGAATTTGTGAATCAAATCTTGCGTGATTATTATGAAGAAGTTGGCATATCTCATGAAACATCCGTTGCACGCACTCCACAACAAAACGGTGTCGTTGAAAGGCGAATCGCACACTTATGGAAGTTGCTCGAACGATGTTAATTTATGCAAAGGCTCCATTGTTATTATGGGCAGAAGCAGTATCTACAGCAGTGTACACCCAAAACCGGTCACTAATTCGTAAACGCCTTGGTAAAACACCTTATGAGCTTCTCCATGGAAAAGTACCAGATTTATCATATCTTCATGTATTTGGTTCTCTTTGCTATCCAAATAATGATGGTGACAATTTGGGAAAACTTCAACCAAAGGCTGATATTGGTATTTTCATTGGTTACGCCCCCGCAAACAAGGCATACCGAATCTACAACCGTAACTCTCGCAAGATCCTCAAAACTATGAATGATGATTTTGATGAGCTGACAACAATGGCTTCTAAGCAAAGCAGCTCTGAACCCGCACTTCATGAAATGGGACCCAGTAACATTAGTTCTGGTCTTGTCCCAAACAACCCTACTTCGTCATCATTTACACCACCTTCTAGGACTGAATGGGATACGTTGTTTCAACCGTTCTTTGATGAATTCTTTACTCCTCCCAGTATTGTTGCTCCAGAACCTGAGATAATAGCTCCGGTAACCGAAGTTGTCGCTCCAGCAACCGAAGCACAATCAGATACGTCTGCACCTACAATTAGTCTAGATATACCATCAACAAGTAATTCTCAACCAACACCCGTTTCAACTACCCATGTCATGCCTATTGATGATGAAGAGGATGATGATGATCACGATTTGGAATTCGCTCAAATGTATGAACTTCCATTCTTTGGTGTACCTATTCCCGACCCTAATCAAGCCGGGTCGTCCACCTCAGAGGAAACTCCTAGTACGGTTTACTCCAATCCACAGATTCGTGAACATGACAACAAGTGGACAAAGGATCATCCTATAGATTCTATTATTGGTGACCCTAATCATCCGGTATCCACACGAAGTCAGTTACAAGAAAATGCAATGTTTTGCCATTTTGATGCTTTTCTCACTGAAGTTGAACCTAAGACATGGCAACAAGCTTTTACTCAATCATGTTGGATAAAAGCTATGCAAGAAGAACTTAATGAATTTATACGTCTTGAAGTATGGGAACTTGTCCCATGCCCGGATCAAGTGCAGTTACTCACTTTGAAATGGGTTTACAAGGTGAAACTCGACGAGTTAGGCGGAATATTGAAGAACAAAGTAGACTAGTAGCTCGTGGATACAAGCAATTATTGGGCATCGACTTTATGGAATCCTTTGCGCCTGTTGCCCGTTTGGAAGCTATTAGACTATTCCTCGCTTATGCAGCCCACATGAATATGATCGTCTATCAGATGGATGTGAAGACGACATTTCTGAATGGTGAAATCAAGGAAGAGGTCTATGTTCAACAGCCGGATGGTTTTGTGAATCCTAATTATCCTAATCATGTGTATAAGCTTAAGAAGGCTCTCTATGGGTTGAAGCAAGCTCCTCGCGCATGGTATGATCTATTGTCACAATTCCTCATTACGCAAGGCTTCGCAAAAGGCAAGGTGGATCCCACGCTGTTCATTCAAAAACGAGGTAAAGATATGATTATGGTACAAATATATGTTGATGATATTATATTTGCAGCCTCGACCAAAACCTTATCGGATGAGTTTGGGACACTCATGTCTTGCAAGTTTAAGATGTCAATGATGGGCAAGGTATCTTTCTTCTTAGGTCTTCAGATATCTCAGAGTCATAGAGGCATCTTTATCAATCAATCCAAGTATGCCCTTGAATCGCTAAAGAAATATAAGATGAAATCTTGCGACCCTGTGGATACTCCAATGGTGGAAAAAACTAAGCTTGATGCAGATCCACATGGAGTTGCCGTTGATCCGACACTTTACCGTGGAATGATCGGTACTCTTCTGTATATCACAGCTAGTCGACCTGATCTTCAGTTTGCTATATGCATGTGTGCTCGGTATCAAACTAGGCCTACTGAGTTACACTTAGCCACTGTGACACGGATCTTTCGATATCTTAAAGGAACCATTAATCGGGGACTTTGGTATTCGAAGGACTCTTCGATTGCACTAATGGCATATGCAGATGTGGATCACGCGGGTTGTCAAGATACAAGGCGTAGCACGAGTGAAACTTTACAACTACTAGGAGATCGACTAATCAGTTGGGCATCGAAAAGGCAGAAAAGCGCTGCAATTTCAAGTACGAAAGCAGAATACATAGCTATGTCCGGTTGCTGTGCTCAAATTCTTTGGATGAGATCGCAATTAACCGACTATGGTCTAGGTTTCAACAAGATTCCGATGTACTGCGACAACGAAAGTGCAATTGCCTTATGCTGCAACAATGTTCAATTCTCCCGGTCGAAGCATATTGACATTCGCTACCACTTCATCAAGGAGCAAGTGGAAAATGGAGTGATCGAGCTTTACTTTGTCCGATCTGAGTATCAATTGGCGGATATTTTCACGAAGGCTTTAGATCGCGCTCGAATTGAATTTTTGGCCGACAAAATAGGAATGAGAACCTTCTCGCCTGAGACTCTAAAGGAACTGGCAGATGAAGCGAAACAATAGTGATGGTAAACTATTCTCCGTATCCTTGGTGCTCATCTGTATATATTGTTTATATTTTTATCCACAAAAGCAAAATACAAAAATATAAAACCATATAAAAACCATAAAAACTGAAAAATCTAGAAAAATCCAAAAATATTTTTACTTTATTTTTCAAAGGCATGTCTTTTGGTACGATAATATTTACGGCCTTAGAAATGTTGATTAATATCGACACGGCGCCATAAATAGAGTTCGTACAAAAGTTGTAAATATTTCATAAAACATGCCTAAATGGCTTGTAGTTATTTCTGACTGCAACCCGGTTTTCAAATTAAAGTCAAGTATTTCTTATGAAAGCTTTGGCTCACAACGGGAATTAATTTTCTCGGGCAAGGTTTACTTTAAAACCTTGTAAGGGATCAAGTTTACTTTATAACTTGTTCTAACACAAATCTATGTACGTTTCAGTGCATTTATTTGTTAAAACAAGAGAAGTCTTGTTTTTATGAAGCTATCATCTCTACAACCATAGCAATCTATAATTGGTATCTACATACTCGACGATGCGACTACTCAACCGACGACTACAGCTCTTTCAATAGAACACGGGTCAATAATTGAGGGGGAGCAATTGTCAAGCATTCAGAATCTTTGATGCCGAAAGTGCCAAGCTCACTAATTGGTGTCAAGACAACCATACCAATCGTACACGTGGTGTCAAGAGATGACTTCAGACGTGACGAGGCAACCAACATATGCTGACAAGAACCATTTGATCTTATCATATGATGTTCTCATCAGTCAGGTCCAACCTTGTTAATTCTTTTCTAATATGGTGAATATGTGATCATGTTACAAATCGGTATCATATCTCATACGTTTGATATCATGAAGATAAAATGGACTTGCATTTTTCTTCCCAAAACCTTTGTTAAAACTTCATTAAATCAATTGATATTAAAAACATCGATTGGGTTAATATATTTAATATGGGGGAGAAAATGTGATTTAATATGGGATATTATCACAAATGGTTTGACTTAATGTGCTGGCTCATCCTGACATATGCGAAATGTTTTCGAATATCGTGGCATATGTTAAGGGGGAGCAAAACGGATTTGCATATCAAAATGGATTTTCATGGTGACATATACTTACCCAAAACCCATTTATTTCACGACGATGAAGATTGTGGTGACATAAGGATGGTAGGATAGGTTAAGTCCAATGATTCTTCCAGAACCGGAGGAATCTTCCCAAGGACATTCCATAGCTAGAAATAGTAGTCCTTAGGAAAGTTGGAGAAAGATTGTGAACGTAGCTGAATGCCGACCAAGTACTTAAGTTAGCACTGGAACAATCACAACAAGGTGCTAGTTATGACGTATTGGTAAGCATTGAAGGGGTTGAAGAATGAAAAAGAATTGTAAAGATAAAGGGTGTAAAGAAAGAAGCCCTCCTTACAACTTTAGGCAGAAACCGGGTCAACACATATGCTATTGAGATCATTTTAATGATTCTCGATATTGAAGACAGACATCATGGACCCAGTGATGCAATGCACAACCCATCCCAGCTAACTCAGATATCTCTCAAAAGGTATTTGTTTTAATCACACGGAGACAACACATTATCTATTGATTTATTCACTCCGAATAAATTGGTATTGAAATGGTGGCACTCCTCTCCAGCCTCCGATCATTGAAATCCAAAATGCACGATCGAGTCTAGAGCCATTTTAGATCATCAAATATCTCATTAGGACACACTTTCATATTTCCTTGCTTCTTCACACACTGTGAAAAGTAAGAAAGATTTTAAGAGTCCTACGCAAAATCTTCATGATCTTGCCTGAACATCCGAGTAATACGAAAGTATCTACAATGAAGATGGAAATCCTTCTTGAGCGAATATCAAAAAGCTCATGGTAGGTGACTTGTGCGATTCTTTATGAATCAAACTTGTGATAACTGGAAAGCAACAGTGGTTTAATTCTTAACTGAATTTAAACACGTTCCAGGCCTCTACGCAATATCTTAGTGATCTTGCCAGAACACTCAGAGTGATACCTCAGTGTTCACAGTGATGAGTGGAAATCCTTCTAGTATTAACCTCAAACAACACTTGGTAGCTAACTTGCAAGATTCTATACGAATCAAGCTCGTGACAACTGGAAAGCAACGATGTTGCGATTCTTTAATGAATCAAACTTGTTCCAGGAATCAGAATTGACGACCTCAATCATGCGGATATTTTTATCCAAATGATTCACTCTTTACGTTCGCAGTCAGCTCTGGACGGTCGAGTAAAGAGAACGGGTTTGCCCGCGAAATCTTGTCAAGGAGATTTTTAATTAAGTCTACCTACCACAAGTACGATATTTGATATCGTCCAACGGTCTTCACCGACCGGAGGTAAAATGCTACCGAATTAGAATGAAATGTTCAAATCCATTTCGTTCGTGTCTACTTATGTTGCTGCATTTGAAGACGGTGGCGTTGCGGGATCCAAGAAGAAGTCGTCCCCGCATGCTTATACTTTATGCACTTAATACCTCATCTAATTCAAGAAAGCCTAAAAGTTAAGTCTTCTGCTGTATCGAACTCTGAAGCTCTCAAGAATTACGAAGGTATAAGTATGTGGGACATGGTGTCACGAAGAGGCGAAGATCACAAGTGATGGATGCACGAGATCAAGGCAAGAGATTAATTCTCAAGATTGATATCAAAGATCACATCAACATGTTCACCAGAAAAGAAAAAGAAAAAGAAAGACGAAGACTACGAGCTCAAGACAAGCATAGTATGCTAGGTTTATCTTATTATTATAACTTGGGTAATGCCCTTGTTTGGAGTGACCTCCCTTAGGGGGAGATTGTTGGAAATACGTTTTACGTATTAAGAAGGATCGGTCACTCCAACAATAGTCCATGTAATAGATCGTAGTTTAGTTACTTATCTCTATTTAACAAACAAACCAAACTCTAGCCTACAACATGTGTAGGCCGACCCAAATGTAAGCCCAAGCCCATCTTATGGGCTTGGTATATAAACCCTCTCCTTTGATGGAGAGGGTAGTGTGGTTATTCATTTTACACATAGTTGAAAAGTGTTTTTCTTTCACTTTCTCTCTCTAAGTGTGTGTGTTCTCACCATCTCTCTATCTCTTTCTCTCTCTAAAACATAAGCAAGATTTACATATCCTACAGGGTGCGACAACATCCCGTAAGTCTCTCCGACTGTTTTGTAAGGTCTTCATGAAGCTATATGATGGAGAGTTTTTGCGAAAGATGACATATACTAACATGAAAAACTTTATGGTCGTCACGAGGAAAAACATGGGTTTCATGGGATGATAGAAAGCATTGATTGTACAGATTGGTCGTGAGAGAATTGTCAGTTGCATATATAGCTCATTTTTTAGGGGTAATCATGGGTCAACTCCATTCATTTTATTTGAAGCGATTACTTCTCAAGACTTATGGATACGTCATGCGTTCTTTGTTGTCGTTGGGACGAATAACAACGTGAACGCTTTACGTCAATCTCTTCTTTTCAATGATCTCAAAGCGGGAAAATCGTCGGATGTGACATTCGTGGCTAACAATGTGGCTTATGAAAGGGATATTATCTGACTGCCATGATATATCCAAAATAATCCATTCTTATTAAGTCTATTAAATATCCGAATGCGAATGATCATAAACGAATATTGTATAAAGCGAAGCATGAATCATCAAGGAAAGATATGAAACGAGTTTTTGGTGTACTAAAGATGAAGTGAAAGCTAATCAAACATCCAGCCTTAGCTATGCCTAAACTCAAATGAAAGTCCCTTAATATGACAATTGTTGATAAACTATAACTCTTGTAACCACGAAACACAATGAAATACTTTTCAAACGCGTAATGCTTTATTAAGTATTATAAACAAAGTATTACAAAGTGCTATGAATACACTCGTTCAATGACAACAAGAAATGAACCCTAGAACAAGTAAACTAGATTTGAGACTCAAGTTTACAAGGGAACCAATGAGACGCTGGTAGACAGCTGAGGGCTCAGCGGTTCCAAGGTGAGAAAGAGCTTAGATAAATTATCCAAGCTCAAGGGTTAATTTAATTCTCCTTTCTCACTCCTATTTATAGTGTACGAGGTTGCTTCCTTAGTGGGAGTAGTTGATACGTGTCACCTTCTGAATGGAAGAGTACAACGTATTAAATGTATGTCCAAATAGAGACATACCTTTAAACAACTTTAGGTGAACAGTTCTGCCAACTGTTCACCTTTTGTCCCACTAGGTCGTACTAGGCTTTATCTTGAATCTCTTGTTTTGTCCCGCTCAAAACACTTGGTAGATTCTCCCGCCTAAACTATAAAGGATTGGACAAGCTTTGCTTGTCACAGACTTCTAGGGTTCTTAAGTGATCTCTGAGTGTTGTAAACTCAGAGATCCTTGAACACCAGCACATTCCTTCTACATTCCAGCTATCCATATTCGCTGGTGAGTATGACTTCAGATTGTCTTCGACTTCTCTGACGTTGTCTTTGACTTGAATGTTCTTGGTGTGCCAGCTGAGGCTTTGCCTTCCACTGGTCTGGTCTCTGTCGCTGGTCCTCTCAGCGATCAGTAAACACTTAGTCTAATTAAACAAATCTAGACTGGGCCATAGTTAAAACTTTCATTGGCCCAACAATCTCCCCCTATTTATTTATAAATTATACTAAGTCTAAAATTATTGTAAGTGAGTACACAGCTTCTTCTCCACCTAATTTAACAAACATAACTCAGAGTTTTATTAAACATAAAGAACCTAGTCTATTACAAGAACATCAAGTGATGTAAACATAAACAGAAATAAAAGGTTCTTCAGCGATCAAGGCCTTGATCATAGATTCTCTGGGCTTCAACTTTGTCACTTCTAGAGTTGATGACTAGCTCAACTTCAAACTCAAAGTCCTCAGCCAATTTGCAACTCCTTAGGATGCCCTGTTTGAGTCTGATGAGCTGGATGGTTGATGCCAGATGTAGTTCATTCATCCGCTGAAAGCAATACTCACAATTACCATTCATGAAGACCATAACTGTCTCTGGTTCTGAGTATACTTGGCCCCCTACTGGTTTAGTGATCTCTTTGGGCAATACCAAGTTTCTGTGCATCCCATCTACAACAATGTTCTCAGTGACCAACTTCTCCACCAGAGGCCCCATTTGGGTTTTTCTTTTCCTTTGTCCTTGAGAAGGTTGTTGTTGTGAGAGTTGAGGAGACAGAGGTACCTTCAACTTCTTTGCCGTGTCTCTTACCCAATTCAGCTTTGCTTGAATGTTTTTCATCATTTGGGCAGCACCAGGCCCAGTCTTCTTTTGGGCAAGAGACAACATTTCTAACCATTCAGAGAGGCCCAAATCTTTGAGTTTAAAGTCACTGAAGACTTTGTAGTTGGTTAGTTGGTTTTCTCTGTAAAGGGTCATCACCACTCTTTTGTCTTTGTCAGTGTAACATGCATACTTGGTGATTTGACCGGGTTCAGCTCTCTGGTCCGCAATCCTTTCATATTCCTTTTGAAGGTTGCTCCTTTTAATCTCCAGTTCTTTGATCTTAACCAGCTGAGCTTCCTTTACAGCAGGAGAGAGTTTGTTTAGAGCTTCTTTGCTCTTGAGTTCAGCTGCTCTAATGTTTGCAAGCCTTTGGTGTTCCAAGATTTGAGCCTTTTCCTGCTCTGGGGTAAGTAGTGGTTCATCAGCGCTCTTAAATTTGTTCAGGTCAGAGTGTTTGGAGAGCTTGGCTGTAGATCCGCCTTCTTCTTGGAAGGAGTGCAGGGTTATTTCAGGTTGTTCAATGGCAATTCCTTTTCCCTTGTCCTTTACTGCTTCAGTGCTGGGGTTGAAGGATCTGAGAGGTTTTGGTGTTGGAATCCCTGTTGAAGGTGTTGGTTGTTTAAGTGATTGCTCCCCCTTGGGTGGAGCGGTGTCTGCTTCTTCTTCAGAGGTGGAGGTTGCTGAATTCTCCCCCTCAGGCATAGCGCCGGTAGTAGCTGTGCCTGATCCAGGCTTGAGAAACTTAACAAATTCTTGATGGACGACTAAGCAGATTTCTTTAAGTTCCTCTTGTAGCAGCTCTTGAATAAGTTTTCTTGAAGGCTCAGACGCCTTGGCAATAGCTGCAACATTTGCTTTGACAGCTGTTGTGAGGATAGATGGTATGTATTGCTGGAGGCTCTGGTCTAAAACAGCTCGGAGGTGAGTTTGCAAGGCATTTCCCAGTAGTTGCGGAAGCAATGCAATCATAGAGGACTCCACAGATGAAGTTAGTGAAGTCTCTTTTTTGGTCGTGAGTTCCTCAGCAGCATGGGTGAGTGTTTGTGATTCAGAGAGGAGGACATCATTTGTGACTTTGGGCTTGGTTTTACTGATGTCACCCCTCTTGACCCAGAGAACCTCAGCGGCGAGTTCCTGAACATCTTTCATTCGAGGAACATGGAAATGCTTGAGGTTTTGTAAGTGTTCTAAGTGTTGCTTCGCCCCCAATTCCATGACATTTGGTAAAGTTGGGAAGGGAACTGGGGTTGGTGTACAGAGCCTCTGGTCCAATAGCTGCTTAGCAGCCAGTTCTTGCACATTTGGCATTGATGGGAAGGAGATAGGTTTTAACTCTGATGTAACTTGGTCATCATCAGCATCCATATCAGCATAATCTAAAATGGTCAAGTCATCTTCAATAATGAAGACCTCATCCTCTGGCATGGAATCAATGTCTTACATGGCATCAAGATCTATGTGGGGGGCTTCAGCATTTTCATCACAAGCAATGGAATATGCATAATCATTCTGCTGTTCTTCATGAAGATTATGAGCCTGTTATGATATTTGTTAGTAACCAATTGTGAAAAAATATGAAGTTATAGATCGCCATTCGCTGCCCCTAGGAAAGCTGGGTGTGATTATCCATCCCCCCCTAAGGATTTCTCCTTGGGACTCTTTTAAGTGTGAAACAGTTATGTTGAAGGGTCGCCATTCGCTGCCCCTAGGATAGCTGGTTGTGATTATCCAGCTCCCCCATAAGGATTACTCCATGGGACTTTTTTATTTTGTGAAAATTAGGTGGTGAATGGTCGCCGTTCGCTGCCCCTAGGATAGCTGGGTGTGATTATCCATCTCCCTTAAAGGATTTCTCCTTGGGACTCTTTTAATTGTAAATTCATGGAAGTTAAAGGTCGCCATTTATCGCTGCCCCTAGGAAGACTAAGGGTGATTATTCAGTCCCCCCAAAAGAATAAATTCTTTGGGACTCTTTTAGTTGTGACATATTTGAAGGTAATGGTCGCCTTTTATCGCTGCCCCTAGGAAGACTGAGGGTGATTATTCAGTCCCCCCAAAAGAATAAATTCTTTGGGAGTCTTTTCATATAAGGGGACCCAGAGACTTCGTGAAGTGCAGAGACTCTGGGTCGGGACCTATAGCATGCTCAAGTTGTTATGGACAAGAGCACAGTCCATAGGGTGAAGGATCATCGGGGTGCGTTATGAGCACAAATGAATCATATCCTTGTGTTAAGACAGAGTGTACAGATAATCCTAAGAGTTCTAGGTGCTGACACAGACACTCTATGGGTTGAGGTAGACCCTAAGACTTCATCACTCTCTCCTACAGAATGTTCAGAGTGATTGTATGTGAACCTCCAAGAGAATAAAATGGCAAACTAATACCTGAGAGATATCAGCGTTGAGAAGGTTCTTAGTCGTCTCTGCTGACTGGGAGATGCTAGACTCAGGTTGTTTGTCAGCGGTGGGCTCTTCAACCACATCCTCCAGAGAAGGGGATGGGTTCTTCTTAGTCTTCTTGGTCTTGGAAGGATTAACAGAAGGGGTTTCAGAGGAAAGGGAGATGTCTTTCCTCTTCTTCTTCTTTTTCTTGGGCACCTTGGGCTGAGAAGAAGACTGCACAGAGGTCTTTAACAGAGACTTGTCAGTTAGTCTTTCAGCATTCACCTCATTGTGAGGGTTCAAAGGCTCTCCATCAGCAACCAGTAGCCCAACCACATGCATCATGTGCCTGCTGAGAGGAACTTCATCTTGCAAAGGAGTCTTTAGTGAAGCAGCAGTGATGTGATAAGGAGAGAAGGAGAGAAGTTCATTATTTGTGTAGCCTTCACCCATCATATCTTCTAAGAGAAAAGAGAGATATCTTGTGTAGCAGATGGTGGCTAGTCTGTTCTTCTTCCCTTTGTTTTCTAGCTTAGTAATGAGGTCAGAGTAAAGTATGTGAGAGATCCCTATATCTTGCCCCCAGATTAAGCTGTAAGCAATTGCTTGCTGGGCTCCATTAAGTTGATCATGAGACCCCTGGTTTCCACCCAGACATTTCACAGTGTATAGCATCAACGTCCTCCAGATGGGTGGAAAGTAGTTCACTTTGATCAATGATTTGTTCTGGAAACCTTGGGTGGTGAAAGGTTTATCATTGTTGTCATGAGGACGAAGGGTAGCCAGAGCCTTCTTTACCGTGGCACTGGAAGGCACAACGGACATGCCTTCATTGACTGGAAGTCCAATGACTCTGGCAAAGGTGTGAAGATCAAAAGTGAGAGGTTGGGGATGTGTGGAAAGGTTTAAGGTGATGTGTGAAGAGGTTTGATCAACTTCGGCACTATACCAGAACTCCTTCAAGTATTAGAGGTAGCATGTGGAAGGTACTCTGGTTATGGCTTCAAAAATGGTGGAGTTCTTGAGGAAGGAGAACAATGGTTGGTAGAGGGAATTGTTGTGTTCCAAGAGAGCTACACAATTGTTCAAGGAAATTTTACCATCGTGTATCCCAAAATCAACGTTCGAGGCGGCCAGGACGGTGAAAGCAGTGTTTGTTGATGAAGACGCCATTGTTGATGTGAGGAAGAAATGAAGGTTTTGGAGAAGATGAATAGTATGTGTGTGTGAAAGTAATGAGTAATGTGAAGTTTGAAAAATGAGTCAAGGGTTTTGATAAAAGGTTTAGCCGTTTTACAATTAAAGCATTTAATGCAAAAAATTACCTTTTAAGAAAAGTGGGACCCCTTGATTCTTCATGTGATTTTTCTGTCCCTTGGAAAGCGGGAAAGTTGTTGACAATAAAGGTTAATCATTTGAATTAAATATGGGAATATATTAAGTCCCATTGGAATGTAACTACCTCGTTACATTCAATTCCCTTTAATGCCCAGAGACAGAGATCGGGGATCATTTATCAGATTTGTTTACCAATATTGAGCATACCCAGCTCAGCAACCAACCTAGTAAAACTTGGCTCAGCCAGAGGCTTGGTGAATATATCAGCGAGCTGGTATTCAGTGGGTATAAAATGAAGCTCAATATCACCTTTTAAAATATGCTCTCTGATAAAGTGATACCTGATGTCAATATGCTTAGTTCTGGAATGAAGTACCGGATTATTCGAGATGGCTATAGCACCTGTGTTGTCACAGAATATGGGAACCTTTTCATAAATGATCCCATAATCAGCCAGCTCACTTTTCATCCAGAGAACTTGAGCACAACAACCAGTGGCCGCTACGTATTCAGCTTCAGCTGATGACATGGCCACAGAGTTTTGTTTCTTGGCACTCCAGCATACTAACTTTCCTCCAAGGATTTGACAACTCCTAGAGGTGCTCTTTCTATCAAGACAACACCCAACATATTCAGAGTCTGAGTAGGCTTTGAGGTTGAAGCCTGATCCATTAGGATACCAGAGACCCAATGTGTGAGATCCTTTTAAGTACCTGAAAATTCTTTTGACAGCTACAAGGTGGGATTCCTTGGGGTTAGCTTGGTACCTAGCACAGAGACATGGGGCAAATTGTATGTCTGGTCTGCTTGTTGTGAGGTACATCAGTGACCCAATCATGCCTCTATATAAGGTCTCATTAACAGAGACCCCTGAGTCATCAGCTCCCAAGTTGTTGGGAGGAAGCATGGGGCATTTCACTGATGCACAATAAGACAGATCATACTTCTTGAGCAAATCCTTAACATATTTTTCTTGAAAAATGGAAATTCCTTTTGAATTTTGTTTAATTTGAAAACCCAACAAAAAAGTTAATTCCACCATCATGCTCATTTCATATTTTTTGGTCATTAGTTTGGCAAACTGTTTGCTCAATGTAATATTGGTTGAACCAAAAATTATATCATCCACATAAATCTGTACTAAAATGACATCACCTTTGGACCTATAAGTGAACAGGGTTTGATCAATGGTACCTCTGACAAATTTATTTTCAAGTAAGAATTTTGATAGGGTTTCATACCAGGCTCTAGGCGCTTGTTTCAACCCATAGAGTGCTTTGTGAAGTCTGCAGACGTGATCAGGATACTCACTGCTTTCAAACCCTGGGGGTTGATAGACATATACTTCCTCTGCAAGCTTCCCATTTAGGAAAGCACTCTTCACATCCATCTGGTATACAGTAAACCCTATATAAGCTGCAAAGGCTAGGAAGATTCTGATAGCTTCCAATCTGGCTACTGGTGCAAACGTTTCATCATAGTCAATACCCTCAGATTGATTATATCCCAGCACCACAAGCCTAGCCTTGTTTTTGACAATCATGCCAGCTTCATCCCTCTTGTTTCTGTAGACCCATTTCGTTCCAACCACTTGCTTCCCAGCTGGAGCTTTTACTAGAGTCCACACCTTGTTTCTCTTGATCTGATTCAACTCATCTTGCATGGAAACAACCCACCCTTCATCTAGAAGCGTAGCAGCCACATTCTTAGGTTCATTCTCAGAGAGAAAATCAACGAAAAGGCATTCATTCGCTGAGGCGGTTTCCAGAGATCTCAATTTGCCTCTGGTGGTGACTCCCTTAGAGGGTTCACCAAGAATATTCACCAAAAGAATATCTTGGTTCCTACTCCACTTGGATTGAGGAGCAGGAGTCTCTGTGGGTTTAGGAGTCACAGCAGGTTCAATGAATGCTGAGGGATCTTCACATATTATTTCTTCATCCATAATCTCTTCATCAAGATGAGAGATTGGTTCGATGAGATCAGCATTCACTGTAGAGGGTGGAGAGATTGGTTCAGCATTTTCAACCTCTGGAGTGATGTCAGAGATTGAATGAGGATCAAATGCATGAACATAAGGGAAGTCCTTGTGACAGGCCTTAGATGATTCCTTAGGATTTGAGAAATCATCCTCTGGATATGATTTAACTTCATTGAAGTCAATGTCACATTCTTCTGTGTTGGTGTGATTGATGACAGCATCTGCTTCATTGAAGGTGACATGGATAGATTCTTCTAGTTCTTGTCTTTGGATGTTGAATACTCTATAAGCTCTGGAGGTGGGAGAGTAGCCAACGAAGAATCCATCATCAAACTTTTCATCAAATTTTCCCAGGTGATCTCTGTAGTTGTGAATGAAAACAGGGCAACCAAAGACATGGAAGTAGCCTACATCAGGGGCTCTCTTCCTATATACTTCATAAGAGGTCTTGTCGTG
Organism: Glebionis coronaria; assembly: GCA_025667525.1. NCBI lineage: Eukaryota > Viridiplantae > Streptophyta > Magnoliopsida > Asterales > Asteraceae > Glebionis > Glebionis coronaria. The sequence continues at coordinate 416,541,367 of CM046878.1, read as the reverse complement.
TCTCTTCACTATAATGGATCTGTTTTGTGTATGACAGGCTGTGTTCACAGCTTCACCCCAAAATTGTTTAGGAAGTCTTGATTCGCTGAGCATAGTTCTAGCAGCCTCTATGAGGGTTCTGTTTCTTCTTTCAGCGACACCGTTTTGTTTAGGGGTGCCTGGGTTAGAAAAGTTCTGTGATATTCCCTTTTCATCACAAAAGGCTTCCATGGCATGATTCTTGAATTCAATGCCATTATCACTTCTGATAGCCTTAACTCTGCAGTCATTGAGGTTCTCTATTTCTCTGATGAAGGACATTATTCTTTTCAGCAGCATCACTCTTTCTTTAGAGAAAGAATACCCATGTGAGTCTGGAGAATTCATCTACAATGACTAGTGTATACTTGTTGTGATTAAGGGATTGAGGTTTTACTGGTCCAAATAAGTTCATGTGAAGAAGATGGAGGCACTTATTTATAGAGAATGATTATTTTGTCTTGAATGAGGCTCTGTGGTGCTTCCCTTTCTCGCAGGCTGAGCAGGGTCTGTCTTTGGTGAAGGTCAGAGAGGGAAGCCCATCTACTAATCATTCTTAGCCAGTTTGTTAATGTTTTTGAAGTTGAGATGGGAGAGTCTCTTATGCCATAGCCAATTTTCACTATCAGATGCTTTGGCATAGAGACAAGTGTTTGTCCCTTCTGGACAAGATGTCATGTCGATGACATACACATCCCTTTTACTGGGTCCAATTAGAACAACATCATCATTTTGATTAAAGATTGTTCCTTGGGTCTTAGTGAACAGAACTTTGAAGCCAGCATCGCAGAGTTGACTGATGCTGATTAAGTTGTGCTTCAGTCCATTGACATAAGCGACCCTTATGAAGGTTATTCCATTACAATCCACTGAGCCATAACCCTCAGTAGCCTCTGAGGAGTCATCTCCAAAGACTACTTTTGGACCAGACTCCTTTTTATATCTATGCAGATATTGTTTAACCCCTGTTATGAGTCTGGAGCACCCACTATCTAGATACCAAACAGATTTCTTCAGATATTCCTGCATAGATATAACAAAGCCAGATTAGTTTCTATAATGAACCCACTTTCCAGTGGGTCCATGATGTCGCAGACCAGCGACATTGGTCCTTCTCTGGTTTCCTCCCCCTCTTTGGTTGCAGTTCCTGGGTTCATGACGCATGCTTCCACAGATGTCACATCCAGGATAATGCTCGCACTCATCAGAGTGATGGTCAAAAAATCCGCAGTACTTGCAGGGGGATTAGGTTTGTAACCCTCAGAGTTATCTCTGGGTTTAGGCTCAGCCTTTCTTGAGGGCCTGTGAGGAGTTTTTGATCTCATTTGAGTTCTGGTTCTTTGAACCGCAATGACCTCCTCATGCTCTCTAGAAGTGTGTTTAGTAGACTCGCAAGTGATACATTTTGGTTGCTTAGTGCAATCCTCAGAGGAATGATTCTTGAAACCGCAATTCTTGCAAGGTCTGAACAAAGCTCTCCCCTTAGAGCTACTAGATCCTTCACCAAGAGAGTTAACAGATGGACTATTAACTCTGGGGTTGATTTGTTCTTTCAACCCTTTTACTTCTTCCATCAAAGTGAGGAGAAGTTGCTTGGTGGGTGAAAGCTCTTCAGGGGGAGGAGTGGGTTTGTTGGAGTCCTTGGCCACAAAAACCTTTTTGTTCGCTTTATCAGCGACTTTGAGAATTGAATTCCCAGGGTTTTTGGTAGAAGGTTTTGGGCCAAGCAAGGAATCAGATGGGTTAGCACCTGCGAGTCTTGGTGGGGCTGGTACCTCTGATTTCTTGTCAGAGTTTTTCTCATCCACAGAGGTGGAAGATGGAGAAGAAACATCTGAAGGGACAAATTTGACACTGGGAACAGGTATATGGTTTTTGAATCTACCCTTTCCCCCAATAGCCTGAATCACATCACCAGGTATGGATTCAACGACTATTTCTTCCACTGTGGATTGAGCCAAATTCCATTTTTCAATGGTTTTTCTAAGTTCAGAGTTTTCATCAGATAAAGACTCATTTTCAATGGATAATTTGCTTATTACATTTTGAAGTTGATTAGCAAGATTCACAAATGGTTTAAGATTTGTTAATTTAGATTGGCAAAGATTTAACTCTTTTTTAAGACTATGAAATTTGTTTAACAGGTTTTTTCTTTGCTCTTCCACAAAGTGGAGGTCAACCAAGGTATAGTAACTGACATTGTCTCTATCAGGACCTTCAGCCATAGATAACATTCTTTGTACCTTTTTCATGGTGATGTCCATCCATTGACCAGATCTTGCTTCACTTTTACCCACACCGGGTTCTTCATCAGCGACAACCATAAAGGCTCTGACGGTAGTGGTACCTTCATCCTCAGATGTGAGGGGTTCATCATCCCAGTCGAATGAGGCAGCAATTAGACCTTTTTCAGTCTTCTTAACATCCTTTTTCTTTGCTGCATCATCAGCTTTCTGGTTGAGTTTTAGTAGCTCATCTTTCAAGGCTTTGTATTTGAGTTTGTAGTCCCTCTTCCCCTCTGAGTCAGAGTGAGAGGTTTGCTTGAACAGTGAGGTGGAAAACTTCTTCTTGCTGTTGTTGTTGCTGGGTGAAGGGAAGCTTGGAGAGGAGGTTTTGTTTGACCAGCAATCCTTCTGATAGTGACCAGTCTTTCCACAAGTGTAGCATGACACTTTGGATTTATCAACCTTTGCAGCTCTAACTCTACCAGATCTCTTGTAGTACCTCTTTTGGTCAGCTAGAAGAGCTCTGTCATGGAACTCAGCATGTAATTCATCAATAAATTCTTGACTACTTTTGGTGTCCTCTTCTATGTCAGAGTCGCTGTCCTGAAAGGAATGGTTAGCAACAAGAGCTTTTGAACCAGTGATATTGGTGGTAAACCTGTCAGTCCCTGATTTGTAAATGGAGTCAATTAGCCCTTCTTCATAGTTATATCTACCAAACAGTTGGGCTAAAGTATCATTCTTTATAGCATTGTTTGCTCTTAAGGTCTGATTTAGACTAAGCCATTTTATAGGTAAACTATTGACAAACGTAGCATTAACCTCAGCCTTAGGTAGAACAACTCCATTGTTTCCTAAATCATTCAACAAAATCTTAAGCCTAGTATAAGTTTGTGCAACAGTGTCTGTTTCCAAAGCTTTAAAAGCATTAAACTTAAGTCTAAGGGCTTGGATTTTGGTTTCTTTTGTTTCCTCTGGACCTTCATACCCTAGAACTAATTCAATCCACATCTCCCAGAGTTGCATTTAATGATGGACGTCATAATTTTCTTGGGTAGGCAAGAGACTATGATACTTTTGAGTCTCTTGTCCTGGTTAGCCAGACGTCTATCCGCTGGAGACCATTGCTTAACAGGCATCTTAATGGGTCTCTCAGGGGTAGAGGAAACGGCCAGTGGTACATAAGGACCATTTTCTAAGATTTCTATTAAGAAGGGTTCTAAGCCATCTAAATATATAAGAAATTCACTTTTCCAACTTGAAAAATCCTCCTCATCGAATGCTGGAACATTGGACACATGTGACCCCCCTCGAACATCAAGTAGTTGGGGAAGGTCATCATCATTATTACTAGTGCTTACAACTGGTGTAGGCATGGTAGTAGATGTGGTGGCCGGTGCGATGGTCGAAGTGGTACCTAGACTGGTTTGACCAAAGGGTGGAGGAGGTATAGTATCAGCCATATTAAGATCTTGATTTTAATAACAAGAACGGTTTATGAAAAGTTTTATAAATCAAACCGCTCTGATACCAATTAAAAGTCCCTTAATATGACAATTGTTGATAAACTATAACTCTTGTAACCACGAAACACAATGAAATACTTTTCAAACGCGTAATGATTTATTAAGTATTATAAACAAAGTATTACAAAGTGCTATGAATACACTCGTTGAATGACAACAAGAAATGAACCCTAGAACAAGTAAACTAGATTCGAGACTCAAGTTTACAAGGGAACCAATGAGACGCTGGTAGACAGCTAAGGGCTCAGCGGTTCCAAGGTGAGAAAGAACATAGATAAATTATCCAAGGACAAGGGTTGATTTAATTCTCCTTTCTCACTCCTATTTATAGTGTACGAGGTTGCTTCCTTAGTGGGAGTAGTTGATACGTGTCACCTTCTGAATGGAAGAGTACAACGTATTATATGCATGTCCAAATCGAGACATACCTTTAAACAACTTTAGGTGAACAGTTCTGCCAACTGTTCACCTTTTGTCCCACTAGGTCGTACTAGGCTTTATCTTGAATCTCTTGTTTTGTCCCGCTCAAGACACTTGGTAGATTCTCCCGCCTAAACTATAAAGGATTGGACTATCTTTGCTTGTCACAGACTTCTAGGGTTCTTAAGTGATCTCTGAGGGTTGTCAACTCAGAGATCCTTGAACACCAGCACATTCCTTCTACATCCCAGCTATCCATAATCGCTGGTGAATATGACTTCAGATTGTCTTCGACTTCTTTGACGTTGTCTTTGACTTGAATGTTCCTGGTGTGCCAGCTGAGGCTTTGCCTTCCACTTGTCTGGTCTCTGCCGCTGGTCCTCTCAGCGATCAGTAAACACTTAGTCTAATTAAACAAATCTAGACTGAGCCATAGTTAAAACTTTCATTGGCCCAACATCGAAGGCAACTGTTTCTATTTAAGCACTATTCATGTTGAATATGAGTGGAAGCCGCCTAGATGCTCAAGTTTTAAGGTTTTTGGTCATGCACTTGAGGAGTGTCTTAAGGTTACGAGATCAACTAGGGAAAAGAACGTGAACAAGCATAAGAAAGAAGATACAGGTGTGCTGGTTGGCCCTAAGGTGAACTTTAAACTAGTTACTCATGAATATTGAAAGGTAGGCAAGAAGAATACTACTTTAAGTGGTAGGATAAAACAAGTTTTTGCAGGTACTAGTAAAGAGGTTAGTACAAGTAAAGATGTTAGTAACTCAAATTCTTTTGATGTGGTTAGATCTGTTGAAAATGATGATGATTTGTGTACGAATGGTAAGACTTCTAAGTCAGTTAGTTTGGATGACTCTTTGAGGTTTATGTCTGAGGATGGTACCCCGATTATCAGGAAAATTGAAAAGATTGAAAAAAGATTGTAGAAGAACAATTTAATCTTGTGGATGATGAAGGGAATCTGATACCTAAGAAAAGGGGTGCTCTTTCAGGTAAGCTAGATGACGAGGATGTTGTTGAACTTGTGGATAATGATATGACAAATTTTATGAATTCTAAAACATCCGATATGGGATATGTAACTAATAGTATGCGGGAACAATGAAACTACTCTTATAATAATGATGATGAAAACTACGACCCATATGATGATGATATGTATGATGGTCGGTATATTTTGGGCAATTGATAATCTTGGAATTAGAGTCCGTGGGTGTACGAAATTTTAGTATTCTTTATGTTTTATGTAGCTCTATAGTCTTGTTTTATGTGTTTCTTCGTGTTTCAGAAGTTGTTTGCCTATGTAACGGGAGGAGATGTAGGATTCACCTACATCCTTTTTACTTAAATGTTTTCTAGATTAATAAAACTAGCAAGGTACCCGCGCGATGCGTAGGCAGGTACCTTGTGATTACTCGAAGAAAGGTAAAAAAAATGATCCCGGTTAGGCTTGGTTCGGTTTTCGATTAAACCCGTTGACCTGATCCGATTTTAACACCATATGTACCACCAACTTGTAAGTTATGTAGAAACTAGTTTCTCTTCGGTTTATGTCCTAATGAAAATTCCTTTCAATTAGGATTGTCCAAAACTACCTTTTACTTGAAATCTAGTTTCATAATGATTAGGTTCAATTCTAATGCATTAACAATGCCAAATAATAGGTGTATGCAATGTAATATAGTAAGTAGTAAAGGATAAGGAAATAAACAACCTAATATGGAGACACCAAGATTTATAGTGATTCGACGATGAAGCTCTATTTTCATTCCTACTCCACTCCTCGAGTACACCTTACTTGAGATTTACACTATATCCACAAGCTCCCGTCTTGGCGGAGAAAACCTTACAACGTTGCTTATATTATTTTCCGACACTAAGCTAAATGTCGAGACCTAATCTTAGCTAGGACCAATCTACACACGTCGCCTACTTCACCATTTTCCGACACAAGGCTAAATGTCGAGTTCTAATTGAAAGCTAGAACCAATCTTCGTCGCCCATCTTCTTTTCCGACACAAGGCTAGATGTCGAGTTCTAATCCAAAGCTAGAACCAAGCTTCACAACTCTTCACTTTGAAGCTAAGTGAGAACTCACAAGACACATACACAAATCACTTTGTAGGAACTAACACACAACACATACAACTCAATAAAACATATCCAAGTATACACATGTAACTTGGATCCACACAAGAAAAATCCAAGTATACACATATACAATGGATTTACACAAGACTAATCCAAGTATTCACAAATACATTGGATTAACACAAATAAACCAAGTATACACAAATACATTGGATCTACACAAGACTCAAATAAAAATGATGAACAAGACTAGATCTAAGGTAGGTTGATCTTCATCAAGGCATCATCTTTAATCGCATCACAAGTGTGTGAGTGATCTTTGATAGGTGTGAAAACACCCATCCTTTTACCACTTAAAACAATTAAAAACAAGACCAAAACGTGTATTTTATGTCGTAAAAGTCGGAATTATGCGTGGTTTGTGTTTTTGTTGTGTTTTAGGACCAAAAGATGAAAAAGGAAGAAAACACGGGCTTTCACGGGCTTTTATCGAAGAAAAAGACAAAAGACGAAGTCAAAAGATCAAAAGTGCAAAAAGAACGGAAGTCAAAGGCCTATTCTAAAGATTTATCGAAGAAATAGTCTGAAGACGGAAATTTAACGAAGTCGAAGAACCAAATCTAATAAAAGAAGTAAATTAGAAGACGAGTTCACTTCATATCGACAAATCCCGAGACAACGTCGAGAAAGATGAAGAAATTAAAAGACGAAAAGACAAAGAAAGAAAGAGAGATGCATCAACACTCCTCCCCTACTCCTATATATACCCTCCTAATATGTCATTAGGAGGTGTTAGTCATTTAGGAGTAGATAGATTTTTTTATGCTTTAGGAGTAGGAGTAGTGTAATTTTACTTTCTCTCTCTAGCTTTTCTTTAATGTTTCAAGAATTTCAATTTTATTCTTGTATTGAATCTTTGATTTTCATCTTAATTTCAAGCTTTTTATTCATAATTCTCATTCTGCCTTTCTTAATTTTAATCTTGTTGATTTATATAATCATGTAGTTGTTTAATCATGTTCTTGTTTGATTGTGCTTATTGATTTTGATGTGTTTGATCTTTTTAGCTTATTGTGTTTAGTGCTTATTGTTTGATTTTCTTATTTTTAATTAAGTGTATTTAATAGTTATTTTTATTAAAAGTTGATTTTAAATATTTTGATTATTTAGTGTTTTAAAAGTTTTTAAATTTTGGTTTATTAGCTTTTTCTTAAAATCATTTTGGTTAAGTTTTTGGTAATTGCTTAATAGATTTTAGCTTATTTTTGGTAATTGGTTAAGTTTTTGATTAAGCAACACCATGATGAAGCAAAATCCTATGCAACCAGATATTGAGGAATCACTACGGTGCTTATGATAGCTTAGAGTTTTCTTACTTCTCTTAACACCCATACTATGACGAACCAAAATTCCAATGCGGTTCCGAATGAGCTGAAAAATATTCACAAATTGTTCGAGAAGTAACCGATGATTCCCTTTTTTTCAACAAACAACTAATTATGCGAGAAGAGTTGGTATTTCATTATTAATGAAGTGTACTTTCACAATTTATCGAATGACACATGGAGTTTTTCATGATGCTCTGGACGAATATCTGCACATGGGTGCGACAACATCCCGTAAGTCTCTCTCACTGTTTTGTAAGGTCTTCATGAAGCTATATGGTGGAGAGTTTTTGTGAAAGATGACATATACTAACATGAAAAACTTTATGGTCGTTACGAGGAAAAACATGGGTTTCATGGGATGATAGGAAGCATTGATTGTACAGATTGGTCGTGAGAGAATTGTCAGTTGCATACATAGCTCAATTTTTTAAGGATAATCATGGGTCAACTCCATTCATTTTATTCGAAGCGATTGCTTCTCAAGACTTATGGATACAGAATGCGTTCTTTGTTGTCGTTGGGAAGAATAACAACGTGAATGATTTACGTCAATCTCTTCTTTTCAGTGATCTCAAAGCGGGAAAAGCGTCGGATGTGTCATTCGTGGCTAACAATGTGGCTTATGAAAGGGATATTATCTGACTACCATGATATATCCAAAATAACCCATTCTTATTAAGTCTATTAAAGATCCGAATGTGAATGATCATAAACGAATATTGTATAAAGCGAAGCATTAATCATCAAGGATAGATATGAAATGAGTTTTTGGTGTACTAAAGACGAAGTGAAAGCTAATCAAACATCCAGCTTTGGCTATGCTTATCAAAGGCAACAGTTTTTATTTAAGCATTATTCGTGTTGAATATGAGTGGAAGCCGCCTAGATGCTCAAGTTTTAAGGTTTTTGGTCATGTACTTGAGGAGTATCTTAAGGTTACGAGATCAACTAGGGCAAAGAACCTGAACAAGCATAAGAAAGTAGCTACAAGTGTGCAGGTTGGCCCTAAGGTAAACTTTAAACCAGTTACTCAGGAATATCGAAAGGTAGGCAAGAAGAATACTACTTCAAGTGGTAAGAAAAAAACAAGTTGTTGCAGGTACTAGTAAAGAGGTTAGTACAAGTAAGGATGTTATTAACTCAAATTCTTTTGATGCGCTTAGGTCTGTTGAAAATGATGATGATTTGTGTACGAATGGTAAGACTTCTAAGTCAGTTGGTTTGGATGACTCTTCAAGGTTTATGTCTGAGGATGGTACCCAGATTATCGAGAAAATTGACAAGATTGAAAAAAAGTTATAGAAGGACAATTTACTCTTGTGGATGATGAAGGGAATCCGATACCTAAGAAAAGGGGTGATCTTTCATGTGAGCTAGATGACGAGGATGTAGTTGAACCTGTGGATAATGATATGACAAAATTTATGAATGCTAAAACATTCGATATGGGATATGTGACTGATAGTATGTGGGAACAATGAAAAGACTCATATAAGAATGATGATGAAGACTACGACCCATATGATGATGATATCTATGATGGTCGGGATATTTCGGGCATTGTCTAGTCTATATTTGATAATCTTGGAATCAGAGTCTGCGGGTGCACGAAGTTTTAGTATTCTTTATACGTTTTGTGTGACTCTGTAGTCTTGTTTTATGTGTTTCTTCGTGTTTCGGAAGTGTGTAGAAACTAGAGGGGGGAGGGGTTGAATAGTTTCTTAAATTTACTTGTTAAATATGGGTTTTCAAAAATCCTTCTCAAAAACTTAGACTTGAGCAAATATGTGAAATCTTCTTATACACAACATGGACAAGGGATAGTGCAACAAGACTAATAATCACAAGTATATGCAAATAAAGAATAATGAATGTCAAGAGATAATGAAAAGAAAGATCAAACCAAACACCAAGGATTTATAATGGTTTGGCAACGAAGCTCACTCCTCGTCCCTACACCACTCTTCGAGTACTCCTTACTCGACAGTTCACTAATCAACAAGCTTCTTAAGGTGGAGAAATCGTACACGTCGCTTAACCAATTTCCGACTCTAAGCTAAAAGTCGAGCCCTAATCTTAGCTAGAACCAATATACTTTAAGGACTAAGTATTAACCACACTATATACACAACTTCCAAATAGACACAACTATATGGATCTTCACAACACAACTTCCAAATAACACAACTATTTGGATCTACACAACAACACAAGATTGAATAAATAAAACTTGATCTTCAATAGATCTTGTGGTAGACTCAACACTTCAAGGATGAAAGTGTTCTTCTCTTTGCACTTGGAGAGGAAGAGATGGGAGGAGAAAGATTCACTTCTAAACAAGTAGTAATCAACCAAATAACCAAGGATTTGAATGATTTAAGAAGTATGTTTGAATCTAGAAATTTGTGTGCAAAAGAGGTGAAGAGAAAATCTGAGAATGGTCCACTATTTATAAGACAAAATCCCAACGGCTCTTCCTGGGCGAGGTTCCTTATTGATGCCTGCGGTTCCTTATCGATAAGGATCCGTATAGGCATTTAAGGACCCGTGGAGGTAGACTTCGCGCCCTTTTGTCTTTTAGTGGGGTAGTCACATCTGATAGAATATTTATCCCCAATGGATATTCTTAAACTATATGGAATATGTCATTTCAAATTTTCAAATATTTAATTTAATAAAACATTTTCTTAAAAATAAAGTTTAATAAAAAACTTTGTCACATTTAATAAAAGGTGAGTTTTAAGAAAACTTAAATCCTTGATCACGTAATTAAGATGAAAACTTGTTTGTTCATACCTTAAAAGTGACAATGGTTGAAATGACAAATACTTGAACTCAAGATTTCGTTTTGCGTTGTTTTCGTAAATGCTTGTTTTTATATATTGTCGTAATCAAAACAAAGCGAGACCGAAAAATAAAAGTAACGTTTTTAGGCATCATTGCATTAACAATCTCCCCCTTTTTGATTTTGACAATACATAAACCTAATCACATGAAAAACAATATTTTTGAAGACGAGTTTATTTCATTTCTCTCCTTTGTCGAAGCAAAAATGTTGCAAAAGTCTTTGTAGAAGAAAAGAATCAGACTTTGCAAATGCTCCTCCTTGGTGCTTACTGCCCCTTGCTTGGGGTACCAAGGAATCGAGATATGGTTACAAGCTACATAAAAGGGTTAGTATAAGAGAAGAAACAGCCAACAAGATATAGCAAAGGTCTCACAAAAAGAAAGATAAGAAAAAAGAAGTTAACCAAGATCTAAGAGAAGTCATGTTATAAGGAAATATGAATAAATATACAAGGAAATAAATCATACAAGGATGTATGAAAAAGAAAACAAGCCAAAAGAAAAGCATAAATGTAATCCTAGTTAAACTAGAACTCTAAGATTTGCTTAAATTGGATGTGTTAAAGATAAGCAATCCACATGCTTAAATGAAAGACAAAGTAGTGGTGGAAGGAGGTGCTGGTGGCTTGGTAGTGATCTCATAGTCATAGTGAAGAGGAGGTTTGACTAGGAGACTCTAGATGTAATTCAGTTCCTTATAGATATGAGCCATAGCAAGATGTTGATATTGACAACAATGGCAATATGTCCCATGATGCATGACATTATCATGTGAGGGAGGAAGAACACAAAAGGCTAGATGTGGAAGAGAAGAGATTCCATAATTAATATTCTTAGAAGAAGAAGAAATATGATTTTAAGTGTTCTTGGGTGAATTTGGATTGAAAGAGATTGGGGAAAATAGGGGAGAATCAAGGCTTTCATTTGGTGAATAAGACATTTTGATTTGAGAAAGGATGCAAAATGCTTAGGGTTAAATAGAGAAAGCACAAGACAATTTTGGAGTGGTCAAAGGTTTGAACCAAAGATTTCAAAAAGTTTTGGAACAAATTTGGAGTTACAGAAAACTCGAAATCTTAAGCTCTGCCCGCGGTTCCTTATCTCCACCTGCGGTTCCGTATATATATGGATCCGTGGGTTATTTGGAGAACCGTCCACAGAAGCTTGATTTTGGTGGATGAGGAGAATTTTCCAATTCAGCAAATCCTAATTTTCTAGTCTAACTTATCATAGAGACATGCTAAAAAGCAATAATAGACATAGAAAACACACAAACTCATTAAACAAGATTTTGACCAAAATACATGGATTTAAAATAAAATCGATGTTGGAGGTGTGTTAATCTAAACACATAGTCATGACACAATGATCCTCCATAGTTCATTTTTGTTCTTGCTATATTTGAGAGACTCATACATATGAGTTATGCATGCTCGTTATCAATAGCAAGAAGCTATGAAAAATGTTTTTAGATTGAATTAACTATGCAAAAAAATTCTCGACCATTTTCGAAAGAACTTTACGAATTTTGAATAAGATTAGAGGAATGTTTTCAAAAAGAGTTTAAGATACTCAATGACTCAAAGAATGAAAAGTCTCAAAAGAGAAAAAGACTCGATTAATAAAATGCGCAATTAAGGAATATGTTTCATTAAACCTAGACCTAGACGCAAGTAATTAAAAGGTTCCCTGTTAAGTGGCTTAGTGAAGATGTCGGCTAAGTTTTCTACCGAGGGAACCTTGTCAATCGAAATGTTCCCCTTTTGAACATTATCCCTAAGGAAATGGTGATGAATCTCTATGTGCTTAGTTCATGAATGTTGCACGGGATTCTTGCTAAGGTCTATTGCACCCTTATGTCACACATGATGGGAACATCATTAAGTGAGATCTCGGTAATCAACAAGCGCTTGATTCATCAATAGAGCTTGTTGACAAGCTTTACCGGCACTCACGTACTCGGCTTCCGTGGTGGATATAGAAAGAGCGGTTTGTTTCTTGGAGAACCAAGAAGTTAAACAACAACCCATGAAGGTACAAACTCCACTAGTGCTTTTCCAGTCCACATAGTCTCCCGCATGATCCGAGTCCGCGTATACTATGGTTTCTACGCCAGTCCCTTTAGGATACCATAATCCTAAATGTATAGTGCCCTTAATGTATCAGAAGATACGCTTAACCGCTTTAAGGTGAGAGGTTTGGGAGCCTCTTGGAAGCGAGCACAAAAGCAAACACTAAACATGATATCCGGTTGACTTGCCGTTAGGTACAACAAACCAATTATACCTCTATATTTGGTGTTGTCTACCGACTCACAACCATCATCTACGGTGAGTTTAGTATCCGAGGCCATAGGGGTCTTCATTAATCTAGAGTCCTCTAATCCAAATTTCTTTAGCATTTCTTTAATGTACTTAGACTGATTAAAGAAAATACCATCGTCCATTTGTCTAATTTTGAGTCCTAAAAAGAAGTTAAGTTCTCCCATCATGCTCATTTTAAACTCGTCATGCATGATTTTGGCAAAGTCATCACACAAGCTTTGACAAGTTGAACCAAATATAAAGCGATCAACATATATTTGTACGATTATGAGGTGAGAACCTTCTTCTTTGTAAAGAGTGTATTGTCTACCATCCCCATGGTGTATACTCATGTTTTACAAGAAACGCTTTAATCTATCATACCAAGCTTTCGGTGCTTGTTTAAGACCATAAAGAGCTTTCATAAGCTTGTAAACATGATCCGGTTTCTCAAAATCAGTGAAGCCGCGAGGTTGAGCCACATATACCTCCTCATTGATCAAATCGTTAAGAAACGCACTCTTTACATCCATTTGTTGAAGCTTGAAATCTAATGCACAAGCATATGCTAAAAGGATCCTAATGGACTCTAACCTTGCTACCGGTGCATATGTCTCATCATAATCAATCCCTTCTTGTTGATTATAGACTTGAGCTACAAGTCTAGCCTTGTTACGAGACACAACGCCATTCTCATCTAACTTATTCCTATATAACCACTTGGTTCCTATTATGGTAGTACTTCTAGGTGGAGGAACAAGTTTCTAAACATCATTAGCAATGAACTGATTCAATTCTTCTTGCATGGCGATGACCCAACTCTCATCCATTAAAGCTTCTTTAACATTCTTTGGTTCAATCAATGAGACGAAACAAAAGAAGTTACTTTGATCTTGGACTTGAGATCGTAGGGTCCTTTAATTTAAGTCGCCTATGACGTTTTCGAGAGCATGATCCTTAGACTCCCTAATGTTTACTCTCTTTTCAACATTAAGGTCTTCAACTCCTATTTTTCTAACCTCTTTGGCTTTAACTATTTCTACTTCATCCAAGTCATCATCTACCAAAGGTGGTGTCTTAGATGAAGTAGGGGTTTCATCAAATTTCATGTTAAGTGATTCTTCGATTACACCTGAGGTTCTATTGAGGACTATGTAGGCTTTACTAGTTTGAGAATAACATAAAAAGATACCTTCATACGAATTTGGGCCGAACTTAGTAAGGTAGTCTTTGGTGTTGAGAATGAAGCACTTGCTTCCAAACACCTTAAAGTATTCTAATGAGGGCTTCTTACCTTTAAGAATCTCATAAGGGGTCATTCATAGAAAAGGTCGAATAAGAATTCGGTTGAGAATATAGGTCGATGTGTCTACGACATTGCACCAAAAAATTTGAGGAAAAGATTGCTCGTTTAACATTGTCCTACTCATCTCTTGGATGGTCCTATTCTTCCTTTCAACTAGCCCATTTGATTGTGGAGTACGAGGAGCCGAGAAGTTATGGGTAATACCATGAGCTTCACAAAAGGAACCAAATTGCAATTCATTATCAAATTCCCTACCATGATCCGTCCTAATAGAGACAATTGAACATCCTAGTTGATTTTGGATCCTTCGACTAAAAGTTTCAAAATGATCAAAAGCTTCATTCTTAGAAGCCAAAAATCTAGTCCAAGTGAATCTAGAATAGTCGTCAACTATAACTAGGGTATAAAGGTTATCTTCATAACTCCATATGGCGGAAGGTCCAAAGAGATCCATATGTAGGAGCTCTAGGCACCGAGAGGTCGATACCAAATTCTTGGCCTTGTGACTTGAGTGAACTTGCTTCCCAATTTTGCAAGCATCACAAAAGTGACTATCAAACTTAATATTGGGGAGATGTCTTACCAAATCCTTAGAGACTAAAGATTGAATTAAATGCATATTAGCGTGACCTAATCTTCTATGCCAAAGAGTAGAACTATCATCTAAAGTCGCTAGACATAAGTTTTTCTTTGACTTCCTATTGACCTTCATGACATAAAGCCCATGCTTTCTAACACCTTTTCCAATGATCTTTCCTTCTTTTACGATTTCACTATCATGTTCTAAAAAGATGACCATACACTTATTGTCACAAATTTGACCTATACTTAGTAAGTTAAACCCTAGGTTATCTACGTGTTCAACATTTTTGATGGTCATGGATTCATGAGAAACCGTACCTTTGCCAATGATGTTACCACGTAGCTTACTAGCGAAAGTAACGTTACCTCCATTATATGCTTTGTAAGTAGAAAGCAAACTTCGATTACCCGTCATGTGTTTAGAACAACCACTATCCTTAATCCACTCATCAGGCTCTAAATCGATTCCCAAGCATATCTAGGTAAGAATACACAAGATCAAACATTTGGTCCCCAATATCTCATGGGTCTAAAGTTATTAGTTCCAAACATCCCTTTCATTTGGTTAGGATGCATGAATGGAGGACACATGCCCCATGGAGAAAAACATTGTTGAGAGTTATTCCAATTCATATGAGCATTTTGATGTCCATTGTTTTTTTCTTAGGAGTCTTTGACCTAGACCTAGAGTTGTTGTTGTTCTAGGTGTTGGTGTTTTACTTCTAGATCTTGACTTAGAGTGATCATTCCTTTTAGGTGTGGGTGTTCTACTTCTAGGCCTTGAATCATTACGTACTCTTGGAGGAGTAGATGATTGTCTTGATAAAATTTTTCATTCCCATTAGAGGTTTATTTAAAGGCTTGTAGAATTTATCAAGTTCCTTTTTATCAATTATAGGTAATTTAACATTGTTAACAAAAAGATGTTTTGGCCCTTTACTTAAAATGAACTTTACAGAAAGTTGAGAATTTTCAAGAATCCTGTCTTCTGTCTGCGGTTCCTTATCACACCCTGCGGTTCCATATTGTAAGGAACCGCGCCATAAATTGGCGAACCGTGGACAGTGGGTCATTTTTATGAAAATCTAACTTGTTTTGGTTCACTAGTGGATGTTTCATTAGTGTTAAAACCTAAGCCTAGTCTTTCTTTAGAGTGAATTTTCCTATTTAACATATCATCAAGAACACTAGTACCTTTCATGAACTTTTCCAATTTAATGGAGGTACTCTTGAGATCTTCATTCTCTTATCTAAGGTGTTCACAATTTAAACAACCTAAATCAACTTCCTTATTTTTCTCAAGATTAGCTAATTTATCTCTTAGCTCACTAATCTCATTTTCAAGCTTGGTCCTAGTTTATTTTAACACTTATTCTTTTCAATGAATTTTAGACTTAGTTTGCATAGGTTGTTATATTGACCTTCGAGGTACTTGTTGGAATCCATAGATCGATTCAAGTTTAAAAATACAATATATTTTAAAAACTCTTGAGCAACCACGCTCTAATACCAATTATAGAAACTAGAAGGGGGGAGGGGGTTGAATAGTTTCTTAAATTTACTTGTTAAATATGGGTTTTCAAAAATCCTTTTCAAAAACATAGACTTGAGCCAATATGTGAAATCTTCTTATACACAATATGGACACGGGATAGTGCAACTAAACTAATTATCATAAGTATATGCAAGTAAAGAATAATGAATGTAAAGAGATAAGGAAAATAAAGATTGCAAAACCCGTAGTTTTCAGGTTTTGACTATGACATCATTGTACACATCACCTCATGATATATGTATATATTTTTCACATTTGCATAAAATTTTGTACAATCATATGCATCATTCATGAGCATACATCATTTTGATCACTGGAGCTTTGAGCATTTATCATATCTGGAATCAGTTGAAACATTTGAGCAACGAGAACTTGGAACAATACATTATGATTGTGATTCATGGGATCACAGAAACAACGAGAACTGTAAACTCATGAGCATACTCATGCATCATTTTAGGAATATAAAAACCTAAAACCATGATCACAATTAATAATGTTTATTTAGTATTATATTACTACAAATATATATATATATACTATATATTTTCTATACACTTTAAGTGTTACAACGATCAACAAAAGCTATTGTCACCATATAATTTTGCATCTAACAAAATTATAACAATTATATTATTGTCTCATACTTTTAATAAATAAAACTATAATCTTATTCATTTAAGAGTATAATTTCACCAAAAACCATAAAACCTAACCAAATCGACTTGGACTCGAACCTACACTCACACTACACTACCTAAACTCCTAGTAACTACACAAAATCACTTGACTTAAACCTAAACCTACCCTATACTACTTAATCTAGCCGAATATACCATAACAAACCTTTACACTTACTTAAAAACCTTATAAACTTAACACTAGGCACCACTTGACTTGTACAACACCCTCATTAAAGCTTACACTATGCAAACAACACCTTGTCCCATTTTGACTATGGTATGCAACGACTAGAAGGGGGGGGAGAGACAAGTGTACATCACAACAATTAAACCTAGTTCTATCAAATCCTAGGTAAGATACATTAAGTACAAACATAGATTACACAAATCTGCTCTATCTCTCTCTTGTCATGTATATCACACGAACCACACACATCTCACAACTCTAAATATTTAGTTAAACTCAAACACTCTAATCTCACTCACAACTTCCATATTCGGATATCACATACCTCACTTACACGAAAAACACTTACACTATCATTTACTACCCAAATCTTGGTCCCAAGTGCATTTAGTGTAACTCTTCACTTGAATCTTGGTGGTCAAAGAAAGCAAAGACCATCTTAGGTCATGGTTTAAGGAGCTAGACGCATAGAATCAATATAAGTTCTAGTTTTGTTCATTCATCATCACCTTCCTCAAACAAGTAAGTATACCACTCCTTATTCGAACTCATTCATCATTTCCAACTTATCATGGCATGCCATACACGTAGGACATATGAAATCATGACTAGGATTACATGCACTCATAAAATTTGCTATGATTCGACCCATAAACACCCCAGGAACCCACAGCTCATTTTAGTTCATGGGTAAACACATCTTAAAACCCTAGATCTATGGAAGCTAGTTGGAAACCTTTCTATGAAAACCCTAGATTTTCTAAACCTAATAAACTAGACATGAACACAAATGGGTAAGCCCATAGTCTCGGCTTATTTATATGAACCGAATACCAAAACCTTGCTTGATGAAACTTTAGCTTCTGTTGATATTAGGGATTGATAACTTCCTAAAATAAGCTTAGAAGCTATATAAGCCGCGACTAGATAAGCTCCTAAGCTTAATAAGTCGCGAACCAAATAAGCCCATAAGCCTTTTCACTTGTTTTAATATAAGCCGAATAGTAAATAAGCCCATAAGCCCAAGTAATATGTTTGGATTATTTAGAATGCTTAATAAACATGTACTAGTATTTAACAAGCCCAAAATAGGAGCCCATTAAACCCAAGAACCCAAACCGGTCCTTATTGGGCCAACCGAGCCCATTTAACTCAAAATCCATTATTTAGAGACTTTTTGTTCCATTATTGACATGAGGTGAAAGTATAGGTCAAAAATGTAACTTTATAAAACATATATATCCTATTCGAGACTTTTGAAAAGTTAAAGGACCAAAATTGCCAAGTTGGAAAGTATAGGGTGGCATTTGTTTATTACTGAGACTTAAACCAACCACAAGGACCATTTGTGACAATTTCCAAAAACAAGTCCTAATTATGTTCTATAATATTTTCGAGACTTGGAGGACTTGTTTTACCATGTTACTAAACTTAACCGAGCCCTAGGGACTCGGTTTGCAATAACCCGAAAGTTGGAAATCCTAGGGACTATTTTTGACATACTCTGAAACTTTTGTAAGGCCTAGGGGCTGTTTTGGTAACTTAAGATAACGAACAAGGACTAACGATGTAATACTTTTAACTAACGAAGCCTTAGGGGTTATTTTGGGTATTACTATCTTTACAAGGACTAATGTGTAAATTAATTTAACTTAAAACATTAATAAAATTGTTTTATTAATAAATTAAATTAAGTTATATTTTTATTATTTAAATTAAATAAACTATTAAAGTTATTTACGACATTTTATAAACAAACGAACTATATTAGTGTATTTGAAACCCTAAGAAAATTTGGTGAAACATATTATATTCTTACAATCAATTAATTATATAAAAATCTATTTAATTAATTTATTACACTTTTGGTATACGAACAATTTAATTATATTTTTAGAAATAAAAGTATATTATTATCGATAACTTACTATAAGTTTAACATATAAACAATAGTAACAACTTATTAATTCGTGATCATGCATTTTCATCAGTTATATTTATATGTGCATTTTTATTGTGCATATACTGATTCATATAAATTACTTAGGTAATTTCACTACCTCGTGATCATACTGTTCCAGTGCATTCAGTGACATTATCCCTACATCATCACTACTGAGGCGAGTTCATGGCCCCATCTTTACTGTTTTATAAGTGGGGGAGAAAACATACTTATTTATTGTATATGCAAACACTTACAGACAAAAACAGATAACTGCCTATTGTTTGCCCCATTATTCCCGTGTACTGTAATAGTTAATAGTGTAGCGCGCAATGTTATAAATAGATCTATTTGGGTATTGACAACACCCGACATGCGTGACTTGCTATCACGAAACGCTTAGGCCAAGCAACAGGTTTATTTCATTGTCGGACTGAGGGTCTCTCATCAGGATGATCCAGATAGGCACCTGAGAAACATGTATAGTGTCTATTACAGGACAATAGGAACTACTATAGTATGTGGCTTTATGCGCTGCTATCCCCGTGGTGTTTTGCATATCAATACTTTTACTTTATATTAAACATGTGAATTCACCAAACTCGTGTTGACCCCCACATTTTAATTTTATGTTTTCTCAAGAAAGTAAGCAGGTGCATTGCATTGGATTCCAGCATCATAGGGAGCATTCATGTTTACCATCGGGTTGGGATATTTCTACAAATATTAATAAATGTGTTTTCAAGACAAGTTACTAAATTTGCACAATTAAATTCATATGATATGTTTTAATGACATTTGATGATCATTGCTCTATATACTTTGTGTTATCGATCCACCCTTCAAAGTAACACCCCAACGTACTTTTCGGCTGCATTTGACCATTTGGGGGTGTTACATAAATGGTATCAGAGTGCATAGTTATAGAGAACCAGATCTAAAACTAAAATTTTTAAATACTAAAAATTTATATCTGGACTATAACTGAATTTAAAAATCAATGTTTACAAAAATTTTGATTTTTGGGGAACCCTTATAGTTAGGCATACACATATAGAGCATACATATTGTGTGAGCTAAGTGTGCATTGATATATGGCTTTTGCTATATGATCATCTAAGTACCTACATAATTTTGATTACACTACTGCATGCATACATAAGCTTCGCATATGCTTCTTTTGAAAACTTTTTGAATTGTGTAAGCTAATACTTACTCAACTTTGAAATGCTATTATTTTCAGATTATCATGACGTCACCGACTATCGTGACTACATTTGACACTCTCATGACACCTTCTGCTGCACCCTTATCGCCGACATCCGTACTACACGGACTTGAATCTGGCACAGAGTCCCAAGACCACCCGACAGAGGGGGTTATTGTGTTGACTGATTCTCCTACTCCATCACCACCAGTCGTACATATTTCCCCACCTAGGGAACCAGATCAGGTTGCACCTACTCTACCACCTCTACCACCACTCTCTACTCTCCATACCTACCCCACTAGAGCTTTGCCACCTCGCAAGATGAGGCACACCTCTACTCCTGTCTCCACATTTGAGATAGGAGAGGGATCGGGAGCCAGACAGCAGCACCCGACACTATCCAGGCGTAGCTTGATGCGCTTACTGCTAGACAGGCACATGATACTGCTCTTATCCATTCTTTTCTACGCGCGGACCATCAGGGACGCGCGGTACTTCTGGGGAGGCTTAATACTCTCTACTGGTCTGTGCCTGCTGAGTCACAGGCTGCGCAGGGTTCTTGGACGACTGTCCAGAACAACCTGCAGTGGCTACTTGAGGAGAACTCTATTATCCTCCATCGCTTGTCAACTCTTGAGGGTCATCAGTACGAGACCCACACTGGTGTTTTGACCCAGGAGGAGACCTTCAGGATCTTCTTCGACTTGGCTGAGGTTCGTCATCAGGGGACAACCATAGAGACAGACTATCTGAGGAGTACCGAAACTGCTCTTCAGATTCAACTTTTGGAGGCTTTCCGACTTACTAGGGAGACTAGAGATGCCCTGATCATGATGTAGGATGCTCAGGCACCTATACCACCAACTGGACCAACCGCACCAGTAGACAGTTACACTAGTGTAGGATAGATATCTTTGTATATCATGCCAAGCATTGAGTTGCATCTCAGCTCGCATGATTTAGGAATTTTGTACTGTATCTCTTGTTTTTCTTTTTCAGTTGTATCCTTAGCACCTAACCGTAGTAGGTAGGTTATCTTTTGTTGTACTAAAAACACATGTACCACTATTTCAGACAGGCATGTTGTATCCCTGTCTTAGATCGGTTGTACGTGTATGATATTGTTATTTTGCAAGAAATGACCTGTACCAACATTACTCTATTATCTCTTGTACTTATATTATTATGAAATCTTGACAGGTTATCCAATTTGTTGTGAATTCTATGCATACATTTTTCATGCAATTTAATATAACCATCATATTGATCAACTAATAAATCTCATCCTTGTGTATTATAGAAAAATGGCACAAAGAGTTACTCGACAGAATCCCAGAGTTGCTCCCACAACAACTATTTCGGAAGCACAACTAAGAGTGCTTATCGGTCAAGGCATCGCTGACGCCCTAGCCGCCAGGGAAACACATCCCAACAGAAACCAAGGCGACAACCAAAACTCCAATGCTAGGAACCGAGTTGCCTGAGGGTGTACTTACCCTGACTTCCTAAAACGCAAGCCCAGTTACTTCAAGGGCAAAGAAGGAGTAGTTGAGCTCATGCAATGGTTCGAGAGAACTGTGACTGTGTTCCGTATTAGTGATTGTACGGAGGAGAACAAGGTAAAAATTGCTACATGTACACTACTAGAACACGCTCTTACTTGGTGGAATTCACTGGTTGCTACCCTTGGGCATGATGATGCCTATGGGATGACTTGGACTGCACTAAAAGAAAGACTGACGGGGAAATATTGTCCTCGCAGGGAAATCAAGAAGCTGGAGATTGAACTATGGAATCTCAAGTGCACCAACTATGACATCACAGCCTACAACCAAAGGTTTCAAGAATTGACCTTGATGTACAGCAGGATGTTTCCTGAAGGGAAGGACAAGATCGAGAAGTACGTTAGTGGACTTCCAGAGTCTGTTCATGACATTGTGCTAGCATCTCGACCCGCTACAGTCGAGTGTGCCATCGAGTTCACCACTGAACTAATGGAAAAACGATGCCGTGATCATGCAATCAGGCAGTCCGAGCACAAGAGGAAAGCCGATGAGAACTCCCCGTAATCATCACTAGACCCAACCAAAGAGGCAGAACTCAGGGCAGATTTACAGTGCTACTTTCTTAGGATCACCTCCATATGTGGGCAACAATCCTAAGTGTCCTAAGTACGATTTTCACCACTATAGTAACGCAAATTGCCGAAGGCCCGGACAAAGAAATACCTATGTTTCTGCTGATAGAAACAACTCCAGCACCACCTACAGGCCTAACAATGGGAATGGCTAGAACTTCCGTGGCAACAGACAGCAGGGAAATCGACCTCCCGCAGGAGGGAATGATGGGAAATAGAAGGAGATTCGTTGCTATGGTTGTGGAGAGGTCGGGAATATCCGACCCGAATGCCCAAAGAAAGCAAGCAAGAACGGAAATGGTAGAGGAGCACCAGCCTGAGTTTATGTGATAGGAGACACCATGACCGACTCTAATGTGGTTACCGGTACGTTTCTTTTGAACAATCGAGATGCATCCATTTTGTTTGATATCAGAGCCGATAGGAGTTTCATATCTATCGAGTTTAGCAATTTACTAGACATCATCCCTACCCAGTTAGACAACTGTTACAGATTCGAATTAGCCGACGGTAAAATCATCGAAACCAATGCTATCTTAAGGGGTTGTACCCTAAACCTTTTGAACCATCCCATTGATATCAACCTAATCCTAGTAAATCTTGGTAGTTTTGACGTGATCATAGGTATGGATTGGTTAGCAAAATATCACGCAACCATTGTGTGTGAGGAAAAGCTAGTCTGTATACCGTGGGGGAAAGAAAACTTGATTGTACGAGGAGAAGGGAATTTGGACAGGACTGACACTAGACTGAGTGTCATCTCATGCACCAAAGTCTAGAAATATATACTGAAAGGATGTCCTATCTTTTTAGCACATATTTCTCAGGCAGATAAGGAAGATGAACCAGAGAAGAAACAAATCAAGGACGTACCAATTGTTCGCGATTATCCTGAAGTTTTACCAGACGACTTACCTGGTTTACCACCCACTCGTCAAGTAGAATTTCAGAACGACTTGATACCAGGAGCTGCACCTGTAGCTAAAGCACCATACCGGTTCACCGACCGAGATGAAAGAACTCGCAGAACAACTCCAAGAACTGTCTGACAAAGGTTTCATTATACCCAGTTCCTCAACTTGGGGAGCTCTAGTACTATTTGTCAAGAAGAAAGACTGTTTTTTTCAAATGTGTATTGATTACAGAGAACTAAATAAGTTAACTATGAAAAATCATTGCCACTTCCTCGAATCGATGACCTATTTGATCAACTACAAGGATCAAGTGTGTACTCCAAGATCGACTTACGATCCGGATACCATCAGTTGAGAGTCAGAGAGGAAGACATACCAAAGACAGCTTTCAGAACCCGTTACGGTCACTACGAATTTCAAGTCATGCCCTTTGGATTGACAACAAACCAGCTATATTCATGGACCTCAAGAATCAAGTGTGTAGACTGTATCTGGATAAATTCATTATCGTGTTCATCGACGACATACTCATCTATTCCAAGAATGAGCAAGAGCGCGGAGAACATCTTGCTCAAGTACTGAAAATGCCTAAGGAAGAGAAGTTGTACGCCAAGTTCTCCAAATGTGATTTTTGGATTCCTAAAGTGCATTTCCTTGGTCATGTCATCGATAGCAAGGGAATACAAGTAGACACCGCAAAAGTCGAATCCATAAAGGATTGGGCATCACATATGTCACCAAAAGAGATTCGCTAATTCTTAGGGCTTGCCGGTTACTATCGGAGATTTATCGAAGGATTATCTAAGATAGCTAAGTCTATGACAAAGCTTACTCAGAAAGGCGTGAAGTTTGAATAGGGGGAAAAAGAGGAATCAACATTCCAAACCATCAAACAGAAGTTGTGTAGTGCACCTATTCTAGCCTTGCCAGAAGGCAACAAAGACTTCGTTGTCTACTGTGATGCCTCACACAAAGGCTTAGGTATTGTACTGATGCAAAGAAAGAAAGTAATTGCCTATGCTTCAAGACAACTGAAGAAGCACGAACAAAATTACTCTATTCATGATCTAAACTTGGATCCATAGTTTTTGCCTTAAAAATCTGGAGGCACTACCTATATGGAACAAAGTGTATTGTGTATACCGACCACAAGAGTTTGCAACACATTCTAGACCAAAAGGAGCTGAACATGAGACAACGCTGTTGGATAGAACTGCTCAGTGACTACGTTTGTGACATCAGATACCATCCAGGTAAAGCCAACGTGGTTGCAGATGCACTAAGCCGCAAGGGAACTCATCCTCCCATGAGAGTTCGAGCCTTAGTTATGACCATTAGCTTGGATCTACCCAAACAAATATTAAAGGCTCAACTTCAAGCACAGAAGCCTGAAAACATTGGAAAGGAAGACATAGGAGGAATGCTTAGGACGGATCTAAGCACGGAGAAGTTAGAAGCCAGAGCAGACAAAACATTATGTTTACATGGAAGAAGTTAGTTACCATGTTACGGAGACTTGAGAAGAGTGATCATGCACGAATCTCATAAGTCAAAATACTCCATACATCCCAGATCTGAAAAGATGTATCGGGACGTGAAGAAGTTGTATTGGTGGCCAAACATGAAGGCTAACATTGCCACATACGTGAAGAAATGTCTGACTTGTGCTAGATTGAAGACTGAACATCAGAGGCCGTCAGGATTACTATTCCAACCTGAGATAACCAAATGGAAATGGGACAACATCACCATGGACTTCATCACCAAACTTTCTACTTCATCTCACGGTTACGATACAATTTGGGTAATCGTCGACCGACTCACAAAATCCGCTCATTTTCTACCCATAAGAGAAAATGACTCTTTGGACAAGCTAGCGAAACTATACTTGAAGGAAGTTGTGACTAGACACGGTATACCAGTCTCAAATATTTGTGATCGAGACAGTAGGTTTACGTCAAACTTTTGGAAAGATTTTTAAAGAGCTTTAGGAACAAATTTGGATATGAGTATCGCTTATCACCTACAGACCGACGGTCAGAGTGAAAGGACAATCAGACCTTGGAAGACATGCTGAGGGCATGTGTGATCGACTTTGGAAAAGGATGGGTCGAACATATACCGTTAGTTGAATTCTCCTACAACAATAGCTACCATGCCAGCATCAAAGCAGCACCATTTGAGGCTCTCTATGACCGCAAGTGTAGATCACCCGTGTGCTGGGAAGAGGTAGGATAATTTCAATTCACCGGACCCGAACTAATCTAAGAAACTACTGAGAAGATCACACTCAGCAGGTAGAGAATTCAAGCTGCACAACACCGACAGAAGAGCTATACAGATCGTAAACCGAAACGTATGGAATTTGAAGTAGGTGACAGCGTTATGCTTAAGGTATCACCTTGGAAGGGTGTTGTACGCTTTGGAAAACATGGAAACCTAAACCCACGATATGTAGGGCCCTTCAAAGTGAGCCAGAATTGGTGAAGTCGCTTATCATCTAGAGTTACCCTAGCAATTGAGCCGGGTACACTCTACCTTTCATATTTCGAACCTAAAGAAGTGTTATGCGGATGAGCCGTTAGCCATGCCATTGGAGGGAGTTCATTTTGATGACAAACTCCAATTTACAGAAGAACCCGTGGAAGTCATGGAGAGAGCAGTCAAGAAACTGAAGCGCAACCAAATATTGTTAGTTAAGATACGTTGGAACTCCAGGAGAGGTCCTGAGTTCACTTGGGAACGCGAAGACTCGTTTAGAGCTAAGTACCCACACCTGTTCACCTGAAATTTAACGTCATCTTAAGCTTTGAGGACAAAGCTAACGGGATAGTGTTGTAAAACCTGCAATTTTTAGGTTTTTACTATGACATCATTGTACACGTCACCTCATGATATATGTATATATTTTTCACCTTTGCATAAAATTTTGCACAATCATATGCATCAATCATGAGCATACATCATTTTGATCACTGGAGCTTTGAGCATTTATCATATCTGGAAACAGTTGAAACATTTGAGCAACAAGAACTTGGAACAATACATTATGATTGTGAATATTCAATCATGGGATCACAGGAACAACATGCATGACTACATCTTTATGAGCATACGGACTTACCGCATTTCATCATACATTATGTATGGCTACATTTTATGAGAATACAGAACACAAGACATCATTTTGGGACTATTAAGTCACCTGTAAACTAATGAGCATACTCACGCATCATTTTAGGAATATAAAAACCTAACACCATGATCACAATTAATAATGTTTATTTAGTATCATATTAATACAAATATATATATATATATATATATATATATATATATATATATATATATATATATATATATATATATATATATATATATATATATATATATATATATACACTATATATTTTCTATACACTTTAAGTGTTACAACGATCAACAAAAGCTATTGTCACCATATAATTTTGCATCTAACAAAATTATAACAATTATTTAATTGTCTCATACTTTTAATAAATAAAACTATACTTTTATTCATTTAAGACTATACTTTCACCAAAAACCCTAAAACCTAACCAAATCGACTTGGACTCGAACCTACACTCACACTACACTACCTAAACTCCTAGTAACTACACAAAATCACTTGACTTAAACCTAAACCTACCCTATATTACTTAATCTAGCCGAATATACCATAACAAACCTTTACACTTACTTAAAAACCTTATAAACTTAACACTAGGCACCACTTGACTTGTACAACACCCTCATTAAAGCTTACACTATGCAAACAACACCTTGTCCCCTTTTGACTATGGTATACGACGGCTAGAAAGGGGGGGGGGGAAGAGGCAAGTGTACATCACAACAATTAAACCTAGTACTATCAAATCCTAGGTAAGATACATTAAGTACAAACTTAGATTACATATATCTAGTCTATCTATCTCTTCTCGTGTATATCACACAAACCACACACATCTCACAACTCTAGATATTTAGTTAAACTCAAACACTACAATCTCACTCACAACTTCCATATTTGGATCTCAATACCTCACTTACACGAAAAACACTTACACTATCATTTACTACCCAAATCTTGGTCCGAAGTGCATTTAGTGCAACTCTTCACTTGAATCTTGGTGGTCAAAGCAAGCAAAGACCATCCTAGGTCACGGTTTAAGGAGCTAGACGCATAGAATCGACATAAGTTCTAGTTTTGTTCATTCATCATCACCTTCCTCAAACAAGTAAGTATACCACTCCTTATCCTAACTCATTCATCATTTCCTACTTATCATGGCATGCCATCCGCGTAGGACATATGAAATCATGACTAGGATTACATGCACACGTAAAATTTGTTATGACTCGACCCACAAACGCCCTAGGAACCCACGACTCATTTTAGTTCACGGGTAAACACATCTTAAAACCCTAGATCCATGGAAGCTAGTTGGAAACTATAGAAACTATTAAATTTACTTGTTAAAGTTTGGTTTAAAAAAAATCCTTTTTCAAAAACTTAAGCTTGAGTATTTATGTGAAACCTTCTTATACACAATATGAACAAGGTATATTGCAACTAAACTAATAATCACGAGTATAAAGAATAATGAATGTAAATAGATAAGGGAAGGAAAGATCAAACCAAACACCAAGGATTTATAGTGGTTCGGAAACGAAGCTCACTCCTCGTTCCTACTCCACTCCTCGAGTACTCCTTACTCGAGAGTTCACTAATCAACAAGCTCCTTAAAGTGGAGAAACCGTACACAATGTCGCTTAACCAATTTCCGACTCTAAGCTAAAAGCCGAGCCCTAATTTTAGCTAGGACCAATCTACACCAATATACTTTGAGGACTAAGTATTAACCTTAATACATACACAACTTCTAAATAGACACAACTACTTGGATCTTCACAAAAATGACACAACTATGAATGAATAAGTTTGGATCTTCAATGGATCTTTGAGGTAGACACAACACTTCAAGAATGATAGTGTTCTTCTCTTTGCACTTTGAGAGGAGAAGATGGGAGGAGAAAGATTCACTTCTAAATAAGTAGTAATCAAACAAATGATCAAGGATTTGAGTGATGTAAGAAGTTTGAAAGAATCTGGAAATGTATGTGCAAAAGAGGTGGATTGAAAGTCTGAGAATGGTCCACTATTTATAAGACAAACATCCAACGGCTATATCTGCCCGCGGTTCCTTATTGGAGCCCGCGGTTCCTTATTGGAGCCCACGGTTCCTTATCGATAAGGAACCGCCGGCGTAGAGTCCACTCCCTTTTGTCTTTTAGTAGATTGGTTCGAATCTAGGGATTAAAATATCCTTAAAGGATATTCCAAACCAAGATAGAATATGCCATATTCAAATTTCAAATTTTCAAATAATTAGTTTAATAAAACATTTTCTTAAAAAGAAAGTTTAATAATAAAACTTTGTCACACTTAATAAAAAGTGAGTTTTAAGAAATAAATCCTTGATCACTTAATCAGGATAAGTACTTGTTTGTTCATACCTTAAGTGATATGGTTGAAATGAAAAATACTTGAACTCAAAAATTCGTTTTTCGTTGTTTTCGTAAATGCTTGTTTTTACATATTGTCGTAATCAAAACAAAGCGAGACCGAAAAATGCAAGTAACGTTTTTAGGCGTCATTGCATTAACAATCTCCCCCTTTTTGATTCTGACAATACATAAACTCAATCATCTAATAAAACAAGATTTTCGAAGACGAGTTTATCATTTCTCCCCCTTTGTCGAAGCAAAAAGGTTGCAAAAGTCTTTGAACAAGAAAAGAACCGGACTTTGCAAATGCTCCCCCTTGGTGCTTACTCCCCCTTGCTTGGGGCACCAAGGAATCGACATATGGTGACAAGCTACATAGAAGGGTTAGTAGTAGAGAAGAGACACCCAACAATATATATATATATATATATATATATATATATATATATATATATATATATATATATATATATATATATATATATATATATATATATATATATATATATATATATATATATATATATATATATATATATATATATATATATATATATATATATATATATATATATATATATATATATATATATATATATATATATATATATATATATATATATATATATATAATATATGGGGTTAAGTTTGACATAGGAAAATAAAAGGCGCCATGTCATATCCTATGTGGCATTGTTTCATTGGCTACATATTTTTTACCTAATATATAATATAGATATTTATTCAAAACAATCGTGTTTATAAAAAATCTGCCAAATTTATTCAAAAAATTCGTTTTATTTTTAGAAAAAAAATCCAATTAAAGTTTTGATCTTAAAAACATGTGTGTTTTTTTCTAATAAAAAATAAACTATATATTCGGAATCACATTGTCTATATCCTATACGGTTACTATAATTTATTTGATTTTTTCCAAAAACCCGTATACATTAATTCAAAACCCTAATATCATTGATCATCTACAAAACTTAGTATGGATCATGATTGTCTCTTCTATATGTTTCCGTATGGATCATGTTTATGGATTAGGGTTTTATTAATCGAATTTTATTTTAGCTATAATAATGAAGATTAGCTATAGTATACATGTTTTTCTATTTCTATGTGTTTTAATTTTGCAGGTTGTCAACTTGATTTGTATGATTTATTCTTTGTATTAAAATCTTTATCTCTCTTAAATTTATGCTTTGCAAGAAACAAATTAGGCATTTATTTATTTATCATTGTGTGTTTCTGTGTTTGTGTATTCAAGAAAAAAACATACATCTCTTCATCAGGTATGACTTACTTATCACGTTTGCATGTTTTTCTCCAGGTTTGTCATCTTCTTTTTTCTTTAAAAGTATGTTTTTTTCCTCTAAACCCTAAATAACATTTAATACTTCTACGAATCCATCATTGTTCATCCTATAATCACATTTAATCTCATCATAACTGAATTAGTAATGTTTGCCCTAACTATTGTTCATCTTATTTTTTTCATCATCTTAGCAGGTACTATTGGAACACCGTCTACATTGATCGTGAGGTTCTATCTCGGAAATACTAGGATGGAAAGGTTATTTGTTATTATTGATATGAGATTCTATAGAATGTCACAACCATCTCGTGCAATTATCATCTTTTGCAAGTATGTTTTGTTACTATAAAGTTTTTTATATGATGATTTGATTATTGATTATATTATTTTTGTATTCAATCATCACGTGGCGTTTCTCACCAAGTCATCATAGGCTACAGCATGAGTAGTGCGTAAGCCCGGTTTCTATTTAGAATACTTATTGCATTTATTCGTATGTTTAGGTTCAGTTGATGCTTAAAAGGCATTAACATGGCTTCCAATTCAAAAGTAAACTGATATTATGCTTAATGATTGGTGGATTGCGTTGCATAAATAGAATTCTATAATATCAATTGTATATATGCAGGACTTGCGTCGAACATTCCCAGGTGATTCTGCTTTGGATGATGATGGTAGAAATGCTTTTAGGCGTATACTCACCGCGGACGCTAGACATAACCCATTTGTTGGCTACTGTCAGGTACATATTTATAAGCTCCGTTTACTATTCCAGCGTGTGATACTTGGTAGTGCCATAAAAAAAGTGTGTGGTATAACAAGTGTGATAGCTATTACAGTGTGAAACATGCCATAGCTATTAAGGTGTGATATTGGTTTGGGCAAAACCTGATATTAATACCAAAAACAAAAACAAAAGGTTGAAAAAACTGATTTGATTTATCACTGGTTTATAGAAAGTGTCAAATTAACAACCTGATATTATCAGAGGTTACAACAAGGCACTGTAGCACACCTAGCTTCAACTATGGCGTTTACAGTTCTTTGTTATTGTGGACATAAATTACCAGGTTCAATATCAACACTTCTTGTAACCAGTGATAACATAATCAGTGAAATGCCAAATTCATAAAATGTTGATTCGTTGTAGAACGATCAATGACTGTAGGAAATTAGAAGCAAACTGCATCTTTCTGTACTTCTTTTGAAACAGTTAGTGGTGCGCCTGCTTACGAAACCAAGTCGGGCGTTCTTAGTTTTTGTGGCATGTCCATGAACACACGCCCTTCAATCAATAATGCATTTATCCTTTCTACTTCCCTTTCATGCTAATTACACGCGAGAATAAATAGTTAACATGAACACACTCCTTTAAGTTAATAATGCAATGTCCCTACTATACATGGAGCTCATACTATCTCAAATAGAAGGATGTAGAGTAGCCTTCTGAAGTTTTGTTTTGAATTTTATGTGGACTCTGGCTGCATATTAGATAATAGCATATACCTTGCTTCTAGGTTCAAGCCAAGGGAAAACTGGAGGTTTAACTTATATTTTTTTTGCTCCTGCATATTAGATATATACGCACTTACACATGCATGGTAATGACCAAATGTGGGTTCTTGATTTGGCAGAATAGGGACTTAACATGAAAAGTTTTGTTTTGATCTGAGAACGGATGAACAAATTAGTCATCCTCTTGATGCTTTTTCAGGGAGATTAGTATGGGAGAAGATCATGCAAGGAGAGAACATTGTTGGCCTTAAATAGGTAATCTGCAGAATTTGATAGCAGTAGTGACGAGCAGGAAGAGGAGAAGCAATCGGATAAGAAGACGGAGTGGACTTTAGAGTTGATAGAAGGGTATTATAATTCTAAGTGATCTCATGATCGCATCAAGTGTAAGAAAGCATATGGAAATTGTCAATATCAAAAACCTCACCAGGTATGCTAAAACTCACCAGGTAGGCGTTTGTATGGTCTTTTTCTTATTTGTAGATTACCCAGATTTCATTTATGTCCAGTTAAAAAATGCTTCTGCTTAATCATTTCTGCTGGTTATTTTACAGCTTATACATAAATTAATTATCATGTTATCCTATGAGTAAAGATACACTGTACCATAAAGGAGCTTCCGTTTAGTTTCTCAATGTATGTATCAACATGTATCCCATCGCGAATTAGTACAAAATAATTAAAAGTGACGAACTACACAAAACAAGGCAGAAACTGCTTATGGATTATCAAGAATGCTTCCGTGTAATATTATGTATAATGCAAAACAGTGTTCTATTCTAGCATCAATCTGTTAGGCATCATTATATTTAGGTACAATCAACATTGCTTGGTTCCTTTTTGTTAGTGTAAGATTTGATGACCATATTTGGTACTCCTTTATCTGTAATGTTCAGGAACTTCTTGGTGTTGCTGAAGTTAAAGATAATCATAAACAACCCCTAGGAAACAACTGTAACGGAGCCCTTACATCAGCAAACAAACACCCTGTTGCAGCAGCCAACCAAGCACAACCCCCCCCCCCCCCCCCCCCGGTCAACAACCAAACATCCTCTTAGATCATTCATCTAAACACCCCTTGACAACAACAAAGGAACTCCTTAAGCAGACATCCAATCAAAAAATTATCCAGTATATACTTCCTAAATTATTCGATTTACCCTTCTCATATACTCAGTTTCATTAGAAACTATTTAGCGAGCCATTTGAACTCTATGAGTTCTATCATAGCCGGGATGGTTAGTGTCGAAGAAGAATTCCACCATAAAAAAAGAACTCAAAAGTATCCAAAAAATCATCGATTATAAGATTAGCAGGTGGAGGTTATTGGAATGATCAGTTTAGAACCGTCAAACTGTTAAGGATATCACCATTTTCATATGTAATTTAGACGTTCATCAGACCTTGAGAAATGGCAACTTGAATCCGTGCAGGTAATTAAGGCTTTGCATTATCAGTATAGCTTGCTAAAATTTACTCTTTTGCGTACATTAACTGGACCAACATGGAAGCCATTGCATACACATAAAGTTAGCAGAGTATGAATATTTGGTTTTCTTGAACTAAATAAGTTGTTAGATTGTGGAACTGATTAGACATTTGGTTTTTTGTAGGTATTGATACCTGTAGAGGAAGAACCTAATATGTTCTTTTACGTGAAAAGCATGTTCTTATGGTTCAAATGGATAGATAAGGAGGAAAATATATATGCATTCATGGCTATGGACAAATGATTACGAGGTGTTTAATTCATAGAGATTTGAACCAAAGTTATGAATCCAAACAATTTGTTTGAAGAGAAGCACTAAAATAATTTATAATTTACTCTTCTTATACTCGAAAGGGTTTTTGAACTTTCAAATGATCATGCTTTTAAGCTGCGAAAAAAGTACTACAAAAGTGTATTGTAAGATCAAGTCGGGGGTCTTAAAGTCACTGACTTTGGCATTAGAAAAGAATGAATTGCTTAACTTTTATTAACAATATGTCCAATTTATAGAGAATATATAAATTGTTAACATTAGCAGAAATCAGAGATGTAACCGGGAGTACCATTCTATTTTTCATTCTTCTAGGATCTTGAGTCCACTTTTGGTTGTTCTTTTGGTAGCTCTTTCTTGCTTTGGGCTTTATGAACTTGGATCCTATAAGTCCGTAGAAAAATAACCTATATATACGTCAACATGGAACTTTCAATTATTTCTTTCCAGGTTGCTAGGTGCGTTGAAATTAGGTTGCCTTAGTAGAAAAATAACCTATAGATATTGTCGGTGAGTATTATCATTTAAGAGAAGCCATCCACAATAATGGTCTTGTGGGTGTTTGTATTGTCCTTTTAAATCAAAGGTCAGATAGTCAGCTACAATCTGAAAGGTGTAATACCAAACACCCATTAAATATTAATGTATTTTTGGAGTATGAGTATGGTGATATAGGGGGCGCGATTTTTATTTGGTGTTCAGAAGGTAGCCAATTTCCAACTGTTATTTGTTAATGCAGATGTGGATTTGCTGCCATGATCGTTTTATCATCTTTGTTTTTATTGTTTTCAAGATACGAGTCTCATCAATGGTTTAATAGTGCATTGTTTTACAAACAGAATTGATACTACAAGTATTTAATAAAAAATTTATGCCAATACTACATGTATTCAATTTCTCTATATGTATTCGATTTGTGTTGAATTTTCCATCACAAAAAAGCAACTGAATATGCAGAAATACAATCCTTATTTTGCAGCTGCTTAGACCTATAGGGGATGTGATTGCATATCTAACCTTAGTAAGCCATAATATGTACTCATTTTACTGAGATTCTATATCAAAGATAAGTGATTTTTATTTTGTACATCAGGTTTCTATATTGCATTAAGTTAAAACAAAGAAACAAAAACAGTAGTAAATTAGTTTTCTTTTATATGGTACTTAGACCATATCTACATAATAGATGCATGATTTGGTGTCAAGCTAGGCATGTTCTTTATTTTAAATAAGATATTAATCAAAGTAGTAAATTAGTTTTCTTTTATATGGTACTTAGACCATATCTACAACACTGTAGTAAATTATCTACTCACGCTATTATTATTCTTCGTTTGTTCTGAATTCTTTTTTTCTTGAGCTGTTTTCATTTGTCAATTCTGAAGCTTTTTCTAACTTCTGTAACCATTTCGCTCTTGTGATAATTTTCCGAGAAAAGATTGAAATGGTTACACAGCCCTGTTTTTGTATCCCTAAGTAGGTATATGTGCCGTGTGTCGTATGTTAGAGACAGAAAGGTGATTTAGTATCCAAAATGAGTTCGTCATCAACAGCAGCGCAGTATGACATGGCAAATCAAAAACAGCTGACAAGGGTCAGGTCTCGATGCAGGTCCAAGTCGGGTCCGGTGGATTTCGGATCAATTTGAATATGGGTACAATATAGGAAAAGAATTTTTTTACTCTTTTTAGATAAAAATTGGAGTATATAAAATTTATATTAAAAATTATTTAAAGATAAAATAAATAAATAAATAAATTATTCGAGTCAGTCAACTTGACCTCAACTCGAGTTAGACAAAATTTTCATACACAATGCCAGACCTAATTTTGATTTTGAATTTGGGTTAGCCGGATTGACCCGTTTGACCGAAGTTAGAATTTAAACCCGAGTATCTCGATCCAGATATACTCACGTCGGATTCATAT
Organism: Glebionis coronaria; assembly: GCA_025667525.1. NCBI lineage: Eukaryota > Viridiplantae > Streptophyta > Magnoliopsida > Asterales > Asteraceae > Glebionis > Glebionis coronaria. The sequence goes on along the minus strand of CM046878.1, from coordinate 416,505,971 downwards.
CGGGTCGAGATTATTGAAACCCCTAATTACAACCAGTACAAGACACAAATGAATCAAATTTCAACGAGATAGATTCTAGAAACAGTGTTTTATTTTTCCTAGATTGTCCATCTATTTAACAGTTTGTTGTGAGGCCAATTTACTTGTCGACACAAAGAAAAATATAACTAAAGGAGTACGGTTCTTTGTTTGCTGAATATGACTTTACCCCTTGAGATGCAACTTGTGACTATAAACATCTTAGAAATATTTATGACGAGTGTAGTTATTGGTGAAAATGTTAGGTCTTCGAAAAAAGATATGCAAAATATTGAGGGTGTTCAAGATTGATTATTGAAACCAATGTTTTGAGACCCAGTCTCTGAATCGATTTGGTAGAGTCATCGGATCCGGGTCAAATTAGGTTAACCCGATTTTTAATTTTTTTTATATTCTTAATAATTAGCAAAAAATATATATAAAAACCACAAAAATCTCCATATAAATTGTTTATCAACCAATATAATATTTAAAAATAAAATTCAATTGCAAATACATAAAATTTATATATACTTAAAAAAACAAAAAAATTCAAAACCCGGTCAGGCCTCAAAAACTGAGTTGACCCGGGTCATTCCAAACCCAACAAGTTAAGCCGGGTTTCAAAAATATGTAACCCAGGTCAAAATGACCCGGTTTTTGACCGAAACCGGGTCAGTCGGTTAACCTGTTCGAGTCCACCCGGGTTTAAAAACATTAATTAAAAGCACTAGCAGTTTTAACAAGCAATCTCAAGCACCGGGTATAGGGACAACTATTTCCATTAAGCTAAAGCTAAAATAGTAAAAGATGAACTTACGTTAAGAAGGGGTTTATAGATATAAAGTCGACTAAAAAGGGGACAACAATGAGAAGCAACCAAAGGGACATGGATAAATCTAATACGATAACTAAGATTATATTTCTTTCGTTTTAAAATTATTGTCATTTAATAAAAACACACAGTTTAAAAAATGACTTAATTACAATTTTTTTTTAACGTTTTAACATAATAATTAATTTAAGTCAACTTTGAAGTTTGTAATAATGCTTTTAATCAGTAATATAATAAATTTTCACAAACATCTATATCTACTTTGTGTCATGCAACATAAGGACACAAAAGTAAAAAAAAAATGTTTTTAAGAGTATTATAATAAATTTTAATCAAACATCCCTATCTACACGTGGACCATATTATATTATATAACTATAGAAAACAGATTAATCTTTTTCCTTATATGCTCCAGCCAATAGTAACTATCTACGTGCAATTTTTCAAATCTTATGTGTGCTCCGACCAATAAAACGGATAGATAAACGTTATTTCACAAAAAAATCTATACAAACCAAACCTGTCCGTTGATTAGAGTACATTCGAAAATGAACAAAAGATCGCTCCCGTCCTTTAAGTAAGACAAGGCCTAACAATATCAAATGTTGGCTTCCTTTTAACAAAAACGTTTTAATCACACCAACATCTATATCTCACGCTACAAACCATTATAATGGATCGACAAACCTTGCTTTGAAAGAAAGTATACGAACCGAACCCGCCCGTTGGGCAGGTTACGCAACTAGTATATATATATATATATATATATATATATATATATATAGCAAAGGTCACAAAAAAGTAAGAGAAGAAAGAAAAGATCCAAGATAAGTCATGTTAAAAGGAAACATGATAAAAGATACAAGGAAATAAAACATACAAGGATGTATGAGACACAAACATAAGCCAAAAGAAAATCATAAATCTTATCATAGTTAAACTAGAACCCTAAAATTTGCTTGAACTAGATGTCTTGAAGATAAGCAACCAATGCTTAGATAAAAGACAAGGTAGTGGCGGAAGTAGGTGGTGGTGGCTTGGTAGAAATCTCATAGTTATAGTGAAGAGGAGGTTTGACTAAGAGACTCTAGATGTAATTCAACTCTTCATAGATATGAGCCATAGCAAGATGTTGATATTAACAACAATGAAAATATGTTCCATGATGCATGACATTATCATGTGAAGGAGGTATAACACTAAAGGCTAGTGGTGGAAGATAAGAAGTTCCACAATCAACATTCTTAGAAGAAGAAGAGATGTGATTTTGAGTGTTCTTGGGTGAATTGAGATTGAAAGCAATTAGAGAGAATGGAGGAGAATCAAAGATTTCATTTGGGGAATAAGACATCTTGATTTGAGAAAGAATGCAAAATGCTTAAGGTTAAATAGAGAAAGCCCAAGATAATTCGGGGGTGGTCAAAGGGTTGAAACAAAGATTTCAAAAAGTGTTAGAACAAATTTGGAGTTTCATGAATACCCGAAAAGGAGAGCACTGGGCGTGGTTCCTTATCTCAGCAGGTGGTTCCTTATCACTGGGGAACCGTGGTCTCAATAGAGAATCACCCACAGTGGGTTGAATTTGGTGATGAGGGAAGATTTTCCAATTCAGCAAATCCTATTTTTCTAGTCTAACTAATCATGGAGATATGCTAAGAAGCAAAGATAGACAAAGAAAACACACAAGAAATCACAAAATAAGGTTTTGACCAAAATACATGGATTTTTAATAAAATCGATGTAAGAGGTGTGTAAAACTAGACACAAGGTCATGACACAATGATCCTCCATAGTTACCTTTAGTTCTTGCTTTATTTGAGAGACCTCCATACATATGAATTATGTAAGCTCATTATGAATAGCAAGAAGCTATGAAAAACGTTTTTAGATTAAATTAACAATGCAAAAACATTTCTCGACCAATTTAGAAAGAACTTTGAGAATTTTGAAAAAGGGAAGAGAAGTTTTCCAAAAAGAGTTTACGATATTCAAAAGCTCAAAGAAAGAAAAGACTCAAAAGAGAAAAGAAAAGACTCGATTAACTAGAATGCATAATTAAGGAATATGTTCCATTAAACCTAGACCTAGACGCAAGTAATTAAAAGGTTCCCTCTTAAGTGGCTTAGTAAAGATATCGGCTAAGTTTTCTACCGAGGATACCTTCTCTATCGAAATGTTCCCCTTTTGAATATTATCCCTAAGAAAGTGGTGGCGAATCTCTATGTGCTTAGTTCGCGAATGTTGCACGGGATTCTTGCTAAGGTCTATTGCACCCTTGTTGTCGCACATGATGGGAACATCATCAAGAGAAATCCAGTAATCAACAAGCGCTTGCTTCATCCATAGAGCTTGTTGACAAGCTTTACCGGCACTCACATACTCGACTTCCGTGGTGGATATAGCAAGAGCGGTTTGTTTCTTGGAGAACCAAGAAGTTAAACAACAACCCATGAAGGTACAAACTCCACTTGTGCTTTTCCGGTCCACATAGTCTCCCGCATGATCCGAGTCTGCGTAGACAATGGTTTCTACGCTGGTCCTTTTAGGATACCATAATCCTAAATGTATAGTGCCCTTAATGTATCGGAAGATATGCTTAACCGCTTCAAGGTGAGAGGTTTTGGGAGCCTCTTGGAAGCGAGCACAAAGGCAAACACTAAACATGATATCCGGTCGACTTGCCATTAGGTAAAACAAACTACCAATCATACCTCTATATTTGGTGTTGTCTACCGACTCACAATCATCATCTACGGTGAGTTTAGTATCCGAGGCCATAGGGGTCTTCATTGGTCTAGAGTCTTCTAATCCAAATTTCTTTAGCATTTCTTTAACATACTTTGATTGATTAAAGAAAATATCATCGTCCATTTGTTTAATTTGGAGTCCTAACAAGAAGTTAAGTTCTCCCATCATACTCATTCTCAAAGTCGTCATGCATGATTTTGGCAAAGTCATCACACAATGATTGACAAGTTGACCCAAATATAATGTCATCAACATATATTTGTACGATAATGAGGTGAGAACCTTTCTTCTTTGTAAAGAGTGTATAGTCTACCATCCCCATTGTATACTCATGTTTTACAAGAAACTCTTTAAGTCTATCATACCAAGCTTTGGGTGCTTGTTTGAGACCATAAAGAGCTTTCTTAAGTTTGTAAACATGATCCGGTTTCTCAAAATCAATGAAGCCAGGAGGTTGAGCCACATATACCTTCTCATTGATCAAACCGTTAAGAAATGCACTCTTTACATCCATTTGTTGAAGCTTAAAGTCTAAAGCACAAGCGTAAGATAAAAGGATTCTAATGGATTCTAATCTTGCTACGGGTGCGTATGTCTCGTCATAATCAATACATTCTTGTTGATTATAACCTTGAGCTAAAAGTCTAGCCTTGTTACGAGACACAACACCATTCTCGTCTAACTTATTCCTATATACCCATTTGGTTCCTATGATGGTCGAACTTCTAGGTGGAGGAACAAGTTCCCAAACGTCATTAGCAATGAATTGATTCAATTCTTCTTGCATAGCGATGACCCAACTCTCATCCATCAAAGCTTCTTTAACATTCTTTTTAATCAAAGAGACGAAACAAAAGAAGTTACTTTAATTTTGGACTTGAGATCTTAGGGTCCTTTGAAATAGTTCGACTATGATGTTATCGAGAGCATGATCCTTAGACTCCTTAATGTTTACTCCCTTTTCAACACTAAGGTCTTCAACTCCTATTTTTCTAATATCTTTGGCATTAACTATGTCTATTTCATCTAAGTCATCATCTACCAAAGGTGGTGTCTTAGATGAAGGAGGGGTTTCATCAAATGTCATGTTAAGTGATTCTTCAATTACACCCGAGGTTCTATTGAGGACTATGTAGGCTTTGCTAGTTTGAGAATAACCTAAAAAGATACCTTCGTAAGACTTTGGGTCAAACTTATTAAGGTAATCTTTGGTGTTAAGAATGAAGAACTTGCTTCCAAACACCCTAAAGTATTCCAATGAGGGCTTCTTACCTTTAAGAATCTCATAGGGGGTCATTCCTAGAAAAGGTCGAATAAGAATTCGGTTGAGAATGTAGGTCGATGTGTCTACAGCATTGCACCAAAACTTTTGAGGCAAAGATTGCTCATTTAACATCGTCCTACTCATCTCTTGGATGGTCCTATTCTTCCTTTCAACTACCCCATTTGATTGTGGAGTGTGAGGAGCCGAGAAGTTATTGCTAATATCATGAGCTTCACAAAAGGCACCAAATTGCACTTCATTATCAAATTCCCTACCATGATCCGTCCTAATAGAGACAATTGAACATCCTAGTTGATTTTGAATTCTTTGACTAAAGGTTTCGAAGTGATCGAAAGCTTCATCCTTAGACGCCAAAAATCTAGTCTAAGTGAATCTAGAGTAGTCGACAACTATAACTAGGGTATAAAGGTTACCTCCATAACTCCGTATGGCGGAAGGTCCAAAGAGATCCATATGTAGGAGCTCTAAGCACCGAGAGGTCGAAACCAAATTCTTGGCTTTGTGACTTGAGTGAACTTTCTTCCCAATTTTGCAAGCATCACAAAAGTGACTATCAAACTTTATCTTGGGGAGATGTCTTACCAACTCCTTAGAGACTAAAGATTGAATTAAACGCATATTAGCATGACCTAATATCCTATACCAAAGAGTAGAACTATCATCTAAAGTCGCTAGACATAAGTTGTTCTTTGACTTACTATTAACCTTCATGACATAAAGCCCATGCTTTCTAACACCTTTTCCAATGACTTTTCCATCTTTTACGATTTCACTATCATATTCCGAAAAGATGACCTTACACGTATTGTCACAAATTTGACCTATACTTAGAAGGTTAAAACCTAAATTATCTACGTGCTCTACGTTTTCTATAGTCATAGAGTCAAGAGAGACAGTATCTTTGCCAATGTTATTACCACGTCGATTACTTGCGAATGTGAAGTTACCTCCATCATATGCTTTGTAGTGGGAGAACAAACTTCGATTACCCATCATGTGTTTAGAACAACCACTATCCTTAATCCACTCGTCGGGCTCTAGATCGATTCCCAAGCATATCTAGGTAACAACACACAAGATCAAACATTTGGTCCCCAATATCTCATGGGTCCAAAATTGTTAGTTCCAAACATCCCTTGCATTTGATTGGGATCCATGAATGAATGAGAAATTCCCTATGGAGAAAAGTATTGTTGTTAAAAATTATTCCAATTCATATGGCCATTTTTTGTCCATAGTTTCTCCTAGGTGTCTTTGATCTTGATCTAGAATTATTATTATTCCTCCTAGGTGTTGGAGTTTTACTTCTAGGTCGTGGTTTAGCTTGATCATCTCTTTTTGGCGTAGGTGTTCTACTTCTAGGTTTAGATTCATTTCGTACTCTTGGAGGAGTAGATGTTTGTCTAGATAAGTTTCTTGTTCCCATTAGAGGTTTACTCAAGGGCTTGTAGAATTTATCTAGAGTAGGCTTTTCAATTATAGGTACTTTGACCTTGTTAATAAGAATATGTTTTGGTCCTTCACCTAAAATTGACTTTTCAGAAAGTTCAGGATTTTCACAAATATCTTCTTCTGGCCGCAGTTCTTTAGCTCCATCGGAGGTTCCATAGCGATAAGGAACCGCCCCATATATTGGAGAACCGCGTACAGGGGAGTGTTTTTCTGAAAACCTAACTTGTTTTGGTTCACTAGTTGATGCTTCATTAGTGTTATATCCTAACCCAAGTCTTTCCTTAGAATGAATTTGTTTTTTTAACATGTCATCAAGAGCATTAGTACCTCTCATGAACTTTTCAAGTCTAATGGAGGTGCTCTTAAGGTTTTCATTTTCTTGTCTAAGGTTTTCACATTTTAAGCATCCTAGATCTATTTCTTTATTTTTCTCAAGCTTAGCTAATTTCTCTTTTAGCTCACTAATCTCGTTTTCAAGCTTAGTTCTAGTTGATTTTAACACTTTGTTCTTTTCAATGAATTTAAGACTAAGCTTATGCAAGTTATTGTATTGACCTTCTAATTCAATATCATCTTGAGAAGAACTATTATTGCTATAATACTCGGTTTTGGAATGTACCTATTTAGAAGTGTAAGCCATGAGACACTTCTCATCTTTGGGGTTTTCATCAACATCTTCACCGCTATCGCTCCATGAACCTCCAACAAACGCCGTGTGGTTCTTGTCGTGTGAAGGCTTAGGACAATCACCAATGAAATGATCTAGATCACCACATCTAAATCATTTCCTATCACCTTTATCATCTTTGGCAAATCGGTTTTTGGAGAAGGATTTCTTGTCATTGTTTGGTTGCCTCACGTATTGACCTCGTCTTTTAAATAACTTCTTAAAGTCTCTAACCGCCAAGGCATATTCCTCATCGTCACTATCCGAGTAACTTTCATGGTCACTTTGTGCTTTCTTGGCTTTGAGTGCAAGAGACTTTCTTTCACTCTTAGTTTTCACCATTTTCAAGTCCTTCAAAATTATCATCTTGTGAACCTTCAAGTTACCAATGAGTTCATCGAGTGATAATTTGGCGAGATCCTTTGATTCATCAATCGCCGTGACTTTAGCTCTCCATTTGGGATGCAACGCCCTAAGAAACTTCCTAACATTGTTCTTGCTAGAAAAACCTTCATCAAGTGCTTTTAAACTAGTAATAATAGTGTTAAATCTAGCAAATGCACTATCAATAGTTTCATCTTCTAAGATGACAAATTGTTCATATTGTTGAACAAGAAGATCGATTTTACTTTCTTTGACTTGGCTATTACCTTGGTGGGTTACAAAAAGAGTGTTCCAAATGTCTTTAGCGGTTTCACACATTTCTTACTCTTTCTTTGGTAAAGCATTATAAATCACCATTTTAGCCTCATTATTTTTAGCAAGTTTCCTTTTAGTATCATCATTTGCTTTGTCAAAAGTTACTATCTCTTTACTTTTAGAAACTTCATTATATTGAACTGGTAAAAAATCACCATTGGTAATAACATGCCAAAGATCTAAATCTTTTGATTTCACATAAGTCTCAAACCTATTTTTCCAATAAATAAAACTATCGGTTTCAAAAAGAGGTGGTATTTGCATGGATTTCCCTTCTAGATACTTGTTGGAATCCATAGATCGATTCAAGTTTTAAAATACAATATATTTTAAAAAAACTTGAGCAACCACGCTCTGATACCAATTATAGAAACTAGAGGGGGGGTTGAATAGTTTCTTAAATTTACTTGTTAAAGGTTGGTTTAAAAAAAATCCTTTTTCAAAAACTTAAGCTTGAGTATTTATGTGAAACCTTCTTATACACAATATGAACAAGGTATAGTGCAGCTAAACTAATAATCACAAGTATAAAGAATAATGAATGTAAATAGATAAGGGGAGGAAAGATCAAACCAAACACCAAGGATTTATAGTGGTTCGGCAACGAAGCTCACTCCTCGTTCCTGCTCCACTCCTCGAGTACTCCTTACTTGAGAGTTCACTAATTAACAAGCTCCTGGAGAAACCGTACACAACGTCGCTTAACTAATTTCCGACTCTAAGCTAAAATTCGAGCCCTAATCTTAGCTAGGACCAATCTACACCAATATACTTTGAGGACTAAGTATTAACCTTAATACATACACAACTTCCAAATAGACACAACTACTTGGATCTTCACAAAAATGACACAACAATGAAGGAATAAGTTTGGATCTTCAATAGATCTTTGAGGTAGACACTACACTTCAAGAATGATAGTGTTCTTCTCTTTGCACTTTGAGAGGAGAAGATAGGAGGAGAAAGATTCACTTCTAAACAAGTAGTAATCAAACAAATTATCAAGGATTTGAGTGATTTAAGAAGTATGAAAGAATCTGGAAATGTATGTGCAAAAGAGGTGGATTGAAAGTCTGAAAATGGTGCACTATTTATAAGACAAACATCCAACGCTATATCTGCCCGCGGTTCCTTATAGGAGCCCGCGGTTCCTTGTCGATAAGGAACCACCATAGGCGCTAAGGAACCACCGGCGTAGAGTCCGCTCCCTTTTGTCTTTTAGTGGATTGGTTCAAATCTGGAGATTAAAATAGCCTGAAAGGATATTCCAAACCAAGATAGAATATGCCATTTTCAAATAATTAATTTAATAAAACATGTTCTTATAAAGAAAGTTTAATAATTAAACTTTGTCACACTTAATAAAAAGTGAGTTTTAAGAAAAGATTAAATCCTTGATCACTTAATTAGGATAAGTACTTGTTTGTTCATACCTTAAGTGATAATGGTTGAAATGAAAAATACTTGAACTCAAGAATTCGTTTTTCGTTGTTTTCGTAAATGCTTGTTTTTACATATTATCGTAATCAAAACAAAGCGAGATCGAAAAATGCAAGTAACGTTTTTAGGCATCATTACATTAACAGAAACCTTGCTATGAAAACCCTAGATTTGCTAAACCTAATAAACTAGACATGAACACTAATGAGTAAGCCCATAGTCTCGACTTATTTATATGAACCGAATACCAAACCCTTGCTTGATGAACCTTTAGCTTAAGTTGATATTAGGGATAGATAACTTCCTAAAATAAGCTTAGAAGCTATATAAGCTGCGACTAGATAAGCTCCTAAGCTTAATAAGCCGCGAACCAAATAAGCCCATAAGCCTTTTCACTTGTTTGATTACCATAAGTTGCATACACATTTTCCGGATTTCCTTGAGTAGAAGGACAATCGGTGTATGAGTGTGGACCGCCGCATGTTTCACAAGGAGCAGCAACAGCTTTAACTTGTTGTTGTTGTTGGTTTGAAGCCAAGAGTTGCATACTTCTGTTCATTTCAGTTAGCACACGGGTGAGTTCGGTCATATCAGGGTTTGCTGAGGTGGAGGAAACATTGACTCTCGGGTTGTTCCTAGAAGAAGCAGAGGAATCCCAGTTTTTGTGGTGAGTAGTCATGTTCTCAATTAACTCTCTACACTCCTCGGGTCTCCTTTTCATGAATGTGCCACCGGCGGCTGCATTGATCGTATCACGATCTCGAAAAGTCAAACCGTTGTAGAAAGTATCAATTAGGGTCACAGGTAGCATGTTGTGGTTTGGACATCTATCGATCAAGACATTATATCTCTCCCAAGCATCAAAAAGAGATTCGTCAGGGTCTTGCATGAAACCGCTGATTTGATTGCGAAGGCTCGTGACCATGGATGGTGGAAAGTAGCGCGACAAAAAGCGTTGAGTCATGTCATCCCAAGTGTGAATAGAATTCTCCGGGAGACGATCAAACCATTTCTCGGCATGATGTAATAAAGTATGTGGAAAGAGTTGTAGGCGAAGTTCATCCATTGTGGCACCAGCCAACTTCATGCTTTGGGTGATTGTAATGAACTTGTCGAGGTGTTTGTTGGCATCATCATCAGGCAATCCACGGAATGGGTTAGTTTGCACTTGCTGAATCATGTGGTGCTTCAACGAAAACTCAGGAGCGTTGATTTGCATCGGCGCAATCGGTCCTCCTCGTCTAAACATGGTAGGTTGACAAAGTTCCTCCATGGTCCGAAGATCGGGCTATGGAAGAACATTGTTGTTATTATTGAGGTGTGGTGGATTATTGTTGTTTACACCTGACATAGCTAAATCTTCTTGAGTCTCGGGCTCTTGATAAGTAGAAGATCTAGTACGCATACACCTGAAAATGGAAAAGAAAGAGAAACCGAAACACAAAGACAATATACATACACAATAAAAATAAAATCTTTTTGGATTTTTGAAATTTTTAATTTTTATTTTTTTTTTATCAATTTTTTTAATTTTTATGATTTTTTGAATTTTTTAAGCAAGAAAAATAACGCTCACAAGTGAACGGATCCCAAAAAGCAACGCGTCTCTAAAAAAAAACCGTTAATCTTTACGAAAAGAGCCGGCAGCGACGCCATTTGATACAAGGCTTTTGACACCCCGTATAAAAATTAATTAAGTTCGTTGTGTTGGTCTAATCGAATTGATCTAGGTTCTATGTGTGACTCTATTGTTCTTTGGTGAAACAAATAATTGTCGTTGTAGTATTTAAAATAAATGTGTAAAAACAATTAAGTAAAGGTGAAATTAAAGTAAATCTAAGTCTAATTAAAAATAATGGGCAAGTATTTAAAAACGTGACTGAAATTAAAGGACACTAAAAGTAAATGACGCAAATTTAAATCTATCTAAGGCAATCTTAAAACGCAACTAAAACTTAAACTAAGGCAAGGCTAAAATAAAGCTAAGACAAAATTAACTTAAAATGTGAGTAAGGAAAAAGGCGGGAAAAATAAAGCTTGAAAATGAAAGACAGAAATTTAAAAACAGATACTAACAAAAACCTGAAAGAAACCTTGATTCGGAAGTTTTGAGTCGGAACTTGTTGATTCGGAACTCTTCCGAATGAATGCTTGACTCGGAACTTTTTGAGTTCCGAATAAACCTTCTTGATCCGGAACTTTTTGAGTTCCGAATAAACCTTGGTGATCCGGAACTTTTCGTTCGGAATTCTTGACCCGGAAGATTTCGTCCGGAACTTGACTCGGAAGATTCGTTCGGAACTTCTAAAGTTCCAAATGAATTTGCTGATCCGGAACTTCCCCTTGATCCGGAAGTTTTCGTCCGGAAGTCTTCGTCCGGAAGTTTTCGTCCGGAACTTTGAATGTTCCGGATGAAGCCCCCTTGAGTCGGAACTTTCGTTCGGAAGTCTTGACTCGGAACTTTGAATGTTCCGGATGAAACCCACTGGTTCGGAACTTTGAAGGTTCCAAATGAGCAGCCTTTCTTATCTTGATCCGGAAGTTTTACCTGGGAATCTCAGACACAGAAACAAACACCCCCGAAGAACAAGGGAACACAGTAACAAGTAATATACCACAGATTTAACCAAAATCAAACAAACGATTAAACTAAACTAACAACAAAACATTCAATAATCATAAACTAACAATTTTAATCAACAAAACAAACAAATTTAACCATAATAATCAAAAACCCACTTGATCAAAATAAGAACATGAACATGAACACAAACATAAACATAAAAATCAAAGATCAAGAAAGGTAGATAGGAGATTAACAAGATAAAATAAAGATTGACAAGAATTAAATGGAAACTTACTTGAAATTAAAGGAATTTAAGGTGCAAGACAAGGTATTTAAATTGGACAAGTATTTAAATGTGCATAAAATTAAAGGTGCAAGGTAAAGAAAATGGAAGACTAACTGTCACACTTAGTCAACAAAGAAAATAATTAACTAGTCCTAACTATATATAGGGGAGGATCAGGAAGCTTCCTCCCCTCTTTCCTTTTCTTTTAATTACAAGATTAAGTCCTTCCTTCTTTAATCTTCATTAATTGCACCATTAGTCCTTTGTTCTTCTAATCTTCTTTAAACTTGGACTCTGATGACTTGTGGCTCGGGATTTCTTTTGAACTCGTCTTTTAATTCTTCAATAAAATAGACTTGAGTTCTTCGGCTTTAAGTAAACTTCCGTCTTTTGACTTTTTCTTCGATAAATCTTCAGAATTGGTCTTGGACTTCCGTTCTTTTTGCACTCTTGACTTCTCGACTTCGTCTTTCATCGTTTTCTTCAATAAAAGCCCGTAATTGCCCGTGTTTTCTCCACTTTTCACCTTTTCGTCCTAAATCACAACAAAAACACAAACCACGCATAATTCCGACATAAAAGACATAAAATACACGTTTTGGCTCGGTTATTATTGTAATTAAGTGGTAAAAAAGGATGGGTGTTTACACACCTATCAATGCTTAATAAATATGTACTAGTATTTAACAAGCCCAAAATAGGAGCCTATTAAACACAAGAACCTAAACCGGTCCTTAATGGGCCAACCGAGCCCATTTAACTCAAAATACATTATTTAGAGACTTTTTATTCCATTATTGACATGAGGTGAAAGTATAGGTCAAAATGTAACTTTATAAAACATATCCTATTCGAGAATTTTGAAAAGTTAAAGGACCAAAATTGCCAAGTTGGAAAGTATAGGGTGGCGTTTGTTTATTACCGAGACTTAAACCAACCATAAGGACCATCTGTGACAATTTCTAAACTTAAAACAAGCCCTAATTATGTTCTATTATATTTTCGAGACTTGGAGGACTTGTTTTGCCATGTTACTAAACTTAGCTGAGCCCTAGGGACTCGGTTTGCAATAACCTGAAAGTTGGAAACCCTAGGGACTATTTTTGACATAATCCGAAACTTTTGTAAGCCCTAGGAGCTGTTTTGTTAACTTAAGATAACGAACAAGGATGAACGATGTAATACTTTTAACGAACGAAACCCTAGGGGTTATTTTGAGTATTACTATCTTTACAAGGACTAATGTGTAATTTAATATAACTTAAAACATTAATAAAATTGTTTTATTAATAAATTAAATTAAGTTATATTTTTATTATTTAAATTAAATAAACTATTAGAGTTATTTACGACATTTTATAAACGAACGAACTATATTAGTGTATTTGAAACCCTAAGAAAATTTGGTGAAACATATTATATTCTTACAATCAATTAATTAAATAAAAATCTATTTGGTTAATTTACTACACTTTTGTTGTACGAACAATTTAATTATATTTTTAGAACTAAAAGTATATTATTATCGATAACTTACTATAAGTTTAACGTATAAACAATAGTAACAACTTATTAATTCGTGATCATGCATTTTCATCGGTTACATTTATCTGTGCATATTTATTGTGCATATACTGATTCATATAAATTACTTAGGTAATTTCACTACCTCGTGATCATACTGTTCCAGTGCATTCAGTGACATTATCCGTACATCATCACTACTGAGGTGAGTTCATGGCCCCATCTTTACTGTTTTATAACTGGGGGAGAAAACATACTTAATTATTGTATATGCAAACACTTACAGACAACAACAGATAACTGCCTTTTGTTTGCCCCATTATTCCCATGGAATGTAATAGTTAATAGTGTAGCGCGAAATGTTATAAATAGATCTATTTGGGTATTGACAACACTCGCCCTGCGTGACTTGCTATCACGAAACTCTTAGGCCAAGCAACAGGTTTATTTCATTGTCGGACTGAGGGTCTCTCATCAGGATGATCCAGATAGGCACCTGAGAATCATGTATAGTATCTATTACAGGGCAATAGGAACTACTATAGTATGTGGCTTTATGCGTTGCTATCCCCGTGGTGTTTTGCATATCAATACTTTTACTTTATATTAAACATGCGAATTCACCAAACTCGTGTTGACCCCCACATTTTACTTTTATGTTTTCTCAAGAAAGTAAGCAGGTGCATTGCATTGGATTCCAGCATCATAGGGAGCATTCATGTTTACCATCGGGCTGGGATATTTCTACAAATATTAATAAATGTGTTTTCAAGACAAGTTACTAAATTTGCACAATTAAATTCATATGATATGTTTTAATGACATTTGATGATCATTGCTCTATATACTGTGTGTTATCGATCCACCCTTCAAAGTAACACCCCAACGTACTTTTCTGCTGCATTTGACCATTTGGGGGTGTTACAAAGATCAAACCTGTTAATCCCATTTAATCCATAACACAAGATTTAGAGAGAGAAATAGAAGAAAAGTAGAAAGAGAAAGTAGAGAGAGAAGTGGAAGGTTTACACTAAAACTAGGTGTTTTAAGAAATGAACCAACACCCTCTTCCATACATGGAAGAGGGTATATATACCCTAGGCTTTGTTGGTCCGTGGGTTAAGTAACATGGGCCGGGCTTGGCTTTGTTTTGGGCTTACGCCCCTAACTTATACAATATTAGCTTAAAGTCCAAGCCCGGTTTTCCCGACTAACCTATTACAATACAAGACCTTTAATGACTGAGATGACCTATTACGTTCTTGTTCGACTATATAAAATATAGGGCTAACAATCTCCCCCAATGTATCGGTCATCTTAAAAAGCTTAAAAAGCATAAGATGATTGAGTGAATACATTCTTGTAGAGGAGATCTTCCTGCTTTGGTCTTGTATCTTGGTCTTGATCTTGTTTGTAACAGCTTTGTTCCTTCATTCTTTCGTGATCTTTATCTTGAGCCTTTGTCATTTGACTTTGAGTGCTTGAGATCTTCATCTGTGATCCTTGTGACTAAGATGACCTATTACATTCTTACATTCTTAGGTATCTTGATAATCGCCATCTTGTGCTCTTGTGACTTCTAAATCGACATCGGTTACCCAGCTACGCCACCTTTTTGATATGCAGCAACATATATAGACACGGATGAAATGGCTTTGAACATTTCACCCTAACTCGGTAGCGTTTTACCTCCGGTCGGTGAAGACCGTTAAACGGTATTAAATACCGTACCTGTGATCAGGTAGATTCAATTAAGAACCTCCTTGACAGGGTTTCCCGGCGGTAGTAGCCAGTTCTCTTTACTCGACCGTCTCAAAGCAGACTGCGAACGTAAAGAGTGAATCATAAGGATAAATTATCCGTTTGATTAGAATCGTCAATTCAGATTTCCTGGAACAAGTTTGATTCTAAAAGAATCGCACCATTATTGCTTTCCAGTTTGTCACAACCTTGATTCATAGAGAATCTTGTGAGTTACCTACCGCAGTGTTGTTTGATGTTGACACTAGAAGGATTTCCATTCGTCACTGTGAACACTAATGAGTGTCACTCTGAATGTTCTGGCAAGATCACATGGATTTTGCGAAGAAACCTGGAATCAAGTTTGAATCAATTAAGGATCCAAACTTAGTTGCTTTCCAGTTCTCACAAGTTTGATTCGTGTAGAATCGCATAAGTTACCTACCATGAGCTTGTTTGATGCTGGCTCAAGCAGGATTTCCATCTTCATTGTGAATCGTATCACTCAGATGTTCTGGCAATATCACAAGAATAATGCGTAGGACTCGATTGTGTCCTAATGAGATGATAAATTGATCTCGTTTGGCTCTAGACTCAATAAGTGCATTTTGGTAATCGGAGGCTGGAGCAGACTGCCACCTTTTCAATATTAACTTACTCGGAGTGAGAAAGTCAATAGATACGTGTTGATCTCCGTGACAATGAGACAAGTTTCTTTTGAGAGAAACTCGAATGGCTGGGAAGGGTTGTGCATTGCATCACTGGGTCCATGATGACTTGTCTTCAATAGATGTATTGACCCGGTTTCTGCCTAAGTTTCATAGAATATTCAACTCCTTCAATGCTTACCAATACGTCATCATTAGCACCTTGTTGTGATTGTTCCAGTGCTAACTTAAGTACTTGGTCCGCATTCAACTTCATTCCACTCCATCTTTCCTAAGGACAACTATTTCTAGCTATGGAATGTCCTTGGGTAGATCCCTCCGGTTCTGGTTGGATCATAGGACTTAGTTTCCTATCCTAAACCACCTTTTGACTCCATCGTTCCGTCGTGGATAGTAGGTTGTTTTGGGTAAAGATCGTAACCATAAAACCATTGAAAACCATTCAAAGTGCTTGATAAAAATCAAAACTTTTAACACTTTGAAAGTTTTATCTTTTCGAAAAGCTCCCCTAACACACATGCATCGATATACGAAATAGTTTGGCATGTGAAGGAAAGAGTTGCACTTGAGTCTTTAAGATCACATGTTGCGATATATTACATTTTAATCACATTTTCTCCCCCTATCTCTAATATAAAAATATAATATTAGAGATACCAATTGATTAAAATATGACATTATCCGAAAAATCGACGGGAGAGAAACATGTGTGCACGCATGAATCATGGAACATTTTCAGTCGGGTCGCTCCCCCTCAACAATATATGTGTGTCTTGAGACAAAATTTGACAAAATTTTAGAAAGACGACACCACAAAATATGTTGAGGTACGGAGTTGAGATGCCTTTATCGATAATATATGACAGATTTAATATCATTTTCGGAATGTGTTGGATACATAAAATATGACAATTTTAGAGATGTACCCAACAACATTAAAAGGCTTGATTTTAAAACGCTCCCCCTCAAAAATTGATCAAAATAACATATGACAATTTTGAGATATGAAAACCACATATGAGGAAGGGAGTGTTGAACACACAATTTTGAAAGATTTAGAAAAACCTTTTGAGAAATTCTTGAAAAATTGTGTTCAACGGTTTTAAAATAATCAGGATAGAAGACTTCTCTTCTATTGCATAGGGAAAGCGCACTGAAACGTACACTTCCCTGTCAGGTCCGTTTTTCATGAGCTCAAAACTTTGATTGTTTTGTGACTAGCTCATGACTGAGAAAAATAAATTTCCCGTTGTGAAGGATAAGTTATCATCCGTGATAAACTTTCCTTAAGTTGAAGTTCGAGGTCTAAGCTGACATTTACTTAGAAATCGTTTTTCATGAGCTTAAAAACTTTGAATGTTTTTATGCGAAGCTCATGACCGAGAAATATGATTTTCTCGTTGAGAAGGATAAGTTATCTTTCGAGATAAACTTTCCTTAGTTGAGGTTCGAGTCCTAAGCTGTGATGCGCTTAGAAGTCATTTACACGAGCGTAAAACTTTCGAATAGTTTTAATAGAAACTCGTGTCCGAGAAAATCGAATTTCTCGTTTTGAGGATAAGTCATACTCGGGATGAACTTTCCTGTCTTGTGAGCCCGAGTTACAGTCTGTAATTTGACTATAAGCCATGTACACGAGCTAAAAACTTTTGAATAGTTTTAAGAGAAGCTCGTGTCCGAGAAATATTAATTTCTCGTTTTGAGGGTAACTTATCGTTGAAGAGATAAAGTTCCCTTTCTTTGATGTTCGAGTTATAGCCTGAAATGTGACTGTAAGTCATTGTAGAAGCTTAATTTATAAGCCCCTGAGACGCTTGTTTCTCTGATATCTGCTTCTTCAGCAACCAACCTCTGAGAGTGTCTTTTGTTGAGCGGTATGAATATGGAAAACCTTTGTGTTCTTGTTGAACCTTTACTTTATTACCTGCACTTTCATCAGTAGTTTGTATGCTTGCATGTGGGTTAGCGATATCTTGATGAGAACCATGTGGGGGTTCACCTTGAACCTTTGTCGAGCTAGAGGGAAATATCTTTCCAGTAGGAACCCACCTAAGACCTATTGTTTTGAAGGTTCTACCCGTTGGTATCCACCTATGACAAGGTCGAGGAGACATAGTTTTCTCATGCACAGCGGAAGACTTAGTTGGAGAAAACCTATTTCCTTTAGGGTTCCGTCTCAGAGGTGCTCTAGCTTTTTGGTTCACCTTGTTCTGGACTTTAGTGATACAATCATCATGAATGACATTAAACACGCATTTGTTACATTTCGTGCAAACAAAGTGCTTAGCATCTGAGAAGGCTCTAGAGTTCCTAGGGTTGGCAGAATTGTGCACATCATAGAAGGGTCTAGAATTCCTAGATGTGTGAACAACGCTCCTAGGTTGTGGTTTGGTCCTATCTCTTGCTTGTGTCTTGTTTTTAGAATCCTCTAGATAGCTTTTGTGACCCGCGTTATTTGAACTACGCCTAGGTAAGTTCTTGGAGCTATTTCTAGAGTTGCTTGAATCATTCATGTGATAGGGTTTAGCAGATGCATTCTGGCTTAAGGAGGGTCTAGTTTGTGGAGTGACTGGTTTAGGCAACTTGCTACGCACGTCAACTTGGGATGCAAACCTCGGATTCGACGTTTTGGGTCGTTCAGATTTAAACGCATTCAGTTGTCTAGCAACTGAGCGATTTCTGAATGATTGAGAAGGAGGTTTCCCCAAGACTGACTGTTTTGGTAACTTAGTATCCACACTATTTCCTTTTATCTTCCTTAATTCGTTTTTCACCGCTGTCAGTGCAAAAACCTTTTCCTGAATCTGAGCCTTTAATTTCTCATTTTGTAGAAGTAATTGAGCAACACGTTGTTTTAACTTAATGTTCATATTATCAAATATGGCGTTATCAGCACTCGCATCATTACTTTCTACAGTGTCGATAGGTTGTACAGCTAATTCAGTCAATGAAGCAGGCGGAGGACTTGGATTTTGAGAAGCCAACTTTGTTTCTAACAAATTTATTTGTTTCACAAAATGTTCTTTTTCTGCGTTAAAATATATGAATCTTACGATCCAATTTTTGTTCAAGAACAACATTTGCTTTCTCAAGTTTTTCAAAGTAAGCCTCAAATTTGTTATTTTTCTTTGAAAAATCAAGTTTGGCATTCTCAAAATCTTTAGTTTTCTGAGCTAACAGACTTTCAAGCTCGTGAATCTTAGAATCAACATCCTGAGAAGTCTCTCCTCCATTAGTACTCGTATCTGATGAATCGGGTGTGGTATTGCTATCAACCTTTTCCACTAGATACGGGTCAAGAATGGGTTCAGATTGCTCAGTATGCTGAGGAACATCGTATTCAAAATTTAAATGTACCATAGTCATTGGCTGGTCATCATAAATGGGTCTGATATTCGCATCATTGGTTGTTTGATCATTTCCTGAGCTGGTACTGATATGCTGCGTTTCTGATTCTGTCCCGCTGCTCTCTGTATCAACCGAAGAAGCATCCAATGCTTGATCTATATCGACAGTGCTCTCTTTCGTTTGCATCAGTCTTTGATTCACCCTTCTTTGAAAGTGCCTTTGATGGCGTGTTCTTTCAGCAATTGACTTCTTTACATTGCTCATATGTTGAAGAAGTGTCTCTTTGAACGCTTGAAGATCTACGAGAGTATATTTGGTAAAGTATGTGCTTGTGAACTCTCGATCGTTTTTGGATAAGCCACTTGAGTCAATGAATTGCTGGAACTGATTGTTGAGAGCTAAAAAGACCTCCATGGATATATTCTCGTGAAAATCGTCTTTGTCAAGTTCTTGTTGAAGATGGTCCACATTAAGTAGCGTCGTTCTGATGAATGTCTCAACATCTTGACCAAATAGTAGAAAGAATACCCGTTTGAATCCAATTTCAAGACGAGTGCCTTTTAGGTCTTCTCTTGAAAGAACCTGAAGGTGTGACTGAAGCAACTTTATGTGTTCCATGCATCTTTCTTTTGCTTTCGACATCTTGTATTTGATTGCATGAAAGGTTTTGGTGGTAGAATACTTGTTAGAAGGTTTACTGATATGAGTCTCAGTATTTGTCTTAACCTCTGGATTCTTCATCTTCTCTTTATTCATCTCAGTCATGGACGTTGTTGGTGTTGAATCCACGAAGATGTCCATTGAACAGATGTCTCGAAGAGGATATGATGTGTATGGATTACGGATCTTAGTGGATGTGTTGTGATTTGATTGTGGTTGAAATTCTAAAAATTCCAATTTTTTTTTCAGTCCGACAATAAATTCCTCAGTCTGACAAAACGGTAAGCCGAAAAATTTTGTATCGCCAAATTTTGAATTTGAGTTAGAAATAGCCAAAAACTAGTAGGGAAAAAAATTTGATTTTACTTGACCTAAAAATTTTTAACTCTTTTTTTTATTAATCTTCGTGTAAACTACGTTCCGAAACTAGTCTAGATAGTGGCTAAGTCTAAAAATTACTCAAACAAAATACCCATCGGAATGTCCATCGGAATACTTATCGGAAAGTCCAGATCGGAATGTCCAGATCGGAATGCTCAGATCGGAATGTCAAATTGGAATGCTCAGATCGGAATGTCAAATCGGAATGTTCAGATCGAAATGTCCAGATCGGAATGTTAAATTGGAATGCTCAGATCGGAATGTCCAGATCGCAATGTGCTGTCGCAATGTTAGATCGGAATGTGGCTGAGACAAATTGGATAGAGTAACAACTCAAAAAACCCTTAAACCCGTCGGAATCCCAGATCGCAATGCACGATCGGAATATCCAGATCGGAATAAGGTATCGCAATACAGTGATCGCAAAGTAGAATCCTAAGATTATTGCGATCAAATCCCACACAATTGTACTTTCCGATGGTAACAGTTGCTTGAATTTCGGAATGAAGAAAAACAAGAAATTTCGCAACTTTTGATCCAAAAAATTTGTGTTTTAGCCAAAACCAAGATACCCAAATCACTACTACTAGTATGTAGATGATTTATATCAAGAAAATACCATAAAAACACAAAAAGAAAAATGGGACGTGAGATATGGATCAAAAAGCCACGAAAAATCAAGAACACCACACACGAATCTTCAATCACCTATCCACTATAGGCTCTTGATACCAAATGTTAATCCCATTTAATCCATAACACAAGATTTAGAGAGAGAAATAGAAGAAAAGTAGAAAGAGAAAGTAGAGAGAGAAGTGGAAGGTTTACACTAAAACTAGGTGTTTTATGAAATGAACCAACACCCTCTTCCACACATGGAAGAGGGTATATATACCCTAGGCTTTGTTGGGCCGTGGGTTAAGTAACATGGGCCGGGCTTGGCTTTGTTTTGGGCTTACGCCCCTAACTTATACAATATTAGCTTAAAGTCCAAGCCTGGTTTTCCCGACTAACCTATTACAATACAAGACCTTTAATGACTAAGATGACCTATTACATTCTTGTTCGACTATATAAAATATAGGGCTAACAAAACCAAACACCATTATAGTGGTTCGGCAACGAAGCTCACTCCCCGTCCCGTTCCTAAAACTAGGTGTTTTATGAAATGAACCAACACCCTCTTCCACACATGGAAGAGGGTATATATACCCTAGGCTTTGTTGGGCCGTGGGTTAAGTAACATGGGCCGGGCTTGGCTTTGTTTTGGGCTTACGCCCCTAACTTATACAATATTAGCTTAAAGTCCAAGCCCGGTTTTCCCGACTAACCTATTACAATACAAGACCTTTAATGACTAAGATGACCTATTACATTCTTGTTCGACTATATAAAATATAAGGCTAACAAAACCAAACACCATTATAGTGGTTCGGCAACGAAGCTCACTCCCCGTCCCTACTCCACTCCTCGAGTACTCCTTAATCGAGAGTTCACTAATTGTTAGAAATACGTTTTTACGTATTTAGAAAAGATCGGTCACTCCAACGATATATTTAAGTATTGGGCTCGTGATCCAATATATTAACATATAGCCCATATAGCCCACATGTAGGGTGGGCTATATATACCACCTCCTAGCATGTTAGGAGGGGTTGAGCACTTACTCATACATTTTCTCATTTCATCTTTCTCTCATTCTTCCTTTCTCTCTCTATCTTTCCCTCTCTAGTTCATCATTCCCTTTCCATTCTTAAGATAAATCAAACACATATACAATCCTAAGAAACTAAGGACCTATAAATGGTATCAAGATCCATGGTTGATTGGGTTGTTCTTACGTTTGTTCATCATTGATTTGTCTATTTTGATTCAAAATCATTCGATCCAATTTTTTTTGTTTTTTATGGTTTAATCTTGATACAAATCATCTACATAGTTGTGGTAGTGATTTGGTATTGTTTCTTTGGTTAAAAACACAAAAATTTTGGGTGTTTGGATGATTTTTTAGCTTAAAATCTCGAATTGGTTGGGTTTTATCCAAAAAAAGTGGAAAAAGTGGAATTTGGGATAATTTTGTACTATTGCGACACTTTTTTCGTCGCAATAGCCTAGGGTTTACATATTTAGACGCATATTGCGACTGCTTTTTTGTGATATTGCGACACAGTTTGGTATATTGCGACAGATTGTGAGTTCTTGCGACAGCTTGTGCTATTATTGCGACAGGTGTTGTAATATTGCGATAAATCAATCTATTATTGCGACGAATTCGTGATATTGCGACAAATTACTTTTTTCATTATTGCGATGGTCACTTTGTCATATTGCGATGGATTTAAGGTTGTTTTTATTTTGCGATGGGAACAAAAGTAAAGATTGCGATAGTTAACAGAAAATCGATGATACGATTTTTTTTGTCCATTATTGCGATGGTGTAATTTTTTTATCCTTATTGCGATGGTAAGATTGTCAACACAATTTGACTCCAACAAAGACTATCAAGACTCGAACACAAACTCAACTGACCAAAAATCACAAGACTATCAAGACTCACAAGACTCGACTCAACAAACCAACACCGACTCGACATCGAGACTTGACTCAAACACAACCCGACTCAAAACCAACATTTTCACTCCACAACAAATCTAACAATCATTATCCCACAACCCTTCGTCTCCTATCCCATCTACAAACACTTTCTAATCAAACTCAAAACAAAAACATATTTAATAGATCTCGGATTCGTTGTATTTGTGTTACATATCAAGACCTTATAAAGATCAATTAACACAAGCAACATATCATCATTGATCTTGTTGAAGGCAAAGCTTCATTTTGTTTTCGAACACAAATAATCAATCAAGAACAAGTGTGTTCTGATTTATTTTTTTTGGTTCGGTTTTGTGGATTTGCTTTTTAGTAATCCGGTGGTCTAGGTGGGTGGTGGAAGGTGGAAGCCATGGATGAGTTGAGAGAAAGAGAGATTGTGTGTGAAAGTTAAGAAAAGTGTATTAAATAAAATGAAAATACAAATGAAACACAAACAACACCCCTCCTTGGAAGCCTTGGAGGGGTATATATAGTCACACACGACACTTAAACTATACAACGTTTCCTAGTCTATTCTATGCGTGTATGACTATGATAACTAATGGGAATTCTTAAATCTCGTCACATAAAGTGAACTTCCAACAATCTTCCCCCATGGGACGACGTGTAGAATTCCTTAAAATATTTTTCCTAACAAGTACATAATGATTAAGAACAAAAGCTTCCATGAAGCGTCCAATGCCGATGATGTCTTCTGAGACCTTTGACTTCAAGTCTTCACTTCAAAACGACTCATATTTTAAGTAACTTGTAGTAGAAATACTATAACGGCACGAGCTAAGTAATCCATATACTTCTGGTTAAGGAGAAGCTTCTAAATTAACTTCCCCCTAATCCATGCCACATAAACTTGATGTAGAAGCTTTTAAATAGCTTCCCCCTAAACCGACAATCCTCGTAAGCAACTTCAAAGCTTTCAATAAAGCTTAGAATGATTAAGCGCACAGCGGAATTTAAAAAGCAAACCCCATCATATAACATGATAATGTTGCTATGAGGGATTGAAAGTAAGGGGCACACCAAGTAGATCAACAACTTCTCTTCTCACGCTTGAATAATTCTTCTGAATTTTTCTTTCCCCTGAGAGTTCAACTTATGCATAATAGAAAGAATCAAGACATTTCTTCCCCCACATAGTTGAAGAAAGTAAACCAATCCCAATTATGAAGCTCAAATACTGAAGTAGACACTTTATCCCATTCATGAAGTTGACATCGTAACACCAGAGTCAATTAAGTCCCGAAAATGCACATATCTTCTTCCGGAGATGCACCAGAGTCAATTAAGTCCCGGAAGTGCATATCTCTCCATATAGGATAATGATGATGAATAATTGCAACATCAAAACAATTAAACATCGAATCAGTAGTGTACCGTTCAGAGATTCATAATGCCACGAGTTAAAACACTGATTTTTCTTTGCGGTTATGACAATTGTCTTCCCGGAATGTCTTCAAATCAAAAGAAGGTATGAAGTTCATCACGTGTACTCGTTGTGCGTTCAATGTGTCTTCTTCTTCCCCCTTGATGGTTTAGAAACTCGGAACCATCAATAAATCGTACGCACATGTACCTGAAATCTCGTGAGAATAATAAACAAGATGAATTATATATTTTGTGAGAATCAGCTGCTGATCGAAAATCTCTGTCCATGGCCATCTTTACCAACCCCCTTGTAGGCAATTTGAAGTGACCACTGATAGAATGAACCAGATACATCAAACGTGAAACTGAATAAGAATCCCTCGATCTTGTGACTTAAGCTTGCACAATTGTTGAATGAGGAACGGTGGAGAAATCTCTAAGTACCCAATGCATCACTGAAGAAGTCTATAAGCACAACACCTAATTATCCACGTCGACTAAGCACGTGACACTGAGTACAACAATGTAACCCCTTTAAGTGATAGTTATCCGAGTCATCAACCAACCACCCCGATCCCGGAAACTAGATAAACAAGTCTTCATTCTAAGATTAAGCACGAGCAAGTTATCTTTGAAAGATAAAATAAATACACGCCTTCGAAAAATCCGTCTTCAACTTCACATAATTAATACTCGATCCAAAAAAAATCCGTAGTCACTAAAAAATGTACCTAAATTTTTTCTTGGTCTCGTCAAAAAATAAATCTTGTCACTTTGTCACGTCTTGTTGTCTAGTCACTTTATCGATACGTAGTTCAAACTATCTCCAATGTGACTTAATATAACAAAATTTGTATAAATTTAAAACTTTTAACACAAAGGTTATAAAAAACTTGTGTAAAAGTCAATAGCTTCATTAACAAATTTTGCTATGGCCCCTTAAATCCGATACATGTTAGACACGGCCAAAATAACAATTAACCAATGGTTTCATGGCCCATCCAACATTGCAATACCCGGTCCATGAAGTAGAAAAAACAAGGTATTAAGATGCAAACCCTAAACATTAGGTCATTTTAACCTAATTACACATCTCAAACGCAGTCACTCTCTCCTTCTCTCTATCCTTAGTTTTCTTCGTCCCCCATCATTCCATCTAATCTCACCAAACTTCCTCACACATCTTAAATCCCATTAATACGCAACCACCAAATCACCTCTCCAACTTTCTGATATTCAAATCTCATCCATCATCTAATATTCTTTTTGAACCAACGCAAACTCCATCATTCCTATAACACCATCAATCAATAAACGAAACCCTTGTCACCTTTTATTCTCAATCTGAGCTTGAGTTAATACTTATTGAAAGACATGAGATGTCATCATGTTCTAGATCAATTGATATGGTCTCTGGTAGGTTTATTAATGGATGTTGTTTTAATGATGGAAATGAGACACAGAATAGATTTAACAAATTTGTTAAGATCCATTCTGTTTTCGTTAAGCAGAATCGAAACATGGAATAAGATGATAACTTGCATGTTATTAATCTAGACATGTTTTCGAAAATTAAGATTGGTTAAAGCCATTACATAGATCTGTGATGCATGCTGTTTCGATTGGATATATCAAATAAGATCTTGACACATCTTAGAAAGATGTCACCGAAATAAAATCTGAGATCATACTATGTTTCTGATTTAGGGTCGAGTATTGTTCAGATTTTTAGAGGGTTAGGTGTCGATGGGAGTAAATTAGAGCATGGTGTTGAGGAGTAATAAGGCTAGAGACTTGTTGGTCCCGGTCAAATGTCATGCTGTTTTTGGTTAAACTTGTCACAATGTTTTCTAAAAACAGTGAGTCATCTCAATGTTATAATTTAAACCCATCACAAGTCAAATAAACTTCCATCGCAATGTTAAAATTAAAACCCATCGCAACAAGACTAGAGTCCATCGCAATGTTTTCTCTACACCCCATCGGAATGCATCCGTCGGAATGCATCCGTCGGAATGTATCCGTCGGAATATAACCGTCGGAATATATCCGTCGGAATATATCCGTCAGAATATACCCGTCGGAATATATCCGTCGGAATATATCCGTCAGAATATACCCGTCGGAATATATCCATCGGAATGAGATCTATCGGAATATTCGATCGCAATGTAGAAACCATTGGTTTTTGCGATCGCAATATTCCGATCTGAATGTGAATCTGAAATCTTATCCGTACTTTTTCCGTATACTCAGGATCATGTTTTCTGGGCACATCTCATCTTCATCTTCAAAAAAGTAATACCAGAAAAACATGTATAAACCAGATCTTAAAAAATCAAGATCTAGTAACTGCAGACCTCAAAAAACGTGGACACCAAGGACTATGACTTTTCAGGCTTGAGTGATTTTTGACCAGAAAACAAAGAAACCACATGTGAGACAACTGAAACCAAAACCAGTGAGATAAAATTATAACTGATGGACTGATTGGACAGTGTAACCAACTGTTTTGATGGACCAAGTTTAAATGGACACAATAACATAGCAAAGATAAGTGAGACAAAGATAAAAAAAGACATCGTGACAAAAAAAATTGTAACAGATTAGAACAGAAAAAAAATTTACCCACCGAATCACACAATAAAGACACAATGATCCAAGGAATGAACCGTGGCTCTGATGCCAATTGTGGATTTGCTTTTTAGTAATCCGGTGGTCTAGGTGGGTGATGGAAGGTGGAAGCCATGGATGAGTTGAGAGAAAGAGAGATTGTGTGTGAAAATTAAGAAAAGTGTATTAAACAAAATGAAAATACAAATGAAACACAAACAACACCCCTCCTTGGAAGCCTTGGAGGGGTATATATAGTCACACACGACACTTAAACTATACAGCATTTCCTAGTCTAGTCTATGCGTGTGTGACTATGATAACTAATGGGAATTCTTAAATGTCGTCACATAAAGTGAATTTCCAACATGTTTATTAACCACAGATCTAATACAATTAAAACATCAATACCCTACCTGAGACCAAGCAGATCTTATAGCCGAACTCAATTAATTTTCAAATCTCGTACAAAAATGACATGCAAGCCACGTTTGTTACTTTATGGGTGATTTGTTGCTAATTTTGATAGATTAAAGAGTTTTTGATTCGTGGGTTAGGAGATTTGTTTGTTGGTCGAACAGATCTGTAAGGAGGCGATGGATTATTTTTTGAGATGAGATGGAGAGAAGTATTAGAGTGAGATGATATAAGGGATTAGGATATACATAGGAGATTGTGTTTTATGAAAGGGGTGGTGGTTGTGTGCTTCGCAGATGTGTATACCTATGTTTGAGATTGGAAGAAAGAAAAGCGGCGAGTTAGCTTAGGTTTAAGGGTTAGTGAATGAGTAATTTTAGGGTAAACCTTTATATATCCTCACTGCTTATGAGCCGTGTATTTGGACTATGATGGGCCTGTTGTTTAACTAAATGAAATTTTGACTATAACGCTCCTTTTACAAGATGTGGGCCCTGGGTTTTTGTTAAGGTGATATATATAGACATGAGGGATAAACGAATTTATATCTCGGTGGGCTTTTATTGCCAAATATCCTAATTGATGTTGGAAAACATTTTGGATTAAGAGCCTGATAATTTTAAAGTACCGAGTTTTAAAATAGTGTGACGTGACAAAGACATTTGTCAAAGTAACGAGACAAGGTGACGAGAAAGAATTACATCTCACCAAAAACGAATTAGAGTTATTTTCGGATTTCTCGATGGTCTGTAAAATCCCGAGAAATCAATTTCTCGTCGAATTATACTCTCCCGTGTTGCTCTTATTTTTCATCGAACTTCAATGGAATCGTTGCATTCGACATCCCAACAGGGAGACTTCCATCTAATGCAAAACACAGCTAGAGAAAGTGGTATAACGTTATTTCGACTACTTCAGTCTCATCTTGTCACCCTTTCATTGCTTCAAGGAGGAAGCAAATTTGTGACACTCTTTGGTCAAGATCGTAACATATTCATCGACTCAATATTCTTCAACTTGAACCAACTAGCTGAGCAATTTCATAAAGAAGAATTTAATCACTCTGCATCGGCACTTGCATATAAGGCTCTTGTGACACAACTCACGCATTTCCTCCATTTCAATATTGTCAAGTCTGAAAGTTCAGTGATTTGCCAGTCATTTCTTCGAGACACGCATACCGAGCTTCAAGTTTTCCGTGGTACACTATTGAAACTCATGACATCGGTCTCGTCTTCGATTTATGAAAAATCCTGACTTTAGCAAGCGTGTGATAATGGAGTGCAAGAATCTACGATGCAAGATGAAAATGGTCATACGATTGACGCATTAGAGGTTGCTAAAGAATGCAAGGACATGGAATCAACAGTTCAGCATGACATCAGCAACAATTCAGGGAATGTTGCAGACATCTCTTATGATGACACCATACCCGTTTATGACGAAGAGCCTACACATATGGTACAATGTAATGTTGTATATGATGTCTATGCTGATGAATTACCGCATGTTGAGCATTTCGAACCTAATTATGACAAACATGGGATGGAAAAGGGTGATAGTTTTACCACTTTAGATTCATCCGATGTTCGTCATAATAGGGGAGAGATTGTTCAGAATGCTATAGTACATCATGATAAATGCTTTATGACTGCTTCGTTAACTGATTCCGATTCTAAGATTAAAGAGCTTGAAACGATCGTAGCTCAGCAATCAAAAGATCTTGAGGATGCCAAACTTGAATTTTCGAAGAAAACGAACAAATTTGAAGCATATTTTGAAAAACTTGAAAAGTCAAACGTTGTTCTTGAACGAAAATTGGATCAAAAAATTCTAGATTCTAAAGCTGAAAAGGATATTTTTTTGAAACAAATTAAGTTGCTAGAATCTAAATTGGCATCCCAAGATAAATTGCTCAATGAGAATGAGACTTTAAAGGCTCAAGTACAGGAAAAGGTCTTTGCTATACCTGCGCTGAAAAACGAGTTGAGGAAAACTAAAGGAACTAGTGTGGACACTAAGCTTGAAAAACCATCAATCTTGGGGAAACCGCCTTCAAATCAATTCATCAGACAACCGACTGCATTTAGATCCGAGCGACCCCAATCCTCGAGACCGCGGTTTGCCTCCCAAGTTGATACGGTTAATCTTTCTAGACCAGTCACTCCACCAACTAGGGCCAGTGTGACTAAAATAGCTTTTGCAAGACCTAATCACATGATTGCCCTAGTCTCCCTAGACATAGTCCAAAGAACACGTCTTGAACTAGTTCAAATGATGTTCGCCATAAATTTGGTCTAAGGGAAGCTATTCAAAAGACACAAGTAAGAGATGTTTTAAACCTAGTGAGATACCTTCTAGATTACCCAACACTGCTAACCGTAGCATGTC
Organism: Glebionis coronaria; assembly: GCA_025667525.1. Classification (NCBI taxonomy): domain Eukaryota; kingdom Viridiplantae; phylum Streptophyta; class Magnoliopsida; order Asterales; family Asteraceae; genus Glebionis; species Glebionis coronaria. The sequence goes on along the minus strand of CM046878.1, from coordinate 416,476,252 downwards.
ATATCCTAGGAGCATCAATAAATCATCTAGGAATTCTAGATCTTACTCGGACATTAAATATACTACTTGTAAAACATGTAGGAAATGTGCCTTTAAAGCCATTCATGATTCTTGTGTTAAGAAATTACTTAATGAGGTGAACTCCCGTGCTAGACTTAAATCCCAGTGGGTAGCTAAAATCAAACCTATTGGTAAAATGTGGCGCCCCACTGGTAGAACTTTCACTCTTGTAGGAAACGAGTGCCCTTTAACTAGGATAGTCTCCGATTCTACTAAGACTACTAGGGAGGAAATTAAAAAAGGATGACACATCACTTAAGCCTGAACTTAAGGTTTTCTGTTAAAGGAAATGTTTTCCAGCTAAGACAAGTGAATCATCTCCTCAGGTCACCTCAGGCACAAGTAAAGCCAAATGTGAAATCTCACTTGCTTCTAAGATAGATATCGCTAACCCACATCAAAGCATACAACTTTCTAATGAGAATGCATGTACCAAAGTTAACATTAAACAAGAACACAGTGGTCCAATATTTGTATACCGTACAACTAAGGACACTCTCAGAGTTTGGTTGCTGAAAAAGCTGATATCTAAGAAACAAGTGTCTCAGGGGACTCGCAGTTAAAACACAAAGGACTTATAATCACATCACAGTCTGTAACTCGTTCATCAAAGAAAGGAAAGTTTATCGCCGATGATAAACTTATCCTCACAAACGAGAAATTAATTTTTCTCGGGCATGAGCTTATATAAAAAACATTCCAAGTTTTTAAGCTCATGCACAATGGCTCACATTCAAATCACAGTCTGTGACCCGAACTTCAGAGAAAGAGAAGTTTATCTCGTCAACGATCACTTACCCTCAAAACGAGAAATTAATTTTTTCTCGGACACGAGCTAAATTTAAAACTATTCAAAGGTTTAAGCTCGTGTATATGGTTCATCATTAAATATCAGATGATGACCCGATCTTCAAATAAAGGAAAGTTTATCACCGATGATAAACTTATCCTCATTAACGAGAAATTAAATTTTCTCGGACACAAGCTTACACTAAAACTATTCAACGGTTTTAAGCTCGTGTAAAATGGTTCTTTGTTAAATGTCAGACAATGACCCGTTCTTCAAATAAAGGAAAGTTTATCGCTGATGATAAACTTATCCTCACAACGAGAAATTAATTTTTCTTGGGCATGAGCTTATATTAAAAACATTCGAAGTTTTTAAGCTCATGCACAATGGCGTATAATTATATTTCAGATTATGCCCCGGACCTCAAAGAAAGGAAAGTTTATCGCCGATGATAAACTTATCCTTACAACGAGAAATTAATTTTTCTCGGGCATGAGCTTATATTAAAAACATTCGAAGTTTTTTAAGCTCATGCACTATGACTTACAGTTAAATATCAAACTGTAACTCGGACTTCAATTTTAGGAAATCTTATCTTTAAAGATAGCTTATCCTCGTAATGGGAAATTAAATTTTCTCGGTCATGAGCTTGTATTAAAACATTCTAAGTTTTAAGCTCATAAAGTAAATTGTATCTTTTAAATAAAAGAACTTTTCTTCTTAACGAGAAATTCATCTTTCTCGGTCATGAGCTTTACGTTAAAACATTCAAAGTTTTTCAAGCTCATGAAAACGACTCCTAAGTAAATGTCAACTTAGGACTCGTTCTTCAGTTAAAAGGAAAGTTTATCGCCAATGATAAACTTATCCTCACAACGGGAAGTTTACAACTTCTCGGACTTGAGCTCGTTTTGTAAGATATTCAACATCTTAAGCTCAAGTAATTGGTTTTCAAAACTTTGAACACATTTTTTTAAGAATTTCTCAAAAGGTTTTTCTAAATCTTTCAAAATTGTATGTTCAAAAATGTTTTGATAAAAAAGAGCATGTCTTCTAGAATCGATAATATTTATGAACCTAGAAATGTCATTCAATAATGACACGGGGTTGTAAATAAAGTTTGAGCAGAAGTTTAAATGATTTAAAACATGTTCAAAATGGTTTGCTATTATCTCAGATAGTAACCCGCTTTTCATATTCGTGTCAAGCATTTCACCGGAAAGCTTTGACTTAACAACGAGAATTAATTTTCTCAGGCATGGTTTACTTTATAACCATGTAAGGGATTGTGTTTACATAATAACACAATCTAACACGAATATATGTACGTGTCAGTGCATTTATTTGTTAAAAAAGAGAAATCTTGTTTTTATGAAGTTATCATCTCCACAATCCTTAGCAATTTACAATTAATATCTACATACTCGACGATGCGACTACTCAAACGGCCACTACAACTCTTTCAATAGAACACGGGTCAACAATTGAGGGGGAGCAATTGTCCAGCATTCAGAATATTTGATGCCGGAAGTGCCAAGTTCACATATTGGTGTCAAGACAACGATATCAATCGTACACATGATGTCAAGAGATAACTTCAGACATGACGAGGCGACCAAAATTCGTGAACAAGAACCATTTGATTCTTTCATATGATGTTCTCCATCATTTAGGTCCAACCTCGTAAATTGATAATCTTGTGAATACATTATCATATATGATCTTTGCACGTGATAAGTACCTTACACTTGTGTTTAAAAGGTATTTCATTCACGTTTCAAGTACACCCTCATTAATTTGAGGGGGAGCTTGTGTAAAGCATGAAGATAATTGGATTTGCATTTTTCTTCCCAAACTTTCTTAAAACTTTATTAAATCAATTGATATTAAAAACATCGATTGGGTTAATATTTTTAATATGGGGGAGAAAATGTGATTTAATAATGAGATCAATCAATTTAATGGTTTGACTTAATGTGCTGGCTCATCCCGACATGTGAGAATTGTTTTTGAATATCGTGGCATATGTTAAGGGGGAGCAAAATGGATTTGGATATCAAAATGGATTTCATGGTGACATATACTTACCCACAACATCTCTATTCACGACGGTGACGATTGTGGTGACATAAGGATGGTAGGATAGGTTAAGTCCAATGATTCTTCTAGAACCGGAGGAATCTTCCGAAGGACATTCCATAGCTAGAAATAGTAGTCCTTAGGAAAGATGGAGAAAGATTGTGAACGTAGCTGAATGCCGACCAAGTACTTAAGTTAGCACTAGAAAAATCACAACAAGGTGCTAGTTATGACGTATTGGTAAGCATTGAAGGGGTTGAAGAATGAAAAAGAATTGTAAAGATAAAGGGTGTAAAGAAAGTAGCCCTCCTTACAACTTAGGCAGAAAACGGGTCAATTCATATGCTATTGAGATCATTTTCAATGATTCTTGATATTGAAGATAGACATCATGGACCCAGTGATGCAAGGCACAACCCATCCCAGCTAACTCAGATATCTATTAAAAGATATTTGTTTTAATCACATGGAGGCAACGCATTATCTATTGATTATTCACTCTGAATAAATTGGTATTGAAATGGTGGCACTCCTCTCCAGCCTCCGATCACTAAAATCCAAAATGCACGATCGAGTCTAGAGCCATTTGAGATCATCAAATATCTCATTAGGACACACTTTCATAATTCCTTGCTTCTTCACACACTGTGAAAAGTAAGAAAGATCTTAAGAGTCCTACGCAAAATCTTCATGATCTTGCCTGAACATCCGAGTAATACAAAAGTATTTACAATGAAGATGAAAATCCTTCTTGAGCGAATATCAAAAAGCTCATGGTAGGTGACTTGTGCGATGCTTTATGAATCAAGCTTGTGATAACTGGAAAGCAACAGTGGTTTAATTCTTAACTGAATTTAAACACGTTCCAGGCCTCTACGCAATATCTTAGTGATCTTGACAGAACAGTCAGAGTGACACTCTTTAGTGTTCACGGTGATGAGTGGAATCCTTCTAGTGTTAACATCAAACAACACTTGGTAGGTAACTTGCAAGATTCTATATGAATCAAGCTAGTGACAACTAGAAAGCAACGATGGTGCGATTCTTTAATGAATCAAACTTGTTCCAAGAACATGAATTGACGACTTCAATCATGAGATAACTTTGTCCAAATGATTCACTCTTTATGTTCCCAGTCAGCTTTGGACGGTCGAGTAAAGAGAACGGGTTTACCCACGAAATCTTGTTAAGGAGGTTCTTAATTGAAACTAGCTGCCACAAGTACGATATTTAATATCGTCCAACGGTCTTCGCTGACCGGAGGTAAAATGCTACCGAATTAGAATGAAATGTTCAAGGCCATTTCATCCGTGTATATGTTTTGTTGCTAACTGTCTTATGCAGCGTAACAAGAAGGTGGCATTGCGGTGTACAATCCAGAAGAAGTCGTCACCACATGCTTATACTACATACACTTAATACTTCAACAAATTCAAGAAAGTCTGAAAGTCAAGTCTTCCGCTGTATCAAACTCTGAAGCTTTCAAGAATTTATAAAGGTATAAGTATGTGGAACATGAAGTCACGAGGAGGCAAAGTTCACAAGTGATGAATGCACAAGGTCAAGGCAAGGAAACATGCTCAAGACTAAAGTCAAAGATCTCATCAGCATATTCATAAGAACAAGATCGAAGACTCAAGCATAGTATGCTAGGTTTAAGATTTTGTAAATTGGTGTGACCTCCCTTAGGGGGAGATTTTTGGAAATATGTTTTTCCAAAGAAAGTCTCGGTCACATCATTGTTAGCATAGATCACGAGCTATAGACTATTTAGGACATTGTAACTTGGAGTGACCTCCCTTAGGGGGAGATTTTTGGAAATACATTTTTACGTATTTAGAAAGGATCGGTCACTCCAACGATATATTTAAGTATTGGGCTCGTGATCCAATATATTAACATATAGCCCATATAGCCCACATGTAGGGTGGGCTATATATATCCCCTCCTAGCATGTTAGGAGGGGTTGAGCACTTAGTCATACATTTTCTCATTTCATCTTTCTCTCATTCTTCCTTTCTCTCTCTATCTTTCCCTCTCTAGTTCATCATTACCTTTGCATTCTTAAGATAAATCAAACACATATACAATCCTAAGAAACTAAGGACATACATTAATCAATAAGCTCCTTAAGGTAGAGAAACCGTACACGTCGCTTAACCAATTTCTGAATCTAAGCTAAAAGTTGAGCCCTAATCTTAGCTAGGACCAATATACACCAATATAATTTAAGGACTAAGTATTAACCACACTACATACACAACTTTCAAATAGACACAACTATTTGGATCTTCACAACACAACTTCCAAATAACACAACTATTTGGATCTATACAACAACATAAGAATTATTAAATAAAACTTGATCTTCAATAGATCTTGAGGTAGACTCAACACTTCAAGGATGAAAGTGTTCTTCTCTTTTCACTTGGAGAGGAAGAGATGGGAGGAGAAAGATTCACTTCTAAACAAGCAGTAATAAACCATATAACGAATGATTTGAATGATTAAAGAAGTATGTTTGAATCTGGAAATTTGTGTGCAAAAGAGGTGAAGAGAAAATCTGAGAATTGTCCACTATTTATAAGCCAAAAGCCCAACGTCTCTTTCTGGGCGCGGTTCTTTATAGATGCCCGCGGTTCGTTATCGATAAGGATTCGCATAGGCATTTAAGGAACCGTGGCGGTAGACTCCGCGCCTTTTTGTCTTTTAGTGGGGTAGTCACATCTGGTGGAATATTTATCACCAAAGGATATTCCTAAACCATATGGAATATGCCATTTTCAAATTTTCAAATATTTAATTTAATAAAACATTTTCTTAAAAATAAAGTTTAATAAAAAAACTTTGTCACATTTAATAAAAGGTAAGTTTTCAGAAAACTTAAATCTTTGATCACTTAACTAAGATGAAAACTTGTTTGTTCATACCTTAAGTGATAATGGTTGAAATGAAAAATACTTAAACTCAAGAATTCGTTTTTCGTTGTTTTCGTAAATGCTTGTTTTTATATATTGTCGTAATCAAAACAAAGCGAGACCGAAAAATGCAAGTAACGTTTTTAGGCATCATTGCGTTAACAAAGTGGTTTGCCTGTGTAACGGGCGTAGATGTAGGATTCACCTACATCCTTTTTACTTGAATGTTTTATAGATTAATAAAACTAGCAGGGTACACCCGTGATGCAGCGGCGAGTACCCTGTGATTAATCGGAGAAAGGTAAAAAATGATCTCGGTCAGGCCTGATTCAGTTTTCGATAAACCCCTTAACCTGATCTGATTTTAAAACCATATGTACCACCAACTTGTAAGTTATATGAAGTTTGTTTTGTCTTTTAATAGTTGTATAATATGCATAATAAGATGTATTATTCATTTTTTTGGGTATTTTTAAAATAGTATTAATTATGGTGTTTAATATATTAATTAATGTGTACTTGTAACATATGCTTTATAACATGTATCAATTAATATTAGTTTTAGGAAAATGATGGTAATGCTTAAATGACTTGTACAAGATGCTTTAAAATTTGTATTACTTAAAATTTATTGATGAGATAGTGCATAAGATGGTTTATAAATCATGCTTAAATGAATTTTATAATATGCTATAAAATTTGTATTACTTAAAAATTTAATGAAGAGAAGGTGCATAAAAATTGTATAGATTTACCCATAAACCTTTTACCAAAACAAAATCAAACATCGAGCCCGAGGGGTGAAAAAACATAGATTATCATACACATGCATCATATTACACAATATGAGAGTTCAAGACAACGCGGTCACGATATCTGCTGTATTTTTTCGAGAGAAACAACATCGTGATGAAGATTCGGTAAGTACGCATCAAATTGATGAAAATTAATTGAGAGATAATCAACGAAACAACTCATCTAAGGTTAAAAGCATATAGTGGGACATATCTGGAATCATCAAAATTAAAAGTAAATTAGTTATTTTAAATTGTAATCTTTTAATCTTATTTAAATTATTATAGAATGTTTAATTATAATGTAATTTTTTATTTTACTAATTTATTTTAATTTTAATGCTTAAAAAATATAATGATAACCTTGCAGTGGTAAAAAGTTACAAAACAATGACCGACTATACTCCTTGTAATATCGAGCCTATGTTTTTTGCATAAATGTGTGTAATAAAAATGTATATATTCATAAAAGCTAAATAAACGCTCGAACTCGGATTATTACGTGTTGTCGAGCTGATTTATTGGGTTGGAGCTCGATGAAATTTCGATTCAATCGAATCAAGCTGAATTTCAGGACACCAAAACCCACCTGGTAAACGTCTCATGTCATCACTTAGGCTGGATGGAGTGGTGGTGGGTCCTCACGGTGAGTGGCAAACTCACACTTCAGTTGCCACTCCTTGAAAAAAGTCACGCGCGAGTTGCACTAGCTATGGTAAAGATTTCACTTTGGTGGGATAAACATTGAATGTGTATATATTATTCAACCGTTCCATAACGATTCTATCATTTTAAAGAAATTAATCCAAAACTTTTCTTAGAAATTCATACTACAACTTATCATTTTCCTCACACTTTCAATTATCAAACCTCTACTTCATTTCCTTCAAATTATGTCTTAAAGAACACCTCAAAACACAAAACGTCGTCAACGAACTCGCAACCTAAACTCCCCAGCAACACCCGAGCGGACGTTTAATCTTGAAAACTCATCTCCGAACGTAAACCTTTTGCATCCGCAAGCGTTCTATGCGCACAACCCTTACGAAAACCCACCGTACCGGAATCCGGCACCGGATACGTATCAAAATTAAGCTTACCGACAACCTCAACCTAATGCGTACCCCTTTACCCAATACTCAACAAACGGCGTTTCATGACATTGCATCGAATCCGGGTTCGTTTCCGTTTACGAACCCCGACTACATCTTACAAACCCACGTTGGTGGTGGTTCTTCGTCATAACCGGCCATGTCTCCCGTGAATCCATTTTCAAATGAAGACTTGTACACACTCGAATACTCGTGTTCTTTTTAACAAACCAAATCTTTCCAACAAACCAGTTCGTTTCAAAAACACGTGGAGGAAGTTACTGCCCCATCCAAAGCCGAAATCAAGGGCGACTAGATCCCGCCAAAAGAAGTTGCCTGTAGACGCTAAAGCTCCCCGACAAATGCCATGGACCATCGGGGAATAATTTGCTTTGTGTAAAGCGTGGGTGTTTATTTCCCAGAACATCGAAATGAGAAACAACAGGAATGAAGACGGGTTTTGGGCTGCAATCTTGCATTACTTTGGGAGAAAGACCAGTAATGTCGGTAAGCGGACGTACGGCTCTATTAACGGGAAATGGAAGTCGATTCGTCCAGGGGCAATTCGTTTCTCAGGAGTGTACAATAATGTTATGCGTAGGGCGTAAGAAAGTGGAGCGAGAGATGAAGATTACGTTAACATGGCCCTTCTTGACTATGAAGTTAAAGTTGGTACTAAGTTTCGATTTCGTAATTGTTGGGAGATTTTGAAAGACTGCCCAAAATGGAGGGATGTTGAAATCCCAGTTTTCTTAGCAAAGTAAGCAGAGAAGGCTAAAATATACAAGTCTTTCGGTTTGGTTCGTTGAATGCAAAGTCTGGGGATGCTAGTATCAATCGGATTGTTCGTGATTAGGATGACGAACAAGTGGAGGAACTTCGGGAGAGACAGTTCGAGGGATGGAAAAGGGTCGGTATCATCTAACAACACGAACGACGATGCTTTGGCTAGGTTGATGGTATCTGAGATGAGTTTGCAAACTGAGTGTGCCATCGTATTGTCATAAGAAGAATGACAAGCTTTCATAGAGCTTAAAAAGCAAGAGATGCAACTTCGTGCTGAAGAGTTGGCAATAGCACAAACCAAGAAACAAAATGAGGAGGTCAACTTTTATGTGCAACCATACGATCATTGATTGGAGATGCACAGGCTAATGTGAAATGACAACGAGCTCAAATTAAGATAAAATATGACTTGCCGTTTTAGGTTTTTATTTATATTGTTTTTAAATTTTCAATGTACTTTTTTTTCGTTGTATCGTTTTTAATTTCTGAATAAAAGTGACGTTTACGTTTTTAATTTACCAATTAAAATAAATAAAAAAAAAAAATAAGGTATGACCTGGCGGTGAGTTTCTCACCACCAGTATGGTTGAAAGGGACCGGACCTCGGACCGAAACGTTGGACCGAGATCGGACCGAAATGGTCCGGTCTGATTCCGGGTTGCTCCGGTCCGGTTCGGTCCGACCCGATATTATTAGGCATAATCGACGAGATATTTGGTAATACCGAACCAGAATGGTCGAAAACCCCGAACCGAAGACCGAACCGAAATTGTTCGATCTGGTTTGAGTCAGTTCAGTCCGAGTCAATTTTAAGTCTTTCACACTCAACCATAGTTAAATGAGTGGCAAAAAAACTAAAGTAACGCTGACGTGACGATTGTGAGTTACCTCAGGTCGTCACCACTCCATCTAGTCATAGCTTAAATCGTGAAAATGCTGAGAATGTAATATAATTAAAGCCGCAAATAACAACAACCGTGTGAACCAAAAGCCAATCAAATGAAACCATGTGACCATTAATGCAAACCTGCTTGATTAGCCGGTCTACATACAACCTTCAACCTCTTGATCAGCCGGTCTACATACCACCTTCACCTACACATATGTTGGCTTAATCGTTTATTATATGGTTCACGTATGCATCGCTCAATAGTTTTAGTTTGTCTATGCATGTTTTATGTTTCTAGTTTAGCTAACTATTTGAAACAGTAAAAGGCTAAGACCGAGTATGTTGGAAGTGTGGGTCATGAATGTGTACCGATTATTTCGGGTAGTTACCCATGTTCTTTCTTTGTAAAGGCTATTAAAGCCATTTGTTATGTTGAATATAGTGTGCATTCCAGTATATATCTTCCCATCTCAGTAACTTGTGTGTGAGTGTACCATCTTAATTCTACATTTGGTATCAAGAGCCGTGTTCGATTAAAGGCGGGTTTGAGAGTCGGTTTCATGAGAGGGTGTTTCCCTTCACGGGGTGGACACAACAGGGAACCGAGCTTTGTCTTTAAGGGACAGTGGTTTGTTTTTGTGTTGATCAGAAGCTGTGTGTGCAACCTATGATTAGTTGTTCCATGTTGAAGAGACTTACCGGCAGAGGTGCGTCAGAAACAAACGGGAAGGATCCGTCAAAGCAGGTGGCTTTTGGATTTGGTTTGTTTTGCAGGCCGGTTTAAGAGAACGGTAAAGCAGGTAGCTAGTTCTTCTTAGTCGGTGGAATAGTACTCTTAGGAATGGGGGTGATCGGAAAAAGGTTGGGAATGTTTTACAGCAGAAGACGGAGAAGGTAAGGTGTTGCGGGACATCTATTGTCGTGGCGAAGATGAGGAGTACAGTTCAAGACGACGGGGGTGACTGGTGATTAACATAGGCGGTTCGTAGCTGTTAGTTATGATCAAATCCGACGGTAGGTTGTAGGTTACCGGGAAAATGGGGAGATTAACCGGGTCGCGGGATAAACGGACGGGAGGAGTCGGGAAAGGCGGGTAGCTTTGATTCGGTTCGTTTGGCGGGTGATAGAAAATGGTAGAAGCATGTGGCTTTGTTTTCTTGATCGGTGGTATAATACTTTTTTTTTTGGTAACCGTGATTTCCGACTCATTGGCCGAATAATCCACGGTGGTATAATACTCTCGTGTCACAGAAGTGTCATGATCAAACGGGTCTGTGTGGTGATAAACAACAGTCGGATGTTGAAGAAACAACACGGTATTAACATTATGGTGTTGGTAGTTCGAGCCGAGATGAATTTGGACGTGGCCGGGGAAGAGGTCGTGGGTCCAGAATAAGTCGAGATGGTAGTGAACGTGTCCAACGGGATGCCATGGTACATGTTACGAGTGTTGTGAAAAGAGTTTGAGCTAGTGATTGGACGTGACCGAGTTGAAGGTCGGTGTCTGGGAAAGGTCAAGAATCAAGATGGTTCGAAAGGAAGGAAAAGAAGGCTGTCGTGAATGGATGTGTGAATAAACGATTAAGGGGGTGAATGTTGGCTTAATCGTTTATTATATGGTTCACGTATGCATCGCTCAATAGTTTTAGTTTGTCTATGCATGTTTTATGTTTCTAGTTTAGCTAACTGTTTGAAACAGTAAAAGGCTAAGACCGAGTATGCTGGAAGTGTGGGTCATGAATGTGTACCGATTATTTAGGGTAGTTACCCATGTTCTTTCTTTGTAAAGGCTATTAAAACCATTTGTTATGTTGAATATAGTGTGCATTCCAGTATATATCTTCCCATCTCAGTAACTTGTGTGTGAGTGTAGCCAGCTTATGTGTTAAATACATAATATTCGTTTTTAACCATGTGATGAGATGAAGGATATTTTGACATATTGAAAAATGCCAAATTATTCAACTGCTTTTAGTTAGAAACTTGACAAAATATTTGCATGAGACGATTCTAATTAGATTTGAATAACATGCGCATTTCGTTGCCATCAAACAAGTCAAGCATGATTGATTGATTACTCAAACACAAATCGTTAAACTAAATTGACTCCGTTGTTGCATATCGCATGAAATGTAGTGATCAAATGTCAAAAAAATGAGTGACCCTGGAGTTATTTAAAACGTTGAATGTGAAGCCGTGTAATTTCCTTCGATTCAAGACTGTCTTAATGATTTTGGTGGCTTGGTTTCACCATTGTCAAAAGACCTTTAAACATACCCAAAATACTACAATGATTAAACTCAAGTCTCATACTTTTTATAAATATATAAGAAAGCCTCGTCAAGCGATGTCACATTTTGCACTCTAAAGACGCGTATGCTCTCTGATTAACCCCGAATGCTTCAAATATCGCAACATCAAACGTGTGACCATTAAAAGTAAATGAATTAATGCAAAATTTGTAAAAGGTACTCGCAACTTTATATTATAATCATACAACATGTATGAACGAGGATTAACTACTTACGTTTTCCAAACGAGAATCCTTTCACAAACATAATCTCAAACACTCTCTAAAGCTGGGTGGAGTAGAGACGAGTTCTCACTGCTGCTGGTAAACTCTCGCATGAGTTGCAACCTCCGCCCCTAAACTCGTACATGAATATATTTTGTAACGGCAGGTTAATCTAGAGTAAGTCAAATAGTTAAATTTTTATGAATTTTCTTGTTTAACATGGTGTGTTATAGAAGGAAATACTGTGTTTTACATCTTTTATGAAAATGAAAGAAGAAAAAGTCTAAAAAGTATAAGGTATTACCGTATTAGAACTCGGGTTGGATTTGGATATGAAAATAATTGGGCCTCGCATATTTATAACGTTATATTGAAATTTTTTTAAAAGAAATTATACTACTCATTTTTTTAGTATATCATATAAGTTTTAATGTATGAATAAAAGTTTTTTATTTATAGTTTTAGTTTTCGAATTAAAGTTATTTATAAAATACGAGGTGACAATGATTTTTTTATCACTATTACAATTACAATTAAAAGTTAAGTAATATAAATAAAAAGAAAAAGCTAATATAATGTTAAAGTGGGGAGATAAGTTTACCTCTCTTCACTCACTTAGCCTAGATAAGATAACATGAGACTAATGTATAAGGAAAGTGATTTGCACGGTCACTCAAAATGTTTATGTATAGATATTTATACCTTTATATTTGTGGAGTAGACAATATATATTAAGGGTAAAAATATCAAACACATAACATTTTGAATGTACCAAACTACCAATCTGTTTATGAAGTATACAATTCACCTCCCAATTTACAAACATTATTTTCTCAAGATAAATATAATCTTGTCTCCACTTTATCATAATCCAAAATTTAAATAAAAAAGAATATGTAATAGTATTTGATTTGATTGCATGAATCAAGGAGAAAATGAATAATGTTGGAAAAGAAATAAAAAAAATAAACTCCTTCATACCCAACATCCCACATGCCTATCATCATCACCATACACACAATCCCCTGCTTCCTCTTCCCAATATAAATCCACCAACACTAAACCCTTTTTCTCACTCACATCCGATAACACTTCCCACTTTTTCTTTCCAAAAATGACTAAATTTCTCACCATTTTCCTTGCATTCACTTTGCTTTCATTTGCTGCTCTTGCTGCCAGAACTTCAAAACCAACTCCCACTCCATCTCCTTTGGAAGGTATATATCTTTATGTTTCTTTAATGTTAACATACACCACCAAACCATTTTGCACATATTTGCATACTTCGCACGTTTTAAAAACTTATTTGTGTAAAAAGTGTGTTTTTGGTTGCTAAAAATAGCTTGTTACCAAGAGGGTTTTAGGGTTGCAATGTTTTTAAGCAGCTTAAAAATAAGTATATTGGTTTGAAAGTGTTGTTTGAAGTTGAACCCATTTTAGATAAGGTTTTATGTTAGATCTGAAGTAGAAAGATATTTTTAGTATTTTAGTCATAACTCATAAATGAGCATGTCCAAACAAATCAGCTGCTATGTAGAAGCTATTTACATTATAGACTGCTTATCTGCTTAAATAAGCAAATAAGCTGAAAAAATAAGCAATCACACACCCTCTAGCAAAACACACGAAATAAAGCATTTGAGTTACATACAACTAGTAAATATACTGGATCTGTTGCTAACAATATTATTTGTTACAGGTCTATTACCAAATGGCAACTTTGAAGAAGCACCAAAAGCATCAGACATTAAGAAAACAGTCCTGATAGGCAAAAACTCCTTACCAAAATGGGAAATCAGCGGCTTAGTGGAGTACATCCACGGTGGACCCCAGCCCGGCGGGATGTACTTCCCGGTTGCACACGGGGTCCACGCTGTGAGGCTCGGAAACGAGGCCACAATTTCCCAAACTTTAGCTGTTAAAGCTGGATCTCTTTACGCCATTACTTTTGGTGCTTCTAGAACTTGTGCTCAACAAGAGGTTTTGAGAGTCTCGGTCCCACCTCAGTCAGGCGACCTTCCGCTCCAGACGTTGTATAGCAGTGATGGTGGTGATGTGTATGCTTATGGGTTTAAAGCGAATTCTACTAGTGTGAAGTTGATTTTCCATAACCCGGGCGTACAAGAAGATCCTAACTGTGGACCTCTTATTGACGCAGTTGCTATTAAGGAGCTACTCCCTCCTACACCTACTCGTTGTAAGTCGAATGAGCTTATTTGATGAGCTTATGAGCTTCTTTAAGTTTGGACAACTGATAAACGTATTGACTTTTATTTTTTACTGCAGTTAACATGGTGAAAAATGGTGGATTCGAGGAAGGTCCTCATAGATTATTCAACTCAACCAATGGAGTCCTCCTTCCACCGCGACAGGAAGATATCACATCGCCTCTTCCAGGATGGATCATCGAGTCTTTGAAGGCGGTTAAATTCATTGACAACAAACACTTCAACGTGCCTAGTGGAATTGCAGCAATTGAGCTGGTGGCTGGAAGGGAAAGTGCTATTGCGCAGATCATCAGAACTGTCCCAAACAAAATGTATACTCTAACTTTTGCAATCGGAGATGCAAAGAACGGGTGCCATGGTGATATGATGGTTGAAGCATTTGCCGCGAAAGAGACATTGAAAGCACCATTTAAATCAGAAGGAAAGGGGAAATGGGAGACGGCTAGCATGAAGTTTAAGGCGATATCTGCAAGGACTAGAGTCACGTTTTACAGCTCGTACTATCATACTAGAGCTGATGATTTCGGATCACTTTGTGGGCCTGTGATCGACGAAGTTAGAGTTATCAGTGTTCGAGCTTAGAGAGTCTAATGTAGTAGTTTGTTTGTGTGTGTTAGTTCGATCGTTTGTGAATCAACCCCTTGATGATTTATTGGGTGTCAAATGATCTTTTGGTTTTAATGAATGCTGTTATAGGTAAATGCATCATTGGACTGTGTCAAGTCGAGTGTAATTCGTATCGACAATAAAAAGTTTCACACATTGGCTAATCACAAAACTGAAAGTTAACATCAAAGATTTCACATTAACTAATAGGTCGATATCAGAAAGTGTGATATGTATCACAAAACTGAAAGAGTCGACACTCGACACTTATAATCGTACTCGTCATGAAACTCATCTAAAGGTAATGTGGTCAATCATTCGAGTGATTAATAAAGATTCATGGGCCATAAGCAATCCTGGTGGACCCTTAATGGTCTATGTCTCCATTCTTCTTCATCTCAAGCCTTAATCTATCGATATGGTATTTATGACAATTTATGGTAATTAAACATTATTTTTGTTCGCAAATTTGAATGGCAATTGTGGCTACATGGCCCCTAGCTCAGAAGGCGTAGCGAGCCCACACAACCAGGTTGAGTCCAGCTCAAAAGGCAATGACACCCTTCCCTTTACACATGCAAGAAGAAATCCCTATCGCCCTAGACAAGACTCGAACTTGAGACCTTGCCTAGAGGTGAAAACCTCCCTTCTGGTCTTTGATGCAAATGTTTTTTTTTCAGTAAGGCTTATATTAAAATACCTTTGAAAAGGTTAAGAAATCATACATAAAAAAACGATAAAGATGAAAGCAAACAAAACCAAAAAAAGATGACTATTAAAACATCAAACCACCCAACACCAATTACATAAAATCTAACTAAAAACGTTTTTAGGAGCTAAAACTCATCTTCCCCAATCTATATTTAATTTTTTACACCTATTCGATATCAAAAGAAGATAAAGTTGTTGTATTTGCGAAAAATGCCCTTAATTACAATTGCGTTTTTCTCCTCATTTAAAGCATGGACCACCCGATTCCTCCACTTTCCTTCACTTCCAGATACATCACATCAGGACGTAGCAAAATATACAACTTGCAAACTAGGACGGGGGGGGGGGGGGGGGGGGGGGGGGGGGGGGGGGTTAAAAAAATAATTGGGGCATACAATTTTCTGTTTTAGAAGCTAGGTTGAATTATACTTTGTCGGAACGGATTATCCATTAGCCAACTTGTTCACAAAAGTTCTGTCGAAATATAGGTTTGAGTACCTCGTTAGGAAAATTGGTATGAGATGTTTGACTCCAGCAGACTTGGAGATTCTGGCAAAGGTACCTGCTTGATTCATATTTCAAACATCTACTTGTATATATCTACGGAAAAGCAAAATACAAAAATATAAAACATAGAAAAACAAAATAAAAAATGAAAATTCTTTCAAAATACAAAAATATTCTTCTCGACATGTCTTTCAGTCTTGATAATATGGACGTGCCTAGAAATATCGATCAATAATGACACGGGTGTGTACATAAAGCTCGAAAGAAAGTTGTAAATATTTTTCAAAACATGTCATTTCTTCTTTTTAAAAGAAAATGTCAATTTTGGACAATTTTTCCAACAACGGGTAGAGCAATCTATCTTGGGTTGAGCTTGTCACAAAACATTCAACGTTTTGAGCTCAACACTATGGCTTGTAATCACTTTCAGATTGCAACCCGAATCTATATTCACGGGGGAGTGTATGACTTAGTGCTCTTACCCTCAGCAAAAGAAGAGAAATCTTCTTACACGTGAGTGGATTCGTCAAGACATTCAAAGTCTACGAACTCAAGTTTATGCTTTAAGAAAAACCATGTCGCCAAAAAGAATGGATTTTTCAAAAAGCGTTGAACATAATTTTTTCAAGAATTTTCAATGATATTCAAAATCTTTCAAAAATTGTGTGTTCAACAACTCCTATCCTCAAAAAGAGAAATGTGGATCACATCCTCATAATGACAATTTAATTGGATCAATTTTTGAGGGGGAGATTTCCAAAAGCAAAGTTTTTAATGTTGTTGGATATGTTATGTCAAAACAATTTTATGTATGCAACACATTGTGTGTAAGTATCCTTTGGTATTTTTCATTTCAAAAGCTTTGATGTTCGTGAGCACATTCTTAAATGACACTCTTTTATGTGTTCATGAACATGTAGTGTGCGAGTACAATTTTTTCAAGAGTTTTTCAATGATTATTTAAAATCTTTCAAAAATTGTGTGCTTGACACTACATAAGATGTTCCGATAATTCATGATAAGTTTGACACATTTTTCTCCGGAAAGTTTTCAAGACTATTTTTCACAATATATTTTAATCAAATTTGGTATCTCTAATATCTAACGATTTTATATATTAGAGATAGGGGGAGAAAATGTGAATAAAGTGTGATCTATAGACTCAAGCACTTATGGTTACAATCAAAAACCCACAACATCTTTAATCCACGACGTTATTGGTGTCAAAAGGGTGGTTAGGTTTAAGTCCTATGATCCAACCAGAACCCGAGGGATCTTCCCAGGGACAATCCAATAGATTATTAGAAGTCCTTAGGAAAGATGGAGTAGAATGTGAACGTAGCTGAATGCCGACTAAGTACTTAAGCTAGGACTGGAACAATCACAACAAGGCGCTAGTAATGACGTCTTGGTAAGCATTGAAGGGGTTGAAGAATGAAAAAAAATGTAAGGATAAAGGGTGTAAAGAAATTAGCCCTCCATACAACTTAGGCAGAAACCGGGTCAACACATCATGGACCCAGTGATGTAATGCACAACCCTTACCCAGCCGACTCAGGCTTCTCTCAAAAAAAGTTTGTTTTATTTTCACAGAGATCAACACGACGTCTATTAACTTTCTCACTCCGATATTGTTGATATTGAATAGGTGGCATCTGCTCCAGCCTCCGACCACTAAAAGTGCACAAATCGAGTCTAGAGCCAAGAGATCAATCAAATATCGTTAGGACACACGGATGACGATCAAGAGAGTCCTACGCTATATCCTTGCGATATTGCTAGAACACTCAGAGTGATACTACTTAGTATTCACAATGATGAGTGGAAATCCTTCTAATGTTAACATCAAACAGCACTGTGGTAGGCCATGTGTAAAGTTCTTTATGAATTGAACATATGCAAAACTGAAAAGCAACAGTGGTTTGTTTCTGAATTGATTCAAACTCGTTTCAGGTTTCTACACAATATCTTTATGGTCTTGCCAGAACATTCAGAGTGATATTCATTAATATTCACAGTGACGAATGGAAATCCTTCTAGCGTCAACATAAAACAACGCTATGGTAGGTGACTTACGAGATTCTTTATGAATCAAGCTTGTGTCAACTGGAAAGCAACAATGGTAAGATTCTTAATGAATCAAACTTGTTCTAGGAATTTGAATTGACGACTTTAATCAAGCGGATATTTATCCAATTGATTCACTGTTAACGTTCGCATTCTTGCTTTGAGACGGTCGAGTAAAGAGAACGGCTAGTGCAGCCGCAAAATCCTAACAAGGAGATTCTTAATTGAATCTACCTAATCACAGGTACGGTATTTAATATCGTATAAGGATCTTCACTGATTGGAGATAAAACTCTACCGATTTAGGACGAATGTCAAAGCCATTCAGTCCGTGTCTACATTTTTTCTCAAGAAGGTGGCGTTACGATGTACTCAGCAAAGTCGAAGATTCAAAACCACATACTCATGCCAAAGACATATTCAAGTATTCAACCATCAAGAAAGCAAAAGACTTCCGCAACTCTGATGATCAAAGCAAGATTTCAAGATGATGCAAAGTATGAGCGTGTGGATGAAGACACAAGATCGCAAGATCCGCAAAGACAAGTCAAGAATGATTTGAAGATCTCAAATTTAAAGACAAAGTCGAAAGACAACGACAAAGGCTCAAAGATCTCAGCATGAAGGAACAAGACTACTGTTACACGTTCAAGACTCATTATTTATGACGAGATTCATAATCTCTATTGATCTCCAAATCTCGAAGGGGGAATGACCTCACATTGGGGGAGATTGTTAGCCTCAAAATATTGAGTCAAACAAGAATGCTCGGTCATAGTTTATTATTGTAACATTTATGAGAACGTTGTAATAGTTAGTTAATTAGTCGTGGTTCACGGGCTTGGATTTAAGTTTCTTAAAGTCCAAACAACAAACCCAGGCCAATATATAGCCCATTAAAGCCCGCATGTGGGTGGACTATATATACTCCCCTCCTAGCATGTTAGGATGGTTGCATGATTCATTTGTAAGTTTCACTTTCTCTCTCTAATCTAATCCTTCCTTGTTTTCTCCACCTTCTCTCTACTTTCTATCTCTATTTTCTCTCTCTAGAAATCATCTATTTTTCTATCTTTATTCATATAATCAACCATGGTGAATTAATTAAATTTGGGACAACACATACGCCCCACATGATAATATAAAGAAATGGCCAAAACTGAAAGGGACGCCACGAGCAATCACTCTTCCGTGGGGAAGTCATAACACTGGTGCCTCTATTGTTATGGTTATGGTACCTCCATAATTAGGTGGAACTGGCATGAATGTATATAGCTCAAGCATTTAAAATCTAAAACATAAGCATTCAAAACATATAAAATACTGGGGGAAAACAGTTGGCTGCAAACGGGGAATCCTAATAAAGGAAGAGAATGTCCATACTGAAGGACGGAATATCCGTACCTTATGTCTAGTAGTGGAGCAAGAGTGGAAGCTGAACGATCTACGCCTACTTCCCGGATACTACATAAATAAGGGAAATGAATGAGTTGTCTGATTACTGAGTGTGTTACTGGTTCTATATGTTCTTAGCTTATTTTATATATTTTGTCATGTTTTACTGTTTTAAATGTTATCTTGTATTTATTCATGTTTTATATGTATTCTGATTATGTATTTAATGTATTCGGGTATTATTATACTTGTAGTATAATAAAAATTAACTATCCAAAAATAGTAGGTTTCTAAAAATAGAAAATTTCCAAAAATAGAAAGTTTCTAAAAATTGAAAGTTTCTAAAAATAGAAAGTTTCAGTAAATAGAAATATGTTGGATTAAAAAGTTTAAAAATATAAGCTACTGCTTAATAATCATATGTTATAAGTCATGATAAGTTATTAGTAAAGTCTATTAATTAAATACTTAAGCTAAAGTGATTATTAATTAATAATGATAAAGCATGGTTTATTAATTAATAAAATATCATGGTCTTAATAATTAAAATTTACCTTAAATGAATGATTATATAATTAAATTAAACCATGTTATTAATTTAATTAAACATTGGTTAAACTGAATATAAATTAATTAAGCTAAGTTTCCTTGATTAATTAAATGTACAGAATAATTATCTTAATAATTATTTTATCCCAAGGTTTATTAAAATAAAATGAACATACATTATATCATGGTTTTATTTAAATAAAATATAACATAAGTCTTGGTCATTAATTAATTTAATTTACCCATGTCTTAATTAAACTAATTAATATAACATAAAGTTTATTTTGCACAAAGTCTAACCAAACAACCAAACACCAAACTACCAACACAACCTGATTAGCGACAGAATTTTTCGGTGGCTATGCTGTCGCGAAACTGCCTCTAGGAAATTTGCGACAGGATTTTTTTCGCTGATCTGTCGCTAAACTGGAACAAACCAAGCCGAGCCCCCCCTGCTGTGTGTTTGTGTGTTGCGGCTGAATGAATAAAACTGCCCCTGGCTGTGTAAAGGTCCCACCGAGACCCTATGTGGTCTCGGTTTCCATGTATACCCGAATCAAAAACCACCTAGAATCCGATTCTTTCATGTTTGAATTCTTTTATTTACATGTTCTTAATACTTGTTTTTAAAGATCATGATCATAACAACATAATTATAAGAATATTATTAAAAGATTACCGAATGCGTAACGATTAAAGGTTTAGGAACACGAACATAAACCTGAATCCAAATCAAATCAATTAAATTTTTTCTCCCCTTTTCTTGCTTGTGAAACCGGCGGCCATAAATGGTGGCTAGGGTTTTGATTGTTTTTTATAAAAAAATAAATGGAAGAAAATGGTTACTAGTTACTCCTGACTTGTCTTTTATAAATGGGCCGGGCCAAACCCTCCCCTTTCTTTCTTGTTGGACGACACATGCACACACACACACATACATATTTCGTTTTATTTTTCGTGTTTAATTATTTATCATGTGTGTTCCTGTTTTAGTGTCGCGTTTTATTTTCTTGTCATGTTTAATTATTATACGTGAATACTTATCGTGTATTAATAATATACGTAATGCTTGTAATTACTATTTGTAACACGTGTCGTATATTATTAATTTTAAGATTTTAAATTAATCGGTTTTCATGCATTTAATGTTCATGAGTATTTTATGTGGGTTTTACAACTTCTTTTCCTTTTGCACTTCATTTACTTTATGCTTGTTTTGAGTTTATGTTTGGTAACCGATGTTTGTTTCCGGTTTTCCTTATGGTCATTTATGTTTTAGGACATTTA
This sequence comes from Glebionis coronaria, assembly GCA_025667525.1. NCBI lineage: Eukaryota > Viridiplantae > Streptophyta > Magnoliopsida > Asterales > Asteraceae > Glebionis > Glebionis coronaria. The sequence goes on along the minus strand of CM046878.1, from coordinate 416,454,980 downwards.
CCTTGCATGCTTTGATGACACGCCATAATTATCATGTAACGGTCCACTTATCAAAGTGGGGTGTTACAATTATGGTATCAGAGACAAGGTTTCGACCTTTAGGCTCTAAAACTTGACCTGTGACTAGTGGGTAGTCACCAGTCTTTTCCTAAAATGAGGTTGTTACATTCCATGTAACGGTAATTATGTTTTTAAGTATTGTTGATTGATGTAGTGTTTTTGTATATACTTTATTTTAGGAATAACAAAGCAACACAAAAAGCGGTAAGTATTAACGAGCGGTTTAGGAAAACCACAAGTTATGACCCTTAATGGGGATCGTTCTCTCGAGGAGGCTAGTGCGTTGTGAATTGAATGATTGATTGATTTGCTTTTGATTATTAATGAGAAGAAAAGAAGAGAAAATGACGAAGACGAAAAAAATAGAAAAATAAGGCAAAAATACTACTAGAAAGTTACGACGAAGATCGTAAAAAGTGCAAAATTTAAAATTTTAACCTAAAAATTCCTAAAAATTACTAAAAAATCCCAAATAATGTTCTAAGAGTTTACAAAAAATCCAAACTTGCCAAAACCTTTTAATTAATTTAATAATGACTTTTTAATGCTAATTAAAGCCCTAAAAATCACTTTTAAATATTAAAAAGCCCTAAACAAGATTTTATAGTTTGTAAACCTCAAAAATGACCTAATTAAACTAAAAACTATTTTTAAAAATTTTAAAACCAAATTAAACTATTTTTAAACTCCTAAAAACTATTAAAATCTATTAAATCTTAAATTAATTCTAAAAATTAATTGAAAAGCCTAAAAATTAATCTACAAATGGGAAAAGTCCTAATTAATGATAAAGAACCTAGGAAAAATGAAAAAGAAATAAAAATAAAACTTTGAATTTAATGAATAAAATAATATTAAAATATCCTTAAAAATAAAAAGTTTTCAAATAAATTCTCAAAAATTCTCAAAAATCCTAAATATTCTAACTAAGAAGAAAATGTAAACCAAATTTCCTGAAACCTATTAAATAATTTTATATTGAATTTTAAAGTTGCTAAAAAAAACTAAAATCTTATAAAATTAAAAATAAGCCAAATTGAAAACCTAATAAGCTGTAAACCTCAAAATATTATTTTAAAAACTAAAAGTTATTTTTCCTAAAAATTAAAACTCTTTTTACTATTTTTTAATGATTTTTCAAAAACCGGCTATTAAATAAATTCTAGAAAATAAATAAATAAAGGGAAAACTATAAAAACAAGCTAGGAAAATCTAAAAACCTAATAAGGTCCTAGGAAAAATCAAATAAGCCAAAAACAACAAGCCAATAAGCCAGGAATGGCTTATTAAGCCACGGCTTAATTAAAATAAGTCAAAGAAAGAAATGGGTTAAATACCCTTTGAAAACAAACCCTAACGTAAAAAACTATCTAGATCAATGGTAGAGCTCTTAACCCTCCAGCGAGAGGTCTGGGGTTCGAGTCCGTTGCGGGTATGTTTTTGCAAAACTTTTTTATATATTTTTTTTTACTTTTTAACACAAACCAGTACCCTATTGTGACTTGAAAACACAAACACAAATCCTTTTTATCAAAGTTAAACAAGATTAAAGACCAAATTCGTGTCCAGTTCTCTCAAGTTTCAGATGAACAAGTGAACTATGGTTCACTTGTTAAATTTTGAGCCAAGAGGGCTTGGCTGATGATTGTTTGGTGGTGTATTCTTGGAACAAGGGCACCCTTGTGCTCTTTGAAGCACAAGGAGTCACAAACAAACTGAAATAACACACTCCTAGCACACAAATGATCAAAAACCAAGCATACCCAAGCTACTCAAGTTTCTGTGATCTATTCTTAGGTCTGGTGGTTCTATGACAAATTACAAGTACCTTAATCAGTTTCAAACTCCCATATTTAGCACACTTAATCACCAAATAGCACACAATCATTATGCAACCCTAGATTATCCTAACACTCAACAGAAATCAAAGACCTTAGCACAATTTACATGAAAAATAAGCAGAAAAGTGGTATGCAGATTTTATAGCTCACTTTTAACTTAAAACTCACCAAACTTGCTTAAAACTTGATCCAAAATAAACTATAACCAGTAAGCAAACTATCTTAACCTTTTCCAATCTTGCTAACACCTTATGAAAGCACAAATCAAAAATTTACCCTGCTAAAATGCTTATCCAAACACCACTTTAAATTTCTTTATGCACTTTTTATCAAACCACAGCCTTCTAAAACTTATCAAAACTGATCCTATGATCATACAGCATACATACAAACACCAAAGAGCATAAATCAAACTGTTTTAACACACTTTAGCACAAAATCAAACAAAATCACATGAACTACTTTTTCTGAACTTTTCAAAAAGGTAAAAAGAAAATTACCTTAGGTCCTTACATCCAAGGACCTAGTGGATGAATATCCACCTCCCACAAGGCAGGTGGCCTGTGCTGAACACTAATCAACAGCCTTCTTCCTGTTTAAGACAAATCAAAGCAAACACAAAATACAAGCATAAACTATCTTTCTGTTTCTTTTTCCTCTTTCTTAAATCCTTTCCAAAAACACTTAAACTCTCTTAAAACGTTTTGATATCACTTAATCCAACAAAATGAACCTCTAAATCTCCAAACTTGAAACAGATTTCTTACACAAATCTTCAAATTTCAGAAAAACCTTTGAAATATTTTTGAAACACAAAATTATTTCACCACTTAAATTGGAACTCAGAATTAAGCTTTCACACAACACACAACTTTTTAAAAGAATAAAAAGGAATTATAATGGATTTTTTCTCAAATACCAAACTTTTATTTTATAAAAAAGGAATTACAAGTGCAAAGCTAAAATTCTGGAACAAGAGGGGTATGAACAGGCTCATCCCCTATTTATACAATAAGTAGAACATTCTAGGAGCTAAAACCCTAGCTAACTAAAATCTCCAAAGTGCCCTTGAGTCTTTGACTGATTTTTGGGTCAAAAACGCCCCATGTGATGCTTGTACTGGATGCCAGCTCTTCTTGGTTAATCTTGGACGTTGGATGAACCTTGGGGACAAAGGAGTTGCATCAAAATCGTTTAAATTGTCGGGGGTGGGGTTTTGTGTGAAAACGATGGAGCAGGGGAGGCTTGGGGAGGGTCCCACAGACCATGTGACACTGTTGGGTGAGGTGGGTTTTGGTGAGAGTGACGTTAATCAAGGATCTGCACAGTTTGGGGGGGTTAACCCCTTGATTTGTGCTTAATTGAAACTGGGGTGAGGTTAGGGTTCTAGGTTGATTAGGGTTGATTTAATCTGTTTTGGGTTTAAACACAATTTAAAAAATTGTTTATGGTGGGAAAAAGGGTTAGTGGGTGGGTTGACCAGTTGACTTGGGTTAAGTATTTAAAACCGGGTTGGTTAATGGGTGGGTGGACGGGTAGGGTAGGGTATTGGGTAAATGGGTGGGTGAGGGTGAGGTGTCACGTTGTGGTTGGTTGGGTTTGATTGGGTAAATGGCAGATTTGGTCCCCAAGGTTTCCACTCTTCTTCATTTTGTAATAAACAGCCCATAAACTTCATTCCTTTGTTAATAAGTTTGCTTCACTTGTCAATTTTGGCACAAATATTTTTCCATACTTTTAACAAGGGCTTTAAATGTAATTCTTGGATTCTTCAAGGACTGGTCTTGTATAATCTTCAAACAATAAGGACCATACTTGTACAATTAACATTTGGAGGGTCAATTGTGACAAGTTCTTCAAAGATGAGGGACCATTTTTGTCAATCTTCAATTCTTCAAGGGTCATTTTGCAAAATTCCAAACTTGGGCCCGGTTCATTGTGCGACTTCGTTTCCCGTGTTCGTTTTTGATTGATTCTTGTGATCTTTTGCCAATTCCTCAATATCCGTACCTAAAAATACACAAGTAACAAACACGAGCATATATTTGGCATATTTCATGATATTTTATGCATTTAAAGCCCGATTTGGACGATGAGACCATGTATAAAAGCAGTCTCATCACTCCCCCATACTAAACCATTGCCGTGCCCCCACGCAATGCTAGAATAAAGTATCAAAGCATCTCCAAAATTTAGTTTTATTCACTTTTATTGAAATGATAAACTAGCTACACTACACTACTACTTGTGTTTTAAACATAATGTATGATTTTCATCGCAAAATGGGACGTTTAGGTTCATAGAATAAGAACACGTGAATGCTTCGTTAGAAATAATTTCATCGTCCTCGATTTTTACCTTAATTCCATGCCAAGCGTGCAACGAGATCATTGTCATTATAAGTTAGTAATGCTAACACTACTCATACGCCCTAATCACGTACTTATTCTCCCATTATTCCTAAGTTGTATCTCTTATATTTTATTTTGTCTTAATGATCACGAGGATACATCATTGACTTATGCGATGATAGAGATTTAGGTCTAAAAATAGAGTCCTAACGGTGTAACTAAGACCATCAAATCAATAACCCCTCCTAATAGACAACGATGTCAAAAAATTAAGTTGACAAAAAGAATCGATAAACACGGTTTTATAACGGTTTTAAACATGAGACTTATTACCAAGACTTTTATACGCCCCCTAACGGAAGGACCTTATTATCTTTGGTTTACCTCCATCTTTTATTCAACTTCGCCATGAAGCTTTTATTATGACTTCGGTCTTGCCTTGCCTTTTATTATCCGCCTCATCGGTGGTTTTATTAGCCAAAGACGTATATCCTCACGCTAAAGCGAATTTTGGATCTTTAAAGCTTCGAAGATTAAGGCTTGATTCACTTTCAATTTTACATAGATTTTAGGCCTTGTGGGGCTTCAAATTGTTTGCTAGATTTAGGTGAGCACTTGAAATCTTATTATTGGGTGAAGCTTTCGATTATTCGGGTTGCCAATACTTCAAAACCGTGACGCTGGCGATACCTTAATGTCTTCCCAATTTAATTACACGGAAGCTACTAGAAAAGACTAGAAACCCAACAATCCTAATTAAACCGCTAAGTCAATATTTATTAAGCAAAAAATATTTACATGCGAAGGGAGAATAAGCAAACAACGAGAACACATGAGTTTTTGAAAGAATACGAGTATTCTACGTTTAGCATAGTAACTTATAATTAACTCTATCATTTCTCGTCCTCATTTAAGAGACTTAGCCTAATGTGTAGTTAAGGAATCAAAGCTAAGTGCTCAACACGCACGGTCGAGTCAAAAATTACTCTTATTCTCGCCATCGAAAAATCTACATTCGTGTCTTCAAACACTTATAAAACATGAGAAAAATTTTAAAATTTGGCCATTTTTAGCCTTATTTTGCAACAATATGATAAACAAAACGATAAACTTTGGAAAGCGTGAAGGTTTGGCAAGGCAAGTATCTATTCACCCCCCCATACTAAAGTTAAACATTGTCCTCAATGTTTCGAGTCTAGGGGTGCAAACACCCCCATACTAGAGACGTAGTCGAATGCCTAATCTAGCATGGAAAGGGTGTAACCATTATGTAATAGCCATTTATGAGGTGTGTTAATAACCTAAGGTTAGAACATAAAAGGATATATCATATGTGGATATTGGGAATGGCCTCCAAAGCAAACGATCGAGTGCTCCCAAAAAACGAACACGAGAGGCTCCAATCGTGAAGATCATGATCTAAAAACCACAATTCACAAACAACCACGAAACAAAGGTTGGAAGGGCACAAATCCCCTCACATTAAACTACATTAGAAAGCAATAATATGTACATGGATAAGCATGAGTCTCCCCCACGAGGCACCTTGTTTTTGATAACCGAGTCAAAAGCTCGACTCGAATCCCCATAAATGTGATCATTTAGGGATAATCATGGTATGGTCAATTTTTGGTGGGACTTACATGTAATCAAGGCCCAAAAGCACGTGGAGTACTTTAAAAATCCGATAAACGTATACCGGGGTCAAAGATAGCGTCCTCGTTTTCGGATGAAAGACGAGACAACACAACTCCAACACAAATCCCAATGGGATAGAAGAAAATAGGAGAGAAGAAATAGAAGGGTGGGACAATGGGTAAGTCATAACATTGAGCTACTCGAGGTAGACTCGCACCAATCAAATGAAAAGATTTTCCATTTATTGCATCGGTGGAAGACCGAGATTTCCCTATATAAGCAATTCCAGGATCAAATATCTCGTCCTCGGTGGAGGAAGAAGAGGGAACATAAGGGGCTTCCCCCACACTAGGTCCACACAAAGCATCGTCAAAAGGAGAAGACGAGCTTGTAGTACTCAAGACACGCGGTGATGACGGAGTTAGAGTTGTAGAAAAATCTTTTAAATTAAATTCAAAATCTTTTCCTTTTTCATCTTTAACACTCTCCTTGTGAAAACCCGATTTAATTATGTCAAAAATATTTGGTGTATCTAAAACAATGTTAGTCACACTAAAAATTCTCACATTTTGAAAACGTTTTGGTTTAGGTGGTGGCAAGTTTTCAAATCTTTTGTCAACAAAGAAAACCTCCCCATCGGGATCAACGTATTCATCATCCGAAGAATCACTCGAGATTGGAATCATAGGCTTAACACTCTTAACCTCCATCGGCGGAGGGGACGGAACTTCATTTTTCTCAACTCCTAAAACTCTATTTGAAATCTTTTGACAAATGTTTTTGATAGAATTGACATTGTACAAAGATGTGATCGAATAAACATGAGAAAGAGTGGAGTTTTGGGTTGCATTAATGACGAGTTCTTCCTCATTGAAACGAAGAGTGATTTTCCTTGCATGCACATCGATAAGTGCTCTCGAGGTATCCAAAAAAGATCGACCTAAAATTAACGGAACTTTAGGATCGATGGGAATATCAACAACAATGAAGTCCACGGGATAATAGAATTTCCCAACTTTCACGAAGACGTCCTCGGCTACTCCACAAGCTAGAATCGTAGAATGATCGGCCATCTCGATTGACATTCTTGAAGGAGTGAGATTTGGAAGATTGAGCGATTTAAAAATCTCAAGAGGCATCAAATTAATACTAGCACCAAGATCGGCCAAGGCGTAGCATTCTTCCATGTCTTGGATAGCACATGGGATTAAAAACTTTCCAGGATCACCGACTTTTTGAGGTATGCGGCTTAGAAAAACCGAAGAACAACTAGACGATTTTTGCAATTTTTCTTTGTTATTCAACATACTTTTGAAGTTCGCGGCAAATCGAGGCATCATGACTAAGGCGTCGGCAAAACTTATATTAAAATGCAAGTCACGAAACATTTTCATAAAGAGTTCAAATTGATAATTATTTCGTTCTTGTGCCTTTTCCTTGTCTCGTCTTGATGGGTAGGGTAAAGGTGGTGTGGGTTGGGGCAAATTAGGCATAGGCATCGGCCTTGGAATCTCGGGTTCCATAATGGGTATAGGTTCAACCGTAGGTGTGGTTTGAGCGGTACTTCGTGGGATTGCTATGTGCTCCTTTTCAACCACAACCTCGGGTTCTTTCTCTTTTTCCTTCTCCATAGAAGTACTTGGACGAGAAATGGGTTCTTTGAAAGTTTTACCACTACGAGTGGCAATAACCTTCAATTCTCCTTTCGGGTTCACGATGGTATCACTAGGAAGACCACCCGAAGAAGAGGGCTTACACATGATAGCTTCAAACATTTTAGCCATACGGTCCTCAAATTTAGATTGCCTAGCATCCGCTTTTAACAACTCTTGCTTAATCTCATGTTGTCCTTGCTCCATTTTTTGTTGATTTTGTTGGAGTCGTGTGACATTTCCTTCCATTTTATTAGCATGAGTTTTAAGTTCATTAGCAAGTTCGGTTTTAAGCTCGTTTTTCAACTCGGATCTTAAGCTAATCATCTCACGTTGCATGTTATCAAACTTAGCATCATTAGCCTTAGCATAATCTAAAAATTCTCCTTGCAAATTTTTAGTGTGAGCATTTTGAAAACCTTGAGTAGGAGTTTGAAAATCACGGTTTTGGTTTTGGTTAGAAATTTGCCCATTTCCACTTTGGTAATTACCTTTGTTATAATTCCTTTGATTTCCTTGGTAATTTCCACCTTGATTGTTGTTTCGATAGTTATTAGCATTTTGATTTTGTGGAGCTTGATTTTGGCGGGAACCTTGACCGATTTGGTTATAAGTTCCCGTGGCTACATAAGCATTCGAAGTGTTACCATCCGCGGTAATGCACTCGGAAAAATCATGAGCTCCACCACACGAAATACAACTCTTAGCAACCGCTTTAACCGAAGCGGTGTTTGAAGCTTCTTGAGCTTTCCAATGAGACATAAGAGTCGAAAACCTATCGAAAACCGATTCTCCTCATTTGCTTCATCTTGCAAGGCATTAATGGAACGAGATGATGACGAGCCCAAATTGGCAACACTCGGTGTGTTACGAGGGCTATAGACCTTAGACCTATTTTCTATGATTTTCAAAGCCTCATTGGTTGTTTTGCACAAAAAATTACCACCCGCGGCGGCATTTAAATAATCTCGTTCATGTTCATTAAGCCCATTATAAAAAGTGTCAATTTGATGCAATTCGGAAAAATCATGGTGTGGACATTCATGTAGCATTTCTTTAAACCTTTCCCAAGCCATTGAAAAACTTTCATTTGGTCTTTGTGTAAAACGTGAAATCTCGTTTTTCAAATGTGTTGTCTTAGATGGTGGAAAAAATTGATTCACAAATTTAGACACGAGATCGGCCCATGTCAAAATCGAATTCGGCGGTTCTTTCTCAAGCCAAATCTTGGCGGGTCCATCTAACGAGTAAGGAAACAACATCATCTTAATGGCATCGTGTGGTACATCCTTAAACTTGCTTGTCGCGGTAAGACGATTAAATTGCCTAATGTGATAATGTGGGTTGTCTTTTTCGTGACCGCGAAACTTGTTTGCTTGAAGCATAGACATTAAACCCGTCTTGATCTCAAAGTTCTCCGCAAGGATGGCGGGAATCACAATGGCCTCTCCAAAACCCTCGGTGGGTGCTTGAAGCAACTCCATCATAGTACGATTAGCCATGATAGCTTCTTGTTCTACAATAGATTCCTCACTTGGAGACTCCTCACTAGAATGAGTGAGTGATTTGTTTCTTCGTTTACGAGCACGTCTAGCTTTAGAGCGAGTTTGCATAAACGTCACGTACAACGAGAAGGCGAGCAAAGAAGATTCTTTTTGGTATTTTGTGTTTTTTCAATTTTTTTGTGGTTTTTGATTGTATTAACCTTTTTGGAAATTGGTGAATGTATTAAGTAGACAATGAGTCCACAAATCTCCTCACTAATCAAATCTCTTGATTAAAAAGGCCTCAAGGAATGAAAACGATCACGTGGAGTGAACGCCTTCGATGACTTTAGAACGATGGTGGAACACCAAATCGTTCAAGAGGGTTTAATCAATATGAAACCAAGAAAATATATATGATATGTATTAATACTTTGGGCGGCAAAACCCTCGATTCACTCTCAAAATCAAATACGCACAAGCAAGCGGAGGAAACGAGGCGGCGCGAAGCACTTAAGAGCCTTTTTCCTTTAGGTCGTGAAATACAACCGCCTTATACCCACCTTATAGTTTGTATTATCAAGATTAAGCTTCACGAAAGTATTTATCTATTTTTGCCTTTTTCTTTGGTTTGAGATTCGAATACAATGATCGAGTGATGAAATCCCGAATCAAGGTTGTGATTGCTCACGTATTTGGAGTACTTGTGAATTTATTGTTCTACGTATACAATATAGTAATAATATTCACACAAAAACCGAAAAACGATAATACGTATTAATAGAGTGCTATTAATACAATTACTATTATGGCTAATATAAAAAACAACAATGGTTCAATCAAAGCACAACACGCCTCCCCGGCAGCGGCGCCAAAAAAATGATGTAGTGTTTTTGTATATACTTTATTTTAGGAATAACAAAGCAACACAAAAAGCGGTAAGTATTAACGAGCGGTTTAGGAAAACCACAAGTTATGACCCTTAATGGGGATCGTTCTCTCGAGGAGGCTAGTGCGTTGTGAATTGAATGATTGATTGATTTGCTTTTGATTATTAATGAGAAGAAAAGAAGAGAAAATGACGAAGACGAAAAAAATAGAAAAATAAGGCAAAAATACTACTAGAAAGTTACGACGAAGATCGTAAAAAGTGCAAAATTTAAAATTTTAACCTAAAAATTCCTAAAAATTACTAAAAAATCCCAAATAATATTCTAAGAGTTTACAAAAAATCCAAACTTGCCAAAACCTTTTAATTAATTTAATAATGACTTTTTAATGCTAATTAAAGCCCTAAAAATCACTTTTAAATATTAAAAAGCCCTAAACAAGATTTTATAGTTTGTAAACCTCAAAAATGACCTAATTAAACTAAAAACTATTTTTAAAAATTTTAAAACCAAATTAAACTATTTTTAAACTCCTAAAAACTATTAAAATCTATTAAATCTTAAATTAATTCTAAAAATTAATTGAAAAGCCTAAAAATTAATCTACAAATGGGAAAAGTCCTAATTAATGATAAAGAACCTAGGAAAAATGAAAAAGAAATAAAAATAAAACTTTGAATTTTAATGAATAAAATAATATTAAAATATCCTTAAAAATAAAAAGTTTTCAAATAAATTCTAAAAATTTCTCAAAAATCCTAAATATTCTAACTAAGAAGAAAATGTAAACCAAATTTCCTGAAACCTATTAAATAATTTTATATTGAATTTTAAAGTTGCTAAAAAAACTAAAATCTTATAAAATTAAAAATAAGCCAAATTGAAAACCTAATAAGCTGTAAACCTCAAAATATTATTTTAAAAACTAAAAGTTATTTTTCCTAAAAATTAAAACTCTTTTTACTATTTTTTAATGATTTTTCAAAAACCGGCTATTAAATAAATTCTAGAAAATAAATAAATAAAGGGAAAACTATAAAAACAAGCTAGGAAAATCTAAAAACCTAATAAGGTCCTAGGAAAAATCAAATAAGCCAAAAACAACAAGCCAATAAGCCAGGAATGGCTTATTAAGCCACGACTTAATTAAAATAAGTCAAAGAAAGAAATGGGTTAAATACCCTTTGAAAACAAACCCTAACGTAAAAAACTATCTAGATCAATGGTAGAGCTCTTAACCCTCCAGCGAGAGGTCTGGGGTTCGAGTCCGTTGCGGGTATGTTTTTGCAAAACTTTTTTATATATATTTTTTTACTTTTTAACACAAACCAGTACCCTATTGTGACTTGAAAACACAAACACAAATCCTTTTTATCAAAGTTAAACAAGATTAAAGACCAAATTCGTGTCCAGTTCTCTCAAGTTTCAGATGAACAAGTGAACTATGGTTCACTTGTTAAATTTTGAGCCAAGAGGGCTTGGCTGATGATTGTTTGGTGGTGTATTCTTGGAACAAGGGCACCCTTGTGCTCTTTGAAGCACAAGGAGTCACAAACAAACTGAAATAACACACTCCTAGCACACAAATGATCAAAAACCAAGCATACCCAAGCTACTCAAGTTTCTGTGATCTATTCTTAGGTCTGGTGGTTCTATGACAAATTACAAGTACCTTAATCAGTTTCAAACTCCCATATTTAGCACACTTAATCACCAAATAGCACACAATCAATATGCAACCCTAGATTATCCTAACACTCAACAGAAATCAAAGACCTTAGCACAATTTACATGAAAAATAAGCAGAAAAGTGGTATGCAGATTTTATAGCTCACTTTTAACTTTAAACTCACCAAACTTGCTTAAAACTTGATCCAAAATAAACTATAACCAGTAAGCAAACTATCTTAACCTTTTCCAATCTTGCTAACACCTTATGAAAGCACAAATCAAAAATTTACCCTGCTAAAATGCTTATCCAAACACCACTTTAAATTTCTTTATGCACTTTTTATCAAACCACAGCCTTCTAAAACTTATCAAAACTGATCCTATGATCATACAACATACATACAAACACCAAAGAGCATAAATCAAACTGTTTTAACACACTTTAGCACAAAATCAAACAAAATCACATGAACTACTTTTTTTGAACTTTTCAAAAAGGTAAAAAGAAAATTACCTTAGGTCCTTACATCCAAGGACCTAGTGGATGAATATCCACCTCCCACAAGGCAGGTGGCCTATGCTGAACACTAATCAACAGCCTTCTTCCTGTTTAAGACAAATCAAAGCAAACACAAAATACAAGCATAAACTATCTTTCTGTTTCTTTTTCCTCTTTCTTAAATCCTTTCCAAAAACACTTAAACTCTCTTAAAACGTTTTGATATCACTTAATCCAACAAAATGAACCTCTAAATCTCCAAACTTGAAACAGATTTCTTACACAAATCTTCAAATTTCAGAAAAACCTTTGAAATATTTTTGAAACACAAAATTATTTCACCACTTAAATTGGAACTCAGAATTAAGCTTTCACACAACACACAACTTTTTAAAAGAATAAAAAGGAATTACAATGGATTTTTTCTCAAATACCAAACTTTTATTTTATAAAAAAGGAATTACAAGTGCAAAGCTAAAATTCTGGAACAAGAGGGGTATGAACAGGCTCATCCCCTATTTATACAATAAGTAGAACATTCTAGGAGCTAAAACCCTAGCTAACTAAAATCTCCAAAGTGCCCTTGAGTCTTTGACTGATTTTTGGGTCAAAAACGCCCCATGTGATGCTTGTACTGGATGCCAGCTCTTCTTGGTTAATCTTGGACGTTGGATGAACCTTGGGGACAAAGGAGTTGCATCAAAATCGTTTAAATTGTCGGGGGTGGGGTTTTGTGTGAAAACGATGGAGCAGGGGAGGCTTGGGGAGGGTCCCACAGACCATGTGACACTGTTGGGTGAGGTGGGTTTTGGTGAGAGTGACGTTAATCAAGGATCTGCACAGTTTGGGGGGGTTAACCCCTTGATTTGTGCTTAATTGAAACTGGGGTGAGGTTAGGGTTCTAGGTTGATTAGGGTTGATTTAATCTGTTTTGGGTTTAAACACAATTTAAAAAAATTGTTTATGGTGGGAAAAAGGGTTAGTGGGTGGGTTGACCAGTTGACTTGGGTTAAGTATTTAAAACCGGGTTGGTTAATGGGTGGGTGGACGGGTAGGGTAGGGTATTGGGTAAATGGGTGGGTGAGGGTGAGGTGTCACGTTGTGGTTGGTTGGGTTTGATTGGGTAAATGGCAGATTTGGTCCCCAAGGTTTCCACTCTTCTTCATTTTGTAATAAACAGCCCATAAACTTCATTCCTTTGTTAATAAGTTTGCTTCACTTGTCAATTTTGGCACAAATATTTTTCCATACTTTTAACAAGGGCTTTAAATGTAATTCTTGGATTCTTCAAGGACTGGTCTTGTATAATCTTCAAACAATAAGGACCATACTTGTACAATTAACATTTGGAGGGTCAATTGTGACAAGTTCTTCAAAGATGAGGGACCATTTTTGTCAATCTTCAATTCTTCAAGGGTCATTTTGCAAAATTCCAAACTTGGGCCCGGTTCATTGTGCGACTTCGTTTCCCGTGTTCGTTTTTGATTGATTCTTGTGATCTTTTGCCAATTCCTCAATATCCGTACCTAAAAATACACAAGTAACAAACACGAGCATATATTTGGCATATTTCATGATATTTTATGCATTTAAAGCCCGATTTGGACGATGAGACCATGTATAAAAGCAGTCTCATCATTGATCATTACTCATGATGTTTTCATTGAAGTTTTGACTAGTATGGAATGGACCACATCCATCCATATTTAGTCCCACGTTGTTAATTTCTATCCATGATGTTTTCTTGAAATTTGACAAGTATGGATTTAACCATAATCATCCATACTTAGTCACATGTCTTTTTTTTTCGAATTTTGTGGATTGAACCATAGCAGTCCACACCAGTCAATGTTAAATTTATGTGATTACGTTTTTATGTCCTATATGATGACTATGTTTTCATACTCTCATGTTGATTTCGTTTTCATGTTGATTATGTTGCATGCCTCCTTATGTTGATTATGTTTTCATCATGTTTATTATGATTTCATGCTAGACATTGATTGATTTCATGTAATCCTGCTTTCATGATAGTCATGGTTGGTTTTCATTAATCATGCTTTCATGTTGATCATTGTTGAATTTCGTTTAATCATGATTTTGTGCTTCTTATGCAACTAGAATTATGTCTACGCTGGAATAGCTAGGCTATCATGTTGCTCTTTTCAGTTTGGTCCTCGAACCATTTAATCAATTATTTCTTTAAAATCATGTTAGATGCTTGACACCCATACCGATCATCTCATGTGCATTCCATGTGTACTCCAAGTACCATATCCCACATCCAGGTACCGTATTTCACGTGTACTCCATGTACCGTATCCCATGTGTATTACATGTACCGTAATCCATGCGCATCTCACTTACAATACTCCATGAGTATTCGCTAGTCGAATCTCAATCATCTCAGGCGTATTCCACTGTCGATATTATACAAGATACTGATGCTGCTCATAAGTTGGAGAATTTACAAGATGCTGATGCTGCTCATAAGTTAGAGATTCTACAAGATCTTGATGTTGCTCACAACTTGGAGATCCTACGTGATACAAAGACGAAGGCGATAGATCAGAACAACAAGACAATAAATATACTTCATCCACCAGACGCTGTCATTTGATTTCCATGTCGTTATTCTCTCAGTTATATGTCACTTGCCATTCAGTTGTCTTTCAGTCATATGAGTGGGAACCGGTACCAGCCGGCCACTCAATTTAATAGTTACATGAATCATGTAGAAGCTTGGTAATCTATGAATTATCAAGAGGGTTGATGTTTTCTAGAGAGAGAAACTAGAGAGAGAAAGAGAGAAAAACAAAGTTTATTATGAGAAATATGAAACAACCAACACCCTCTCCATCAAAGGAGAGGGCTTTTATACCCAAGTCTTTAGGGACTTGGGCCTTCCAACCCATGGACAAGCCCATGGGCTAGGTTGAATAAGTAAATATAGTAGCTTACTAACTACGAGCCTACAACGTTTAATAATATTGTTGGAGTGACCAATACTTCTAATATACGTTAAAAACGTATTTCCAACAATCTCCATCTAAGGGAGGTCAGTCCAAATTACAAAGTCCTAAACCTAGCATACTATACTAAGTCTTCGTCTTGAGCTCGTACTTGTTTCTCTTTTCGTCTTTTCTTTTTGTGAATATGTTTGTAACCATAAGGTTTGGTGTGAGCATGTTCTTTTGGCCTTTCACGTGCAGTCTTTGCCTTCTTGTGATGTTCGCCTCTTTGTGAATTCATGTCCCAAATACCTATCCTTTGTTAAATTCTTGAAAGTTTCAGAGTTGATACATCGGAAGACTTTTAGGTCAAACTTTCTTGAATTTGCTAAAATATTTGATGCAGAAGGAATAAGCATGTGAGGATGACTTCATCTGGTACACCGCAATGCCACCGTCTTCAAATGCAACAATATAATAAGACACGAATAAAATGGCTTTGACATTTTGTTCTGATTCGGTAGCATTTTACCTCCGGTCGGTGAAGACCGTTGGACGATAATAAATATCGTACTCGTGGCATGTAGATCTAATTAAAGATCTCATTGACAAGATTTCGCGGGTAAACCCGTTCTCTTTATTCAACCGTCCAAAGCTGACTGCGAACATAAAGAGTGAATCATTTGGCTTAAAAATCCGCATGATTGAAGCCGTCAATTCATGAACCTAGAACAAGTGAATCTAAATTAACATTTTCACCATCATTGCTTTCCAGTTGTCACGAGCTAGATTCTGATAGAATCTTGCTAGTCACCTACTGTAGTGATGTTTAATGTTGACACTGGAAGGATTTCCATTCGTCACTATGGACACTAAAGAGTGCCACTCTGAGTGTTCTGGCAAGATCACTTGGATAATGCGTAGAGGCCCTGGAACAAGTCTGAGTTCAATTAAGAATCAAACCATCGTTTCTTTCCAGTTATCACAAGATTGGTTCTTAAAGAACCGCACGTGTCACCTACCATGAGCTTGTTTAATGTTGACTCAAGCAGGATTTCCATCTTCATTGTAATACTTTCGTATCACTCAGATGTTCTGGCAATCATACAAGACTATTGCGTAGGACTCATAAAATCTTTCTTACTTTTCATCGAGTGTGAAGAAGCAAGGAATAAATGACAAGTGTCCTAATGAGACTTTTGATGATCTCGTGGCTCTAGACTCGATAGTGCGTTTTGTTTTGCTGAGCGGAGGCTGGATAGGATTGCCACCTTTTTTCAATATCAATTCATTCGGTGTGAATAAACCGATAGATAATGTGTTGAACTCCGTGACATTAAACAAATATCTTTTGAGAGATATTTGAGTTAGCTGAGAGGGGTTGTGCATCGCATCACTGGGTCTATGATACTTTAACGTCTTCAAGATGTGTTGACCCGGTTTCTGCCTAAGTTGTAAGGAGGGCTTCTTTCTTTACACCCTTTATCTTTACAGTTCTTTTTTATTCTTCAACCCCTTTAATGCTTACCAATACGTCATAACTAGCACCTTGTTGTGATTTTTTAGTGCTAGCTTAAGTACTTGGTCTGCATTCTGCTACGTTCACAATCTATTCCCCATATTTCCTAAGGACTTCTGTTTCTAGCTTTGGGATTGTCCTTGGGAAGATTCCTCCGGTTCTGGAAGAATCATTGGACTTGTACCTAATCCTACCACCCTTTTGTCACCACAATCTTCGTGAATCAATAGTTTTTTGGTAAGTACAGGTCACCATGAAAATTCCTTTAAAAACTCACTAAGGTACTTGTGATATGAATATCAAATGATTTTGTACCTTAGTGTTTTTAGTTAACAAAAACGCTCCCCCTTAACATGTGCAGTACACATATTAAGTTGGAAAATCGTTAAGTACTTTTTGATCTTTAGCCAAATATATTAACAAGTCTCCTTAATCCTATTTTCTCCCCTTATCCAAAATGTTGACCATTAATATTTTGGATATTAGTGGATTAACCGGTCTGTGGTTAAAAATGAAATCGTATACTAGCCATAGAACATATTAATGCTCCCCCTCAAATCAATGAGGGTTAGTTGTAGTGCTCGAGTACGATATGTTTTAAAAGATTTTGAATCTCGTGAGAAATTCTTGAAAAATATCATACTTTTACACTACAACTATGCCACAAAAGCCTATTATATATATTTAAACATATTTACAATAATAGACATATGGATTTGACCTGATAGAAGACGATCCATAATTAAACAGATCGTTCTGTGAACCTGTGGTGAGCTCTATATGGTCTGCCACCTACGAATCGTTCCAAACTTCTTATCAACTGGCGCTTCCATAACCTTTCCTCGATCTTCTTTACCGTGTAATGTCAATGGATCGCAATGTCTACCTATCTCAGAATCCATCGGAATATAAATAACGCCATCGCAATAAACTATCCATCGGAATGAGTAAAGCCATCGCAATATACGACCCATCGGAATATGACCATCGCAATAACCCATCACAATGAGCCATCAGAATAAATCATCGCAATGAGCCATCGCAATAACCCATCGTAATGAGCCATCGGAATGTGGCATTGCAATATAGGCCATCAGAATGTTCCATCGGAATGTTCCATCGCAAAGTGCCATCGGAATGAGACATCGCAATAACCGACCCATCGGAATGTATCCATCGGAATATATCCATCGGAATGTATCGATCGCAATACGAGCCATCAGAATGTTCCATCGGAATATTTTATCTGAATGATCATCGGAATGATGGCGTGTATTAACAAGTTTGCACTTTTAGTCCCCCTAGTTGTAAGAATATTCATTTGACACTTGTACAAACAAGTTGACTAACAAACACACTACCCCATAACCTCTTATCTTTCATAAGAACACGATCATACACAACTAACATTCTTAACTTGAAGAAGTCGAGCATGTGAGATATACCCTAAGGCCAATTCAATTTCCTCATAAGGCACACATAGCACATAAAGAAGAAGATTATCGTTTTGTCTTTACTGAAAATACAGTTTGAAGACGAATTCAATTCCAAAATAATTGGATATTAGCTCCCCCTTAAACCCTGACCCGTTTTCTATTTAAAGAGCTGTAGTCATTGTTTAAAGAGACAAATATCCATGAAGACGTTTTCCGTTTAGTGATTTTATGAAACGATTCTGGTGGCAATAAGATTTCTCTTATTTTGACAAAATAAGTGCACTGACACGTACACAAATTTGTGTTATACCAAGTTATAAAGTAAACTTGATCCCTTACAAGGTTTTAAAGTAAACCTTGCCCGAGAAAATTAATTCCCGTTGTGAGCCAACATTTTCAAAAGAAATACATGACTTTAATGCGAAAAACGGGTTGTAGTATGAAATAACTACAAGCCATGTGTGCATGTTTTAAAATATATATAACTTTTATACGGACTCGATTTATGGCGACGTGTCAATTTTAATCGACATTTCTAAGGCCGTAAATATTACCGTATAAAAAGACATGCCCGTTTATATTTTTGGGTTTTCTTGATTTTATATTTTTTATGGTTTTTGTAGGTTTTATATTTTTATATTTTTCTTTTGGTGGTTTATATATTTACGATAATATACAAGATCACGATCAAAGGATACGCTAAAATAGTTTACCACCACTATTCTGCAGATTCTTCTGCTAATTCCTGAAGAGTCGCTGGTGAGAATGATTTCATGCCCAGTTTTTCGATCAAAAACTCGATACGTCCTCGATCCAAGGCCTTTGTGAATATATCTGCTAGCTGATATTCTGTGTTGACAAAATACAACTCGATGACTCCATTTTCCACTTGCTCTTTGATGAAATGGTAGTGTATGTCAATATGCTTCGCCTTGGAGTGTTGAACATAGTTGCAGCAAAGGGCAATGGCGCTTTTGTTGTCGAAGTACATCAGGATTTTGTTGAATCCAAGACCGTAGTCTGTTAGTTGTGACCTCAACCAAAGAGCTTGAGCACATCACCCGAACATAATAGTGTATTCAGCCTCAGTACTTGATATCGTAGCGCTTTTCTGCCTTTTGGATGCCCAACTGATCAGTCTATCTCCAAGAAGTTGCACACTGCCAGAAGTGCTACGTCTAGTATCTTGACACCCAGCATAATCCGCATCTGCATATGAGATTAGTGCAATAGAGTAATCCTTCGGATACCATAGACCACGATTAAGTGTTCCTTTAAGGTACCGAAAGATCCTTTTCACAACATGTAAATGCTTTTCGGTAGGCCGAGCCTGATACCGGGCACACATGCATATAGCAAATTGCAAATCAGGCCTGCTAGCAGTCAGATACAGAAGGGTGCCGATCATTCCACGATAAAGTTTCGGATTGACAGCAATCCCATCCCTATCTTCATCTAACTTGAATCTCTCCACCATTGGAGTATCCACGGGGTCACAGTTTTCAAAGTGATACTTTTTCAAAGATTCAAGAGCATATTTGGATTGATTAATGAAGATGCCTCTAGGATTTTGAGAAATTTGGAATCATAAGAAAAATAAAAATTTTCCCATCATCGACATCTTAAAGTGTGTGGACATGATTTTCTCAAAATGGTCAGACAGTCTTTGAGTAGTGGCAGCAAATATGATCTCATCAACATAAATTTGTACCAGTATCATGTCGTTGTCTTCCTTGAGAATGAACAGTGTCGGGTCCACTTTGCCTTTGGAAAATCCTTCCGAGATGAGATAAGACGATAGGAGATCGTACCACGCACGTGGAGCTTGTTTCAACCCATAAAGAGCCTTCTTGAGCTTGTACACATGGTTGGGATACTCCGAGTTGACAAATCCATTCGGTTGGCTTACGTAGACATCTTCCCTTAGTTCGTCATTAAGAAAAGTCGTCTTAACATCCATTTGGTAGACGATCATATTCATGTGAGCAGCATAAGCAAGGAATAGTCTAATTGCCTCCAATCATGCAACAGGAGCAAAGGATTCTTCAAAATCAATACCTAAAGCTTGTTTGTAACCTCAAGCAACCAATCTTGCCTTGTTCTTTAATACTCCACCCATCTCATCGAGTTTAGCCTTATAAACCCACAACAATGTAAGAATATCGACGTTGTCGGGTAAAGGAACTAATTCCCAAACTTCAAGACGTTGAAATTCATTGAGTTCCTCTTGTATGGCTTCAATCCATGAAGATTGTGTCATGGCTTGTTGCAAGTTTTTGGGTTCAACTTCGGAGAGAAATGCATCAAAATAGCAGTATAATGCACTCTCTTGTAATTCATGGCGTGTAGAGACTGGTCTTTCGATATTACCAATAATATTTCAGATTGGGTGATCCTTTGTCCATTTGGCATTGTGATTTCAATCCGTGGTGGTCTGGAGTAAACAGTTGTAGGAGCTTCCTCTGAAGTTGATGCACCGTTAGGGTTGTCGGGTATGCGTGACCCAAAGAATGGAAGCTCTGGAGAATGAGCATATTCTTAATCGTGATCGTAGTGATCCTCTTTAACATCATTAAACGAGTGGGGGTGAAGATGTAGGTGTAGTTTGAGAATTACTTGGAGATGGTACATCCGGTTCAATGGTGACTGTAGATGTATCGGATTGAGCTCCATTATTTTCAGCAACAACATCAGGAATTGGAGCTATCACCACATGTGCTGGAACATCATCACTTGGGGGATCAAAGAATTCATCAAACATAGGTTGAAATAACTCATCCCACTCGGGCCTTGTAGGTGGTGTAAATGATGGAGAAGTAGGATTGTTGGGAACTAATCCGGACCTAATAATCCCGGTACCCATCTCATGAAGTGCGGGTTCAGAGCTGCGTTGCTCAGAAGCCATCGCTGTCATCTCATCAAAATCAACATCCACAGTTTCTACAATCTTGCCAAGACGACGGTTATAAATCCGGTAAGCTTTCTTTGTGGGTGAATAACCAATGAAAATTCCTATATGAGCCTTCGGTTGAAGTTTTCCCAAATTCTCACTGTTTGTATTTGGATAACACAATGCACCAAACACATGAAGAAATGAAATATCGGGTTTACGTCCATGAAGAAGCTCATATGGTGTTTTTCCATGGCGCTTACGAATGATGGAACGATTTTGGGTATAACATGTTGTAGCCACTGCTTCAGCCCATAAGAATAAAGGAGTGTTGGCGTAGAATAACATAGTCCTAGCAGCTTCCATAAGTGTACGGTTACGTCTTTCCACGACACCGTTTTGTTGTGGAGTGCGAGCAACTGATGTTTCATGTGAAATACCAACCTCTTCATAATAAGCTCGTAAAGTTTGATTAACAAACTCAGTGCCGTTGTCAGTTCGAATGCGGCGAACAGTAGCATTAAGACGCACTTGGATCATCTTTAAGAATTTGATAATGAATTCCGGTACTTTATCCTTAGATGCCAAAACTTTTACCCATGTAAACCTCGAATAATCATCCACCATAACAAGCATATACTTTCTACCACTCACACTGGCAGTCCGCGTTGGCCCACAAAGATCCATATGGATAAGATGCAGTGGTTCCTGGTTGGTATCTTCTGCTTTAGGTTTGTAAGATTTCTTAGTACATTTCCCCAATAAACACGCGGAACATAACTGATCCTTGTTGAATTTAAGTTTCGGAAGACCACGAACAAGTTTGTTTTTAGCCAAATGATTGATAGCATCAAAATTAAGATGAGATAAACGTCGATGCCATAACCATGACTTAGTCTTCGATACTTTGGAGATAAGACATACGGGAGAGGCGGCTATCATGTTTTGAATAGCCAATGTATATAGATTATCCCCTCGAGAACCTTTTAACAAATCATTTCCTGCCAAATTGCGAATGAAGCAAGTATGTTGTCGAAAAGCAACTTCAAGGTTTGAATTGCAAATTTATCCCACTAAAAATAAATTGTGACCAAGTCCTTCCACATAATATACCCGTGAAATCGTAACTCCCAATCTGATATTCACCATACCCCATAATCTTAGCAATATGATCATTACCGAACTTCACCGTTCCTAGAAACTTGCTTACAAAATTTCTGAGCATCGAGCGATCTCCGGTCATGTGCTTGGAGCACCCAGAGTCCAAGTACCAGAGGATGATTTGGACCACCTGAAAATATCACCAGACAAAGACGATGTATCGGAATCTAATTGTTCCTCAGAGTTAGCAGGTACATATATAATTATCTTAGATTTGCTATCCTGAGGCTTCTTAGGTTTCCAAACTTGCTTCCTAGTTGTCGGTTTAAGTGCAGGTTGTCTAATCTCCTGAGGCACTTGCGTACTGTTAGGCACAGTAGTGGAGGCTGACCTAGTTAAAGGGCGCGATTTCCATACTTGAGTGCTAGTGTTCCTAGTGAAAGGACGTTGAGACCTAACCTTAGTGGAAGTGATCCTAGTTAAAGGGCACTTAGTTCCATTAGCAGTAAAGGTCCTACCAGTGGGTTTCCATTGCCATCCAACTTGGGTGAGTTTTCTCCCAATTGGTTTCCATTCAAGGTTGTTCCTAATAGCATACATTTCATTAACGTGATCAACAAGGCATAAATCATGACGTCGAGAAAACATACATTCATTGCAGTTCCAACAACGCAAATTAGAATTAAAATTTTGCTTATGCTGCTGCACAACGCAGAGCTTTTTGTCTTAGCTACTTGATTCTTTTTTTCAAATTCAAAATAACATTCCTAGGGTGAACTTCTACTTTCTTCTGCGTAGTGCTACTAGTGTAAGGCTTGATCCTATCTTTCTTGACGCGTGATCCTTTAGCCTTAGTAGACGCATTTACTCATGTAGAAGGCAAGGGAACATTAGTGGCATAATTTGATTTGGCCTTACTGCTTACATCAACCGTTAACAATGGTTTGGCTCCGGGAGTCTTATTGAATGGAGTCATGGTAATGTGTTGTGTTTTAAGTGGTGCAGAACCCGGTTGTCCTATGTATTGCAGAGATGCTAAGCAATATTTTGCTATCTTAATATAAGCATGAGCTAAGTAATAGTGACTGCTTGAGGGATCTAACGCATAAAGATCGTCTAAGATATCCCTAACAAGATTCACGTGCTTTATTGCATTCGTCATATAAACATCGTATACATCCAGATTATTCTTATGGGACGGGTTCTTATGAATCACCACTGGGTTGGTTGGTAGAGCACTAGAGGACGGAGCAAAGATTTTAGCTGAGTTATCAACAACTTTTTGTCGGGTGAGTTGAAGTGTCTCCTTTAACTCAGCCAAAACCATGTTTTTGTCAATGAGCTAGATATTTAAGTCAGAGATTTCCTCACACTTTTGGTTCAGTTGGTCAACAAAGGATTGTTGTTGTGCCGCATTTAAAGCGAAGCGTTCTTCTATTGAGCCATAAAGGTGCGAAAATCCCTGCCTTGCTCGTTCCATCTCCCCTAGAATAGACGAAAGTCTAGTTTCTAAGGCATGATTTTTTATCTTTTCAGCCTCTAGTTCTAGTTTCAAAGGTTCTACAAATGACGATTCTCACTTAAGTCTCATAATCTCTTCTTCTAATGCTTGAACCACCTGAATCATCTTGTCGCTCGTCTCAACGTTGTTTTCACAAACATTTGGTTTTGAAATATTTTCAGTTGTAGATTGTTGTTCTATTTCAAGAGAAATACAATGTTGTTGAAGATCGTCAAAACGTTTTGAAAGTGAGTTAAAGGAATCTTGAAGCTTTAAAATTCAGTGTTAGATTCGTGACAAGAATGATTATCTACGGTATTTACAGTCTGAACAATATTCACAGAGAGATCATGCACATCATCACATTTATTCACAATAGATGTCATCTCATTTTCACAATTAATAGTCACAACTTGCATCACATCGAGAGACACCACTTGTTCCAAGAAACGGTCATATTCGGATAAAATATGTTCTTTCTCTATTAAATGTTGCTCATAAGCATCATCCATTTCTTGGAAAACTTTTTGAACTTCATCCATTTCGAAATTAAGATTATCTCCGAGATCTAGAAAGACCTCTTTAAGATTGTGTACAAACGGAACGATCTCTCTCTCAAACACCGATTTCATGTGTTCGAAAGCCCATTCTCCAGCGGTTTGCGCCGTTGAAGTCGTACATTCCTTAATGACCTTGTCAAAATTGGTAAAGTATCGTTTAATCGCTTTAAAGCTGATCAAAACTGTACTTACATGTGGAAGAACCTTTGGAATTTCCTTGGGTTCAGCCGAATTGACAAGTGTAGGAAATGTACTAGGGATTCCTTTATTAGACATGTAATTAGGTATTGAGATAAATTCCCTTTGTATATTAAAGCGAGTTCTAAAATTCGTTTTTGCGTTTTCTTCATTAAGCGTAGGATAGTCATACTTAGGATATATGAAAATCACTTTGAACCGTTTCTCTTCAAATGGTGACACATGCTCGGAGGATTCCGAAAAAATAATCGGGTCTAAGACCAACCCTAACTTGGTTGCATCATAAAGTCGTGGTTTGTGGTTAAAAGATTGCTTTGCATACCCCGGGTTAGGTGGAAGGTCTTTTTGACGCGAAAGATTAAATTCCTTAAAAGAGGCCTCGAATAAGTGTACTAAATGTGAAGCAGAGTATTGTCGTAAAAGCAAATTATCAATCTTTTTAATTTTATTAGACGCATTAATTTCCACTTCAACCTTTTTAGACTCGAGAATTTCGAAATCCGTTTTAAGTTTTTGAAAATTAGTTACGACTAACTCTTTGTCTTTAAGTTCTTTTGAAATATTTTTTCTTAACGTTTCAATCTCTTGTAAATGACCTATTTGAGCTAGTCGAAAGTGGTCAAATTCGGGATTGGTCAGACTAGTGGACGAGGGACTTAACTCCAAGGTGTGAACCTTTTGTTTGTACAGAGCAAGCTCGGCAGATAAATTCTTATTCGCATCTAGGGTTTCAAGGACCGCAATATTCATTTGGCCAAGTAAAGAAGCTGAAACCGTTACCAAATCTTGTTGAGCAGGAGACTTCATATGCGAAATAGCACTTGGTTGAATTTCAATCAAAGTTTGGGGACTTACATTGATATTTCTATCATTGCTCATCTCCTCGTTTGAATTACTCACCACCGAAGGCTCTTCCGGATACTGAGACGCTTGCTCAATTTGATGAGGTACAATACTAGGAGCATTGTTAGAACTTGGTACCTCAGAAATTCAGCCAGACCCATAGAGTGAGATCTGTGCCATAAGAGCTGCATTGGCGCTATTGAAGTCATCGCAGTCTGAGTCATATGCATCGAGATCATCTGCTTGATAGGATGCATTATGAGTGTAATTCGTTGTGATTCCCTCATTCTACGCAACTCCCGGATCCGCAAGAAATGGCAACTCCTCCTCATCTAATTCCCGACCTTGTGCTTGATCATTGACAAGATAAAGTTTCTCTTGAAACCCTGTACCATCGTGTTTCCTTCGGTTGCTTACAATCCTTAGCCATGTGCCCTTCTCCCTTACAGTTGTAGCAGGTGATCATCTTCAACGTGCCTGTAGCTTTAACCCTTAGAGCAGTATTATAAGTGCGTGCACCAGTAGTCGAAGAACTTGGTCGCCCCTGAATTGGTTGAACCATGACTCTGCCATCTTGAATTGTAGCTTGTTGATGAGAGTTAGAAGAATTCCTCAACTAATTATTTGTTGGAGATGGTCTTCTGTACCCTTGCTTGTTCAATGTTTGAGTGAGATAGGCAGACATCGCAGCTAACACTTCAACTGGATCATCCCCTTGTCTAAGTTCAGGGACTGGAACCTCATCATCACAGTACAAAACTGGTGCTGCTGGGGCTTCATACACATGTGAAGGGGTACTGACATGTTGTGAATAGCTTGGCTGACATGCTGCAGGTGTTGGATAAGTGATAGCAGGAACATGAGGAGATTGGTACGGAGAATACAATTGTTGAGCATAAGATGGTGGATGTGGATCCCGTTGTGATGATGATGTTGGAAGCCGATATTGTGGTTGATATGATGTGGGTGGTTGAGGTATGATCGAATACTATGGGAAGCTTGGAGTGTGATAAGCCGGCTGATAGTAACCTTGTTGTCCCATGGCAGAAGGAATGTTGTTATATGAAAAATTTGGATGATTTGCCATTAACGCCAATGGTTCGGAATAGTATCCTTGAGACATACGTTTCATTAGCACATGCTTCTCTTGTTGCTGCAAGAAAGAGTACAGCTGATCTATGTTTGATTTGTGCAAATCCCGAATCAGCTTAACATCAGTGACATATTGGCTCCACTCTACAGGTAGCGTATTCAGAAACTTGGTATTGATCTGAAACTGAGCAATTGAAAGATTCTAGACATTCAAGTCATTCATCAGTGTGGTGAATCGCCAGCAATAGTCATGAAGAGTTTCCCCTGGAATGTACGTGAAGCGATCAAACAAATCATATAGTTGACACTCTCGTTCCTGCTTAGACAATGAAGTCCCTTGTAGCAATACCTCCAAACGTTCTGTGACAACCGCGATTTTGAGGTTCGTCACTTAGTTTTATTTTGTGCAAGTTACGTGTCTTTACGTGTTTATGTGCTAATTGGTGTGTATAGATTGTGGTTTGGATATCGTTTCAGGTAAGGGGTACCTTGTGAGTGAAACGATGTGTGATGATTTCATGTTCATGAGCTCACAATGTAGTGACTATGAAATGAGATGGTGTAGTTTAGTGGTTTTACATATACGTATATGTATTATAGAAAATCGTATTTTTACGGTTTAGGGTTTTGCATTTAGGGGTCTCGGAAGAGGTATTTGGTCAGGGAAATAATTTACGGGAAGGTATTAAGTCATTTAGGACTTAGTTATATAGTTTATTTTATATTCTAAGAGTTTTTATAAAACTATATATTTTTACGTCTTTTTCGGTATACGCGTAAATTTGATTAGTTTTACGGTTTTGAGGTTTCGGATGCTTTAGGAGCTGAAATAATTAAGGAAAGTTAAGGTAAAATTAATTAATAGTTAATTTACAGTAATATAATTAAAAAAGTCAGCCATAGGGTGTTGGACTTGGTTTTGGGCCGAATTTTGCTTAAGGAAGGAAGGAGAGCCCATATTGAGTGCTATTAGGCTTCCTGGTTAGTTTTAATTACCCATACTAATCCCTTTAGCCCTAAAAACGATTTTTCCTTCTCCCAAACTTAATATCAGTCACGATTAACAATGAGGGATCAAGAAAATCCAATTATTCAATTATGGTTTAAGGTATGCACTAAAACTATGCTTAATTAACGTTTAATTTACGTATGTAACCTAAAATGATGGATTAGGGTTTGACATTCATAATTTTTAATTAGGTTTTGTTAATAATATGTAATTAATGATGTAATTAATGGGTTTTTATCATTGGAAATTGTTTTTAGGTTTTAATTAGGGTTTATGTTAATTAGGTTAATCATATTAAATTCGTCATTAAAAACTGGGCATAATTTTTTAGTAATTGTTTTGATCATATCTAGAGCTTTCCAAACTTTTAAATTGCGATCTTGGTACCCCTGGAAAGGTAACTAAGTTGTATTTCAAATTCAAGAAACGATAACTAAATTGGAGGTCAGAAATTGGGTCAAAAACAGGTTACAACAGTCGGAGGTCAAAGCAATTTTGAAATCAGTCGGGTTTAAATTAATGTTTTAAGTTGGTTAGGGTACTTAGGTATATAATTGGACCTTCAAACGAACATGAGACTTATATGATATATTAAATAAAAGATCCATAGGACGGCTAAACAAATGGGTTAGGGTAAGACCCTCTGATCATAACAAACTTTTCGTATGTTCAAAATCAGTAAATTCTGGATACGTAAAAGTATATATATATATATATATATATATATATATATATATATATATATATATATATATATATATATATATATATATATATATATATATATATATATATATATATATATATATATATATATATATGTATACATGGAGGCCTTAACAGTAGCTTTAAGGTTGCGTCCAAATGGGAGAGTTAGCTAACACATGTAAGGGCATAGGATTTCTTTTACAGGACACGTTATTTTGGTTAATGGGGTGTTCGACCCATAGTTTGAAGTATGAAAAACGGGACTATTTTGGGTTAAATGTCAACGGGGCGAGTTATGAACTAAACTAAGTTAAGGGCTTTATAGAGGGATGTAATGAGATTCATATGTCATATAAATAGGGTTAAGTGGTAGGATAAGGTTATATATCCATCATAGATTGATGAGCCATTTTGGTATGTGGTTCATGTCTTGATTGTATATGTTTCTGTGATTAGATTTTTGCTAGAGCGCAGATATTTGGAGAAGCTTGTTCAGGTAAGTTTCATAGACCCATGTCTTTTTATGATTTGACTTCCAGATGGGATGGAAGAGACACTGTATGGTTTTGTAACTAATGTTGTGAATGTTTTAATGGTTTGTGATAGACTTGTGTGTACACTTATGTGATTAACTGCTACGTGGTTCTTGATTGTTATTGTGGTTTGACTTGGTACCAAGGGGATGTTGACAAGGCGGGGCCTTGGGAGATAGGTGTATGGGCGCCTATGGGACCATGGTGATTGATAAGGCTTGGATCCTTGGAATTCTGGTTATCGGTAAGGCTTAGAGCCTTGGATTTGTGGTGATTGGTTAATCTTGAATGCTAGTTGTTAATACATAATTGTAGCACATTGTCCATATGTTCTTTTCTTAATGGTTGTTATACACAACTTATAATTGATTTGGAGTTGGAGTCTAAACCTATGACTCTCACCAACTTTATGTTGACGTGTTTTAGTGTCTCTTTCAGGTGAGAATGTGGTTAAGCGTGAGAATAGGAGTGGCTAGCTGGGAGGCTTAGGATTGCATCGGAGGATCCCACTTTCCTCTTAGTCTTTACTTATGTTTGAATAAGTGATACTTTTTGGACACCTATATGTTTGTTATTTGTTAATTGTATGTCTTTGGTAAGAGGTAGACTTGTTACCTACTTACCTAGACGCCTGCATTGTTTGCGATATCTTCATGACATTGTGTCACCATTATGATATTTCTATTTCATTTAGTTATCTCTATAGACACGATATTGTTGTGATGATATCCATACGTCGCGCCCCATATTCCGCCATGGTGGGGGTGTGACAGAATGGTATCAAAGACAATGTTTATAGAGAATTAGGTTGCCTAGTCTAGTAGCCTAGTCTATAGCTTAAGGATCCATGCATGTAGGTGTCGTAGGGGTATGTGTGCATTATAGTATATGGAGTGCTTATGTGTTAATTTCGTTTTGGATATTTATTTACTTTCATATTTACTTATTGAGATATAATATATGTATGTACGTTCATTTATTTTTATTGATGCGACGTATGAACCGGAAGTGTAGGAACCTATTTAGTGTTACCCATGTCGCTAGAAGAAGAGGTGCGCTTGGTAATAATAGGATAGTACCGATGTTGAGTTTGCGACTAGTAGTAGATTCGAATTTCCGCTTGAATGGTTATGGCCATTTTTTTTAATGTTGGATATTTTGTTGTTATTGATTTGTTTTGGTGATTGAGCCTCGAGTTATGAATGAAGTTAGGGTTAACGTATGAGATGTTGTTATTTTACCTATACGGTAGATATATAGAGTGTATTTTATGTGGTATATATGTGGTAGACTTATGTGTTCCGTGTAGTACTAATTTCTCACAAGTGTCGTCATAGGAGGGAGTACATGGGTGAAAGGGGACATCAATAATTATGGAGGCCTACGTAATTATATATGTGCCACAACACCGATGGACTTCCAAGTATGGTTTCATGAAAAAGGGTTTAGTACATGCTTGTATATGATGAGATCTGTATTTTGGGTATTTCTAAACAATAGGGGTTTATGTAAATGTTGCCTATGATATGACTATGGTTTTTTTTGTGTTATATGCTTTGGGTTATAGTCGTGTTGTGTGATTATGGGGTCACACGATATGGTTTGGTTTTGGTGATGGGTTTTATGCCTTGTTGTGGCATGGTGAGATGGTGAGATGGTGATTACTCGTATGAAAAAACGAGTGTATTGCGCGATCGATTGACTTGACATGTATGATAACGAGTATGTTTTGAGAGATTTAATAGGTATATATATGCGGATGTATATATACTAGTAGATGTTATGTTATGATATACGGTCGTTCAATAGTTATTATAACTTGAACGTACCTAGTGTTCTCTCTCGTTTAAACAGTTTATTAGTGCTGGAGTTTGATGGAGTTCCAACGTCGTTTTGAATCTTTTGAAGTGTGTATACATTCGGGTATGTATTTTAACTGATGAGAACTACCAAATTTTCTTGTAAAGGAGTCTAGCTAATTAAAGGAAAATGCTTTTGAAAATACTTTGTAAGTGTACGGTATGATATCCTGACTTACATATCTTTCCTTTAAGTTTATTGGTAATAAGTTAAAAAAATATATTGACAATGAATGGATTCGTTTTCTAGGTAACATGTGATAGTACATATAAAGGGTAAAGAAATTTTACGATTATTTTTTAAAAAGTGGAGTTAAAATTTTAGAAGTATTTAAATAGACGGTAAGAGTAAAAGGAAGATTTTATTATAATAATGATAATAATAACATCACACCTTGTAAACGTGTAATAGTTAGTTATAACAAGCCTAAATGGATTATATAAAATAATTATAATATAGAATAAAGTGAATAAAAACACCATATTTTATAAACACGTATTGGTTTCATAATAACAAGTGAAATGAGTTTAATGTGAGTAAACAAGATAATGGTTAAAATAACATTATACTATACTAACTAGTGGATACCTTTGATAAAATAATTAAGATAAAAGATGAGTTTATTGTTAAATGAGATGATAGATAAAGTGAGTTTTAGTACACTAAGTGAGTTGTGCCATTTGATAGTAACAGAGATGGTAAAATATGACTATGATTTCATTTATTGGTGTTAAAATATGGTCCTAATGTGAAGTAACTAATTGAGATGAAAATTTAATCTTTTCTAAGATATTGAAATTTGGTAATGCAAATCGTGATGAGTCTATCTTTTGTTGTTAGCACACTCCATTGATCTTTCGGATTACATTGTTTTGTTTTCAGTTGTTTTGGCTAGGGTTCGTT
Organism: Glebionis coronaria; assembly: GCA_025667525.1. Classification (NCBI taxonomy): domain Eukaryota; kingdom Viridiplantae; phylum Streptophyta; class Magnoliopsida; order Asterales; family Asteraceae; genus Glebionis; species Glebionis coronaria. Next base: position 416,423,790 of record CM046878.1, on the reverse strand, counting down.
TTACCCTATATTTTATTTTGGGTCACGATTGTTTGGAATTCTTTTGGTACACGTCATGGCTGATTTAGTTATGCGGTTGTGGGAAAGTTAGGATGAGAGGATAGAGTTTGGTAGAATTACTTATGGTTAGATATTAGAATGGAGAGATGTATTTTGGTTAAGGGTTGTGTTGAAGGAATGATTAAGATTTGTGGAGTTTTGAAACTTAGATTGGTTACGGGAATAAGGGAGTAAGTAAAGTTAGTTAACTTGTCGTGGGAACGAGATGTCATGCTATGAGAAGTTGGTTAGTACAATTAGGAGATTGATGAAAGTACCAGCGGATGTGAGGGTAGAGTAGAAATTTTCTACTAATGAAAAGATTGGGCAAATAACACGCAAGGGAATTGGTATAGTTATGGAGGCAAGGTAGTAGCAGATACGTGAAGGAAAACATGGATGTGAAAGAATGATTGGTAGGAGGCTGATTAAGTGTGATTACAACAAGTAAGGAAGAGTGAGCCACTAAGGGGTTGAAGTACCTTTAGAAATATTATGGTACATGAGTTGAAGTTAGAAGCTACTAGGTAGTGTGATGTTCCTAGGTAACATCATAGAGACGAGAAAGAGTGCGTGAAGAGCTATATCGTGAAGCAAGGAGCTGAAAGGACTACGTGTCGGCTGATACAAGGAAGCAAGAGATTTCAAAGGAGTCACAAAAGTTGCAAGGACTGGAAGGTGACAAGCTCTATGATGGGAATCTCCGTCTCGTTCGTGACGAAGAAGGACAGATCGAGTACCGGAGTGGAGCTACAAAGAGCTGAACCAATGGATCGTGATGGAGTGACTGCATAACATGGGAGATTAAGAACTCGTGGAAGTAATAAGGGGAGTCGAGTGACTACACAAAGATAGAATTTCGTGGCTATCGATATCGAGGGGTGAGTAGTGAAGTTGAGCAGAATAAGTTCGTGGAGAAGTGATTATAGGGTCAGTTTAGTGAAGGTGTTTATGATGGATCTTTGGAAGAGACAGTTATGCATTATCCAATGAAATAACGATTTCCATAGAGTTGATGAATTGAGTGAGAAATTTTGGTTGGACATGATAGTGAAGGAATTAGGGAGAACCATGGAAGGAGAGAACCAAGTATTCTTGATGATGATTGAAAGTACCTCATGTTAGGTGCAAGGTCATAATAGAAGTATGAGACTTGAGTAAGAATTTAGAATATGGACTGGTTTAGAAAAATGAAAACTGATATGGGTTTTAGATGAGAGTGTGATCCAAGTGGAATCACGAGAAACTCTAATCTATCCCTATTATGAGGGAGTAGGAGAATTGTTCGTAAGGAAAAGTGAAGTTAGTTAGGTTATTTCGACGTGTAGATGACTTGATAGACGAGAAGCATCACATCGTGATGTATGGCATGAGTTAAGGAAGAAGAAGGAAGTGTGGATAGATGTGAATCATGAATGAAATAGGTCGAGATAGGAACCAAAGATAAAACTTTGGTAGAGCCTAATGAGTAGACTAAAGCACAAGGCATGCTAATATTGTTGTAGTGTGGAAAAGGGAATGACACTGACCTATACTGTTTGATTGGAAGGCTTAGTATCGATAATCGAAGGGATGAGGAGTTATAGATGTGATGTGTCATGAGAGACGAAGGGCTTGGTCTAACTGAGACGCGACGAGGAGCACTATGACCTTGAAGGTAAGACGTTGTGTACGTATAAAGGAAGAAATGTAGCTAATTGTCTTAGAAAGAGTTAAATATGTTCAAGGGTAAGTTGAGTATAAAGGATCATTAAAAATCTTTCATTGAGGAAAGCGAGAAAAGAAGTGTATGGGTGCTACAAATGAGCTATCAAAATTTAATGGAAGTAGTTGTAGCATGGGTTTGGATGGCATTTGACAGGACTAACTAATGAATATGTGAAATACCATCATAGGACACTTTTGTAAGGAAATTAGAATTTTTAAGTGGTTTGGGTTAAGGACTAAAGGGATTGGATGAACATGATTGGATATGAGTATATCAGGCTAATTGGAGATGGATGGACGAAGTGAGCAATTGCTACAAGTATAGGAGTCGTGTTGAGAGCTTGGGTAACTAATTTAGAGGGATGTGGAAAACTCGTTAGCGATGTCTGAGTTTTCATATAATGATAGTTATCATACCAGAAGTCGATGAATGCCATTTGAGGCACTATATGGAAGGATAGGGTGAATTGTCCTTATGGTGAACTAAAATTGGTGAAAGAGGCTACTAATGTAGTAATGGTGTTTGTGGAAATGATGAGAGCAACAAGAGATGATATGTTGAAAACGAGGAAACCACTAGAGTTTAGTGACAAAGTTATGTAGGAAGTCTCACCCATAGTAACGGGTGGTATATTTTGGTAAAAAGGGAAAAGTTGATGTCGAGTTTTGTAGGTCCATTTATGATCTTTGGAAAGAACGGACCAGTAGTTTATGGGTAAAGAATTACATGGGGAATTAAGTGGTGTACATGATATATTTCATGTTTTAAGATTGGGAAATATTTTTTGAGAATGCGTATTTGCATGTACGGTTTTTCGGGATTTGTGTTAATAAGAGTATTCGATTTATCAAAGAGTCATTTGTGAGACTTATGGGCTGTGAGGTCAGGAGTTTAGGAATGAATTTAAATATTGTTAGTTAGGATATGTGGTAAATTTAGACTTGAATTAAAGTTCACGTGGAAATGAGAGGAGTTCATTTAGAACAAGTATCCTCATGTGATTTGTTGTTTGTGTGTTTGATCCTAAGGAGTAAATATCGGGACGAGATTTCTATTAGGAGGGAGTGATGTGACAACTGCGATTTTGAGGTTCGTCACTTAGTTTTATTTTGTGCAAGTTACGTGTCTTTACGTGTTTATGTGCTAATTGGTGTGTATAGATTGTGGTTTGGATATCGTTTCGGGTACGGGGTACCTTGTGAGTGAAACGATGTGTGATGATTTCATGCTCATGAGCTCACAATGTAGTGACTATGAAATGAGATTGTGTTGTTTAGTGGTTTTACGTATACGTATATGTATTATAGAAAATCGTATTTTACGGTTTAGGGTTTTGCATTTAGGGGTCTCGGAATAGGTATTTAGTCACGGGAATAATTTACGGGATGGTTATAAGTGATTTAGGACTTACTTATATAGTTTATTTTATATTCTAAGAGTTTTTATAAAACTGTATATTTTTACGTCTTTTACGGTATACACGTAAATTTGACTAGTTTTGCGGTTTTGAGGTTTCGGAGGCTTTAGGAGCTGAAATAAATTAAGAAAATTTAAGGTAATAATAATTAATAGTTAATTTACAGTAATACAATTAAAAAAGTCAGCCATAGGCTTAAGGAAGGGAAGAAGAGCCCAGATTGAGTGCTATTAGGCTTCCTGATTAGTTTTAATTACCCATACTAATCCCTTTAGCCCCAAAAACGATTTTTCCTTCTCCCAAACTTAATATCAGTCGTGATTAACAATGGTGGATAAAGAAAGCCCAATTATTCAATTATGGTTTAAGGTATGCACTAAAACTATGCTTTATTAACGTTTAATTTACGTATGTAACCTAATATGATGGATTAGGGTTTGACATTCATAATTTTTAATTAGGTTTTGTTAATAATCTGTAATTAATGATGTAATTAATGGGTTTTTCTCATTGGAAATTGTTTTTAGGTTTTAGTTAGGGGTTATGTATGATTAATTAGGTTAATAATATTAAATTCGTCATTAAAAACTGGGCAGAATTTTTTGGTAATTGTTTTGATTATATCTAGAGTTTTCCAAACTTTTAAATTGCGATCATAGTACCCCTGGAAAGGTAATTGAGTTGGCTTTCAAATTCAAGAAACGAGAACTAAATTGGAGGTCGGAAATTGGGTCGAAAACAGGTTACAACAGTCGGAGGTCAAAGCAGTTTTGAAATCAGTCGGGTTTAAATTAATGTTTTAAGCTGGTTAGGGTACTTAGGAATATAATTGGACCTTCAAACGAACATGAGACTTAGATTATATGTTAAATAAAATATCTGGAGGAGGGCTAAATAAATGGGTTAGGGTAAGACCCTCTGATCATAACAAACTTTTCGTATGTTCAAAATCAGTAAATTCTGGATAGGTAAAAGTATATATATATATATATATATATATATATATATATATATATATATATATATATATATATAGAGTTAGGTTATTGTAGTGTAGTAGCTTAAAGTTGTTAAAATGAAAAGTCATCTTAACAATTGATTTTATCAATTAACATGTGATTTAATTATTAATAAACACAAAACAATAAATCTTATACATAAACATTGGTATAAAATAACTAAAAATTTGATACGTAAAAATTTATAGCTGATACATATGATACATAGTTATAGTTCGAAAAATATTATTAGCATAAATAATCATTTATTTGTAAATTTAGTGATACATTATCACATGTTACATTCGATATAACAAAATACTGATAAACTATGAAGCACAACTGATACACGAAAAACTAGTAATATGAAAAATTGTGAACTAGCTACTCGTACACGAACTAAAACTTATAAAACACTCGTACACGAACTAAAAAAATCATAAACGAACCAAAACTAATCAATAAATGTGATATTTGCCCATTTTCTATTACTTCTCATTTTAACAACTTTAAGCACCTAAACCATTTTATCTAAATTCTCTATATATATATATATATATATATATATATATATATATATATATATATATATATATATATATATATATATATATATATATATATATATATATATATATATATATATATAGGGGAGAGTTAAAATAAAAGACTTTTTATGGTGAGAAGGATAAGAAGGATTTTCAGCCACTAATTTAAAATCAGTGGATAAGATCAATCAATACTTCTAACTAACTAACTAACTAACTAACTATCTAAACATGATTTTAAAAAAGTTTTCAAAAAATTCTGAAAAAATTCCACAATGTCGGATATGTTGGTGCATAAAAAAGTTGTGAAGAAAGTTTTTTTAATTTTGAGTTTTTTACGTTTTTTTAATGCACAAAAAATGAAATTCGATGCACAAAAAGGTGAAATTTGGTGTACAAATTTTTTTTCATGCACAAAATTTTTAATTTGTTATAGTTTGATGCGGAATAAAGTTTTAAAGGAAAAAGTCAAAAGAAGTTAGGCAAAAAAATGAGTTCTTGATGTACAAAAAACGTAAGAAACGTAAAAGACAACGTTTTTGTACATCAGAATTTCGTTTTTGTGCATTAAAAAAACGTAAAAAACTTCAAATTAAAAAAACTTTTTTTACAAAAGTTTTTTGCACCAACATACCCGATCTACTGGAATTTTTTCAGAATTTTTGAAAAACTTTTTAAAAATTATGTTTAGATGGTTAGTTAGTTAGTTAGTTAGTTAGTTAGTTAGGATTATGGTTTAATCTCATCCATTGATTTTAAATCAATGGCTGAAAATCCTTCTTATCCTTCTCACAAAAAAAAGTCTTTTTATATGATCTCTCCCCTATATATATATATATATATATATATATATATATATATATATATATATATATATATATATATATATATATATATATATATATATATATATATATATATATATATATATATATATATATATATATATATATATATATATATATATATATATATATGGAGGCCTTAACAGTAGTTTTAAGGTTGCGTCCAAATGGGAGAGTTAGCTAACACATGTAAGGGCATAGGATTTTTTTTACAGGGCATGTTATTTTGGTTAAGGGGTGTTCGACCCATAGTTTGAAGTATGAAAAAGGGACTGTTTTAGGTTAAATGGTTCATGCGTTTTTAGTTTCTTGAATCTGTAATTTAACCTTTAGTATATTTTAGTTATAGTTTACGCGTCAGTGACGTTTATTTGTGTCCAACGGGCGGGGTTGTCTTTTTTTCTTGAACTGAACGAACCGTTAACAATGAACTCATGACCCGGTGACTCGATCGAGTTCTATTCGTAAACCTTCTTTTGAAATAACGTTTGTCTGATCCATTATATATTTTTTTAGTGGGTCGGATAGTTGTCGGTGTTATAAATCTATTTTTGTTATTAGGAAGCTAACCTTTCATATAGTTAGGCTTTGACCTACCAAACGAATGGGTTCTAACCTATGTTAATCTTCAACATACACACATCTACCGGTGGGGTTTCATTCACAAATATATTTTTAAAACAATGTTAAGAGTACTGGTTTGGTCTCATGTTAATGTCTGAACGTACACAAATGTTGAGAACATTTTTTTCAAGGCTATTCGCTGAGAACATGTTAATGCCAATCTTTTTAACAGTTGTTTTAAAAAAGATTTATAAAAAGATTAAACCAGTACACAAATCTTCTTAACATTCGTAATCTTTGAATATACACAAATTAATGGGTGAGTTCTGTTTGCAAATGAAGTCTAGCTCAGTTGGATAGATGCATTTGGTTATAGTCTTCACATGGGGGAGGTCAGGGGTTCGACTCCTTTCATTCCCCATGTGGGGGATTTTCCTAGAATTGGCAGCCGGGTTTGAATCCCATCGCAATGCCTTGAAGCCCCTTAATGGGAAACTGGATGGCTAGCATAGGGGTTGATATTCTCTTCGTGAGATGATTCGAACTCGGGTCGAGAGACTTGGTGTCTCGGTGGCACACAAGATACTCCGCTGCACCAAACTGCCGTTCAAAAAAATGGGTGAGTTGTGTTTGTAAAAAAAAATTTAAAACAACGTTTGTCGATCCATTAACATTTTGACATATAAAACTAACATTTGATATTGTTAGGCCTTGTGTAACCCAAATGATCAAAATTGAAACTAATCAATATTGAAATTTTTTAGTTAAAATTATAAAATTGTAAATATAAGATTTGTTAAATAGTTTTCTTTTTCAAACCGGGAGGTTTTTAGAATAACGCGACCTATATTTTCTGTAATTAATCCTATGGTCACTAATATCTTAATAAGATGGTATTTTTGTAAATCACTCACGAGCCACATGTTTATTATCTTTTCTTAAGGATGATGGGCGAGATTAAAAGGTTGGGAGCCACATGTTTATTATCTTGTCTTCTGGTATGTTCAATAAAATTTGTTTTAAAATATGAACTAACATTTAATAGTGTGTATAGTTTCTTTACCTAACGGATAGTTTTTGTTTCATATTTATTTACGATCTTACCTAAATATAGGTTTGTTTTGTTTTGTTTTTTTTTCTTCAGTTTTTCTTTGTAGTGAATAGTAATGTAAATAGTATTTGATATTATGTATTTTCATGGTAGATTGTTTTTTCAACAATTTAATATTATGTGTTTACTTGTTTTTTTACTTTTAACAGTGGGACATATAGTTTTACGTGTGAACAAATTGTTGTTAAAAGCAAATATTTCATAGTGTCTAGCTTTCGGTCGCCCAATTGATGTGTTCAGTTCATAAATCTTCTTTTAAAACATTGTTGGTCATTCAGTTCTAATTGTTGATGTGATTGTCTAACCACAGAATCTTCATTCATTTCTTGTTTTTTCTATTAACAGTGGGACATATAGCTATATCAGTATTAGAATACCTTCTTAGTAAAAAGCAAAACAATCTTTCCCAAAGCTCAGAGATAATGTAAAAAAAATATTAAATTTTGTATTATTTCAACAATGTTGATTACTTTTTGTGTAAAGAAAATATAAGTGAGTGAGCGAGCTTCATGCGGTATCCAGGTTATTATTTGTAATCTATTAACAAAATTAGTTAAAATGATAAGTGATGTTGAGATTTTTAAATTAGGGATTTAATTTTTTAAATGCACTAAGATGTCATTCTTTTTATCTTTTTCATTTATCCAACGAAATTTTTTCAAAATATTTTATTCAAACCTATGCAACTTATATAATATGTGACTTGCCAAAAAATATTAAAATTATACTTTATTCTATGACACATAATACATTTGTGTAAGACAAAAGTAATAGTGTTTAAAAAGTTGTTTCTATGCAACTTTTTGTATTATTTATGCGACTTGTATTAGAAAATATTTTTATTAAAAAAAGTTTTTAACTTATTTAATTTAAATTTTATTTTTATGTAACTTGTACTTTTTATCTATTAAAAGGTTATTTTTTATAAGAAAATAATTTTTTATAAAAAAATTATTTTAATTTTTTATAAGAAAATAATTTTCTTATAAAAAATTAGAATAATTTTTTATAAAAAATAATTTGCCTATAAAAAAATATTCTTATTAAAAAATAATTTTTTATCAAAAGATATTTTTTAGAAAAAATAATTTCTTTTATAAAGAATAAATTTCTTTATACAAAATAATTTTTTGATAAACAAAAGTAAAAGTTGCATAAAAATAAAGTTTAAATTAAATAAATTAAAAAGGTGTTTTTTTGAATAAAAAATATTTTTTAATACAAGTCGCATAAAAAATACAACGAAGTTGGATAAAACAACTTCTTACACACAAGTACTTTTGTTTTACCCTAAAAATTTTTGGCAAGTCATATAAGTTGTATATGTTGCATAAATTGGATGAAATATTTTGAAAAATTCCCATTTGGTGGATGTAAAAAGAAAAAAAATTAACATGTTGAAGCATTTCAAAAATTATCCCTTTATTTATATACTTAAAAAGGTTATCTTAAACATGACAAAATGTCAAATGTACTTAACGATGGAACAAATATGTGATAATGACTAAAAAGTTTAAAAGCATAAAATTTAACCAAAGATTGTTGTTTTGCTTGTTTTTTTTCCGTGCATAAAATTTGAAAGTAGTGTGGAATAAAAAAGGTTTTTAAACACACTCAGTTTTTATCATCAATAAAAAATTTGAGGTCTACAACATCATCATCGCTTATGTCGTATCCAACTTCACATAGTTGTTTGAATAGTGCTTTGGCCTTGTTAATCTTCGTTATCTTATTCCATCTCATTCAAAGCGTCGACTGTCACGTTCCAAATGTTGACCTTCGATACAACTCACAGGTAGTGATTCGTCTTCTCAATGAAACTTGTTAATATCCAAAGATAATAGTCACAAATGAGCTATAAACCTGCAAAAATCTCAATTTTAACCGCAAACTTCATAGTCACATACATAAACCTTTAAACACCAAGTCACAGTTTCTACTAATAAAAATATCATGATATGTAACTATAAGTTAGTTCTGGTAACGTAAACTATTTTCATAAGCAAAATAAAAAAACTACCACTACAAAAGTCTATTATGATAAACTTATGATCTTTAAACCTCTAGACATGTTTCCTAACGTTTCATGAAACTTTATATTATCTTTTGAAATCAAGGGTTTTTGAACGATTATATAACCTACTTTCAAAAGCAAAATAAACAAAACTACCACTGCAAAATTCTATTTTACTCCCATCAAAGGTGACAAGATGGACTAACGTTAACTTCCTACACAAATTCCTTTTCATGTCATGTCTCATTGATGAGAAACTACTTATGGTCCATATAAACTACTAATAATTCTATAAGAGTCGACAACCATAAGTAGCCGATCTCCAAAGTATAATACCAGCAACCTGTAAAGACACATGTTTACTACCATAATATTAATATTCAAATGTGAAAATGCCATAGTATTAAAACTTAAAACTACATCGATTCATGATTTAACACATGAATGTATTTAAATTTGAATCTTATTTGATGATCTCTTAACATAACTATTGTAGGTAAATTATATTATATATTGTTTCTGAATGACTTGATCTTGAAGTTAGAATGTTGCAGATGCAGTTGAGATTTCTCACCCTACAGCACGCCAGCATGGTTAATTGGTTATGCATATTATTATAATTCACAATAAATTATCAATATAAAACATGCAACACGAATAAAAACTTATAAACTTGTAGAGCGAAGGTTGCGGACATCGAAACATCTTATAGTTGGAAGGAGTCTCGCCATATATTTTCAGAAAAAACGAAGGTACAGTTGGGATTACTACTGCCATTACCTATCCATATAAAAAAAATAAGAATTATACTCCAGTGTAGCTACACATACCTCCCAGGGTTGTTGCCCTTATAGCTTGATTTTTTCATTCGACTTGTTTGAGGCGTAACACAATCTGGGGCGACCCATTCATAGAAGTAAAATGAGAAAATTATTATACCTGAGTGGGGTTTTAAGTAGCTCAAGAGGGTAGATTATCAGCAAACAGAAGGACTCACAAGAAGACCACAACCCAGTCCTTAACAACTCCAGCCAGTCGAATTGTCAGGTCATTGTCCTCACCCTCTTGCATTCATTTTTGCAAAGCGTTTGAGCCTTTGAACCCAAATTCCTGTGCTTAGAACCGAGTACACGCCCATTACCGTTTTTACAGTCTTACTTCTTATAAGGAAGATGCCAAAAGTTAATAATAAGCTAACATATAACAAAACTAATTAGGTGTCATTCTAGAGTCTTACCTGAAGCCGAGCAGTAGTTGTCCGTATACTTTGTGATTATCATTAATGATGTTCAAGTTCTGCTACATATAATGCTTCAGAGAGCTTGGCAAATTATCATTAATTTGACCTCTTGAAGGCAGTAGCCAAACGTTTATCAAGTGGAATCGTGCAAAAGTTTCCTGATGGATAGAAAATAGACTAAAAGTTATAAATCAGCTAGATACATGGTTTACTTCTATGTTGGACTTTATAGAAACATGGTCAACAGCATAAATAGTTGTGATAAAGCACCAAAAAAGTGGGTGTTTAGACATTTGTATCAGCGATTTCGTTTCTTTTTTTGCATAAAATGGGGGTGACACAGTGTTCGATCACAGACTCGGTTTTCAAATCCTCCGTCACAATCTTTTAAAATTTCAGATCGGTGTTTTTGTTTTGTAGAGAGATATATGGTTTTGTAAACTGGCTGTCTTATATAATGCTCAAGACTTGAGGCTACTATCAAAACACTTTGTAAGCACAAAAAGATACATACTCATGCTTTCGATGCGTTCCAATATCAGAACACTCTGTAGCTTTAAAAGCTAAAATATCCGGAGCAGCGTTGATAGGGTGTTGAGTCAACTTATAAACTATGACCACGTTTCCAGACCCATAACCATATATTCCTTACATGCAAAAGTAGACGGTTTTTATTCAAGGGATTAAAAGACACATACCAGGTTGAATGATTGTCTGAGATTGTTGGAAACAACGACCTCTTTTCTTGTCCAGAACCATAAACTCTCATTGTGATCTCCAGTAGCCAAGATGCATATCATTAGTGAAAGACATTATTAGAATAAAAATGGCACCTTAAAGTAGCATTTGAATATTTATTATTAGTGCATGAACTTTTTTTAAGCCCATTCCTCGCAAAGATTGAAAATAGTCTCAACCGCTTATAATACACTTTTCAATAATGAAGTATAAACAACAAGTACATGCTTGCTTTTCTTTATAGAGGCGAGCTGCTATCTGACGTAAGTCATGATACATCATTAAGAAAACTGGGAAAGTACTCGCTATATAAATGTTGAGGTGCCATGTCATGTTAAATTGGACTAATAAAATCCTAATTACATAGAACAGATTTTGAGACAATAATGAACTGCGAGTGTTTCAACCATCTGTAGTGCGAAATCGAGGGTGGCAGCTGGTTATTTAAAACGATCAGTGCTATGCAACAAAAATATTATTAATTATAAGAATAATAGAGGACACCAACTGTTACAGTAACTACATAAGAACATTAATAGGACATGATTGTAAGTGCAAAATACCAAATTAAAACAGCAAATAACCTCTTCGTTTATTGAGGAATTGACCAATGACGTTGTCGCAGCGATGCTGATTGAGAGTAAGTAGCGAGTTGTCTAACAGGATGAGGCACACCGTATGTTGTTCATGGACCACTAAAATAAGTACCATCAGTGATTCCTTGGTAGCCATAACCTACATTATTTACGACACTATAGTTATTATACCACTACAGATAAAGAGTTGATTTTCTAAACCCCGCTTAACCCGTGCCCTTTGAATCAATTTCATTGACAACATGTTTGTATTTAGTTATTATGTTGTTGAGCGGTGTTAAATTAAATACCAGGATGAAGCATCCTACTACTGCAACGATTACTTTTGTTATTACAACAGAATGTCTTCTCTTGTATCCCACGCCATCCCTACATACTCAGCATATAAAATTAAATTAGATATATTTTAATGACAAGGATCGCAACAAATACCTTGTGGCGACTTGGTACACGGTACCATGTTGTGTATACTTGTATGGATGCTTTTGATTCCTTCAAGAGCTAGTCACTGCATTCTTAGACGCCGTATGGAGCTGTTACAATGAATATCCACACGTAAATACGCTGCACAAGGAATGAAAAACTAAATCCTTAGTAAATGGCAAGTTGATCACGTCTATAATGATGACTTAGATACAACTTAAAAATGAATAAATAAATGATTATTCCATGTGTTTTTAGATTAGACTTCATACCCAAACTTACCAAATACCAAGTGCTCAAACACTTAAACTACTTCATCTCTCTGCAAAGATAAAACCATCATTTTACAGGGTGTTTGGAAGTGCGCTTATCTGCTTATTATCACTTGAATTGCATAAAATCAGTCATAGCGTTTTTAAGGGAAAAAAAGACCAACCTTTTCCACATTTGATACGCATAACAGCTTTCCATGGTCTCTAGCCAACTCATGTCTCAGTTTGTCTTTGTGGATGGCAGAATGAAAGCTTGGATAGTAATACGCTTGACCGCCTGTATATTTCGCCAACGTACCTAACAGCAAGAATCCCATCTTCTAAGGGAAATCATAGCAGGCAAGAATCATTAGATGCTGCATTTTGTCCTGAGATAATTACCATAACATATAGGACTTATTGGATAACAATAATAGCAAAACAAAACAAAGACAAAACACTGAATGTACTTGTGGACATCACCTTTTTTCAGCAAACAGAAGTGGAAAAACACAAATACATCTTGGCATCTAGTCCGGCTTCTTTGATCTCGTCACCTGCACTCCAGTTGTTCCTTTTAAATTTCAATCTCAGAATGTGGGAAAACTACATATACATTAGTGCTATACAAACTGCATATTCATAGCATCAAATTTGTGCATATAAGCTCATGTCTAACCCAATCATAGCTGACGAAATAAAAATCATATTCAGCTTTCATGTGATGTGCTGGATAATGAATGAATGATATTAGAGTTTGAAAAAAAGTAAACGATATAAGCAGAAAAATGGCAATATTCACGTTATATAAATAAATAAAAGATATATACCTCAGTTCAACATGGTGTGATAATATTTAAAGAAGGTTGTAGCAAAATAGATTAAGTAATTGATGTACAATCCTATTGCTACTCACACAAACTTGGTAAGCAGAGCAACCTTTATATTAGCAGACCTGATTCTCGTGAGCCTAATATAACATCACTAATCTACTTAATGACCACAATCAGTAAAATTAAAAGATCTTCTCCCTTATCGTGTTTCCCACGTGTGAACCTTGCACAAGAAACTGGTAGATCCCCATCCACCCATAAGATTTCTTCTTCGTTTACAGGATCAAGTTTTAACCAAAATATTTGCAGTTTTAAATCGGAGATAAAACCTTATTGACGTAAGCATAGAATATGGTCATAGCATCATGTGTATCATAAGCCCACAATCGCCCTGCCCTAAAACTATCCTCTTTTCTGTTTTTATAAGAACTGATACAAAACAAACGTAACGTCAATCTATGGTCATTGAATGGATCCGTTTATTGATTGTTTTACTTGCAGACACTGTGCCTGCTGATGCTAGAAAAGCTAATCTTCTGGGTCTGTAAAAATATCAGATGCATGCACCTTGTTTTGTGGGTCTGCAACAAATTACAAATTGTAATTCATAGTCACCTAGATATACTCCTTGTTTAAGATTATTCCGTACCTGATGCAGCCAACCAAAAAGTTTACTCCAAAAGTGAATAGTAATCCCAAACCCTCAGGTATACTCCTAGTCACCGGCCGATTATGTCTTTCTTTTTCCAACTGTTAATTCTCTTTCTCTATTGTTCATTCTCATGTGTTAAAACTTGGATCAACACAGGCTCTAACATCGAAAGAGCAATATCCATGGATGCTCCAGCTCCACTGCCAAACAAAAACAACAATATGCTTCAGTTCAAGTTCTGTAACACCATTTTGGCTCACTTGAAAATGTTGAGGAACATGTTTAGGGATCTCTTTTTTTTGGGTAAAGGGGACTAACAACCCTGGTAATATATAGCATACACGTTTAGGGATCTCAAAGAAATTTAATATAGAAAAAGATATCATACCTATTATATATATGCTGGTATGCAGGAACATCAGAAAGTCCTCAAATCAAACAAATAATCGAAAAGGATTTGAATATGATTTATAAACAACGATTAGAAGCCACAGATATTTTTTAATTTATCTTATTGGTAGCAACTGAAATATGCAGAACAGAACTCACCTGCCAAACAGTCTAAACCTACTACAACCAACGAAACACCTCTGCCGCTCTCATATAATAATTAATTGGATATATAGATTAAAAATTGCCTTACTAATAAGCATATAAAAAGAAAAAGGAAAAAAGTCAATCCCGAACAAAATTGATGCCACGAATATGCTCGACAAAAAAACAAACTTCTATTAAAAAACGCACCTTCTATTCCTAAAAAACGCACCTAAGGTTGTACATACAAATATATAACAATTGTTTACATAGGAAGCTATTAACAACCTTTTATATTGTCGCCTGCATTATATATCAAGACTTTGTGTAATTGACTGGTTAACTTGGGCAATGTTAACACCTTTCACCCCTTTAGTTATAAGCCAAAACATATAAGCTCATAAGCACATATATAAGCTTAACCAAAACACCCCCTTTAAAAAATGGTTTTCTATAACAGATTAGGTAAAAGAAGGGCCTGGGGTAATGCAGGTAATGCTAGTTGCAGCAAGAAAAAATAAGGTTATTAGCTAGATACACCTGAAAAGGAGGATTATCAAGCAAAACCGGTTAATAGTGAAAACGAATAATGATATCAAATTCTAAATAGTCTAGTTAGCCAAGTTTACACACACCATGTGGTACATCAGCACAAAAGCTAATTGTGTTTAATTTGTGTGAATGAAAGTGAGACTGTCAAAGGGACTTCTATTCAAAATAAAAGGTTTTGGTATTCAGTCTGCAATGCAAAATGAGAAAGTACATACTATAAGTTCTGAATGTTATGTGTAAAACCAAAGATATCCTTAATAGAATGTCGCCAGAGCTGGATCGTGCCAATTAACGCAAGGGAGTGTACATAATCGGTGCCAATAATAGGTGCAACACTTATTATTTATGTCGTACACTCATTGTTCAAACATGATTAGGTAGCAGTCGTGCTATTTCTAACCCCATTATTTGAATAGAACTAAAAGAATGGATTTGTTTGAACTGATTATCAAGTATAAGGTACAAAAATTAATAAAAAGAGCACCAAGCTGGTCAAATAAGTTGAACCTTACAATAGTTGTAGTACCTGAACATACATGTCACAGGAATCACGTATTTTGTTTTCCTTCTCATTGTCTATTTTGATTTAGGAGATGTTAAAAGAGCAATACAGGAGTGCTGCAAGTCATAAAAGATACAATAAATGATATCATTCTCATACTAAATCTCAAAATAAACAAAAGTTGAGTCTTATGAAATACAAGCAGAAAATCAGCTTTTGTTTGCGGATACAAAGCCTCGTAAGGATGTTATTTTTGACGATATTGTTCTTCATGCTTTTACGTGGTGTACTGCTAGGAGAAACATTTATGTTAATTGGGATAGTTGGTTACAACATCCATACATTATTTCTTTGTAATTTTTTCTAGCTCCTTGCTAGAGTTCTAATAAATTAGCCGTTCAAAAAAAAAAAAATATAAGCATCGAGTTTATCCGTGGAAAAACTTTGAGACTTGAATAAGACACAGTCAAGAACTCTAATGATATATTATTCCTAATTACAAATCGTCCACTTTTATTCTTTAGGTGGCAGTGGGGAAAGGCGAGAAGAGCCACGGAAGAAGAAGAAATGGCGGTAGAAGCAGGGGCGGACTTATGTACAAGGTACGGGGTGGCGACGCCCTCCATAGCTCGATCAAAAAGACGATATTATAGTATATTTTTTCTTTGATTTTGACAGTTTTTTTAAAATGCCCCCCATTCAAAACGCAAATTGCCCCCCCCCCCCCCCCCACTCTCACATTAAAATCCAACTTGTAACATTTTAAAACTTGAAAATTTTCATTTTTAAGTTAAAATATTCGGTTTTTTATTCGAATTTTACTTCTTTTTGCCTTATTATTGTCAAAAAAAAAAAATTGTCCTCCACTCTCCAATTTTCTGGATCCGTCACTGGGTAGAAGTAGCTATCACCACTGAAACTAACTAAGGTATGCCCATGCAACATTCTTCTGTAAGTGTCCAGCCTTACAGAGTGTTTGGCTATGTCTGTTGCAAAACTCTTCTGAAAGTCAAGTGGTTAAGACCATTAATGTATAAGGCCGTCGACTTATAAAATATGCTCTCGCTAAATATTTATAAAATGGGACATATCAGTTGCGTTTACCCACCAAGGCTTTTAAGTCGACAAAACAAGAAACGTTAGTCTTCTTTTAGTTTCAGACATTTACTATGTGAAATAGGAAGTCGTAAATACATTTTAACTTAAAATTCTAAAACCTCTTTTCCTTTAAACTTACTACCCGATTCCTTACAGAAGTTCGACATTTCAAGTGAAAATGACTATTAAAATTACTTGGTGAAACTGCGTATATAGGGGTTGTTTAGAATCCCTTTAACTAATCATTGGTACTGCTAATTATATACACATATCGTCTAACATTGGTTCCCGGATCTATAAATTATTCTCTATTTGGTTAACAGTAGATACAAGAACAGATCTCTAAAATCTCCTAGGCTCCGTCGACGGGAAACTTATTAACCCTTTGTAAAACAAATCGAGATTGTTAAATAAACGGTAGGACAATCAAAACGATACAAGAAAACACAAAGGACAAAGTAGCCATTATTTATTATAGATGTGCCGCCTTTGGTTTGTTGACAGTAATCAATCAAATATTTCATGCCAACTACGTTGAAAGATAATTATTCAGTAATTTTAAGAATCTACAACAACATGTCAACTGATACAAAATACTAGGAAATATTTACCTGTAAGCACCTCACATATCGTTTAGAAAATCCCAAGTCATTTAATGATTGCAGCTCCAACCTCCTGGAAAGCTGCCGCAAATACATGTGATGTTTGAAATATCACAAATAGTGTCGGATTGTGGCATTTAGTACTTACATATAACTATTTATTTGCAAATCTTTCTTGGGAACCCCTACATATCCACACTCAAACAGTCGTAGATTAGCATTTCTGTGCAACTTGTACCAACTGGCTCACCTAAAAAAAAGAGCATTTAGTCTACCTTTCTATAGGGAACTTATGTATGTTTTTAAATGCCATGGGATGAATTTGAAATGAAAAGTGTAAAGTGGTTTTATTGTTTAATCAAAATCTTCCTTGTGAAAAGTCATTGATGTTTTTCAGTTAAAAATTTTCCGAGTGTCCCAAGCACAACTGTTTTGTTCAAAAATTAAAGGATAAAAGGATAATCTTATCTTCTCAAAATAAAATCAAATGAAAAGTCATATAATTCGGAAGTAATCTTTGGACTAACATATATCATATATGTACGTTAAAGGTTGTAGTGTTTGATAAAAATTTTTTGTCTCTAAATCATAAAATATACTTCTGAGTCATTTTGCATAAAATGGGCCTTAAACCATTAAGTAGCCAAATGTGTACGAACTTTATTTTCATTACTTTTATTTGTTTCTATCACAGTTTCCATTTTCCAATGAAACGAACTCATTCTTTTTTTTAAATCATCACATAGGCATGATCATATTATATACAACGTGACAATATCATAGGCTCTAATGAGGTTACACGAAAATATATAATCCATCATAAATTTAAGTTTCGTTCATCATATATGATTTTTATCCTATATTTAAATAGCCGATTTTTAACTTTTTCAATGTACGAAAAAAGTTTATTATTTTTTTAAAAAGTAAGAAATGAAACAAAAATTAAGTTAAAAGTAGAAAGACTATTTTTTAGTTAAACTAAAACGCCCTTTTATATAAAGACTAATTTTGCAAATAATCATTGGCTAAATGGACTAACGATGTCACAACATATAGACGTTTAGTTCAATTTAAAAAAAAATGTTAGTGGTATTGATACTAAAAAAATAATGTTTCACTATAGTAATTTCAAAATGTTCGTTGTCATTTTATATAACTTTTACGGTATTTTAGATTGATAAATTATTAGTTCCACTATGAAGCCTATGAAGCCTCTAGAAAAAATCAATTCCTTTAAGAAGTATTTATCAATAATCAATTTTTAATTATAATATTTTTTTTTTACAATTTAATAATTGTTTCATCGACTTATATCTTTGGTTAGTACAAACCATATAAAAGGTTAAATCGACAATTTTAAGCAACCAATATTGTTCATTTAGGTCCGTTATTAAACAATCATTTTCATTCAGAATCAAATTCACCCAGCATCTTAGAACCATTCAGTAACTTTGATTCATTTAGTGATAAATCATATTTTTTTATCAAACAGTTCCGCAATGCCTTTTTCATGCAAAACTTTAATAAAATCTATCTACTTTTCATGGTTGTACACTAATTTAGGTAGTGAAAAGCTTAAAGAATTACCAACCTTCCATACATTATTAAATAGGGACAAAATAAGATTAAACTATGACATTTTATGACTTTAAATATATCATTTGAGTGTGATTGTATTTAAAACACTAAATATGAAATACAAGGCAATTAAGAGTATTTGTGAGCATTCGAGTTTAATTTTACCGGGGCCTTTATACAAAAAAGTGTTTGTGAGCATGACACTTGAAATTGTACAAGACCCTCACACCGGAGAATTATCTTCATCACTCTCACGAAATGAGGAACTATACGTCTGAACGTATGTAGCTTTTGAGGCCTATATAAACTTTATAACAAGTTAATAAAGTTCTCTTGTTTTGGTGATTTTGGTATTACAAAAGAATGTTATGTGTTTTTTGTGTTTATAGAATGATCATTGTTCATTAACTTTTTTATAATATCTGTGTTGGTTTGGCATGTTGTTTAAGTTGTCGAGGTAACAAAAAAAAGTGTATCCAACACCATGTCATTACTCCATTACTTACAATTATTTTTAAAATAAAAGTACTAAGGATTAATGGCATCTAATAGCAACGTATTTTGTCATTTATTTCATTATCAGATACAAACATAAAAAAAGCTAATAGCTATAAAAAAATCAAAAGCAAGAGAGGATTGAATTTTATATATCTACACTTTAGCCATTACAATGAACAACAAATGTGTTTCAGTCAAGACTTACGAAATGCACATGCCCGTTAGTTGAGCCGAAACCAAACAATATCAAATATTATTTCAATATAAGATTAATGCATCAAACCCGTTCGTTAGGTAATCCAAGACACAAGAATATCAATGATTGGTTTGATTTTAATAAATACTGTCTTCATTTCACATTATTATGAGGAACAACTATATGTCCTACTATCATTTCACATTATCCACACCCACTAACATTGTCAAAAAATTTATAATGCAACATCTATATGTCCTACTTAAAACCAATGTTCTAAAGATTGTTTGAAAAACTATTTACAAACCAAATCATTTATAATTTTACAACTAAAGTTTCCTTTAAGTTTCTTTTTAACAAAACCGAGTCCTACTAACAACTACGGCAAATACACAAACGTACTTTTAAAAATGATTTACGAACTGAACCCAGTAGTAAAATAAATATAGCTTTGATGATTTTGTTTGTTCAAATTATTAATACTAAAAGGCAAATGATGTCTAGCTCAGCTGGATTGATGTATGGGTTATAGTTTCTCATGTGGGTGAAGGTCATGGGTTCAACTCCTGGCTGGAGCACATATGGGGGATTTTTCTCTGAATAGATGTCGGTTTCGAATCTTAGCTGATGCCTTGAAGCCCTATATGGAAACTGGATGGCTAAGCTGGGGGTGGTTATTCTCCTTGAAGAGGATTCAAACTCGGGGCGTCATGTCTTAATGCATAAAGTGGCACGATGAAACTGCGTTGCACCAACAGTCGTTAAAAAAATATTCACCCTGGTAGACAATAAATCAACCAAAAATAAGCACATAGAATTGAGCCACCAAACAGTAAAGCAAAATCGTCAAACTTGCCAAACAAAACAACAACAAAAAGTAATACATTTCAAATCAAAGACACATGTATGTACATTAACAAATTAACATCATATAAAACACAGTGGTCACATGTACAAACAACAAAAACAAAAAAATAAAATAAAAATTACTTTACGTATAACAAAAAAACATGGACCAAAACATGTCCATTGGGTGGCTAGGGCCTAAATATATACAAAAAGGTTTTTTTTCAGTTTTATTTGAACAAAAACAAGTCCTACTACAAATACACAAAACGGATACACAAATATAATTTAAAAAAGAAATATGAAATGACCCCGCCCGTTGGGCGGGTTACGACGCTAATATATATATATATATATATATATATATATATATATATATATATATATATATATATATATATATATATATATATATATATATATATATATATATATATATATATATATATATATATATATATATATATATATATATATATATATATATATATATATATATATATATATATATATATATATATATATATATATATATATATATATATAGGGAAGAGATAAAATAAAAAGACTTTTTTTGGTGAGAAGGATAAGAAGGATTTTCAGCCATTGATTTTAAAATCAATGGATGAGATTAAACCATAATCTTAACCAACTAACTAACTAACCATTTAAATATAATTTTTAAAACGTTTTTTAAAAATTCTGAAAAAATTCGAGTAGATCGGGTATGTTGGTGCAAAAAAATTTTGTGAAAAAAGTTTTTTTAATTAGAAGATTTTGACGTTTTTTTAATGCACAAAAACGAAATTTTGATGCACAAAAACGATAATTTTTAGGCTTTTTACGTTTTTTATGCATCAAGAATTCATTTTTATACCCAACTTCTTTTGACTTTTTGCTTTAAAATTTGATGCCGCATCAAACTAAAACAACTTGAAAATTTTGTGCATGAAAAAAATTTGTACACAAAATTTCATCTTTTTGTGCATCAAATTTCGTTTTTTGTGCATTAAAAAAACTTAAAAAACTCAAAATTAAGAAAACTTTCTTCACAACTTTTTTATGCACCAACATATCCGATATTATGGAATTTTTTCAGAATTTTTCGAGAACTTTTTTAAAATCATGTTTATATGGTTAGTTAGTTAGTTAGTTAGAAATATGGATTGATCTCATCCATTGATTTTAAATCAATGGTTGAAAATTCTTCTTATCCTTCTCACAAAAAAAGTCTTTTTATTTTAACTCTCCCCTATATATATATATATATATATATATATATATATATATATATATATATATATATATATATATATATATATATATATATATATATATATATATATATATATATATATATATATATATATATATATATATATATATATATATATATATATATATATATATATATATATATATATATATATAGATATATATATATATATATATATATGTATATATAGATATATATATATATATATATATATATATATATATATATATATATATATATATATATATATATATATATATATATATATATATATATATATATATATATATATATGTATATATATATATATATATATAAATATATATACATGGAGGCCTTAACAGTAGCTTTAAGGTTGCATCCAAATGGGAGAGTTAGCTAACACGTGTAAGAGCATAGGATTTCTTTTACAGGGCATGTTATTTTGGTTATGGGGTGTTCGACCCATAGTTTGAAGTATGAAAAACGGGACTGTTTTGGGTTAAATGTTAACGGGGTGAGTTATGAACTAAACTAAGTTAAGGGCTTTATAGAGGGATGTAATGAGATTCATATGTCATATAAATAGGGTTAAGTGGTAGGATAAGGTTATATATCCATCATAGATTGATGAGCCATTTTGGTATGTGGTTCATGTCTTGATTGTATATGTTTGTGTGATTAGATCTTCGCTAGAGCGCGGATATTTGGAGAAGCTTGTTCAGGTGAGTTTCATAGTCCCATGTCTTTTTATGATTTGACTTCCAGATGGGATGGAAGAGACACTGTATGGTTTTGTAACTAATGCTATGAATGTTTTAAAGGTTTGCGATGGACTTGTGTGTACACTTATGTGATTAACTGCTATGTGGTTCTTGATTGTTATTGTGGTTTCACTTGGTACCAAGGGGATGTTGACAAGGCGGGGCCTTGGGATTGGTTCATAGGTGTATGGGCGCTTCTGGGACCATGGTGATTGGTAAGGCTTGGATCCTTGAAATTGTGGTTATCGGTAAGGCTTGGAGCCTTGTATTTGTGGTGATTGGTTAATCTTGAATGCTAGTTATTAATACATAATTGTAGCACATTGTCCATATGTTCTTTTTTTTAATGGTTGTTATACACAGCTTATAATTGATTTGGAGTTGGAGTCTAAACCTATGAATCCCACCAACTTTATGTTGACGTGTTTTAATGTCTCTTTCAAGTGAGAATGTGGTTAAGCATGAGAATAGGAGTGGTTAGCTGGGAGGCTTAGGATTGCATTGGTGGAACCCCCTTTCCTCTTAGTCTTTACTTATGTTTGAATAAGTGATACTTTGTAGACACCTATATGTTTGTTATTTGTTAATTGTATGTATTTGGTAAGAGGTAGACATGTTACCTACTTACCTAGATGCCTGCATTGTTTGTCATGTCTTCATGACATTGTGTCACCATTTACGATATTTCCATTTCATTTATTTATCTCTATAGACACGCTATTGTTGTGATGATATTCATACGTCGCGCCCCATATTCTGATATGGTGGGGCGTGACACGCTCCCATAAATCCTTTGCCACCGTGTGCTTACTTACCATGCGAAAAATATCAGGGGGAAGAGCTTGTTTGATAGTCTGAACAGCCTTATCATCCGCATCAGCAATGAGTTGTTCTGCAGGTGTTAACTCAGGAAATTCCCTCGACCTAGTCACATCATCTACCGTAATGGTGCCATAATCAAGTGGTCCTTCATGAATTTATTTGACCATAAGACGTCCACTTGGTCGACCCATAATATATGACATCATGCGACCTTGCCATGCTTCAAATAGCTCTTTGATAAGCAACGGTGGACGGGTATCGGTACTCGAAATGATGGAAATATCCGTAAGTGATGTTATCGTCGGCATCGTCGGCATATATGAATGTGGATTCATTTTTTAAAACTCTTAAATAAAGATTACCAAAAATGATCGAGCAATGAAATAAGATTATATGTTTTAGTGTTGTTTAAACAAAGATGTTGTTATCTTTTAGTTGTGTGTTTTTGTCAAAGTCTCCAAAGAAATGCAAAATTGAAAAATCCTCTAAGTCTTGCCAATTCTATTCTGATCGGAATGCGATCGGAATGTCTGATCGGAATGCGATCGCAATGTATGATCGGAATGTCGGATCGCAATACGTGATCGGAATGTTGGATCGCAATACGTGATCGGAATAGTGAAATCGCAATACGTGATCGGAATGTTGGATCGCAATACGTGATCGGAATGTTAGATCGCAATACTGATCGTAATGTTGGATCGCAATACGTGATCGTAACTTTAGATCGCAATACTTGATCGTAATGTTAGATCGCAATACGTGATCGTAACTTTAGATCGCAATATACGATCGTAATATTAGATCGCAATATATGATCGTAACTTTAGTCGCAATATACGATCGTAGATTAGATCGCAATATGGCTATCGGAATATTCGATCGCAATGTAGAAACCCCAAGGTTTTTGCGATCGCAATATCCCGGTCGGAATGCGTAATAAAGTTTCCGAGACTTGAAACCAACAACAAAGGTGAGAACTTTACCTTGTAATTCGTGTTTCTAACCAAACCAAAATAGCCAAATCGCTACTACAACTAGTTAGAAGAGATATAGATCACTTGGCACCACAAAAACACGAAAAGTTTTTGAAACTTTGGTAAAATCAATCAAAAATACATGAACACACTTAAAAAAGCATGAACAACACGAAGCCAATCTTTATTTCATCCCATGGCTCTTGATACCAATTGTAGAATCTAGGTAATCTATGAATTTTCGAGAGGGTTGATGTTTTCTAGAGAGAGAAACTAAAGAGAGAAAGAGAGAGAAATACAAAGTTTATTATGAAAAATATGAAACAACCAACACCCTCTTCATCAAAGGAGAGGTCTTTTATACCCAAGTCTTTAGGGACTTGGGCCTTCTAACCCATGGACAAGCCCATGGGCTAGGTTGAATAAGTAAATATAGTAGCTTACTAACTACGAGCCTACAACGTTTAATAATATTGTTTGAGTGACCGATACTTCTAATATATGTTAAAAACGTATTTCCAACAAATCACAGTCATGAGAATGACCATCATGGAACTGGCAGACAAGACGATAGAAAACTACTGTGACAACAACTATTCCGGCAATAACAACAGAACTCCGGGAAAGGACGTAACCAGAAGTACTAAGGCCAGCAGTCCAACTAATCTGCCAAGACATCCGTCAAGACACATTACCTTACGTAAACTTTCCGAAGACACATGTCAAGAAATCCGTCAAGACACATGTCTCACGTATATTTTATGAGGACGTCTGTCAAGAAATCCGTCAAGACACACGCCTCACGTACATTTTGAAGACACATATCAAGAGGCCAATCAAGACACATGTCTCGTGTATATTTTCTCAAGACACATGTCAAGACACCAGTCAGGACACATGTCACACGTATATTTCTAAAAACATGAGTCAAGACACAGGACTCACGCATAACTTCTGAACTAGGCCTTAGTAATTCAGGGTACCCTCCAAGGGGTATACCCATCATGTTGTACCATGTACGAATCAGGCCACTAAAAATTTCAGTACCACCTCTGGCGCATTGTTCATGTTTGGACACGCAGTGTTCGTTCTATTTGAGACGGACGAAACACATCCAGTGAGATCTGCCACGTTTACTTCGTGTATTAATATGACACTTTCATTTCTCGATCCCATGTTACAGATATCCATGTCCATAAAAGTCTTCGTTATATGACCCATGTATATAAAGGCTTTCATTTCAAATTGACAACAAGATCTTTTCTGCTAACGCACTCTCCTTGGACAGATTCGAGTACAATATGATTCTGATTATGGAGTAATTAGCAACACGTCGTGCTGTGATTGATCGTCATTCATATCAGACTGTATTCAGCGATGTTCAGGCTCCTAGGTTTCTACCAGGAAAATTTGTAGAAATTATTTCTGCTCTACAAGCAATTGCTTATTTTTTATTTCATGGCTACAAAATTTTTCTAGCTACCATTTATGACGCAACTTCTGAAGTTCCCTCTATTCATAACCAGACGATTGTTTCAGAATTCCCCGATTCATTTCTAGAAGAGCTATCAGGTATTCCACCCATTCGTGAAGTGAAGTTTGAGATTGAGCTCAAGGAGTTGGAGGAACAACCGCAGGAGTTGATGGGAGAAGTTTTATTCACGAGTGTATCACTATGGGAAGCACCGTTGCTATTTATCAAAGAAGAAGGACGGTAGCATGAGATTATGCGTCGATTACCGTAAATTGAACGGGATCACCATTCGTAGTTGTTATCCCCTTCAAAGTATTAATAATCTACCCGCTCAACTATCAGACTCTAAACACTTTCCAAGATCGATTTACGGCCAGGCTACCATCAGTTGCGAGTGAAAGGGCACGACATTTCCGTGACAGTTCTACGCACACGTTATGGTCAACTTGAATTCAAGTTTGTGCCTTTTGGTTTCACGAATGCCCATCAGTAATTATGGACTTGAGGAATTGAGTTTTCATGAATTATGGACAAGTTCGTCATTTTGTTCATTTCTAACGTTCTGATCTTCTCCAAGTTTAAGAAGAACACGAAGACCATCTTCGCATTATGTTACAAATTCTACGACAGAATAAATTTCACGCTGAAATTTTCCAATACGAATTTTGGTTGATTACGGCGACACTTTGAAGCACATTGTTTATCACGGTTAGTTTTATCATGACTAAGCTTACGCGTAAAGGAGAGAATCTTACACTAAATTATGTGTTCTAGAGGATCCTACACTAAGAGAGGTCTAATTTACCCAGACTCATAGTTTTCCAATTTCTATGTATCCATGTCCTACAAAAATGGTATCATGATCTCAAACCACATTTGGGTGGAATGGCATGAAACAAGATGTAGTTACGTTCATATATAAATGCCTGACATACCAGCAGGTTAAGATAGAACGCCAAGATGCTTGTAGTTCTTTCAACCATTGGAATTTCCGAATGGAGGTGGACAAGATCTCCATGGATTTTCTTACCGGACTACCACAGACTCAGAGGAACCATAATGTTACCTGGGTCGTGTCAATCATTGACCAAGTCTACATAATTCCGCCCTATTCGTAAAAATTATGCAGGTTACCGGTTGACAAAGATATTCCAACATGAAATCATAGGATTTCACGGTATTCCATCAACAATCATACCGGATAGAAATTTTCGTTCACATACACGTTTATGTTGACGCTCACATTTACATCTCACGTTCGCTATTACAACCTTGCATGCGATCACGTCCTTATTCAATTTTACGATTTGCTTTCCTCACTCACGTTCATGAGATTGTCCACGTTCATGATCGTAATCTATTTCGCGATGTACGTTTCACATCTCATTCTAGAAAGATGTGCAGAAAGCTTGGGAGACCAGACTCAAGTTTAGTATAACTTTCCATCCTCAGACAGACGTTTCACGTCACATTTCACGTCTCATCTCGTATCATTTAGCGTTACCTCCTCAGTTATCGTACGTTCACGATATGTTTCACATATTGTGTTCACCCTACGTTTCTCATATCACGTTCACGATATGTTACACGTATCACGTTCACCATATGTTCCACATATTTCATCCACCATATCTCCATGTATCACGTTCACAATTGTTCACGTATCACGTTCACAATTGTTCAGGTACTACGTTTCCTATATGTCTCGCGTATCATTGCTCAGAGGTTGCTAATGTCAGTTATTCCAGGTTATTTTTACATCGTAACATTTCATTTATACGTGCACATTATTTCTTATCCACTCGATCAGATTCACATCTATCTTACGTTGATGAACCAGAAACCTTCTAAATCGTCAAGACAGATTCATGGAGACCAAGATTATTACTTTCGTAAGGATCTTTTGGAGGAACCGTTCCGAGCGGGAAGCCATTTGGAAACGGAGGAGTCCATCTGGATTCCTTATCCTCATTATTTTCTACGATCGAAGTATATTCTTTTCAGTCACGTCACGTTCCAGGTTCTTTTCAGCCACGTCACGTCCATGTTCTTTTCAGCCATATCGTATCTCTAATTCGAGGACGGATTATTCTTTTAGAGGGGAAGTGTTGTAAAACCCGCATAAAATACCTAAGAACATTAAATGCATGAAAACACAGGCAAATTAAAACTTTACGATTAATTAATATACGACACATATCATGAACATTTAACGTAACTATTACGTATATTAATTAATTACGACAAGTATTACGTATATTATTATTAAGTATTATTCACGATAAGTATTTACGTATAACATTAAAACATGAAAATAAATAAAAGACGACATTGAAACACAAGCATACACGTGAAATATTTTAAAAAACGAAAATCGAAAGTGTATAAGTATGTGTATGTTTGGTCGGCCTAAAAAGAAAAAAACAAGAAAGATGGGCTAAGCCCGGCCCATGAACATTTTAATTGTAACCAAAACACTCCCAGGGAACTCATGTTGTATTTTACAAAAATGAAAAAAAAACCTAGGTGTTGGTGTACTTGGCCGCTGGTTCTACAAGCAAAAAAGGAGAGGGAAGATTGTTTTGATCCTTGTTTAATTACGGGTATTGTTCGTGTGCTTGAATCCTTAATCACTACACATTCGGTATCACCATTTCAACCTCTTCTTTCATTATTTTTGATTTCATGAGTCAATTAATTTAATTATGAACATATGATTAAGGTATGATTAAAACATGTAATAAATAAGAATCAAGTCGAGTTTTGGTTTGGATTTGTCATGGGAACCGAGACCACAAGGGGTCTCAGTGGGTATTACCAACAGCCGGGGGCTGTTTGGCTTTGTCAGCCCCAATCAACAACCCCACAACAGGGGTGCGGTTGGTCAATCAATGGCAACCGAGAGTCCTATGGCTCTCGGTGGGAAGCTGCGACAGGCAGTGGGTACCCGCTATAGCCAGTGGGTACGTTGGCCAAGCAGGGGGAAACAACAACAACCAGTGGTTGTGTTGGTCGGGCGGCAACAACCACAGCTTGGACGCTGTGGTGGTTGCTATTGGTTCGAGCCAAATCCGAGACCTCATGGTCTCGGTGTGGCGTTGGCTTTGGGGCTCGGGTATAACTGAAACATAAGGGCGTGTTTGGTTAATTTTTCTATAATACGTTTATGTTATTTAATTAATAAATTATATTATATAATACATGGTTTAGATTAAATTAAATAATAATAAGGAAATTATGATATAATTAATTTACATAATTATCATGATATTATACATGACAATTTTATTTAAAATAACTATAGGTTATAATAATTATTAAAATAATTATTCATACATTTAATTAATTAAAAAACTTCGAGTGTGTTTGTTTTCTCAAAAACGTTTGAACCATGTCTGAATCTGACCAGTCAGACACGGTCAGACTTTTTGGTTGTTTGTTTTTCTCTCAGAGTCAGAGGTGCTAACACATAGATTGTCTGACTTAGTCAGAGCTGTTGAACACATCTGAATATTTCCTAACCTTTTCTATATGTCGACAAAATATAATTTTTCATTAAGCTGAAATGAAGAAAACGTGTGCAAGATTGGTTCTTTGATTCTTAAATAAAAGAACAAGAATTGATTGTGTTCGTGGGTTTATAAAGCACCATGAATGATGGGTGTTTTGTTTCATTTGAAGATATGAAGTTGGAAGATGATTTGGTTATAGTTATAAAAAAATGTGTATTGATTTTCAATCTGAGAAGATATGAAGTAATATTGTTGTGGATAGAGTGATAAGATGGTGGTGGCGTGAAAAGCTAGGATAAAAATGATATACAAATTAGGTTAACTCATGTATACTTAAGGTAACCAATATATGGGTCGGTTATTAAAATTGGTTAACAAATATATGGTATGGGCTTATTAGACAATGAATTTTATGGGTCACAATTGTCTTTTTAATGTAATGTAGGCTTGAGTTATGATGTACTATTAGGTCGATTGAAGTACCGATTGAAATAGGGATGAGCTTGGTACCGATCTTGTCCCGAACCCGTTTCGATTTAGTGGTCCTGATTTTTTTCCGATTTAGAAAGTTAAGTACCGATCTCGAACTGAATAATAAAAACAAACAATAAAAATATTCGGACTTGTATATAATAACAAACAATAAAAATATTCAGACTTGTATATAAAAACAAACAACATTATTTCATTCGGATTCATAATTTATGACCACCTCTTACCAGTAAGATGTGATAGTCAAATTAAGAGCCAAAACATCTTAGTGAAACAAACACCACCTTAACTTAATTAATTTATTTCATTTTAACCAAAGTTTAATTAAATTAATACAATGCTTTAATTTAATTACATAATTATTAGTTAAGATAAAGTTTAATTAATATAATCATGTAATATTATTAATTAATAATGACTTATAAAACTATGCATTTTATTATTAATTAATAGTCATTAAGCTTAGACTAAAGTATTTATTATTATTAAACTTTACTATATATTATTACATTTAATAATCATGGCTTATAGTATATGCTTATTACACTATAGCTTATACCACGTAATTATTTAATAGGCTTATGACTAATTATGGAAACATGCTAAATATGGAAACTTTCTATATTTGGAAACTTACTAATTTTGGGAACTTTATATTTTTGGAAACTTACTATTTTTGAAAACTTTCTATTTTTGGAAACTTGCTATTTATGGAAACCCGCTATTTTTAGAAAGTTACTCATTATGATACTACAAGTACAATAACACATAAAACATGAAATACACTAATCAGAACACATGGAACATTAAGAAAACACATGATTAAAACATGAAACAAGTAAAACAAGTTAGAACAAGTAAACTAAACTAAATCAGTAAGTATATAGTAAACAAAAACTCATTCATGTCCCTTTTATTATGTAGCACTCGTGAAGTCGGAGTAGGTATTCCGCTTTCATTTTCATCTTAATTACTGGACATAAGATACAGATATTTCGTCCTTCAATAAGGACATTATTTTCCTACATTTAGGATTCCCCGTTTGTAGCCATCTGTTTTCCCCATTAGTTTACATTAAACTCATCAGTAATTAGTATGATTAGCATTTTAAACTACCTGAGCTATATAGATGCATGCCAATTTCACCTAGTTATGGAGGTACCATAACCATAACACTTGAGGCACCGGTGTTATGACTCTTCCGCGGTGAGAGTGATTGCTCGCGGCGTCCCTTTTAGTTATTTGGCCTTTTATATTATTATCATGTGGGGCGAATGGGTGCATCCTAGAACAAGTTTAGTAGATTACAAGGTAACTGTGGTGTGTGCTCTACATCTGTTACAAGGAGTTGATCCCTCCACCCAGACTATTATAATTAGAGGCAACCCCTCTAATTGCATGACGAGGTCACCCCTCTATGTATTCATGCACGTTGATATTTATCATGACCTATATGAGCTCCTTGGACATTTAAAATACAGTTTTATGAATTAAACATCAGAATTTTTAGTATAAATATAAACATCAGACTTTTCAGAATAAACCAGTTTTAAAACAACTTCCAGTTTTTCCAAGACTTACACATTTTCTGCTGCTTTTCATATCTTTTGCTTATGTTTCATTATTCATTTCCATGTCGTATATCCGTTCAGTGAGCGTATTGCTCAGCCGTATGTTTTCTTTCCATGACCCAAACGGCAGGTACCCAAAGACATACTTGAGCATGAAGAAAACGTGCAGAGGATGAGAGCTACCTTTTACTTCTTTTACTTTTGCACTTCATTTACTTTATGCTTGTTTTGAGTTTATGATTGGGAACCGATGTTTGTTTCCGGTTTTCCTTATGGTCATTTATGTTTTAGGACATTTATCTTGCATGCTTTGATGACACGCCATAATTATCATGTAACGGTCCACTTATCAAAGTGTGTTTCACAAACCATCATTTCTTTTCAGTTATTACAAGATTAGTTCTTAAAGAACCACACGTGTCACCTACCATGAGCTTGTTTGATATCGGATCAAGCAGGATTTCCATCTTCATTGTAATACTTCTGTATCACTTGGATGTTCTGGCAATATTACAAGAATATTAAGTAGGACTCATAAAATCTTTCTTACTTTTCATAGTGTGTGAAGAAGTAAGGAATAAATTGAAAGTGTCCTAATGAGACTTTTGATGATCTCGTGGCTCTATACTCAATAGTGCGTTTTGATTTTCTGAGCGGAGGCTGGAGGGGATTGCCATCTTTTCAATATCAATTTATTCGGAGTGAATAAACCGATAGATAATGTGTTGAACTCAATAGCGTTAAAACAAATATATTTTAAGAGACACTTGAGTTAGCTGGGAGGGGTTGTGCATTGCATCACTGGGTCCATGACATCTTATGTTCAATATCCTCATAATGTGTTGACCTAGTTTCTGCCTAAGTTGTAAGGAGGGGTTCTTTCTTTACACCTTTTATTTTTACATTTCTTTTTCATTCTTCAACCCCTTCAATGCTTACCAATACGTCATAACTAGCACCTTGCTGGGATTGTTCCAGTGCTAGCTTAATTACTTGGTTGGCATTCTGCTACGTTCACAATCGTTCCCCATCTTTTCTAAGGACTACTATTTTTAGCTATGTAATTGTCCTTGGGAAGATTCTCCGGTTATGGAGGAATCATTGGACTTATACCTAATCTTACCCTTTTGTCACCACAACCATCGTGAATTAAGTGTGTTTTTGGGTAAGTGCTCGTCATTATAAAAAATCGTTGAAAATCACTTAAGGTACTTGTGATATTAATATCAAATGTTGTGTAACTTAGTGTTTTTGTTATAAAAACGCCCCCCCCCCCCCCCTTAACATGTGCATCACACATATTAAGTTGGTTTGTCCTTTAAGTCCTTTTAGCCTTAGCCACATATATTTACAAGTCTCCTTAATCCCATTTTCTCCCCTTATCAAAAATGTTTAACCTTGATATTTTGGATATCAATGGATTAACAGATCTTGGTTTAGAAAATGAAATTCTGTTTGGCCATAGAACATTTTAATGCTCCCCCTCAATTGAATGAGGGTGCGTTCTAGTGCTTAAGTATATAGATTTAGAATCTCGTGAGAAATTCTTAAAAAACTTCATACTCTTGCACTACACCATGCCACACAAGCCTATTAGTTAAAAGATGTACATATTCACAAAAATATGTATGGAGATGACCTGAAAAGATACGAACAACACGTCAAGTGGATCGTTCTAGTAGCCTGTGGTGAGATCCATACGGTCTGCCACCAACGAACCGTTCTATACTCCTTATCAACCGTCTTTCCCTCAGCTTGGCCTCGATCTTTATGATCATGTATCGAGCACTTTGATGGTACCGTGCTTTTAATTCGACATCCACCTCTGGTAGCGTGTTCCCGGCATTAAGATGTAACAGTTTGTCTCGAACATGTTTGAGAGTCCCGTCACTAAATTTGTCAAGTTCAACGATTCTCATAAATTTCATCTTCTTGTTATCGTTCACGTAAAATGTGCTTGGAACCGGGTCTGATGTACTCATGTAAAGGTACTTATCATAATGGTGGAGAGGAATTGAGGTGTAGGGACTGGTGAGATTCAACTTCCTTTGGTAGCTTTCCACACCAAGTTACAGATCTTCAACCCGTTTCTTGAATACAACCTTGCGTGTGTACATTCGAACAACTGAGTTTAATGCTATGACGGCTTTGGGTTCCAAATGATCTAGCTTTTGTTGAACGAATAGAAGCAATAGATCCTCTATGTCTTCAAGACGAAGTCTCGAAAAGTCTCCTTCATAGATGGTGTAGGTTTTGTTGTCGAGTCGTTTGAGTTTGATTTTTGATAGATAAGGATAACCAAACCGAGGAGTAATCTTTACTCCCAGAATACTTTTAATGCGAATCTTGGAATAGACATTGTGGTTGGATTTTTCCCAACAGATGAAGTTGTAAGCTAATTTTCTGTGTGGGTCCTAGTGCGAAACTCCCAATTCGGCATACTGATCATATTTAAGGAATATTTTTTGCCTCTAGAGTCGAGCAACATTTTCTTCAATCCATGGTATGTCATCCCAAAGTGCAGCTTTCACCAAGGTTAATGATGTAGCATACTTTGCTGCGCCTTTGGTTAAGTACTCTAAATAATGACTGACAAAGAATTCAATTGGGATAACCTTGTTACCTGAGACATATTTGGCAGTCGGTAAAGGAGCTTTGTCAGGCTTGTGAAGACATTCAATCGATGTGTTCATTGCTTTTAGGAGTTCATTAGAATGATACTCGCATTCATATTTGCTGATCTTCGTGTTGGCAAAGAAGTTAGGATCTTTAGATGCCTTCAAGATTGGAGCAGGAGTCATGTGAGGAGTCCAAAACTGGTGCATCATGAAGCCTAAGAAATTGATGGGATTGTTGACAAGTTGAATAAAATAAGCTTCATCTTTATCTGTTATCAGATTAAGAAGTGCATCTTCATGACCCAAGGTTGCTCAGGTGCATTTACATCTACAGTGATTGTATCAGCCCACTCTGGATCAAGTATTCCACTAGGATTAGGATATAGTACCTCTTTTTGAAATTCACTGGAATTAGCAACTCCTATTGGTGTAGAGATGGATGGGGCTGCAACCACAATGGGTTCAAAATCAGGAATATCATGAGGTGCTGCCTGATTGTGTTCCAGGAGTAGTGGATGTTGTTCTTCTATGACCGGTGGCTCGTCTTCTTGAGCCGGTCCTGAATGTTGAGTGGAATCGTGAACCTTTTGGCGTTTAAAAGACGTACCTTTCTCTGTAGATGTGGTTGCTGGAGTAGATGTGATTGTTGGAGCTTTGACTTTGTCATGTGACTTTTTGGTACGATGCTCCTTCCTGCTTGGTCTAAACGGATTATTCTCATCGTCTGGAGTATCAGCATCATCATCATTATCATCATTGTTAACATCATCTTCTTCATCCTGGTCATCATTATCATCTTCACCATCTTCTGTCTCTTTGGGGTCATTCTTGTCTTCCTCATCATCATCATTTGTATCGTCATCATCATCAACATTGTCTCCTTCATCTTGGTCATCCTCGTCTTCCTCATCATCATCATTTGCATCGTCATCGTCATCAACTTTGCTTTCTTCATCCTCCTCATCATCATCATTATCAGCATTGACTGTCTCATTATCGTCATCATCTTCATCAACCTTTTCTGCTATCGATGAAGACTGTCTCACCAAAGCAAAAAACCCAAATCGCTAAGCAAAGATAGGAGAAGGTTTTTAGCAAGATTAAGACCATAAAACACGAATTTTTTTTGGGACGAGGGTTCGTTGATCCTTAAAACACACGAAATCAATAGAAACATAAAACTAAACAAATGAAAACTTTATTTCACCCCATAAATCTTGATACCAATTCTATAATATTGGTAACCTAAGATCTAGAGTGAGGTTGAAGGTTTTCTAGAGAGAGAAACTAGAGAGAGAAACTAAAGAGAAATATGAGTTTATTATGTGAAAAGTGTAGAAACTAGAAAGGGGGTTTGAATAGTTTCTTAAAATTTACTTGTTAAATATGGGTTTTTAAAAATCCTTAGACTTGAGCAAATATGTGGAATCTTCTTATGCACAACATGGACAAGGGATAGTGCAACTAAACTAATAATCACAAGTATATGCAAGTAAAGAATTATGAATGTAAAGAGATAAGGAAAAGAAAGATAAAACCAAACACCAAGGATTTATAGTGGTTCGACAACGAAGCTCACTCTTCATCCCTACTCCACTCCTCGAGTACTCCTTACTCGAGAGTTCACTAATCAACAAGCTCCTTAAGGTGGAGAAACCTTACACGTCGCTTAACCAATTTTCGACTCTAAGCTAAAAGTCGAGCCCTAATCTTAGCTAGGACCAATCTACACCAATATACTTAAGGACTAAGTATTAACCACACAACTTCCAAATAGCCCAACTATTTGGATCTCACAACAACACAACTTCTAAATAACACAACTACAACAACATAAGAATGAATAAATAAAACTTGATCTTCAATAGATCTTGAGGTAGACTCAACACTTCAAGGATGAAAGTGTTCTTCTCTTTGCACTTGGAGAGGAAGAGATGGGAGGAGAAGGATGCACTTCTGAACAAGTAGTAATCAACCAAATAACCAAGGATTTGAATGATTTAAGAAGTATGATTAAATTTGGAAATTTATGTGTAAAGGAGGTGAAAAGAAAATCTGAGAATGGTCCACTATTTATAAGACAAAATCCCAATGGCTATTTCTGGGCGTGGTTCCTTATCGATAAGGATCCGCATAGGCATTTAAGGAACCGTGGGAGTAGACTCCGCGTCCTTTTGTCTTTTAGTGTGGTAGTCATATCTGGTAGAATATTTATCCCCAAGGGATATTCCTAAACAATATGGAATATGCCATTTTCAAATTTTCAAATATTTAATTTAATAAAACATTTTCTTAAAAATAAAGTTTAATAAAAGACTTTGTCACATTTAATAAAAGGTGAGTTTTAAGAAAACTTAAATCCTTGATCACTTAATTAAGATGGAAACTTGTTTGTTCATACCTTAAGTGATAATGGTTGAAATGAATAAAAACTTGAAGTCAAGAATTCGTTATTCGTTGTTTTCGTAAATGCTTGTTTTTATATATTGTCATAATCAAAACAAAGCGAGACCGAAAAATGCAAGTAACATTTTTAGGCATCATTTCATTAACAATCTCCCCCTTTTTAATTCCGACAATGCATATACTCAATCACATGAAAAACAAGATTTTCGAAGACGAGTTTATTTCATTCCCCCCCCCCCCCTTGTCAAAGCAAAAAGGTTGCAAAATTCTTTGTAGAAGAAAAGAATCGGACTTTACAAGTGCTCCCCCTTGGTGCTTACTTCCTTTGATTGGGGCACCAAGGAGTCGAGCTATGGTGACAAGCTACATAGAAGGGTTAGTAGAAGAGAAGAAACACCCGACAAGATATAGCAAAGGTTACACAAAAAGAAAAATAAGATAGTAAAAGAGAAGTTAATCAAGATCCAAGATAAGTCATGTTAAAAGAGAACATGAATGAAGATAAAAGGAAATAAATCATACAAAGATGCATGAAAAATGAAAACAAGCCAAAAGAAAAACATAAGTCTATTCTAGTTAAACTAGAACTCTAAGATTTGCTAAAATTAGATGTCTTGGAGATAAGCAATCCATATGCTTAAATGAAAAACAAGGTGTGGCAGAAGGATGTGGTGGTGGCTTGGTAGTAACCTCATAGTCATAGTGAAGAGGATGTTTGACTATGAGACTCTTGATGTAAATAAACTCCTCATAGATATGAGCCATAGCAAGATGTTGGTATTGAGAACATTGACAATATGCTCCATGATACATGACATTATCATGTGAAGGAGGAAGAACACAAAAAGGAAGCGGTGGAAAAGTAGAAGTTCCACAATCAACATTCTTAGAAGAAGAAGAAATGTGATTTTTTGTGTTCTTGGGTGAATTTGGATTGAAAGAGATTGGGGAAATGGAGAATCAAGGCTTTCATTTGGTGAATAAGATATTTTGATATGAGAAAGAATGCAAAATGCTTAGGGTTAAGTAGAGAAAGCACAAGATATTTTGGGTATGGTCAAAGGTTTGAAACAAAGATTCTAAAAAGTGTTGGAACAAATTTGGAGTTACAGAAAACTCGAAATCAAAAGCCCTGCCCGCGATTCCCTATCTCCACCTGCGGTTCCATATATATATGGATCTACAGGTTATTTAAAGAACCAGACACAGAAGCTTGGTTTTGGTAGATAAAGAGAATTTTCCAATTCAACAAATCCTAATTTTCTAGTCTAACATATCATAGAGGCATGCTAAAAAGCAATAATAGAAATAGAAAACATACAAGAACTCATCATACAAGATTTTGACCAAAATTCATGGATTTAAAATAAAATCAATGTTGGAGGTGTGTTAATCTAGACACATAGTCATGACACAACGATCCTCCATAGTTTATTTTTGTTCTTGCTATAATTGAGAGACTCATACATATGAATTATGTATGCTCGTTATCAATAGCAAGAAGCAATGAAAAAAGTTTTTAGATTGAATTAACAATGCAAAACATTTCTCGACCACTTTCTGATGAGATGGCTTTTATACATGATCTCATCGTTCTTTTTGGGCTTTAAATGTACAAAACATCATCAAAAAGACCATATATATGCTTGTATTTGTTCATTGTGTATTTTAGGTACGGATATTGAGAAAACAACAAAAGATCACAAAGAACAAGAAAAAACGAACACGGGAAACGAAGCCGCACAAAAATCCAAGCCTTAATGAAGTTTTTCCAAGAAAAACCCTTGAAGATTTGAAGAATATGCAAGAAGGGTCCTCCAATATTGAAGAATTGACACTTTAAACCCTTGTATAATCATAATTACAAGTTTGATCCTTAAAGTTTGTCAAATTGCAAAAAGGACCCTCTACTTTGAAGAATTGGCAAAAATGGTCCCTTATAAATCACGACTTTTCAATATTAGTCCTCCAAAAAGTCAATCATACAAGTCAAGGCCATAATCATTGAAGAAAATGCCAAAACAGCCCTTCAAGAATCAAAAAATGGCAAGAAATACCCCTGAAAATACTTCGGAAAAGTATTTGGGGCAAAAGTGTGAAAATGGAAACTTGGAATACAAAGGAATTCGTTTTTAGTTGAGTTTAAACTGAAATGAAAAGAAAGAAAGAAAAGGGGGACCAAAGCTGGCTGACCACCAAACTTACCTTAACCAATCTCCTCATGCCAACTGTCCCACTCACCCTCTCATCCAATCAAAACCCACCCTTTGGCCACGTCAAATCCCACCCACACCTGCCTATAACTAATTTTAATTAGTTATTAATATGGCGCTAAACACAAAGTTTAAAACCCAAAACGGATTAAAAACCTCCACTGTTCATGTTCTTATCAAAATTAGGTATTCCTAATTGGCATGAAATTAGCCCACCAAAACCTCCAGAATTATGATTAAGCTAGTCTTAATCATAACCCAACCCCTAAAACCCTTGCTACGTCACTCAACAGCTCATAAGATTCCCCTGCTATACCACCTTTTGGGAAGATGCCAAAACCCTACCATTCATCCAACGCCCCACATCCTTGCTTGAAACCTAAGCTTATTCTAAGCCCTTGATGGATTTCCTTCACACTTTACAGCTCTACAAACTGCCAAGATGATCACATGTTCAAGCAAAAGTTCAAATTTCTCAAGGGCAAAATGGGACTTCTACTGCTTTAGGGTTTACGTTTTTATGATTTCTAGACACTCATTGTAGCCTATAAAAGTCATAGGACCCTTTCATTTTCAGTTTGCTTTTGGTTTTTCCTTTTTCACAATTCTATAAATCCTAGTTTCAAGTTTATGAAATAGAGTTTGATATAGATGATGAAAGCCAATTGCCAACCTTTATATTATGTTATTCTTGTTATATGTTGATGAATCTTGAATCTTAAAACCTGTTTTTAAAGGAGTGTGCAAAAGTTTGCATATTTTCCAAAATCTTGATATTTTGCTAAGTCTTGTTCAAACCTTGGAATTTTTGAGCTATAAGTGGTCTATACACCCTGATAAGGAGCTTATCAAGGTGTTGTGAGCTTATAGTTTAGGGATAATCAAGTGTGGGAAACAAAGGTTGCATCAATCAAGCTTTTTCCATTTTCTGCATTTATTTCTATTTTTGGATAATTTTGTGCTCTAACCTTGTTAAATCTTAGCAGCTTGTTTGTGAAAGCTTGTGTCTTGTTGGGCTAGACACAAAAGCTCAAAAATTTGTGAGTGTGGATGTACATTCATGAGGTTTGAGGTCTTTAACCTAAAATCTGTCAAAATACTTGATTTTTAGGATTTTTGTGTTTTGCTATTGTTCTAGTTGTTCTTGTGGCTTAAATCTGCTTGATAACGTGTGATATTGTTGTTGTTATGCTAGATTAGGCTTGGGTAAAACTGAAACACACATTTGCTTTGTTAAATCTTGGATTGAAAAAGTTAAAGGGGTGTTTGGGATTATCTGTTTAAGTGCATAAGTGTTAT
Organism: Glebionis coronaria; assembly: GCA_025667525.1. Classification (NCBI taxonomy): domain Eukaryota; kingdom Viridiplantae; phylum Streptophyta; class Magnoliopsida; order Asterales; family Asteraceae; genus Glebionis; species Glebionis coronaria. The sequence continues at coordinate 416,384,004 of CM046878.1, read as the reverse complement.
TTGAGTTGTTGAAAGTTTTGGTTTATTGTTTGTGTCTGCAAAATATTTGGTTGTGTGCTCATACCTGCAAGTTTTTAGCTTTGGAACATCAAATCAAAGATTGTGCTATAACTCACTGGATTTTGCTTATTTTGACCTAAGATTTTGGGAACACCTAGAGTGTATGCATGCTTAGGGCTAAAAAGAGTTAAATCAAAGTTTGTGTAACCTGTTAAGTAGATTTGAGTGTTTGAAATTGGATTTGTGGTCAAGTAAATCAGAAAAACTCATTTGTGTTTGCCTGCTCATATCAAAAACTTGTATATGCATGCAACTAGCTTAATTCTTTGAACCAGTGCTTTAAGCAAGTTAATTTGTGCTTATCTAAGTCTAATATAACTTGTGTAATCATTTGGTGCAATTTGGTTGGCTGAATCTTGCTAAAATAGCTTTTTGGTGAAATCTGCTTAAGTGTTCAAGTCTGGTGCACATCTAGTGATCTTTTGAATTAACTGTATCAATTGGCTGATTGTGATTGTGTTTTTGTTGTTGTTATTGACTCCTTGTGATTAACTGATCACTTGGTTGCCTTTGCTTAAACTGAATCCACAAAAAAGTCACAAAAGACAAAAAGTCAATTAAGTCAAGCAGGGGTAACTTTTCCCACTGACATTGGACAAAAATTCCCACTGCTAGTGTAAAAAATCAATCAACTTATTAATAAGCCATTCTAGCTTATTGAGACTTGCAACAACTTTGCTTTTGTAATCAATCTTACTTATTTGACCCATTTTAGAGATCTGGAGCTTTGTGGACTTTGACTTTTAGGTTTGACTAGAAAACGAACTAAGTTGACTTTTACAAAAGTGCTTATTGCTTATTCCATCTTATTCAGTGGTTCTTTTTGAAATATTTTTGGTTCTTAAGCTTAGTTAAGCTATTTGTAACTTATAGCAACTTGAATTAGCTCTTGAAATAGCATAGAACCCGAAAACGACTATTTTGTTGTTTTATGTAGAGAGCTTTTGCTTATTTCAGGCTTATTCCTTGGACTTATTTCAAGTTTCTTTTTTCAAATAGCTTATTTAAGCCAAGAGAAGGACGTGTGTTGAATTTTAGCTTATGGCATCAGCTTATAGCTTAATGGGCCAAAAAGCCCATTAAGAATAAGTTGCTTTGAAGTAAGCTAGCTTAAATGCATTTTCAGCTTTTGGGCCTTTGGAAAATTGTGTTTAGAATTTAATTTTAAGTCAGATAGGAGATTTTGGGCTTATTTGGACAACATTTTTCTTATTGGGCTTATTTTGGCCCATTAAGGGGTCTGTTTGTACTTTTGGCCCATTTCAAGGCCCAATAGGGGTATTTTGGTAATTCTAAGCTCATTTTCTGATTATTTAGGTAAAATTAAGTAGGTTTGCAACTTTTTAGAATTTTTTATAAACTTTGAATTTTTTTATTAATATTTTATTATTAAAATATTCATTTTTATTTTTAATTCAGATTTTTCACTTTTTATGATTTTCCTAGGTTCTAGACATTAAGTTAGGATTTTTACAACTTTCCAAATATTTTTAGCACCTTTTAATTATTTTCTAGAATTATTTTAAGATTTTTTTATAGTTTTTAAGTATTTAAAAATAGTTTTAGTGGTTTTAAAATTTTGAAAAATACTTTTAAGATTAATTAAGTTATTTTAGAGGTTTACAAACTTTAAAACCTTGATTTGGACTTTTTACTAGTTAATTTTGATTTTTAGGGCTTTAAGTAACATTTAAAAATTAATAATTAATTAAATAAAAGGTTTTAGCAAGTTTTGATTTTTTTGTAAACCCTTAGAATAATTTAGTTGATTTTTAGTAATTTTTTGGAATTTTTTTTGAATAAAATTTTATTTTACCCCATTTTACGGTTTTACGTCTTTTACGTCTTAGTGTAAGTTTCCCATATCCGTCTTCATTTTTCTTTTCTTTCTTCATAATACTAATCACAAATAATTAATTCAAATCATTACACACATAACACACTAGCCTCCTTGAGAACGAACTCGCACTTGGGTCATTTTTAGTGCACGATTTTCCTAAATCGTCGTATTAATTACTTACCCTAATTACATCCTTTTCCTAAAGGTGTAAAATACTCAATATCATTTTGGCGCCGCTGCCGGGGACGCGTGTCGTGTTTTGATTTGAACAATTGTTATTTTTATATTATCCATAATAACTATTTGTATTAGTAGCACTCTACTAATACGTATTATCGGTTTTCGTTTTTTGTGTGAATATTATTAATATATTGTATACGTATCACAAAAAATTAACAAGTACTCCAAAAGTGTGAAAACACAACCTTGATTTGGGATTTCATCACTCAATCATTGTATTCGAATCTCAAACAAAGAAAAAAGGCAAAATAGATAAATACTTTCGTGAAGCTTAATTTCAATTAACACAAACTATAAGGTGGGTATAAGGCGGTTGTATTTCACGACCTAAGGGAAAAAGGCTCTTAAGTGCTTCGCGCCGCCTCGTTTCCCCCGCTTGCTTGTGCGTGTTTTGAGAAAGAGGGCTAATCGAGGGTTTGCCACCCAAAGTATTATCTACATATCATATATATTTTCTTGGTTTCAATTGATTAAACCCTCTTGAACATTTTGGTGTTCCACCAACGTTCTAAAGTCATCGAAGGCGTTCACTTCATGTGATCGTTTTCATTCCTTGAGGCTCCTTTAATCACGAGATTTGATTTGAGGAGAGATTTGTAGATTTTGGTCTACGTAATACATCACAAAAATCCAAAAAATATAAAAACAATCAAAAACACAAAAAAAATTGAAAAAGTAAAAACACCCAAAAGAATCTTCTTTGCTCGTCCCCACGTTGTACGTGACGTTTATGCAAACTCGTAACCAAGCAAAATGTGCACGTAAGCGTCGAAACCGTAAGGAAACAACACCAAAGTTTTCTAGCGAAGACTCTCCCATTGACGAACCCGTTATTGAACAAGTAGTCACCATGGCTAATCATACTATGTTGGAGTTACTTCAAGCACCCACCGAGGGTTATGGAGAGGCCATTGTGATTCCCGCAATCCTTGCGGAGAATTTCGAGGTTAAGACGGGTTTGTTGTCCATGATCCAAGCCAACAAGTTTCGTGGTGACGAAAAGGACAACCCCTACAACCACATCCGCCAATTCAATCGTCTTACCGCCACTTGCAAATTTAAGGACGTCTCTAACGACTCGATAAAGATGATGCTTTTTCCGTATTCCTTAGCGGGGCCCGCTAAAATTTGGTTAGAGAAAGAGCCACCCAATTCTATATTGACGTGGAAGGATCTCGTTTCATAGTTTGTGAACCAATTTTTCCCGCCCTCTAAGACTACGCATTTGAAAAACGAGATTTCAAAATTTTCACAAGAATTTAATGAGAGTTTTTCAACGGTTTGGAATGGTTATAAAGAGATGTTACATGAGTGTCCTCATCACGGTTTTTCCGACTTGCATCAAATTGACACGTTTTACAATGGACAAAATGATCATGAGCGTGATTATCTTAATGCCGCTGCGGGTGGTAATTTTTTGTGTAAACGGTTGAGGAAGTATTGACGATCATTGAGAATAGGTCTAAGGTTTATAGTTCTCGTAACACATCGAGTGTTGCCAAGGCTTCATTTACACCATCCTCATCTTCGTCTCGCACCATTGATGCTATGCAAATAGAGGCAAATTTGGAGAATAAGATTTTTGATAAGCTTAAGGGTTTTTTAGTTAAGTTTAAGGTTGGTGAACAACCCTCTCCCGCTATGATTAAAGCGGTTGAGGTTTCATGCATGTATTGTGGTGGAGCTCACGATTTCTCCGAGTGCATTACCAACGGTGGTAACACTTCGAGTGCCTACGCGACCACATGAACTTATAACCAAAACGGTCAAGTTACCCGCACTAATCAATTGACTCCACCGGGTTTTTCACCAAATCAAAATGCTAATAACACCTATCGAAACAATAAAGTATGCTATCAAAGGAACAATTACAAGGGTAACAACTTTGGGAATCAATGGGCTAACAATCAAGTGCAAAACAAGGATTTTCAAAACAACAACAAAGGTTTGCAAAACTTGAAAGATCTTCCAAATGAATTTGTTGAATACGCTAATGGGAATGATGCTAGGTTTGATAACATTCAAAGGGAGATAATTAACTTGAGATCCGAGTTTAAGAATGACTTGAAAAAGGAGTTAAAAAATGAGCTTGCTAATGAACTTAAGATTCACACCAATAAAATGGGGAGCAATGTCACTAGGTTACAACAAAACCAACAAAAGATGGAACAAGGTCAACATGAGATAAAACAAGAGATGCTTAAGGCTGATAAGAGGCAATCTATGTTTGAGGATAAAATTTCATCCATGTTTGAAGCTATAATGTGCAAACCGTCTTCGAGTGGTCTACCTAGTAACACCGTGTCGAATCCTAAGGGAGAGATTAAAGTAATTACTACTCGTAGTGGTAAAACTTTCAAAGAGCCGATTCCTCAACCAATTGCTCCTACGGAGGAGCCAATTGAGGAAGAACCCGAGGTCGTGGTTGAAAAGGAGCATATCTCAATCCCACGAAGTACCGCTCATACCACACCTACGGTTGACCATTTACCATCATTGGAACCCGAGATTCCAAAGGCTATGCCTATGCCCCACCCAACACCACCCTCTTCCTTTGAACCATCATCGTCTTTACCAACACCTCCTTTGCATTACCCTTCGAGACTTCTAAAGGAAAATATGCAAGAACGAAGCAACTACAAATTTGAACTTTTCATCAAAATGTTTCGTGACTTGAACTTTAACATAAGTTTTGCCGACGCACTAATCATGATGCTTAGATTTGCCGCCAACTTTAAGAGTATGTTGAACGACAAGGAAAAATTTCAAAAATTGTCTAGTTGTTCATCGGTTTATCTTAACCGCATACCTCAAAAAGTCGGTGATCCTGGTAAATTTTTGATTCCATGTGCCATCCAAGATATGGAAGAATGCTATGCCTTGGCCGATCTTGGTGCTAGCATTAATTTGATGCCTCTTTCAATCTTCAAGGCGCTCAATCTTCCTAATCTTACTCCATCACGAATGTCTATTGAAATGGCCAATCATTCTACAATTCCCGCATGTGGGGTGACCGAAGACGTTTTTGTGAAAGTGGGAAAATTCTACTATCCCGTAGACTTTATCGTTGTCGATATTCCCACGGATCCTCAAGTTCCTCTCATCTTAGGACGTTCAATCTTAGACACATCGAAAGTGATTATCGACGTCCATGCTCGAAAAATCACTTTGCGATTCAACGATGAGGAACTTGTTATAAACGCAACACAAAACTCTACACTTTCTCATGTTTATTCCATCGCTTCCATGAACGACATGGATATTGATATGATTGATGTCGTTTGTGAGGAATACTCACAATAATTTCTAGGTTTTGTTGACGAAGCTAGTTGTGGCAATCCCACAATGCTTGATCCCATCATTGATAATTCGACACCTTCTTTCACTCTATTTGAAGGAGGTGGTTTTACGTTAGAGGAATATGATGTTCTACGAACGTGTGACGAAGACCTCGATGACGATGAGGACTTCTCGATTATCAAAGATTTTCTAAACGATTTCCCATTTCCTCCACCGGTGGAGGTTATGAGTATTGAACCCACACCTTCAATTGAGGAACCACCAACCCTTCACACCTTGAATACGTATTCTTGGAGGGAGACGATAAGTTGCCGGTTATTATTGCAAGGGATCTCTCCAATGACGAAAAAACCGCACTTATAAAAGTTCTAAAGACTCACAAGGGAGCAATTGCGTGGAAATTATCCAACATTAAGGGGATCGATCCCAAGTTTTGTACACACAAAATCTTAATGGAGGAGGACTACAAGCCCGTAATTCAATGCCAACGTAGGGTAAACCCAAAAATTCACGACGTCATCAAAATGGAAGTTTTAAAACTACTAGACGCGGGAATGATTTACCCCATATCTGATAGCCCTTGGGTGAGTCCCATTCATTGTGTCCCTAAAAAGGGAGGGATGACCGTTGTGCCAAATTATGACAACGATTTAATCCCCACTAGACTCGTGATCGGTTGGAGAGTGTGCATAGACTATCGTAAGTTAAATGACGCCACTCGAAAAGACCACTTTCCCTTGCCCTTCATGGATCAAATGTTGGAGTGTCTTGCGGGAAATGACTTCTATTGTTTCTTAGATGGTTTTTTCGGTTACTTCCAAATCCTCATCGATCCTCATGATCAAGAAAAAACTACGTTTACGTGTCCATATGGAACGTTTGCCTATCGTAGAATGCCATTCGGACTTCGCAATGCACCGGGAACTTTCTAATTTTTGACTTTTGTGTGTGCTCTAGAAGTGTTGTTCGTACTCGATTCAATCCGAATTGATCACGGCTTATAAGTGGAATTATTGGTGTTGGTCACTAAAAGGGGGAGCTTTGGTTGACTAATCTACTTGTAAATATAAAAACTAAATATATAAAAATAACTGAGAAGTCTAACCTTGATTAACTGTGTAAACTGAATCTCTGAATATCTGGAAAAATCAACAAGTTCGGAATAACACTATCTTCGGAAAAATCACACAATTTCAGAGAAATGACTATTTTCGGAATAATGAAGATTTTCAGAGAAATGGGGTATTTTTGGAATAATGAAGATTTTCAGAGAAATGGGGTATTTTAGGAATAATGAAGATTTTCAGAGAAATGGGGTATTTTCGGAATAATGAAGATTTTCAGAGAAATGGGGTATTTTCAGAATAATGAAGATTTTCAGAGAAATGGGGTATTTTCGGAATAACGAAGTTTTTCAGAGAAATGGGGTATTTTCGGAATAATGAAGTTTTTCATAGAAATGGGGTATTTTTGGAATAATGAAGATTTTCAGAGAAATGGGGTATTTTCGGAATAATGAAGTTTTTCAGAGAAATGGGGTATATTCAGAATAATGAAGATTTTCACAGAAATGGGGTATTTTCGGAATAATGAAGTTTTTCAGAGAAATGAGGTATATTCAGAATAATGAAGATTTTCAGAGAAATGGGGTATTTTCGGAATAATGAAGATTTTCAGAGAAATGGTATATTTTCAAAGAAATGAACAAATTCACATTAAATGAAATCTTCAGAATGTGAACCTTCGGAATATGAAAACCCTTTTCCGAAGATTTTAGGAGAGATAAACAGAATACGATTACGAACTAAAATAAGCCAAGATTAAGCACAATCAATTAAGCAATTAACCAAAACTTAATCTAAAACACTTTTAAGAAAAATTAAATCAATCACAAATCGAAAACTTAGAAAAAAACACTAATAATCAAAATTATTAAAATCAACTTTTAATTAAAAACTATTAATCTATTAAACTAACTTAATCAAAAATAAGCCAAACACTAGTAAATCAACAATCACAATAAGCTCAAAACATCCACCACATCAAAACTATAAGATCAATCACATGATTAAATCAATCACATAATCAAATAGACGAAATCAACTACATGATTAATTAAATCACCACAAGATTAAGAAAGGTAGAATAAGATTTAAATGAAAAACTTGATTAAATTGAAGATTTAAGATTCAAAGTTACAAGATTAAGATGAAGATTAAGAAAACTTGAAGAGAAAGCTAGAGAGAGAAAATAAACACACCAATTACCTACTAAAAATTAAAAACTAAAAATTAACTAATGACTAACACCCTCCTAATGGCACATTAGGAGAGTATATTTAGAAGGTGGGGAGGCTAGGTGTTGATGCTTTCTTCTTTCTTTCTTCTCGTCTCGACTCGATTTAAATTCTTTGTCTTTCTCGACGTCGTCTCTGGATTTGTCGATATAAATTGAACTCGTCTTATAATTTTCTTCTTTAATTAAACTTGGTTCTTTGACTTCGTTAAACTTCCGTCTTTAGACTTTTTCTTCGATAAATCTTCAGAATAGGCCCTGAACTTCCGTTATTCTTGCACTTTTGACCTTTTGACTTCGTCTTTTGTCTTTTTCTTCGATAAAATCCCGTGATAGTCCATGTTTTGTTCCTTTTTCATATTTTTATCCTGAAACACAATAAAAACACAAACCACGCATAATTCCGACTTTTACGACATAAGATACACGTTTTGATCTTGTTATTATTGGAAATAAGTGGTAAAAGGATAAGTGTTTTCACACTTATTAAATCCCCTACACTTGACCATTGCAATGCCCCCATGCAATGCATTAATTTCAAAGCACGGTTTACATTTTTCATCATAAATAACCCACCTTGGCATTAAATACCAAACACTAAGGAAACTAAAAAGATAGAAATATATACAAAATAAGTAAAGAAATCAAAGACTTACATTAGGGTTTTGGTTATCATGAATGTTTATCACCCTCAAGTTTCATGTTCCCCACACCAAGCTTATAAACGAGATCGTTGTTATTATAAGTTAGCAAACTAGCACAAACTCATGTGGCCCAATTATTCACTTAGACTCCCTTATTCCTAGGTGTATCTCTTATATTTTATGATTGTCTTGAATGATCACGAGGATGCATTGTTTGACTTATTTCGATAGTTTATTTAGGCCGAAAATAAAGTGGGGCGATTTAATCAATAGTTAGCTAAAGGACAAAATCTTTTAAAACTGCTTCTCGGGACCTCTTAAAGTTCATATCTTGGCATAACTCGCTCTACGATTTGAGACCTTTCTCGGACCGATATTTGGCAGCGACTTCATACTTCGAATCTTGAGAGACGTTCATGAAATTATGGTATTCTCTTCATATTAGGACTTTCTTCACTTGAACTTTTTGAGAGATTCTTCATATTTGGACCACGACTTCTTCATTTTTCTTCAATCTTTATTTTGGACTTTGATATACAACGATCCGCCTCCTTTTAGGACTTGGATCTATTTATCCTCATACCTTGTTAGGGCCTTTTTGGATAGACTTCTCCATTATCTTTAGGGGAGTATTTGCTTTTCGTCGTGTGTCTCGATCCTTCATATTGATTTTTGATAAATGATTCTTCACATCACTTTTGGATCTTTAGCAACAAAATGTATCCCTCATGCCTTGTTAGGGCCTTATCGGACTCGCCAATCTTCGCATCCTGCTTCAATAAGTTATGCCTTGGCTATGAACTCTAATTAATACCAAACAACTTTTAAACGATCTTGGGCTAGAAGCTAAGTAAGTTTTCAAATCGTACAACCTTATTTATTGCAATTAAATTTATTAGCAAGCGAAGGGAGAAAAAGCTTATAATCAACTCACATAAATTAATGAAAGAATACCAAACTTATAATCGACTCTATCATCTCGTTCTCCATAATTTAAAATCTCAAGGAATGAGACTCGTGGATGCTTAGCCAATTAAATCAAAGTTTTGGATTTTCAAGTCATCTATAGGATCTTGCAACTTCTTAGACTCTTTCAAGTTTCGAATTCGCATTTTAAAGTTCTCTTGATAATCAACTTTCTAGGATCAATTATAGGAACTTGCGAAGAGTTCTTGTTCTTAACCCGTGAGAGTTAAAACTTTCGCGTTTTAAAGTTCCCTATATAAAAGCCTAGCAAAACTTGACTTAAACACGTTAAGGATACTAGCTAGAGTAAACTTGAATAAGTAAACTCGGGTTGAGTCAAAAGATTCACAAAGTTGAAAAACAAATACCACTTAATTAAAAATTTATTCTAGCAAAGAAAGTAAATAACGGTAACAAAGGAAAATACTACTAAACTACTAGGCCAAAATAGATTAAAAATTTTGAAAAATGTCAAAAAATCAAATTTTTCTGTTAAAATGAGGACAAATTCATGGAAAAGCCCACTTACTTATATAGAAGTCCCCCTACACTTGATATAAACATTGTCCTCAATGTTTAAGCATGTGGGAGTAAACTCCCCTACACTTAGGACATTGTGCATGATGAGACTGCTTTTATACATAGTCTCATCGTCCAAAAAGGGCTTAAAATGCATTAAATATCATCAAAATACCCATATATATGCTTGTATTTGTTGCTTGTGTATTTTAGGTACGGATATTGAGAAAATGACAAAGATCACAAGAATCATGCAAAAACGAACACGGGAAACGAAGCCGCACAATGAACCATGCCGTAATGAAGAGGTTTCCAAAGAAAACCCTTGAAGATGTGAAGACTTATGAAGAAGGGTCCTCCAAATATGGGAGAATTGACACTTTATACCCTTGTGTCTTCATAATTACAAGTTTGGTCCCTAAAGTTTGTCAAAATTACAAAAAGGGCCCTCCACTTTGAAGAATTGACAAGTTTAGCCCCTCAACAAAGATAAATTGTCAACCATTATCCTCCACAAAGTCAAATATATCATGAAGTCCTTCAAAGTACAAGAAATTACAAGTTTGGTCATTTGAAAATCCCAAAATTACCAAAAGGACCCTTGACTTTCAACATTTGGCAAGAATGGTCCCTCGTAAATGAAGACTTGGCAATTTCAGTCCTCCAAAATGGCAATCATACAAGTTAAGACCATAATCCATCAAGAAAATGCCAAATCAGTCCCTCAAAAATCACAACATGGCAAGAAATACCCCTGAATTCACTTTATAAAACTTTTTGAGGCAAAAGTGTGAAAAGTAAAACTTTATTAACAAAGAAAAATGAGTTTGGCCAGTTTTGTTTACAAGTGACAAGTTTTGCAAAGATGGGGGTTTGTTTGTGGCCCACAACCATTGTAACCTAGACCAACCAGAATCTGCCACCTCACCCCACTCACCACTTCAACCAATCACAACACTCCACCCCTCCACATCAGACTCCACTCACCCCTGGTTAAATAATTAACTAATCTTTAGCGCCTTAACATTTATTTAAATGTTAATCACCCTTTAAACAGATAAAAACCTATGTTCATCAGCTCACGAACATGATTGGGTATTTTTGTTTTAGCAAAAATTAAACCCTAAAATTGTGCAAATTAATGATTAAGGTGACCCTAATCACATCCCAACTTTCAAACAGCCTGCCACATCATCACCCAAGTCACATGTTTACCCTGCTTTTCACTTTGGAGAAGATTCCAAAACAGTAGGCCCTCATCCAACGCCCCACAATCCAGCTTTGTTTCTAAGCTTTGTATAAGCCCTTAGATCAAAACTCACACTGCCAACTCATGCTACAATACAAGATCAGTCACATGAAGCCAAGATTTTCAAAATTCAGCAAGGGTATTTTGGGACTTCTACAAGTTAGGTTTTTGAGTTTTTAGCTTATGCAGACCATGTACACCCTCTATATAAAGGGTATAGGGTCTCTCATTTACGTTTGCTTTTGGTTTTTCCTTGTTCAACAACTTGTCAATCCCCTTTTCTGATTAATGAAAGTGTGTTAAGTTTGTTGAAGAAAGACCAAGTGCCACCTAATTTTATGCTTGTTTATGTTATTTGTTAACTGAAATTGAATTTCAAAACCTGTTTTTAAGGAGAGTGCAAAAGTTTGCATTTTTCCTTCAAGCTTGATATTTTGCTAAGTTCTTGTTTAAACCTTGGAATTCTTGGGCTATAGGGCTGATCATAGCATCATGATATTATGTTATCAAGGTGTGGTGAGGCTTATAACTTGGGGATAATCAAGTGTGGGGTAACAAGGTTGCATCAATCAAGGCTTTTTACTTTTCTGATTTTGATATTGTGCTACTTACCTTGTTGAATCTTAGCAGGGTTGCTGTTGGAAGCTTGTGCTTGTTCTAGCTAGCACATAAGCTCTAACATTCGTGGGTGTGGATGTACATCCATGAGGTTTGTCTTGAAACCTTGAAAATTTGATGAAATTTGGATTTTTTGTGGATTTGTGCTCTACTTGTGTTCTTGTTGATTTCTTGGCTTGAATCTGCTTAGTCTTGCATGATAATGTTGTTTATATGCTAGATTAATCATTGGATAAACTGAATCATACTTTTTCTTGTTTAAAATTTGATTTGAAAAGTTAAAAGGGTGTTTGGGTCTACCTGTTTGAGTTGAAATCTTATTATTGTGTGAAGGGAAGTGTGTATTTGTGATTGGTATCTGATATATGCTTGGTTGAGAGTATTTTGCTGCAAGTTTTTGGGTTTGAAACCTTGAATCACACAATCTGCTATATCTTGTTGAGTTTAACTGATTTTGACCTAAGAATTTGGGAAAACCTAGAGTTTATGCATGCTTAGGGTTAAAAGCAGTTAAAACATCATTAATATAACTTATTTGATAGATTTGAGTGATTGAATCTGGCTTGTTGGTCAAATACATCAACAAAGTGAAAACTGCATGTATTAGTGTTCATCAGTAACTTAATCTTGCTTGAATCTTGCTTAAAACTTTGAATCATTGCATGAAACCTGTTTAGACTTGTTAATTTGAGTTTATAATAGCTTGTGTATGCATTTGGTTGAGTTTGGTTGGCTGAATATTGCTTTAAGTGCTTATTGAACCTAAACTTCTTATTGTTCTAAGTCTGTGACAGATCTGGTGCTTAATTGAATTAACTGTACAATTTGGCTGTTGCTTGTTGTGACTTTTTGATTGTTATTGACTCCTTATGATCCAAAGATCCTTTGGGTGCCTTTGTGAAATCTGGATCTCCAAAAAGTTCACTAAAGACAAAAAAGTCTACAAGTCAAGCAGTGGGAAAAGTTCCCACTGCTCAACACCCAAAACTAGCCCCTGCTAGTGTTAATTTGTACTCAGCTTATCAATAAGCTATTTTAGCTTATCCAGACCTGCAACAACTTATTTTTTGTGATAGATCTTCATTATTTGACCCATTTGATTAGACTGGAGCTTATTGGACTTTGACTTTTACTTTTTGCTAGAAAACCAACTTATTTGACTTTTACATAAGTGCTTATTTGCTTTTTACAGCTTATTGAGTCAGCTTATTTGAAAATTTTTTGTTGAAATAGCTTATTTAAGTCATTTAAAAGCTTTAGAAACTTGAATCAGCTCTTGGGGTGGCCTAGAACTCAAAAACGACTATTTTGTCATTTTCTGTAGATTGCTTATTGCATTTTCAGGCTTATTCCTTGGGCTTATTTCAAATTTCTTTTTACAGAAGTCTTATTTAGGACAAAAGAAGCTTGTGTGTCTAATTTGAGCTTATGGCATTAGCTTATAGCTTAATGGGCCAAAAAGCCCATTAAGAATAAGCTGTTTGGTATAAGCTAGCTTATTTCACACTTTCAGCTTTTGGGCCTTTGGAAAAAGTTGTTTAAAATCAAATTTTGAGTCAAATAGTGCTTTTTGGGTTTATTTGGGCCACTTTTTCATTTTGGGCTCAAATTTGGCCCATTAAGGATCTGTTTTGGGTTTAGCCCATTTTCTAGGCCCATTAAGGGTATTTAGGTAATTTCAAGTTCATTTCTGTATTATTTAGGTTAAATTAAGCTAGTTTGCAACTTTTTAGAATTGTTTAGGATTTTTGGATTTTTATTAATATTTTAATATTATTTTATTATTAAAAATTAAAAGTCTAATTTTCTAAATTTTTATATTTTTCCTAGGTTCCATACACTTAATTAGGAATTTTGCAACTTCCTAAATATTTTTAGGACTTTTCAATTATTTTCTAGAATTATTTTAAGTTTTATTAGCTTTTAATAGTTTTTAATTGTATAAAAATAGTTTTTAGTGGTTTTAAAATTTTGAAAAAAATATTTTTTTAGCTTAATTAGGTTATTTTAAAGGTTTACAAACTTCAAGATCTTGATTAGGACTTTTTATTAGTTAATTTTGATTTTTAGGGCTTTAATTAGCATTAAAAAGTCATTATTTGATTAAATAAAAGGTTTTAGCAAGTTTGGATTTTTTGTAAACCCTTAGAATATTTTTGTGGATTTTTAGTGATTTTTGGTAACTTTTAGGGTAAAATTTTAATTTTGGTGCTTTTTACGATTTTACGTGTACACATTTTTCGTCTTAGTTTAATTCGACTTCGTAACCGTCATTATCTTCTTATCCCCTTTCTATTTTTCTTTCTCACAAATATAATCACAAAGTAATCCAAATCATTACACTCATAACACATTAGCCTCCTTGAGAACGATCCTCATTTTGGGTCATTAGTGCTTGGTTTTCCTAAACCGACACTTAATACTCGCCACTTTTGCACTCTTTTCCTAAAGAGTAGTAAAACCACTACATCAATTTTGGCGCCGCTGCCGGGGAGGCGTGTTGTGTTTTGATTTGGAATTGTTGTTTTTATATACTAACCATAAATTGTATTTGTATTAGTAGCACTCTACTAATACGTATTATCGGTTTTTGATTTTTGTGTGAATACTATTACTATATTGTATACGTAGAACAATAAATTCACAAGTACTCCAAATACGTGAGAAATCACAACCTTGACTTGGGAGGTCATTACCCAATCATTGTATTCGACTCTCAAACCAAAGAAAAAGGCAAAAATAGATAAATACTTTCGTGAAGCTCAATTTTGAAAAATACAAACTATAAGGTGGGTATAAGGTGGATATTATAAAATATATCCTAAGGAAAAAGTCTCTTAAGTGCTTCGCGCCGCCTCGTTTCCCCGCTTGCTTGTGAGTATTTGATTTTGAGAGCTAATCGAGGGTTTTGCCGCCCAAAGTATTACTAAGTATCATATATATTTTCTTGGTTTCAATTGATTAAACCCTCTTGAACGTTTTGGTGTTCCACCAACGTTCTAAAGTCATCGAAGGCATTCACTTCACGTGATCGTTTTCATTCCTTGAGGCTTCTTTAATCAAGAGATTTGATTAAGGAGGAGATTTGTAGATTTTTGTCTACTTAACACATTCACCAAAATCCAAAAAAGGTTAATACAATCAAAAACCACAAAAAATTGAAAAATACAAAACACCAAAAAGAATCTTCTTTGCTCGTCCCCTCGTTGTACGTGACGTTTATGCTAACTCGTAATCAAGCAAGACGTGCACGTAAACGGAAGAACAAAACTCCCACTCCTAATCTTTCTAGTGAGGAGTCTCCTATTGACGAACCCATTGTGAGAGAAGCACCAACCATGGCGAATCGAACTATATTAGAGTTACTTCAAGCACCCACCGAGGGTTATGGAGAGGCTATTGTGATTCCCGCTATCCTTGCGGAGAATTTTGAGGTGAAAACGGGTTTGTTGTCAATGATCCAAAACAACAAATTTTGTGGTGATGAGAAGGACAATCCACACAACCATATCCGCCAATTAAATCATCTTACAGCCACTTGCAAGTTTAAGGATGTCTCGAATGACTTGATTAAGATGATGCTTTTTCCGTATTCCTTAGTGGGGCCCGCTAAAATTTGGTTGGAGAAAGAGCCACCCAATTCTATATTGACGTGGAAGGATCTCGTGTCTAAGTTTGTGAACCAATTTTTTCCGCCCTCTAAGACTACGCATTTGAAAAACGAGATTTCAAAATTTTCACAAGAATTTAATGAAAGTTTTTCAACGGCTTGGAATAGGTTTAAGAAAATGTTACATGAGTGTCCTCATCACGGTTTTTCCGATTTGCATCAAATTGACACGTTTTACAATGGACTTAATGATCATGAAAGGGATTATTTAAATGCCGCCGCGGGTGGTAATTTTTTTGTGTAAAACGGTTGAGGAAGCTTTGGTGATAATTGAGAATAGATCTAAGGTGTATAGTCCTCGTAGCACGTCTAGTGTTCGTAAGGTTTCGTCTTCGGCTTCACCTTCTTTGTCTACTACCATCAATGCTTGCCAAATTGAGGCAAACTTGGAAAACAAGATTTTTGATAAGCTTAAAGGACTTTTGATTGAGTTCAAAGTTGGGGAACCAAGTGCCCCCGCTACGGCTAAAGCGGTTGAGGTTTCATGTATGTATTGTGGTGGAGGTCATGATTTCTCCGAGTGCATTACCAACGATGGTAACACTTCGAGTGCCTACGCGGCCACAGGAACTTACAACCAAAACGGTCAAGTTACCCGCTCTAATCAATTGACTCCACCAGGTTTTGGTTCAAATCAAAATGCTAACAACAACTATCGCAACAATCAAGTTGGTTTCAAAAACAATTACAACAAGGGAAACTATGGTAATCAAGGGGCTAATAATCAAGTTTCAAACAAAAATCAAAATGATTTTCAAAACAACAACAAAGGTTTGCAAACGTTGAAAGATCTTCCAAATGAATTTGTTGAATACGCTAATGGGAATGATGCTAGGTTTGACAATATTCAAAGAGAAATCATTAGCCTAAGATCGAGTTTAAGAACGACTTGAAGAAAGAGTTGAAAAATGAGTTAGCTAATGAGCTTAAAATCCACACCAACAAGATGGAAGGAAATGTAACAAGGTTACAACAAAACCAACAAAAAATGGAACAAGGGCAACATGAGATTAAACAAGAAATGATTAAAGCCGAGAAGAGGCAATCCATGTTTGAAGATAAAATCTCGTCTATGTTTGAGGCAATAATGTGTAAACCGTCTTCGAGTAGTCTTCCTAGCAACACCGTATCAAACCCTAAGGGTGAGATGAAAGTGATTACCACACGTAGTGGTAAGACACTTAAGGAACCGACTCCTCAACCAATTGCTCCTACGGAGGAAGCAATTGAGGAAGAACCCGAGGTGGTAGTCCAAAAGGAGCATGTCCCAATCCCACGAAGTACCGCTCATGCCACACATACGGTTGACCCATTACCAACATTGAAACCTGAGGTTCCAAAGGCTATGCCTATGCCTCAACCCACACCACCTTTGCCCTATCCATTGAGACTTAGAAAGGAGAAACGTCAAGAGCGCGACAATTACCAATTTGAGCTTTTTATGAAAATGTTTCGTGATTTGCACTTTAATGTGAGTTTCGCCGATGCTTTGCTCATGATGCCTCGATTTGACGCTAACTTTAAGAGTATGTTGAACAACAAGGAGAAATTGCACCAATTGTCTAGTTGTTCGTCGGTTTATCTTAATCGCATACCTCAAAAAGTCGGTGATCCCGGTAAATTTTTGATCCCTTGTGCAATCCAAGATATGGAGGAATGCTTTGCCTTGGCCGATCTTGGTGCTAGCATTAATTTGATGCCACTTGCAATCTTCAAGTCGCTCAATCTTCCTAATCTTACTCCTTCACTAATGTCTATCGAGTTGGCCGACCATTCCACGATTCCCGCATGTGGATTGGCGGAAGACGTTTTTGTGAAAGTGGGGAAGTTCTACTATCCCGTAGACTTTATCGTTGTTGATATTCCCACGGATCCTCAAGTTCCTCTCATTTTAGGTCGTTGAATTTTAGATACGTCTATGGCTTTAATCGATGTTCATGCTAGAAAGATCACCTTACGTTTCAAAGACGAGGAACTTGTTATAAACGCAACTCAAAACTCTCAAATTTCTCATGTTTATTCCGTTGCAACCATAAACCTTGTTGATATGATTGACGTGGTTTGCGAGGAATTTTCACAAGAAGTTCTAGGTTTTGGTGATGAAGAAACTAGTGGCAATCCCACTATGTTAGATCCAATTCTTTATAATTCGACACCAACCTTCACTCTATTTGAAGGTGGTGGTTTTACGTTGGAAGAATTCGATGTTCCACGTACTTGTAACGAAGACCTCGACAACGATGAGGACTTCTCGATTATCAAGGATTTCCTTAACGATTTCCCATTTCCTCCACCCGAGGAGGTTATGAGTATCGAGCCTAAATCTTCACTTGAGGAACCACCTATCTTCGAGTTGAAAGATTTACCTCCTCATCTCGAATATGTCTATTTGGAGGAGGGCGACAAGTTGCCGGTTATTATTGCGAAGGAACTTTCGAATGATGAAAAAACCGCACTTGTCGATGTTCTAAAGGATCACAAAGGGGAAATTGCGTGGAAGTTATCCGACATTAAGGGAATCGATCCCAAATTTTGTACCCACAAAATCTTAATGGAGGAGGATTACAAGCCCGCAATCCAATGTCAAAGGAGGTTGAACCCCAAAATTCACGATGTCATTAAAAAGGATGTCCTTAAACTCCTTGACGCGAGATTAATTTACCCTATTTCTGATAGCCCTTGGGTGAGTCCTATTCATTGTGTCCCTAAAAAGGGAGGAATGACCGTTGTGCCAAACGATGCCAACGAGTTAATTCCCACTAGACTCGTGACCGGATGGAGAGTGTGCATTGACTATTGAAAGTTGAATGAAGCCACTCAAAAAGACCATTTTCCCTTGCCCTTCATGGACCAAATGTTGGAGCGTCTTGCGGGAAACGATTTCTATTGCTTTTTAGATGGTTTTTCCGGTTACTTCCAAATCCCCATCGATCCTCGTGATCAAGAAAAAACTACGTTTACGTGTCCATATGGAACGTTTGCCTATCGTAGAATGCCATTCGGACATTGTAATGCACCGGGGACCTTTCAAAGGTGTATGATGGCTATTTTTCATGATATGATCGAGAAGACGATGGAAGTTTTCATGGATGACTTTTCTGTGTTTGGTAATTCGTTCACTTCGTGTTTGTCGAATCTTGAGAGAATGTTGAAACGTTGTGAGGAAACAAACCTTGTGCTCAATTGGGAAAAGTGTCATTTTATGGTTAAGAGTGGAATCGTCTTAGGGCACAAGGTCTCGAAAGCGGGGATTGAGGTAGATCAACCTAAGGTAGACGTCATCGCCAAATTACCTCATCCCAAAACCGTTAAGGGAGTTCGGAGTTTCCTAGGCCACGCGGGCTTTTATCGTCGATTCATCAAGGATTTTTTAAAGATTTCTCGACCCATTACACATCTACTTGAAAAAGAGGCACGTTTTGTCTTTGACGAAGATTGTGTACGAGCCTTTGAAATCCTTAAGAGGAAACTTACCGAAGCTCCCATTCTTGTTGCTCCCAATTGGAACCTCCCCTTTGAGCTCATGTGTGATGCTAGTGATTACGCTATTGGGGCCGTATTGGGGCAACGTCATGATAAGCACTTCTTGCCTATTCACTATGCTAGCAAGACGATGACCGAGGCTCAACTAAAATACACACAACGGAAAAGGAGTTCCTTGCCGTGGTGTATGCATTTGAGAAATTTCGACCTTATCTCGTCTTAGCTAAATGCATAGTGTATACGGATCATTCGGCTATCAAGTATCTCATGGCTAAACAAGATGCAAAGCCGGGATTACTTCGTTGGATTCTCCTCCTTCAAGAATTTGATCACAAAATTGTTGACAAAAAGGGAGCCGAGAATTTAGCAGCCGATCATCTTTATCGTTTGGAAGATCCTCACCAAAGTGTTTACGAGCCCAAGGAAATCACCGAAACATTTCCGCTCGAGACACTTGGTGTAGTGACATCTAAGCTTGATCCTTCCACCCTATGGTTTGCGGACATCGCAAATTACCATGCGGGTAACTTCATCATTAAGGGTATGACGACTCAAGAAAAACGAAAATTCTTTCGTGAAGTCAAGTTCTCTTTTGGAACGACCCTTACTTGTTTCGAACTTGTGCGGATCAAATCATCCGACGTTGTGTATTTGGCACCGAAGCTTCTAACATCCTTAGTGCTTGTCATGAAGGACCCACGGGTGGTCACCACGGTGCAAATCTCACGGCTAAAAAGGTGTTTGATGCCGAC
The DNA here is from genome assembly GCA_025667525.1 of Glebionis coronaria. Taxonomy (NCBI): domain Eukaryota; kingdom Viridiplantae; phylum Streptophyta; class Magnoliopsida; order Asterales; family Asteraceae; genus Glebionis; species Glebionis coronaria. The sequence continues at coordinate 416,364,368 of CM046878.1, read as the reverse complement.
TTCTTTTGGCCTACTATTTACCGAGATGCACAAGATCTTGTGAAGTCGTGTGATTCATGCCAGCGACAAGGAAAAGCCTCACAAAAAGATGAAATGCCACAAAATATCATCCAAGTGTGTGAGATCTTTGACGTTTGGGGTATAGACTTTGTGGGGCCGTTCCCATCATCTCGTGGTAATAAGTACATCCTCGTCGCGGTTGACTACCTATCTAAGTGGGTGGAAGCTAAGGCTTTGCCCACCAATGATGCTTGTGTGGTAGTCAAGTTTTTGAAGCAATTGTATTCTCGGTTTGGAACCCCTCGTGCGATCATAAGCGATCTTGGAACCCATTTTTATAACGACCAATTCGAAAGGGTCCTAAGGAAATATGGGGTTAGACATCGGCTTTCTACGGCTTATCACCCACAAACGAGTGGGCAAGTCGAGGTTTCAAACCGAGCTTTGAAGAGGATCTTGGAGAGATCAGTTGGGGAAAACCGACAATCTTGGTCGGATAAGATGGACGATGCTTTATGGGCCTTTAGGACCGCTCATAAGACGCCCATTGGGTGCACTCTGTTAGGACCATTGTAATAGTTAAATGTAATAGGTGGTATAGGAGGTATGTAGTTCCTCCTGGTTCTAGTAGTAGTAGGAGCAAGTCGTGCTCCTGGTCCTAGTCAAAGTCAAACTTTATTATTTGTTTATTATTCTGTTAGGATATGCATGAGATATGTTAGGAAAGGATATGCATATCAGTTTACACGTTTTGTTTAATGCTGTATTAGGGTTTCCTTGTAGTATAAAAGGAACCTTAGGCAGAAGGGTTAGACACACCTTCACCAAACGTAGTTCTAGTGATTATCAATATTAGAAATCCTTAGAAAGGATCAAGTCTTTATAGTTATTCTGTTCTTCTTTATTATATTTGTATTCTGCATTCATATTGTGTATAGAGTCTCTCTGTGGATTAACTTGTGATTACAGAAGTCATTCACCATTCCTGACAGGCTGCAAGATCTACATTTAGTAGACCCAACAAGTGGTATCAGAGCCTGGGAGGGTCTCTATACAAGAAGAATCAAGTTTTCTTATTTCTGACATTTTTGTTTTAACATGTCTGCTTCAACTTCTACTCAAACAGGAGAAGACAACACTCCTAAAATTGTGCAACCTCAGCAGATCGTTGCTACGGTTTCCAACACGAATGGTAAATTCCCTCTTCTGAAAAAGGATGAATATGATAGTTGGGCAATGAAGATGGAATGATGGATCACCAATACTGATCAAGACCTTTGGAAGATTATTCTCAATGGAAACAGCAGGAAGCTAACTGGAAGAGACAAGAATGGTAATATTACTCTTCTTGACCCTAAATCTCATGAAGAAATCATAGCTATTCAGAAGGAGGTCAGAGCAAAAACAATTTTGCTTCAATCTCTTCTTGATGATCACATGGGTGACTTCTACCATTTGGATGATGCCAGAGAGATCTGGAATGGTATAAAAGCAAGGTTTGGTGGGAATGAGGAGTCGAAGAAAATGCAAAGATCCATGCTGAGAGATGAATTCACAGAATTCAAAATCTCAGAAACTGAAGGTTTACATCAAGGGTATGACAGGTTTCAGAAGATATTGAGCCAATTGAATCAACTTCGTTCAAAACCTGATGATGGTGATATTAATGCAAGGTTTCTTAAAGCCTTACCATACTCATGGAATCAGGTGGTGATCTCTCTCAAAGCCAAAGGTGGGCTTGACTATCTCAACTTTGATGATCTATTTCATAAGCTCAGAACTTTTGAACCTCATGTGAGAGGCTATTCAAGTGACTCTTTTCCCACTCCTGCTAATTCTGCCTTTGTGAGTTCTATGGCATCCAGTCCCATGTCATATGCTAGTAGCCCAAGCAATACTGTGTCCTCTCAACATACTTTTCAACATACTTTTGCTCCTGATCCTACTGCCAAGTCTGGTAGTATGGTAGAAGCTGTTCTCCATTCTTTTGTGGCTGATGTTGATGCTCAACAACAACTTGCTTTTGATGACTTCAAACAGGTCGATAAACTTGACCTGGATGAAATGGATCTTAAATGGCAGATGGCCATGCTCACTCTTAGGGTTCACAAGTTTGAGAAGAAAGCAGGTCGAAAATTCAATTACAACCCTCGGGAGCCAGCAAGATTCGACAGAAGCAAGGTTCGATGTTATAACTGCCAGCAACAAGGTCACTTTGCAAGGGAGTGCCCTAGCAAGAATGACCAGGAGAAGAGCAGGTACTCAGCTTTTAAGGTTCAGGAGGTAAGAGATGACAAGAAGGCATTGGTATCAGTTGACTCAATGGTCAACTGGAATGATCATCAGGCTTCCACTCTGGAATCAGCTGAATCCTCGACTGACGTGTTTGCAATGATTGCTGGGAATCTCTCTGATGCAGAAGAAGCAGACGAGTTTGCTCTTATGGGCATCTCACCTCAGGTACAACATTGTCCTCTTGGTTGTCATGACAAATACTCAGAATTGTTGTCCTAATTTAATGAAGTAAATGATCAAAATGATAAGTACTTTTTAGAGGTTCAAGCCTATAAGGCTTCTTTAAACACATTGGAATAACAAAAGAGGTGGCTACAAGATACTCAACGTGAGTATGAGGATAAATCCAGATACTAAGCATCGATTTAGAAAACACAACTAATATGCTTAAATATACAGAAAAAGTAAGAGATGCCAGTATCAAAGAAAAATAGGAGATGCAAGAAAAATTAGATGCTACAATGTTGAGATTTGAAAAATGGCAAAAGGCACCTAAAAATCTTTCAAAATTGATTGATAGTAGCATGTCTGGTAGAACTAAAAGAGGTTTAGGATTTGAAAAATATATTGATTCAGAAGTGTTTGATTTATCTTTTTCGAGTGTCTTTGATGCCGACAAAGAGGAAGAGGGAAAACCTAGTTACAATAGGTTTAAACCAGCAGCAGAAATACATGCTGTCCCTCCTCCTCTTACTGGAACTTTTATGCCCACTTCATGGCATAATGACTTGGATGGATCACAGATGCATGAGTCCCCAAAAAGTTCTACTAATTCTAATGACTTTGTCTCGTGTACTTTTAGTGACAAAGCTAGTGACTCTGCATCTAGTGGTTCAAGTGAAGAGTCAAGACCTACAAGTTCCAAGTTGAATGATCATGCTGCTACTGGTGCTAGGATGTGTGAAGAAAGAGTTGCTGTTAAGTCAAGTGTGTCTGGTCCTAGTTTATTGAGTCCTAGGAAGACTGTTTCTCCTAGAATTGTGTGTAATAATGTTGGCAGTTTGAAACAATATCATTCTAATAAAAGGTCTATTAAAACATGTTTTGTTTGTGGAAGTGCATTTTATTTAATTAAAGATTGTGATTTTTATGACACACATGCTTCTGTTAATCATGCATTTCCTGCTCCTGGTCCACCAGGAGCTTCCCCATATACTTCTAGAAGACTCAATCCTAGTGCTCAATCGTTTTCTTCTTCTAGAAGGTCCTCTCCTTTAGCTTCTGATCATTGGAAAAATATTGGATTACAAACCACCAGTAATTATTTTCAAAATTTTAATCCAATTTATCCACATAATTTGGACCACACGTATTTTGGTTTGGGAAGTTTGGGAACTGCTGTTAAGCCCTCAGCAGGTTGTTCTTGGTCAAATAATAATACCCATATGATGCATAGGCAACCAAGGAACAACGGTGGATCTCATCAATCTTCTTGGCACTCTACTAAAGATCCACAAGGCAGGCTCAAACCTGAAAAGGTTTGGGTCCCCTTAAGACACTAACTATTGCATTTTTTTATTATCTTGTTGTTATAGGTTACTCCATACCAAGATCCTAGTCTAGGCATTGTTGATAGTGGTTGCTCCAGGAGCATGACAGGAAACAAAAGTCTTCTCTCTAACTTTGTACCATTTCAAGGCGGCAAGGTCTATTTTGGTGGAGGAGAAGGCAGGATCACTGGCAAAGGAACGATTAAGACGCCTAATCTAAATTTTGAGCAGGTCTACTATGTGGAAGCACTTCAACACTTCAACTTGATATCTGTCTCTCAGATTTGTGACAAGAAGCAGTTTGTTCTCTTCACGGATACTGATGTACTTGTGCTCTCCAAAGACTTTCAGCTTCCGGATGACTCACAGGTTCTGCTCAGAATCCCTAGAAGACACAATCTTTATAGCATCAAACTGAATGAAGTCCACCCTACTGGTCAACTAGCATGTCTGGTTTCTAAAGCCTCAGAAGATGAAGCCACTCAATGGCACAGAAGGATGGGGCATGTGAACTTCAAGACCATTCACAAACTTGCAAATCTGAATCTGGTCTCTGGTTTACCTCCCAAGACATTTAGAAATGATATAAATTGTATTGCTTGCAGCAAAGGCAAACAGCACAAAGCATCCTTCAAGGCCATTACTGCTCTTAGTCTTATTATTGAACCATTGCAACTACTACACATGGATTTATTTGGTCCTACTTCCATTAGGAGCATTGACCACAAACAATTCTGTCTGGTGGTAACTGATGGATATAGCAGGTTTACATGGGTGTTCTTCATGGCTGCCAAGAGTGAGACCTACTCCATTCTTAGAGATTTTCTTATCCTTATAGAGAACCAGTTGTCCAAGAAAGTTAAAGGTATTCGTTGTGATAATGGAATCGAGTTCAAAAATAAAGACCTCATAGCACTTTGTAATGCTAAGGGCATCAAAAGAGATTATAGTGCAGCAAGAACTCCTCAACAGAATGGTGTGGCAGAGAGAAAGAACAGGACACTAATAGAAGCAGCAAGAACAATGCTTGCCGATTCTAAGCTTCCAACCATGTTCTGGACAGAAGCCGTTAATACTGCAAGTTATGTTTTGAATAGGGTTTCTATTACCAATCCTCACAAGAAGACTCCTTATGAGCTTCTAACGGGCAAAGTTCCAAATATTGCTCATTTGAAGCCTTTTGGGTGTCCAGTCACCATTCTGAATACTAGTGACTATTTGGGGAAGTTTGATGGCAAGGCAGATGAAGGATACATTGTGGGATATTCAGCTCACTCTCGGGCTTATCGTGTCTACAATCTCCAAGCCAAGCGGATCATTGAAACTATAAATCTCAGGTCCACAAGTGTTTGCAACTTCAAGTACAGGTGTTCCGTCTAGTCTTTCTGATTCAGATGACGAGGATGATATTTTTGTGGTTCCATCCTACTCCACCACCGTCTCTCCTACTCCTTCTAGTGATGCAACTCCATTGGATGTCCCGGATTCCCAAGTAGCTCTTGACACTTTACTCAAACAACAACAAGAAGCTACTACAGCAGCTGCACAGGGTGGTTTTGAGTTCCCCTTGAATACGCCTTCTGACAATGCTGCTCCTGGTACCCCAGCTTCTGCTCCTAGTGTCAGTTTATCACCTATTGGTACTCCAGCTAGTGAGTCTGCTTCAAATACTCGTTTCTCCAGTCCTTCTGATTTGGGGAACCATCAAAAGAAGTCTTCTACCAAGCTGGATGATATTCATAAACAACCAGTAGATGGGATTTTCAACACTGCTTCATATGATGCTGACTTTGTTGGTGATCTCAATAACTTGGCACCAGAAGTGGAGGTCTCTTCCAATCCAGTCTTACAATCACACAAAGATCATCCTACCACTCAAATTATTGGAGATCCTGGTTCTACTATCAAGACACGCAGAATGCAGAAGAAGGCCTCGTCTGATCATCATGCTCTTGTGAGCTATATTGAAGATCAAAAGCGTAATAATCATACGGACTTTCAACACTGTTTGTTTGCTTGTTTTCTTTCACAGGTGAAACCTAGGTCAGTTTCTCATGCTCTTGAGGATCAAAGTTGGGGGGAGGCTAAGCCTAAGGGGAGGCTTTGTGTACATATTGTTAGGACAGACTAACATATTGGTAGATTTTAACAACATATTACATTGGTTCTGGTGGTGTGTGTTACTCCTGGTGGAGGATTTTGCTCACTTCTGGTGGTTATGGTCTTACATGACTGGCTTCTGATCCTCATTGGTCAGCTTCTAGTCATAATTGGTTGGCTTCTGGTGGTTCAAAATCCTTCTTTGTTAAGTGGTGATTGGCTTCTGGTACTAGTCTGGGACACTGTTCATTCTTTTTGTCCTTTGGTGACCACATTTTGCTTCTGGTCTGACCATTGTGTGCTTTGACTTTTAGTCAACGCTTCCAATTCTGGTATTTACATTTTTAATTACCTTTGGTAAATTGGAATTTGGGAATTATGTTAAAAGGGGCAAGTGGTTACTATGTAATAATGTGTAATTTGAGAGGGCAACCCCCCATTAATAGGGGTCAATGAACAGTTACTATTTTCCTTATTTATGGTCAAATTAACCCCCTTGACTCAATCATTCCATTCATCACACACACAAAACCGATCCTACTCTCTCAACCCTAACCAAAATTTCCTTCATTCCTTAATCAAGATCCATGGCTGCCCTAGTCTACCAACCTGCTCACAACAAGGTCGCCTTTCTAGGCGATGGTCCACATTGTGAGGAGTTTACTGACATTCTGGATTTCATTGAGGCTTCAACCCTAAGGTATGCTTTTACTGTATGTCCCACTATCTATGATAGTGTCATTCGTCAGTTTTGGGCATCTGCTCGTCTACTGGTTGTGGTTGGTCGTCCACGTGAACTCCATGCTACCATAGATGGACGTTCATACGTGGTGTCTGAGGCTTCTATTCGATCTTCCCTTCATCTTCAAGATGAGGGTGGTGTTGAGTCCATCCCCAATTTGGAGGTATTGGAGGGGATGACTGCTATAGGGTACAACCATGGGGGGAAGTTTAACTTCCAGAAACATAGGTTTTCCCCCCAATGGAAGCTTTTGGTGCATTTTCGGATTCATTGTTTAAGTCCCAAGTCTGGGAGTTTGGATGCTTTCCCTACTCCTTTGGCTACTGGTCTCATTTGCTTGGCTCAGGGTAGAGTTTTTAATTTCTCTCATTATCTGTTTGAGGGGATGGTTAGTAATCTATCTAATGCTGGTTCTAGGAAGAAGTTTCTTATATATCCTAGGTTTTTACAACAAATACTGGTTTGCATTCCTCGTGATAGGACTGAACATGTGCCGTCTAAGCTTACTACAAAAGTGTATTATAATATGGTCCATGGGTTTTACCGGGGAGTGGAGGCCCCTTACTGAGGCCATGTTGGGGCTGGCTCAGGGTCCTATGGAGGAGGAGGAGGAGGAGGCTCCTGAGTTTGTTGTGATTGATGATGACCCTATGGAGGAGGAGGCTCCTACTGGTGGTGCTTCTCATGTGGTTGAGGAGGAGCTGGTTGAGGAGGTGGTGGTTGAAAGACCATCCCCTTCCAAGGCTGGTCCTTCTTCAGCACCACAAAAGTCTCCATTTGTGGAGACTCCACCTCCTAGTCCTGCTCCACACTCTTATGATAAGCCTTTTGGTGCTAGTACTCCTAATGTTGACCCATCTGTTGCTTCGGGCTCCCATGACGCCTTCCCTGACCCAAGTTCTCTTGGTGGGCAGGCGGAGGAGCCTACTACACTTATGTCGTTACTTGATCTTATGCACATGTATCATGAGCGGATTATTTCCTTGGAAGCTGTTTTGAATCAACACCGGAAACTTACTAGGGAGTTTGTTCTTCCTATGGCTGATCGCATCAAAGCTTTGGAGACTCAGCAGAGACGTCGAAAGAAGCATGTGGTTCATTCTGAGTCTGATGAGGAAGTTGAGGATCGTGTTGATGATGGCTTGACCTTGTTGGCAAAGGCTGCCTTTGCTGATAAATTGTATGATGATTTGCCGGTTCCTCCGACCTCCTCTAGTGTTCCTTCTCCTGCTGGTGTTACCACTCCTATGGCTGGTGCTTCTGGTCCTACTGCTGGTTCCAATGCTGGTCCATCCCATGCTTCAAAAGGGAAGGCCCTAATGACTGATGCTCCCTCACCACCTCGCAAGCGTACACGCAGACATCTTGAGGAGGATAGGCTAGGCGAGGAGGCTGCTCAACGGATCCAAGCCGAGATTGATGAAGCTGAAAGGGATGCGGCGGAGGTGCTACAACAGCAGAGGCGTGAACAAGTTCAGCATGATGCAATGCATTGGAATGAGAGTGATTGGATGCAGGTTTTGACTATTCTTACCAGGGATTATGCCCAGTTTACTGATCTTTTGGGTGACGATGTGGATGAGCATAACTGTATTCCAAGAGCTATGGTGTTGATGCGCAAGCATCAGTTGGCCCTTGCTGCATAGCTTCGTGAGAAATGTAAGAATAGGCCTTTATCAAGAACTGAGGAGTGACAGCAGATGCAGCGATATGTGAAGTATGAATCGGCTGCTTATTTTCAAGCTAGTTGGAAATGGGACAGGGTTCGGGCTTTGTTTTTTGATGAGCTCAAGGCACTCTATGAACGTATGGTCAAGCATCAGAGTCAACCCATTCCGGAATGATTTATCTACCGTCCTACTCAGCGTGTGGTGACCACTTCTTCACCTGCTGTTTCTACTGGTCCTTCAACTGATCCCGCTCCTGGTTCTGCTGCTTTTCCATCGGTTTTTGTTGCTACTTCAGTTGGTACCACCATTTCTCCCTTGGTTGCTCCTTTGGGTTCTTCTTCAGGTCCTGCTACCACCACCACACATGCTACCACCACCACCTTTGTTACCACAACCACCACAACTGCTACACCTGATATGCCATCACCATCACCACCAGTTCCTGGTCCTCAACCAATTCCTTCTACTAGTGCAGCTCCTATTGATCCCTTGGGTGGGCAACCTAATGAGTCTACTTCTCCTGCTCCCACTGCTGCTGCTGAGGTAAAGGTACAGGTTGAACCCTCTCCAAGTGATTCCACACCTCGACGTTCGCTTCGCCAGAAATCGGCTCGACGTGTTAGACGTGGCAAGACGGTCCCTTATGAGAAGCGTGATCCTGAGAATTTGATTGATGCAGCTTCTGATAGTGATTCTGATTTGCCTTTGGGAAATGGACATATTACTGGTTGGACGGTTGAGCGTTCCACGACTCTTCCTGGTATGGTCTCGCATAGGATTACTCTTAGTGATGGGTCTGTGCGGTTAGCTTCGGGTCTGCAGGGTGTATTGTCTTGGGTTGATCGTAAAGATCTTATGGCTTTATATGGGTTTGTGGATTCTGGCATGCCTTTTGATCCTATGGCTGTGTCTTCCTGGCATGGTCTGCGCATATGGGCTGATCTTAAGCTGATGCTTGATGCCCCTCCTCATGCTCCTATTTCTGGTATATGGAAGGATCAGATGCAATGGGTGATTCAGCGATGGAAGTTATATGCGGGATGTGGTGTGCATATGTTGGAGTTGGAATCTGGTCATATGGTTTTCATGCTCACAGATGTGGATTATCCTTTGACGATTTCTTCGATGGAGGCTATGTTGGCTAGTCACTTGCAAATTTCCAATGCTCCATCAGGGAATGAGTCCTCTATGGCAACTGCGTTGGTGGAAGGAATTCAGGCTCGTTTGACAGCAGATAAGAAGGCTGCTCCTGGTCTCTGATTTGGTTGGTTTGTAAGTGTTTTTGTTTTGTGTTTTTGCTCATTTGTTCATTTTATCATTCTTTTCACCAATATGTAAAGTGCTTGGTGAATTTCATTCTTTATAGTTAAAAAAAAATAGTTTTTTCTAAAAAAAAAAAAAAAGAAAAGAAAATATACTTTTTATATAATATCTGATTATACTTTAAACACATCTTGGATTTTATACTTGTGAATATGATACCATTTGATGCTTCACACTATAGGTTCTGGTTACTGACTTGTGCTTGTGCTGGTTACTGGTTTCACCTGGTGTTGGACTTGGTCCTCACAACAAATGGTTCTCAACTCACCATGTCTCATCGACAAGAAAGCGTTGATTCACCTTGAGGGTACGGCTCCTGGTGCGATTCTCAAATCCGTTGATGGTTGCCAGGTTACCCAAAACTGGATGGTTTTCACTTGCCATGGTCCTAGACTGAAAAGTGGCTAATCCAAGGGGGTACGGCTCTTGGTAAAGATTTTATCAAATCCTTGATAGCTGTAATAGCTTGCTTAAAGCTATAGGGTTTTCAACTCACCGATGCTTCATTGCTGAGAGTTGGCGAGTCCAGAGGGGTACGGAATCTGGTAAAGACATATCAAATCCGTTGACGGCTGTGATGGTTTGCCTAAAATCATCAGGGTACCCCCACTCACCATTGATTCACGTTCTAAGAGTTGGGCTGGGTTCTAGTCTCCCAGGGTGATGCTTATTCCACCAGAAAGACTGGCTAGCCCAAGAGCAAGCAGCTAGTTGGTAAAGGCTCATCAAATCTGCTCATGTTGCTGAAAAGATTCAACACGATGCTGATTTGTTCCAAGCTTTGAAGAAGCTTCTAGTGTTTCATGTTGCGGCAGTTCTTCTGACTCTTATCTTGCTGATGCTGCTTTCAGTTTTGCTGATTCAATCCTCGGGCTTTCTTGCACGTTTTACCGGAAACTTGAACTCAACAGGTCAAATTCAAGTTTAGGGGAGGATTGTTAGGACCATTGTAATAGTTAAATGTAATAGGTGGTCTAGGAGGTATGTAGTTCCTCCTGGTTCTAGTAGTAGTAGGAGCAAGTCGTGCTCCTGGTCCTGGTCAAAGTCAAACTTTATTATTTGTTTATTATTCTGTTAGGATATGCATGAGATATGTTAGGAAAGGATATGCATATCAGTTTTACACATTTTGTTTAATGCTGTATTAGGGTTTCCTTGTAGTATAAAAGGAACCTTAGGCAGAAAGGTTAGACACACCTTCACCAAACGTAGTTCTAGTGATTATCAATATTAGAAATCCTTAGAAAGGATCAAGTCTTTATAGTTATTCTGTTCTTCTTTATTATATTTGTATTCTGCATTCATATTGTGTATAGAGTCTCTCTGTGGATTGACTTGTGATTACAGAAGTCATTCACCGTTCTTGACAGGCTGCAAGATCTACATTTAGTAGACCCAACACACTCCCTATAAGCTTGTGTATGGGAAGAATTGTCATTTGCCTATCGAATTAGAACACAAGGCTTATTGGCCCCTAAAGCATTGTAATGATGACATAGAGACCGCGGGAAAACACCGGAAAATGCAATTAAATGAATTGGATGAATTAAGGGATATTGCTTATGAAAATTCATTGATTTATAAAGAAAAAACTAAAAAGTTGCATGATTCTAAAATTAAAAACCGGGTTTTTAACATTGGGGATCAAGTTTTACTTTTTAATTCTCGTTTGAAAATCTTTTCCGGTAAGTTGAAATCCCGTTGGTCCGGTCCATTCACCGTGACCCAAGTTTTTCCATATGGGACCATCGAGCTAGCTCAAAATGATGGCCCCAATTTCAAGGTGAATGGACATAGGTTGAAGCACTACTTTGGCGGGGAAGTTCCATCCTTGAACTACCTCGACCAAGTCACCTTCTCCAATGATAATTAGCATTGAGGGTATCGAGTCGAGCTCATGACTCGGTAATCAAAAACGAGGTGACTCGTGGGGGAGTCCCATGCTTATCCTATGTACATATTATCGCTTTCTAATGTGGTTAACGTGTGGGGATTTGTGTCCTTCCAACCTTTGTTTCGTGGTTGTTTGTAACTTGTGTCTTTAGATGATCATGATCTTCACGATTGGAGTCGCTCGTGTTCGTTTTATGGGAGCACTCGATCGTTTGCTTTGAAGAATTTCTCAATATCCATGATATATCCTTTTATGTTCTAACCTTAGGTTTTTAGCACACTTCATAAACAGCTTTAAATTTAACGGTTACACCCTTTCCATGCTAGATTAGGCATTCGACTACGTCTCTAGTATGGGGGTGTTTGCACCCCTAGACTCGAAACATTGAGGACAATCTTTTTGTTTATCGTTTTTGTTGCAAAAGAAGGCTAAAAATGGCCAAATTTTAAAATTTTTCTCATGTTTTATAAGTGTTTGAAGACACGAATGTAGATTTTCCGATGGCGAGAATAAGAGTAATTTTTGACTCGACCGTGCGTGTTGAGCACTTAGCTTTGATTCCTTAACTTCATATTAGGCTAAGTCTCTTAAATGAGGACGAGAAATGATAGGGTTAATTATAAGTTACTATGCTAAACGTAGAATACTCGTATTCTTTCAAAAACTCATGTGTTCTCGTTGTTTGCTTATTCTCCCTTCGCATGTAAATATTTTTTGCTTAATAAATATTGACTTAGCAGTTTAGTCTTGATTGTTGGGTTTCTAGTCTTTTCTAGTAGCTTCCGTGTAATTAAATTGGGAAGATATTAAGGTATCGCCAGCGTCACGGTTTTGAAGTATTGGCAACCCGAATAATCAAAAGCTTCACCCAATAATAAGATTTCAAGTGCTCACCTAAATCAAGCAAAAAATTTGAAGCCCCACAAGGCCGAAAAATCTATGCAAAATTGAAAGTGAATCAAGCCTTAATCTTTGAAGCTTTAAAGATCCAAAATTCGCCTTAGCGTGAGGATATACGTCTTTGGCTAATAAAACTACCGATGAGGTGGATAATAAAAGGCAAGGCAAGACCGAAGTCATAATAAAAGCTTCATGGCGAAGTTGAATAAAAGATGGAGGTAAACCAAAGATAATAAGGCCCTTCCGTTAGGGGGCGTATAAAAGTCTTGGTAATAAGTCTCATGTTCAAAACCGTTATAAAACCGTGTTTATCGATTCTTCTTGTTGACTTAATTTTTTGACATCGATGTCTATTAGGAGGGGTTATTGATTTGATGGTCTTGGTTACACCGTTAGGACTCTATTTTTAGACCTAAATCTCTATTATCGCATAAGTCAAACAATGTATCCTCATGAAACATTCAAGACAAAATAAAATATAAGAGATACAACTTAGGAAAATGGGAGGAAAAGTACGTGATTAGGACATATGAGTAGTGTTAGCATTCCTAACTTATAATGACAATGATCTCGTTGCACGCTTGGCGTGGAATTGGGGTGAAAATCGAGGACGATGAAATTATTTCTAACAAAGCATTCACGTGTTCTTATTCTATGAACCTAAACATCCCATTTTGCGATGAAAATCATACATTATGTCCAGAACGCAAGTAGTAGTAGCAATAGTAGTAGTGTAGCTAGTTTATCATTCAATAAAGTGAATAAAAATGAATTTTGGAGGTGCTATGATACTTTATTCTAGCATTGCGTGAGGGCACGACAATGGTTTAGTATGGGGGAGTGATGAGATTGCTTTTATACATAGTCACATCGTCCAAAAAGGGCTTAAAATGCATTAAATATCATCAAAATACCCATATATATGCTTGTGTTTGTTGCTTGTGTATTTTAGGTACAGATATTGAGAAAATGACAAAAGATCACAAGAATCATGCAAAAACGAACACAAACGAAGCCGCACAATGAACCATGCCCTAATGAAGAATTTTCCAAAGAAAACCCTTGAAGATGTGAAGACTTATGAAGAAGGGTCCTCCAAATATGGAAGAATTGACACTTTATATCCTTGTATCTTCATAATTACAAGTTTAGTCCCTAGCGTTTGTCAAAATTACAAAAAGGGCCCTCCACTTTGAAGAATTGACAAGTTTAGCCCCTCAACAAAGCTAAATTGTCAACCATTATCCTCCACAAAGTCAAATATATCATTAAGTCCTTTAAAGTACAAGAAATTACAAGTTTGGTCCTTTGAAAACCCAAAATTACCAAAAGGACCCTTGACTTTCAACATTTGGCAAGAATGGTCCCTCATAAATGAAGACTTGGCAATTTCAGTCCTCCAAAATGCCAATCATACAAGTTAAGACCATAATCCATCAAGAAAATGCCAAATCAGTCCCTCAAAAATCACAACATGGCAAGAAATACCCCTGAATTCACTTTGTAAAACTTTTTGGGGCAAAAGTGTGAAAAGTAAAACTTTATTAACAAAGAAAAACGAGTTTGGCCAGTTTTGTTTACAAGTGACAAGTTTTGCAAAGATGGGGGTTTGTTTGTGGCCGACAACCATTGTAACCTAGACCAACCAGAATCTGCCACCTCACCCCACTCACCACTTCAACCAATCACAACATTCCACCCCTCCACATCAGACTCCACTCACCCCTGGTTAAATAATTAACTAATCTTTGGTGCCTTAACATTTATTTAAATGTTAATCACCCTTTAAACAGATCATGTTCATCAGCTCTAGAACATGATTGGGGATTTTTGTTTTAGCAAAAATTAAACCCCAAAATTGTGTAGATTGATGATTAAGGTGACCCTAATCACATCCCAACTTTCAAACAGCCTGCCACATCATCACCCAAGTCACATGTTTACCCTGCTTTTCACTTTGTAGAAGATGCCAAAACAGTAGGCCCTCATCCAACGCCCCACAATCCAGCTTTGTTTCTAAGATTTGTATAAGCCCTTAGATCAAAATTCACACTGCCAACTCATGCTACAATACAAGATCAGTCACATGAAGCCAAGATTTTCAAAATTCAGCAAGGGTATTTTGGGACTTCTACAAGTTAGGGTTTTGAGTTTTTAGCTTATGCAGACCATGTACACCCTCTATATAAAGGGTATAGGGTCTCTCATTTACGTTTGCTTTTGGTTTTTCCTTGTTCAACAAGTTGTAAATCCCCTTTTCTGATTAATGAAAGTGTGTTAAGTTTGTTGAAGAAAGACCAAGTGCCACCTAATTTTATGCTTGGTTATGTTATTTGTTAACTGAAATTGAATTTCAAAACCTGTTTTCAAGGAGAGTGCAAAAGTTTGCATTTTTCCTTCAAGCTTGATATTTTGCTAAGTTCTTGTTCAAACCTTGGAATTCTTGGGCTATAGGGCTGATCATAACATCCTGATATTGTGTTATCAAGGTGTGGTGAGGCTTATAACTTGGGGATAATCAAGTGTGGGGTAACAAGGTTGCATCAATCAAGGCTTTTTACTTTTCTGATTTTGATATTGTGCTACTTACCTTGTTGAATCTTAGCAGGGTTGCTGTTGGAAGCTTGTGCTTGTTCTAGCTAGCACATAAGCTCTAACATTCGTGGGTGTGGATGTACATCCATGAGGTTTGTCTTGAAACCTTGAAAATCTGATGAAATTTGGATTTTTTGTGGATTTGTGCTCTACTTGTGTTCTTGTTGATTTCTTGGCTTGAATCTGCTTAGTCTTGCATGATAATTTTGTTTATATGTTAGATTAATCATTGGGTAAACTGAATCACACTTTTTCTTGTTTAAAATTTGATTTGAAAAGTTAAAAGGGTGTTTGGGTCTACCTGTTTGAGTTGAAATCTTGTTATTGTGTGAAGGGAAGTGTGTATTTGTGATTGGTATCTGATATATGCTTGGTTGAGAGTGTTTTGCTGCAAGTTTTTGGGTTTGAAACCTTGAATCACACAATCTGCTATATCTTGTTGAGTTTGACTGATTTGACCTAAGAATTTGGGAAAACCTAGAGTTTATGCATGCTTAGGGTTAAAGGCTGTTGACACATCATTAATATAACTTATTTGATAGATTTGAGTGATTGAATCTGGCTTGTTGGTCAAATACATCATCAAAGTGAAAACTGCATGTGTTAGTGTTCATTAGTAACTTAATCTTGCTTGAATCTTGCTTAAAACTTTGAATCATTGCATGAAACCTGTTTAGACTTGTTAATTTGAGTTTATAATAGCTTGTGTATGCATTTGGTTGAGTTTGGCTGGCTGAATATTGCTTTAAGTGCTTATTGAACTTAAACTGCTTATTGTTCTAAGTCTGTGACAAATCTGGTGCTTAATTGAATTAACTGTACAATTTGGCTGTTGCTTGTTGTGATTTTTTGATTTTTATTGACTCCTTATGATCCAAAGATCATTTGGGTGCCTTTGTGAAATCTGAATCTCCAAAAAGTTCACTAAAGACAAAAAAGTCTACAAGTCAAGCAGTGGGAAAAGTTCCCACTGCTCAACACCCAAAGCTAGCCCCTGCTAGTGTTAATTTGTACTCAACTTATCAATAAGCTATTTTAGCTTATCCAGACCTGCAACAACTTATTTTTTGTGATAGATCTTCATTATTTGACCCATTTGATTAGACTGGAGCTTATTGGACTTTGACTTTGACTTTTTGCTAGAAAACCAACTTATTTGACTTTTACATAAGTGCTTATTTGCTTTTTCCAGCTTATTGAGTCAGCTTATTTGAAAACTTTTTGTTGAAATAGCTTATTTAAGTCATTTAAAAGCTTTAGAAACTTGAATCAGCTCTTAGGGTGGCCTAAAACTCAAAAACGACTATTTTGTCGTTTTCTGTAGATTGCTTATTGCAACTTTAGGCTTATTCCTTGGGATTATTTCAAATTTCTTTTTACAGAAGTCTTATATAGTACAAAATAAGCTTGTGTGTCTAATTTGAGCTTATGGCATTAGCTTATAGCTTAATGGGCCAAAAAGCCCATTAAGAACAAGCTGTTTGGTATAAGCTAGCTAATTTCACACTTTCAGCTTTTGGGCCTTTGGAAAAAGTTGTTTAAAATCAAATTTTGAGTCAAGTAGTGCTTTTTGGGTTTATTTGGGCCACTTTTTCATTTTGGGCTCAAATTTGGCCCATTAAGGATCTGTTTTGGATTTAGCCCATTTTCTAGGCCCATTAAGGGTATTTAGGTAATTTCAAGTTCATTTCTGTATTATTTAGGTTAAATTAAGCTAGTTTGCAACTTTTTAGAATTTTTTAGGATTTTTGGATTTTTATTAATATTTTAATATTATTTTATTATTAAAAATTAAAAGTCTGATTTTCTAAATTTTTATATTTTTCCTAGGTTCCATACACTTAATTAGGAATTTTGTAACTTTCTAAATATGATTAGGACTTTTCAATTATTTTCTAGAATTATTTTAATTTTTATTAGCTTTTAATAGTTTTTAATTGTTTAAAAATAGTTTTTTGTGGTTTTAAAATTTTGAAAAAATACGTTTTAGCTTAATTAGGTTATTTTAAAGATTTACAAACTTTAAGATCTTGATTAGGACTTTTTATTAGTTAATTTTGATTTTTAGGGCTTTAATTAGCATTAAAAAGTCATTATTTGATTAAATAAAAGGTTTTAGCAAGTTTGGATTTTTTGTAAACCCTTAGAATATTTTTGTGGATTTTTAGTGATTTTTGGTAATTTTTAGGGTAAAATTTTAATTTTGGTGCTTTTTACGATTTTACATGTACACCTTTTTTGTCTTAGTTTAATTCGACTTCGTAACCGTCATTCTCTTCTTATCCCCTTTCTATTTTTCTTTCTCACAAATATAATCACAAAGTAATCCAAATCATTACACTCATAACACACTAGCCTCCTTGAGAACGATCCCCATTTTAGGTCATTAGTGCTTGGTTTTCCTAATCCAACACTTAATACTTGCCACTTTTGCACTCTTTTCCTAAAGAGTAGTAAAACCACTACATCTGTGCACGTTGTTAAATATTGCTAAGGAAAGGACAACTATAGTGATTTCAATGTGAACATATAAGATATGAAATATTGAATCACGACAATTTAGGATAGAACCGGGAAGACGGGTACACGGGATCACGGGTCGTCAAATGTCATCAAAAGTGCTCTTTGAAGCTTTTAATCCCTGTACATCATAAGGAACAAGACAACAAACCCTATGTAGCTCCCCCACACTTATTATGAAAACGGTAAAGGATAGATCAACGGGTTGCCTCCCGAGAAGCGCTTGTTTTTGTTAACCGAGTCACGAGCCTGACTCGACCCAGAACTAATTCAAGGGAAACGTGGCGAGGGATGGAATCATCTCATGAGAGATGTCCTCACCAAAGTACAGCTTCAAACGCTGGCCATTCACTTTAAAATTTGGCCCATTTGGTTGAGAAAGTTCAATGGTGCCATAAGGGAAAACTTTGGCGACGGTGAATGGACCAGACCAACGGCTCTTAAGCTTGCCCGAAAAGATCTTCAACTGAGAGTTAAAGAGTAAAACTTGATCACCAACGTGAAACTCTCGGTTCATAATTCTTGCATCATGGATGAGCTTGGTTTTCTCCTTGTAGATCAATGAATTCTCATAAGCTTCATTCCTTAGTTCATTTAGCTCGTTGAGTTGAATCTTCCGAAGATCACCGGCTTTGTTGATGTCAAAATTAGCCCACTTCAAGGCCCAATACGCCTTATGCTCCAATTCAATAGGAAGATGGCATGCCTTCCCGTACACAAGAAGATATGGAGTGCAACCAATGGGTGTCTTATATGCGGTACGGAAAGCACACAAAGCGTCATCTAACTTATCGGCCCATGAGGCACGATGCTCTCCCACAGTTCGCTCTAATATTCTCTTTAATCCTTGGTTAGAAATCTCGGCTTGACCATTTGTTTGGGGATGATAAGCGGTGGAAAGACGGTGATTGACACCGTACTTAGCCATGACTCGAGCAAATTGATCATTGCAAAAATGAGTCCCGCGATCACTGATGATAGTACGAGGAACACCGGATCGAGCAAAAAGTTGTTTCAAAAAGTTCACAACCACCCTCACATCGTTCGTAGGTAAAGCCTTTGCTTCAACCCATTTAGATACGTAGTCAACGGCTACGAGGATGTACTTGTTCCCTTTAGATGAGGGAAATGGCCCCATAAAGTCGATACCCAATACGTCAAAGATTTCACATTCTTGTATGAAATTTTGAGGCATCTCATCTTTATGTGTGATTTTGCCTTGGTGTTGGCAAGCATCATAATGTTTAACCATTTCATGAGCGTCATGATAAATGGAGGTCCAATAGAATCTAGAGTCGAACACTTTCTTTGCGGTATAGTTAGGACCAAAGTGACCACCAGTGGGTCCTTTGTGGTAGGCTTCAAAGATTAGTAAAGCTGCTGGCCCATCAACACACCGATGAATGACAAGATCTGCACATTGTTTGAAAAGGTAGGGGTCGTCCCAAAAATAGTGTTCAATGTCTTTAAAGAACTTTTTCTTTTGTTGGGACGTTAACCCTTCCTTGAGAATTCCACCCGCTAAGTAGTTTGCAATGTCCGCAAACCACGGGGTGTCATCAAGATTGAAATTGATAGACATTAAGGCCTCAAGGGGAAAAGAGTCATTGATCTCTTGATTCGGATGATCCCCTTGATAAGGATCCTCAAGTCTACTTAGATGATCCGCGGCTAGGTTTTCGGCTCCCTTCTTGTCACGAATTTCAATTTTAAATTCTTGAAAGAGCAAAACCCATCGAAGAAGTCTTGGCTTAGAATCTTGAGTGGTCGGTATAGACAATGGTGGTGGAAAGGACAAGATAGGGGCGAAACTTCTCAAAAGCATACACTACAGCTAAAAGCTCTTTTTCGGTAGTGGTATAATGCAATTGAGCCCCCGTCATTGTCTTGCTAGCATAATGGATTGGTTGGAAGTGTTTGTTCACACGTTGACCTAAAACCGCACCAATAGCAAAGTCGGTAGCATCACACATCAATTCAAAAGGTAACTCCCAATTAGGGGTAACCAAGACCGGTGCCTTAGTTAATTTATCCTTAAGAAGATTGAAAGATTCAATACACTCTTTTGAGAGATAAAAGGAGTATCTTTTTCCAAGAGGTGGGTCATCGGGCGAGCCATCTTAGAAAAATCTTGAATGAATCGATGATAGAAGCCCGCATGACCAAGAAAACTTCTCACACCCTTCACGGTTGAAGGTTGAGGTAATTTAGCAATCACTTCAACTTTAGCACGGTCGACTTCAAGACCGGCTTTGGAGATTTTATGACCAAGAACAATGCCTTCTTTTACCATGAAATGGCATTTTTCCCAATTAAGAACAAGAAGAGTGTCTTCACACCGTTTGAGCATACGTTCTAAATTAGCAAGGAAAGAATTACCATAGACCGAGAAATCATCCATGAAGACTTCCATAGTTTCTTCAACCATGTCATGGAAGATAGCCATCATACACCTTTGGAAAGTCCCAGGAGCATTGCATAAGCCGATAGGCATTCTTTTGTAAGAAAATGTTCCATAAGGACAAGTGAATGTGGTTTTCTCTTGGTCTTTAGGATCGATGGGAATTTGAAAATACCCAAAGAAACCGTCTAAGAAGCAATAATAGTCATTACCCGCTAAACGCTCGAGCATTTGATCCATGAAAGGGAGGGGAAAATGATCCTTGCGGGTGGCATCATTGAGGTTGCGATAGTCTATGCAAACTCACCAACCCGTGAGAAGTCGAGTAGGAATCAACTCGTTGTTTTCATTGGGAACAACGGTTATTCCGCCTTTCTTAGGCACACAATAGACGGGACTAACCCATGGCGAATCCGAAATAGGGTAAAACATTCCGGCATCTAGAAGTTTAATAACCTCTTTCTTGATGACGTCATGAATTCTAGGATTAACCCTTCTTTGGCTTTGGATTGCGGGTTTAAAGTCATCCTCCATGAGAATTTTATGAGTACAAAAGTTCGGATAAATTCCGAGGATGTCGGAAATTTTCTAATCAATTGCTTTCTTATGATTATTCAGCACGTTGATAAGTCGAGATTTTTCTTCTTCTTTCAAGTCCTTAGCGATGATGACGGGTAACTTCTTATTGTCTTCAAGGAACACGTATTCGAGATGAGACGGTAAATCCATAAGCTCTAAATCCGGAGGATTGTCGATGGAAGGCGTAGGCAAATTCGGTTCATCGATAGAGATATCCTTAGGAGACGGTGGAGAAATATGGTCCTCATTGAGAAGTTTCTCAATGGTACGAATGTCTTCTTCCCAATCGGTGGGAGAATCGTCATATTGTAAGTCCACATCCCCTAAAGTTGCTTCAAATTCTTTCAAAAGGAAATCAATTTCTCCAAATGGAGTTAGTGATGGAGCAATAGAGGCAACGGTCTCAACAATGGGTAGAGAAGAAGAACCACTTTTACAAGTGTCTTTGAAATGCTCTTCACAAGCCTCATCAAGAACGTCAATGAAATTAACGCTCTCGTTTTCATAAGGTTGCTTAGAAAGTTTACCCATGTTGAAGACAATTTTATTGTCACCAACTCTCATGATTAATTCGCCCGCGGCTACATCAATGAGAGTGCGACCGGTCCTCAAGAATAGACGTCCAACGATTAATGGAACATGGGGGTCCATCTCGTAGTCAACGACAACAAAATCCGTCGGAAAAGGTGAATTTGTCGACACCGAGGAAGACATCTTCGGCTATCCCCACTGGATAAGCAACCGTACGGTTAGCTAATTCCAATGTCATTCGTGTGGGGACTAGCTCGGGTAGAGATAATTGTTTCCAAACACTTAACGACATTAAGTTTATACTAGCACCTAGATCGGCTAGGGCCATACAATTCTCTACCCCGGGGAAGTTGCAAGGAATGAGAAAACGACCCGGATCACCAAGTTTGGTTGGTAATTTCCTTAAGAGAACTGCGGAGCAATTCTCATTAAGTTGGGTCTGAGCGATATCAAGGAGTTTCTGCTTATCACTGAGAAGATCTTTAAATATTTTAGCATACTTCGGCATGTGAGCGAGAGCCTCGGCAAAGGAGATGTTGAAATTCAGTTGTTTAAACATTTTAAGAAAGTTAGAAACCTGAATATCATCCTTGTTCTTCAACTTCTCTTTCCTCAACCTTGAGGGATAAGGTATATTGGGTTAAGATGAAGGCTTTGGAATGGAATTCTCACTCACATCCTTGGGTGGCGGAGGGGTGGAAGTAGAAGGTGGAGGAATTGGAGAAGGGGACTCGTTTTCCTTTGTCACAATCATCGGTGTAGGTGTAGGAATCTCGGGTTCCTTTAAACCTTTGCCACTTCGGGTGGTGATTGCTTTCATCTCCCCTCTTGGATTAGCAACAGTGTTACTCAGAAGAGAACCCGAACCAAAGGCTTGATTACTTGGGAAAAAACGATCCATCATATCCCTTAAGTTATTCGTTTCCTCATATCGGCTCGAAGATCATTCCCTTGTTTCGCCATGTCATTCCTTAGCTCGGCTCGAATATCGTTCCCTTGTTTCGCCATGTCACCCTTCAAGTTAATGAATTGGCTTTGAAGATTCATCACCATCTCTCTATTGGTCCTCATGTAAGTTTCGAGGTCTTGGTTCAATGTCGTGGGTTGATTGAGAGGTGGGGCTTGGTAAGCTGGATTATTTCCTTGAGGTGGATATGGGTTTCTTTGGGATGGATATTGATTAGCAGCTCGAGGTTGGCTTTGATTGTTGCGGTTGAAATTGTTTTGGTTTTGGTTTTGAGGAGAAAAACCGGGTGTAGATAGAAAGTTGTTGGAACGATAACTTAGCGAGGTACGGTCTCCTTGAGGACGTGCTTGATAGCCTCCCGTAGAAAAGTTACCGTTAGCGGCATACACATTTTCCGGATTGTCATGAGTAGAAGGACAATCGGTGTATGAATGAGAACCCCCGCAAATCTCACAAGAAGTTGCTACAGCTTTAGCTTGTTGAAGTTGGTTTGTAGCCATGGTTAAGAAGTTTTTGTTCATCTCAGCTACTTGGCGAGTAAGTTCAATTATCTCTGAGTTGGATGATGTAGAAGAAACATTGGCCCTCTGGTTATTCCTTGAAGATGTAGATGAATCCCATTTTTTGTGGTGAGTGGTCATGTTCTCTATAAGCTCTCTACACTCCTCAGGTCTTCTCTTCATGAATGTACCACCGGCGGCAACATTAATCGTATCACGACCATGAAAAGTTAAACCATTATAGAAAGTATCAATCAAAGTAACGGGGAGCATGTTATGGTTTGGACAACGGTCGATCAAGACATTATATCGTTCCCAAGCATCAAAAAGCGACTCATCGTATTCTTGAGTGAATCCACTGATTTGGTTGCGAAGACTAGTGACCATGGATGGTGGAAAGTAGCGCGACAAAATTTTTTGAGTCATGTCATTCCATGTTTTAATTGAGTTTTTGGGAAGACGATCAAACTATTTTTCGGCATGGTGGGATAAAGTGTGTGGAAAGAGGTGAAGGCGAAGAAAATCCATGGAAACACCGGGCAGTTTCATGCTTTGAGTGACGGTGATGAACTTGTCGAGATGTTTGTTGGCATCATCATCCGGTAATCCGCGAAACGGGAAAGCGTTTTGAACTTGCTGGATCATGTGATGCTTCAACGAAAATTCAGGAGCCGTGATTTGTATCGGCGCAATCGGTCCTCCGCGTCCGTTCATGGTTGGTTGACAAAGCTCCTCCATCGTTCGAAGATCGGGTGGAGGAACATTGTTATTGTTGTTATTCAAATTGGGGTGAGGGGGCTGTTATTATAGTTATGCACACCGGCCATATCTAAGTCTCTAAGAGTCTCGGGCTCAGAATAAGACGTAGATCGAGTACGCATACACTAAAAGGAAATAAAATATTTTTGGTTTTTTTTATCTTTTTTATTGTTTTTGGATTTTTGAAAATTTTATATACTTTTTTAGGATTTTTTTTGAAAATTTTTGTGCTTGAAAATAACGTTCCCAAAAGAACGGATCCCAAAATCTGATTCTTCTCACTAAAAACCGTTAATCTTTACGAACAGAGCCGACAACGGCGCCATTTGATTTTTGACTTTTGTGTGTGCTCTAGAAGTGTTGTTCATACTCGATTCAATCCGAATTGATCACGGCTTAGAAGTGGAATTGTTGGTGTTAGTCACTAAAAGGGGGAGCTTTGGTTGACTAATCTACTTGTAAATATAAAAACTAAATATATAAAAATAACTGAGAAGTCTAACCTTGATTAACTGTGTAAACTGAATCTCTGAATATCTGGAAAAATCAACAAGTTCGGAATAACACTATCTTCGGAAAAATCACACAATTTCCGAGAAATGACTATTTTCGGAATAATGAAGATTTTTAGAGAAATGGGGTATTTTCGGATTAATGAAGATTTTAAGAGAAATGGGGTATTTTCGGAATAATGAAGATTTTCAGAGAAATGGGGTATTTTCGGAATAATGAAGATTTTCAGAGAAATGGGGTATTTTAGGAATAATGAAGATTTTCAGAGAAATGGGGTATTTTCGGAATAATGAAGTTTTTCAGAGAAATGGGGTATTTTTGGAATAATGAAGATTTTCAGAGAAATGGGGTATTTTCGGAATAATGAAGTTTTTCAGAGAAATGGGGTATTTTCGGAATAATGAAGATTTTCAGAGAAATGGGGTATTTTCAGAATAATGAAGATTTTAAGAGAAATAACATATTTTCAGAATAATGAAGATTTTCAGAGAAATGGGGTATTTTCAGAATAATGAAGATTTTCAGAGAAATGGCATATTTTCAGAGAAATGAACAAATTCACATTAAATGAAATCTTCAGAATGTGAATCTTCGGAATATGAAAACCCTTTTGCGAAGATTTTAGGACAAATAAACATAATACAGATACGAACTGAAATAAGCCAAGATTAAGCACAATTAATTAAGCAATTAACCAAAACTTAATCTAAAACACTTTTAAGAAAAATTAAATCAACCACAAATTAAAAACTTAAAAAAAACACTAATAATCAAAATTATAAAATCAACTTTTAATTTAAAACTATTAATCTATTAAACCAACTTAATCAAAAATAAGCCAAACACTAGTAAATCAACAATCACAATAAGCTCAAAACATCCACCACATCAAAACCATAAGATCAATCACATGAATAAATCAATCACATAATCAAATAGATGAAATCAACTACATGATTAATTAAATCACCACAAGATTAAGAAAGGTAGAATAAGATTTAAATGAAAAACTTGATTAAATTGAAGATTTAAGATTCGAAGTTACAAGATTAAGATGAAGATTAAGAAAACTTGAAGAGAAAGCTAGAGAGAGAAAATAAACACACCAATTACCTACTAAAAATTAAAAACTAAAAATTAACTAATGACTAACACCCTCCTAATGGCACATTAGGAGAGTATATATAGGAGGTGGGGAGGCTAGGTGTTGATGCTTTCTTCTTTCTTTCTTCTCGTCTCGACTCGATTTAGATTCTTTGTCTTTCTCGATGTTGTCTCGGGATTTGTCGATATAAATTGAACTCGTCTTATAATTTTCTTCTTTAATTAGACTTGGTTCTTCGACTTCATTAAACTTTCGTCTTTAGACTTTTTCTTCGATAAATCTTTAGAATAGGCCTTGAACTTCGGTTATTCTTGCACTTTTGACCTTTTGACTTCGTCTTTTGTCTTTTTCTTCGATAAAAGCCCGTGATAGCCCGTGTTTTCTTCCTTTTTCATATTTTTATTCTGAAACACAATAAAAACATAAACCACGCATAATTCTGACTTTTACGACATAAAATACACGTTTTGGTCTTGTTATTATTGGAAATAAGTGGTAAAAGGATAAGTGTTTTCACACTTACTACTTTCCAACGGTGCATGATGGCTATTTTTCATGATATGATCGAGAAGACGATGGAAGTCTTCATGGATGACTTTTCTGTGTTTGGTAATTCGTTCACCTCGTGCTTAAGAAACCTTGAGAGAATGTTAAGACGTTGTGAGGAGACCAACTTAGTGCTTAATTGGGAAAAATGTCATTTTATGGTTAGAGAGGGGATTGTCTTAGGGCACAAAGTTTCTAAAGCGGGGATTGAGGTAGACAAAGCTAAGATAGACGTCATCACCAAATTACCTCATCCCAAAACCGTCAAGGGAGTTAGGAGTTTCCTAGGCCACACGGGCTTTTATCGACGATTCATCAAGGATTTTTCAAAGATCTCTCGACCTATTACACATCTTATTGAAAAAGATGCTCCTTTCGTTTTTAGTGAAGATTGTGTACGAGCCTTTGAATCCTTAAAAAGAAACTCACCGAAGCTCCCATCCTTGTTTCCCCAAATTGGGACCTCCCATTTAAGCTCATGTGTGATGCTAGTGATTATGCTATTGGGGCCGTTTTGGGGCAACGTCATGAAAAACACTTCTTGCCTATTCACTATGCTAGCAAGACGATGACCGAGGCTCAACTTAAGTATACCACAACCGAAAAGGAATTCCTTGTCGTGGTTTATGCATTTGAGAAATTTCGACCTTATCTCGTCTTGACTAAAAGCATAGTGTATACGGATCACTCGGCTATCAAGTATCTCATGGCTAAACAAGATGCAAAGTCGAGATTACTTCGTTGGATGCTCCTCCTACAAGAATTTGATGTCACCATTCTTGACAAAAAAAGAGCCGATAATCTAGCGGCCGATCATCTCTCTCGTTTGGAAGATCCTCACCAAAGTGTTCTAGAGAATAAGGAAATCAATGAATCATTCCCTCTCAAAACACTTGGTGTAGTGAATTCTACGAAAGACTTGTCCACCCCATTGTTTGCGGACATCGCAAATTACCATGCGGGTAACTTCATCATTAAGGGTATGACGACACAACAAAAACGAAAATTCTTTCGTGACATCAAGTTCTACTTTTGGGATGAACCTTATCTATTTCGGACTTGTGCGGATCAAATCATTCGTCATTGTGTGTTCGGCACCGAAGCTTCTAATATCCTTAGAGCTTGTCACGAGGGACCCACAGGTGGTCACCATGGTGCTAATCTCACGGCTAAGAAGGTTTTTGATGCCGGCTTCTTTTGGCCCACTATTTACCGAGACGCGCACGAACTCATCAAGTCGTGTGACGCATGACAACGTCAAGGAAAGTACTCACAAAAAGATGAAATGCCTCAAAATATAATCCAAGTTTGTGATATCTTTGACGTGTGGGGCATTAACTTTATGGGGTCGTTCCCATCGTCTCGTGGAAATAAATACATCCTTGTGGCCGTTGACTACCTATCTAAGTGGGTTGAAGCTAAGGCTTTGCCCACGAACGATGCTCGTGTGGTAGTCAAGTTCTTGAAGAAAGTATTCTCTCAGTTTGGAACCCCTCGTGCTATCATAAGCGATCATGGAACCCATTTTTGCAATGACGATTTTGAAAAGGCTCTTAAGAAATATGGGGTTACACATCGTCTTTCTACGGCTTATCACCCACAAATGAGTGGGCAAGTCGAGGTTTCAAACTGAGATTTGAAAAGGATCTTGGAAAGATCCATTGGAGAAAACCGACAATCATGGTCGTATAAGTTAGACGATGCTTTATGGGCCTTTGGCGCCGCTTACAAGACACCCATTGGGTGCACTCCTTATAAGCTTGTGTATGGGAAGAATTGCCATCTACCAATTGAACTCGAGCACAAAGCTTATTGGGCCCTAAAGCACGCTATCTTTGATTTAAGGACCGCGGGGGATCATAGGAAAATACAATTAAATGAATTGGATGAATTGAGGGATATTGCTTATGAAAATTCATTGATTTATAAGGAAAAGACTAAAAAGTTTCACGATTCTAACATTAAAAACCGGGTTTTTAACATTGGTAATCAAGTGTTGCTTTTTAACTCTCGTTTGAAGATATTTTCCGGAAAATTGAAATCCCGTTGGTCCGTCCATTCACCGTCTGACAAGTTTTACCTTATGGGACAATCGAGCTAGCTCAAAATGATGGTCCTAACATCAAGGTGAATGGACATAGGTTGAAGCACTACTTTGGTGGGGAAGTCCCTTCTTTGGACGACCTCGACCAAGTCACTATCCCCAATGATAATTACTATTGAGGGGATCGAGTCGAGCTCATGACTCGGTAATAAAAAATGAGGTTCCTCGTGGGGAGATCCCATGCTTATCCATGTACATATTATCGCTTTCTGATATAGTGATGTGAGGGGATTTGTGCCCTTCCAACCTTTGTTCCGTGGTTGTTTGTGACTTGTGGCTATTAGGTCATCATTTTCACGATTCAAGCCTCTCGTGTTCATTTTATGTGAGCCTTGATCGTTTGCTTTGGAGACATTCTCAATATCCATATGATGTATCCTTTGATGTTCTAACCTTAGGTTTTTAGCACACTTCATAAACGGCTATAAATTTTAACGGTTCCACCCTTTCCATGCTAGATTAAGCATTCGACTACGTCTCTAGTATGGGGGTTTCCAACCCTTAGACTCGAAACATTGAGGACAATGTTTAACTTTAGTATAGGGGGTGAATAGATACTTGCCTTGCTTACGCCTTCATGCACTCCAAAATTTTTTGTTTTTGTCTCTCTTTTTGTTGCAAAATAAGGCTAAAAATGGCCAAATTTTAAATTTTCTCATGTTTTTATAAGTGTTTGGTGACACGAATGTAAATTTTCCGATGGCGAGAATAAGAGTACTTTTTGACTCGACCGTGCGTGTAGAGCACTTAGCCTCGATTCTTTAACTATTATTAGGCTAAGTCTCTTAAATGAGGACGAGAAATGATAGCGTTAATTATAAGTTACTATGCTAAACGTAGAGTATTCGTATTCTTTCAAAAACTCATGTGTCCTAATTATTTGCTTATTCTCCCTTCGCTTGTATATAAATTTTGCTAATAAGTATTAACTTAGCGGTTTAGTCTTAATTGTCAGTTTCTAGCTTTTTCTAGTAGCTTCCATGTAATTAAATTGGGAAAACATTTGAGAATCGCCAGCGTCACGGTTTTGAAGTATTGGCAACCCGAATAATCGAAAGCTTCTACCCAATAACAAGATTTCAAGTGCTCCCCTAAATCAACCAAACAATTTGAAGCTCACAAGGCCGAAAAATTAATGCAAAAATTGAAAGTGAATCAAGCCTTAATCTTTGAAGCTTTAAAGATCCAAAATTCGCTTTTAGCGTGAGGATATACGTCTTTGGCCATAATAAACACCTCATGACGAGGTTAAATAAAAGGCAAGGCAAGACCGATCCTAAAAGGTGAAGGTAAACTATGATAATAAGGCCCATCGGGTAGGGGGCGTATAAAAGTCTTGGTAATAAGTCTCATGTTCAAAACCGTTCTAAAACCGTGTTTATCGAATCTCACTTGTTAACTTAATTTTTTGACATCGTTGTCTATTAGGGGAGGCTATTAATTCGATGGTTTTGATTACACTGTTTCGTTTCTATTTTTGGACCTTAATCTCTATCATCGCATAAGTCAAACAATGTATCACCAGGATCATTCAAGACAAAATAAAATATAAGAGATACAACTTAGGAATAATGGGAGTCTTAGTACGTGATTAGAGCATATGAGTAGTGTTAGCATTACTAACTTATAATGACAATGATCTCGTTACACGCTTAGCATGGAATTGGGTGAAAATCGAGGACGATGAATTTATCTCTATGAGGCACTCACATGTTCTTATTCAATGAACCTAAACGTCCCATTTTGCGATGAAAATCATACATTATGTCTAAAACACAAAGTAGTATTAGTATAGCAAGTTTACCTTAGAATAAAAGTGCATAAAAATGAATTTTGGAGTTGCGTAGATACTTTATTCTAGCATTGCGTGAGGGCACGATAATGGTTTAGTATGGGGGAGTGATGAGATGGCTTTTATACATGATCTCATCGTTCTTTTTGGGCTTTAAATGTACAAAACATCATCAGAAAGACCATATATATGCTTGTATTTGTTCATTGTGTATTTTTGGTACGGACATTGAGAAAACAACAAAAGATCACAAAGAACAAGCAAAAACGAACACGGGAAACGAAGCCGCACAAAAATCCAAGCCCTAATGAAGTTTTTCCAAGAAAAACCCTTGAAGATTTGAAGAATATGCAAGAAGGGTCCTCCAATATTGAAGAATTGACAGTTTAAACCCTTGTATAATCATAATTACAAGTTTGATCCTTAAATTTTGTCAAATTGCAAAAAAGGACCCTCCACTTTGAAGAATTGGCAAAAATGGTCCCTCATAAATCATGACTTGTCAATATTAGTCCTCCAAAATAACAATCATACAAGTAAAGGCCATAATCATTGAAGAAAAAGCCAAAACAACCCTTCAAGAATCAACAAATGGCAAGAAATACCCCTGAAAATACTTTGGAAAAGTATTTGGGGCAAAAGTGTGAAAATGAAAACTTAGAATACAAAGGAATTCTTTTTTAGTTGAGTTTAAACTGAAATTAAAAGAAAGAAAGAAAAGTGGGACCAAAGCTGGCCGACCACCAAACTTATCTTAACCAATCTCCTCATGCCACCTGTCCCACTCACCCTCTCATCTAATCAAAACCTACCCTTTGGCCACGTCAAATCCCACCCACACCTGCCTATAACTAATTTTAATTAGATATTAATATGGCGCTAAACACAAAGTTTAAAACCCAAAACGGATTCAAAACCTCCACTGTTCATGTTCTTATCAAAATTAGGTTTTCCTAATTTGCATGAAATTAGCCCACCAAAACCTCCAGACTTATGATTAAGCTAGTCTTAATCATAACCCAACCCCTAAAACCCTTGCCACGTCACTCAACAGGTCACAAGATTCCCCTGCTATACCACTGATAGTCGTAGAAATACGTCTTTTAGGAAAAAGAAACAAGGCATATAATGCGGGCAAGTATTAAGCGTTACGTTTTAGGAAAAACGTAAAACCGAACAAGTGCGGGTTCGTTCTCGAGGAGGTGTGTGTATTAATGTGCCAAAAATAAATAACAATGGTTTGGGTTATTGACGTTTTTAGATTAGAAAAGAAAGAAAACTAAGACGAGCTATGACTACAATTAAACTACGACGAGTGACGTAAAACGCGAACGTAAATACGTAAAACGGGAAAAATTAAAAATTTTAAGCTAAAAACAAATTAAAAATGAAAATTAATTCTAAAATAATATGAATAAGAAAAAAAATCCAATAAATAAATTTTTAAACCTTTTATTAATTAAATATTCAATTTTTAATGCTAATTAAAGCCCAAAAATTAAATATAATTAAGAAAAAGCACAAAATATTATTTGATTGAATAAATAACTCACTTATATTATTTAAAAACTAAAAAGTATTTTTCCTAAATTTTAAATACTATTTTTCTATTTTTAAAACTCTAAAAACTATTTTTAAACTAAAATAATGATTAAAAATAATAAAATAATGCTAAAAATTATTTGACAATTTTAAAAATCCTAAATTATACTAATGAACAGTAGAAAAATGAAAAAGTTTGAAAAATTAAATATTTTTCACTAAAAGACAAAACAGTATACAATTAAAACCCTAATTAAACTAAATAAAATCTAAAAATTAATTAAAAAGTGAACAGTAAAATGTTTTTGAACTAAAAGTCTTAAAATATTTTTCTAAATATAAGAAAATTTTTAAAACTGAAAAATCTTACAATTTTACACTAAAAGACAAAAAACAGTTAATTATAAAGTAATTTAAAATGCTATTAAACCTAAAAAATGGAAATGAACAGTAAATAAAAATTTAACTAAACAGAAAAATCACAAATTAGATAAGAAAAATAACAAAACAAAAATCAAGTGCTAAAACCTATTTTGACCCACTAAAGACAAAAAAGTTAGAATCTGACAATGACATGTGGATTGTTTTTGTCTGTTAGCTCAGCAGGGGGAACTTTTAACACTAACAGTGGGAACTGAGTTCCCACTGCCTTCACAAAAAACCAGATATGGGCACTTTTGTGCTTAGATCTTGCTTGTTTCTTGGTTTTGTGGGCAAACAAAGGCACCCCCACAACCAGTTGGGTTGTGGGGAGTCAAATAAAAGCTAAAAACACAAGGCCACTTAACAAATTCAAGCCCAAATTACCCTAATACAGTTACTTTATAGGCAATGGGGGGCTGTTGGCTTGTTTGCTGATGTGTTTGGCAATTGGGTAAGTTTTGGTTGGCCAAAACTCACTCAATCCACTCAGAAACTTCCCCAAATCACACTCAAGTCCTAACCTACCCTATATCCTAACAAGCACAAAGATTGACATGGCAAAAACTTACAAAATTATGCATTTATAGCTTATACTGATTTTTAAGGTGGATTTTTACCAAAACTTGCATGCAATACTTACCAAATCTTACCAAACCAAACACACTAAGCTGATAACAAAGAAATATGCCAAATGAGTGAATTAAAACTGATTTCAAAACATTTGTATCTCACAAACTGCTTCTAAAACCTGAATCCAAACACCCCTTTAAAACTGAAAATTGAAATTATAACAAAGATTTCTAACCTAACTTGTACCAAATCCAGTCAAACCTATCCTAACATGTCCTAATCTATCAAACATTCAATATCTAGCATTTGCCTACCATCCTAACAACCTAACAATCTAAATCATCATAACTCAAAACTTTTTCAAGCAAGTACTGAAAAACAAGATCTTTACCTTGTGACCCTACATCCAGGCATCACCAAGGCAGCTTGGCCTTTTCCATCAAGCACGGGCTTGAGCTGACAATTTTCAGAGAGTAGCGTTGTTGGTATGTATAGGAGATGATGGTGGTTTATCCAAGAAAAGATCACCAAATCCAATATGCAAGATTTGATCCTGTCAAGATTAGACACAAAGAGAGAAAAAATGAACCCGGAATCAGCAACCACAAAGTGTATAAGCCTAGCTTATTGATTAAGCTAGCTTATCACCTTTGGCTTAAATAAAAAACTTTGAAACTGAAATTTTTCAAAACATCTAAAACAAACAGAAACTTGAAGTTTCTTGATGAAAACTTATCAAAACCAAGTGAACCATTTTAAAAATTCCACTTTCACTTCTTTTTTAAAATTGGTTTAAAGATTCTTGCAAGCTCTTGCCCAAAAAACTTCAAAATAAATAAAAAACGGATTCTTTGAAACTTGATGATAAAAGTGAAAACTTTTATCTCTAACCTATTTCTCAATCAAGAAATATCATCAATACTCAAAATTTTAAATTGGAACTCAGATAATGCAGTTTAATAAATTTTTCACTTTCATTAATAAAATTAAGAAATTACAAAATCTGGAACACTCAATATGGACACAATACGTCCATATTTATACTACATAGCTGAAAATTCTAGAATTACAATGAAATATGAAACCCTAGCTATGAAAATTACAAAGCTGCCCTTGGTCAAAGTTTTTAGAAATCTGGTCTTTATGGAATCATGTGATCTTGTTCTCTTTCTTGTGATGACAGCTAATCTTCCTTGATCTTGAGCCGTTGGGAAGTGAGTAGGGACCAAGTAATTGTTTTGGGACGTTGATCATGTCCCCTCATGGGGTTTTGTGGAAAGGGACTTGAGCAGGGGAGGGCCAGGGGTGTCACATGGGTGTAGTGGGGTTGGTTTTTATGGTTGGGTTTAGTTTAGTGTAGGTTCAATTAGGGATCTGGAAGTTAATTTACAAAAACCCTTTGATTTGAGGGATTAATGGGATTAGGGTTTATAGGTTTAAAGAAACTGAACAAGGGTGGTGTTGATTCGGTTTGGGGGTTTAATACATGTTAGGCGCCTAAAATTTAGGTTTAAAATCTGATTAATAACTTAATAAGTTATTGGGGTAGTGGAAAACAGACGTGGAGGGGATGTGGAGGTGGAGAGTGGTGATTGGTGGACTGGATGACATGGCAACCTGTGGTTGGTTGTGTGGGTTTATGTGTCTCCCAGGAATGGCCCCTAAACTTCCAAAACTTCTTCAAACCAAGTTTGCACAGATTTTCTTAATTTCCCTTTGTAAATAACTTTGGACAGCTTGTCACTTTTGGCACATATATTTCTTAAACTTATAACAAGGATCATTAATGCAAATTTTGCATTTATCAAGGACTCATAGTGCAAATTCTTGGCATTTAAGGGACCATTTATGAATTTTGCAGGGGTATAAAATGCCAAGTCTTCAAAAGATGAGGGACCAAAGTTGCCAATCTTCAAAACTTCAAGGGCATTTTTGCAAATTCCATTCTTGGGCCCGGTTCTTTGTGCGACTTCATTTCCCGTGTTCGTTTTTGCATGATTCTTGTGATCTTTTGTCATTTCCTCAATATCCGTACCTAAAATACACAAGCAATAAAACAAGCATATATTTGGCATTTTTAATGATATTTAATGCATTTTAAGCCCGATTTAGACGATGAGACTATGTATAATTGCAGTCTCATCACTCCCCCATACTAAACCATTGCCGTGTCCCCACGCAATGCTAGAATTAAGTATCATAGCACTTCCAAAATTCATTTTATGATGACATTTATTGAAGACATAAACTTAAATAAACTACTACACGCGTCTTAGACATAATGTATTGTTTTCATCATGAAAAAGTGACTTTTGGGATCATAGAACAAGAACACGTGAATGCTTCGTTAGAAATAATTTCGTCGTCCTCGATTTTCACTCAATTCCATGCTAAGCGTGTAACGAGATCATTGTTATTATAAGTTAGCAACACAATCATATCTCACGAGTGTTAATTACGAACCTAAACTCCCTTATTCCTACTTGGTATCTCTTATATTTTATTTTGTCTTAATGATCACGAGGATACATCACCCGACATATGCGTGAATAGAGATTAAGTTTAAAAATAGAGTCTTAACGGTGTAACCAAAATCATTAAATTAATAATTCATCCTAATAGACAACGATGTCAAAAAATTAAGTCAACAAGAAGGATCGATAAACACGGTTTTATAACGGTTTTGAACATGAGACTTATTACCAAGACTTTTATACGCCCCCTAACGGAAGGGCCTTATTATCTTTGGTTTACCTCCATCTTTTATTCAACTTCGCCATGAAGCTTTTATTATGACTTCGGTCTTTCCTTGCCTTTTATTATCCGCCTCATCGGTGGTTTTATTAGCCAAAGACGTATATCCTCACGCTAAAGCGAATTTTGGATCTTTAAAGCTTCAAAGATTAAGGCTTGATTCACTTTTAATTTTGCATAGATTTTTCGGCCTTGTGGGGCTTCAAATTGTTTGCTTGATTTAGGTGAGCACTTGAAATCTTATTATTGGGTGAAGCTTTTGATTATTCGGGTGCCAATACTTCAAAACCGTGACACTGGTGATACCTTAATGTCTTCCCAATTTAATTACATGGAAGCTACTAAAATAAATTAGAAACCAACAATAGTGACTAAACCGCTAAATCAATATTTATTAACAATTTATTTATCAAAAGCGTGGGGAGAATAAGCTAATAATTACTACACATGAGATCGTGACGATTACGAGACTTATAAATAACTCTATCATTTCGCGTCCTCATTTAAGAGACTTAGCCTAAAAAGTTAAGGAATCAAAACTAAGTGCTCAACACGCACGGTCGAGTCAAAAATTACTCTTATTCTCACCATCGGAAAACCTACATTCGTGTCTTAAACACTTATGAAAAATACGAATTGCTTTTTAAAATTTGGCCATTTTTAGCCTTATTTTGCATAAAATGGTAACAAAAAGATGAAATTTTTGGATTGCGTGTTGACGTAAGCAAGGTGAAATATCTACTCACCCCCCATACTAAAACTAAACATTGTCCTCAATGTTTCGAGTCTAGGGGTGAAACACCCCCATACTAGAGACGTAGTCGAATGCTTAATCTCGAGTATGGAAAGGGTAAAACGAATAACCTAAAAGCCGTTTATGAATTATGCTATTAAGATAAACGTTAGAACATAAAAGGATATCATCGGATATCGGAATCTCCAAAGGTAACGATCGAAGCTCGAGTGCTACGTAAAACGAACACGAGAGGCTTCAATGATGTCGATGTACCTGATGAATCACAATCACAAACAACCACGGAACAAAGGTAGGAAGGGCACAAATTCCCTCACATTAAACTAATTAGAAAGCAATAATATGTACATGGATAAGCATGGGTCTCCCCCATGAGGCACCTTGTTTTTGATAACCGAGTCAAAATCTCGACTCGAATCCCCATAAATGTGATCATTTAGGGATAATCATGGTTCGGTCATTTTTAGTGGGACTTACATGTAATCAAGGCCCAAAAGCAACCGTGTATAAAGGCAAAACCTCTATACCGGGATCAAAAATCATGTCTTCGTTTTCGGATGATAAACGAAACAACACGACTTTCAACATCATCGTCCCAAAGGGACACAAGAAAAAAGAATGAGAAGAGAAGGGTGGGACATTGAGTGGGCAAACAAATCGAGTCACTCGAGGTAAACTCATACCGTAAGTGTAGAAGGATCTTCTAGTGACTACTTCGGTAGAAGACCGAGATTTTATCTTAAACGTGATACCGGGGTCAAAAATCTCGTCCTCGGTGGAGAAGTGTGAGGGAACAAATAGGGCTTCCCCCATAGTAGATCCACACAAAACGTCGTCAAAAGAAGTAGACGCGTTTGTAGCAAGCTCAATTAAGCGAGGTGATGACGGAGTTATCTTTGGAAAATCTTTAAAATTGATTTTAAATTCATTTCCTTTTTCATTTTTTAACTCTTTGTTACGAAAACCCAAGTTGATTAAATTGAAAATATTTGGTGTTTCCAAAACAATTCTAGGCACACTTAAAATTTTCACATTTATCTTGAAGGCGGGAGGAGGATTTAAATTTTTAAAACGTGAATCGATTAATAAAACATCCCCCTCCGGGCTAACGCAACGGTCCTCATCAAACTCGAAAATAGAAGGCAGATCATCAAGAATACGTTTGATCTCGGAAAAATCACCATCGGGATCAAAAACGTCTTCTCTCCTTCGTGGAAGAGGTTGAGAAATAAAATCGTCGATAAGAGTCGCTATCTCCAACCGTCGTGAAACTATGAAAAGAAGGCTCTTCGATTGAAGATTTTGCCTTTGTCGTTTCGACCTCGACATCGAAAAACGTATCAATGTGAGCAAGGCCATCGGCGGACTTCTCACATGATAAATCCAAAATCTCACTCGGTGTGGGATTAGGAGTAAAAGCCTCGTCTCGTGACGATTTTGCCTTGACGGTTTCAACTTTTTCCTTCGAAGGGATCGAACGTGGGTTTTCAAACATTTTTGCAAAACTACTAACACGTCCCTTCGGAATTAATTTTCGCTCATCTTGTAAAAACGAGGGTTCAAAGATTTCCTTTAAAACCTTTTCATATTTTTCTTTTTTAAAATCATTTAATGGAATTTCTTCGTCAAAATTAAGTGTATATTGATTTAGAAAATCCTCAATAATTTCATCCTCATTAGAAAAATTAGGTTTAGAAGGTACAAGATTTAATACTTCATTGGATGACGTTTTCGTTTCCTCTATGTTTTTGCAAGACGACGAAGGTTGCACGACTCTAAAATTCGAGAGATATGGATCAATACGAGACGTACAAGTCTTAGGAGTCGATAAGGCTTTAACCTCTCCCTCGGAATTAGGATTGGCGTCATTAGACAAAGAATTAAAATTTTTCACTAAGCCCTCGAACATTAAAAGAATTTTATCTCTCTCATTAGCATGATTTTCCTTAATGTTATCCACGTATCCTTTCCACATCTCTTGATTTTGATCATACAAACGTTGTTGCTCTTAAAAAAGGGTGTCATAATCGTTTTCCATTTTTTTGAAAGTTTCCCTTTGGGTTGCCATTCGTTTATTACAAGTTTCCTTAAGGCTTGTCATTTTTTCTTCCACCATCGTTAATTTCTCATTATTTCGTCTCACAAAATCATCAAAGGCATTATGAATAGACTCATCATTGCAATTAAAAGATGAATCATACGACGAATAAAACGAAGACGATGGGTGACCTTGGTCGTAAGATTGAAAATTGTTACCATGATCACATGGAGCGGGGTTATAGATATAACCCCCTCGACCTCCAATAACCTCATAATAAAAACAATTGGCACCATCGGGCGGGCCTCCACAATATGGACACGAATAATATCCACCATTATTTGACATGATGCAAAGAGAACGGTGTTACGAGAATTAAACACTAGAGGGTTAGAAATAGAATTAATGGATATGGGTAAGAAGAATATTTTTGATTTTTGATTGTTTTTAATTTTTTTGGATTTTTGTTGTATTACGTAGACTCAAATCTACAAATATCTCCTCGAATCGACTTTCTCGATTAAAGGAGCCTCAAGGAATGAAAACGATCACGCGAAGTGAACGCCTTCGATGACTTTAGAACGTTGGTGGAACACCAAAATGTTCAAGAGGGTTTAATCTTGAAAACACGCAAATATATACGTAGATAATACTTCGGTTGGCAAACCCTCGATTAGCCCTTTTTCTCAAAACACGCACAAGCAAGCGGGGGGAACGAGGCGGCACTAAGCACTTAAGAGCCTTTTTCCCTTAGGTCGTGAAATACAACCGCCTTATACCCACCTTATATTTTGTGTTAATTGAAATTAAGCCTCACGAAAGTATTTATCTATTTTGCCTTTGCACTTTTGCTTTGGATGCGAATACAATGATCGAGTGATGAAATTCCGAATCAAGGTTGCGTTTCACTCTTTTGGAGTACTTGTATTTTTATTCTTCTACGTAAGTACAATATAGTAATATATTCACAAAGAAAAACGAAAACAATAATGGGATATCTACAATATAGTAAAATGATTGTTGTGTGTTTAGTTTAGGAAAACTAAACACGATTTATTTGGATACTATAATATAATAAGGAAAAATAACAAAAATGAGTATTTACGATATTCACGCTTTCCAAAATTTGAAAAGCAAAAACGCACCACACACACAAACACGATACTAATAATGGCACACTAAAAACACCTCCCCGGCAGCGGCGCCATTTTGATAGTCGTAGAAATACGTCTTTTAGGAAAAAGAAACAAGGCGTATAATGCGGGCAAGTATTAAGCGTTACGTTTTAGGGAAAACATAAAACCGAACAAGTGCGGGTTCGTTCTCGAGGAAGTGTGTGTATTAATGTGCCAAAAATAAATAACAATGGTTTGGGTTATTGACGTTTTTAGATTAGAAAAGAAAGAAAACTAAAGACGAGCTATGACTACAATTAAACTACGACGAGTGACGTAAAACGCGAACGTAAATACGTAAAACGTGAAAAATTAAAAATTTTAAGCTAAAAACAAATTAAAAATGAAAATTAAGTCTAAAATAATATAAATAAGAATAAAAATCCAATAAATAAAATTTTAAACCTTTTATTAATTAAATATTCAATTTTTAATGCTAATTAAAGCCCAAAAATTAAATATAATTAAGAAAAAGCCCAAAATATTTGATTGAACAAATAACTCACTTATATTATTTAAAAACTAAAAAGTATTTTTCCTAAATTTTAAATACAATTTTTCTATTTTTAAAACTCTAAAAACTATTTTTAAACTAAAATAACGATTAAAAATAATAAAATACTGCTAAAAATTATTTGACAATTTTAAAAATCCTAAATTATACTAATGAACAGTAGAAAAATGAAAAATTTTGAAAAAATAAATATTTTTTACTAAAAGACAAAACAGTATACAATTAAAACCCTAATTAAGCTAAATAAAATCTAAAAATTAATTAAAAAGTGAACAGTAAAATGTTTTTGAACTAAAAGTCTTAAAATATTTTTCTAAATATAAGAAAATTTTTAAAACTGAAAAATCTTACAATTTTACACTAAAAGACAAAAAACAGTTAATTAAAAAGTAATTTAAAATGCTATTAAACCTAAAAAATGGAAAATAAACAGTAAATAAAAATTTAACTAAATAGAAAAATCACAAATTAGATAAGAAAAATAACAAAACAAAAATCAAGTGCTAAAACCTATTTTGACCCACTAAAGACAAAAAAGTTAGAATCTGACAATGACATGTGGACTGTTTTTGTCTGTTAGCTCAGCAGGGGGAACTTTTAACACTAACAGTGGGAACTGAGTTCCCACTGCCTTCACAAAAAAACGGATCTGGGCACTTTCGTGCTTAGATCTTGCTTGTTTCTTGGTTTTGTGGGCAAACAAAGGCACCCCCACAACCAGTTGGGTTGTGGGGAGTCAAATAAAAGCTAAAAACACAAGGCCACTTAACAAATTCAAGCCCAAATTACCCTAATACAGTTACTGTATAGGCAATGGGGGGTTGTTGGCTTGTTTGCTGATGTGTTTGGCAATTGGGTGAGTTTTGGTTGGCCAAAACTCACTCAATCCACTCACAAACTTCCCCAAATCACACTCAAGTCCTAACCTACCCTATATCCTAACAAGCACAAAGATTGACATGGCAAAAACTTACAAAAATTATGCAGTTATGGCTTATGCTGATTTTTAAGGTGGATTTTTGCCAAAACTTGCATTAAATACTTACCAAATCTTACCAAACCAAACACACTAAGCTGATAACAAAGAAATCTGCCAAAATGAGTGAATTAAAACTGATTTAAAAACATTTGTATCTCACAAACTGCTTCTAAAACCTGAATCCAAACACCCCTTTAAAACTGAAAATTGATATTTTAACAAAGATTTCTAACCTAACTTGTACCAAATCCAGTCAAAGCTATCCTAACATGTCCTAATCTATCAAACATTCAATATCTAGCATTTGCCTACCATCCTAACAACCTAACAATCTAAATCATCATAACTCAAAACTTATTCAAGCAAGTATAGAAAAACAAGATCTTTACCTTGTGACCCTACATCCAGGCATCACCAAGGCAGCTTGGCCTTTTCCATCAAGCACGGGCTTGAGCTAACAATTTTCAGAGAGTAGCATTGCTGGTATGTATAGGAGATGATGGTGGTTTATCCAAGAAAAGATCACCAAATCCAATATGCAAGATTTGATCCTGTCAAGATTAGACACAAAGAGAGAAAAAATGAACTGGGAATCAGCAACCACAAAGTATATAAGCCTGGCTTATTGATTAAGCCAGCTTATCACCTTTGGCTTAAATAAAAAACTATGAAACTGAAATTTTTCAAAACATCTAAAACAAACAGAAACTTGAAGTTTCTTGATGAAAACTTATCAAAACCAAGTGAACCATTTTAAAAATTCCACTTTCACTTCTTTTTTAAAACTGGTTTAAAGATTCTTGCAAGCTCTTGCCTAAAAAACTTCAAAATAAATAAAAAACGGATTCTTTGAAACTTGATGATAAAAGTGAAAACTTTTATCTCTAACCTATTTCTCAATCAAGAAATATCATCAATACTCAAAGTTTTAAATTGGAACTCAGATAATGCAGTTTAATAAATTTTTCACTTTCATTAATAAAATTAAGAAATTACAAAATTTGGAACACTCAATATGGACACAATACGTCCATATTTATACTACATAGCTGGAAATTCTAGAATTACAATGAAATATGAAACCCTAGCTATGAAAATTACAAAGCTGTCCTTGGTCAAAGTTTTTAGAAACCTGGTCTTGATGGAATCATGTGATCTTGTTCTCTTTCTTGTGATGATAGCTAATCTTCCTTGATCTTGAGCCGTTGGGAAGTGAGTAGGGACCAAGTAATTGTTTTGGGACGTTGATCATGTCCCCTCATGGGGTTTTGTGGAAAGGGACTTGAGCATGGGAGGGCCAGGGGTATCACATGGGTGTAGTGGGGTTAGTTTTTATGGTTGGGTTTAGTTTAGTGTAGGTTCAATTAGGGATCTGGAAGTTAATTTACAAAAACCCTTTGATTTGAGGGATTAATGGGATTAGGGTTTATAAGTTTAAAGAAAGTGAACAGGGGTGGTGTTGATCCGGTTTGGGGGTTTAATACATGTTAGGCGCCTAAAATTTAGGTTTAAAATCTGGTTAATAACTTAATAAGTTATTGGGGTAGTGGAAAACAGACGTGGATGGGATG
Organism: Glebionis coronaria; assembly: GCA_025667525.1. Classification (NCBI taxonomy): domain Eukaryota; kingdom Viridiplantae; phylum Streptophyta; class Magnoliopsida; order Asterales; family Asteraceae; genus Glebionis; species Glebionis coronaria. Next base: position 416,322,722 of record CM046878.1, on the reverse strand, counting down.
TGGAGGTGGAGAGTGGTGATTGGTGGACTGGATGACATAGCAACCTGTGGTTGGTTGTGTGGGTTTATGTGTCTCCCAGGAATGGCCCCTAAACTTCCAAAACTTCTTCAAACCAAGTTTGCACAGATTTTCTTAATTTCCCTTTGTAAATAACTTAGGGCAGCTTATCACTTTTGGCACATATATTTCTTAAACTTATAACAAGGATCATTAATGTTTGCATTTATCAAGGACTCATAGTGCAAATTCTTGGCATTTAAGGGACCATGATGCAATTTATGAATTTTTCAGGGGTATAAAATGCCAAGTCTTCAAAAGATGAGGGACCAAAGTTGCCAATCTTCAAAACTTCAAGGGCATTTTTGCAAATTCCATTCTTTGGCCTGGTTCTTTGTGCGACTGCATTTCCCGTGTTCGTTTTTGCATGATTCTTGTGATCTTTTGTCATTTCCTCAATATCCGTACCTAAAATACACAAGCAACAAACACAAGCATATATTTGGCATTTTTAATGATATTTAATGCATTTTAAGCCCGATTTGGACGATAAGACTATGTATAATTGTAGTCTCATCAACCACCTTTTGGGAAGATGCCAAAACCCTGCCATTCATCCAACGCCCCACATCCTTGATTGAAACCTAAGCTTATTCTGAGCCCTTGATGCAATTCCTTCACACTTTACAACTCTACAAACTGCCAAGAAGATCACATGTTCAAGCAAAAGTTTAAATTTCTCAAGGGAAAAATGGGACTTCTACTGCTTTAGGGTTTACGTTTTTATGATTTCTAGACACTCATTGTAGCCTATAAAAGGCATAGGACCCTTTCATTTTCAGTTTGCTTTTGGTTTTTCCTTTTTCACAATTCTGTAAATCCTAGTTTCAAGTTTATGAAATAGAGTTTGATATTGATGATGAAAGCCAATTGCCAACCTTTATATTCTGTTATTCTTGTTATATGTTGATGAATCTTGAATCCTAAAACCTGTTTTCAAAGGAGTGTTCAAAAGTTTGCAAATTTTCCAAAATCTTGATATTTTGCTAAATCTTGTTCAAACCTTGGAATTTTTAGCTATAAGTGGTGTATACACCCTGATAAGGAGCTTATCAAGGTGTTGTGAGCTTATAGTTTAAGGATAATCGAGTGTGGGAAACAAAGGTTGCATTAATCAAGCTTTTTCCATTTTCTACATTTTTTTCTATTTTTGGATAATTTTGTGCTCTAACCTTGTTAAATCTTAGCAGCTTGTTTGCAAAAGCTTGAGTCTTGTTGGGCTAGACACAAAAGCTCAAAAATTCGTTAGTGTGGATGTAGGTTTGAGTCCTTGAACCTAAAATCTATCAAAATACTTGATTTTTAGGATTTTTGTGTTCCTGCTATTGTTCTAGTTGTTCTTGTGGCTTAAATCTGCTTGATACCGCATGATATTGTTGTTGTTATGCTAGATTAGGCTTGGGTAAAACTGTAACATACATTTGCTTTGTTAAATCTTGGATTGAAAAAGTTAAAGGGGTGTTTAGGATTATCTGTTTAAGTGCATAAGTGTTATTTGAGTTGTTGAAAGTTGTGGTTTATTGTTTGTGTCTGCAAAATACTTGGTTGTGTGCTCATACCTGCAAGTTTTTAGCTTTGAAACATCAAATCAAAGATTGTGCTATAACTCACTTGATTTTGCCTGTTTTGACCTAAGATTTTGGGAACACCTAGAGTGTATGCATGCTTAGGGCTAAAAAGAGTAAAATCAAAGTTTGTGTAACCTGTTAAGTAGATTTGAGTGTTTGAAATTGGATTTATGGTCAAGTACATCAGAAAAACTCATTTGTGTTTGCCTGCTCATATCAGAAACTTGTTTATGCATGCAACTAGCTTATATCTTTGAACCAGTGCTTTAAGCAAGTTAATTTGTGATTATCTAAGTCTAATATAGCTTGTGTAATCATTTGGTGCAATTTGGTTGGCTGAATCTTGCTAAAATAACTTTTTGGTGAAATCTGCTTAAGTTTTCAAGTCTGGTGCATATCTAGTGATCTTTTGAATTAACTGTATCACTTGACTGATTGTGATTGTGTTTTTGTTGTTCTTATTGACTCCTTGTGATTAACTGATCACTTGGGTGCCTTTGCTTAAACTGAATCCACAAAAAAGTCACAAAAAACAAAAAGTCAATTAAGTCAAGCAGGGTAACTTTTCCCACTGACATTGGACAAAAATTCCCACTACTAGTGTAAAAAATCAATCAGCTTATTAATAAGCCATTCTAGCTTATTGAGACTTGCAACAACTTTGCTTTTGTAATCAATCTTACTTATTTGACCCATTTTAGAGATCTGGAGCTTTGTGGACTTTGACTTTTAGGTTTGACTAGAAAACGAACTAAGTTGACTTTTACAAAAGTGCTTATTGCTTATTCCAACTTATTCAGTGGCTCTTTTTGAAAGATTTTTGGCTCTTAAGCTTAGTTAAGCTATTTGTAACTTATAGCAACTTGAATCAGCTCTTGAAATAGCCTAGAACTCGAAAACGACTATTTTGTCGTTTTGTGTAGAGAGCTTTTGCTTATTTCATGCTTATTCCTTCGACTTATTTCAAGTTTCTTTTTGAAAATAACTTATTTAAGCCAAGAAAAGGACGTGTGTTGAATTTTAGCTTATGGTATCAGCTTATAGCTTAATGGGCCAAAAAGCCCATTAAGAATAAGCTGCTTTGAAATAAGCTAGCTTAAACGCATTTTTAGCTTTTGGTCCTTTGGAAAATTGTGTTTAGAATTGAATTTTAAGTCAGATAGGAGATTTTGGGCTTATTTGGAAAACATTTTTCTTATTAGGCTTATTTTGGCCCATTAAAGGGGTCTGTTTGTACTTTTGGCCCATTTCAAGGCCCAATAGGGGTATTTTGGTAATTCTAAGCTCATTTTCTGATTATTTAGGTAAAATTAAATAGGTTTGCAACTTTTTAGAATTTTTTATAAACATTGAATTTTTTATTAATATTTTATTATTAAAATATTCATTTTTATTTTTAATTCAGATTTTTCACTTTTTATATTTTTCCTAGGTTCTAGACATTAAGTTAGGATTTTTACAATTTTCCAAATATTTTTAGCACCTTTTAGTTATTTTTTAGAATTATTTTAAGATTTTTTTAGTTTTTAAGTATTTAAAAATAGTTTTTAGTGGTTTTAAAATTTTGAAAAATACTTTTTAGTTTAATTAGGTTATTTTAGAGGTTTACAAACTTTAAAACCTTGATTTGGACTTTCTACTAGTTAATTTTGATTTTTAGGGCTTTAAGTAGCATTTAAAAATTAATAATTAATTAAATAAAAGGTTTTAGCAAGTTTTGATTTTTTTATAAACCCTTAGAATAATTTAATGGATTTTTAGTAATTTTTTGGAATTTTTTTGAATAAATTTTTATTTTACCCCATTTTACGGTTTTACATCTTTTACGTCTTAGTGTAATTTTCCCATATCCGTATTCATTTTTCTTTTCTTTCTTCATAATACTAATCACAAATAATTAATTCAAATCATTACACACATAACACACTAGCCTCCTTGAGAACGAACTCACACTTGGGTCATTTTTAGTGCACGATTTTCCTAAATCGTCGTATTAATTACTTACCCTAATTACATCATTTTCCTAAAGGTGTAAAATACTCAATATCACTTTCGAAAGAGCTTTGAGTATTTTGAAAAAGAGAAGAGGAATTTTCCAAAAGGAGTTTAAGAGACTCAATGAATCAAAGAATGAAAATACTCAAAAGAGAAAAAGGCTCAATCAAAAAAATTTCGCAATTAAGGAATATGTTCCATTAAAGCTAGAACTAGACACAAGTAATTAAAAGGTTCCCTCTTAAGTGGCTTAGTGAAGATGTCAGCTAAGTTTTCTACCGAGGGCACCTTCTCAATCAAAATGTTCTGCTTTTGAACATTATCCCTAAGGAAATGGTGGCGAATCTCTATGTTCTTAGTTCGCGAATGTTGCACGGGATTCTTGCTAGGGTCTATTGCCCCCTTATTGTCACACATGATGGGAACATCATTAAGTGAAATCCCGTAATCAAAAAGTGCTTGATTCATCCATAGAGCTTGTTGACAAGCTTTACCGACACTCACATACTCGGCTTCCGTGGTGGATATAGCAAGAGCGGTTTGTTTCTTGGAGAACCAAGAAGTTAAACAACAACCCATGAAGGTACAAACTCCACTAGTGCTTTTCCGGTCCACATAGTCTCCCGCATGACCTGAGTCCGCGTATACTATAGTTTCTACGATGGCCCTTTAGGATACCGTAATCCTAAATGTATAGTTCCCTTAATCTATCGGAAGATACGCTTAACCGCTTCAAGGTGAGAGATTTTGGGAGCCTCTTGGAAGCGAGCACAAAGGCAAACACAAAACATGATATTCGGTCGACTTGCCCTTAGGTACAACAAACTACCAATCATACCTCTATATTTAGTGTTGTCTACCGACTCACAATCATCATCTACGATGAGTTTAGTATCCGAGGCCATAGGGGTCTTCATTGGTCTAGAGTCCTCTAATCCAAATTTATTTAGCATTGCTTGTTCTTATATTGATTAAAGAAAATACCATCGTCCATTTGTCTAATTTGGAGTCCTAAAAAGAAGGTAAGTTCTCCCATCATGCTCATTTCAAACTCGTCATGCATGATTTTGGCAAAGTCATCACACAAGCTATGACAAGTTGAACCAAATATAATGTCATCAACATATATTTGTATGATTATGAGGTGAGAACCTTTCTTCTTTGTAAAGAGTGTATTGTCTACCATCCCCATGGTATACTCATGTTTTACAAGAAACACTTTAAGTCTATCATACCAGGCTTTGGGTGCTTGTTTAAGACCATAAAGAGATTTCTTAAGCTTGTAAACATGATCCGGTTTCTCAAAATCAATGGAGCCGGGAGGTAGAGCCACATATACCTCCTCATTGATCAAAGCATAAAGAAACACACTCTTTACATCCATTTGTTGAAGCTTAAAATATAATGCACAAGCATAAGATAAAAGGATCCTAATGGACTCTAACCTTGATATCGGTGCATATGTCTCATTGATAGGTGTGAAAACACCCATCCTTTTACCACTTAAAACAAATAAAAACGAGACCTAAACGTGTATTTTATGTCAGAATTATGCGTGGTTTGTGTTTTTGTTGTGTTTTAGGACCAAAAGATGAAAAAGGAAGAAAACATGGGCTTTCACGGGCTTTTATCGAAGAAAACGACAAAAGACGAAGTCAAAAGATCAAGAGTGCAAAAAGAACGGAAGTCAAAGTCCTATTCTGAAGATTTATCGAAGAAAAAGACTAAAGACGAAAGTTTAACGAAGTCGAAGAACCAAGTCCACCAAAAGAAGAAAATACGAGTTCATCATTCGACAAATCCCGAGCCAAAGTGGAGAACGTCTATTTTAATTAAAAGACGAGAAGACTAAGAAGAAAGGAAGACAAGCCCATTTATCAAGCCCACAATGCAAGCCCATCATCCAATCACTATATAAAGCCTCCATCACCCTCATTTGGAAGCTAGTCTTCATTTTTATTTACTTTTCTAGTTTTTAAATTCTAGAGAGAGAAAGCTTAACTTTCTCTCACTAGGAAAACTTTCTTGTTTTAAATTCTTGTTTTAATTTCAAGTTTTACTTTTATAAATTTAATCTTTACTTAATCCTTACCTTTTCTTAATCCTTGTTCTTTTAATTCGTGTCTTTTATTTTTATTGTCTAAAAAAAATCCACGTTTAATTTTATGTTTCTTCTTAAATTCGTGTTTTAAATTTGTGTTTTCTAAGTTTTAAAAGTTCTTGAATTTGTCTTAATGAATGGTTAGCTTATTTACTTATTTCTTAGCTTATTGTCATTTCAAACTCCCTATAAAAGTGCTTAAATTCGTTTTTACTTGAATCCCTAGAAAATAGGAAGTTGCGTTTTCAATAGTACTTGATTACGTTTTTGTACTAAAAACGCAATACTTGGTATTGTGTTTTTACAACCTATTGCGACTTTAACTTTCCTACTGAATTGGGTCTGGACATTGCGAAATTTAGATTCAAAAAAGCAATTATTGCGTTTTTGTTGAATTACGACATTTCCATAAATTTGCAATTATCCAAATTGCGTTTTTTTTACTTCTGGCTGAATTGCGACATTTGGGTTGCGAATTACTTTTGTTACCATTGCGACATTTACTTCTGAGTTGCGAAATTAAGTTACACGTTGCGTTTTTATGATCAATTCCATAAATTGCGTTTTTGAATCATCATTACGAATTTCCATCATTGCGACTTTGTAACTTTTGTTATTGCGACTTTACACAAATAACGACATTCCCTTTATTGCGTTTTTATATCTTCTTTGATTACAAAATTTAAGTTTATGTTTTCATTACGTTTTAATTTTATAGAAAAAGTGACAGTTTTTCTAGATTTTCTTTTAGCTTATTTTAATTACGTTTCACACTTACACTTCAAGTAGAATAGAAAATCAACTCCTCTTTTCGTCACCAAGAACGACTATTCCACTTCAAACCGTGATCAATTCGATAAGATTCGAGAGAACAACGAACGTTTCAACGAGTAAAATCCATTTATCAAATGGCGCCGCTGCCGGCTCTTTTCGTTAAGATTAACGGTTTTTTGTGAAAAAAATTGGATTTTGGGATCCGTTCTCTTGGGAACGTTATTTTCATCGCATAAAATTTTCAAAAAATCCAAAAAAAATAAACAACGCTAAAAAATAAACACTATTTTGTTTCATTTTCTTTTTAGTGTATGCGTACTTGATCTTCGTCTAATCTTGAGCCTGAGACTCGTGAAGACTTAGACATGGCCGGTGTGCACAACAATAACAATCCACCGCATCCCGGTGTGAACAATAATAACCAACCTCAACCCGACCTTCGTACGATGGAGGAGCTATGCCAACCTACTATGAATGGACGTGGAGGACCGATTGCGCCGATGCAAATCACGGCTCCTGAATTTTCATTGAAGCATTACATGATCCAACAAGTTCAAAACACTTGTCCTTTTCGCGGATTACCTGATGATGATGCCAACAAACACCTCGACAAATTTATTACCGTCACTCAAATCATGAAATGACCCGGTGTTACCATGGATTTTCTTCGCCTTCACCTCTTTCCACACACTTTATCCCACCATGACGAAAAATGGTTTGATCGTCTTCCTAAGAATCCAATTCATACATGGGACGACATGACTCAACGATTTTTATCGTGCTACTTTCCACCCCCATGGTAACGAGCCTTCATAACCAAATTAGTGGATTCACTCAAGAAAATGATGAATCACTTTTCGATGCTTGGGAACGCTACAATGTTTTGATCGACCGTTGTCCAAATCATAACATGCTCCCCGTTACTCTCATTGATACTTTCTACAACGGTCTCACTTTTCGTGACCGTGATACGATTAATGCCGCCGCCGGTGGTACTTTTATGAAAAGGAGACCGGAGGAGTGTAGAGAGTTGATTAAAAACATGACTACTCACCACAAGAATTGGGATTCATCCGCATCCTCAAGATCGAATCCGAGAGTCAATGTTTCTTCCACTTCTTCTAATCCTTAGATGACCGAACTCACCCGCACGGTAGCCGAGCTTAGTAAACACATTCTCACCATGATTACCAATCCAAACCAACAAGCTAAGGCTGTTGCTATCTCTTGTGAAACATGCGGTGGTCCTCACTCTTACATTGATTGTCCTTCTACCCAAGACAACCTTTGTGAAAACGTTAACGCGGTATACGGTAATTATTCTACGGGAGGCTATCAAGCTCGCCCTCAAGGAGACCGTAACTTGCTAAGTTATCGTTCAAACAAATTTCTTTCCCCACCCGGTTTTCCTCCTCAAAACCAAAACCAACAACCAAACTATAACCGAAACAATCAAAGCCAGCCTCGTGCTACCAATCAATATCAATCCCAAAGAAACCCATATCCACCTCAAGGAAATACTAAAGCTTACCAAGCCCCACCTCTCAATCAACCCACGACATTGAACCAAGACCTCGAAACTTACATGAGGACCAATAGAGAGATGGTGACCAATCTTCAAAGCCAATTCATTAACTTGAAGGGCGAGATGGCGAAACAAGGGAACGATATCAGAGCCGAGCTAAAGAACGACATGCGAACTTCATTGAGCAATCAAACGAATGACTTACACGATATGATGGCTTCGTTTTTCCAAAGTAATTAACCCTGTTCTTCGGGTTCTCTTCCGAGTAACACCGTTGCTAACCCAAGAGGGGAGATGAAAGCAATCACTACTCGTAGTGGAAAGGTTATAAGGAACCTGAGCTTCCTACACCTACTCCCGTGATTGTAAACAAGGAAATTGAACAACCTACCCCAACCCCTATAGCTTCTAACCCCATTCCCCAACCACCCAAGGATGTGAGTGATCCTACTATTCTAAATCCTTCCTCTTCATCCGATATACCTTATCCCTCACGGCTGAGGAAAGAGAAGCTAAAAATCAAGGATGATATTCAAGTTTCGAACTTTCTTATAATGTTTAAACAATTGAATTTCAACATCTCTTTTGCTGAGGCTCTCGCTCACATGCCCAAATATGCGAAGATGTTTAAAGATCTTCTAAGTGACAAGGAGAAGCTTCTTGAAATTGCTCAGACCCAACTTAATGAGAATTTCTCCGCGGTTCTCTTAAGGAAATTTCCCACCAAACTTGGTGATCCAGGTCGCTTCTTAATTCCTTGCAACTTCTTGGGAGTAGAGAATTGCATGGCCCTAGCCAATCTAGGTGCTAGTATAAACTTAATGCCATTAAGTGTTTGGAAGCAATTATCTCTCCCTGAGCTAGTCCCCACCAAAATGACATTGTAATTAGCTAACCGTACGATTGCTTATCCAGTGGGGATAGCCGAAGACGTCTTTATTGGCGTTGACAAATTCACCTTTCCGGCGGATTTTGTTGTTGTTGACTATGAAATGGATCCACGTGTTCCATTGATTGTAGGACGTCCATTCTTGAGGACCGGTCGCACTTTCATCGATGTAGACGCAGGTGAACTTATCATGAGAGTTGGTGACGATCAAATTGTCTTCAACATGGGTAAGATTTCTAAACAGCCTTATTCATACGAGAGTGTTAATTGTATTGACGTTCTTGATGAGGCTTGTGAAGAACACTTTAATGTTGCTTGCAAAAGTACTCTTTCTTCTCTTCCCAATGTTGAGACCGTTGTCTCAATTGCTCCGTCATTGACTCCTTTTGGAGAAAGTGACTTTCTTTTAGATGAATTTGAAGCTAGCTTAGGTACAATCGATCTAAAATATGATGATTCTCCCACCGATTGGGAAGAAGATATTCGTACCCTTGAGAAACTTCTCAATGAGGACTCTTTCTCTCCTCCTTCTCCTAAAGAGGTGACTAATGATGATCCATCGTTAGTTACACCATCTATTGAGGACCCTCCGACTCTTGAGCTTAAGGATTTACCTCCTCATCTCGAATATGTTTTCTTAGAGGGCATTGATCAACTTCCCGTTATCATTGCTAAGGACATAAAAGCCAATGAGAAAACTCGTGTCATTGAAGTTTTCATGAAGCATAAAAAAGCTATTGCTTGGAAAATCTCCGATATTCGTGGAATTGATTCTCACTTTTGCACACATAAAATTCTCATGGAGGACGACTTTAAACCCACTATTCAAAGCCAAAGAAGGGTGAATCCTAAGATCCATGACGTTATCAAAAAAGAGGTTATTAAACTTCTTGATCCGGGAATGATCTACCCAATCTCGGATTCACCTTGGGTTAGTCCGGTCCATTGTGTGCCTAAGAAAGGCGGAATCACCATTGTGCCCAATGAAAACAACGAGTTGATTCCTACTCGTCTCTTTACAGGGTGGAGAGTTTGTATAGACTATCGCAAAATCAATGATGCTACGAGAAAGGATCATTTTACCCTTTCTTTTATGGACCAAATGCTTGAACGTCTAGCGGGTAATGAATATTACTGCTTTTTAGATGGTTTCTCAGGTTCTTTTCAAATACCCATTGGTCCCCAAGATCAAGAGAAGACAACATTCACTTGTCCCTACGGAACATTTGCCTATAAAAGAATGCATTTTGGCCTATGCAATGCTCCCGGGACTTTCTAAAGGTGTATGTTGGCTATCTTCCATGACATGGTTGAGCAAACCATGAAAGTCTTCATGGATGATTTCTCGGTGTTTGGGGACTCCTTCTCTTCTTGCCTTGCCAGTTTGGAACGCATGCTTAAGCGGTGTGAAGACACTCGCCTTGTTCTAAATTTGGAAAAATGCCATTTCATGGTAAAAGAAGGCATTGTGCTTGATCCAAAACGTAGATCGATTTAGCTTTGTGTTAACGAGATTAGATCAAGTATAACACGTAGAGAAACTTTGTTGTATGTGAAACAATCTAGGTATTATGCGGAATTAATACTTAGAACAAGAACACACAAACAGAAAACGAAACTTTCACTTTGATTGATAAACAAAACTTGAATATAATGAAAGTCGAATTACGTGTATTGAAACTAAACCTAAAGGCCTCCTTTTATAGTACAAGGATCCTTGTACAAGAGTTTACCTATGAGCTAATTATGGTAAAGATAAACATAGAAAATACATTGTGAAACATATCTTTACTCTAAAGATAAGCCGTGTAAACTAGGTCTTCCAACAGTGCTTGACTTCTTCTTATCAGGGCTTGACTTCTTCTTGTCAACGCTTGACCTGACAACTCTTGAATTGTTCTTAACAATGTCCACCTTCCTCTTGTCAGCGTATGAATATCTTGGCTATATTTTATTCTTAACAGGATGATATCACTGGTGTAGTCAACCTCCAAAGGTGTAGCCATCATTAACTTCAAAACCTCTTGTGGCAAAGGATATGCGGTATCAACCAAGAGATATTCTGAAAATTTTGATGTGCAAAGATGATACATACCAGCAGCTGAATAAATATGCCAAGTCAAGTCACTCTTGTCATCCAGATCCTTCCAAACTGGATCTGCTTCATTTGGCTCAAACATTCTCTTAAATGTTGACCAAATCTTTATTCCATTTACTGAGGTAGGTTCCTCAGTCTCATACTTGGCCTTTATCAAACTCCATAAATCAACCAAGTCTTCTCTGTCAAAACTGGCAAACATAGAAATGAGAGAAACAAAAGTATGTACCTTGTCACCAGCCCCGGTGACCACCCAAAAACCACTAGCATCTTCATCATAGCCTATAATAGGGTTCTTGAAATCCATAGGTAACACTTCCACCATATTTGATGCTTCCACCTTAGTAAGCTTCATCATCTTTCTCAAAGCAGCTTCTCTAGGTGTGTTTGGATCTAGACTAGGAAAAACAACCTGCAAAACTTTCCTCATAGGTCTAGGAACTGCAGCTGCAGCCCTCTTGAGTCTCATCCTTACCTCAATTTCTTCTTGCCTTTCTTTGGAAAGCAAATCAAAAGTTTTGTCCTTACACAATGAGTTCCAAATGGGATAGGCATACCATTCCAATTGATCAAAAGTGAGAGCTTTGATCTTCTTATACGTCCAACCAAGCCCATAATTCCTTAAGACCATATAGTAAACCTCCCTTCGGACTGTCTTGTTTTCCCTTTTGATATTGACAGCTTTATTCTTCTCCCAAATCCTAATATCATCCTTTACCTTCAACAAACCTTCAAGGCACCAAATCTTCTCTGATATAGAGACTTTTGGGTCACACAGAACTTCTCCTTCATATCTAAAGAAAAGTTCAGAAATTGTAGGAATAGTCAAATCAAACTTTAACTTTACCTCCTCAAGCTTCTCAAGACCCAACTCCTCTCCATACTCCAATTGTTCAGGCTCATCAACTATCATTACACTTGAATCTGAGCCCTCATCATTATCACTACCCTCATCACTACTACCTTCTCCCTCACTTTCAGAAGTGGTCACAATATGTGACTCAATGGTAGTCTTCTTGTATTCCCTTTCTTGTATCTTTGCAGCCAAAATTGAATCATACTGAACTTGAGCTGCATTCTTGGGAATCTCTGTTTCTACCATGATTCCTTTACCCTTATCTGATGCATCAATAGTTGGTAAGGAGGTAGATACCTGTGGAACAACATCCTTGATGATGGTTGATGACTGGGATAAATCAACCACACCAATACTTGTGTCAGCGTACAAAACCTGTACATCAGCGCTTGCTTTACTCCTGTCAGCGTTGGATTTACTCGTATCAACGTTGGCTGACTCTGTCACCTTATTCATCAAATCAAAAAAGGATAAATTTGTAAGAGTGATCAAAGAAGTATCAAACCCTTGTTGCTTCTTTAAACCTATAAGAGCTTCAGCCACATCCAAGATGGCTATATAGGAAGCACCTTCACCCTCTTGAGAGCCCTTCTCATGAGAACCATTGTCACTAGCAATAAAGGGCTCTGTTTGCTTATCCTCCCCTTTGTAAGAATCCTCCCCTGAAGAAAGGACCTTTGCCTGCCTCCTTCTAGCATTGGCAGTCTCCAAAAGAACTATCCGCTCCCTCAAAGTATTGAGTTCAAGGGCCTGTGAGTCAACAATCTGTACAAGTTGTGTATTTTGCTTTTGCAAGCGCATACACATCACCGTCAATTCCATCAATGTTAAAGGTTCCATACTGCCCTCTTCTAATACAGAAGGTTGCCCTCCCATAACAGAATCATGGGGCATGAATGAGGTCTTAATGATGTTAGGACTGGCTTGGCCTGCATCTAAGCGAGTACCAATAGTCCTAGCCTCACCCATGTCACCAACCACACTGGTGGTGGTTATCTCTGCAACATGTCTAGGACCACTAGAGGAGAACACTCCAGTAGTCATTTGGCGTTTTTCCAACCTATAGTCTTGCGGTTCAGAGGATGAAGAGTGAAGGGGTGTTTGGGTTTGTGGTGGATGGTTGTCAACGTCAACATTCGAAGTGTCAACGTTGAGATTGGTCATAGCAGCGTTTGGTGAAGGATGGTCAAGTTGCATAGGTTCAGGTGAATGAGGAAGTGCAGGGATAGGATCTGGTTGTGGAAGAGGGTCTGGTTGTGGTTGTGCTGCTGTAATAACAACAAGCATGGCTTGGGTGAGTGGTAAGTCTCTTGGGTTTTGTGAATTCATCTTTCCAAAAATAGCTTTCTTTTGAATAGGAATCGTATAAAAAATGTTATGAGCCCTATTGCAATATCTTTGTTCATCAAAAACCATTTGTAAAAACCTTGGATAAGCAAGAGTCATCTTGCTGCCCTTATTGTGACACATGCCATCAAAAATCATTTTGGAAAAATTATATTTGCGCCCAGTAGCAGTACACACAATGGCACTACCAATTGAACGGTTGATTTCATTATGTGCAGTACACTTGAGACTTAAACATTGTAGGATCACATGTATCAAGTACTTCCAAGCTGGGGGAAATTCCTGTTTTGAATATTTACTTAATTGGCCTTCTTCAGGCAAAGGATAACCCAAAGCTTGGAGTCCTTGTTCTAGCTCAGCCAGGGGAAGGGTGGTTATACCATCTGCATCATCAATATGAAAAGCTTGGCGAACCATAGCTTCAGTAACCACCCATAGAACCCCATGGATAGTAGCAGTCAATGTAGTCACATTATTAATTGTTGAGGAATTTACAGTATCCCAAAACTCTTTAATATGAGTGACAGGCACAGGTGGAGCATGAGAAAGTGCATACCTTAGTAGGGATGCATTCAAATACGCAACCATTTGAGTGTATTGTGGAAAAAGATCATTATCAGCCTCCAAGTATGCTACCATGTTATGCTGACTTCTGAAACCCAATTCCAAATCACTTGGTTTAAACTTTGGAGCCATGGATGTAGAAAGCTGTGATTGATGTGTACGAAAGATGAAGTTTGGAGAAAAATTTGTTAGACAAGAATAAGCAATTAGGAAGTTTGCAAAAGAGAGAGCCAAATATATAGGAGAAATGCATGTCTATGATTGGTCAAAACATAAGGCAGTTATGTTCAAAATACAATCATGAAAATCATGAAAAAGTTATAAGTTATCTCATGCATTAATTAAAAGTTATAAAATCCTAAAATTACGGCCCAAATTTTCGTCAAAAATAACAACTGGGTAGGACCCAATGCATATCAACGGTAAAAAATAACTCAACAACGCCTAACGGCTATATTCTTGTCAGCGTTGGAAATGGCCATGTCAACGTCTAATGTTACCTTAACAATGAATGGATAGAAAATTATCAGCGTCCAAAAATAAAAATAATGTAAAAATAAAAAGGACCTTAAGAAAGTGATTTATCCTAGTAGAGATAACCTATAAGCTGAAAATTACTATAGGACGGCAAGCACTGTCCAATCATGCACACTTGCTTAAAACACGAGAGACATAATCGTCCTCTAGTGTTCCTTGCTAACCAAAGTTCTTAACCATGAAGTTATCTCATAAAGTCCTTTGTAACTCCCAGGTAAACCCAAAAATAGAAGTACCCAAGTCTCCCATCCGACCATACCCAAATCTAGGTCAAAAATTCTTGGCAGCGTTCAAAGTTATCAACTTTGCATGCTACAGTGCCTCACGATTTAGTAAACTAACCCGTACTCACCAGTGGATACAATCTAGAATTGTAATGAGAGTATTATATGAATACCCAAAGAGTCCTAAAGGTGTCTTAAACCTCCCCTTAAACGATGATACACAAGTTTCCAATAATAAATAATGTAATAAATTTTTTTTTCAACATAGGAACATGAATATCCCAACCATCATCCATAAACTTGAACACATTCCTAGTAAGCTCCAAAGATCCATGAGCAACTCTATATCCATTTGTACAATGCTCATAATGCCTGCATAATTAGGTGAAAACCACAAAAACTAACATGTTGCTATCAACGACAATTTAACACGTGACAGCGTTAAAATATCCTTTGACAGCGTTAGACAAATAAAGTGGAAACCTAATTTTGTACAAAGACCAATAACAATGCCTATCCTGTACATACTTTTACAAAAGACTCAATACACATATTAAGTAAGATTGATCATCCTAATACTTGTTACCAAGTACTGAAATCTCCCAATATCAAAAGGTTTAGTTAACAAATCTGCCACATTTTCCTCTGTATCTACTTTATCAGGATGTATTAAACCTTTTTCAAAACAATCTCTTATAAAAAGATGTCGAATTTCTGTGTGTTTTGTTTTAGAATGATGTACATGATTTTTAATAATTCAAAGAGCACTGTTATTGTCTACAAAAATCTTGGTTTGCATAAAATTGTATCCATAATCCAACAATTGGTTCTGAATCCATAAGACTTGTCCACAACAAGCAGTTGCTGTAACATATTATGCTTCAGTTGTAGAGTTGGCCACCACTGTTTGTTTCTTGCATTGCCAAGATATTAACCTACTCCCAAGAAATTGGCATCCACCAGTTGTGGATTTTCTATCAAATGTGTCACCTCTATAATCACTATCTGGATAAGCAGTAACCTCCATGGGAGAATCCTTTGGATAACATAATCCCAAGGAGTGATAACACCTAAGATATCTAAAAATTCTCTTGACTGCATAAAGATGGCATTCTTTAGGAGTCACCTGATGGTGTGCACATGCACACACAACAAACATAATGTCAGGTATAGAAGCTGTGAGATACATCAATGATCCAATCATTGATCTATAGTGCCTGACATCCACATCTTTTCCATCTCCTACTTTTCCCCAAGGGTGTTCCCTATCCATAGGTGTGCTAGCCTGTCTATCAGTAGGAGAAAAGCCAAACTTCTTCAAGATCTCTACAACATACTTGTCTTGAGAGATGAAGATACCATCTTCTTTTTGCTGAACTTGCAACCCTAAAAAGAAGTTCATCTCTCCCATAGCACTCATCTTGAATTTGTCTGTCATGAGCTTGGAAAAATCTTCACTCATCTTTGGATTAGTGGAACCAAAGATGATATCATCCACATAGACATGAACAAGCAAAAAGTCTTTACCAACCTTCTTGGTAAACAAAGTCTGATCTATGGTGCCCCTTTTTAATCCATTTTCCACCAGATATGTGGACAATGTGCCATACCATGCTCTTGGGGCTTGATGAAGTCCATACATTGCTTTCTTCACTCTATACACTTTGTCTGGATGTTCAGGATCTTCAAAACCAGGAGGCTGCATAACATACACCTCCTCTATGATTTTGCCATACAGAAAAGCACTCTTCACATCCATTTGATAAACTTTAAATCCCAAACAGGAAGCATAAGCCAGAAAGATCCTTATGGCTTCAATCCTTGCAACAGGTGCAAATATTTCTTCATAGTCTATGCCTTCCTGTTGTGTATAGCCTTGAGCAACTAAACGTGCCTTGTTTCTCACAACAATACCCCTTTCATCCTTTTTGTTTCTAAGCACCCATCTTATCCCAATAGGTCTGACATATTTAGGACAATCAACTAACTCCCAAACATCTTGAATAGCAAATTGGTGAAGCTCATCCTGCATTGCTTCCACCCAACTTGGTTTTGTGAGAGCAGCAAATATGTTCTTGGGTTCCTGTTGTGACAGAAAACAAGCAAACAAACATGCTTGAACAAGAGGGGTATCAACCTTCTAATGGATATTAGCAATAAAACCACTTTGAGTCTGGCGAGATCTTCTTGTTTGAACAGGAGACATCACATCACCAATAATTTGAGAAGGAGGATGATTCTTGATAGTTGATGTAGGTATTCCTCCTTCAATGATGGTGGTGTCTTCAATGTCAGACTCCAAGTTGTTAATATCATCTTCAGTATCTCTTCCTTCATCATTGGAATGAACCTCAATTGGTATAGAAGAAGGTTCACCTTGTTGAAAAACACTGGAAGAAAATAAATGGACAAATGTGTCATCAACGCTTGAAATAGGTCTGTCAACGTTTGAGTCAACAACGCTAGGATTTGTCTTGTCAGCGTCAGATTTCCTTGTGTCAGCCTTTGGTTCACCATTGTCAACGTCTGAAGATTCATGCATGTTTTCATCAATAGGCTTCTCTTGTGGACCTACTTTTTCTTTCCCCTTTCCAGCAGCAGCAACATCAGCAAATCCATCTGTCCAAATAGGGATTAACATATTCAAGTATTGGATCTGATTTGTCTGCTTGCAATTCAACATCTACATCAACCTGTATACCTGCAAGTTCAACACCTGGTTCTTCCACAACATGTGAATTGACTTTCATAATGTTTGGATTAGTGACAGGCATATAATTCAAGGTTCTAGACAATGGTCCCAAATCAAAGAACCAGTTTGGTCCACTCTCAGGATCACTAGGTTTACTTTCCAAAAACCTAACATGTACCTTTTCAAGTATACGTTTTTCTTTCTTAATGTAAACCCTATATCCTTTACTCTGCACTGAATATCCCATAAGATATCCTTCATCACCTTTAGCACTGAATTTTCCTAAGGCATCACTGGTGTCTAAGACAACTACATGACATCCAAAGGGTTTAAGAAATCCAATATGGGATTCTTATTCCAAAATATCTCATAAGGTGTTTTGTTGTGAATTTTGTTGATCAATGCTCTATTCTGTACATAGCAGGCTGTATTCACAGCCTCAGCTCAAATGCAATGGGAAAGTGAGCATCAACCAACATTGTCCTAGTAGCTTCTATTAGGGTTCTATTCTTCCTTTTAGCTACTCCATTTTGTTGTGGAGTTCTGGCCACACTAAACTGCCTAGTAATCCCTTTCTTGACACAAAAGTCATCTAACAACTTGTTTCTAAACTCACCACTATTGTCACTTCTAAGTATCTTAACCACTTTCCCTGTTTTCTTTTCAGTTTGAGTAATAAAGTTGATTAGAACAATAGCAGTTTCACTTTTAAAAGCCAAAAAGAATGTCCAAGTAAACCTGGAAAAATCATCAGTTATGACAAAACAAAAGGATTTTCCATTAAAACTTTCTATGTTAGTTGGCCCAAACAAATCCATATGCAACAAATGAAGAGGTTGAGTACTAGAGTGCACAAGTTTAGACTTAAATGAGACTTTGTACTGTTTGCCTTTAAGGCATGCGACACAGGAATGATCATTGTGGAAAGCCTTTTCAGGCAAACCGTCAACTAGTCCATGTCTCACAAGTCTGTTTATGTTCTTAAAGTTTATGTGACCTAACCTTCTGTGCCAAAGATTACTTTCATCAACTAAATCCTTAGCATATAGACATGACATATTATTATTCATCATAATACCATTAAGATTCACATTATAAATGTCCTTATGTCTAGGTATTCTATACTTAATGAATTTCTCATCAGGTATCTTAAAATCCTTACTCAAAACCAGGCATTCAGTATCAGTGAAAAGAACCTTATTCTTGTTGTCACACACTTGTGACACACTAAAAAAATTGTAATCTAGTTCTTTTACCAGAAACACGTTCTCAAAACACAAGTTGTTGGTGATAAGAGTGCCTTTTCCAGTGATGGTACCATAGCCACCTCCAAAATACACTTTGTCACCATTTCTATAGGGGGTAAATTTTGTCAAATAATCTTCCTTCCCCGTCATGTGCCTAGAGCATCCATTGTCCCAATATCCATGATCATTGACCTGCTTTTGAATGCCCTACACATAAAGAAAACAAATTAGTTTTATTTGGGAACCCAAGCCTTAGCAGACTTGGATTCATTTGGTTGTTCAACAAGAACATACCTAGTTCTTATAACAACCCCATTTTCATCCCTCTTGGGGTGAAGTGCCCAATTAACCCCAATTGGTTTTGTAATGACCTTTGAAATATAGTTAAATCTGTTACAGGTCATATACATCCCTTCCAAGTTGGTGTTTTGGTCTTGTTTGGGCCTCCAAGTTAAGCTAGAAGAAGCTTTAGACCCCTTTCCCTTTGGTTGCAAATACCTGTTTGGTCTAACAGCATTGAAACTATTCCTGTCAGCGTTTGATTTGTACTTGTCAGTGCTGAAATTACTCTTGTCAGCGCCAAATCCAGGGTTTGCTACAGGAACCCATTGTCTGTTGGACCATGTATTGGTCTTTTGAAAAGGTCTTTGTCCATAAATATTAGACTCTCTAGTAAAGAATGAGGCAGGTTTAATGACTTGTGGACATGATTGGACAACAGGTTTGAGTTTGAACATGGTTGATTTTCTGTCAACGTTGGTATTTTGAGCGTTGACACACTTATAAGCCAGATGTGAGAAACTAACACACGTATAACTAGCTTTTCTAGACATATTTCTAGGTCTAGATGAGAAGAAGCCTGTTCCATTGATGCTAACTTGACTTTTTGGAGACCTAGTTTGCCTATACATTTCTGCATATTTAACACTAGGTTTTCTAACAACGTTGGAGCCAAGTTCAACAGTCTTTCCTATGGTGGGATTGGTTACTTTTATGGGTGTTGTTACATTTGGGATTTCTCTAAGCATGCCCCCTTTAACAAACTCAGCAGAGTTAGTTTTCTTCTATTGATTTATGTCAACAACACTTGGCTTATGTTCCTCTACTGGAGCAACAACCCTTGGTGGAGGAATGAATTCCTTTTCTTGGAGTTCTGGTATACCAGTCCAAGATAAGTCCTTTCTAAGGACACCATAGAAGTTGCCAGCAGGTGGAGGAACATTAGTTTATTCCTTCATCCCAATGCCTGTCATATCCATAGAATCCCTTTGTTCACTAAAACATTTTTCTAGGGTTTGGGAAGCTTTCTCAAATTTCTGAATTCTAAGACCTACATTGTCTTTATTTTTAATGGCCTCATCTAACTTAGCTTGTATTTCACCATTAGATCTCTCCAAGATGCTTCTTACACTTACACTAGTATTGAGGTCATGTTTTAACACATTGATTTGGTTCTTTAGGTCAGCTTCCATTTTCTTATACTCAGACACAGTCTTTTAAGTTTGAATAAGTGCAAGTTGATAGTTAGATAACTTGCATTTGACAACAATTAAGTCTGATTTTAACTTTACGTTTTCATTGTTAAGATTTTCAGTGTTTAAACGACAACCCTTACTACAAAATGCATCATCATATACCTCACTGTCTGATGAAGATGAAGAATGTGCCATGAGAGCATAGTGAACATGCTCTTCTTCTTTCTTTTCAGCAACCAAGGCTTTGTCCTCATTCACATCCTTGACCAAGAAGCTCTAGTCCCATCCAATGCCATCAATCTCTTGCATTACCACCATAGCTTTTGTCTCCTCAGCTTTAACAATCTGGCTTGAAGGTTTGCCAGCATCAGACCTTCTTGGAGACCTGCATTCTCTCATAAAGTGGCCCATTCTATGAAAATTGTAACACTCAACCTTGGATTTATCAAATCCAACAGTGTCTTTAGCATTAAAGGTCATTTTCCTTCTGAATCTTCTGTTCCATCTATTGGCCCTAATGCTTGCAAGTGCCATATTCCACTTTATGTCCATCTCTTCCAAGTCTTCATCACTAATTTGCTCAAGATCCTCATAAGTAATTGCAGAACCATTAGGCAATGAAGAAATGTATGCACACACTGTATCAAGATCAATACCAGCAGGCTTGATTTTTGGTGAGTCATTATTGTATATGTCAACGTTTGAAAGTTAAACGTTGATAGAGCTTGATCTAGCTTTGACACAAGGTGATCCAGTAACGGGGTGCACATATGTCTCCCTTTGAGCAGATTGACCTTCACTATGAGAAAAGAAGGCCATGTTTACATTAGTAGATGTACTTCCTTGGCTCAAGTGCATCTCATTCTCTACAAGCTTTAATTTGTTGTAGATGTCATCAAACTTGGAAGTTTTGTGAGAGTTGGTAGCAAGAATGGACCTTGCTTCAATCTTCCATGCATCACCCAAACTTTTGAGAAAAGTGGCGATGATATCAACATCATTGTACACAGTTCCCATAAAGGACAGCTTACTTGTGATATCAAGTAACCTGCTTCTCACTGCACTCAGCTTTTCATTGGGAAAAGCTTTGAACACAACAAACTCATGCAAGAGTTGCTTCTTCTTTTCTGAAGCAGTTTCATCATTACCACCATAGTTAAGTTGAATGGCTTCCCAAAGCTCTTTTGCAGAATCAAAACCTCTATACTGGTGTTGGTTTTCATTCTCCAATGAGAGTTGGAGAATGTTGAGTGACTTCATGTCATTCCTTCTCAATGCTATGTCATCAGCTGAGACAGCTCTACCATCACCTGGTTGTTCCTTCTTATCTTCTTCAGATGCATTCTGAGCAGCAGATCTCAATTCTATTACAGCCTGAATCTTGGCAGCCTTATCAAAGGAGTTTCCATAAACAATGATCTCCCAAAGAGTGTAGTCATGAGTTTGGAGATATTGATCAAAGTTGAACTTCCATAGTTCAAAGTTGTTAAGGTCTAGCATGGGAATTCTTAGGTTATGATTTGAGGAGGATGAGGAGGAAGCGTTTGATGTTGGGGTAGACATGTTGTCTGAAAATTAGGGTTTTGGGCGATTTAGGGTTTTTAGGGTTTGTGTTCTAGAAGATCAAAGTTCCTCATCAAGCTCTGATACCACTTGTTGATCCCAAACGTAGATCGATTTAGCTTTGTGTTAACGAGATTAGATCAAGTATAACACGTAGAGAAACTTTGTTGTATGTGAAACAATCTAGGTATTATGCGGAATTAATACTTAGAACAAGAACACACAAACAGAAAACCAAACTTTCACTTTGATTGATAAACAAAACTTGAATATAATAAAAGTCGAATTACGTGTATTGAAACTAAACCTAAAGGCCTCCTTTTATAGTACAAGGAGCCTTGTACAAGAGTTTACCTATGAGCTAATAATGGTAAAGATAAACATAGAAAATACATTGTGAAACATATCTTTACTCTAAACATAAGCCGTGTAAACTAAGTCTTCCAACAGTGCTTGACTTCTTCTTATTAGCGCTTGACTTCTTCTTGTCAACGCTTGACCTGACAACGCTTGAATTGTTCTTAACAATGTCCAACTTCCTCTTGTCAGCGTATGAATGTCTTGGCTATATTTTATTCCCAACAAGATGATTTCTCGGTCTTTGGGGACACCTTCTCTTCTTGCCTTGCTAATTTGGAACGCATGCTTAAGCGGTGTGAAGACACTCGCCTTGTTATAAATTGGGAAAAATGCCATTTCATGGTAAAAGAAGGCATTGTGCTTGGTCATAAAATCTCAAAAGCCGGTCTTGAAGTGGACCTTGCTAAAGTTGATGTCATAGCCAAATTACCTCCGCCTTCAACCGTGAAGGGTGTGAGAAATTTCTTGGTTCATGCGGGATTCTATCGTAGATTCATACAAGATTTTTCTAAGATCGCTCGCCCGATGACCCACCTCTTGGAAAAAGATACTCCCTTTATCTTTTCTAAAGAGTGTATTGAATCCTTCAATCTTCTTAAGGACAAGCTAACTAAGGCACCGGTCTTAGTTACCCCTAATTGGGAACTACCTTTCGAGTTGATGTGCGATGCTAGCGACTTTGCCATTGGAGCGGTTTTAGGACAAAGGATAAACAAACATTTCCAACTGATCCATTATGCTAGCAAGACAATGACGGGGGGTCAATTGCATTACACGACAACCGAAAAAGAGCTTTTAGCTGTTGTCTATGCTTTTGAAAAATTTCGCCCCTATCTTGTTCTCTCCACCACCATTGTGTACACGGATCATTCCGCGTTGAAGTACATGTTGACTAAGCAAGATTCTAAGCCAAGACTTCTTCGTTGGGTTTTGCTCCTTCAATAATTTAAAATTGATATTCGTGACAAGAAGGGAGCCGAAAACCTAGCCGTGGATCATCTAAGTAGACTTGAGGATCCTTAACAAGATTTAAACAACGTGCACAATGTCCTAAGTGTAGGGGAGTTTACTCCCACATGATTAAGCATTGAGGACAATGTTTATATCAAGTGTAGGGGGACTTCTATCGAATTTAAGTGGGATTTTCCATGAATTTAACCTCATTTTAGCCAGAAAATTGATTTTTCGACATTTTTCAAAATTTTTGATCTATTTTGGCCTAGTAGGATTTTCTTTTGCTATCGTATTTTCCTTTCATCGTATGTATATATTTTCATTGCAAGAATAAATTATTAAATAAAATGGTTTTAGCGAGTTTAGATGTCTTTAATATATTAGGCCCGTCGTGAATATTTTGACTAAACCCGAGTTTACTTATCCAAGTTTACTCTAGCTAGTATCCTTAAGCATGTAGACCTTTATTGGTTTATTAGGCTAAGCATCCACGAGTCTCATTACTTGAGATTTTAAATTGTGGAGATCGAGAGATGATAGAGTTAGTTATAAGTTTGGTATTCTTTCATTAACTTATGTGAGTTAGTTATGAGCTTTTTCTCCCATCACTTGTAAATAAATAACTGCAATAAGTAAGGTCGCACGGTCTGAAAAATTATTTAGCTTCTAGCCCAAGATCGTTTAAAAGTTGCTCAGGATTAATTAGATTTCATAGCCAAGGCATAACTTATTGAAACGGGACGCGAAGATTGGCGAGTCCGAAAAGGCCCTAACAAGGCATGAGGGCTCCATTTTGTTGCTAAAGATCCTGGATGATGTGAAGAATCATTATTACAAAATCAATATGAAGGATCAAGACACACGACGAAAAGCAATTACTCCCATAAAGATCATGGAAAAATCTATCCGAAAAGACCCTAACAAGGTATGAGGATAAATAGATCCAAGTCCGAAAAGGAGGCGGATCGTTGTACATTAAAATCCAAAATAAAGATTGAAGAAAAATGAAGAAGTCGTGGTCCAAGTTTGAAGTATCTCTCAAAAACTTCAAGTGAAGAAATTCCATATATGACGAGAAGACCATAACTTCAAGATCGTCTTCTCAAGATTCGAAGTATAAAGTAAATGCCAAATATCGGTCCGAGAAAGGTCTCAAATCGTGAAACGAGTTATGCCAAGATATGAACTTTAAGAGGTCTCGAGAAGCAGTTTTAAAAGATTTTGTCCTTTAGCTAACTATGGATTAGATCGTACTACTTTATTTTCATCCTAAATAAACTATCGAAATAAGTTGAAAATGCATCCTCGTGATCATTCAAGACAAAAATAAAATATAAGAGATACACCTAGGAATAAGGGAGTCTAAGTGATTAATTAAACCGCTTGAGTAAGTGTTAGTTGTGCTTATTTAGTGACAAGGATCTCGTTTTTAAGCTTGGCATGGGAACGTGAAACTTGAGGATGATTAACATTCATGACACCAAAGCCCTAATGTAAGTCTTAGATTTCTTTACAAGTTTCTTCCTTCTAGCATTTTTTAAATTTTCTATATCTTTTTTAAAGTTTCCTTAGTATCTAGTATTTAATAAAGGCCAAGGTGGGTTGATTATGATGGAGAATGTAAATTTTTGCTTTGTAATTAATGCATTGCATGAGATCATTGCAATGGTTAAGTGTAGGGGATTTGATAGGTGTGAAAACACCCATCATTTTACCACTTAAAACAATTAAAAACGAGACCTAAACGTGTATTTTATGTCGTAAATATCGGAATTATGCGTGGTTTGTGTTTTTGTTGTGTTTTAGGACCAAAAGAAGAAAAAGGAAGAAAACACGGGCTTTCACGGGCTTTTATCAAAGAAAAAGACAAAAGACGAAGTCAAAAGATCAAGAGTGCAAAAAGAACGGAAGTCAAAGGCCTATCCTGAAGATTTATAAAAGAAAAAGACTAAAGACGGAATTTTAACAAAGTCTAAGAACCAAGTCCACCAAAAGAAGAAAAGACGAGTTCATCATTCGACAAATCCCGAGCCAAAGTGGAGAACGTCTATTTTAATTAAAAGACGAGAAGACTAAGAAGAAAGGAAGACAAGCCCATTTATCAAGCCCACAATGCAAGCCCATCATCCAATCACTATACAAAGCCTCCATCACCCTCATTTGGAAGCTAGTCTTCATTTTTATTTATTTTTCTAGTTTTTAAATTCTAGAGAGAGAAAGCTTAACTTTCTCTCACTAGGAAAACTTTCTTGTTTTAAATTCTTGTTTTAATTTCAAGTTTTACTTTTATAAATTTAATCTTTACTTAATCCTTACCTTTTCTTAATTCTTGTTTAGTGGGAATCTAAGTTTACTAAGATACCCTGTTTCATAGATTTAAACGTAAATTAAGTTGTTTGATGTTAACTTGCCTGTGCCTGGGAGACAGGAAAGTATCGCAAGACTCACAGAGATTCAAGTCTCCGTGAGCAACCTCAGAGGAGTCCATGTCAGAGACATTGTCAAGGAAGTCGAAGATTACTTGAAGACATACTCATTGGCTGTGATGGATAACAGCCAAGATGTATCAGGGACTCTGAGGGGTTGAGGGTTAACAGGGGTGGCAATACCCTGTTAACACTCAGTACACTTTGGACTTACCTTAGTATGTACGAGACCATGAAGAAAGAGAAAACTATGTCAGTCTGTTTTCCTAAAGCATGATGGCAGACTACCAAGAATAGAAAAGCATGTTGTGACAGTGTCAGGCTTTGTCTATTAGTGTAGTCACCATCAGTCACTAGAAGTCAACCTCGTAATACTATAAATAGGTCATGTAGCATAGAGTTAATGTCGTTCACTTTGCTACTCTACACACATTAACTCTTTACAACTTGTTGAACCAAACAGCTGTGACTGTGTTCTAAGTTTGTAAGTTTTTAAGTTCAAAGTGTACACAACACATTGTCATCAAACGGTGTTATCCATAACACTTGTAATTCTTTATTATACAATAATAAGTATTACATTTGAAAAGTATATCGTGTGTTAATTATCATTGTTAATCGTTTCACGCAAGTTAAAGGGACTTTTAATTGGTATCAGAGCGGTGTTTGATATTAAAACCGTCATTAACATCGTTCAAGTTTTATAATCAAGATCCACCATGCCTGAAACGAGCAATACACCACCACCACCACCGTCGCTTTCTAGAAACAACACTCCTCCACCACCCTCTTCACCAAGACTCACTCCTCCACCCCAAAGTGAAGATGATCTACCTTAACTTCTTGACTCAAGAGGCGGATCCCATGTCACCAATGTACCAGTATTTGATGAAGATGACTTTCCTAGTTGTAAGAGTCAATTCCTCTTATATCTCGACGGTCTTGAACCATTTATTCTAGAAATTCTAGAAAATAGACCGTATGTTCCCATGGCTCTTACTTCTACTGATGAGAACCCCCTTCCCACACCACTCAAACAATGGACTCCAGCTTATAGGAAATTGGCAAACCAAGACAAACGTCTCAAGAGCATTATTATCTCCTGTCTTCCCAAACACATCCTGAAGTCTGTGATTCAATGTCCTACAGCCAAACAAATGTGGACAGATCTTGTTCTTGGTCATGAAGGACCCTCTGAAACAAGATAAACCAAGATTCATGCACTTAGGCTTCAGTCCAATGCTTTCAAAGCCCTTGAAGGTGAAAAAGTTCAACAAACATATACAAGGCTGAAGATTCTTCTCAACGACCTTGCTATGAATGACGTCACCATTGCTCAAGCTGAAGTAAATGCTACATTTGTTAGCAACCTTCCTAGGAAGTGGCCGAGTATGAATCAGACTCAAAGAGCTAATAACTCCATCAAGAATGACACCTTGGCTCAGCTGTATGGAAAGTACAATTATGAAGAAGGGCTGATTGACACCATATACAAATCAGAGACTGAAAGATTTGTAGTTCAGGGAGCATCTTCCAAAGCCTTGATTTCCACCTCACACTCTCATGACAGCGACTCTGATGTCGAAGAAGATACTCATAGCAGCCAAGAGTTCATTACAGACCTTAATGCTGAATTTTATGAAAGAGCTTTGCTAGCTAACCAAAGAAGATTCTACAAAAGATCAGGGAGAGTAGGATCAACTAGCAAACAGATTGACAAATCAAAAGAAACTTGTTTTGCCTGTGGAAAACTTGGACACTTCCAAAAAGACTGTCCTTCCACAAAGTCATCCTCACCATCCTATCCATCATCATCCTCCAAACCATACAAGTTTAAATCAAAGCATAACAACTCATCCAGCCAATTCAACTCCTCTGATAATGAGAAGAAGGATTACAAGAACAAGTATAAGGCACTTAAGGCTGAGCTTGAACAGATGAATATGAAGCTTGAAGCTGTGTAAAAGAAGAAAGGGGTGACAAGAAGACAGAGAAAGGGTTGGTAGCTGAAGCATATGATTAGAATGATGAGCCGCTGACTTCGGATGAAGAAGATACTACCAGGGTCAGGGATTTTATGGCTATAGCTGAGGATGAACCAGCGGTTGGGAAAGGAGATGCTAGATCAGGACAATGGGTCGACATCACGATAAAGAAGGTACACAGGCTTCTCTCTATGCATGAAAATGATGAACGCAAACATGTTCTTGACTACACCATTGTGATTTACACTTTGTTGAAGAACAAAGAAAGAACCTGTTAGATAAGTTTCACTATGTTAAACATGAACTGTTAACTGCTAGGGCTGAATGTGAAACTCTGAAACAGGTTAACTCTAAAAAGATATCTCTGCAAAACGAAGTCAATATCTTAACCTTAAAAAAAGTGCCTTAAATGATCAAGCTTCTGAACTAAATAAGGTTATAGAAAAATGGTTGTGTAGTAGGTTCACTATAGATCAATTACTTAATGATGAACTTCCTGCTGATGTAACTAGAGATATCTCTGATAAGAAAAACAAGTTGAAAATTAATGTTAAACCAAAAGATATTGTCTTCAAATCTACAGAGACTATACATTTTTCTGATATTGCATTGGGTGAAGTACCTGTCTCTGAAGATATGGCTGAGTTACCTCCATTACCAAAACTCTCTGGAGTTGAACCTAGCAGCTTTTCTAGAGGAGCTAAGGGTGAACCAAAACCTGTTGAGACACCACCAGCTAAGGTTTTCGCTGTACCTGCTAAACAACCTGTTAAGCAAGTTGCGTTTAAGCCTGTCTCAACAAAGGCTGTTAACAAAGCTGACTAATTAAATGAAGAACGCCTGTTGTCAATAATGAAAGAAGTAGAAATCTTAAAACAACACATCAAGACTTCCGCTGAATGATCTACTTCCTCTGAACCTAAGTCTATTCTTGGAGAACCTAGAGGAGAAAGAATAGTCAAGCCTTACTGTAATATTTGTAAGAACTCTCATCACATGACCATAGATCATGATAGGCAAATGGCTGTTAAGAGATCTAAAACACCTTCTAGGGAAAGACAACAGGCTACTAGGAGACCAGCAGGTAACTACAGACCTTACCCTCCTTGTAAATTCTGTGGTTTCACAGACCATCACTCAGATGAGTGCAGTGAATTTCCAGGATGTGATATTTGTGGAAGGTTCACTCATGAAACAATTAACTGTCCCTCACACCGTCAAAAGTCCTACAGGAACTCAAGAGTTGCTAATCAGCAATTCAGGGAACCCACTGGAAAGTGGGTTCACCATAGGAACTGATAGGTGTGAAAACACCCATCCTTTTACCACTTATTTCTTGCTAAAACGAGACCAAAACGCGCATTTAATATCATTTGTTTGGAATTATGCGCGGTTTTTGTGTTTATTATGTTTGCAGAGTCAACCGGATGAATATTGAAGAAAACATGGGATTGCACGGGTTTTACCGAAGAAAAAGACTCAAGACGAAGTCTATTGTCCAAGAGATGCAAAAGATTTGAAGTCAATGGGCCTGTTTGAAGATTTATCGAAGAAAAGGACCAAAGATGGAAGGTTTACATATGTCGAAGAAACTCAAGTCTATTAAATGAAGAAATTAAAATACGATTTGAATTTAATCGTCGACAAATCCCGAATCAGAATCGAAAACGTCAACTTTTCTGAAAAGACGAGAAGACAAGAAGAAAGGGAGAAAGCCCACTCACCAACCAAATGGAAGACCTATATAAAGAGATCCCCTCACACAATTTAGGCAATTTTTCATATTCTCTTTTCTTTCTCTTTGTTTCGTAGGGAAGAAGCCAACACCACTAAGGTGTTGGTGATTTTTATTCTTGTTTTTACAAATCTTGTAGTTTTAATCTTTTCCTTTGATTGTTTAAACCTTAATCATCAATATAATCTTTCCATTTCATCTTGTTCATCTTGTTCTTTGATTCAAAATTTTACAGTTCTTATTTAGTTGATTTTGATCTTCAAAAGTAAGTGGGATTTGTGTTTTTAATGTTTTGATATGTTGTCTATGGTTAGTAAATGATTAGTGATTAGTTTTGTTTAAGTTTTGGTTAAAAAACTTGGTTGATTTTGGCTTAAAAACGTATCCCCTGTTTTCTTTCTGTTACTGTTCTTCATTTCCCCAGAAATTCCGAATCAAGCACTGTTCATATTTTCTTCCGTATCAAATTGGTTCATCCGGAATATTTTATATATTCCGGATCAGTTCCCTTCATTCGGAATATTTATTATTCCGAGTCAAGCTCCTTCATCCGGAATATCCATTATTCCGGATCAACGTCCTTCATCCGGAATATCTCATTTATTCCGGATCAGAGCTCTTCGTTCGGAATATTCAAACATTCCAAATCAACTCCTTCATCCGGAATATCCATTATTCAGGATCAACTCACTATTCCGGATCAATCCTTTATTCCGCATGAAGCACTTATTCCGCATGAGCATTTATTCCGAATGAACCTAGTATTCCGCATGAAGCTTTTTGTCTGATTTATTCCGGATCAAGCCACATTCCGAATCAAGCATTTTTAAGGTTATTTACTGTTTACTATTTTATTGTTTAGTTTTAATTAAAGCTTTATCTTATTTACTGTTTGGGTTTAAGTTTTTATCCTTTTACGCTTCTAATCCTTTTAGTAGAATAGAAAACCAAACCCCCCTATTTGTCACCAAGAACAAACTATTCCACTTTGAACCGTGATCAATTCGAGAAGATTCCGAGAACGAACTTTCAACCCATTGCAAATCCTAGTATCAAATGGCGCCGCTGCCGGCTCTTCTCGTTAAGATTAAGAGTTTTTTGTGAGAACTTGGATTTTGGGATCCGTTCACCGTGAACGTTACTTTTTCATAAAAAATTTCAAAAACCCTAAAAAATAGAAAATTTTCAAAAATCCTAAAAATTAAAAAACATAAAAACCAAAAACATTTCTGCTTTGTTTTTGCTTTGTTAGTTCTTTTGCAGGTGCATGCGTACACGTTCAACGTCTTATCAAGAGCCCGAGCCTCTCGAAGGCTTAGACATGGCCGGTGTACACAACAACAACAATAACCCACCTCAAAACAATAACAACAACAATGAGCCTCTACCAGACAATCGCCCTATGATTGAACTTCTGCAAGCACATGTAGCCGGCAACAATGATCCAATTGTCATACCCGCGATTGCAGCCAACAAATTTGAGCTCAAATCCGGATTTATTCAGATGGTCTCTGCTCAACCATTCTTGGGGCGTACCATTGATGATCCTCATTACCACATCAAAAGATTCCTGCAACTCACGAATACGGTCAAATTCAATGGTGTTCCACAAGAGGTAATCCGTTTACAACTTTTTCCTTTCTCCTTAGAGGGACAAGCCCGGCATTGGCTTGCAAAGGAACCGCCCCAAAGTATTCTTACGTGGACGGATTTGGAGACCAAATTTATCAACTACTTTTTCCCACCCTCTCGTACTACTGCTTTGCGGAATGAAATCATTAATTTTGAACAAAAGTACGATGAGTCTTTTAGTGAATCTTGGGACCGTTTTAAAGACCTCTTAAGAAGTGCCCTCAACATGGTTTTACCAAAGTGCACCAAATTAATACTTTTAATAATGGTTTAAGCATGAATGACCAAGATTCACTAAACAGTGCCTCGGGGGGTAATAATTTGGTTAAGACTTCTAATGCCGCTTGGGATATTATTGAGAATAAGTCTAGAGTGCAAACCAAAAGTGTTCGGACCAATGCCGCTAGTGCTAGTACTAGTGACAACGACAAGAGAGTTGACAAAATTACGTCGCTCCTTGAATCGCTTGTTACCCACACCGCTAACAACACCAACAACATCAACGCTAAAAATGCTCAAGTCAATGCTGTAAGCCAACCATGTGAAATATGCGGGGGTCCTCACTTTTACACCACTTGTACCACCACCCAAGACTACCCTTCTGAGAATGTGAATGCAGCATACGGTACCTATCCTCCGGCCGCTTATCAAGCTCGTCCTCAAGGAGACCACAACTTGCTTAGCTACCGCTCAAACAACTTTCTTTCCCCGCCCGGTTTTCCTCCTAACAACCCAAACCAACAACAAAACCTCAATCGCCCTCCTCAACAACAACCTCGTGCACCATACCAACCACCTCACAAACAACCATATCCACCTCAAAGAAACAACCAAGTTTACCAACAACCTGCTTATCAACCACCCGCCTACAATGCTCCTCCCAACCAACCCACCGCATTACACCAAGATGTTGAAACCTACATGAGGACCAATGATGTGATCGTGGAAAATCTCAAACGGGAAGTGCTCAACTTGAAAGCAGACATGGTGAAACAAAAGAACGATCTTCGAGCTGATATGCGAAACACTTTGGCAAGTCAAACGAATGACTTAAGGAACATGATGGCTGGTTTCTTCCAAGGTAATCAATTCTCTTCTTCGGGTACTCTTCCGAGTAACACCGTTGCGAATCCAAGAGGGGAGATGAAAGCAATCACCACTCGTAGTGGCAAAGGTACCAAGGAACCCGAGCTTCATATACCTCCATCGATGATTGTGACTAAGGAAAACGAGTCACCTGCTCCTATTCCTCAACCTTCTATTTCCCCAATTCCCCCACCTCTTACTTCTACCCCTCCTCCACCCAAGGATGTGAGTGATCCTATTCTACAAAAGCCTTCCTCTTCTTCCGATATACCTTATCCCTTAAGGTTGAAGAAAGAGAAGCTCAAAAGCAAGGACGATATTCAAGTTTCAAACTTTCTCAAAATGTTTAAACAATTGAATTTCAACATCTCCTTCGCTGAGGCTCTCGCTCACATGCCTAAATACGCGAAAATGTTCAAAGATCTTCTTAGCGACAAGGAGAAGCTTCTTGATATTTCTAATACCCAACTTAATGAGAATTGCTCTGCAGTGCTCTTAAGGAAATTACCAACCAAGCTTGGTGATCCGGGTCGTTTCTTAATCCCTTGCAACTTCCCGGGAGTAGAGAATTTCATGGCCCTAGCCGATCTAGGTGCCAGTATTAACTTAATGCCTTTAAGTGTTTGGAAGCAATTATCTCTCCCTGAGATAGTCCCCACCAAAATGACTTTGGAATTAGGAAACCGTACGGTTGCTTATCCAGTGGGGATAGCCGAAGACGTCTTTGTAGGAGTCGACAAATTCACTTTTCTTGCCGATTTCGTCGTGGTCGACTACGACATGGACCCTCGTGTGCCATTGATCGTTGGTCGTCCCTTCTTGAGGACCGGTCGCACTCTCATCGATGTTGAAGCGGGTGAGCTTATCATGAGAGTGGGTGGCGATAAAATCGTCTTCAACATGGGAAAGCTTTCTAAACAGCCTTATTCATACGAGAGTGTTAATTGTATCGACGTTCTTGATGAGGCTTGTGAAGAACACTTCAAAGATGCTTGTAAAAGTATTCCTACCTCTCTTCCCAATGTTGAGACCGTTTCCTCTATTGATTCATCACTATCTCTATTTGGAGAAAGTGATTTCCTATGGAAAGATTTTGAAGCCACCATGGGAGATGTGAACTTAGAACATGACGATTCTCCCACCGATTGGGATGAAGATATTCGCCTTATTGAGAACCTTCTTAAAGAAGACAATATTTCTCCACCATCTCCCAAGGCTATTGCTATCGATGAACCCACTTTGAATACGCCTCCCATCGAAAATCCTCCGGATTTAGAACTTAAGGAGTTGATGTCCCATCTCGAGTACGTGTTCCTTGAAGAAAAGAAGAAGTCGCCTGTCATTATCGCGAAGGACTTGAAAGAAGAAGAGAAATCTCGCCTCATCGCCGTGCTTAAAGATCATAAGAAGGCAATTGCTTGGAAAATTTCCGATATCCGCGGAATTTATCCAAACTTTTGTACTCACAAAATTCTCATGGAAGATGACTTTAAACCCGCAATCCAGAGCCAAAGAAGGGTTAATCCTCGAATTCATGACATCATCAAACAAGAGGTTATCAAACTTCTAGATGCCGGCTTGATTTACCCTATTTCGGATTCGCCTTGGGTAAGTCCCGTCCATTGTGTACCCAAGAAGGGAGGAATAACCATTGTTCCCAATGAACACAACGAGTTGATTCCCACTCGTCTCGTTACTGCTTGGAGAGTTTGTATCGACTATCGCAAACTCAATGATGCCACGAGAAAAGATCACTTTCCTCTTCCTTTCATGGATCAAATGCTCGAGCGTCTTGCGGGTAATGACTATTACTGCTTCTTAGACGGTTTCTCCGGGTATTTTCAAATTCCCATCGATCCCAAAGACCAAGAAAAGACCACATTCACTTGTCCCTACGGAACATTTGCTTACAAACGCATGCCTTTTGGTTTATGCAATGCTCCTGGGACGTTCCAAAGGTGTATGATGGCTATCTTCCATGACATGGTTGAAGAAACTATGGAAGTCTTCATGCATGATTTCTTGGTTTATGGTGATTCATTCTCTGCTTGCCTTGCCAATTTAGAACGTATGCTTAAGCAGTGTGAAGACACTCGCCTTGTTCTTAATTGGGAAAAATGCTATTTCATGGTAAAAGAGGGCATCGTGCTTGGACACAAAATTTCTAAAGCCGGTCTTGAAGTGGACCGTGCTAAAGTCGATGTTATTGCTAAATTGCCTCCACCTTCAACCATGAACGGTGTGAGAAGTTTCCTGGGTCATGAGGGTTTCTACCGTCGTTTTCTCAAAGATTTTTCTAAATCGCTCGCCCAATGACCCACCTCTTGGAAAAAGATACTCCCTTTATCTTTTCCAATGAGTGTATTGAAGCCTTCAACTTGCTTAAGGATAAGCTAACTAAGGCATCGGTCTTGGTTACCCCTAATTGGGAGCTGCCTTTCGAGTTGATGTGTGATGCTAGCGACTTTGCTATTGGAGCGGTTTTGGGCTAAATAGTGAATAAACACTTCCAACCAATCCATTACGCTAGCAAGACAATGACGGGGGCTCAATCGCATTACACGACAACCGAAAAAGAGCTTTTAGCTGTTGTCTATGCTTTTGAAAAATTTCGCCCCTATCTTGTCCTTTCTACCACCATCGTGTATACCGATCATTCCGTGTTGAGTACTTGTTAACTAAGCAAGATTCTAAACCAAGACTTCTTCGCTGGGTTTTGCTACTTCAAGAATTTAAAATCGAAATTCGTGATAAGAAGGGAGCTGAAAACCTAGCCGCGGATCATCTCAGTAGACTTGAGGATCCTTATCAAGGGGATCATCCGAACAAAGAGATCAATGACTCTTTTCCCCTTGAAACCTTAATGTCTATCAACTCGACTTCTGATGAAACTCCGTGGTTTGCGGACATTGCAAACTACTTGGCGGGTGGAATTCTCGTTGACGGGTTAACATCCCAGCAAAAGAAGAAGTTTTTCACAGACATTAAGACTTACTTTTAGGATGACCCGTATCTATTCAAACAATGTGCTGATTTGATTATTCGCCGATGTGTTGATGGACCGGCAGCTTTAGAAATCCTTGACGCTTGCCACAAAGGACCCACCGGTGGTTACTTTGGTCCCAACTACACCGCCAAAAAAGTGTTTGACTCGGGATTTTATTGGCCCACCATTTATCGTGATGCTCACGAGATGGTTAAACGTTGTGATGCTTGCCAAAAACAAGTCAAGATCACACATAAAGATGAGATGCCTCAAAATTTCATACAAGAATGTGAAATCTTTGATGTTTGGGGTATCGACTTTATGGGGCCATTCCCTTCATCTAAAGGAAACAAATACATCCTTGTAGCCGTTGACTACGTTTCAAAATGGGTTGAAGCCAAAGCTTTACCCACTAATGACGCAAGGGTGGTTTGTAAATTTTTGAAGTCGCTATTCGCTAGATTCGGTGTGCCTCGTGCCATTATTAGTGATCGCGGGACTCATTTTTGCAATGACCAATTCGCAAGAATCATGGCTAAGTATGGTGTAAATCATCGTCTTTCCACCGCATACCACCCACAAACTAATGGCCAGGCTGAAATCTCTAACCGAGGATTAAAGCGAATTCTTGAACGAACCGTGGGAGAGCATCGTGCCTCATGGGCCGATAAACTTGATGATGCTCTGTGGGCTTTTCGTACCGCATACAAGACTCCGATTGGTTGTACACCATATCGTCTCGTGTACGGAAAGGCATGCCACCTCCCCATTGAGTTGGAGCACAAGGCTTACTCGGCCTTGAAGTGGGATAATTTTGATATCAACAAAGCCGGCGACCTACGCAAGATCCAACTCAATGAGCTGAATGAACTCCGGAATGAGGCTTATGAAAATTCTTTGATCTATAAGGAAAAGACTAAGCTCATTCACGACTCCAAGATTAAAAACCGAGAGTTCCAATTTGGAGACAAAGTTTTACTCTTCAACTCTCGGTTGAAAATCTTTTCGGGCAAGCTAAAATCTCGTTGGTCCGGCCCATTCACCATTGCCCAAATTTTTCCATATGGTACTCTCGAGCTCGCTCAACCTAATGGACCTAATTTTAAGGTGAATGGCCAACGGGTGAAGTTGTACTTTGGTGAGGACATCTCTCATGAGATGATTCCATCCCTCACCACGTTTCCCATGAACTATTTTTGGGTTGAGTCAGGCTCGTGACTCGGTTATCAAAAACAAGCGCTCCTCGAGAGGCAGCCCGAGTATCTATCCTTTCCCGTTTTAACCTCCTAAGTGTAGGGGGACCTCTATAGGTGTTTGTGTTTGTGTGGTGATGTGATTACAGGGATAAGTGCACTTTTGGAACCTTTGAAGAACCGTGCTCCCGTGTTATCCGAAATCCGGTTCTATCTCTCAATTATCGTGATTCAATTTTCTTCATACTCACATTCGAAATTGATCACGTTAGTCGTCTCTTCCTTAACTTGATTTAACCAACGTGCACAATGTCATAAGTATAGGGGAGACTTTTCCCACATGCTTAAACATTGAGGACAATGTTTATCTTAAGTGTAGGGGGGACTTCTATCGAAGTTTTAAGTGGACTTTTCCATTAAAATGCCTTCATTTAACCGGAGAATCATCTTTTTCAACATTTTCAAATTTTTAATTAACTTTGGCCATTTAGTCGTAATTTTTAAATTTTTATCGTTGCTTTCATATGTATATATCCCGCAATAAAGTCAAAAATATTAATAAAGTGGTGTAGCTAGTTTTGAAATCTTTGACATATTAGGCCCGTTGCGATTATTTTGACTCAACCCGAATAGACTTATCCAAGTTTATTCTAGCTAGTATCCTTAACCATGTAGACCTTAATTAGGTTTATTAGTCTAACTATCCACGAGTCTCATTACTTGAGATTTTAAATTGTGGAGGACGAGAAATGATATAGTCAATTATAAGTCGGTATTCTTGCACAAGCTCACTTGGTGTAATTATTTGCCTATTCTCCCATCACTTGCTAATAATTTATCTGTAATAAGTAAGGTCGTACGATTTGAAAAGTTACTTAGCTTCTAGCCCAAGATCGTTTAAAAGTTGCTCGGTAATGATAAGAGTTCATAGCCAAGGCATAACTTATGAAGCGGGGCGCGAAGAATGGCGAGTCCGAAAAGGCCCTAACAAGGCATGAGGATTCCATTTTATTGCTAAAGATCCAAGGTGATGTGAAAAGCATTATTCCCAAAATCAATATGAAGGATCAAGACTCACGACGAAAAGCAATCAACTCCCATAAAGATCATGGAGAAGTCTATCCGAAAAGACCCTAACAAGGTATGAGGATAAATAGATCCAAGTCCGAAAAGGAGGCGGATCGTTGTATCTCAAAATCCCAATTAATGATTGAAGTAATAATCATGAAGTCGTGGTCAACAAAGTTGGAGTACCCCTCAAAAGTCTCCAAATAAAGAAACTCTATTAACGAAGAGAAGACCATTATATCAAGAACGTCTCTCAAGATATGAAGTATGAAGTACATGCAAAATATCGGCCCGAGAAAGGTCTCAAATCGTGAATAGAGTTATGCCAAGATATGAACTTTTTGATATCCCGAGAAGCAATTTTAAGAGATTTTGTCCTTTAGCTAACTATTGATCAAATCGTCCTACTTTGCTTTCAGCCTAAATAAACTATCGCAATAAGTCCAAAAATGCATCTTCATGATCATTCTAAGACAAAAATAAAATATAATAGATACACCTAGGAATAAGGGAGTTTAAGCATATAATTAAGCCATGTGTGTAAGTGTTTGATTTGCTAACTTATAATAACAATGATCTCGTTTTTAAGCTTAGTTTGGGGAACGTAAAACTTGAGGGTGATAAATCTTCGCATCACCAAAGCCCTAATGTAAGTCCTTGATCTCTTTGCAAGTTATTTCCATATAGCTATTTTCAAGTGAAAATGGTTTTCTATCCTTTTGTTTCCTTTAAAATTTCAATTTCTCTTAGTACTTTAATTTTTGTTTAGTAGTATTTTAATAAGGCCAAGGTTGATTTATTGTGAGAAAAGTGTAAATTTGTTTTATCGCTAAGCATTGCATGGAGGCATGACAATGGTTAAGTGTAGGGGATTTGATAGGTGTGAAAACACCCATCTTTTTACCACTTATTTCTTGCTAAAACGAGACCAAAACGCGTATTTAATATCATTTGTTTGGAATTATGCGTGGTTTTTGTGTTTATTGTATTTTCAGAGTCAACCAGATGAATATTGAAGAAAACATGGGATTGCACGGGTTTTACCGAAGAAAAAGACTCAAGACGCAGTCTATTGTTCAAGAGATGCAAAAGATTTAAAGTCAATGGACCTGTTTGAAGATTTATCGAAGAAAAGGACCAAAGATGGAAGGTTTACATATGTCGAAGAAACTCAAGTCTATTAAACGAAGAAATTAAAAGACGAGTTGAATTTAATCGTCGACAAATCCCGAATCAGAATCGAAAACGTCAACTTTTCTAAAAAGACGAGAAGACAAAAAGAAAGGGAGAAAGCCCACTCACCAACCAAATGGAAGACCTATATAAAGAGATCCCCTCACACAATTTAGGCAATTTTTCATATTCTCTTTTCTTTCTCTTTGTTTCGTAGGGAAGAAGCCAACACCACTAAGGTGTTGGTGATTTTTATTCTTGTTTTTACAAATCTTGTAGTTTTAATCTTTTCCTTTGATTGTTTAAACCTTAATCATCAATATAATCTTTCCATTTCATCTTGTTCATCTTGTTCTTTGATTCAAAGTTTTAAAGTTCTTATTTAGTTGATTTTGATCTTCAAAAGTAAGTGGGATTTGTGTTTTTAATGTTTTGATATGTTGTCTATGGTTAGTAAATGATTAGTCATTAGTTTTGTTTAAGTTTTGGTTAAAAAACTTGGTTGATTTTGGCTTAAAAACGTATCCCCTGTTTTCTTTCTGTTACTGTTCTTCATTTCCCCAGAAATTCCGAATCAAGCACTGTTCATATTTTATTCCGTATCAAATTGGTTCATCCGGAATATTTTATATATTCCGGATCAGTTCCCTTCATTCGGAATATTTATTATTCCGATTCAAGCTCCTTCATCCGGAATATCCATTATTCCGGATCAACGTCCTTCATCCGGAATATCTCATTTATTCCGGATCAGAGCTCTTCGTTCGGAATATTCAAACATTTTGAATCAACTCCTTCATCCGGAATATCCATTATTCCGGATCAACTCATTATTCCGGATCAATCCTTTATTCCGCATGAAGCACTTATTCCGCATGAGCATTTATTCCGAATGAACCTAGTATTCCGCATGAAGCTTTTTGTCTGATTTATTCCGAATCAAGCCACATTCCGAATCAAGCATTTTTAAGGTTATTTACTTTTTACTGTTTTATTGTTTAATTTTAATTAAAGCTTTATCTTATTTACTGTTTGGGTTTAAGTTTTTATCCTTTTACGCTTCTAATCCTTTTAGTAGAATAGAAAACCAAACCCCCCTATTTGTCACCAAGAAAAAACTATTTCACTTTGAACCGTGATAAATTCGAGAAGATTCCGAGAACGAACTTCCAACCCATTGCAAATCCTAGTATCAGGAACTAACTTGTTTCTATGTATCTGTGCAGAAACATCTTAAGGAATCGGTATGGTATCTAGACAGTGGCTGTTCTAGACACATGACAGGGATTCGACAATACCTGCACAGATACAAAAAGGAGCCTGGTCCTAATGTGGTGTTTGGGGATAACTCTTCAAGCGACACAGAAGGATACGGCTCAATTAACTGCAATGGGATCACGTTTACAAGGGTTGCATATGTGAATGGTCTTAAGCACAATCTTATCAGCATCAACCAATTATGTGATGCTGACTTTAAGGTTTTGTTTACCAAGACTCAGGAAACCATATTCAACAAGAATAA
Source organism: Glebionis coronaria (assembly GCA_025667525.1). Taxonomy (NCBI): domain Eukaryota; kingdom Viridiplantae; phylum Streptophyta; class Magnoliopsida; order Asterales; family Asteraceae; genus Glebionis; species Glebionis coronaria. Next base: position 416,283,090 of record CM046878.1, on the reverse strand, counting down.
TGATGTTGTGCTTATTGCACCCCGAAGAAGAGATGTGTATGTCATCAATATGGCTACTTGCTCTGAAGACAGCTCCAACTGTTTTCTTGCCAAAGCCTCTGAAAGTGTCAATTGGCTGTGGCATAAAAGACTATCTCATCTCAACTTCAAAAACATCAACAAGATAGCCACACAAAACCTGGTTGCTGGTCTACCTTCAGTAACTTTCTCAAAACACAAGACTTATTCAGCTTGTGTAAGGGAAAGCATCACAAGTCTTCTTATAAGACCAGGCAATCATTCTCTATTGACAAGTGCTTACATCTCCTTTATATGGATTTGTTTGGACCTATTAAACCACAGACCATTAATCACAACAAATATACCTTGGTCATTGTTGATGATTTTTCAAGGTATACATGGGTTTTCTTCCTTAGAAGGAAAAGTGATGCAGCTGATACTATCATGTCCTTCATCAGACATGTGGAAAACATGAATGATGTTAGAGTTAAAGCTCTAAGAAGTGATAATGGGACTGAATTTAAGAATCAACAACTTGAATCTTTTTGTGATGAAAAAGGAATATCACAAAATTTCTATTCAGCTGGCACCCCTGAACAAAATGGGGTGGCTGAAAGAAAAAACAGGACTTTGATTGAATTAGCCAGAACTATGTTGAACGGTGCAACCTTTCCCAAACAATTTTGGGGAGTAATACTTCGCTATTGGCTAGGTGTAAAATCTTATCGTTAGTTTCGATCTTTTCGAATTGAAAACCGGTCTTAAGTGCGACTCAATCGCCTTTTGGTGAATCAAGTGAATGGTTTGGTTTTGTTTGTTTTAAACTACTAGCAAGTAAATAAAGTGTCGATGAATAAAAGGGAAGTTAAAAGATTAATATTGAAATGACAAGTAAAATGAATGCATGGAAACTTAAAGGTGATAATGGAAAAGTACTAACTCACTAAATAAAACTAACACTTGGAAAGTTTTCAGAAAATAAAAAGTACTATAAGAAAGTGATATCAAAAGAAACCAAATCAAGCCAAAAGAACCTCCGATCGGAATGTTTGCTGATCGGAATACTGGTAAAACTGGTCGGAATATCCACCAAAATGGAATCAATCGGAATATTGAACAATGAACACCAATCGGAATGATTGGAAAAACCCTTCAATCGGAATGTTACAGATATGCATGAATCGGAATACACAAAATAGGGCCAGTCGGAATGTTATATTCCCACCCGTCGGAATACGCAACAAAGGACAATGATCGGAATGGAGTAAAGGCTACAATCGGAATACGTGCAAACAACCCAATCGGAATAAGGGACTAAAGTCCTACCGTCGGAATCTTGAAGTGTGGAGCTGTCGGAATGTAGACCAATCGGAAAGGGGAGTAACAACCTTTCCTAAAATTATGGAAATTGGTTATGATGGTGTACCGGTCGGAATGACCCAATCGGAAAGGGGCTTTACCACCCTTTCCGAAATTTGTGGAAATGGGAAAAGCTAGGTAATAAGCTAAAATTCTAAGCTAACACCCGAAACTTATCAATCCAAATAATCAATCGAATCAAATAAGCACTTTAATGAACTTATCTAATGCGAAATCAAACAACTTTTTAGATCAAACAATAAAAACATAAACTTTTTAATAAAACTTTTTAATGAGAAAAATAAGCTAATCATAAAAATAAGCTAATAAGCACAAAAGTCTTAAAGCTTAATCAAATGAAAACTTATGAAAAGATAAAAAGATTAACTTTTTAAGCACGAAATCAACTAGAACAACACGGATCTTATGATATACGCACCAAAATCAATCTTAAATCAAAGAAGAGTAGAATGAGATTAAGAGATAAAAGCTTAAAATGAACTTGATTAATAAAAATAAGCAATACAAAAAGTTAATCTTGAAAGATTAAAAGAAAGAGATGAACAAGTGAGAGAAAGTTTAAGACTTTCTCTCTCTAAAAACTAAAAAGTGCAAAATTAACTAAAAATCTAACTACCCTCCTAATGACTATTAGGAGGGTATTTATAGGGAAGGTGGAAGGAGTGCATGTGTTGCATCTTCTTTCTTGCTTTCTTCACGTTTTCTCGACTCGACTTTAATTCTTCGTCTTTGTCGTCTCGGGATTTGAACTTGTCTTTTAATTTTCTTCTTCTATTAGACTTAAGTTCTTCGACTTCGTTAAACTTCCGTCTTTTGACTTTTTCTTCGATAAATCTTCAGAATAGGTCTTGGACTTCCGTTCTTTTTGCACTCTTGATCTTTTGACTTCGTCTTTTTCCCGTTTTCTTCAGTAAAAGCCCGTGAAAGCCCGTGTTTTCTTCCTTTTTCATATTTAGGTCCTAAATCACAATAAAAACACAAACCACGCATAATTCCGACTTTTACGACATAAATCACACGTTTTGGTCTTGTTATTATTGGAAATAAGTGGTAAAAGGATAAGTGTTTTCACACTTATTAAATCCCCTACACTTGACCATTGCAATGCCCTCATGCAATGCATTAATTTTAAAGCACGGTTTATATTCTCCATCATAAATAACCCACCTTGGCCTTTATTAAATACTAAACATAAAAGATAGAAATAAGTAAAGAAATTAAAAACTTACATTGGGTTTTGGCGGCCATGAACGTGTATCATCCTCAAGTTTCACGTTCCCCATACCAAGCTTAGAAACGAGATCATTGTTATTATAAGTTAGCAAACTATCACGAACTCATGTGGGCCAATTATTCACTTAGACTCCCTTATTCCTAGGTGTATCTCTTATATTTTATTTTTGTCTTGAATGATCACGAGGATGCATCGTTTGACTTATTTCGATAGTTATTTAGTCCGAAAATAAGGTGAACGATTTAATCAATAGTTAGCTAAAGGACCAAATCTTTTAAAACTGCTTCTCGGGATATCAGAAAGTTCATATCTTGGCATAACTTGGTTCGCGATTTGAGACCTTTCTCGGGCCGATATTTGGCAGCGACTTCATTCTTCGAATCTTCGAGAGACGTTCTTGAAATTATGGTCTTCTCTTCATAATAGGAATTTCTTCACTTGAAGTTTTTGAGAGATTCTTCATCTTTGGACCACGACTTCTTCATTTTTCTCCAATCTTTATTTTGGACTTTGATATACAACGATCCGCCTCCTTTTAGGACTTGGATCTATTTATCCTCATACCTTGTTAGGGTCTTTTCGGATAGACTTCTCCATGACTTTTGGGGAGTTCTTGCTTTTCGTCGTGTGTCTTGATCCTTCATATTGATTTTTGATAAATGATTCTTCACATCACTTTTGGATCTTTAGCAACAAAATGTAGCCCTCATGCCTTGTTAGGGACTTTTCGGACTCGCCAATCTTCGCGCCCCGCTTCATAAGTTATGCCTTGGCTATGAACTCTCGTCATTACCGAGCAACTTTTAAACGATCTGGGGCTAGAAGCTAAGTAACCTTTTAAATCGTACAATCTTATTTATTAGCAGATTAATTTATTATCAAGCGGAGGGAGAATAGGCTCATAATTAACTCACATAAATTCACGAAAGAATACCGAACTTATAATTGACTCTATCATCTCTCGTTCTCCACAGTTTAAAATCTCAAGGAATGAGACTCGTGGATGCTTAGCCTATTAAATCAATGTTTTGGGTTTTCGATTCGCCTATAGGATCTTGCAAATTCTTAGACTTTTTCAAGTTTAGAAATCGCATTTTAAAGTTCCCTTGATAAACGACTCTCTAGGATCAATTATAGGAACTTGCGAAAAGTTCTTGTTCTTAACCCGTGAGAGTTAAGACTTTCGCGTTTTATAGCTCCCTATATAAAAGCCTAGCAAAACTTGACTTAAACACGTTAAGGATACTAGCTAGAGTAAACTTAGGCAAGTAAACTCGGGTTGAGTCAAAATGTTCGCGACTAAGAAAAATCTAAAACCACTTTATTAAAAATTTATTCTAGCAAAGGAAACATAACAAGGGCAAATACAACTATACAACTAGGCCAAAATAGATTAAAATTTTTGAAAAATGTCGAAAAATCAAATTTTCCGGTTAAAAATGAGGGCAAATTCATGGAAAAGACCACTTACTTCGATAGAAGTCCCCCCTACACTTGAGGTAAACATTGTCCTCAATGTTTAAGCATGTGGGAGTAAACTCCCCTACACTTAGGACATTGTGCACTTTGTTTAAATCTTTCTAAGGAAAGGACAACTAAAGTGAATTCAATGTGAACATATAGAATATGAAATATTGAATCACAAGAGTTTAGGATAGAACAGGGAAGATGGGAAACACGGTATCACGGTTCGTCAAATGTCATCAAGATGCTTTCTGAAGCTTTAATCCCTGCACAACACAAGAAACAAGACAACAACATATGCGGGGCTCCCCCTACACTTATTATGAAAGCAGTAAAGGATAGAACACGGGTTGCCTCCCGAGAAGCGCTTGTTTTTGTTCACCGAGTCATGAGCCTGACTCGACCCAATTTTAGTTCATGGGGAACGTGGTGAGGGATGGAATCATCTCCTGTGAGATGTCCTCACCAAAGTACAGCTTCAAACGCTGGCCATTCACCTTGAAATTGGGCCCATTCGGCTGAGAAAGCTCAATGGTCCCATACGGAAAGACTTTGGTGACGGTGAATGGACCAGACCAGCGGCTCTTCAACTTGCCAGAGAAGATCTTCAACCGAGAGTTAAAGAGTAAGACTTGATCACCAACGTGGAACTCTCGGTTCTTGATTTTAGCATCGTGGATCATCTTCGTCTTCTCCTTGTAGATCAGCGAGTTCTCATAAGCTTCATTCCTTAGTTCATTTAGCTCGTTGAGTTGAACCTTGCGATGATCACCGGCTTTGATGATGTCGAAGTTAGCCCACTTCAAGGCCCAGTGCGCCTTATGTTCCAGCTCGATGGGTAGGTGGCAGGCTTTCCCGTACACAAGACGATAAGGCGTACAGCCGATCGGGGTCTTGTAGGCAGTACGGAAAGCCCACAGAGCATCATCTAACTTATCGGCCCACGCGGCACGATGCTCTCCCACAGTACGCTCCAAAATTCTCTTCAAGCCACGATTGGAAATTTCGGCTTGCCCATTGGTTTGGGGATGATAGGCGGTGGAAAGACGGTGAGTGACACCATACTTTGCCATGACTCTTGCAAATTGATCGTTGCAAAAATGAGTCCCGCGGTCACTGATGATAGCACGAGGAACGCCAAATCGAGCGAAAAGCTGCTTCAAAAAGTTCACAACCACCCTCGCATCATTCGTAGGAAGAGCCTTAGCTTCAACCCATTTAGAGACGTAGTCGACGGCGACGAGGATGTACTTGTTCCCTTTGGATGATGGAAATGGCCCCATAAAGTCGATGCCCCATACATCAAAGATTTCACATTCCTGTATGAAATTTTGAGGCATCTCATCCTTATGTGTGATCTTGCCTTGACGTTGGCAAGCATCACAATGCTTAACCATTTCGTGAGCGTCACGATAAATGGTGGGCCAGTAGAATCCAGAATCAAACACTTTCTTAGCGGTGTAGTTGGGACCAAAGTGACCACCGGTGGGTCCTTTGTGGCAAGCTTGGAGGATGTCGAAAGCTGCCGGTCCGTCAACACATCGACGAATAATCAGATCAGCACACTGTTTGAATAGATAAGGGTCATCCCAAAAGTAAGTCTTAACATCGTTCAAGAACTTCTTCTTTTGTTGGGATGTTAACCCTTGGATGAGAATACCACCCGCTAAGTAGTTTGCAATGTCTGCAAACCACGGGGTGCCATCAAGATTGAGATTTATAGACATTAGAGTCTCCAGGGGGAAAGAGTCATTGATCTCTTTGTTCGGATGATCCCCTTGATATGGATCCTCAAGTCTGCTCAAATGATCCGCGGCTAGGTTTTCGGCTCCCTTTTTGTCACGAATTTCAATGTTGAATTCTTGAAGGAGTAAAACCCAGCGGAGAAGTCTTGGCTTAGAATCGTTCTTAGTCATCAAGTACTTCAACGCGGAATGGTCCGTGTATACGATGGTGGTGGATAAAACAAGATAGGGGCGGAATTTTTCAAAAGCATAGACAACAGCTAAAAGCTCTTTTTCGGTTGTCGTATAATGCAATTGAGCCCCTGTCATTGTTTTGCTAGCGTAGTGGATTGGTTGGAAGTGTTTATTCACTCTTTGGCCCAAAACCGCACCAATAGCAAAGTCGCTAGCATCACACATCAATTCAAAAGGCAGCTTCCAATTAGGGGTAACCAAGACCGGTGCCTTAGTTAGCTTATCCTTGAGAAGATTGAAGGCTTCGAGACACTCTTTAGAAAAGATAAAAGGAGTATCTTTTTCCAAGAGGTGGGTCATCGGGCGAGCGATTTTAGAGAAATCCTGAATGAATCTACGATAGAAGCCCGCATGACCCAAAAAACTTCTCACACCCTTCACGGTTGAAGGTGGAGGTAATTTGGCTATGACATCAACTTTAGCACGGTCGACTTCAAGACCGGCTTTAGAGATTTTGTTTCCTAGCACAATGCCTTCTTTTACCATAAAATGGCATTTTTCCCAATTCAGAACAAGGCGAGTGTCTTCGCACCGCTTAAGCATACGTTCTAAATTGGTAAGGCAAGCAGAGAAGGAATCCCCGAAGACCGAGAAATCATCCATGAAGACTTCCATGGTTTGCTCAACCATATCATGGAAGATAGCCAACATGCACCTTTGGAAAGTCCCGGGGGCATTGCATAAGCCAAAAGGCATTCTTTCATAAGCAAATGTGCAGTAGGGACAAGTGAATGTTGTCTTCTCTTGATCTTGGGGATCGATGGGTATTTGAAAATAACCCGAGAAACCATCCAGAAAGCAGTAATATTCATTACCCGCTAAGCGTTCAAGCATTTGGTCCATAAAAGGTAGAGGGAAATGATCCTTTCTCGTGGCATCATTGAGTTTGCGGTAGTCTATACAAACTCTCCACCCAGTAACGAGACGGGTAGGAATTAACTCGTTGTTTGCATTGGGCACAACGGTGATTCCGCCTTTCTTAGGCACACAATGGACTGGACTAACCCAAGGTGAATCCGAAATAGGGTAAATCATACCCGCATCAAGAAGTTTGATAACCTCCTTTTTGATGACTTCATGTATTTTGGGATTTACCCTTCGTTGACTTTGAATTGTGGGCTTAAAGTCGTCCTCCATGAGAATTTTATGTGTGCAAAAGTGAGGATCAATTCCGCGGATGTCGGAGATTTTCCATGCGATAGCTCGTTTATGCTTCTTCAACACAACGACAAGTCGGGCTTTTTCGTCTTCTTTCAGATCCTTTGCAATGATGACCGGTAGCTTCTCGTTGTCTTCCAGAAAAACGTACTCAAGATGAGGCGGTAGGTCCTTAAGCTCAAGAGTAGGAGGATTCTCAATAGATGGTGAAACTAACGATGGATCATCATTAGTCACCTCTTTAGGAGCAGGAGGAGATAACGGGTCCTCATTGAGAAGTCTCTCAATAGTACGAATATCTTCATCCCAATTGGTGGACAAATTATCATACTTAATATCGAGAGGACCCAAGCTAGCTTCGAAATCATCCAAGTCACTTTCTCCAAAAGGAGTCAATGCTGGAGCAATTGAGGCAACGGTCTCAACATTGGGTAGAGAAGAGAGAGTACTTTTGCAAGCATCATGAAAATGTTCTTCACAAGCCTCATCGAGAACATCAATAGCATTAACGCTCTCATACGAATAAGGTTGCTTAGAAATCTTACCCATGTTGAAGACAATTTTATCGTCACCAACTCTCATGATTATTTCGCCCGCGGCTACATCAATGAGAGTGCGACCGGTCCTCAGGAATGGACGTCCAACGATTAATGGAACACGGGGATCCATCTCGTAGTCAACGACAACAAAATCCGTCGGGAAGGTGAATTTGTCAACGCCAACAAAGACATCTTCGGCTATCCCCACTGGATAAGCAACCGTACGGTTGGCTAATTCCAAAGTCATTTTGGTGGGGACTAGCTCGGGGAGAGATAATTGCTTCCACACACTTAAAGGCATTAAGTTTATACTGGCACCTAGATCGGCTAGGGCCATGCAATTCTCTACTCCCGGGAAGTTGCAAGGAATCAAGAAGCGACCCGGATCACCAAGTTTGGTGGGCAATTGCCTTAAGAGCACTGCGGAGCACTTCTCATTAAGTTGGGTCTGAGCAATGTCAAGAAGCTTTTCTTTATCACTTAAAAGATCTTTAAACATCTTAGCGTATTTGGGCATGTGAGCGAGAGCCTCGGCAAAGGAGATGTTAAAATTCAATTGTTTAAACATTTTTAGAAAGTTTGAAACCTGAATATCATCCTTGCTCTTTTGCTTCTCTTTCCTCAACCTTGAGGGATAAGGTATATTGGATGAAGAAGAAGGCTTTAAGGGGATATGATCACTCACAACCACGGGTGGTGGGGAAATGGGGATAAAAGGTGAAGGAGGTGGGGAAAGTTGCTCTTTTTCCTTGTTCACAATCACAGGTGGAGGTGTAGGAAGCTCGGGTTCCATATAACCTTTTCCACTTCGAGTGGTGATTGCTTTCATCTCCCCTCTTGGATTCGCAACGGTATTACTCGGAAGAGTACCCGAAGAAGAGGGTTGATTACTTTGGATGAGCGAACCAATCATATCACGAAGGTGAAGAGCTTGATTGTTGAAAGAGTTTTGCATGTTGGCATTAATATCATTGCTGTGTTTGGCCATGTCATTCCTTAGCTCGGCTCGAATATCGCTCCCTTGTTTCACCATGTCATTCTTCAAGTTGACAAATTGACTCTGAATATTCGTCACCATCTCACGATTAGTCTTCATGAACGTCTCGACGTCTGGACTTACTGCCATCGGTTGATTGAGAGGTGGAGCTTGGTAAGCTTGAGAATTTCCTTGAGTTGGGTATGGGTTTCTTTGGGATTGATACTGATTTTGAGCACGAGGTTGGGATTGGTTGTTTTGGTTAAAGCTTTGTTGTTGGTTTTGGTTTGCAGGAGGAAAACCGGGAGGAGCAAGATAATTGTTGGAGCGATAACTTAGCAAGTTACGGTCTCCTTGAGGGCGAGCTTGATAACCGCCCGTAGGATAAGTACCATATGCTGCGTTAACGTCTTCAGAATAATTGCCGTGAGTAGAAGGACACTCATTGTAGGAATGAGGACCACCACATGTGTCACAAGAGATAACAACGGCTTTAGCTTGTTGAGTTTGGTTAGAAGTCAAAATTTGGAGACTTTTGTTAATATCAAGAATAGCACGTTCCAAAATAGACGGGTTGGTGGTGGAAGAAGTAGATGAAACATTGACTCTCTGATTAGATCTTGAGGATGCGGATGAATCCCAATTCTTGTGGTGAGTAGTCATGTTTTCAATCAACTCTCGACACTCCTCCGGTCTCCTTTTCATAAAAGTACCACCGGCGGCGGCATTGATCGTGTCACGATCACGAAAAGTGAGACCATTGTAGAAGGTGTCAATGAGAGTGACGGGGAGCATATTGTGATTAGGACAGCGGTCGATCAAATCATTGTAACGTTCCTAAGCATCGAAAAGCGATTCATCATTCTCTTGCATAAATCCACTGATTTGGTTACGAAGGCTAGTGACCATGGATGGTGGGAAGTAGCGCGATAAAAAACGTTGAGTCATGTCATTCCACGTATGAATAGAATTCTTAGGAAGACGGTCAAACCATTTTTCGGCATGGTGAGAAAGCGAGTGTGGAAAGAGTTGAAGGCGAAGGTCATCCATAGAAACACCGGGGCACTTCATGCTTTGGGTAATGGTAATGAATTTGTCGAGGTGTTTGTTGGCATCATCATCCGGGATTCCACGAAATGGGTTCGTTTGCACTTGCTGGATCATGTGATGCTTCAACAAAAACTCCTGAGCCGTGACATGCATTGGCGCAATCGGGCCTCCGCGTCCGTTCATGGTGGGTTGGCACAATTCCTCCATGGTTCGTAAATCAGGTAGAAGGACATTGTTGTTGTTGTTGTTGTTATTATTCAAATTGTTTTGAGGTGGGTGATTATTGTTGTTGTTAACACCAGCCATATCTAAATCTTCACGATTCTCGGGCTCAGAATAGTTTGTAGATCTAGTACGCATGCACCTGCAGAAGAAAAATATACACAAGGAATATCTATATAATCTTTTTGGTGCAAAACCTTTTGAAAAGAATTGCTTTTAATGATTTTTCAATGTTTTTGTATTTTTGAAGAGTTTTATATTTTTTTTTTAATTTTTGAAAATTTTTGAAGCGAGGAAAATAACGTTCAAAGAACGGATCCCAAAATTCAATGCGTCTCTCACTAGAAACCGTTTATCGTAACGAAAAGAGCCGGCAGCGGCGCCATTTAATACAAGATTTTGAGGCCTAGTATGAAATTTTGAAGTCCCAAGTCTTTTCGAATTGAAAACCGGTCTTAAGTGCGACTCAATCGTCTTTTGGTGAATCAAGTGAATGGTTTGGTTTTGTTTGTTTTAAACTACTAGCAAGTAAATAAAGTGTCGATGAATAAAAGGGAAGTTAAAAGATTAATATTGAAATGACAAGTAAAATGAATGCATGGAAACTTAAAGGTGATAATGGAAAAGTACTAACTCACTAAATAAAACTAACACTTGGAAAGTTTTCAGAAAATAAAAAGTACTATAAGAAAGTGATATCGAAAGAAACCAAATCAAGCCAAAAGAACCTCCGATCGGAATGTTTGCTGATCGGAATACTGGTAAAACTGGTCGGAATATCCACCAAAATGGAATCAATCGGAATATTGAACAATGAACACCAATCGGAATGATTGGAAAAACCCTTCAATCGGAATGTTACAGATATGCATGAATCGGAATACACAAAATAGGGCCAGTCGGAATGTTATATTCCCACCCGTCGGAATACGCAACAAAGGACAATGATCGGAATGGAGTAAAGGCTACAATCGGAATACGTGCAAACAACCCAATCGGAATAAGGGACTAAAGTCCTACCGTCGGAATCTTGAAGTGTGGAGCTGTCGGAATGTAGACCAATCGGAAAGGGGAGTAACAACCTTTCCTAAAATTATGGAAATTGGTTATGATGGTGTACCGGTCGGAATGACCCAATCGGAAAGGGGCTTTACCACCCTTTCCGAAATTTGTGGAAATGGGAAAAGCTAGGTAATAAGCTAAAATTCTAAGCTAACACCCGAAACTTATCAATCCAAATAATCAATCGAATCAAATAAGCACTTTAATGAACTTATCTAATGCGAAATGAAACAACTTTTTAGATCAAACAATAAAAACATAAACTTTTTAATAAAACTTTTTAATGAGAAAAATAAGCTAATCATAAAAATAAGCTAATAAGCACAAAAGTCTTAAAGCTTAATCAAATGAAAACTTATGAAAAGATAAAAAGATTAACTTTTTAAGCACGAAATCAACTAGAACAACACGGATCTTATGATATACGCACCAAAATCAATCTTAAATCAAAGAAGAGTAGAATGAGATTAAGAGATAAAAGCTTAAAATGAACTTGATTAATAAAAATAAGCAATACAAAAAGTTAATCTTGAAAGATTAAAAGAAAGAGATGAACAAGTGAGAGAAAGTTTAAGACTTTCTCTCTCTAAAAACTAAAAAGTGCAAAATTAACTAAAAATCTAACTACCCTCCTAATGACTATTAGGAGGGTATTTATAGGGAAGGTGGAAGGAGTGCATGTGTTGCATCTTCTTTCTTGCTTTCTTCACGTTTTCTCGACTCGACTTTAATTCTTCGTCTTTGTCGTCTCGGGATTTGAACTTGTCTTTTAATTTTCTTCTTCTATTAGACTTAAGTTCTTCGACTTCGTTAAACTTCCGTCTTTTGACTTTTTCTTCGATAAATCTTCAGAATAGGTCTTGGACTTCCGTTCTTTTTGCACTCTTGATCTTTTGACTTCGTCTTTTTCCCATTTTCTTCAGTAAAAGCCCGTGAAAGCCCGTGTTTTCTTCCTTTTTCATATTTAGGTCCTAAATCACAATAAAAACACAAACCACGCATAATTCCGACTTTTACGACATAAATCACACGTTTTGGTCTTGTTATTATTGGAAATAAGTGGTAAAAGGATAAGTGTTTTCACACTTATTAGGGAGAAGCTGTTCATACTACATGTCACACTCAAAATAGATCAATCATAGTCAAAAGAAATGGAAAAACTTCCTATGAAGTTTTCAGAAATAGAGCTCCTGATGTCAGCTATTTTCATGTTTTTGGATGCCCTGTGTTCATCTACAACTATAGGGATAAACTTGGAAAGTTTGATGAAAAGGTTGATGATGGTTTCTTCTTAGGGTACTCTCCAACAGCAAATGCTTTCAGGGTTTTCAATACAAGAAGGCAAGAAGTAGAAGAAACCTTTCATGTCAGATTCAATGAAGATGATGACATCATACAGAGATCGGGAACTGAAGGTGATGAAATTGATTTTAATGAAAACAGGTCTTTTCCAAGTGATGAATTCTCAGAACCTAGACCTCCCTGTCAACTTCATCACAACAACTCTCTCACCCCTTATGTACCTGCTTTTGATCCATTGTCAACCCACAACATTGAAGTTCCTTCTTCTCAGGAACTTGATGAAGAAGAACCACAACCTTCCTTTAACCCTTGTTCCACACCTGCTGAAGATGACTCACCTGTTCTTCAAATTCCTGATGACTCACCTGTTGATACTGAATCTTTGCCACCTGAAATAGATGAACCTAACACAGACACATAGTTCATATTTGAAGAAAGCCCTCCCACTCAGCAGAATGAAAATCAAATTGTTCTTGCTACTTCATCAGCTATCCCTGTCTATGATTCCTCAGCTCCTCAAGCTAAATGGTCAAGAGATCAACACATTCTTCTTGTTAACATTATTGGGGAACCAAATGCAGGGGTCACTACAAGACAGCGAATTCATGACTTAGAGTCAGCCTCTGCTAGTGAATGTCTCTTCGCTGAATTTCTCTCACAAATTGAGCCTAAGAGAGTAGATGAAGCCCTTATAGAAGATGGGTGGGTAGCACCTATGCAAGAAGAAATCAATCAGTTCAAAAGGAACAAGGTTTGGACTCTAGTGCAAGCTCCACCTAGTAAGAACATCACAAGCACTAGATGGATCTACAGAAACAAAATGGATGAGATTGGTAACATCATTAGAAACAAGGCTAGGCTGGTTGCACAGGGGTATACAAAGACAAAAGGAATCGACTATGATGAGACGTTTGCACCTGTTGCAAGACTTGAGGCCATCATAATCTTCCTGGCTTATGCTGCCTATATGAACTTTACTGTGTATCAGATGGATGTTTAAAGTACCTTCCTCAATGGTGATTTGGCTGAGGAAGTGTATGTTCAACAGCCTGAAGGTTTCGTGAGCAGCGAGTTTCCCAATCATGTGTACAAACTACACAAAGCCATGTATGGACTGAAACAAGCTCCAAGGGCATGGTATGAAACTCTGTCTAATTTCTTAACTGAAAATAAATTTGTCAGGGGTTCTATTGATAAAACACTTTTTACCTTCAAGGATAAGAGTGATTTCATCATTGTGCAGATTTATTTGGATGATATCATTTTTGGGTCAACAAATGTTAATCTTAGTAAACGTTTTGCTAAATTAATGACCAAGAAATATGAGATGAGTATAATGGGTGAATTAACTTACTTTTTGGGTTTTCAAATTAAACAATGTCCTAAGGGAATTTCAATTTTTCAAGAAAAGTATGTTAAGGATTTACTTAAAAAATATGTCTTGGCTGATTGTGCATCAGTGAAATGCCCCATGCTTCCACCCAATAACTTGGGTCCTGATGAGTCAGGGGTCTCTGTTAACGAGACTTTATACAGAGGTATGATTGGGTCACTCATGTATCTAACAGCCAGTCGTCCTGATATCCAGTTCTCCACATGTCTCTACGCAAGGTACCAAGCTAACCCTAAAGAATCACATCTAGTGTCTGTTAAGAAAATTTTCAGGTATCTCAAAGGCACAACCTCTCTAGGGCTGTGGTATCCCAAGGAATCAGGCTTTGATCTCAAGGCCTATTCAGATTCAGACTATGCTGGATGCTGCATTGACAGGAAAAGCACTTTAGGTAGCTGTAAAATCCTAGGAGGAAAGTTGGTTGGATGGAGTGCAAAGAAGCAAAACTCTTTGGCTATGTCTTCAGTTGAATCTGAATATGTTGCTGCTGCCAGCTGTTGTGCACAGGTTCTTTGGATGAAGAGTCAATTAGCTTACTATGACATCCTCTATGACAAAGTACCAATCTTCTGTGACAACACCAGCGCCATTGCCATCTCCAACAACCCTGTGCTTCACTCTCGTACCAAACACATAGACATTAGGTATCATTTTATCAGGGATCATATAATGAAGGGAGATATTGAGCTGCATTTTGTCCCCACTGAGCTGAAACTAGCTGACATTTTTACCAAGCCTTTGGCTGAACCTTCGTTCAACAGGCTAGTTGTTGAACTAGGTATGCTTAATATCTCAAAGCCTGTGTCCAACATTTAATGTGTTCGTTAAAGACTGATTAAATATTAAATGTTTTTCACATGAAACTAGGTAGTTACTTTCCAAGTAAATGCTAAAAACATTCTCTATATTTAATTTATTCTTTTCCGGATATCGAGGAGACAAAACGGTTTTGAAAAGGCAAAGGGACCCACTTGTGTGCAGTCACTTTCCCACTACGCATTTAATGCGGGTGTTTAACTGTTTCAATTTTGAATATATATCTTGTCTCTATTTGTTGTTTACCTACTTCTCTCATTATTTCACATATCATCTTTCTCTCTCTCTCTCTCTCTAAATCCTCCCAATCTTCAACTTTTTAACCTTCCATCAATGGCGTTCCCAGTTCCAAAGGCCTCAAACGTTAACTTCGAGATCAACGAAAGCATCCTTGCCTCCAACAACTCGATAGGATGACTCAAAAGCCCAAATAGCACCTACACAGATCTCGTCAAGTTCATGATGAATTGTGATGTTAGTGAAGCATTCACAAGATGCCCACCCGTCTTTTACCAAGAATACCTTAGGGAATTCTGGTATTCTGCTGAAGTTATTGATGACAACATCACCTTTTCTCTTTCTTGCAATGAACAACCATTTACCTTCTATCTCCAAGACTTCTCCTCCATTGCTGGGCTAAGACATGGCGATGAATGCCTGAAAGTAATTGACAAAAAGGTTGTGAAAGATGCCCTGGCTACCCTTAAACCTGTTTTAGATACTAACCCATTTTACACCCCTGAAGAAGTTGTTGCAAGATCACCGCTGAAGATTAAGTACTTCTCCCCTATGTGGCGTGTCCTCTTCATCCACATAGTCAAATCCCTGGGTGGTATGCAGGGATCTCAAGATCAGTTGGCGCTGAACCATCAAACCATTGCGTATGGGCTGATATGGGGCACAGATGTTGATGTTGGAAGCCTTCTCTTCTCTAGTCTTGTTGAAAAACTTAAGGGAACCAACCAAGGCAGGGAGAAAAATATATGTTACGTTCGCTATCTCTCTCTCATCTTTGAACGCCTGTTGGGTGACAAATACCACAACTCTGCACTCACCCAGTTGAAGCCATATCACATCACTGGAGCGATTTACAAGGAGATTGGACCCAATGATGTGCCAATTACTTCTCACATGCTAAATATCGCCAACAAACAACCTGGGGTTGAAAAGTCCTTGCTCCCTTCTGCTGAGAAGGTGAATACTGCAGGTGTGTCTGGTAAGTCTGTGTCTTTGACCTCTGGGCAACACACCTCGCCGTCCAAGGCACCAACTGGCCAACAGCCTAGGAAGAAGAAACATTCCACTTCTTCTAAAACCCACACTGTTTTAAAGGCCAGGGTTAAGAAGATCGTAAAACTCACAGCCTCCTCTGGTCCAGAGACTTCTGTGGACCCAGAGCCCTCAGCTGAAAAACAACAGGAGTCTAATGTCTCTACCTCAACAGAGACAACAGGGAACCCGCCTGACACCGCTGATATCGCAAAGGTAATCAGTCTTTCATTTTTAGAGGTTCACAGGCAACCACTCTCAAACGTCTATAGGTGAGAGTGGTGAAGTTAGGGTAATCCTCGACCCATAGGAGTCTATGTATGCACTTAGAAATATTTTAATACTTATGTACACCCTGTCTTTGCATCAGGGAATGATTCATTTATGTTTATAAAGCACCCCGATGACCCTGCACCCTCTAGATAGTATACTGGCAAATAACAACCTGTATACATATATGTCTCAACCAAAAGTAGATGTACTTCACACAGCCTCTTGGTTCCCTCAGAAAAAGAATCCCAAAAGTTTTACTTTTAAGGGGGAGCTGAATACTCATCCTCAGCTTTCCAAGGGACAACGCTTTAAGACGACCTTAACCTACATCTTTTTCACAATTAAAAGAATCCTAAAGGATTTATCCTTTCAGGGGGAGCTGAATAATCACACTCAGCTTTCCTAGGGGAAGCGTAACAGGTGATCCTAACCCACATATGTTTAACAATTAAAAGAGTCCCAAAGGTTTTAACCTTTTGGGGGGGCTGAATAATCATCCTCAGCCTTCCTAGGGGCAGCGAATGGCGATCCTTAACAACATATGTTTCACACTTTAAAGAGTCCCAAAGGTTTTTAACCTTTTGAGGGGGCTGAATAATCACACTCAGCTTTCATAGGGGCAGCGAATGATGACCATTACCCTTATATGTTTCACACTTAAAAGAATCCCAAGGATTTATCCTTTGGAGTGGCTGAATAATCACCCTCAGCCTCTTTGGGACAGCGCACTGGCGACCATTCACTTTATCTATTTCACTGTTACTAATAAAAACAAATTGCAGGCACCTGTTAAACCACCACCTGTAGACTCTAATGCTACAGCTAGTGGAGATCAGTCCATACTTCAGGAACAGCTAAATGATGTTGTGCTCATGATTACTGATGAAGACGAGGTTATCTCTGAACCTGAGTCAATGGCCGATGATGAAGCTCTTTCTGATTACTTTGAAGAACAGGAAAAAGAGGAGGATGTTCAGCAACCTCTGTCTCCACCAAAGGTTTTGGCTGTGACCAATTCCGCTGCTGAAACCACCCCTCCTCCCAAGGAAGCTGCAGTGACTCCCTCTTCTGCCACCTCTATCACCACTGTCTTCCAAAGGCATGTGTATGATCCAACGGCTGAATTTCTGTTATTTGATCATCCTCCACGGACGAACTTTGATAGCTTAACAAGGGAGGATGACTACGCCCAACAAAGCCTGAATATCCACAATCTCAAAGCCTATCCTCATATCTCTGACATGGCGCGCCTGCCAAGAAAGCTGGATCGCATTGGCTCCGAAATGCATTCTTTCACTGTCAACTTTAAATCCATTATAACCCAGGCGGTTAAGGATGCTATCACCGACCCTATTTCCGATGGCACCAGACGAGGAGTTTCTCAGGGACTTAGTCACTTATATACTAGGATCAAAGATGCCCTAAACACAAAGGTCCCTGCAATGTTTCATGCTCATGAATTGGCCATGCATCGAGAATTTGAGGCTGTGCGCTCCAGGCAAATTCGTCACATAAATTTTCTGGTAAGCAGGGTAAATCGAAATGTGAATAGCAGTTGCAACAGGTTATTGAAAATTGCTAGACGCTCAAGGACCAGGCAACGACATGTGATTGCCTCAGTGGAACAGATAGCTGCATACATACAGTCACGTTCATCCAAACATCTGAAAAGACAGGCTGAACGTGAGGGGGAGAAAGCAAATGCAGCTAAAACACTTAACATTGATTCAGCCAACCAATCCTCAGATTCCACTAACAACACCATCTCTCAACCTATTCCACTCCAAAGTCATCACACCAATCACCATACATGATGATGAAGTTAAGGGGGAGGAACAACCAAAGGATGGAGTTGATTCATCAAAGTCCCTGGTTCTGGTTAACACCAATGCGGCTGTGGATAATGATGAACCAGCTGCCAAGAAACTCAAGTTGACTGTCTCCTCCCTTCGAAAGGCTATACAACAACAGGCACAAATGGCATTTCTTAAACAAGCTGAAGTGCTAAAGAACACCAGTGGACTATCTTCTGTCTCAAAGAAAGGAAATGAAATAGCTGTGGTAGACTCAGACGCCAAGCTAAAGAAAATAGCTGCGATGCTAGAGACAGGAGGATCCACTACTGAACTATCTCAATTCATAACCTTCAAGGCTGCAAATGAAGAACCCTTAACAGCTGAGGAGATTGAGAAACAGGCACTTGAATTTCAAAGGCTGAATGAAATCAAGAAGGCCAAAGAGATAGATGATGCTAAGATTAAAGCCATGCCTCCTCAACTCCAAGAGGAGCAAAGAAGAAGGTTAAACGCAATGGAAGCTAAACGCAAAGAGGCAATAAATAGGATAAAAGCTGACTATGAAGCCTGTGTTAACAACAGGTATGAACCTGGAAAGATCACCAAGTTCAAGTTTACCATCCAAAATCCCACTCACATACCACAGATGATTATATGGAGAGATAATCAACAGGCCAGTATGAATGTGTTTGAAAACTTTAAGCTGAAAACTCTTGGTCTGTCTGAATGGTTTGAACTTGAAGCCTTAGCTGCAAAAAGGACTGGACAGGCAAACTTTACTCTCCTAAAGAACCTTAAAGCTAAGTTTAATTGGATTAAGGAAACTGCAGCCAAGCTCAAAATTGATCCCCCTCCATAGCTGTTTGAACAAAATCTTCCTAAGGCTGAAAAGAAAAGAAGAAGGATGAATCAATTTCTTCAAGAAACTTTTGTTACAGCTGATGTTCAAGTTGATGGAATGCACAGGCAACTGGTGCTACCCAATGACATTGTTGGTCCAATAGATGGCCAGACGTATTCTGAGCCAGAGAAAGGTATGGCATATATGAACAGGGGCTGCCAATATGTTTTTCAAAGGGAAAATGAGCTGGGGCTTGCTTCTACAGTTCAACTACTCTATTTGAAAAGAGTACTTAAGATCAACTCAGAGTACTCCAAGGTGTTTGCACAGGCGTTGCAAGCTGAGTTTGATACCAGAAAGGATTTAGCTGAAGTTGAAGAAAATATCAAAAATGATGATTACTAAGTTTTTCACAGCTGAACTTTACTTTCTTATTTTATTGCACTTATGTTTTGTACTTGTAATTTCTTTTAAGTCTTAAAAATCAAGAGGTATGTTTGTTAGATCTGTTATGAGTAAGAAGAAGCTGTCATCTCACTTACTGTAACTTAGATAGATCTAGCTGTATTTATGTTTAAATAGGGGGAGATTGTTGGGAATCTAAGTTTACTAAGATTCCCTGTTTCATAGATTTAAACGTAAATTAAGCTGTTTGATGTTAACTTGCCTGTGCCTGGGAGACAGGCAAGTATCACAAGACTCACATTCAAGTCTCTCTGAGCAACCTCAGAGGAGTCCATGTCAGAGACATTGTCAAGGAAGTCGAAGATTACTTGAAGACATACTCATTGGCTATGATGGATAACAGCCAAGATGTATCAGGGACTCTGAGGGGTTGAGGGCTAACAGGGGTGGCAATACCCTGTTAATACTCAGTACACTTTGGACTTACCTTAGTATGTACGAGACCATGAAGAAAGGGGAAACTATGTCAGTCTGTTTTCCTAAAGCATGATGGCAGACTACCAAGAATAGAAAAGCATGTTGTGGCAGTGTCAGGCTTTGTCTATTAGTGAAGTCACCATCAGTCACTAGAAGTCAACCTCGTATTACTATAAATAGGTCATGTAGCATAGAGTTAATGTCGTTCACTTTGCTACTCTACACACATTAACTCTTTACAACTTGTTGAACCAAACAATTGTAACTGTGTTCTAAGTTTGTAAGTTGTTAAGTTCAAATTGTACACAACACATTGTCATCAAACGGTGTTATCCATAATACTTGTAATTCTTTATTATACAATAATAAGTATTACGTTTGAAAATTATATCATGTGTTAATTATCATTGTTAATCGTTTCACGCAAGTTAAAGGGACTTTCATTGTTCTTCTAATTCGTGTCTTTTATTTTTATTGTCTCGAAAAAATCCACGTTTAAATTTATGTTTCTTCTTAAATTCGTGTTTTAAATTTGTGTTTTCTAAGTTTTAAAAGTTCTTGAATTCGTCTTAATGAATGGTTAGCTTATTTACTTATTTCTTAGCTTATTGTCATTTCAAACTCCCTATAAAAGTGATTAAATTCGTCTTTACTTGAATCCCTAGAAAATAGGAAGTTGCGTTTTCAATAGTACTTGATTGCGTTTTTGTACTAAAAACGCAATACTTGGTATTGCGTTTTTACAACCTATTGCGACTTTAACTTTCCTATTGAGTTGCGTCTGGACATTGCGAAATTTAGATACAAAAACGCGATTATTGCGTTTTTGTTGAATTGCGACATTTCCATAAATTCGCAATTATCCAAATTGCGTTTTTTTTACTTGTGGCTGAATTGCGACATTTGGGTTGCGAATTACTTTTGTTTCCATTGCGACATTTATTCTGAGTTGCGAAATTAAGTTACACATTGTGTTTTTATGATCAATTCCATAAATTGCGTTTTTGAATCATCATTACAAATTTCGATCATTGCGACTTTGTAACTTTTGTTATTGCGACTTTACAAAAATAACGACATTCCCTTTATTGCGTTTTTATATCTTCATTGAGAATTTATATTATTAAATTTTGATTGCGAAATTTAAGTTTAAGTTTTCATTACGTTTTAATTTCCAAAAATTGCACGCTTCTAAAAAGTGACAGTTTTTCTAGATTTGCTTTTAGCTTATTTTAATTACGTTTCGCACTTACACTTCAAGTAGAATAGAAAATCAACTCCCCTTTTCGTCACCAAGAACGACTATCCCACTTCAAACCGTGATCAATTTGATAAGAATCGAGAGAACAACGAACGTTTCAACGAGTAAAATCCATTTATCACTCATCATAATCAATCCCTTCTTGTTGATTATAGCCTTGAGCTACAAGTCATGCCTTGTTATGAGACACAACACCATTTTCATCTAACTTATACCTGTATACCCACTTGGTTCCTATGATGGTAGTACTTCTAGGTGGAGGAACAAGTTCCCAAACGTCATTATCAATGAATTGATTCAATTCTTCTTGCATGGCGATGACCTAACTCTCATCCATCAAATCTTCTTTAACATTCATTGGTTCAATCAATGAGATGAAACAAAAGAAGTTACTTTGATCATGGACTTGAGATCTAAGGGTCCTTTGATTTAAGTCTCCTATGACGTTTTCGAGAGCATGATCCTTAGACTCCCTAATATTTACTCCTTTTTCAACATTAATGTCTTCAACTCCTATTTTTCTAACCTCTTTGGCTTTAGCTATTTCTACTTCATCCAAATCATCATCTACCAAAGGTGGTGTCTTAGATGAAGGAGGGGTTTCATCAAATGTCACGTTTAGTGATTCTTCGATTACACCCCGAGGTTCTATTGAGTACTATGTAGGCTTTACTAGATTGAGAATAACCTAAAAAGATACATTCGTACGACTTTGGGTCGAAATTAGTAAGGTAGTCTTTGGTGTTGAGAATGAATAACTTGCTTCCAAACACCTTAAAGTATTCTAATGAGGGCTTCTTACCTTTAAGAATCTCATAAGGGGTCATTACTAGAAAAGGTCGAATAAGAATTCGATTGAGAATATAGGTCGATGTGTCCATGGCATTGCACCAAAATTTTTGAGGCAAAGATTGCTCGTTTAACATTTTCCTACTCATCTCTTGGATAATCCTATTCTTCGTTTCAACTACCCCATTTGATTGTGGAGTGCCATGAGCCGATAAGTTATGGGTAATACCATGAGCTTCACAAAAGGCACCAAATTGCACTTCTTTATCAAATTCCCTACCATGATCCGTCCTAATAGAGACAATTGAACATCCTACTTGATTTTGTATCCTTCGACTAAAGGTTTCAAAATGATCGAAAGCTTCATTCTTAGAAGCCAAAAATCTAGTCCAAGTGAATCTAGAATGGTCATCAACTATAACTAGGGTATAAAAGTTTCCTCCATAACTCCGGATGGCGGAAGGTCCAAAGAGATCCATATGTAGGAGCTCTAAACACCGAGAGGTCGATACCAAATTCTTGGCATTGTGACTTGAGTGAACTTGCTTCCCAACTTTGCAAGCATCATAAAAGTGAGTATCAAACTTAATATTGGGGAGATGTCTTACCAACTCCTTAGTGACTAAAGATTGAATTAAACGCATATTAGCGTGACCTAATCTCCTATTCCAAAGATTAGAACTATCATCTAAAGTCGCTAGACATAAGTTTTCC
The DNA here is from genome assembly GCA_025667525.1 of Glebionis coronaria. Taxonomy (NCBI): domain Eukaryota; kingdom Viridiplantae; phylum Streptophyta; class Magnoliopsida; order Asterales; family Asteraceae; genus Glebionis; species Glebionis coronaria. The sequence goes on along the minus strand of CM046878.1, from coordinate 416,260,690 downwards.
TGACTTCCTATTGACCTTCATGACATCAAGCCCATGCTTTCTAACATATTTTCCAATGTTCTTTCCATCTTTTAGGATTTCACTATCATGTTCCGAAAAGATGACCTTACACTTATTTTCTAAAATTTGACCTATACTTAGTAAGTTAAACCCTAAGTTATCTACATGTTCAACATTTTCAATGGTCATGGAGTCAAGAGAAACTGTACATTTGCCAATAATATTACCATGTAGTTTACTAGTGAAAGTAACGTTACCTCCATTATATGCTTTGTAAGTAGAGAACAAACTTCGATTACCCGTCATGTGTTTAAAACAACCACTATCCTTAATCGACTCGCTAGGCTCTAAATTGATTCCCAAACATATATAGGTATCAAAACACATGATCAAAAATTTGGTCCCCAATATCTCATGGGTCCAAAGTTGTTAGTTCCAAACATCCCTTGCATTTGGTTGGGATACATGAATGGAGGACACATTACCCACGTAGAAAACATTGTTGTTGATAGTTATTCCAATTCATGTGAGCATTATTATGTACATTATTTTTCTTACGTGTCTTTGATCTTGATCTAGAATTATTGTTGCTTTTTGGTGTTGGAGTCTTGCTTCTAGGTCGTGACTTAGAATGATCATTTCGTTTGGGTGTAGGTGTTCTACTTCTAGGCCTTGAATCATTTCGAACTCTTGGAGGAGTAGATTATTGTCTAGATGAATTTCTAGTTCCCATTAAAGGTTTACTCACAGGCTTGTATAATTTATCAAATTCCTTTTTATCAATTATAGGTAATTTAACATTTTTAACAATAAGATGTTTTGGCCCTCTACCTAAAATAGACTTTTTAGAAAGTTGAGAATTTTCAAGAACACTGTCTTCTGTCCGCGGTTCCTTATCACACCATACGGTTCCATAATGGTAAGGAACCGCGCCATAAATTTGCGAACCGTGGACAAAGGGTCGTTTTTCTAAAAAACTAACTTGTTTTGGTACACTTGTAGATGCTTCATTAGTGTTAAATCCTAGCATAGTCTTTCTTTAGAGTGAATTTGGCTATTTAACATATCATCAAGAGCACTAGTACCTTTCATGAACTTTTCCAATTTAATAGAGGTACGCTTGAGATCTTCATTTTCTTGTCTAAGGTGTTTATAATTTAAACAACCTAAATCAACTTCCTTATTTTTCTCAAGCTTAGCTAATTTATCTCTTAGCTCACTAATCTCATTTTTAAGCTTGGTCCTATTTAATTTTACCATTTTATTCTTTTCAATGAATTTTAGACTTAGTTCCATAGGTTGTTATATAGACCTTCTAATTTTAAATTATCTAGTGAAGAACTATCATTGCTATAATATTCGGTTTCGGAATGTACCTCTTTGGAAGAATAGGCCATGAGACATTTCTCGTCTTTAGCATTGTCGTCACATTCTTCACCACTATCGCTCCATGAACCACCAAAAAAAGCCGTGTGATTCTTTTCGCGAGATGGCTTGGGAAAATCACTGATGAAATGGTTTGGATCACCACATCTAAAGCATTTCCTATCACCATTGTCATTCTTGACAAATCGGTTTTTGGAAAACACCTTCTTGTCGTTGCTTGGTTGTCTTACATGTTGATCTAGGCTTTTGAAGAACTTCTTGAAGTCTCTAACCGCCATAGCATATTCCTCATCATCATTTTCCGAGGAAGAGATATCATGATCAGTTTGCATCTTATTGGCTTTGAGTGCTAGAGACTTTCTTTCACTCTTGGTTTTCACCATTTATGTGTCCTTCAAAATTATCATTTCATGAACTTTTAAGTTTCCAATAATTTCATTAAGTGATAATGTAGTAAGGTCCTTTGATCCTTCAATCGCCGTAACTCTAGCTCTCCACTTTGGATGCAATGCCCTAAGAAATTTCCTAACATTGTTCTTGCTAGAAAAACCTTCATCAAGTGCTTTTAAACTAGTAATAATAGTGTTAAACCTAGCAAATGCACTATTAATAGTTTCATCTTCTAAGATGACAAATTGTTCATATTGTTGAACAAGAATATCGATTTTACTTTCTTTGACTTGACTATTACCTTGGTGGGTTACTAAAAGAGTTTTCCAAATATCTTTAGCGGTTTTACACATGAAAATCCTTTCATACTCTTTCTTAGGTAAAGCATTAAATCACCATTTTAGCCTCATTATGTTTAGCAAGTTTCTTCTTAGTGTCATCGTTAGAATTTTCAAAAGTGACTAACTCTTTCTTTTTAGAAACTTCGTTATATTAATAAGGCAAAGAGTCACCATTGGTAATAAAATGCCAAAGATCTAAATATTTTGATTTCACATGAGTCTCAAATATATTTTTCCAATAAATAAAACTATCGGTTTCAAATAGAGGTGGTCTTTGCATAGATTGCCCTTCTAGGTTCTTGTTGGAATCCATAGATCGATTCAAGTTTTAAAATATAATATATTTTAAAAATTCTTGATTAACCACTCTCTGATACCAATTGTAGAAATTAGAAGGGGGGATTGAATAGTTTCTTAAGATTTACTTGTTAAATATGGGTTTTTAAAAATCCTTTTCAAAAACTTAGACTTGAGAAAATATGTGAAATCTTCTTATACACAATATGGACAAGGGATAGTGCAACTAAACTAATAATCACAAGTATATGCAAGTAAAGAATAATGAATGTAAAGAGATAAGGAAAAGAAAGATCAAACCAAACACCAAGGATTTATAGTGTTTCGGCAACGAAGCTCACTCCTCGTCCCTACTCCATTCCTCGAGTACTCCTTACTCAAGAGTTCACTAATCAACAAGCTCCTTAAGGTGGAGAAATCGTACACGTCTCTTAACCAATTTCCGACTCTAAGCTAAAAGTCGAGCCATGATCTTAGCTAGGACCAATCTACACTAATATAATTTAAGGACTAAGTATTAACCACACAACATACACAAATTTCAAATAGCCCAACTATTTGGATCTTCACAATAGCACAACTTCTAAATAACACAACTACAACAATACAAGAATGAATAAATAAAACTTGATCTTTAATAGATCTTGAGGTAGACTCAACACTTCAAGGATGAAAGTGTTCTTCTCTCTACACTTGGAGAGGAAGAGATGAGAGGAGAAACATTCACTTCTAAGCAAGTAGTTATCAACCAAATAACCAAGGATTTGAATGATTTAAGAAGTGTGATTGAATCTGGAAATTTGTATGCAAAAGAGGTGAAAAGAAAAGTTGAGAATGGTCCACTATTTATAAGACAAAATCCAACAGCTATTTCTAGGTGCGGTTCCTTATCGATAAGGATCTGCATAGGCAATTAAGGAACTGTGGGAGTAGACTCCGCGCCCTTTTGTCTTTTAGTGGGGTAGTCACATCTGGTGGAATATTTATCCCTAGTGGATATTCCTAAACCTTATGGAATATGCTATTTTCAAATTTTCAAATATTTAATTTAATAAAACATTTTCATAAAAATAAAGTTTAATAAAAAAACTATGTCACATTTAATAAAAGGTTTAAGAAAACTTAAATCCTTGATCACTTAATTAAGATGAAAACTTGTTTGTTCATAACTTAAGCGATAATGGTTGAAATGAAAAAAACTTGAACTCGAGAATTCGTTATTCGTTGTTTTCGTAAATGCTTGTTTTTATATATTGTCGTAATCAAAAGAAAGTGAGACCGAAAAATGCAAGTAACATTTTAGGCATCATTGCATTAACAAAAAGTAAAACCAACCAACACCCTCTCCATCAAAGGAGAGGGTTTATATACCCAATTCCATAGTGGACTTGAACCGCCAGCCCATGGACAAGCCCATGGGTCGATTTAGCTAACTAGTGTTTACTACTATCTAACTACGAGCTAGTAACGTTTAATAATATTGTTGGGGTGACCGATACTTCTAGTATACATTAAAAAAATATTTCCAACACTTTTAAATGAAGAGCGAAAAGAGTAAATTACTTATTATCTGACGCCCTACAAATGCAAATGTTCACTTTTATTGGAGTTTTAACGATGACGTTATTTAAGGTGATGTTTTTCGAAATTAAAATCGAAAATCTATTTCATCATATTGTACATATTATTTATGGTCTGTTTGGTTTGAAGCTGGGTTTCACTTTATATGTGGGTTTATAAAATGGGGGGTTTAAAATTGGGTAAGATGTGCGTTTGGTTTGTTAGCGGGTTTAGATTATGATTTGGGTTTAGCTTCGATTTAGATTTGACGTGGGTTTTTGATTTGATGTAAAAAAAATTTAATTTAATAAAATATAATAATTAAATTATTTTATATACATTTATATATATAATATATCAATTTGCAAGAGAGAGTAATATTGATGGCCTATCAAAATTTTTAAAACCAATTTATTTTCTCGCTTTGATGTCAGTAGGGTTGAGATTAAAAAAATTTATTTAGAATTCAACCAAACAATTTATTTAAAAGCTAAAGTTAATCCGGCCCTAAAAAATGCACTAACCAAACAGGTCCGAATTTGATATATGTTTTATAGAGAAAAAAATTATTAAAATTAAATATATGTTTTAAAAGTTTAATAAACATAAAATACAATCAGAAAATAAAAACAAACGACACACTGCTCGGGGATTTTAAAATAAAAAACTTTATTTAATTATAAAAGATACACTCAAAAGTAAGGAGACGAGGTAGGATTGAAGAATTGGATAAAAACCTACATGTTATCTCAAAATACAGTCAGCCAAACACATCATGTCTTGTTGGATTGAGCCTAAACCCTTAAATAATCGGTTACCAAATAGACCCTAACTTGCATTAAATAGACATCTCCTTAAGAATTTACTTAAGTTGACTAGCTAGTAGGATAAGACATGTATAAAACACGATTATGTGTATTTACAATAAACTAAATAATATCAGACACATAACTTTTAAAGATCGGGTGTATATAACTAAATCAAAGTTTTTAAACAAAAATAACACTATACCACAAAAGTCAATGGAAATCCCAACACACCTCTTAGAATTTTCTCTACTAGCTAGGTTATGACCTATCTAGATCTTTAAATGTGGTTTTTCAAAAGTTAAATGGCGTAAAGAGATACAAAAACTAAAAGTCATTTCCACTCAAGGTATTGCGTATTCTTCATGCATATCAAGGCATCCTTATCTTTTTGCCAATTTGAGTATTTTCGTTAAATATCTAACGATCATCTGTTAAGTTTTACATTTCACGTTTATCGTTGCTACCACCAACCCAAATCACATCGCCTAAACCACCCTCAATCATCATCGCCACCACCATCACTGCCAAACGCTGCCTCACTATTCCACTACCAACCTCACCCACCGCCGTATATCGTCAATGCTACCCACCATTGACACAAACCACCACATGCAACCATCACCATCACTACCGAGCTTTGCCTCTACTACCAACCCTATCCAACATCGTAGATCTCCAACCCTATCATCCATCATCACAAACCGCCTACCTTAAACACTTCCACCACCCACAAACCATCAATGGGAATGGTGGTCCATATGGTTTGATGAAGGTAACGGGTGTGATGGTAATGATGACGGTGTTGGTTAGTGGGTAATAATGATGGTAAGTACGGTGTAGGTAGCATTGGTTTATAACAATGATGAGTGGAGTTATGATGAAGGTTGTGGTATTGGTGTGTGAGTGAGGTTGCTGGTGGAGATAATGTTCCATGGTGATGGTGTGTAGATGGTTTGTGGTAATGGTGGTGGGTACGAGTGGTGGTTTGGGAAGGTGGTGGTTAGGGTTGCTGGTAGAGGTCGTGCTTGGTATTAATGGTGGGTGAGCATGCTTGGTGATGACAACGATGATTGATGGTGGTGGTAGCGACCGTGAACTATATATGCAAAACTTAACAGATGATCGTTAAATATTTAACCAAAATGTAAAAATAAATAAATAAGTTAGGTGCCTTTTGTGCATTAAAAGAAGGATACCTGTTGATACAAAATTCGGATGGACCGAGCTAGACCCGAATTAGGCTTAATTCAGGGTCTTGTGGACTCTGGCTCTTGCACCAAGTGAATCTTGTTTGAAGACTCTGCACACTATAGAACATACACTGTTAGGCTTACTGTGGACGCTTGTCCCACGATTAGGCTCTGGCGTGAGAGTAAGTAATCGGTTTGAGTATTATGTAAGGGTTTAGAGTATTGTATGTATCGTACCTTTGTGGAATCGCGGGGGTTCCTTTTAAACCCGTGAGAATCCTGGCTGGGCTCTCCTACTCTTGCGGCCTAAGGAAGATACAATGACCCAAAATAGCTCGATCTTTATCACATAACTAAAATAAGTGTATATCTCTTTCCCTTAGGCGAATATAACTATAAGATAGATTATATTCTGTCTGATCTTGTCGTGCTACAAAGAGGACTTGGTTAAGTAATTAACCGTCGTACGACAACGGCTTACCGGGCCTCCAAGGCTTTGCGCGTGCTGCGCAGTGTCAATCTATACCCAATAATTATGGGTAGTACCCGTGGGTCGGGTTATGCAACCCGAATAGGGACAATACGTCATCATGTCCCCCAATCTAGTGGTCGCAGGTCCTGACCGCGACTACTAGACTACTAATCTACTAAGTGGGCTACTGCAACACTCAGTACCCAAGAAGTTTCAAAATCTCCCACCAAGATCAAATACATCCCCCCTTTTACCTAACCTCCTTGAAATCCAGGAAAAACGCTTGCCGCGTCATTTCAACCATTGGCCTTCCACCGCTAGATGAAGATAGTGGAATACACGCGACACATATCTGAATATCCTGAATAGTAAATCAAGTGCCTATATATACCACCACCGTATTTTTGACTGCTCATCTTCCTAGTAACAACTTCCATTATCGATTTCATCTTTCCTGCATCCGAAGCAAGATACGCCCAAGGTAATCACTGACAAATCTTCATAATTGTTATACGCGCTTTCAACCATGGTCCAAAAATTATCTGAAATCACTTCCACGATCACCATTGTGGAACTAAATCGGTTTACTTCTGAATTCTATATTCCCCATCACCTACACCCCGAAGTACCTAACCCGCACCCTAACATTAGACAGGCGCCCGAGGGAAGAATAGGAATGTACACCAGGTTTTTTGACTATGCCAACCACCGAATCCCAATGTCACGCTTTCTTATTAGTGTACTTACACATTATGAGATACACGTGTCCCAATTGCACTGTATAGGGGCGGCGAAGATATCCAACTTCAAAGTCAACTGTCGTACCCTAGACATAGAACCAACCATAGACTTATTCCGTGTCTTCTTCCCTTTATCCAACAGATGGGTGTCGTTTGCCAAGCGAAAAGGAGGCCTCCAATGCTATGAGAGAAAGTAGATTCTTTACGGAATTGGAACGACTCTTTCTTTTGGATCGACGAGGCCGCCTACCCCTTTCATTACCAATTCCTTACCGTCGGGACGTTGAGGAGGGACCCTATACCTGGCCCCACCACATACAACACCGCATATGCAGATATCCTAAACAACATCCGCATTTCCATTGGGGCCTACTTCCGCGGTCCACGTGGCCAGGGTTAGTGGTCTCCTCAACGTTCTTCATTCCATTTTCTATGTATCTTTTTTCCCTTTAATTATCTAACAAGACTTTTTGTTTGTTGATTATGTGTTATCTAGCTATGGATATTCTTGATCTTGTTCGCGAAACCTTCCCCGAAGATATAATTGTTTTTTCGCACCCGCTAAAGGAGAATGAGGAGCCACTACGTGCCCAAGCCGAAAGAAACACCATGGATCTTGATATTGGGGAAGCATCGACCGCCCTATCGCAAGAGAACATTGGCGCAGGACAACACCAACACCAACCCCAACAACAGTCGCACCCAGAGGGAAGCCCTTCCCTGTCAGAGTTTAACCTATCCGAAAACGTTGAGATATCCGCATAACAGTTTAAGAAGGAAGAAGAAGCGACCATAAGCTTCTCCCGGAAAAGACAAAGAGGGTCACCCACCCCTTCTCGAAAATCTGCCCGTACAGAGGTCGGGTCGTCCATCGCAGCCACGCAGCAGCCACATGAAGAAGAGACCCCCACATAGCACTTCTCCGAGGAGGATACATGTGATAATCTTGATGATAATCCTCCATATAATCCCCCCGCCAGTATCAACCTAAGGTTAGCGTCCCAAAGGACATTCTTTCATCTGACCACGCTGCTTCAATTATTTATGGATTACTAACACGCTCTATGTTTATGTAGTTTTGACTAGGAGAATCCAACCCTTGCTGATGTTGGCGTGACTTCCCCTCTAAAGGATACTTCCACAGCTGGGGAGGGTGCACATATGGAGGATCCCACATTCGGTCCAGAGTTGAACCTTCCCCGGTCTTCATATTTAACCAACGCCTTTGAATGTGCAAGTTTCCTTGAAAACATTGTGCCTCCCGGGAGAGCAAGTGTTCTTCATGGATACAGTGATGTGGCCCTTGCTGATGAGGTAAGCTACACAACATCGCAGAATGTGACCATGTTGTCACGGGTAAGGAGAAGGTTTATAGAGTTATCCGCACCGGTCCAAGATTAAAAGAAAGACTTGCCCCATGTGTGGCTGAAAGGTGTTGGGAATAAAAGTATGTATATTAGTTCCCCCTGCTGGTTGGTCAGAGTTTCCCCTGCTATAGTATGAAGACCCTGCTACTTAGTGAAGTCAGGTGGATTGGTCCCCCTGCTAGAAGTCAAAGACCCTGCTGCTAAGTTAAACTTGGAAGAGATCTTTACGCGTTTCAGTTGCTACTCCATGATTATTTCCTAGTTTGTTAGTAGTGATCTTGTACGCCGCTCTTTGTGCTATAAAAGGACTCACTAGGTTTTCATGTAAAGTATCTCTTTCTGTTAATTTCATTTCATAACTTTAAGGTTGTAAACCCTAATACCATCATTGGGTATTCGTATATCTTTGATATGTTAAAGTTAATCGTTTGTGTTAAACCTTTGTTCTTGTGCTAAACATTATATTCCGCATCTTGTTTAGTTACTTTTTGTGTTGCATAGTTTCTCTAGTTTTAGTTTAGATTAGTTCTTTCTATCATAATCCTTAACAAGCTAAGGTTAAGATCTGAGTTTGGGATCAAGTGGTATCAGAGCTTGTTGAGAAACTTTGATTAAACCAAGAGCAAAACACTCATTACAATCATGTCTTCAGATTCTTCCTCAAACAACAACAACCACAACTCCCTCAAACTACCTATTCTGGATCCTGAAAACTTTGAACTATAGGAATTCAGGATTCAACAATACCTGAAGATGGAACACTATGTTCTATGGGAGATCATAGAATTTGGTGACCAATTCACCAAAACAGTGGTAGTTAAAGAACAAGATAAAGGAGATAAAGGAGAGATTGGTGAAAGTTCCAAAGGTGATAGCAAAAAGAAATCTGCTGTTGTTGCAGACAAATAAATACAAACAAGAAGGCATGATGCCAGAGCTCACAGCTCTTTGCTGCTAGCCCTTTCTGATAGACATCAGTTAAGGTTTAGGAAACATAAGACATCTAAGGATCTCTAGGAAGCTATTGGAAAAACCTTTGGAGGGAATGAAGCCACCAAGAATAAAAAGAAGAACCAGATGATCAACCAATTTGCTGCCTATAAAGCAAATGGGGATGAATCAATTGGCTCCATCTACAACAGGCTTCAAGATCTGATAGCACAACTGGAACTCTTTAGAAGGAATTGTTTGTCTATAAATCTATTTGGTAGAACATAGATGATCTTGATGACAAAAACATTGATGACATCTACAACAACCTGAAGGTTTTTGAGCCCGTTGTCAATGAGATGAAGGCATCAGGGACCATTCCCACCAATTCAAGTGGAACTACTGATGCCCCTGCTAACATGGCATTTATTTCTCACAACAGTAGAATTTCTAAAAGCAGTGGAATTAAAAGTTCCCCTGCTGCACATTCCCCTGCTTCAAGGACAAGGCCTTCACATGATGAAGAGAGGCCTGCAACATTTAGCCTTGACACTGCTTGTGCTTTCATTACATCACAAGGATCTCAAGGCTCCACTATGTTGCATGAAGATTTAAATCAGATCAGCAAGCAATGGCTTGAAGAGATGGATATCAAGTGGAAAATGGCTCTATTAAGCATGAGGGCCAATAGGTTCTACACGAAATATGGGAAGAAGATTTCCATCAATCCTTCTGATGTGGATGGATTTGACAAGTCAAAGTTTGAGTGCTACAACTATGGCAAGAAAGGTTAATTTGTAAGAGAGTGCAGGGGTCCAAGGAATTCTGGTAGCAGCTATAGGAAGGAAAGCATGGATGATGATTCTGAGGCTAAAGCTATGGTTGTTGTGCAAGGAATAGATGGAGCTGGATGGGATTGTAGCTCTATGACAGACAGTGTGGAAAGAAACCAAGCGTTAGTTTCTGAGGAAGAGGAGAAGGAATTTGCACTTATGGCTATGTCCTCATCTAGCTCAGATAATGAGGTATATGATGACTCTTTCTGCACTAAAGCATGTAGAAAAAATAATGATTCATTAAACAATCAAACCAGAGAATTAAAAGTTAAATGCATAAATTTTGAGAATGAATTGGACAACTACAAACGTGCTTTAGAACAATTAGAGTCCATGATAAGAGAATTTAAACAAAGAGAGAACGACTATAGAGATCACATTAGCATTTTAGAAAGAGATGCTAGAGAGAAAGATGACTCCATCAAGAAATTAAATGATGAAGTAGAAGTCTATAGAACTAACAAAAAGATAGATGATCAAACTGTTGAAAAATTTGTAAAGGCTTCTAAAGATCTTACTAAGGCAGTTGAAATTGGGCAATCACCTAGAGATAAAACAGGCTTTGGGATAAAAAATGAACATGCTACTATTCCACCACCACATGCTAATATACATGGACCTATTCCCAAGAAAGATCTTTCTTGGACTGGTCTCCCTTGTTTCAAAAAGCAGGAGGACACTGAATTTGACCTAAATGCCTACATACCAAAGGATCAAAACCTGAAGAACCCATAGTAAAAACCAGTGTGGTTAGGGATTTTGAAAAAGAACAGATTGCCCTAAAACAATGGAAACTAGATAACCCGGTTCTCTTTTCAAGAGAAGGGCTATTTGGAAGTGATTCCAGCTCTAAAAGTAGTTCATCCAGAACTTCTAATAGATCTGATTCAGCACCAACTAGCCCCAAGCCTCTCAAACCTATCATCAAATATGCAGGAATGTATAGACATAATAAAAGAAATGAGGTTAGAGGAAACCAAAGGAACTGGAATGATTAAAAGTCCCTTCAACTAGGAAAGGACTTCGTCAAGAATACTAAACCTTGTTTGACTTGTGGCAGCTTTGATCATACTTATCAAAACTGTCAAGCATCCATGGGAACAGTGGCTGCAAATCCTTTAAAGGAAATGCAACCACAAGCCATTCTATTGAATGCAGGGGAAAAACCTTTTTCCCCTGCTAAATATGTTCCCCCTGTTATGAGAAACAGGGTGTCTAACAAGTATGTGGCTCCAGCCCTAAGAAAGGTAGTTGATGTAACCACACCAACACCTCATACTACATATACATCTGGCTATAGACCTTACCAACGCACCCATAAGGCCCAAAACAAAAGATGGGTTCCCTCTGTTAAGCATAGGGATTCCCCTGCTATGCCCAGGGTATCCCCTTCTGGCAAAGTTTTCCATCTAAGAACATAGGTAGATGGGGAAAAGCTATGAAAGCCTCAGCTCGTTAGGTATGGGCACCCAAAAAGGGTACTCAGCCCAATGGTGTATCTCTAGCCTTTGACAAACTATCATACATTGGTACACGAGGTAGATCCAAATCAGTAATGGCTTGGGTCCCCAAGAGGAACTAAAATTGCTTTTCTTCTTGCAGGTGAATAAGCAAACCAGGAATGATAAGGCTTAATGGGATAGTGGATGTTCAAGGAGTATGACTGGACATAAATCATATATGTCAAACTTTGTGCCCCTGCATGATAATGATGGTATCTCATTTGGAGATGGACATGACACAATCACAGGAAAATGAACTATTGTCACCAATGGCATGACATTTGATAATGTCTACTTGGTAAAGGAGCTAAAATACAATCTTTTCAGTGTGTCTCAAATGACTGACAACAAGAATTTTGTCCTCTTCACTAATACTGAGTGCTTGGTGTTGGGAAAAGAGTTTGTTTTACCACCAAACACTCTAATTGTGCTAAGAACACCAAGACAGAAGAACATGTACACCATTGATTTGAAGGACATCTCCCTTCAAGAAAATGAGAACTGTTTCATTGCCAAAGCCTCAGTAGATGAATGCAAAAAGTGGCATAGAAGACTTGGTCATCTGAACTTCAAGAATATGAACAAGTTGGTTAAGTTCAACCTTGTTCATGGTCTTCCTTCAAAGACCTTTACCAATGACCATACTTGTGTTGCTTGTTTGAAGGGAAAGCAGCATAGAGCCACTTGTAAATCCAAAACAGTTCAATCCACCACCAAGCCATTGGAGCTGCTGCACATGGATCTCTTTGGTCCTACTTCTGTGGCAAGTATTATAAAGAAATGGTACTGCCTAGTGGTCACTGATGACTTTTCAAGATTCACTTGGACTTTCTTTCTGTTTGAGAAGAGTGATACAGCAGATGTACTCAAGGACTTCATTACTCAGATTGAACTTTCCAAAAGCATGAAGGTATTGACCATCAGATCTGACAATGGTGATGAATTCAGAAACAAGAAGCTAGATACTTTTTGCACCAGCAAAGGCATAAGAAGGAAATACAACATAGTCAGAACACCACAGCTAAATGGGGTTACAGAGAGAAGGAATAGAACATTGATTGAAGCTGTAAGAACTATGTTGTCTGATTCTAAGCTTCCAGTGATCTTTTGGGATGAAGTTGTTAGCACTGCTTGCTATGTTCAAAACAGGACCTTGGTGGTTAAGGCACCAAATAAGACCCCTTATCAGCTGTTCAATGGAAGACCCCCTTTGATTGACTTTTTCAAGCCATTTGGATGTCATGTGATCATTTTGAACACAATTGATAATTTAGGCAAATTCAATGAGAAAGGGGATGACGGGTACTTTGTTGGCTACTCATTGAACAGCAAGGGATACAGGGTCTTCAATAAGAAGACAAGCAAAGTGACAGAAAATCTTCATATAGATTTTCTTGAAGACAAGCCTGAGGATGTACAAACAGGTCCTGCTTAGTTCTTTGATATTGAAATTATTTCTAAATCCATGAATTATGTACCTGTTGCCTTGGAGAATACTAACATTTCAGGTACCAAAGAACCACCTGCTGTGGAGAAATCACCAATGAGGTACATGACTGTACCTTCATTATTTCCTGCTAATGATGCTGTTACAGGGATGGACAAGGAGGAAGACTGATATAGTATTTTTGTACACTTTTGTTTTAGGAAAAACAAAGCGTATAATGCGGGCACGTATTAAGTTGCACGTTTTAGGAAAAACGTGAAACCGAACAAGTGCGAGTTCGTTCTCGAGGAGGTGTGTGTATTAGATGCCAAAAATAAATAACAAAGTTTGAGGTAGTGTCGTTTTTGGATGAGAAAAGAAAGAAAAAATAAAGACGAGTTGCGACTACAATTAAACTATGACTAGTGACGTAAAACGCGAACGTAAATACGTAAAACGTGAAAATTTAAAAAATTTTAGCTAAAAACAAATTAAAAATGAAAACTAAGTCTAAAATAATATAAATAAGGATAAAAATCCAATAAATAAATTTTAAAACCTTTTATTAATTAAATATTCAACTTTTAATGCTAATTAAAGCCCAAAAATTAAATATAATTAAGAAAAAGCCCAAAATATTATTTAATTGAACAAATACCTCATTTATATAATTTAAAGACTAAAAAGTATTTTTCCTAAATTTTAAATACTATTTTTCTATTTTTAAAACTCTAAAAACAATTTTTAAACTAAAATAATGATTAAAAATAATAAAATAATGCTAAAAATAATTTGACAATTTTAAAAATCCTAAATTATAATAATGAACAGTAGAAAAATGAAAATTTTGAAAAAAGTAAAAATTTTCACTAAAAGACAAAACAGTATACAATTAAACCCTAATTAATCTTAAATAAAATCTAAAAATTAATTAAAAAGTGAACAGTAAAATGTTTTTGAACTAAAAGTCTTAAAATATTTTTCTAAATATAAGAAAATTTTTATAACTGAAAAATATTAAAATTTTACACTAAAAGACAAAAAATAGTTAATTAAAAGTAATTTAAAATGCTATTAAATCTAAAAAAATGGAAAATGAACAGTAACTGAAAAATAAATTAACAGAAAAATCAAAAATAAAATAAGAAAAATAACAAAATTAGAATCACTAAAAAATTCCAATTTAAGGGCACTAAAGACAAAAAAAATCAGATTATGATAGTGACATGTGAGTCACTTTGTCTGTTAGCTTAGCAGGGGGAACTATTAACACTAATAGTGGGAACTGAGTTCCCACTAGCTTCACAGAAAAACGGGTCTGGGGGCTTTTGTGCTTAGATCTTGCTTGTTACTTGGTTTTGTGGGCAAACAAAGGCACCCCCACAACCAGTTGGGTTGTGGGGAGTCAATAAAATATAACAACAAAATGTTACTTCACAAAATCAAGCCCAAAATGCCCCTATGTAGTCACTGTGATAGGACTAGGGGGCTGTTGGCTTTTTTTTCTGATGCAAAGTGCAATTGGGTGAGTTTTGGTTGGCCAAAACTCACTCAATTCACTCACTTGCTGCCCCAAATCAAGTTCAAGTCCTAACCTATCCTAATTCCTATCAAGCTCAAAGATTGAAATGGCAAATTTCACAAAATCAAGGCAGATTTAAGGGTCTTACTAATTTTTCAAGACTTGTGCATGCCACTCTTTTAAGAACCTTACCAATTCAACATACAAAGTTGATAAAACACACAACTAATAAGGTAAGTGATTTTAGACTGATTTTAAACCAAATGCATCTTCATTGACTGATTTTGAAACCAAGATCCAAACACCCCTTTAAAACAGAAAAGTGAAATTTAACTAAGAATTTCTATCCTATTATGCACCAATTCCATTCAAATCTATCCTAATCTGTTCTAATCCAACAAATAAGCAATATTATACATTTGGTCTACATCCTAACAATCTAATTCTATCAATCATCATAGCTCAAAAACTTTTCCAGCAAGTATAGAAAGTAAGAAAAAGTCTTTACCTTGTGACCCTACATCCAGGGATCACAAAGGCAGCTTTTGCCTTTTCCATCAAGCTCGGGCTTGAGCTGATCCTTTTCAGAAAGAAGCTTGTTGGTATGTGAGATAAAGATGATGATTTCAAGAAGAAAACCACCCTCTAATATGCATAATCCGTGCACCTGTCAAAATCAAGAGGGAAAGGAGAAAGAGTGACCTGGATATCAAAGGCTTATAAGAGTATAAGGTTGGCTTATTAATTAAGCCAGCTTATCAACTTAGAGCTTATAAAAGAAATAACTTTTTGAAAATGGTTTCTTCTCAAACCATTGAAACCAAACTGAAAACTTGAAACTTCTTAACAGAAACTTATCAAAACCAAGTAAACCAGTTTTTAATCTCCACTTTCACTTCAATTTTTAAAACTAATTTCAAGAATTTTGCAAACTTTTGCCAAAAAACTTCAAAATACAAACGGATTCTTTGAAACTTGTTGTGTAAAAAGAAACTTTTTGCTCCAAACTATCTTTTCAAAACTTGAACAAGATATAACTAACAAACATTAAATTGGGAACTCAGATTATGCAAATTAACTTTTTTCATTTTCATTAAAAATTTAATATTACACAAAATTTGGAACAAGTAAGCTTGTCACATGTTGACAGCTTATATACTACTCATAAGAAAAATCTAGAAATAAAAAAAAATGTAAACCCTAGTTCAAGCTAATTCCCAGAATGCCCTTTGACTGAATTTCAAATTTGGTCTTCGTTTGGTGCCCATGTGACTTTGTTGTTGTTGCCAGTTGTGGAGTGATGAGATGGCATTTATACATGATCTCATCGGTCTTTTCGGGCTTTAAATGCATAAAAATGTCATAAAATACCATATATTGTGCTTGTATTTGTTTACTTGTGTTTTAGGTATGGATATCGTGAAAAAGACAAAAGATCACAAGAAACAAGGAAAAACGGACACGAGAAACGAAGCCGTACAAAGAACCGGGCCCTAGATCATGATTTATCCAACAAATACCCTTGAAGACTTGAAGATATGCAAGTTTGATCCTCAATGAATGAAGAAATGACACTTAAAACCCTTGTGAAATCATAATTACAAGTTTGGTTCCTTAAGTTTGTCAAAATTACACAAATGGTCCTTCAACTTTGAAGAAATGGCAAGATTAGTCCCTCAACTATTTTGTCATTAATGGTCCCTCATGAAGCCAAAGTTTCATTAAATACCTTTGAAGATCAACAATGTCCAAGATCAGTCCTTGAATTATCAAAAAATGGCAAAAACTACCCTTTTAAACCTTTTGCTAAACTTTTGTGCCAAAAGTGTAAAGTTCTGAAAGTTGTTAACAAAGGAAACGAGTTTACATGGGAAATAAACTTGTTATGCAGGTTTGGCCAAAGAACAAGGACCCAAGTTGCTAATTCCAAACTTCAAATCCCATAACACGCGCCAAACAAATTTATTCCCCCAAAATCGGATCAAAATCACCACTGTTTACCCTTCTTCACCCCCAGAAATTACTCCACTTAAACAAAGGGTAATTTTCAATTACCCTGGCACATGTGTGATTCACACATGCAGAAACACATCCCACAACAAAAACCCTTAATCCCACTCACTATGGACCCCACCCCCAATTCCCTTTCCACCAATCACATGACTACTTGCTCTCCAAGCTTAGCCACGTGTCATGATCAACAGCTGACACTCATTGCTTCATTCCAAAGCTTAAATAAACGGTTTGGATCAATTTGGATAGCTTTTACCAAGAATTCGTCTAGAAGACTCAAGGACATTTAGGGAATTTCACTTCTAGGGTTTGTGAATAGTGCATAGCTAGCATTTGCCTATAAAAAGACTCCTCAACCTGTGAGAGAGCTTTTGTTCCAGATTTTAGCCTTTAAATCTTTGTAATTCCTTTTTATGAAATAAAGTTTGAAATTTTGAAATTTTGAATTCTCATTTGTTATTTATAAAAGTTTGGTATCTGATAAGCTAAAATCTGAGTTCCATATTCATGTTTGAAGGTTTTTGAAGCAAGGTTTTAGTTGATAAAGCTTGGGTTTCAAAAATCAGAAAGTGCTTGTTTATTTTGATCTCACCTTATTGTTTGTTCATCTTAGCATCATTTTGTTTTGCTAGCACCTTAGCTCAAACAATCCAAGGCCTGGATGTAGGTCTTGGAGGTTTGCACCTTCTCCCTTTTCATTTTCTCTCTTATTTTTCTGAATTTTGTGATATCTGCATGATAGTTCTTGAATCTGTGTTATTGTTGTTGATTATTGTTCATCTGGCTTTGTTTGATGTTTATGAGGTGTTGTTAGTTTGATTTGTGGGTTAAATCTGAATGATCCTTTGAAAACTTGTCAAAACAGGTTTTTAAGGGGTGTTTGGGTTAACTGTTTGAGTTGGATTTGTGTATTGTTAAGTGGTTGTTTATTGTTGCTATCTGTTGGTACATGTTATTCTGATATACTTGGTCATATTGCTGCATATTTTGTGGTTTGAAACACCTTGACTCATAAAAAGGGTATAAAATCTTTGTTACTTGGTAAAATTGGCTAGAATTTTGAGGACACCTAGATCTAAGCATAGACTAGGGTTAACAAGTCCTAGATCTTAGTTAATTACACAAGGAGAAGAGATTTGAGTGCCTGAATTTGGATCTGTGGTCATTTAGATCAGCTAAATAGGCTTGTGTTCTTGTAGTTCATATCAGTAACATTTATCTGCTTTGATCTTGTTATTTACTTTGATTCAGTGTTTGATTTAAGTTTGTTTGCGCTTATTCATAGTTTATATAGCTTGTGTATGCATCCTGTTGAATTTGGTTGGCTTATTCATGCTATATCTGCTTATTTGTGCATAACTGCTTATTTTCCATATCTGAGCAATATTTGGTGATTGTTTGATCATTTCTGGCTTATTGTGTGAACTAAATTGTGTTTTCTTGTTGCTATTGACTCCTTGTGATTCACTGATCACAAGGGTGCCCTTGTTTCCAATTGAATCCAACTAATTCTCTCTAAAAAGCTTAGTCAAATAGTCAAAGCAGTGGGAACCAGTTCCTACTGAAAGTTCCCCCTGCTAGTGTTAATTGGGTTTCAGCTTATCAATAAGCTATAATAGCTTATTTTAACCAGAAACAACTTGGATTTTGTAATAGGTGCTCATTATTTGACCCATTTGTTCATACTGGAGCATTTGGTGGGTTGACTTTAGGGTTTGACTAGAAAACCAACTTAATTGACTTTTTCATAAGTGCTTATTGGCTTATTCTGGCTTATTGGTTTTGCTTATTGGAATTTTGTTGATTGTTTTGGCTTATTGAGTTCATTTGTGACATTTTGCAAGTTGAATCAAGTCCTGAGGTGCCTTATTTCTCAAACCCGACTATTTTGTCTTTTAGTGAAATATTACTTTGCTTATTTCTGGCTTATTGAGTGTGCTTTTTCAAAATTTCTTTTTACAGATCTCTTAAGCATCCCAAAAGAAGGTTGTGTGTCAAATTAGATCTTATGGCATTAGCTTATTGCTTAATGGGCTAAAAAGGCCAATAAGGATAAGCTGTTTGCTTATTAAGATGTGATAAGCTCACTTTCAGCTTTTGGGCCTTTAGAGTTTTGTGTTTAGAATCAAATTTTGAGTCAGATTGGGCTTTTCTAAGTTAATTGGGCCAGGTTTGACTTTTTGGGCTAAAAAGCCCATTTAAGTGGAGTGTTTTTGGTTTTGGCCCATTTGAGGGCCCAATAGGGGTATTCTGGTCATTTCACTTTCATTTTCTGTTTATTTAGGTTAAAATAAACTAGTTTGCAAGTTTTTTAGAATTTTTTATAATTTTTGGATTTTTAATATTATTTTAATATTATTTTATTATTATTTTTCAAATTTCACATTTTTCAACTTTTTACATTTTTCTTAGCTTAAATACATTAAAATAGGATTATTGCAACTTTTAGAGTAATTTTATCACTTTTAGATTAATTTTTATAATTATTTTAAGTTTTAATAGTTTTTAAATCATTTTAAATAGTTTTTATTAGTTTAAAAATTTATAAAAATAGTTTTTAATCTTTTTAGGTCATTTTAGAGGTTTACCCATTGAAAAATCTTTATTTGGGCTTTTTAATAATTTATTTGATTTTTAGGGCTTTAATTAGCATATAAAAATTGAATATTTAATTAATTAAAAGGTTTGAAAAAGTTTTGATCATTGGTAAACTCTTAGTTTATTAATTTTGATTTTTGATGAATTTTTGGAAATTTTTAGAATTAATTTTTATTTTTGAGCTTTTTACGGTTTTACGTTTTGTCGTCGTAGTAATTAATTTCACGTCTTCGTCATCCTCTTTTCTCATCCCCTTCTAAACCAATATTATTCTCAAACATTTTACAAGTTTTTCACACACATATACCTCCTTGGGAAACGAACTTGAATTTCACTTCATAAGGGTCATTTGTACACGGTTTTCCTAAACCGTCGTATTTAATACTTTTAACCTATTTTGGTACTCTTTTCCTAAAGGGTATACAAAAACTCTACAATCATTTTGGCGCCGCTGCCGGGGAGGTGTGTCGTGATTAATTTGCATTGTTGTTTTTAATATTAACCATAAATAGTATTTGTATTAGTAGAAATCTACTAATACGTATTATCGGTTTTATTGGTTTTTCTTGTGAAATTATTATTACTATATTGTATTAAGTATCACAATAAATACAAAATATCTCCAAAAGTGTGAAACACAACCTTAATTGGGTTCGATCTCCTAATTGTTGTATTCGAATCTCTAACAAAAAGAAAAAAGGCAAAAATAGATAAATACTTTCGTGAAGCTCGATTTTGAAAAATACAAACTACAAGGTGGCTATAAGGCGGGTATTATAAAATATACCCTAAGGAAAAAAGGCTCTTAAGTGCTTCGCGCCGCCTCGTTTCCCCGCTTGTGAGTATTTTGAGATTGAAGGCTAATCGAGGGTTTTGCCGCCCAAAGTATTATTACGTATAATATATTTGCTTGGTTTCTTTGTGATTAAACCCTCTTGAACAATTTGGTTTTCACCAAAGTTCTAAAGTCATTCGAAGGCGTTCACTCCACGTGATCGTTTTCATTCCTTTGAGGCTTCTTTAATCAAGAGTTTGATTCGAGGAGAGATTTGGTAGATTGTTGTCTACGAAGATACACCAAAATCCAAAAAAATTTAAAACAATCAAAAACACAAAAAAATTGAAAATTCACAAAACACCCAAAAAGAATTTTCTTTGCTCACCTCCCATTCTTCGTGAAGTTTATGATCACTCATAATCAAGCAAAACGAGCTCGTAAACGACTTCAAAAGCAACCCAATCAAGAGTCATTGATTGAAGAACAAACTCCAATTATTGAACCTATTGTAGAACAAGAAGTCGTGATGGCTAATCGTACTATGATGGAGTTGCTACAAGCACCCACCGAGGGTTTTGGAGAGGCCATTGTGATTCCCGCTATCCTTGCGGAGAATTTCGAGATTAAGACGGGTTTAATGTCGATGTTGCAAGCAAATAAGTTTAGAGGTCATGAGAAAGACAACCCGCATTATCACATTAGGAATTTTAATCGTCTCACCGCTACTAGCAAGTTTAAGGATGTTCCACATGACGCCATTAAGATGATGTTGTTTCCATACTCGTTAGATGGACCCGTAAAAATTTGGCTTGAGAAAGAACCTCCAAATTCAATTTTGACATGGGGTGATCTCGTTTCTAAGTTTGTGAACAAGTTTTTTCCACCATCTAAAACAACACATTTGAAAAACGAGATTTCACGATTTGTGCAAAGAAATAATGAAAGTTTTTCAATGGCATGGGAACGTTTTAAAGAAATGTTACATGAATGTCCACACCATGATTTTTCGGAATTACATCAAATTGATACTTTTTATAATGGGCTTAATGATCATGAACGAAATTACTTGAATGCCGCCGCGGGTGGTAATTTTTTGTGCAAAACGACCGATGAAGCTTTAAAGATTATCGAGAATAGATCTAAGGTTTATAGCCCTCGTAACACACCGAGTGTTGCCAATTTGGGTTCGTCATCGTCGTAATCGTCTCGTAGCATTAATGCCTTACATGATGAAGCTAATGAGGAAATCGGTTTTTTGATAGATTTGCTAATCTTATTTCCCATTGGAAAGCTCAAGAAGCTTCAAATTCCGCTTCAGTTAAAGCGGTTGCTAAGAGTTGTTTGTCATGTGGTGGAGCTCATGATCTTTCCGAGTGCATTACCGCAGATGGTAACACTGCGAGTGCTTATGTAGCAACGGGAACTTATAACCAAAACGGTCAAGGTTCTCTCCCAAATCAAGCTCCACCTAATCAAAATGCTAATAACTATCGAAACAACAACCAAGGTGGTAATTACCAAGGCAATTCTCGTAACTACAACAAGGGGAATTATCAAAGTGGGAATGGACAAGTCACTAATCAAAACCAAAACCGTGATTTTCAAAACACTACACAAGGTTTTCAAAATGCTCACACTAAAAATCTTCAAGGAGAATTTTTGGATTATGCTAAAGCAAATGATGCTAAATTTGATAACATGCAACGTGAGATGATTAGCTTAAGATCCGAGTTGAAAAACGAGCTTAAAACGAACTTGCTAATGAACTTAAAACTCATGCTAATAAAATGGAAGGAAATGTTCAACGTCTTCAACAAAATCAACAAAAGATGGAACAAGGACAACGTGAGATTAAGCAAGAGTTGTTAAAAGCGGATGCTAGGCAATCAAAATTTGAGGACCGAATGGCTAAAATGTTTGAAGCAATCATGTGTAAACCCTCTT
Source organism: Glebionis coronaria (assembly GCA_025667525.1). Lineage (NCBI taxonomy): Eukaryota > Viridiplantae > Streptophyta > Magnoliopsida > Asterales > Asteraceae > Glebionis > Glebionis coronaria. The sequence continues at coordinate 416,238,589 of CM046878.1, read as the reverse complement.
CCTCGGGTGGTCTTCCTAGTGATACCATTGCAAACCCGAAGGGAGAAATGAAGGTTATTACTACACGAAGTGGTAAAACATTCAAGGAACCAATATCTCATCCAAGTACTTCTACGAAGAAGGAAATCGAGAAAGAACCCGAGGTGATGGTCGAAAAGGAGCACATTACAATCCCACGAAGTACCGCTCATACCACACCTACAATTGAACCAATACCAATTGTGGAACCCGAGATTCCAAGGTCGTTGCCTAATGTCCAACCCACACCACCCTTACCTTACCCTTCGAGACGAAACAAAGAGAAATTGCAAGAACGTAACAAACAACAAATCGAGCTTTTTATAAAAATGTTTCAACAAGTGTATTTTGATGTGAGTTTAGCCGACGCGTTGTTATATATGCCTCGTTTCGCTTCCACTTTTAAAAGTATGATGAGCGATAAGGAAAAGCTTTCAAAGCTTGCTAATTGTTCTTCGGTTTATCTTAACCGCATACCAGAAAAAGTTGGTGACCCCGGAAAGTTTCTCATTCCTTGTGACATACAAGATATGAACGAATGCCTCGCCTTGGCCGATCTTGGTGCGAGCATTAATTTGATGCCATTTTCCATTTGGAAATCGCTTTCGCTTTCGGCTCTTATTCCTTCGAACATGTCTATCGAGATGGCCGATCATTCTACGATTTTAGCATGTGGAGTAGCCGAAGATGTTTTTGTAAAAGTGGGGAAGTTCTACTATCCCGTTGATTTTATAGTAGTTGACATCCCTGCGGATCCTCAAGTTCCTCTAATTTTAGGTCGTTCATTTTTAGACACCTCGAGATCGCTTATCGACGTTCATGCAAGAACTATCACTTTGAGATTCAACGAAGAGGAACTCGTTATAAACGCTACTCAAAACTCGAAACCTTCTCATGTTTATGCAATCGCTACCATCAATCACATTGACATCGTTGATGTGATTTGCGATGAGTTTTCACAAGAAGTGTTAGGTTTTTCCGATAGCTCGTCAAGTGGCAATCCCACTATTTTGGATCCGATTCTTGCTAATTCTACACCAAATCTCACTCCATTCCAAGGAGGCGATCTCACTTCAAATGAAATCGACAATGAAGATGAGGTGTTGATTAGTGATGATACTTCTATTCCACCATTTCTTCCGCCGGTGGAAGTTATGAGTGTTGAACCAAAATCTTCAATCGAGGAACCACCTATCCTTGAATTGAAAGATCTTCCTTCTCACCTTGAATACGCATTCTTGGAAGGTGATGACAAGTTGCCGGTTATTATTGCAAGAGGTCTTGCTAATGATGAAAAAACCGAGCTCTTGAAAGTTCTTAAAGCTCATAAAGGGGCAATTGCGTGGAAAATTTCCGACATTAAGGGTATTGACCCAAAATTTTGTACTCACAAGATTTTAATGGAGGAGGACTACAAACCCGCAATTCAAAGTCAAAGAAGGGTGAATCCCAATATTCACGATGTCATTAAAAAGGAGGTTCTTAAACTCCTTGACGCGGGAATGATTTATCCTATCTCCGATAGCCTATGGGTGAGCCCAATCCATTGTGTCCCTAAAAAGGGAGGAATGACCGTTGTGCCTAATGAAAACAACGAGTTAATTCCCACTCGTGTTAGGACCGGTTGGAGGGTGTGTATTGACTACCGAAAGTTAAATGACACCACTCGGAAAGACCACTTTCCTTTGCCCTTCATGGATCAAATGTTGGAGCGACTCGCAGGAAATGAATTCTATTGCTTTTTAGATGGTTTTTCCGGTTACTTTCAAATCCCTATCGACCCTCGTGATCAAGAGAAGACTACGTTTACGTGTCCTTATGGAACGTTTGCTTATCGTAGGATGCCTTTCGGACTTTGTAATGCACCGGGTACGTTTCAACGGTGTATGATGGCGATTTTTCACGATATGATCGAGAAGTCGATGGAAGTGTTTATGGATGACCTTTCGGTATTTGGCAATTCGTTCACGTCGTGTTTATCTAATCTCGAGCAAATGTTAAAACGTTTTGAAGAAACCAATCTTGTGATTAATTGGGAAAAATGTCATTTTATGTGTAAACAAGGAATCGTCTTAGGACATAAGGTGTCGAAAGCGGGGATTGAGGTCGATAAATCTAAGGTAGACGTCATCGCCAAGTTATCTCATCCCAAAACCGTTAAAGGAGTTAGGAGTTTCCTAGGCCACGCGGGCTTTTATCGTCGTTTCATTAAGGAATTTTCGAAAATCTCTCGACCTATGACACACCTTCTCGAGAAGGATGCTCCTTTTAACTTCAATGAGGATTGTGTTAGAGCTTTCGAAACTCTCAAAAGGAAACTTACCAAAGCTCCCATTCTTGTTGCTCCTAATTGGGAATTACCCTTTGAAATCATGTGCGATGCAAGTGATTATGCTATAGGGGCCGTCTTAGGGCAACGTTATGACAAGCATTTCCGTCCTATCCATTATGCTAGTAAGACGATGACCGAGGCTCAATTAAATTACACCACAACGGAAAAGGAATTCCTTGCCGTGGTCTATGCTTTTGAGAAATTCCGACCTTATCTCGTCTTGACTAAAAGCATTGTGTATACCGACCATTCGGCTATCAAGTATCTCTTTCTAAGCAAGATGCTAAGCCGAGATTGCTTCGTTGGATGCTCCTCCTCCAAGAATTTGATGTCACCGTGCTTGACAAAAAAAGGAGCCGAGAATCTAGCGGCCGATCATCTCTCTCGTCTAGAAGATCCTCACAAAGATGTTTTCGAGAACAAGGAAATCACCGAAACATTTCCTCTCGAGACTCTCGGTGTAGTGAATTCTAAAGACACCACCCCATGGTTTGCCGACATCGTAAATTACCATGCGGGGAATTTCATAATCAAGGGTATGACGACATAACAAAAGCGAAAATTCTTTCGTGACGTCAAGTTCTATTTTTGGGACGACTCTTATCTCTTTAGGTTTGTGCGGATCAACTCGTTCGACGTTGTGTTTTTGGTGCCGAAGCTTCTAATATCCTTAGAGCTTGTCACGAGGGACCCACGGGTGGTCACCATGGTGCTAATCTCACGGCTAAGAAAGTGTTCGATGCCGGCTTCTTTTGGCCTTCTATCTATCGTGATGCACACGCACTTGTGAAGTCGTGTGATTCGTGCCGACGTCAAGGAAAATCGTCTCAACGTGATGAAATGCCGCAAAACATAATTCAAGTGTGTGAGATTTTCGACATATGGGGAATAGACTTTATGGGGCCGTTCCCATCGTCTCTTGGCAACAAATATATCCTCGTCGCGGTGGACTACCTTTCTAAGTAGGTGGAAGCTAAGGCTTTACCTACTAATGATGCTCGTGTGGTAGTGAAGTTTTTGAAGCAACTATTCTTTCGGTTCGGAACCCCTCGTGCTATTATAAGCGATCGTGGAACCCATTTTTGTAATGACCAATTCGAGAAGGTCTTAAAGAAATATGGAGTTACTCATCGTCTTTCTACGGCTTATCACCCGCAAACGAGTGGGCAAGTCGAGGTTCCGAACCGAGCTTTGAAGAGGATTTTAGAGAGGTCAATTGGAGAAAACCGTGCTTCATGGTCCGATAAACTTGATGACGCTTTATGGGCCTTTAGGACCGCTTATAAGACACCTATCGGTTGCACTCCTTATAAGTTAGTCTATGGGAAGAATTGTCATTTGTCCATTGAATTGGAGCACAAGGCATATTGGGCCCTTAAGCATGCAATCTTTGACTTGAAGACCGCGGGAGATCACTGGAAAATACAATTGAATGAATTAGATGAATTAAGAGATAATGCTTATGAAAATTCATTGATTTTCAAAGAAAAGACTAAAAAGTTTCATGATGCAAAGATTAAAAGTTGGGTTTTTAATGTTGGTGATCAAGTGTTACTTTTTAACTCTCGACTTAAGATATTTTCCGGGAAATTGAAATCTCGTTGGTCGGGTCCGTTCACCGTTACACAAGTGTTTCCTTATGGGACCATCGAGCTAGCTCAAGATGATGGTCCTAACTTCAAGGTGAATGGACATAGGCTTAAGCACTACTTTGGTGGGGAAATTCCTTCAATGGTTGACCTCGACCAAGTCACCTTCCCCAATGATAATTAGCATTGAGGGGATCGAGTCGAGCTTAATACTCGGTAATCAAAAACGAGGTGCCTCGTGGGGGAGATCCCATGCTTATCCTTTTATGCTTACTATTCACTAATAAGGGGACTTGTACCCTTCCAACTCGTGGTCTTGTGGTTGTTTGTGATTGTGTTATCTAGATCATCATCATCTACGATTGAAAACTCTCGTGTTCGTTTACGTGAGCCTCCTTCATTTGCTTGAAGAAGTTTTTCACGAATCCATGACATATCCTTTATTTTCCTAACAATTATCTTTTAGCATACTTAATAAACGGCTTTAGATATATTGTTGATCACCCTTTCCATGCTAGATCCTAAGCATTCGATTCTTCGTCTCTAGTATGGGGGTGCTCCACCCTTAGAATCGAAACATTGAGGACAATGTTTACTTTTAGTATGGGGGGGGGGGTGAATAGATACTTGCTTTGCTACGCCCTCACGCTTTCCAACTTTCAATGTTTTGTTTTGTTGCTAATAAGGCTAAAAATGGCCAAATTTTAAAATTTTTCTTAGTTTTCATAAGTGTTTTTAAGACACGAATGTATATTTTCCGATGGGTAGAATAAGAGCTAATTTTTGACTTGATGGGCATTTGAAGCCATTCACATTCCTTAACCCGCTCAATTCAAGTTTTGCTATACTTTTATATAGGTAACTTTAAAACGCGAAAGTCTTAGCTCATACGGGTTAAGAACAAGAACTTTTCGCAAGTTCCTATAATTGATCCTAGAAAGTCACTTATCAAGGGAACTATAAAATGCATTCTCTAAACTTGAAAAAGTCCAAGAAAGTGCAAGATCCTATAGGTGGCTTGAAAACCCAAAACTTTGATTTGATATAGTCTTAATGAAAGCTAATCCAAATTTGGCTTAATTTTGACTTGCATGGCTAAGTATTCACGAGTCTCTTTAATTAGAGGTCTTTATATAGTGAAGAACGAGAGATGATAGAGTTAGACAAGTGATCATGCTAAACTTAGAACATGAAAATGATCTTTCAAAAACTCATATGTTTTTAATTGTGGCTTTTTCTTCCCATAAGATCAATGCATTAGGAATAATAATAATTGCAATAAGTAAGGTCGTACGATTTGAAAGGTTACTTAGCCTCTAGCGCAAGATCGTTTAAAAGTTGCTCAGGGTTGAATAGAGTTCATAGCCAAGGCATAACTTATTGAAACGGGACGCGAAGATTGGTGAATATCCAAAAAGGCCCTTACAAGGCATGAGGAGCTCTATTTTTGCTAAAGATCCAAGATGATGTGAAGTATCATTCCTAAATCAATATGAAGGATCGAGACACACGACGAAAAGCAATTACTCCCCTAAATATCATGGAGAAAGTCTATCCAAAAAGACCCTTACAAGGTATGAGGATAAATATATCCAAGTCCGAAAAGGAGGCGGATCGTTGTATATCAAAATCCAAAGTAAAGATTGAAGAAAAATGATGAAGTCATGGTCCTAATATGAAGAATCTCTCAGAAACGTCAAGTGAAGAAATCCCAAATATATGAAGAGAAGACCATAATTTCAAGAACGTCTTCCCAAGATTTGAAGTATGAAGTACATGCCAAATATCGGTCCGAGAAAGGTCTCAAATCGTGAAACGAGTTATGCCAAGATATGAACTTAAGGAGATACACGAGAAGCCGTTTTAAAAGATTTTGTCCTTCGGCTAACTATCGATTAAATCGTGCTACTTTGCTTTCGGACTAATAACCACTCAAATAAGTCAATATGAATCACTTGTGATCCATGAAAAATAGTTAAAAAAATGCTAGTAACCCATTTCCTTTTATAATAACTAGGATTGCGGGGAGAAAAAGTATTACACAATTTGGACGTATGAGTAGTGTTAGCATTGTGATTGTACCAACAATGATCTCGTTTTTGCACTTAGCATGGAATGTATGACAATCAAGGATGACGAAGTTTACTCTAAGGGACATTTACTTGTTTCTATTATTTGACCCTAAAAGTCACATTTGTGATGAAAATCATACATTATGTCTTTACACATCTTCGTAGTATGTTGCAAGTCTTTTACTCTTCAATAAAGGTTAAAAAAATTGAACTTTGGTGATGCTTAGATACTTTATTCTAGCATTGCGTGAGGGCACGACAATGGCTTAGTATGGGGGAGTGATGAGATGGCATTTATATATGATCTCATCGGTCTTTTCGGGCTTTAAATGCATAAAAATGTCATAAAATACCATATATTATGCTTGTATTTGTTTACTTGTGTTTTAGGTATGGATATCGTGAAAAAGACAAAAGATCACAAGAAACAAGGAAAAACGGACACGAGAAACGAAGCCGTACAAAGAACCGGGCCCTAGATCATGATTTATCCAACAAATACCCTTGAAGACTTGAAGATATGCAAGTTTGATCCTCAATGAATGAAGAAATGACACTTAAAACCCTTGTGAAATCATAATTACAAGTTTGGTCCCTTAAGTTTGTCAAAATTACACAAATGGTCCTTCAACTTTGAAGAAATGGCAAGATTAGTCCCTCAACTATTTTGTCATTAATGGTCCCTCATGAAGCTAAAGTTTCATTAAAGACCTTTGAAGATCAACAATGTCCAAGATCAGTCCTTGAATTATCAAAAAATGGCAAAAACTACCCTTTTAAACCTTTTGCTAAACTTTTGTGCCAAAAGTGTAAAGTTCTGAAAGTTGTTAACAAAGGAAACGAGTTTACATGGGAAATAAACTTGTTATGCAGGTTTGGCCAAAGAACAAGGACCCAAGTTGCTAATTCCAAACTTCAAATCCCATAACACGCGCCAAACAACTTTATTCCCCCAAAATCGGATCAAAATCACCACTGTTTACCCTTTTTCACCCCCAGAAATTACTCCACTTAAACAAAGGGTAATTTTCAATTACCCTGGCACATGTGTGATTCACACATGCAGAAACACATCCCACACCAAAAACCCTTAATCCCACTCACTATGGACCCCACCCCCAATTCCCTTTCCACCAATCACATGACTACTTGCTCTCCAATCTTAGCCACGTGTCATGATCAACAGCTGACACTCATTGCTTCATTCCAAAGCTTAAATAAACGGTTTGGATAAATTTGGACAGCTTTTACCAAGAATTCGTCTAGAAGACTCAAGGACATTTAGGGAATTTCACTTCTAGGGTTTGTGAATAGTGCATAGATAGCATTTGCATATAAAAAGACTCCTCAACCTGTGAGAGAGCTTTTGTTCCAGATTTTAGCTTTTAAATATTTGTAATTCCTTTTTATGAAATAAAGTTTGAATTTCTGAAATTTTGAATTCTCATTTGTTATTTATAAAAGTTTGGTATCTGATAAGCTAAAATCTGAGTTCCATATTCATGTTTGAAGGTTTTTGAAGCAAGGTTTTAGTTGATAAAGCTTGGGTTTCAAAAATCAGAAAGTGCTTGTTTATTTTGATCTCACCTTATTGTTTGTTCATCTTAGCAGCATTGGAAGCTGGTACTTGTTTTGCTAGTACCTCAGCTCAAACAATCCAAGGCCTGGATGTAGGTCTTGGAGGTTTGCACCTTCTCCCTTTTCATTTTCTCTCTTATTTTTCTGAATTTTGTGATATCTGCATGATAGTTCTTGAATCTGTGTTATTGTTGTTGATTATTGTTCATCTGGCTTTGTTTGATGTTTATGAGGTGTTGTTAGTTTGATTTGTGGGTTAAATCTGAATGATCCTTTGAAAACTTGTCAAAACAGGTTTTTAAGGGGTGTTTGGGTTAACTGTTTGAGTTGGATTTGTGTATTGTTAAGTGCTTGTTTATTGTTGCTAACTGTTGGTACATGTTATTCTGATATACTTGGTCATATTGCTGCATATTTTGTGGTTTGAAACACCTTGACTCATAAAAAGGGTATAAAATCTTTGTTACTTGGTAAAATTGGCTAGAATTTTGAGGACACCTAGATCTAAGCATAGACTAGGGTTAACAAGCCTAGATCTTAGTTAATTACACAAGGAAAAGAGATTTGAGTGCCTGAATTTGGATCTGTGGTCATTTAGATCAGCTAAATAGGCTTGTGTTCTTGTAGTTCATATCAGTAACATTTATCTGCTTTGATCTTGTTATTTACTTTGATTCAGTGTTTGATTTAAGTTTGTTTGTGCTTATTCATAGTTTATATAGCTTGTGTATGCATCCTGTTGAATTTGGTTGGCTTATTCATGCTATATCTGCTTATTTGTGCATAACTGCTTATTTTCCATATCTAAGCAATATCTGGTGATTGTTTGATCATTTCTGGCTTATTGTGTGAACCAAATTGTGATTTTCTTGTTGCTATTGACTCCTTGTGATTCACTGATCACAAGGGTGCCCTTGTTTCCAGTTGAATCCAACTAATTCTCTCTAAAAAGCTTAGTCAAATAGTCAAAGCAGTGGGAACCAGTTCCTACTGAAAGTTCCCCCTGCTAGTGTTAATTGGGTTTCAGCTTATCAATAAGCTATAATAGCTTCTTTTAACCAGGAACAACTTGGATTTTGTAATATGTGCTCATTATTTGACCCATTTGTTCATACTGAAGCATTTGGTGGGTTGACTTTAGGGTTTGACTAGAAAACCAACTTAATTGACTTTTTCATAAGTGCTTATTGGCTTATTCTGGCTTATTGGTTTTTCTTATTGGAATCTTGTTGATTGTTTTGGCTTATTGAGTTCATTTGTGACATTTTACAAGTTGAATCAAGTCTTGAGGTGCCTTATTTCTCAAACCCGACTATTTTGTCTTTTAGTGAAATATTACTTTGCTTATTTCTGGCTTATTGAGTGTGCTTTTTCAAAATTTCTTTTTACAGATCTCTTAAGCATCCCAAGAGAAGGTTGTGTGTCAAATTAGAGCTTATGGCATTAGCTTATTGCTTAATGGGCTAAAAAGCCCAATAAGGATAAGCTGTTTGCTTATTAAGCTGTGATAAGCTCACTTTCAGCTTTTGGGCCTTTAGAGTTTTGTGTTTAGAATAAAATTTTGAGTCAGATTGGGCTTTTCCAAGTTAATTGGGCCAGGTTTGACTTTTTGGGCTAAAAAGCCCATTTAAGTGGACTGTTTTTGGTTTTGGCCCATTTGAGGGCCCAATAGGGGTATTCTGGTCATTTCACTTTCATTTTTTGTTTATTTAGGTTAAAATAAACTAGTTTGCAGGTTATAGAATTTTTTATAATTTTTGGATTTTTAATATTATTTTAATATTATTTTATTATTATTTTTCAAATTTCACATTTTTCAACTTTTTACATTTTTCTTAGCTTAAATACATTAAAATAGGATTATTGCAACTTTTAGAATAATTTTATCACTTTTAGATTAATTTTTATAATTATTTTAAGTTTTAATAGTTTTTAAATCATTTTAAATAGTTTTTATTAGTTAAAAATTTCTAAAAATAGTTTTTAATCTTTTTAGGTCATTTTAGAGGTTTACCAATTGAAAAATCTTTATTTGGGCTTTTTAATAATTTATTTGATTTTTAGGGCTTTAATTAGCATTTAAAAATTGAATATTTAATTAATTAAAAGGTTTGAAAAAGTTTTGATCATTGGTAAACTCTTAGTTTATTAATTTTGATTTTTGGTGAATTTTTGGAAATTTTTAGAATTAATTTTTATTTTTGAGCTTTTTACGGTTTTACGTTTTGTCGTCGTAGTAATTAATTTCACGTCTTCGTCATCCTCTTTTCTCATCCCCTTCTAAACCAATATTAATCTCAAACATTTTACAAGTTTTTCACACACATATACCTCCTTGGGAAACGAACTTGAATTTCACTTCATAAGGGTCATTTGTACACGGTTTTCCTAAACCGTCGTATTTAATACTTTTACCCTATTTTGGTACTCTTTTCCTAAAGGATATACAAAAACTCTACAATCATGGAGAAACGATCCAAGCTGTTAAAACTTTCTTTGGAAGCAAGAAATGAAGGAGGGTCGTTGATTTGCCTGTGATCACTTTGTCTTCAAGCGTTTTTGGTGCAGGGCACCATGTGGGAGGGGGCCACAGTTGAGGGTGATGGGTTTTGGGAGTTGAGATAGGATTAGGTTAGGGTGAGTTAATGTTCTGGAAAGAATTAGGGATAACCCCTTTGTTTTATGTGGGTTTAGGATTAGGGTTTATAGTTCATAAGTGTGGATTTTGGTGTGTGTTTTGATCCGGATTTAGGGATTTAAAGTTGTTTAGGCGCCATATGATTTAATTAATCTTATTTGAAAATAGGATTAAATAGTTTAAGTTTAGGCTGGTGGATATCCGATGTGGAAGAAGGGGTGGTTTGGATTGGTGGATGGGAGAGTGGGTGATGAGGTGGCGTGTGGTGATTGGGTGAGGGAATAAGGTTGTATGGTGGTTAAGTTTAATGGGAGTAAGTTTTGAGTTGTGGCAGGAATGGTCCTCCCCGTTAACTATCCCCTTTTAACAGCTTGCAAGTTAAGTCCATTTAATTTGCACCATCCGTCCCTATGCCATTTCATCCAATGTCCTTATGTTTAACAAACACATTATAAGGACTAATGTTGTAGATTTTTCACAATAAGAGGGCTACTCATGGAATTTCTTCAAACTTTAGGGACCCCAAAGTAATTTGTTGATGGATGAGAGGTATAAAGTGGCAATCTTCACAAGTTGAGGGGCCATTTTTGACATTCTTCAATTCTTCAAGGGTCTTTTTGGAAAATCCATGATTTGGGTCCGGTTCTTTGTGCGGCTTCGTTTCTCGTGTTCGTTTTTGCTCCATTCTTGTGATCTTTTGTTGATTACACGATATCCATACTTAAAATACACAAGACACAAATACAAGCATATATAGGGGTATTTTCATGATATTTTAAGCGTTTTATGCCTGATTTGGACGATGAGACTATGTATAATTGCAGTCTCATCACTCCCCCATACTAAACCATTGCCGTGTCCCCACGCAATGCTAGAATAAAGTATCGTAGCACTTCCAAAACTCATTTTTATTCACTTTATTGAACGATAAACTAGCTACACTACTACTATTGCTACTACTACTTGCGTTTTAGATATAATGTATGATTTTCATCGCAAAATGGGACGTTTAGGTTCATAGAATAAGAACACGTGGATGCTTCGTTAGAAATAATTTCATCGTCCTCGATTTTCACCCCAATTCCATGCCAAGCGTGCAACGAGATCATTGTTATTATAAGTTAGCAACACGATCATATCTCATGAGTGTTAATTACAAACCTAAACTCCCTTATTCCTACTTGGTATCTCTTATATTTTATTTTTGTCTAATATGATCACGAGGATACATCAATGACTTATGCGTGAATAGAGATTAGGTCCAAAAATAGAGTCTTAACGGTGTAACCAAAATCATTAAATTAATAATCCACCCTAATAGACAACGATGTCAAAAAATTAAGTCAACAAGAAAGATCGATAAACACGGTTTTATAACGGTTTTGAACATGAGACTTATTACCATGACTGTTATTATCCGCCTCATCATCGGTGGTTTTATTATCATGGTTTACCTCCATCTTTTATTCAACTTCGCCATGAAGCTTTTATTATGACTTCGGTCTTGCCTTGCATTTTATTATCCGCCTCATCGGTGGTTTTATTGGCCAAAGACGTATATCCTCAAGCTAAGGCGAATTTTGGATCTTTAAAGCTTCAAAGATTAAGGCTTGATTCACTTTCGGCATAGATTTTGCGGCCTTTTGAGCTTCAAATTTTTGCTTAATTTAGGTGAGCACTTGAAATCTTATTATTTAGGTGAAGCTTTCGATTATTCGGGTGCCAATACTTCAAAACCGTGACGCTGGCGATACCTTAATGTTTTCCTAATTTAATTACATGGAAGCTACTAAAATAAATTAGAAACCAACAATAGTGACTAAACCGCTAAATCAATATTTATTAACAATTTATTATCAAAAGCGTGGGGAGAATAAGCTAATAATTACTACACATGAGATCGTGACGATTACGAGACTTATAAATAACTCTATCATTTCTCGTCCTTATTAAAGAGACTTAGCCTAAAGAGTTAAGGAATCGAAGCTAAGTGCTCAACACGCACGGTCGAGTAAAAAATTACTCTTATTCTCACCATCGGAAAACCTACATTCATGTTTTAAACACTTATGAAAAATAAGAGAAATTTTAAAATTTGGCCATTTTTAGCCTTATTTGCAACAAAACGATAGCAAAAAGATGAAATTTTGGATTGCGTGTTGACGTAAGCAAGGTGAAGTATCTACTCACCCCCCATACTAAAACTAAACATTGTCCTCAATGTTTCGAGTCTAGGGGTGAAACACCCCATACTAGAGACGTAGTCGAATGCTTAATCTCGAGCATGGAAAGGGTAAAATGAATAACCTAAAAGCCGTTTATGAATTATGCTAATAAGATAAACGTTAGAACATAAAAGGATATCATCGGATATCGGAATCTCCAAAGACAACGATCGAAGCTCGAGTGCTACATAAAACAAACATGAGAGGCTTCAATGATGTCGATGTACCTAATGAATCACAATTACGAACAACCACAGAACAAAGGTTGGAAGGGCACAAATCCCCTCATTAGGTTAATCTAAAAAGCAATAATATTTACAAGGATAAGCATGAGAATTCCCCCACGAGGTACCTTGTTTTTGATAACCGAGTCAAAAGCTCGACTCGAATCCCCATAAATATGATCATTTAGGGATTATCTTGGTTCGGTCATTTTTTGTGGGACTTACATGTAATCAAGGCCCAAAAGCAACCGTGTATAAAGGCAAAGCCTTTATACCGGGATCAAAGATCGTGTCTTTGTTTTCGGATGATAAACGAAACAACACGACTTTCAACATCATCTTCCCAAAGGGACACAAGAAAATAGAATGAGAAGAGAAAGGTGGGACATTGGGTGGGCATAAAAATTGAGTTACTCGAGGTAAACTCATACCGTAAGTGTAGAAAGGATTTCTAGTGACTACTTCGGTAAAAGACCGAGATTTTATCTTAAACGTGATACCGGGGTCAAAAATCTCGTCCTCGATGGAGAAGTTTGAGGGAACAAATGGGGCTTCCCCCATACTAGATCCACACAAAACGTCGTCAAAAGAAGTAGACGTGTTTGTAGCAAGCTCAATTAAGCGAGGTGATGACGGAGTAATCTTTGGAAAATCTTTAAAATCAATTTTAAAATCATTCCCTCTTTCATTTTTTAATTCTTTGTTACGAAAACCCAAGTTGATTAAATTGAAAATATTTGGTGTTTCTAAAACAATTCTAGGCACACTTGAAATTTCCCCATTTATCTTGAAGGCGGAAGGAGGATTTTAATTTTTAATATGTGAATCGACTAATAAAACATCCCCCTCCGGGCTAACGCGACGGTCCTCATCAAACTCGAAAATAGAAGGCGGATCATCAAGAATACGTTTGATCTCGTAAAAATCGCCATCGGGATCAAAGACGTCTTCTCTTCCTCGTGGAAGAGGTTGAGCAATAAAATTGTCGATAATCGAGTCGCTAGCTCCAACCGTCGTGAAACTAGGAAAAGAAGGCTCTTCGATTGAAGATTTTGCCTTCGTCGTTTCGACCTCGACATCGAAAAACGTATCGATGTAAGCAAGGCCATCGGCGGACTTCTCACACGATAAATCCAAAATCTCACTCGGTGTGGGATTAGGAGTAAAAGGCTCGTCTCGTGACGATTTTGCCTTGACGGTTTCAACTTTGTCCTTCGAAGGAATCGAACGTGGGTTTTCAAACATTTTAGCAAAACTACTAACACATCCCTTCGGAATTAATTTTCGTTCATCTTGTAAAAACGAGGGGTCAACGATTTCCTTTAAAACCTTTTCACATTTTTCTTTTTCAAAATCATTTAATGGAATTTCTTTGTCAAAATTAAGTGTATATTGATTTAGAAAATCCTCAATAATTTCATCCTCATTAGAAAAATTAGATTTAGAAGGTACAAGATTCAAAGTACCTAAGTATCCTACGAGTTTTTCCTTTGGTTTATTTTCAAAAACATTTTTCAAAACTTCGTTAGATGACGTTTTCGTTTCCTCTACGTTTTTGCAAGACGACGAAGGTAGCACGACTCTAAAATTCGAGAGATATGGATCAATACGAGACGTACGAGTCTTAGGAGTCGATAAGGCTTTAGCCTCTCCCTCGGAATTAGGATTGGTGTCATTTGACGAAGAATTGAATTTTTCCATTAAGCCCTAGACTATTAAAAGAATTTTATCTCTCTCATTAGCATGATTTTCCCTAATGTTATCCACGTATCCCTTCCACATCTCTTGATTTTGGTCATACAAACGTTGTTGCTCTTCAAAAAGGGTATCATAATCGTTTTCCATTTTTTTGAAAGTTTCCCTTTGGGTTGCCATTCGTTTATTACAAGTTTCCTTAAGGCTTGTCATTTGTTCTTCCACCATCGTTAATTTCTCATTATTTCGTCTCACAAAATCATTAAAGGCATTATGAATAGAATCATCATTGCAATTAAAAGACGGATCATACGACGAATAAAGCGAAGACGATGGGTGACCTTGGTCGTAAGATTGAAAATTGTTACCATGATCACGTGGAGCGGGGTTATAGATATAACCCCCTCGACCTCCAATAATCTCACAATAAAAACAATTGGCACCATCGGGCGGGCCTCCACAATATGGACACGAATAATATCCACCATTATTTGACATGATGCAACGAGAATGGTGTTACGAGAATTAAACACTAGAGGGTTAGAAATAGAATTAATGGATAAGGGTAAGAAGAATATTTTTGATTTTTGATTGTTTTTAATTTTTTTGGATTTTTGTTTTATCACGTAGACTCAAATCTACAAATCTCTCCTCGAATCGACTTTCTCGATTAAAGGAGCCTCAAGGAATGAAAATGATCACGTGAAGTGAACGCCTTCGATGACTTTAGAACGTTGGTGGAACACCAAAACGTTCAAGAGGGTTTAATCTTGAAAACAAGAAAATATATATACATAGATAATACTTTGGTTGGCAAACCCTCGATTAGCCCTCTTTCTCAAAACACGCACAAGCAAGCGGCGGAAACGAGGCGGCGCTAAGCACTTAAGAGCCTTTTTCCCTTAGGTCGTGAAATACAACCGCCTTATACCCACCTTATAGTTTGTGTTCATTGAAATTAAGCCTCACGAAAGTATTTATCTATTTTGCCTTTAACTTTTGCTTTGGAATCGAATACAATGATCGAGTGATGAAATCCCGAATCAAGGTTGCGTTTTCACGCTTTTGGAGTACTTGTATATTTATTGTTCTACGTAAATACAATATAGTAATATATTCACAAAGAAAAACGAAAACAATAATGGGATATCTACAATATAGTAAAATGATTGTTGTGAGTTTAGTTTAAGAAAACTAAACACAATTTATTTGGATTCTATAATATAATAAGGAAAAATAACAAAAATGAGTATGTACGATATTCACGCTTTCCAAAATTTGAACAGCAAAAACGCACCACTCACACAAACACGATACTAATAATGGCACACTAAAAACACCTCCCCGGCAGTGGCGCCATTTTGATATAGTATTTTTTTACACTTTTGTTTTAGGAAAAACAAAGCGTATAATGCGGGCAAGTATTAAGTTGCACGTTTTAGGAAAAACGCGAAACCGAACAAGTGCGAGTTCGTTCTCGAGGAGGTGTGTGTATTAGATGCCAAAAAGAAATAACAAAGTTTGAGGTAGTGTCGTTTTTCGATGAGAAAAGAAAGAAAAAATAGAGACGAGTTGCGACTACAATTAAACTATGACTAGTGACGTAAAACGCGAACGTAAATACGTAAAACGTGAAAATTTAAAAAATTTTAACTAAAAACAAATTAAAAATGAAAACTAATTCTAAAATAACATAAATAAGGATAAAAATCCAATAAATAAATTTTAAAACCTTTTATTAATTAAATATTCAACTTTTAATGCTAATTAAAGCCCAAAAATTAAATATAATTAAGAAAAAGCCCAAAATATTATTTAATTGAACAAATACCTCACTTATATTATTTAAAGACTAAAAAGTATTTTTCCTAATTTTTAAATACTATTTTTCTATTTTTAAAACTCTAAAAACAATTTTTAAACTAAAACAATGATTAAAAATAAATAATGCTAAAAATAATTTGACAATTTTAAAAATCCTAAATTAAACTAATGAACAGTAGAAAAATGAAAAAGTTTGAAAAAAGTAAAAATTTTCACTAAAAGACAAAACAGTATACAATTAAACCCTAATTAATCTTAAATAAAATCTAAAAATTAATTAAAAAGTGAACAGTAAAATGTTTTTGAACTAAAAGTCTTAAAATATTTTTCTAAATATAAGAAAATTTTTAAAATTGAAAAATATTAAAATTTTACACTAAAAGACAAAAAACAGTTAATTAAAAAGTAATTTAAAATGCTATTAAATCTAAAAAATGGAAAATGAACAGTAACTGAAAAATAAGTTAATAGAAAAATCAAAAATAAAATAAGAAAAATAACAAAATTAGAATCACTGAAAAATTCCAATTTAAGGGCACTAAAGACAAAAAAAGTCAGATTATGATAGTGACATGTGAGTCACTTTGTCTGTTAGCTCAGCAGGGTAAACTATTAACACTAACAGTGGGAACTAAGTTCCCACTGGCTTCACAGAAAAACAGGTCTGGGGGCTTTTGTGCTTAGATCTTGCTTGTTACTTGGTTTTGTGGGCAAACAAAGGCACCCACACAACCAGTTGGGTTGTGGGGAGTCAATAAAAATATAAAAACAAAATGTTACTTCACAAAATCAAGCCTAAAATGCCCCTATGCAGTCACTGTGATAGGACTAGGGGGCTGTTGGCTTTTTTTTCTGATGCAAAGTGCAATTGGGTGAGTTTTGGTTGGCCAAAACTCACTCAATTCACTCACGTGCTTCCCCAAATCAAGTTCAAGTCCTAACCTATCCTAATTCCTATCAAGCTCAAAGGTTGAAATGGCAAATTTCACAAAATCAAGGCAGATTTAAGGGTCTTACTAATATTTCAAGACTTGTGCATGCCACTCTTTTAAGAACCTTACCAATTCAACATACAAAGTTGATAAAACACACAACTAATAAGGTAAGTGATTTTAGACTGATTTTAAACCAAATGCATCTTCATTGACTGATTTTAAAACCAAGATCCAAACACCCCTTTAAAATAGAAAAGTGAAATTTAACTAAGAATTTCTATCCTATTATGCACCAATTCCATTCAAATCTATCCTAACCTGTTCTAATCCAACAAATAAGCAATATTATACATTTGGTCTACATCCTAACAATCTAATCCTATCAATCATCATAGCTCAAAAACTTTTTCAGCAAGTATAGAAAGTAAGAAAAAATCTTTACCTTGTGACCCTACATGCAGGGATCACAAAGGCAGCTTTTGCCTTTTCCATCAAGCTCGGGCTTGAGCTGATCATTTTCAGAAAGAAGCTTGTTGGTATGTGAGATAAAGATGATGATTTCAAGAAGAAAACCACCCTCCAATATGCATAATCCGTGTACCTGTCAAAATCAAGAGGGAAAGGAGAAAGAGTGACCTGGATATCAAAGGCTTATAAGAGTATAAGGCTGGCTTATTAACTAAGCCAGCTTATCAACTTATAGATTATAAAAGAAATAACTTTTTGAAAATGGTTTCTTCTCAAACCATTGAAACCAAACTGAAAACTTGAAACTTCTTAATAGAAACTTATCAAAACCAAGTAAACCAATTTTTAATCTCCACTTTCACTTCAATTTTTAAAACTGATTTCAAGAATTTTGCAAACTTTTGCCAAAAAACTTCAAAACACAAACGGATTCTTTGAAACTTGTTGTGTAAAAAGAAACCTTTTGCTCCAAACTATCTTTTCAAAACTTGAACAAGATATAACTAACAAACATTAAATTTGGAACTCAGATTATGCAAATTAACTTTTTTCATTTTCATTAAAAATTTAATATTACACAAAATCTGGAACAAGTAAGCTTGTCACATGTTGACAGCTTATATACTACTCATAAGAACAATCTAGAAACAAAAAAAAATGTAAAACCTAGTTCAAGCTAATTCCCAGAATACCCTTTGACTGAATTTCAAATTTGGTCTTCGTTTGGTGCCCATGTGACTTTGTTGTTGTTTCTAATTGTGGAGAAACGATCCAACCTGTTAAAACTTTCTTTGGAAGCAAGAAATGAAGGAGGGTCGTTGATTTGCCTGTGATCACTTTGTCTTCAAGCATTTTTGGTGCAGGGCACCATGTGGGAGGAGGCCACAGTTGAGGGTGATAGGTTTTGGGAGTTGGGATAGGATTAGGTTAGGGTGAATTAATGTTCTGGAAATAATTAGGGATAACCCCTTTGTTTTATGTGGGTTTGGGATTAAGGTTTATAGTTCATAAGTGTGTTTTTTGATGTGTGTTTTGATCCAGATTTGGGGATTAAAAGTTGTTTAGGCGCCATATGATTTAATTAATCTTATTTGAAAATAGGATTAAATAGTTTAAGTTTAGGCTGGTGGATATCAGATGTGGAAGAAGGGGTGGTTTTGATTGGTGGATGGGAGAGTGGGTGATTGATTTTGTCGTTTTCGTACACCCGAAGGTTATCGTAGTTCCTGGCGAAGTGTGAATGGAAATCCGCGTTTATGTCTCTAGTTTGATGCTCGAATAAAAAGGTTTTGAGTTTAATATTTAAATCTACTTATTTGAAAAGACTAAAAATATTAAACGATTTAAAAACGTCAATTATACTACGAATATTAAGCTAAAGGTGCCTAAAATAATACTAAGGACAATAACGATGGTAAATAAACGAGCATAATCAAAACTAATATAATCTCGACATTAAAATTAAACAATAATAAGGCAACAATATAGAAGCTAACTAAATAACGACAAGGAAATAGATAGAGAAACGAACCCAAGCGAATAACCGGAGACGACGAGCTAACGTAAAACATAAAACGGTTAACGACAGTAAAGCTAAACGACATTATGAATTTTATAAAAACTATTTTATTTAAAAATCTAATTTTATAAAAACAATAAAAATTAATTTAAACTAACTTTAATATAAAAATTTAATTTATCAAAATTTTATTAACTAATTAGATTTACTCTACCTTATCCACCTATGAAAGAAAATAAAACGCTAGGACTAAAAGAAGTAAAAGTGATTATTCGAATCATTAAAAAAAGAATGTGTTATCTATAGCGTTTTATTTAATGATCCGAATAATCACTTTTACTTCTTTTAGTCCTAGCGTTTTATTTTCTTTAATCAAGCTATCTATCTCCCTATTATCTAAAAAAATGAGGATTGCGTTTTAATCAAGCTATCTATCTCCCTATTATCTAAAAAATTTAAAAAAAATGAATACTAAAATGATGATAAAGCATGCGTATCTATTTTCAATCCCCAAACAAATCGCAGCAAATAAAAAAAAAGGATAAAAAAATGGAATCTATTTGTCTATCTATGCTTGCTATATCTATCTACTCTCAAAAATGAAGACAGACAAAAAAAAGATAGAAGTCTGCGCATCCTTCTAGCCACCCAAAATCTGATCTATATCACGAAACATATGTTGGGCTTTCTTTCCTTTTTGGGCTCGCTGCTGGGCTTTTGCTACATAATTACTTGCTGGGCTTGCAGCTTAATTAATTATCTTGGGCTGCTAGTTGCTGTGTTGGGCCTGCGTGCGGGCTGGAGATATATTAATGGGTCGGTTCGACCCATTTAAATGGTGTCGGGCCGGCCCAATAAAACATGAATGCACCGTCAAACTCGATTTTTCGTGCTCTCTCCATTTCTTGTGCTAGTTTTTGGCTCTTTGGCTTCGTTTTTGCTCCTTTCTTCATATCCGTACCTACCATAATAAATAACACATTTTAAACGATATATGCACTAAAAGTACACTTTTTTATATTTATTATGCATAAACGAAAGGAGATTAGCACGAAAACCACGAATAAATACGTGTTCAACACACCCCTACACTTAAACACGTTGCTTGCCCCCAAGCAACTATCATCACAAACGTTAAATCCAAAAACAATTTATTTTTATTTTTTTTTTATTTTTTTTATAAATAAAAGAAAAATAAAAATTCATAGTGACCCGCCATGCTCGACTTTTTATTCAAGGTATAAGGATCATAGAACTGGAAACACGCAAACTGGGTGTCTCTAGGGAATAAATATCGTCATCCTCTTTTTATTACTCCCAACTAAGCTAAAATTCCTTGTACAAACGTTTTGTTAAAATGCTAACACTACTTATACTAATAACCTATGTAAATATAACTTTTCACTCCTATAATTATAACGACTAGGCAAGTGTGTTCATTTTCAAATTTTTGATCGTTCAAATCGACATTTGTTATGGTTGCCTAATCATCTAAGTGGAATATTAGACTCACCGAAAATGACGAGATTTGAGATTCAAAAATGGCCTTTCCCATGTAGCGGCTTTCTTCTCAGGACGTCCCAACCTCATCGGTTAAGTGCCCGGGTTTTTGACACCTCACGGAGAATAGTACCGAGATCGACGGGATTTTGAAATCAAAGATCTTGAAATCACCGCTAAGCTAATAAAAGACACTTAGATGAAAAAACAACGACGGTAATTAGAGAATGAAGATTCAAAGGAGAGATCACTCCATGTAGCGACTTTCTTCTCAGCTTGTCCTTTAGCAAAGCTTAGGAGGCTAGGTTTTTACACCCTCGAGGATAGTATCGGAGCTCACGGGACCTTTGACTTCTACATTCTCAATTACCGTCTAAACTCTTATAAAAAATTGACGAATTCTAGTTCAACTTCGGATTTAAATTTGAGAAAAAGCAGGTTTCTCACAATTATAATTGAAGCAACAAAAACATAAAACTCTTATTCATTTTTTTTATATTATTTTTTTTTCAAATAATTTTTTTTCTCTTCTTCTTTTTTTTTCCTTTTTTTTTTCTTTTCTTCTATTATTTTTTTTTCAATTTTTTTTTCTTTTTTTTCTTCTTTTTTTTCCAATTTTTTTAACATATTTATTCACGCAACGTTATTTGAAATTTAAGAAAGTATCCTTTCACTCAAATTTAAATAAAAAGTTGAACTAGGACTCTATATCAAAATTGCATAAGAATTTATTTTTGCATAACAACACAATTTTTAACGTTCAAAGGCTTGAAAAAAACACACTTATTTAGTCTAGTTATAATCTAGGAGGAAAAGCTACAGGTTACTCATATAAGCTCTAAAGAGAACCAACTACTCCACGTTTAGCATTTTTATTTGCACAATTCCTAAAAGCTTAGTCTAAAAGTTAAGGGAGCAGCCAGATCAACACTCAGGCAGAGTCAGGATCCCCTATGTTCTAGCCTACGGGACAAGTCAATCACGCACGGTCAAAAACGTTTTATTATGATTAATAAAATAAAATAAAAACAAACAGACATTTGATCAAAATAGGATGCAAGAGGGCAAACAAGTAGGCATGAATATGATCAATATGATATAAAACCTCCCTACACTTAGAACCGAACGTTGGCCTCAATGTTCAAAAGTGATAAGATGCTACCCCTACACTTAAGAACACAAAAGGTTAATGCTAGAATTCCAAGTGTAAAAAGGAGAACACAATCAGATATGTATGGATAAAGATGAGAACTGAGTACTCCCCTGATATAGACATGAAGATCGATCGGAGACTGAATGAAGAAGATGATGGAAAACAACAACATCAACCCTCTGAAAGTCTTCTCGATCCAAGGGAACCCTGCACACAAAAACAAATACCAACAAGCACACATGGAGGAAAGCACGCCCCTACACTTATGTTAGAAAAAGATAAAAATGATAGATCATCGGGTTGCCTCCCGAGAAGCGCTTGTTTTTGTTAACCGAGTCACGAGCCTGACTCGACCCCGAATTAAATGGTCCATGGGGGAGAAAGAGAATCACTACTGGCTCAAAAAGATATGCCAAGGTCAAAAATCTTATCCTCATTACCGGATGAGAATAAAGAAGAAGAATCCACAGTATAAGTGAAGAAAAGCAGAAGGATTCTTATAACATACGAGAAATAGGTATAAAGGCGATCCTTAAGAATACTCGTCTTCGCCAAGGGCGGGAGGGTGGGAGAAAAAGATATCAAAGTGTCACCCGAGGACACTTGATAGAAACTCAAAGCATGAGTTGATGGGATAACCGGTAAAACATCACAAGTAATAGCAACATCAACGTCTCCTCCAGGATCAAAACACTCATCCTCATTTCCCGGTATGAAATGAGGAGAGTAAAAGCGATACATCACCGGCTTGGGTGTGCACGGGGTAGGACGGGGTGGCAACATAATATGAGAAATATCAGAAGACATATCTACCACCCGCGTCACCTCTCCAGACCGAATCAAACGGAAGGTAGGGTCAAATCTCTCCACCTCCTCTACGATAGGAGGTGGCATGGCTAACAAAGAATGCTCATCAATAGCAAGAGAGTCGGAGCTATCAATGTCCTCAATCCCCTCTTCAGAGAGAGGATTCACCTCACTAGAGATGTAGGCGTCATCAAAATCAAATAAAGGGTTCGAATAAATCTTGAAATTTTCCTTCTGAACGTCTTCATCGGGTAGTGACTCGTCATCACTAGAAGTAAAATCATCATCGAGATCAAAAAGAGGATTAGAGAAAGCCAAAGAATCGTCTCCCAAGATGTCGGTGGGAGGTAATGAATCATCACTAGAAAGAGATTCACACTCATCGTCACTGTCGGATGTCGCCTCAGATTCACTTGGAATTGGGACAAGGTTATCAACACTAGACTTTATGAATTCGTTAGATTCCTTTGCAGTAATTGTGCTAAGATCCTCATCCCCTAGGATGGTTGAATCCTTAGGCTTGAGAGCTGGCAAGTCGAGATAAGGAAATACAATTGCACTAGGACATTGAGCACAAAGATCATTCCAAGAAATAGTATTCTCATTGTCATCATCATCATAATAGTAAGAACGCACAAGAGGAGGAGTAGAAGCACTAAGAGTAGATACTTGCTCTTGTTGTCTTTCGTCATGCAAGCTAATTTTGAGTTGTTTTAAGCTTTCTAGAATTTCATCGAAACTAGTGATTTGTTCCTCAAAAGAAGGTTGATGAACGACGGAGTTTTGTGGGGGTTCAAAATTTTAATAACCGGAATTATAGCACGGATGTGGCTCATAATTCATCGGTTGACAATAAGAAGTATCGTGAGGGCCCCCACAATGATTGCAACACGGGTATTGAGAAAAACCCGGTGCATGTTGCGGATAGGGATTGTCATAGACGGGAGGGGGGAGAAATTTGTGTAAGAAGAGAAGTACGAATTTCTTGAATTGCACAATGGACAAAATCCAAATTGTGTATTGTCGATATCAGAACCACACTTCACACAAGTACACCATGCACATATTGGAAAACCAAGCCATGGTCTCCCACACCGAACGCAAGACGAATCCATGAAGAATTAAAAATAAGATGGGTTGAGAAAAAGAATTAAACACGATAGAAGATAAAGAGGAATATTTTTTTAAAACTTTTTTTTATATATATATGATATATATAGTTATAAAGAAAATAAAATAAAATAAGAAAATATTTTTGGTTTTTATAAATTATATATATATATATATATATATATATATATATATATATATATATATATATATATATATATATATATATATATATATATATATATATATATATATATATATATATATATATATATATATATATATATATATATATATATATATATATATATATATATATATATATATATATATATATATATTTAAATAAATTTTCAAAAAGAAAAGATCTTCAAGTCACTAACTAAAAACACAACGCAAACATCGCTACACACATCCCCGGCAGCGGCGCCATTTGATTTTGTCGTTTTCGTACACCCGAAGGTTATCGTAGTTCCTGGCGAAGTGTGAATGGAAATCCGCGTTTATGTCTCTAGTTTGATGCTCGAATAAAAAGGTTTTGAGTTTAATATTTAAATCTACTAATTTGAAAAGACTAAAAATATTAAACGATTTAAAAACGACAATTGTACTACGAATATTAAGCTAAAGGTGCCTAAAATAATACTAAGGACAATAATGATGGTAAATAAACGAGCATTATCAAAACTAATATAATCTCGACATTAAAGTTAAACAATAATAAGGCAACAATATAGAAGCTAACTAAATAACGACAAGGAAATTGATAGAGAAACGAACCCAAGCGAATAACCGGAGACGACGAGCTAACATAAAACATAAAACGGTTAACGACAATAAAGCTAAACGACATTATGAATTTTATAAAAACTATTTTATTTAAAAATCTAATTTTATAAAAACAATAAAAATTAATTTAAACTAACTTTAATATAAAAATTTAATTTATCAAAATTTTATTAACTAATTAGATTTACTCTACCTTATCCACCTATGAAAGAAAATAAAACGCTAGGGCTAAAAGAAATAAAAGTGATTATTCGGATCATTAAAAAAAGAATATGTTATCTATAGCTTATCTATACTACTCTTCAAATATTGAAGACTGCCCTACACTAACTTTTAATAAAAAAAAATCGCAGGATCATTTAATTTGATATAGAGAAGGAAATATGTAGCTAATAATAACAAGATGCAGGTAAGAATAATAATTGAAGATTGAAAAATTAATTATAGAATGAATTGATATTTCTACAATTAACAAAAGTATTCAAAAAAACAAATCCTATCTAAACTACATCTTAAAAAAAACGATGGGGAAAAAAGTGAGGGATCAGGACTTTATGTATTATTGCGTATGAATTAAGCTTGGATACTAAAATTAAGAAAGTGAATAATAAATAAGATATGTTTAGCTACATATCCTCCAAATTAAACGCATGAAATAAATGGAAAGAAAGAAAAAAAAATACTGCCTACCTCCTTTTTCTCCCATTAAAAACGCAGCAAAGAAAGTGTATAAAATAAAAAACGAGGATTGCGTTTTAATCAAGCTATCTATCTCCCTATTATCTAAAAAATTAAAAAAAAAAATGAATACTAAAATGATGATAAAGCATGCGTATCTATTTTCAATCCCCAAACAAATCGCAGCAAATAAAAAAAATGGATACAAAAAATGGAATCTATTTGTCTATCTATGCTTGCTATATCTATCTACTCTCAAAAATGAAGACAGACAAAAAAAAGATAGAAGTCTGCGCATCCTTCTAGCCACCCAAAATCTGATCTATATCACAAAACATATGTTGGGCTTTCTTTCCTTTCTGGGCTCGCTGCTGGGCTTTTGCTACATAATTACTTGCTGGCTTGCAGCTTAATTAATTATCTTGGGCTGCTAGTTGCTGTGTTGGGCCTGCGTGCGGGCTGAAGATATATTAATGGGTCGGTTCGACCCATTTAAATGGTGTCGGGCCGGCCCAATAAAACATGAATGCACCGTCAAACTCGATTTTTCGCACTCTCTCCATTTCTTGTGCCAGTTTTTGGCTCTTTGGCTTCGTTTTTGCTCCTTTCTTCATATCCGTACCTACCATAATAAATAACACATTTTAAACGATATATGCACTAAAAGTACACTTTTTTCTATTTATTATGCCATAAACGAAAGGAGATTAGCACGAAAACCACGAATAAATACGTGTTCAACAGTGATGAGGTGGCGTGTGGTGATTGGGTGAGGGAATAAGGTTGTCTGGTGGTTAAGTTTAATGGGAGTAAGTTTTAAGTTGTGGCAGGAATGGTCCCCCCCGTTAACTATCCCCTTTTAACAGCTTGCAAGTTAAGTCCATTTAATTTGCACCATCCGTCCCTATGCCATTTCATCCAAAGTCCTTATGTTTAACAAACACATTATAAGGACTAATGTTGTAGATTTTTCACAATAAGAGGGATACTCATGGAATTTCTTCAAACTTTAGGGACCCCAAAGTAATTTGTTGATGGATGAGGGGTATAAAGTGGCAATCTTCACAAGTTGAGGGGCCATTTTTGACATTCTTCAATTCTTCAAGGGTCTTTTTGGAAAATCCATGATTTAGGTCCAGTTCTTTGTGCGGCTTCGTTTCCCGTGTTCGTTTTTGCTCCATTCTTGTGATCTTTTGTTGATTACACGATATCCATACCTAAAATACACAAGACACAAATACAAGCATATATAGAGGTATTTTTATGATATTTTAAGCGTTTTAAGCCTGATTTGGACGATGAGACTATGTATAATTGCAGTCTCATCAAAGACCTTTCTGAAAAGGATACACAATCAATCCCATCCCCTGCTAAGCCAAATGATGAAAGAAGTAGAATGTCTAAAAGCAGTGGAATCCTGGATTCCCCTGTTGGGCCATATGTATCCCCTGCTGTTGCAGAAGCAGTGATTCATGATGTTAATGATGAAGAAAGAGAATCCCCACTCTTATTTTCACCTATCACGTTGTCAAGCATTGGAAGCAGAATACTCAGACATGGAGGTCAAAGCTCATCAGACTTTCATACAGCTCCTTCACTTACCAATGTTGTCTCTTTAGGAAACTATCTTGAAGATCTTTTTCCACACCATGACAGTCCAATTGAAGCTGCTATTAACAACCTGGAGTATGAGGTCATTTTTGACAAGCACCCAACTCATAGAGTCCACAAGGATCATCCTCCATCCCAAATTATTAGAGACATTGAGACTCCCAGACAAACAAGGTATACAACAAAAGAGCACAACTTCATTGCCAACATCACAATGAAGTACAATCATGATAATATGCAATGCTGTCTCTTTGCTTCATTTTTGTCTCAAGAAGAACCTAAAAAGATCTTTCAAGCACTAAATGATCCAAGTTTGGTTGAGGCCATGCAGGAAGAGCTCCTACAGTTTGACATTCAAGAAGTATGGATCCTGGTGGATTGTCCAAAATAGGTAAGGCCCATTGGAACAAAATAGGTGCTGAGGAACAAAAAGGATGAAAGAGGCATAGTGGTCAGAAACAAAGCAAGACTGGTAGCGCAGGGGTATACTCAGGAAGAGGGCATTGATTATGATGAAGTCTTTGCCCCAGTTGCTAGAATTGAGGCTATTAGATTATTTTTGGCCTATGCTTCTTACATGGACTTCACAGCTTATCAGATGGATGTTAAGAGTGCCTTCTTGTATGGCATCATTGATGAGGAAGTTTATGTCATGCAACCTCCAGGATTTGAAGATCCAGAGCATCCAAACAAGGTATACAAGGTGAAAACGACCATGTCTGGGCTTCATCAAGCCCCCAGGGCCTGGTATGGAACTCTATCCAAGTACCTATTGGAGAATGGCTTCAACAAGGGAACGATTGACCAAACCCTGTTTATCGAGAAACATAAGGGGGACTTTCTTTTAGTACAGGTATACGTGGATGACATTATCTTTGGATCCACAAACTCTCTGCTTAGCAAAGAGTTTGCCAAACTAATGTAGGATAAATTCCAGATGAGTGATATGGGTGAACTCAACGTTTTCTTGGTGTTACAAGTTCAGGATAGGAAAGATGGGATCTTCATTTCCCAGGACAAATATGTGGCTGAAATTGTGAAAAAGTTTGGAATGAGTGAAGGAAAGAAAGTCTCCACACCAGTGGAAAAAGATAATCCTTGGGGTAGGGATGTGCCTGGAAAGCCTATTGATGTCAGGGCCTACAGATCCATGATTGGATCTCTTATGTATCTTACATCCTCAAGACTTGACATTATGTTTGCAGTCTGTTTATGTGCCAGATACCAAGTGAATCCAATAGAGTGTCATCTCTTTGTAGTTAAGATAATTTTTCGGTATCTGAAGTGTTACCCCACTTTAGGACTTTGGTATCCTAAGGAGTCACCTTTTGAGCTGGTGGCATATTCAGATAGTGATTATGCTAGGGATAACAATGACAGGAAGTCCACTACAGGTGGATGTCAGTTTTTGGGGAGCAGACTTATATCTTGGCAATGTAAGAAGCAGACTATTCTTGCAACTTCCACAACTGAAGCTGAATATGTATCCGCTGCTGCATGCTATGGACAAGCTCTTTGGATTCAGAATCAGCTGCTTGATTATGGGTATAACTTTCTTATAACCAAGATCTTTATTGACAACAACAACACAATCTGTATTATTAAAATTCCTGTTTTTCACACTAAGATTGTATTGAAAAAGGATTATTGTCTCGGATAGAATTGACACAGAACTTAATGTTGCTGATCTTTTGACAAAAGCTTTTGATATTGGGAGGTTTTAGTACTTGGTTGCAAGTATTGGAATGGTTTCTCCCTAAAATTGATGTCTGCATTGTCTTGTGTATTCAGGATTGTATTATTGTTGTTGTTATACATGTGTTAGTCACTTTTTCCATTACTTTCCATTCTACTGCTTATGAACATGGATTCCCCTAATAGGGTTTATTCCCCTGCTATGGGAATTTCCCCTATTTTGGGTATGTTCTTTTTAAGTGGTTATATGTGGTTTTAGACTAACAATGCAGAGATTCCAATGGAGCATACTACATTATAGGAAAATCAGGTATATGCTCTATGTTTTAGGGGAGGTTAGGTCACATCTCTAGGTTTCAGGGTATCCATAGGATGCTCATGTTTGATATTAGATCAAACCCACAGGTGATTGGGGGCTTTGTGATAGTGAAAGCTTGCTGCAAGGCAAGTTGGAGTCCTTAGACCTTTAGGCACCGTGATATGAAGTCAAAGTTCTTGCTTGTGCAACTTGTTGTACAAAATGGAGTTTTTGATTGCATGCTTCCAAGACCAATTGACTATTGGAAGGAATTGGGTGGGTGGGAGACCTGGGTATCTATGCTTTTGGGTTGACCTGGTGCAGGGTTGCTTATGTGTTGATTTTTCTGTCTGAGACCTTGCTGACTGGAGGACTTTTGAGTCATGTGTATCTTGCTTGCTATCGCAAGTCTGTGCATTAGGGCAGTGCTGGTTAGCATCGACTTGTTCAGAATAATTTAATACCCTTAGGAAAGTTTCCCCTGCTTTTCATTTTTGATGCCCCTGCTTTCACAACTATCCCCTGTTTCGCAAACATGACCCTGTTTGACCTTTGACCGACAATACCGTTACCCTGCTTATAGCCGTTGGTCCTGCTTGCTATATTTTTAGTTAAGGAATATTTTATTAATTTCAAAAGATATTTAAGGCGATTACTTTGCGTATTGGTAATCTATTTTTACTTATCCCAAATCTTTATCTTTCTTAGAAAGATTTACCTCTGATTTTTCTCTTAATTGAAAATTTGGTCCAATCACAGCTCTCTAATTTGCCTATATAAACTCAATTCCTTCAACCAACAGGCCTAACTCATTCTGTCGACCATATCCCACATCTCTTTGCAAACTATAAACCTTCCAACTTTTTCAAAGTCTGTCATGTCTCTCAAAATCGCTGCTAATCATAATCAAATTGAAATTTTACATGATGAACCAGCAGAATTCTCTAATGTAGTGGCTTACCTAAAATCTTGTTATTTTAGGGTGGCTCTTCTCATTAGTCCTAGGATTTACACCTCACACATCCAATAATTTTGGTCTAATTCCATGACTGAAAAAGTGGATGGAGAGGTAACAATTAAAATCATGGTAGATGGTCACTCCAAGGTGATTACACTTGCCTCCATTCGAGACACGCTTGTCTTGGATGATGAGGATGGGGTGGTCAGCCTGCAAGAAGCTAACATTTTTAAGGGTCTTGTAAAATTGGGGTACACTCTTTCTGAAGATCAAAAGTGTAAATTTGCTAAAGGTCAGTTTGCCCCACATTGGAAATATTTGATTCATACAATTTTACAATGTTTGTCACCTAAAACCACTGCTTTTAATGAATTTGGAAGTGAAGTTTCTTCTGGCCTGATATGCTTAGCAACAGGGAGAAAGTATTGTTTTTCTCATATGATTTTTAAAGGAATAGTCAAAAATGTCACAAGCAGCTCTAAATTTTGTATGTATTCGAGGTTTATAGACCTTTTGTTAAATATGAGTCAACATGGTCCTATCAGACACAAACGCCATTTCACAGCCAACTCCCATACTACAAAACTGTTTACCACACTTGCTGCAACGTCCCCACAATTTTCTGGCAGGGCTGTCCCACTCACTCCCATCATGATGAAACAAATCAAAAGAGAAGCAGCCAAAACCAAAGCAGCCAATCACACACCATCTGATTCCCCTGCCACAACTGATGATTCCCCTGCTAGTTCTTTACCCACTGCTGATCCAACACATGAAAGAAGAACCAAAGCCAGCTTTGATGGGTCTCCCTTGCCTAGTAAATCTTCATCAGATGCAGAGAGGAGAGCCTCCATGGGTATGGAGCAATCTGGGGATTTGGCTGCCACTACTGACTCATCCTCAAGACAGTGACACCATAGGTAAGTCCACTTCCTCACTCAGTGATACCCAAAGAGGGGAGAAATCTCCTCCTAGGGTTGAGAGCAGCATGAAACCTTTATCCAGACTTGAATTGACGAAAATGTGCATTAGCTTGAAAGAGCAAAATGCACAACTTGTACAAACTGTCTCGAAGAAAGGCCTGGTGATTACTACCTTAGAATCCAAGATTGCTAAGCTTGAGGGGAGGAGAAATCCACAACTGGTCCTAAAAATAGATGAGGATGCTTCCAAAGGGGAGGAAGTACCTAAAGGAGATAGCTCAGTGTCATGGCATTCATTTCCAGGTGCACATAATCTGGAAAAAGAGAAGGTGGCTAGTGAAGAAAAAGGTAGTGATAAGGGGAGTGCAACAAAGGATGTAGCCCAAGTTTTGTTAAACATGGGTGATCAAGAAGAAGCCCCTGCTTCAAAAGTTTCCCCTGGTGTCGTTGAACCCCCTGCTGTAAGTCCTTCTCCTGCTAAACATATTTCACAAACATTTACTAGAAAGAAGAGAAGGCAACCAACTCAGAAGGGGATACAAATTGGTAAGACTGCTCCCAAAGTTACACTAGCGTTGATCTAAAAGATAAGGGGAAAGGTATAATGGTTGAAGAGCCCAAGAGAAAGTACAAACGTAGAACTCCTGAGGAAATAAGGCCTCAGACAGAACATGATGAATATGTGGCTAGAAAACTACAAGATGAAGAGCTACACATGGAGCAACAGAGGGTACAGGAGGACACACTGTTGAGTGTCCAGGAACCAGCACAAATGAAGCCAAGGGAGATGCTAAAGCAGGTAGAGATTATGCATAGGGAGCTAGATGAAAGGGTGCCTCATGTCAAAGAGTTTCTGGTACATTTGGATACTGAATTGGTACATGCTCCTTTGAAGGAAAGGTATGAATTGATACTTCTGATCTTTAAATATCAAAAGGACTTTTTGGAAAGAAGAGAATATCAGATTCAGAAGGAAAAGTATTTGAAGTATGAGAAAGGGAGGCTGGCACACTATAAGGTTATGCTAAAGAGGCACAAGAGATGGACTGATGGCCATTTCAAAGGCATGACATTTGAATAAATAGAGAGAGCAGCTCAGCCAGTGCTAAGGGCAACAAACGTTGAAAATCTGATTGGCATTGGTACTCCTGAAGATGTTGAGTATGTGAGAAGAGAAAGAGAAATGGTAGAAAGAGCCAGAGAGGCTAGAAAGAGAAAAGCAGAAGGAGAAGCAGGTGGATCATCACAAGCAGGTGCATCAACACAAGCAGGTGCAACTCTCCAAATAGGTGAATCCTCATTATCTGTTCTTAACTCACAAAGAACAGCCAAAAGATTGAAGAGGATGGAAAAGATTGGTACTATTACTAAGGAAAGTGAGCACCCTTCCAATGAAGAAATTGAGAAACACTTGGTACTAGTAGAAAATGATGACATTGCACCATGTGAGTATGGGAAGAGGTATGATATAGTAGAATATGCAGTCTTTGAGCATAGAAAGATGTCATGGTGGAAGCTCACTAGAGCTGATAAGACATCACAGACATTTCTAGGTTTGGATGCACTATTTCAAACTCTAGATAGGGAAGACTTAGATGATCTGTGGAAAATTCTGAAGGAAGCATTTGAGGCAAAACCTTCTACTATTGAAGGTGTTGAGAAAGACTGGGTGATTTATAATTTCATGAAGAGGATGTATGTTGGAAATACGTTTTACGTATTTATGAAGGATCGGTCGCTCCAACGATAATTATGTAATGGGCTCGTGGTCCACTTTATAATGTATAGTCCATATAGCCCACATGTAGGGTGGGCTATATATATACCCCTCCTAGCATGTTAGGAGGGGGTTGGTTAATTCATTCATTAACACTTATCATTAATCTAATCTTACTTTCTCTCTCTACTTTTCTTCCCTCTCCTTTCTCTCTCTACACCTAATCTCCTTCTTCCCCATCTCTTCCACCAAATCCATAGATCTAATCCATCCATTACCAAATCCTTAGAATTAGTAGGCCTTCAATTGGTATCAAGAGCCATGGTTGAATCTTAGGATTTGCATTTTTTTTTTATCTTTTGATTTGGTGGTAAAAATCCTGTCTTTTCTAATTTTTTATCAATTTTTTTCATCATTTGATCAATTTGTTATCAATTTTTTATAAATTTTATCAATTTTCATTTTTTATAAGTTTTATTTTTACGTGTGTTTGTTTTGTAATCAATTTTTTTAATAATCAGTTTTTTTTTTTTTTTTTTTTTTTTTTTTTCTTTTTCAATAATCCAATCAGTTTACAATCAATTTTTATTATCATTTTTTAATAATCTGTTCATCTTTTCATTTTTTTAATCAGTCTCTTTCTTTAATCATTTTTACTCAGTTATTTTTTTTTAATCAAATTTTTTTTAGATCCATTTATCAGTCCAAATCCGTCATCTTTTCATTTGTTTTTCATATCTGTCCATGAGTCCAATCCTGTCCAAAAATTGTCCACAATAGTCCAAAAATTGTCAAACAGTCCATGAGTTCATTCGTTCTATCAGTTTTTTTGAGTTTCTGTTCCAGCGATTCATCTTTCAGAATAGAAAATTTTTTCCGAATAAACATTTTTTCCGAATAGACGAAAAGTTCCGCATAAAAAAAAAAAAAAAAAAAAAAGTTCCGCATAGCCAAAAAAGTTCCGAATAGCCAAAAAGTTCCGAATAGCCAAAAACTTCCGAATAGACCAAAAATTCCGAATAGCCAAAAAAGTTCCGAATAGCCAAAAAGTTCCGAATAGCCAAAAAGTTCCGAATAGCCAAAAAGTTCCGAATAGCCAAAAAGTTCCGAATAGCCAAAAAGTTCCGAATAGCCAAAAAGTTCCGAATAGGAAAAAACTTCCGAATAGGAAAAAACTTCCGAATAGGAAAGGACTTTCCGAATAGGCTTTTCTAACAACTCTCGACTAAAACCAAAACCACACCCACGACTCAAACTCACGTTTAACCACCCCCCGACACCCTCACTAGACTCACAAACTCTCGGACACTCAAGACTCACTCAACAACTCGAAAACTGTCTCGACTCATCTGAACCAAACAGAACCCACACTCGACGCTGACTGACTTCTTTCCCTCAGAAACTGACTCTATACCCACCCTCGCTCAAACCACTCTCGAACACCAATCTCACAATTTCGACTCACACAAAATCTTTCTGATTAACTTGTGCCCAAACATTGACTCCTCTTTCAAACTCAATTAAAACTTACATCTCACTCGGACCCACTCGACACACCACCCTAACCCTCGACTCCCTCACTTCCCAAACGCAAACCGACGACACCCAAACCCACACTCAACACCTTCACCCCCCGACTCCCCTTCGAACACCCTCTCGAACCACCCTCACAAACCCACCCTCGTTTACCAAAACAAACTTTCAATCCACACTTCACAATCATCAAGATCTCAGTTTCAACAAGAACAAACTTTCATTGATCCAAATTACCTCACTTTCGACTCAAATCCATTCTCAAAAACACTCGGACTCTTGACATCACAGAATGACACAACAGTAGAGAGAGAGACACACACAAACATTAAAGTTTAAAGAACCTACCCGAGACCCATGCTAGGATCTTGAAGCCGAATCCTTGATATAATCTTCTCGTGTGGATTGATAATCGGGTTGGATTTGATAACATCAAATAAGCCGACTCAACGAGTCTAGTTTGTTTGTGAATCTGAAAAGGTGAGATTTTGTTCTCTGTTGAAAAGGTGGATTGATAATAGGGTTGGATTATGAGACGGAGTTATCAAGGTTTAGTTTTGTGGTGGCTGGGATAAAGTTGCTGTGAGCGAAAAGGACGAAGAAGAAGTGTGAGATTAGGTTTACTTATTTTTAGGGGTTGGTGGTTTTTTATTAGAGTATCTCGTATCACAAATGTGACAAATGTGCATTACTATATTACGTGCCTTGATTCTGTGAATTCCTTTTATACTATTTTTTTTGGGCTTCGTGGGTAGTAGTCATATAAAGTGGTCCGAATTTTAATGATTTTCATTTTGGTAAAAGTCAAATTTTTATGATCAAAATTCATTAAATCTATTTTTGCACAAGTTTATAATAAACTTTGTAGAGCAGATTAAATTTTGTTATATTGTGCAATATTAGGATTTCTTAATGACAAAGTGACAAAACTTATTTTGACAAAGCCAAGAAAAATAGCTAATTTTTGAATTTTAGTGACTACGAATTTTTGATCGGGTTTAATTTTTCATCATCTGAGCCGACAACATCTTTTGAGCCGAATCGAACTGTAAAATCCTGAAAACTACAACATCCACATCATTTTTCCTTGATTTTAAATGGACTCGACACTTAAAGAGGGAGACTTGCATAGAATGCACGACAAAGCTAGAGAAAGTGGTATAAATTCATTTCAAATGCTTCAATATCATCTAGTTACTCTTTCGGGGATTCAAGAAGGGAGCGAATTTGTGACAATCTTTGGACAAGATCGTCATATATTCATCGACTCAATGTTCACCACGTTGACCGAACTCGCCGAGCAACTCAACCGTGACAACTTTAATCAATCTGCATCGGCACTTGCTTATAAGGCTCTTGTGACACAACTCACGCCTTTCCTCCAATTTAATATTATCAAGTCTGAAAGTTCGATGCTTTGCCAATCATTTCTTCGAGATACACATACCGAGCTTCGAGTTTTCCGTGATACGATCTTGAAACTCATGACTTCGGTCTCGTCTTCGATTTATGAAAGATCTCGACTTCAGCAAGGGTATGATAATGGAGTGCAAGACTCTTCGATGCCAGAGGAAACTGGTCATACGGTTGACAACTTGGAGCCTAAAGATGACAAGAGCACGGAATCAGGAGCACAACATGATACCAGTGGTACGTCAGGGAATGTTCACGAGATTTCTCTTGATGACACCTTACCCATTTATGACGCAGAGCCTGCAAACATGGTACAATGTAATGTTGTTTATGATGTATATGCTGATGACATGTCGCATATTGAGCATTCTGAACCTAATTATGACAAACATGGGATGGAAAAGAGTGATAGCAATACCACTTCTGATTCATCCGATGTGAGTCATACTGGGGGAGAAAGTGTTCAAAATGCTATAGTTTATCATGATAAATGCTTTACAACTGCCTCGTTAACTGATTCTGATTCCAAGATTAGAGAACTCGAAACGATTGTAGCTCAACAATCAAAAGATCTTGAGGATGCCAAACTTGAATTTTCTAAGAAAACGGTCAAATTTGAAACATATTTTGAAAAACTTGAAAAATCAAACGTTGTTCTTGAAAGAAAATTGGATCAAACTGTTTTAGATTCTAAAGCTGAAAAGGATAATCTTTTGAAACAAATTCAACTGCTTGAATCTAAGTTGGCATCCCAAGATAACGTGCTCAAAGAGAATGAGAATTTAAAAGCCCAAGTACAGGAAAAGGTCTTTGCTATAGCCGCGTTGAAAAACGAGTTAAGGAAAAATAGAGGACCTAGTGTGGACACTAAGCTTGAAAAACCATCAATCTTGGGGAAACCGCCTACAAATCAGTTCGTCAGACAACCAATTGTCAGACAACCTACTGCATTTAGATCCGAGCGACCACAATCCTCGAGACCGCGGTTTGCCTCCCAAGTTGATTTGGGTCATATTTCTAGAACTGTCACTCCAGCAACTAGGCCCAATGTGATCACTCCAGCTTTAGCAAGACCAAATC
Source organism: Glebionis coronaria (assembly GCA_025667525.1). Taxonomy (NCBI): domain Eukaryota; kingdom Viridiplantae; phylum Streptophyta; class Magnoliopsida; order Asterales; family Asteraceae; genus Glebionis; species Glebionis coronaria. The sequence continues at coordinate 416,202,207 of CM046878.1, read as the reverse complement.
ATATGATTGCCTCTAGTTTCCCTAAAAATACCAAGACCACGTCTAGAACTAGTTCAAATGACGTTTGCCATAAATCTGGTCAAAGGGAAGCTATTCAAAAGACACATGTAAGAGATAGCAATGTCCAACCTAGTCAGATGCCTTCTAGATTACCCAACACTGCTAACCGTAGCATGCCATCTTCTAGGAGCATCGATCAATCATCTAGGAATTATTCAGACATTAAATATGCTACTTGTAAAACATGTAGAAAATGTGTCTTTACGGCAAATCATGATGCTTGTGTCAAGAAATTACTTGATGAGGTGAACTCCCGTGCTAGAATTAAGTCCCAGTGGATAGCTAAAATCAAACCCTTTGGTAAAGTTTGGCGCCCCACTGGTAGAACTTTTACTCTTGTAGGAAACGAGTGCCCTTTAACTAGGATAGTCTCTGATTCTACGAAGACTACTAGGGAGGAAATTGCAAAGGATGATACATCACTTAAGCCTGAACTTAAGATTTTCTATAAAAGGAAACGTTTGCCAACTAAGACAAGTGAATCATCCACTCAGGCCACCTCTGACACAAGTAAAGCCAACTGTGAACCCCCACGTGCTTCTATAATTGATATCCCTAACCCATGTCAAAGCAAGCAAATTCCTAATGAGATTGCAGGTACCAAAGTTGATGTTCCAAAAGAACGAAGCGGTCCAATCGTTGTGTACCGTTCAACTAAGGACACTCTTAGAGTTTGGTTGCTGAAGAAGCAGATATCAGAGAAACAAAAGTCTCAGGGGATTCATGGTTAAGCTGCACAAGGACTTACAGTCACATAACAGACTGTAACTCGATCTCAAAAGACAGGAAAGTTCATCCCGATGATGACTTATCCTAAAAACGAGAAATTCATTTTTCTCGGGCATGAGCTTATATCAAAAACATTCCAAGTTTTTAAGCTCATGCATTATGGCTTATCGTTAAATATCAGACGATAACCCGTGCTTCAAATAAAGGAAAGTTTATCGCCGATGATAAACTTATCCTTACAACGAGAAATTAAATTTTCTCGGACACGAGCTTACATTAAAACCATTCAAAGGTTTTAAGCTCGTGTACATGACTTACAGTTAAATGTCAGACTGTAACTCGAACTTCAAATAAAGGAAAGTTTATTATTAATGATAAACTTATCCTCATAACGAGAAATTCAGTTTTCTCGGTCATGAGCTTGTCTTAAAACATTCGAAGTTTTAAGCTCAGAAAGGAAAGTGTATCTTTTAAATAAGAGAACTTTTCCTCGTAACGAGAAATTAACCTTTCTCGGTCATGAGCTTTCCGTTAAAACAGTCAAAGTTTTCAAGCTCATGAACACGACTTCTAAGTAAATGTCAGCTTAGGACTCGTTCTTCAGATAAAAGAAAAGTTTATCGCCGATGATAAACTTATCCTTAACAACGGGAAGTTTACAACTTCTCGGACTTGAGCTCGCTTTTAAGATATTCAACATCTTAAGCTCAAGTAATTGTTTTTTTCAAAACTGTGAACACAATTTTTCAAGAATTTCTCAAAAAGGTTTTTCTAAATCTTTCAAAATTGTGTGTTCAAAAACGTTTTGATAAAACGAGCATGTCTTCTGGAATCGATAATATTTACGAACCTAGAAATGTCATTCAATAATGACACGGGGTTGTAAATAAAGTTCGAGCAGAAGTTCAAACTTTTAAAACATGCTCAAAATGGTTTGCTATTATTTCAGATAGCAACCCGCTTTTCATACTCAAGTCAAGCATTTCACCGGAAAGCTTTGACTCAACAACGGGAATTCATTTTCTCGGGGACGTGACGAGGCGACCAACATTCGTGAACAAGAACCATGTGCTTCTTTCATATGCTGTTCTCCATTATTCAGGTCCAACCTCGTACATTGCTAATCTTGTGAATTCATTATTATATCTGATCTTTGCACGTAATAAATACCTTACACTTGTGTTTAAAAGGTATTTAATTTACGTTTCAAGTACACCCTCATTAATTTGAGGGGGAGCTTGTTAAAATCATGAAGATAATTGGATTTGCATTTTTCTTCCCAAATTTTCTTCAAATGCTATTAAATCAATTGATATTAAAAACATCGATTGGGTTAATATTTTTAATATGGGGGAGAAAATGTGATTTAATATGGGATATGATCAATCACAAATGGTTTGACTTAACGTGTTAGCTCATCCCGACATGTGCGAAATGTTTTCGAATATCGTAGCATATGTTAAGGGGGAGCAAAATGGATTTGCACTTCAAAATGGATTTCATGGTGACATACACTTACCCAAAACATCTCTTTTCACGACGATGAAGATTGTGGTGACATAAGGATGGTAGGATAGGTTAAAGTCCAATGATTTCTCTAGAACCGGAGGAATCTTCCCAAGGACATTCCATAGCTAGAAATAGTAGTCCTTAGGAAAGATGGAGAAAGATTGTGAACGTAGCTGAATGCCGACCAAGTACTTAAGTTAGCACTGGAACAATCACAACAAGGTGCTAGTTATGACGTATTGGTAAGCATTGAAGGGGTTGAAGAATGAAAAAGAAATGTAAAGATAAAGGGTGTAAAGAAAGAAGCCCTCCTTACAACCTTAGGCAGAAACCGGGTCAATTCATATGCTATTGAGATCATTTGAATGATTCTTGATATTGAAGACTGACATCATGGACCCAGTGATGCAATGCACAACCCTTCCCAGCTAACTCAAATATCTCTCAAAAGGTATTTGTTTTAATCACACGGAGATCAACACATTATCTACTGGTCTATTCACTCCGAATAAATTGGTATTGAAAAGGTGGCACTCCTCTCCAGCCTCCGATCACTAAAATCCAAAATGCACGATCGAGTCTAGAGCCATTTGAGATCATCAAATATCTCATTAGGACACACTTTCATTATTCCTTGCTTGTTCACACAATGTGAAAAGTAAGAAAGATATTAAGAGTCCTACGCAAAATCTTCATGATCTTGCCTGAACATCCGAGTAATACGAAAGTATTTACAATGAAGACGGAAATCCTTCTTGAGCGAATATCAAAAAGCTCATGGTAGGTGACTTGTGCGATTCTTTATGAATCAAACTTGTGATAACTGGAAAGCAACAGTGGTTTAATTCTTAAATGAATTTAAACACGTTCCAGGCCTCTACGCATTATCATATGATCTTGCCAGAACACTCAGAGTGACTCTTTATTGATCACAGTGACGAGTGGAAATCCTTCTAGTGTTAACATCAAACAGCACTTGGTAGGTAACTTGCAAGATTCTTTATGAATCAAGCTCGTGACAACTGGAAAGCAACGATGGTGCGGTTCTTAATTGAACTTCACTTGTTCCAGGAACATGAATTGACGGCTTCAAATCATACGGATAATATTATCCAAATGATTCACTCTTTACGTTCGCAGTCAGCTTTGGACGGTCGAGTAAAGAGAACGGGTTTACCCGCGAAATCTTGTCAAGGAGGTTCTTTATTGAAACTACCTGCCACAAGTACGATATTTAATATCGTCCAACGGTCTTCACCGACCGGAGGTAAAATGCTACCGAATTAGAATGAAATGTTCAAGGCCATTTCATCCGTGTATATTGTTTGTTGCTAACTGTCTTATGCAGCGTAACAAGAAGGTGGCATTGCGGTGTACAATCCAGAAGAAGTCGTCACCACATGCTTATACTACATACAATTAGTACTTCAACAAATTCAAGAAAGCCCGAAGGTCAAGTCTTCCGCTGTATCAAACTCTGAAGCTGTCAAGAATTTAAAGGTATAAGTATGTGGAACATGAAGTCACGAAGAGGCAAATTTCACAAGTGATGAATGCACAAGGTCAAGGCAAGGAAACATGCTCAAGACTAAAGTCAAAGATCATATCAAGCATATTCACAAGAACAAGATCGAAGACTCAAGCATAGATGCTAGGTTTAAGATTTTGTAAAATGGTGTGACCTCCCTTAGGGGGAGATTGTTGGAAATGTGTTTTCCCAAAGAAACTCTCGGTCACATCATTATTAGCATAGATCACGAGCCATAGTATATTTAGAACTTTGTAACTTGGAGCGACCTCCCTTAGGGGGAGATTGTTGGAAATACGTTTTACGTATTTATGAAGGATCGGTCGCTCCAACGATAATTATGTAATGGGCTCGTGGTCCACTTTATAATGTATAGTCCATATAGCCCACATGTAGGGTGGGCTATATATATACCCCTCCTAGCATGTTAGGAGGGGGTTGGTTAATTCATTCATTAACACTTATCATTAATCTAATCTTACTTTCTCTCTCTACTTTTCTTCCCTCTCCTTTCTCTCTCTACACCTAATCTCCTTCTTCCCCATCTCTTCCACCAAATCCATAGATCTAATCCATCCATTACCAAATCCTTAGAATTAGTAGGCCTTCAATGTATGAGCCTGCAATGTATGATCCATTATTTGATGCACGGAATGGAGCTAGAATGCTATATTGGAAGCGGTTCACAAATTTTGGTTTCTATGAGTTGGCCATGGAAGGTGTAAGTGTTTATCTTTTCAATAATCGTTTTTATCCTCGCTCATAGGAGACATATAAGAAGATGGCACATACTGATATGATTGTGGATGCAAAGAAACCAGTTGCATATGATCTAGTTAGGTTCATTCACAAGCAAGTATGGCCAGTAAGTTAGTAAGCATCCTCATCAACCAGCAGTTGTTCAGAAACTTTTTTTTAGAATAAAGCATAAGTTTAGGGGAGGATTGTTTGGAATAAAAGTATGTATATTAGTTCCCCCTACTGGTTGGTCAGAGTTTCCCCTACTATAGTATGAAGACCCTGCTACTTAGTGAAGTCAGGGGGATTGGTCCCCCTGCTAGAAGTCAAAGACCCTTTGCTAAGTTAAACTTGGAAGAGATCTTTACGCGTTTCAGTTACTACTCCATGATTATTTCCTAGTTTGTTAGTAGTGATCTTATACGTGGGTCCTTGTGCTATAAAAGGACTCACTAGGTTTTCACGTAAAGTATCTCTTTCTGTTAATTTCATTTCATAACTTTAAGGTTGTAAACCCTAATACCATCATTGGGTATTCGTATATCTTTGATATATTAAAGTTAATCGTTTTGTTCTTGGGCTAAACATTATATTCCGCATCTTGTTTAGTTACTTTGTGTGTTGCATAGTTTCTCTAGTGTTAGTTTGGATTCGTTCTTTCTATCACAACCCTTAACGAGCTAAGGTTAAGATCTGAGTTTGGGATCAACAAAAGGTGTATTATCAACTCCTCTTGTGGCCGAGGCGTGAATAAAATTGGGAGTGATGCTAGACGCTCCTTTAATTCCTTGAAGGCTTTCTCTGCTTCCTTTGTCCAATAAAAATCTTCCTTCTTTATGCACTTTTTGAGTGTTTTGAATAGAGGGAGCTATTTCTCTGCAGATTTAGACAGGAATCTATTTAAACCGGCTAGTTTTCCATTCAGTGATTGTACTTCCTTCTTTGTTTTCGGGCTTTGTAGTTGTATGACTGCGTTTGTCTTCTCAGGCAAGGTTTAATGCTACTAGGGTCTATCATGTAACCTAGAAACATTCCCTCGGTAGCTCTTAAAGTGCACTTCTTTGGATTTAACTTCATGTTTATCTTTCTAAGCGTGGAGAATGTCTCCTCTATGTCGTGGATTAATTCATCCTCCGTGTGGTTTTTTAGATCAAGTCATCAACATATACCTCCAAATTTCACCCGACTTGGCTGTCGAAGGCCTTATCTACCAGTCATTGATATGTAGCTCCCGTGTTCTTGAGTCCAAATGGCATTTTCGTGTAGCAGTATACTCCATGGCTGGTATGGAATACCGTCTTTTCCTCATCCTGCTCTGCCATTTATTTATGGTGGTATCCTTTATATGCATCTAGAAAGCATTTGAAAGGATATCCGCACATCGATTCCAATTTCCAGTCTATCTCCGGAAGCGGATAACAGTCCTGGTGGCAGGTTAAGAACATTTTAATACACGGCTTTTGCCCGTATAAAAATTATAATTCGTTGAAGTATGTCTAATCGAATTGATTTTACTCAGTTAAAAAGTTGTTCTCGGTATCTTAACGAATTGATTTCCGGCTTAAAGTATGACTCTATTGTTCTTGGTGAAACAAATATTTTTGGTTGTTTTTAAATAAATGTGCAAAACAATTAAAGTAAATGACTTGAAAGTAAATCTAAAACTAATTTAAAGTAAGTGCAAGTATTTAAAACGTGACTGAAATTAAAAGGCACTAAAAGTAAATGACGCAAATTTAAATCTATCTAAGGCAATCTTAAAACGCAACTAAAACTTAAACTAAGGCAAGGCTAAAATAAAGCTAAAGCAAATTTAAAGTGCAACTAAATAAAAGGCGGGAAAAATAAAGCTTGAAAATTAAAAGACGGAAATTTAAAAAAAAACAGTTACTAACAAAAACCTGAAAGAAACCCCTTGATCCGGAAGTTTTCTGAGTCGGAAGATGTTGATCCGGAACTTTTCCGGATGAATTTCTTGACTCAGAAGTTCTTGAGTTCCGGATGAAGCTCACTGCTTCAGAACTTTGAATATTCCGAATGAGCAATGCTTGAGTCGGAACTTTCGTCTGGAAGTATTGATCCGGAAGTTTTCCGGATGAACTTGATTCGGAAGTTTTCGTTCGGAACTTTTAGAGTTCCGAATGAGATTGCTGATCCGGAACTTGTCCTTGGTCCGGAAGTTTCGTCCGGAAGTTTTCGTCCGGAACTTTTGCTCGTTCGGAAGATTTGGAGTTCCGAATGAACAACTCTTGACTCGGAAGTTCTTGATCCGGAACAATTCCGGATGAAGCTTGATTCGGAACTTTTGAATGTTCCGAATGAACACCCTCTGGTTCAGAACTTTTGCTTGTTCGGAAGTTTTCCCGGGAATCACAGCAAAAGAAACAAACACCCCTGAAGAACAAGGGATTACAATAACAACGAATCTACCACAAATTTAACCAAAATCAAACAAAAGATTTAACCAAACTAATAACAAAACATCCAATAATCATAAACAAACAATCTATATCAATAAAACTAACAAATCTAACCACAATAATCAAAAACCCACTTGATCAAAATAAGAACATGAACATGAACACAAACATAAACATAAAAATCAAAGATCAAGAAAGGTAGATAGGAGATCAACAAGGTAAAATAAAGATTGACAAGAATTAAATGGAAACTTACTTGAAATTAAAGGAATTTAAGGTGCAAGACAAGGTATTTAAATTTGACAAGTATTTAAATTGACATGAATTAAAGGTGCAAGGTAAATAAATGGAAGACTAATTGTCACACTTAGCCAACAAAATGAAAAGTGATTAAAACTAAACTATATATAGGGGAGGATTAGGAAGCTTCCTCCCCTCCTTCCTTTCTTCTTAATTGCGTCATTAGGTCCTTCCTTCTTTAATCTTCTTTTAATTACACCATTAGTCCTTTATTCTTCTAATCTTCTTTAAACTTGGTCTTTAATGACTTTTGGCTCGGGATTTCTTTGAACTCGTCTTTAATTTCTTCAATAAATTAGACTTGAGTTTCTCGGCTTTTGATAAACTTCCGTCTTTTGACTTTTTCTTCGATAAATCTTCAGAATTGGTCTTGGACTTCCGTTCTTTTTCCACTCTTGACTTCTTGACTTCGTCTTTCATCTTTTTCTTCAATAAAAGCTCGTGAATGCCCGTGTTTTCTCCACTTTTCACCTTTTCGTCCTAAATCACAACAAAAACACAAACGACGCATAATTCCGACATAAAAGACATAAAATACACGTTTTGGCTCGGTTATTATTGTAATTAAGTGGTAGAAAGGATGGGTGTTTACACACCTATCAAATCCCCTACACTTGACCATTGCAATGTCCTCATGCAATGCATTAGTTACAAAGCACGTTTACATTTTTCATCATAAATAATCCACGTTGGCATTTATTAAAGAGATAGAAACTATAAACATTCAAAGTAAAGAAATCAAAAGCATACCGTGGGTTTTGGAGATGTCATGAATAATCATCATCCTCAAGTTTTCACTTTCTCCAAACCAAGCTTAAAAACGAGATCATTGTTATTATAAGTTAGTAGACTATCACGAACTCATGTGGGCCAATTACTCACTTAGACTCCCTTATTCCTAGAGGTATCTCTTATATTTTATTGTTGTCTTGAATGATCACGAGGATGCATTGTTTGACTTATTTCGATAGTTATTTAGTCCAAAAATAAAGTGAACGATTTAATCAATAGTTAGCTAAAGGAGAAAATCTTTTAAAACTGCTTCTCGAGACCTCATAAAGTTCATATCTTGGCATAACTCGCTTCGCGATTTGAGACCTTTCTCGGACCGATATTTGGCAGCGACTTCATACTTCAAACCTTGAGAGACGTTCATGAAATTATGGTCTTCTCTTCATAATGGAATTTCTTCACTTGAAGTTTTGAGAGATACATACTTGGACCACGACTTCTTCATTTTTCTCCAATCTTTACTTTGGACTTTGACTTTGGACTTTGATATACAACGATCCGCCTCCTTTTATGACTTGGATCTATTTATCCTCATACCTTGTTAGGGTCTTTTCGGATACACTTCTCCATGACTTTTGGGGAGTATTCGCTTTTCGTCGTGTGTCTCGATCCTTCATATTGATTTTCGATAAATGATTCTTCACATCACTTTGGATCTTTAGCAACAAAATAAAGCCCTCATGCCTTGTTAGGACCTTTTCAGACTCGCCAATCTTCGCATCCCGCTTCAATAAGTTATGCCTTGGCTATGACCTCTAATCCATACCGAGCAACTTTTAAACGATCTTGGGCTAGAAGCTAAGTAACTTTTCAAATCGTACAACCTTATTTATAGCAGATAAATTTATTAGCAGACGATGGGAGAATAGGCTCATAATTAACTCACATAAATTCCCGAAAGAATACCAAACTTATAATTGGCTCTATCATCTCTCGTTCTCCACAGTTTAAAATCTCAAGGAATGAGACTCGTGGATGCTTAGCCTATTAAATCAAAGTTTTTGGTTTTCGAGTCGCCTATAGGATCTTGCAAACTCTTAGACTTTTTCAAGTTTAGAAATCGCATTTTAAAGTTCCCTTGATAAACGACTCTCTAGGATCAATTATAGGAACTTGCGAAAAGTTCTTGTTCTTAACCCGTGAGAGTTAAGACTTTCGCGTTTTATAGCTCCCTATATAAAAGCCTAACAAAACTTGACTTAAACATGTTAAGGATACTAGCTAGAGTAACTTAAATAAGTAAACTCGGGTTGAGTCAAAAGATTCACAACGTTTGAAAATTAAAACCACTTTATTAAGCATTTATTCTAGCAAAGAAAGAAAATAACTATACAAAGGGAAAAACTAATAGGCCAAAATAGATCAAAAATTTTGAAAAATGTCGAAAAATTGATTTTCCGGTTAAAATGAGGACAAATACAAGGAAAAGACCACTTAACTTCGATAGAAGTCCCCCCTACACTTAAGATAAACATTGTCCTCAATGTTTAAGCATGTGGGAGTAAACTCCCCTACACTTAGGACATTGTACACTTTGTTTAAATCTCGCTAAGGAAAGGACACTAACGAGATTCCCATTGTAATATTGAGAAAATATAAAATAGTGAATCGAAAAGAGTTTAGGATAGAACCGGGAAGAAGTGGACACGGAATCACGGGTCGTCAAGAATCATCAAGAGTGGATCATTGAAGCTCGAATCCCTGATTAAGAAGTGAGGAGAGGAAAGCAAACCAACAGGTCTCTCCTACACTTATGATAAAGAAAGCGAAAAGATAGATGCATGGGTTGCCTCCCAAGAAGCGCTTGATTTTTGATTACCGAGTCGTGAGCCTGACTCAACCTTGATCATCATAGGAAGAAGCATGAAACATATCAACCAGGATCGAAGACATAGTTTTCGTCCATCAAATAGCACAGGCTTAAGGCGAACAAGGCAAGCCAAAGAAGAGTAGGCAAGTTTCCCTTAAGCAAAGATGGAGCACGGTGGAAGCAAGGGTGAAGTGGTGCAAGCAGATTTCCATAAGTTCCAAAGATATTTCCTTTTATTTAATCAGGTGGATACTGAGATGGCTTAAAGATTTCAATACCGGGGTCGAACACCTTTTCCTTTAAGGGAAAATAGCACTCAGGCTCAGCAGAGTGTGAAGAAGATCCGCGAAGAAGCACAACCTCGTCCTCAGAAGATGGACAAAGAGGTGTTAACTCATACGTGCTGCAGATTTCGGTGTCGACCGGTTTCTTCTCCTTTGAAAGAATGTGCTTCAAATCAAAAGTAGGATCAAGACGATAATCTTCAAAATCAAAAGGAGGTGCATCACTCTCATGAGGGAAGTAAGTGTTGAGAAATTCAGAGAAGTCTTCCTCAAATGAGTAATCGTCCAAAGTAGGATCGAGTGATGGCGGAGGATCTTCATCGTGTGAAGAATCGCTCAAAAGAGTATCGGCCTCATCAAAATCATCATATGTGGGCAGCTCGGGATACTCAGAAGTAAGGTCATCATAATCATCCGAATCTGAGCTAGAATCATCATCATAAGCATCAAAGACCGGTGGAGAATCATAAATGGGAGAAGGTTCTAAATTGGATATAGAATCATCCATATCATCATTAAAAAGTGGATTATCAATGCAAGAGTCGAATAGAGGATTGTCGTAGACAACAAATTCATCATGCACATTAATCATATTGACTGATTCTCGGCCTCCAAAGGATTTGCCTGTAAGCTTCCCCATTTTAAAAACTTATGAATCATTCCCGACTCGTAAGATTAACTCACCTTCGGCAACATCAACTAGAGCTCGTCCGGTTCTTAAGAATGGCCGACCAAGTATTAAAGGAATACGAGGGTCCATTTCATAATCAACAACGACAAAATCGACCGGGAAAGTAAATGTGCCAACTTTAATAAACACATCTTCGGCTATACCAACGGGGTAAGCGAGAGTGCGATTTGCAAGTTCGAGAGTCATCTTCGTTGGAGTGAGGTCGGGCAATGATAGTATTTTCCAAACACTCAGTGGCATCAAATTAATACTGGCCCCGAGATCAGCAAGGGCAGTAAATTCTTCAGTTTTGTTAAACACGCAAGGCAACACAAAACGGCCAGGATCTCTAAGCTTTTCCGGAAGTTCTTTAAGAATAACTGCAGAGCAGTTTTCATTTAAGCGTGTGTTGGCGAGTTCAATAAGCTTCTCCTTCTTGTTAAGAAATTCCTTAAATGATTTAACAAATTTGGGCATGTGGACAAGTGCTTCAAGAAAGCTAATGTTGAAGTTCATTTGAGAGATCATCTTTATATAGTTCGACACTTGACAGTCATTCTTGGTTAGCTCGTTGGTCTTGCCTAAGCGAGAAGGGTATGGGATGTTGGGTTTATAGGTGGAAGGTGTAGGTGTAGTAGGTAAAGGTTGAGATGTTGAAGGGTCCTTCCTAGATACATCGTCATGATGAGGCGGAGACGGTAATGGCGCACTAATACTAGGAGTAGGGAGAAATGGTGGTGGAGGAGGTGTAGATGATGGGGGCGGGATCGGTGGATCGACAATGGTAATTCCACTACGGGTAGTAATAGCACTCACATTAGCTCGCGGATTGGTGACAGTGTTTGAAGGTAGAGAACTCGAAGTAGAAGGTTGAGTGGAGGGCAAGAAACTAGCCAACATATTCTTTAATTCATTAGTTTGAGTGCTGAAGGAGGATTGAATATTATCGCGAACCTCGGTTCTAATGTCATTTCCTTGCTTCGTGATATCTCCTTTCAAATTGATAATTTGGCTCTGTAGATTCTTGATTTGCTCACCTTGGGTTCTCATTATGGCTTCAACATCGGGGTTAATAGGTGGGGTTTGTTGGGCGGGTTGGTGATAAGGATTAGAAGCTCTTGGTGGGATTTGGTTGCTTCTATTGTAGTTGTTGGCGGGGTTTTGGTTTTGAGGAGAAAAACCGGGTGAAAGGTAGTTGTTTGATCGGTAACTCAACAGATTTCTATCCCCTTGTGGTCGACCTTGGTACTTTTCCGGTGAATAATTACCATAAGCTGCATACACATTTTCCGGATTTCCTTGTGTAGAAGGACAATCGGTGTATGAGTGAGGAGCGCCGCATGTTTCACAAGGATTAGCAACCGCTTTAACTTGTTGTTGTTGTTGGTTTGAAGCGAGAAGCGTAATACTTTTGCTCATTTCAGTCATCATGCGGGTGAGTTCGGTCATATCAGGGTTTGCTGAGGTGGAGGAAACATTGACTCTCGGGTTGTTCTTTGAAGAAGCAGAGGAATCCCAGTTTTTTGTGGTGAGTAGCATGTTCTCAATTAGCTATCTACACTCCTCCGGTCTCCTTTTCATAAATGTGCCACCGGCGGCTGCATTAATCGTATCACGATCACGAAAAGTCAAACCGTTGTAGAAAGTATCAATTAAGGTCACAGGTAGCATGTTGTGGTTTGGACATCTATCGATCAAGACATTATATCGCTCCCAAGCATCAAAAAGAGATTCATCAGGATCTTGCATAAAACCGCTGATTTGATTGCGAAGGCTTGTGACCATGGATGGTGGAAAGTAGCGCGACAAAAAGCGTTGGGTCATGTCATCCCAAGTGTGAATAGAATTCTTCGGGAGACGATCAAACCATTTCTCGGCATGATGTGATAAAGTGTGTGGAAAGAGTTGTAGGCGTAGAACATACATTGTGGCACCGGGCAACTTCATGCTTTGGGTGATTGTGATGAACTTGTCGAGGTGTTTGTTGGCATCATCATCAGGCAATCCACGGAATGGGTTAGTTTGCACTTGCTGAATCATGTGGTGCTTCAACGAAAACTCAGGAGCGTTGATTTGCATCGGCACAATCGGTCCTCCTCGTCCAAACATGGTAGGTTGACAAAGTTCCTCCATTGTCCGAAGATCGGGCTGTGGAAGAACATTGTTGTTATTGTTGAGGTGCGGTGGAATATTGTTGTTGACACCTGACATACTTAAATCTTCTTGAGTCTCGGGCTCTTGATAATTAGAAGATCTAGTACGCATACACCTGAAAATGCAAAAGAAAAAGAAACCAAACACAAAGACAATATATATACACAATAAAGATAAAATCTTTTTGGATTTTTGAAATTTTTAATTTTTATGTATTTTTATCAATTTTTAATTTTTATGGTTTTTTGTAAATTTTTGTGCAAGAAAAGTAACGCTCACAAGTGAACGGATCCCAAAAAGCAACGCGTCTTTCACCGAAAACCGTTAATCTTTACGAAAAGAGCCGGTAGCGGCGCCATTTTATTACACGCCTTTTGCCCGTATAAAAATTATAATTCGTTGAAGTATGTCTAATCGAATTGATTTTACTCAGTTAAAAAGTTGTTCACGGTATCTTAACGAATTGATTTCCGGCTTAAAGTATGACTCTATTGTTCTTGGTGAAACAAATATTTTTGGTTGTTTTTAAATAAATGTGCAAAACAATTAAAGTAAATGACTTGAAAGTAAATCTAAAACTAATTTAAAGTAAGTGCAAGTATTTAAAACGTGACTGAAATTAAAAGGCACTAAAAGTAAATGACGCAAATTTAAATCTATCTAAGGCAATCTTAAAACGCAACTAAAACTTAAACTAAGGCAAGGCTAAAATAAAGCTAAAGCAAATTTAAAGTGCAACTAAATAAAAGGCGGGAAAAATAAAGCTTGAAAATTAAAAGACAGAAATTTAAAAAAAACAGTTACTAACAAAAACCTGAAAGAAACCCCTTGATCTGGAAGTTTTCTGAGTCGGAAGATGTTGATCCGGAACTTTTCCGGATGAATTGCTTGACTCGGAAGTTCTTGAGTTCCGGATGAAGCTCACTGGTTCGGAACTTTGAATGTTCCGAATGAGCAATGCTTGAGTCGGAACTTTCGTCTGGAAGTATTGATCCGGAAGTTTTCCGGATGAACTTGATTCGGAAGTTTTCGTTCGGAACTTTTAGAGTTCCGAATGAGATTGCTGATCCGGAACTTGTCCTTGGTCCGAAAGTTTCGTCCGGAAGTTTTCGTCCGGAATTTTTGCTCGTTCGGAAGATTTGGAGTTCCGAATGAACAACTCTTGACTCGGAAGTTCTTGATCCAGAACAATTCCGGATGAAGCTTGATTAGGAACTTTTGAATGTTCCGAATGAACACCCTCTGGTTCAGAACTTTTGCTTGTTCGGAAGTTTTCCTGGGAATCACAGCAAAAGAAACAAACACCCCCGAAGAACAAGGGATTACAATAACAACGAATCTACCACAAATTTAACCAAAATCAAACAAAAGATTTAACCAAACTAATAACAAAATATCCAATAATCATAAACAAACAATCTATATCAATAAAACTAACAAATCTAACCACAATAATCAAAAACCCACTTGATCAAAATAAGAACATGAACATGAACACAAACATAAACATAAAAATCAAAGATCAAGAAAGGTAGATAGGAGATCAACAAGGTAAAATAAAGATTGACAAGAATTAAATGGAAACTTACTTGAAATTAAAGGAATTTAAGGTGCAAGACAAGGTATTTAAATTTGACAAGTATTTAAATTGACATGAATTAAAGGTGCAAGGTAAATAAATGGAAGACTAATTGTCACACTTAGCCAACAAAATGAAAAGTGATTAAAACTAAACTATATATAGGGGAGGATTAGGAAGCTTCCTCCCCTCCTTCCTTTCTTCTTAATTGCGTCATTAGGTCCTTCCTTCTTTAATCTTCTTTTAATTACACCATTAGTCCTTTATTCTTCTAATCTTCTTTAAACTTGGTCTTTAATGACTTTTGGCTCGGGATTTCTTTGAACTCGTCTTTAATTTCTTCAATAAATTAGACTTGAGTTTCTCGGCTTTTGATAAACTTCCGTCTTTTGACTTTTTCTTCGATAAATCTTCAGAATTGGTCTTGGACTTCCGTACTTTTTCCACTCTTGACTTCTTGACTTCGTCTTTCATCTTTTTCTTCAATAAAAGCTCGTGAATGCCCGTGTTTTCTCCACTTTTCACCTTTTCATCCTAAATCACAACAAAAACACAAACGACGCATAATTCCGACATAAAAGACATAAAATACACGTTTTGGCTCGGTTATTATTGTAATTAAGTGGTAGAAAGGATGGGTGTTTACACACCTATCAGCAGGCTTTATTGAGATCTGTGAAATCGACACACATGCGCCAGCTGTAACACCCCCAAATTTTATACAACTCAATACAGCGGAAGACTCGTTGGTGTTACGGGATATCAAATTACTCACATCATAGACAACGCATAAAAATCGCGTCGTTTAATAATAAATCATTTCCATTCATAAAGATCAAAATACATCGGTCCCAAGTCATATTATTTCATACAAAGTTTTACAAAGTATTTGAATGGAAATTATAACTTAAGTGCGGGCCATGAATTCTTGTTGTCTTCCCGAGAATTACCTTCAAGTACCTGAGATAAAACATGTTAAAAGAAAAGGTCAGCGATAACGCCGAGTGAATTCATAGAGTTTAATAAATTCCATCAATATAACTTTGGTATAAAATTATTACCAAAAATCATTACGTACAAATCATTGTAATAGGCCCTAAAATAGCCAAAATCATTTTATACAAATCTTTATCAAAATCATAATATAGGCATTTGCCATAAAAATCATTATACGAGCCAATGTCGTAAAAACAATCATACAATACGTCTTATAACGTTGTATGAAAATAAAAACCGTTATATGAATATGGTTATGAAAACCAAAACACAAACAGAATATCAATAGTATGACCCTGTATTGCTAGTCAGGCAATACGTCGTAATTCTGAGCGTCTAGTAGTATTTCGTTAGTCAGATTATTATAAGCCGCATGACATTGTTACCTTACTATCACAACAACGGGTAGCTAACCCGATACCAAATTTTCCCATCTAAAGTAGCGTGTCGTCACAAAGGTCACGCTTTGGAAATCTTCTCATACATAAATTCGCTTACCAATCAATGTGGCACGACGGGGATCAACCGTCAAGGCGCGAACTGGGGTGATCGTCCCCAAATAGTACTATTATATGCACAAGCGTCTACCAAATCCCGGTAGTTCACAATTCATGCTAATGGGACTTTTAGTGACATAACCTAGCTTTAATAATCCATTTAATTTCATCTATCGGGTCCTTTAATCATTTATCGGGTCATACAATCGGGTCATACAATCATTCGGGTCCAAATCAATAAACAAACAATCGGGACAAATGGTGTCCTATTTTATAAAAACTAACATGTTATCTCCCTCGCTGGTTTATAAAACATTTATAAAAACATTTAAAAGAGTGCGAGGCTATGAACTCACGTTGATGTGGGAAGGCGGGTTATCGGTAATTCGGACGTCCGGTACGTGCTTCAATCACGGAAACCTAGACAAATAATACTTGGTCTTAGACGTTTGTCAATGACTTTATAAAAATAACAATTATGTATACATATGATGATTTTATATATATGATGATCAAGTGGGTTTACATATTCTCGTTTACT
Organism: Glebionis coronaria; assembly: GCA_025667525.1. NCBI lineage: Eukaryota > Viridiplantae > Streptophyta > Magnoliopsida > Asterales > Asteraceae > Glebionis > Glebionis coronaria. Next base: position 416,185,600 of record CM046878.1, on the reverse strand, counting down.
CATTTTAGAGTTATGTGTCGATAACTTTTATACTAGTTTTCTCGTTTTACCTATTTACGTGTTTTAGGTCCAATAAGCCTATTATAAGTTCTTAACTTGTATTAATCCTTGTTATACTAATATTATCAGTATCTACACTTTACAAGTTGGGCCTAAAAGGGTTAAGTCCAATAAATAAGTTTATAAGTGTTTTTAGTCCATTTTTGTTGTATTATTAGTCCAATAACGTTAATTTAGTCCGTTAACGTCCGTATGTCCTATAGTTCGGGTCTTATCGGTTTTTACTTGTTATACATGTTTATGTATCAGTATATAAGTTTTATAAAGTTTACATTAGACGGGTCCAACCATCTAAGTTTTATTTAACAAAAACGTTAATTTTACGGTATTAGCCGAAAAAGTCGTAAAAATCATGTTTATAGTTTTATAACTTATAAAACTTAACAAGTTACCATTTTTATAAAATGTCCACTTATTTACCATTGTAAATACTTATATAAATGTATTATATAAGTTAGTGGGTTTTAATTTATATTTTATACTATTAAATTTTGAGTGCTTATATAATAGTATTATACTTTAATTTCCAAAATCTGATTTTTATCTTCACTTTTACCAAAACTGCCATATCTTGAGTTCTATATGGAGATAGAAGCTCAGATTTTTATCACATAAACTACATGATATGTGCTCCATTTAACTCTTCTATAGCTTCTGTTGAATCATCTTCTAAGTATTTTCTAAAAATTGTCCAAAACAGTGAACTCAGATTTGTACCTTAAACTTATTTTGATCATATCTCACTCATTACAATGATTACATTGCATGGCCAACTCTCACATGTGTACAAGACTCATAGCTTACTGTATATCAATCTATTCAAGTCATTTTATCAGTTTAACATATGTTTCTTTACTGTTTTATACAGCCAACAAATTTAAACAAGATTTTAGCCTTGTTTCTTATAATCTTTCATCTTTTTAAGCATGTTTATCAACAACAAATCCCCACATAACATTTTTATCATCATATAATCATCATATACATATACAATAGGAAATAAAATACATGTTTACATAATCAAAATAACAAGAAGAATAGGAAAAATGATCCTTATACCACCATAGGGATGAAAAGATGAGGTTGATGAACAAGGCTTGGATTTTGATCACACAACTTGTGATAAATCAACACCAATCTTCAAGGCCACCAATACTTGTAATCTTTTTGTAGAAATCAGCCCTTGGACATCACCAAATCTTCTCCTTGGATGTTAAAATCACCACCAATCAATATATCTTCAATGGGTTTCCATCATATGCAAGTTATACATATGATTTGTGGTTAAACTTGATCAAAATGGGTGTTTATGGGTGCATATGGGAAGGCCAAATGAAGGAGAGAAGAGAGGATTTGATAAACTTTTTAGCTAAGTTTGCATGTTGTGTGTGTGTGAAAGAGAGATGGGGACTTTTGATGGTTTTGATGCTTAAGCTTGTTTTGAGACAAGTGTCTCTTGCAAGTCCCTAGTATTGACAACAAAGAGTGGGTCTATGGATTCTTTTGCCGCCCATGGTGGGGGTGAGACAAGTGTAAACTTGTTTCATCCCCACTAATTTACGGGTACTCCTCGATTCTAGTTTTCTCGATTTGCGTGCCCTCGGGTCGTTTTACGAAAAACGTTTTTATAAATTATGAATCAACGGCACAAAACGAATAGAATAAAAATTATCTCATCAAAAACGGAGTTCGAAAACGTAAATACGTAATCCTAAGGTTTCCGGTTTAGTCGTAAAGGACGTTAAAATAAAATCGTAAGTCCTAGTCTCTTCTCGTATATTTGTGAGTTTATGAACCAAAACAAATTTAATACTCCAAAATAATATTCAGGGATAAATTTATTTTCTGAAATGTCGGACTGTCACCAAAACGGTGTATGTAAACGTAAGCATGTAACGTTGAATCCTCCGGTTTAGACGTAGTCAACGCTACTTCAAGACGTAAATCCAAATTACTTCCCAGAAATAAGTGAGTTCATATAATAATATTTTCAAATAAATATTGAGAATAAAATATTGACCATAAATTGACGGATTGTCACAGCATTTACCCCTAAACAAGATCTTTGTCCTCAAAGATCATCTTACCTTACTACTCGCTTCTTATAGAGTTAAAGCTATGTGGGTATTTCCTCCACATTCGGTCCTTTCTCACAAGTGCAATTCATTATAATACGCGAGTTTCATCAAACATAACTACGGGAATAAGATCAGGCTTAATGTTGACTTACTTTCTCTATCCATGATGTTCACGGGTTTTTGATGAATGTAACTTTTCGCCGATCTAAGCTCTACTAAGAATAATAAGATTCTCACTTGATAGATATTCCATCAAGTTCGATATACGAAACATAATTCACGCAGTCTTTGAAGTCCTAGGGTAGATCCAGCTTATATGCCTTTCAAACCAATCTTTTATATCATCTCAATGGTCCCATACAACGGGGACTTATATCCCATGATTTGTCAGATCATGAATTCATTTTTCCAAGGTTAAAATTTTTGGCATAACTTCGCTACCCATTTGGCACTTCAAGATCTACATTTAATATTCACATAACCTCCTGCCCACTATCGGCAGTCAGTAATCAAATCCTAATTTCAACAATCATTTCAGATCTCGCGGGTCAGGTATTTTGCAAGGTTAGGTTTGCCATCATAGGAAACCTTAAACCTAAAAGACATGTCCAACTCGTAGTGGGTGTATGTCGGGTGTCTTCATCTCAACTCTTGCTTACAGATGCTCTAAGATTTAGATCCTAGCAAGATTCGATCTCAATCTTAATACAATGATTATCAATGGTAATCCTTCCAAAGGAAAGCGATTATACGGTCTATTACCAAAGGTCAGTCATTCAGACATAAAACAACACTTATAGTATTTTGTATCATTACTTTACCTCGTCCCTTCGATTTGGGGTGGTACATAGTACTCTCATCAAGATTCGTTCACAATGACTTCTGAGCAAATCTCAAGAAATTCGACGCGAATCGAGGATCTTGATAGAGATGATCGATACGGCACACCATGTTTTACACAACTCTTTTGCATTTATCATTAACGGGAATGATATTAGCAGATTTAGTCAGTCTGTCGACGATGACCCAAATCGAATCAAATTCAGATGATGACCTTTGCAATAGCTAGACGTTTACTAATGCATGAGGCGATGTCTGCCTTCATAATTTGCCATCAGTACAACTTCTTCAGACAAAGATACTATTAGTCAGAAATGACATAAATATAATACTTATACTTACAAATTCCAACATAACTATATCTCACAATCTCCATATTTAGGCAACCACAAGTGGCCTTTAAAACATTTAACGCTATCGGCTTCTCAATTTTAATGGTTCACATTAGCCGTGAAACCTTTCACTATTTATATTATCCTTCTTATAAACATCGGCTATATTTTAAATTATTCGGCGAATTTTATTTTGCACCTTCATTATCAAGGAACATGTCTTAATTGGTTCTTTATCCTTTTTATATAATATGTCAGTATCTATATTCACTTCTCATGATGATGTAATTATCATGTCCACAATTTACTCAGATATTCTTTCTATATTATGCATCAGTAACTACGTTCACTTTCCTGATGAAATAAGTATCATGACCGTATTTATTCAAAATTCTTTCTTCACATTTTCTAAGTTTTAGTTTCCTCTCAACTATCATTTTTATCCGTTTTACTCAATCCGACGTCTAAAGCGTCGATAATCATTACAATTAATTAAATAATTATTAGTTAATTTTTATAAAGCGTAAACGAAAAGTTTTAAATTTCTTAGTTCGATCAATTATATAAAATGTTCAAAATAAATTTGAATTTAATTAACAAGATTTTTGTTGATTTATCGAAAATATTTAATAAGATTTGTAAATGTTCGAAAAACCTTTATTTATACTTTGGTCAAGGTTTTCTTAGTTTGAAAAGTAAAAATTGTCGTTTTAAGTTTTCAGGTTATGGTATAAATGGTTTTACTCAATCCTTCTTAAGTTATCTTGAGGTATACACAAACATTTACCCCTAAACAGAAGTTTAGTTAAATGGTTTGTGTATAAGGGAATAATCCCTTTAAAATCCTTTGTTAAAACATTTGTCAAAACATATTTCCATTTCTTTTTGGTAAAATCCAAAGTCTTAATAGGGCTCTTAATTTTTGAAGAGTCAATTTATATTCCATTATCCTTTTAATCACATAGTCAAATCATGTAAAGTATTAAGTCTTTAATCACGTGTTAATTATTCAAGGTACAGGTTTTCATTGTTTTGCCAATTCAGGGCAATTTATAACTAATTATTAACTCATTATTATTATTATATACAAACAATTGGTCCTTAATGATCTCAAGCATGAATTTATCAATTTACAGCCTACACATGTGATTCACCAAATTTTTGGATGCTACATGTGTATTGGCCAATCCAAACGACATCACGTGAAACACATAATGTTCATTACAAGTACAGGATGTAGTGATTGGAATACATAATCCTTTTTCGCAGATGCGAAATTGATGATAATTATGCCATGGATTAAAAACCTTGTAAATGATCGAACAAATCTTCCATTTCGAGTTATGGATATCGTTTTCGATTGTCAATTTACTCAGTTCACAGTAATCTATACATATAACGAATGATAACACCATAGCTCTTCATGATGACAGGCTTGGTAGAATAAAATCTTTCTCCGACAACTCTCAGTCGTACGGTAATTCCTTTAATTTAGATGGTGCTGACGTACAGTGCACAAGCCACAGGTGCAGCACTGGAAATATAATCAATACAAATTTCAACTTTCCTTAATGGCAAAAGTCTAGGTAATTCATTAACAAATACTTACTAAAGTTTCAAATAACAGAATTATCTTTTCAATAAATTCATATTAACTTCTTTCTAGATTATAATATTTATGACTAATTTATAACCATTCATGGTATAATTTTAAGTCTAAATACAAGATATCGTCATCCACCAAGAATTATTTAGATCACTTTTGATAATCAACATCTTATCATTTAGGGGAATTCTACTCGAGTTCCCATCAATTAAGACAATGTCGTCATGTCATAATCAATCAATCCGTTCTACTGGCACTATCAACTTTTCAGTTTTATTGTCGTCGATAAGATGTGAACTTCTCAAAAGACTAATAATAACTCATAATCCTTCACAAGTTCAAGGATATATGGAGACACAATTACTATTAAAAGAGCAAGGTCAACGCATAATCTACGCGATAGAATTTCAAATCAGATACAGACGAAAACATTTAACGAATATGAATATATCCCATGTTTTCATAATTTGAGTACGCATTCGAAAGCTCCTCGGATTGTTACCCAGGTCATTCAAATGAAATCATATCAAAAGAAATGATAGGAACGTCGATACATCCAGTCGGGTATCAACACTCGATAATCAAATACTTTTCCTAAGAATCTCACTACGGGAGAATTGGACAAGAACGGAATATCAATTGTCAAATAAGACAAATTCCACAGATGAGTAAATTTAACTGAGAAGAATAGATGCTACAGGCACATATGTAGGTGTCCCTAACACTATGTCCCTATTTTTCACTTCTTGCGGATCTCATAAATTTTAATCTTTCACAACCTTCAAAGAAAATTTAGTGTTTATACATTAGTTTTATGGCGACTACTAATCAGTCTTGCCTGGTCCATTCCAAATTGTATGTAGGCGCGCAACTATATACAATTTCAAGATTAACGATGCAATACTCAGTTCGTCAAAATTTTATCATTATGTTTATAATAAAAACATTTTCATGCTTAATAAGAATCAAGAATAAATTTACAAAGATTTTCTTTATCATGAAAACAATTAAGTTTTCCAAAGCGTCTCATAAACAACTTCATTTTGATATCAATCACTTATAAATCTCACTTTGAATAATCCTTATTGTGATGAAAATTAAATTTTTCTCAAAGGATACCGTTTTAACTTTATAAAAACAATGTGTAATCTGCAAAATAGTGATGAAAAGTTGTTCACCAAGAACTAACTATAATATAATAGGAAATGAGCTTAGCCAAATAATCATGAGGTTCATGACCTCGATGGCACTCAGGAAGAATAATCCACAACGTAACTTAATTCGAGATGAGTACTTGTTCAAAGGTTGCATCACTAATGCGAACATTAGGATGAAGCAATAAAAGATAAATAACATCGATACATGTAGAATTTAGCAATCAAAGGTAGTTTTTTCATTAATCACAAACAAGTCAAATTGTACCGTAACACATTACGTGTCACTATGTCATACAATTTTCAGAACTCATCCTACCAACTGATATCTCAGTTAAGTTAGGGATTCTTAAAAGATACCACAATGAATACTAATCTACAAGAGTCATTAGGTGTTCCACATGTCCCAGAAGATCCATTGGTCTCAATTCAGAAGAAGATTTCTTCAATTTATTTCTTGGACACTGGGCATCCTTGTTAGTGGACAATGGCCTAGGAACAACCTTTAACACAAACTAATAATCAATTAAAACTTTATAATTCAATCACGGAACTTAACGACTTATATTAACAATCTCATATTCCATATGGGTTAAATTTTACTTTATTCAAGTTTCAATCAATTTTATACTCAATTCGATATCCTACCTCATATTCCAATATTTTCAATTTTATGAACAAACCTTAAAAGGGCAATAAAAGCTCAATATGATCAACACTTAATTTCCGATCCTATAGCTCTTACAACAACAATTATCAAATGAGTCACTAGCATGAGATGACTCACACATTCAATCAGATTTCTCGGAAAGGTACTAGTGGCATGAGGCTTTTGGGTAATGGTTCCATTGACAGCCTCAGGTGCAACATTCACCCTTTCGAATTCAATTTAAGAATTGGATGACAACGAGTCAGATGACATCTTTCTAGGTGGTAACGTTTTGTCAAACTCCACTCTATAAGAAAAGATCGTCATGACATCGATATCAGATTTAATCTCGTCAATCCTTTTTCAATATCGCAATCAACTAATATCTACATTTCTAGGAATATCAACCATTTGTTGAGATCATAAATATCCACAACTTGGTTTAGATCTAGGATAGCTAGAATTCCTACGAGAATAGCTTCGATTAATTTACTAGGGGAGTTAGGGTTACTTGGGACAATCTACGTCGTATAAAGACCTCGTATAAAAATCAAAATAATCATCAAACAATCATGTAATTAAATTACATCATATATATATAATCCAAGTTATATATATATATTAAAATAACACTTCTCAGTCTTGGCCTTGTCGGTAACTCAGGAATTCTTCGGCACCGTTATAGTCAAAAGATTTTTAGACATTTTGAGAAAAATGTTTATAGTTAAAAGATTTTGAAATGTTTTATTCAAAACCTTGGTTTTAAAAATCTTTCGTTCTCTATAACGAGAGCTCTGGTACCAAACTGTAACACCCCCAAATTTTATACAACTCAATACAGCGGAAGACTCGTTGGTGTTACGGGATAGCACATTACTCACATCATAGACAACGCATAAAAATCGCGTCGTTTAATAATAAATCATTTCCATTCATAAAGATCAAAATACATCGGTCCCAAGTCATATTATTTCATACAAAGTTTTACAAAGTATTTGAATGGAAATTATAATTTAAGTGCGGGCCATGAATTCTTGTTGTCTTCCCGAGAATTACCTTCAAGTACCTGAGATAAAACATGTTAAAAGAAAAGGTCAGCGATAACGCCGAGTGAATTCATAGAGTTTAATAAATTCCATCAATATAACTTTGGTATAAAATTATTACCAAAATCATTACGTACAAATCATTGTAATAGGCCCTAAAATAGCCAAAATCATTTTATACAAATCTTTATCAAAATCATAATATAGGCATTTGCCATAAAAATCATTATATGAGCCAATGTCGTAAAAACAATCATACAATACGTCTTATAACGTTGTATGAAAATAAAAACCGTTATATGAATATGGTTATGAAAACCAAAACACAAACAGAATATCAATAGTATGACCCTGTATTGCTAGTCAGGCAATACGTCGTAATTCTGAGCGTCTAGTAGTATTTCGTTAGTCGGATTATTATAAGCCGCATGACATTGTTACCTTACTATCACAACAACGGGTAGCTAACCCGATACCAAATTTGCCCATCTAAAGTAGCGTGTCATCACAAAGGTCACGCTTTGGAAATCTTCTCATACATAAATTCGCTTACCAATCAATGTGGCACGACGGGGATCAACCGTCAAGGCGCGAACTGGGGTGATCGTCCCCAAATAGTACTATTATATGCACAAGCGTCTACCAAATACCGGTAGTTCACAATTCATGCTAATGGGACTTTTAGTGACATAACCTAACTTTAATAATCCATTTAATTTCATCTATCGGGTCCTTTAATCATTTATCGGGTCATACAATCGGGTCATACAATCATTCGGGTCCAAATCAATAAACAAACAATCGGGACAAATGGTGTCCTATTTTATAAAAACTAACATGTTATCTCCCTCGCTGGTTTATAAAACATTTATAAAAACATTTAAAAGAGTGCGAGGCTATGAACTCACGTTGATGTGGGAAGGCGGGTTATCGGCAATTCGGACGTACGGTACGTGCTTCAATCACGGAAACCTAGACAAATAATACTTGGTCTTAGACGTTTGTCAATGACTTTATAAAAATAAAAATTATGTATACATATGATGATTTTATATATATGATGATCAAGTGGGTTTACATATTCTCGTTTACTCATTTTAGAGTTATGTGTCGATAACTTTTATACTAGTTTTCTCGTTTTACCTATTTACGTGTTTTAGGTCCAATAAGCCTATTATAAGTTCTTAACTTGTATTAATCCTTGTTATACTAATATTATCAGTATCTACACTTTACAAGTTGGGCATAAAAGGGTTAAGTCCAATAAATAAGTTTATAAGTGTTTTTAGTCCATTTTTGTTGTATTATTAGTCCAATAATGTTAATTTAGTCCGTTAACATCCGTATGTCCTATAGTTCGGGTCTTATCGGTTTTACTTGTTATACATGTTTATGTATCAGTATATAAGTTTTATAAAGTTTACATTAGACGGGTCCAACCATCTAAGTTTTATTTAACAAAAACGTTAATTTTACGGTATTAGCCGAAAAAGTCGTAAAAATCATGTTTATAGTTTTATAACTTATAAAACTTAACAAGTTACCATTTTTATAAAATGTCCACTTATTTACCATTGTACATATTTATATAAATGTATTATATAAGTTAGTGGGTTTTAATTTATATTTTATACTATTAAATTTTGAGTGCTTATATAATAGTATTATACTTTAATTTCCAAAATCTGATTTTTATCTACACTTTTACCAAAACTGCCATATCTAGAGTTTTATATGGAGATAGAAGCTCAGATTTTTATCACATAAACTACATGATATGTGCTCCATTTAACTCTTCTATAGATTCTGTTGAATCATCTTCTAAGTATTTTCTAAAAATCGTCCAAAACAGTGAACTCAGATTTGTACCTTAAACTTATTTTGATCATATCTCACTCATTACAATGATTACATTGCATGGCCAACTCTCACATGTGTACAAGACTCATAGCTTACTGTATATCAATCTATTCAAGTCATTTTATCAGTTTAACATATGTTTCTTTACTGTTTTATACAGCCAACAAATTTAAACAAGATTTTAGCCTTGTTTCTTATAATCTTTCATCTTTTTAAGCATGTTTATCAACAACAAATCCCCACATAACATTTTTATCATCATATAATCATCATATACATATACAATAGGAAATAAAATACATGTTTACATAATCAAAATAACAAGAAGAATAGGAAAAATGATCCTTATACCACCATAGGGATGAAAAGATGAGGTTGATGAACAAGGCTTGGATTTTGATCACAACTTGTGATAAATCAACACCAATCTTCAAGGCCACAAATACTTGTAATCTTCTTGTAGAAATCAGCCCTTGTACATCACCAAATCTTCTCCTTGGATGTTAAAATCACCACCAATCAATATATCTTCAATGGGTTTCCATCATATGCAAGTTATACATATGATTTGTGGTTAAATTTGATCAAAATGGGTGTTTATGGGTGCATATGGGACGGCCAAATGAAGGAGAGAAGAGAGGATTTGATAAAATTTTTAGCTAAGTTTGCATGTTGTGTGTGTGTGTGAAAGAGAGATGGGGACTTTTGATGGTTTTGATGCTTAAGCTTGTTTTGAGACAAGTGTCTCTTGCAAGTCCCTAGTATTGACAACAAAGAGTGGGTCTATGGCTTGTTTTGCCGCCCATGGTGGAGGTGAGACAAGTGTAAACTTGTTTCATCCCCACTAATTTACGGGTACTCCTCGATTCTAGTTTTCTCGATTTGCGTGCCCTCGGGTCGTTTTACGAAAAACGTTTTTATAAATTATGAATCAACGGCACAAAACGAATCGAATAAAAATTGTCTCATCAAAAACGGAGTTCGAAAACGTAAATACGTAATCCTAAGGTTTCCGGTTTAGTCGTAAAGGACGTTAAAATAAAATCGTAAGTCCTAGTCTCTTCTCGTAAATTTGTGAGTTTATGAACCAAAACAAATTTAATACTCCAAAATAATATTCAGAGATAAATTTATTTTCTGAAATGTCGGACTGTCACCAAAACGGTGTATGTAAACGTAAGCATGTAACGTTGAATCCTCCGGTTTAGACGTAGTCAACGCTACTTCAAGACGTAAATCCAAATTACTTCCCAGAAATAAGTGAGTTCATATAATAATATTTTCAAATAAATATTGAGAATAAAATATTTACCATAAATTGACGGATTGTCACACCAGCTGTAGTCGTGCTTTTTGACCATGACTGGATTGGACAACCAATCATGATAGTAGACTTCTCGCATGATTCCTGCGTCTAACATTTTTTTCACTTCATCTAGTATTGCTTTACTACACTCTGGGGCTTGTCCCCTTTTCTTCTGTCTGACTGGTGTGTAACCTTCGTGGATTTGTAGCCTGTGTTTGGCTACTGACCGTGGCACTCCCGTCATATCTTTTGGCTCACATGCGAATACGTCCAAATTGTTTTTTAGAAGTCGACACATGTCTGATCTGCATTTATCGGACAATGTTCCCCCGATCGTTATCTCCTGATCCATGTATTCTGGGTGGACCACCACCTTTAGGTTTGGTGGTGAGTTTACTTTTTGCTCTGCTGTGGTCCGAGGAGGTTCCGCAATTGTATTACACTCTGCGAGCGGTACAGACGTGTTGAAGATCGCTACAATTCCTCCATCCACTACAAAACTTCATCATAACATCGGCTGAAGAAGGTACCGCTCGTATTGCTAAGATGATCGGTCGCCCAATTATTCCATTGTATTATGATGGCGATCGTATTATTAGGAAATTCATTGAGACTTTTGTCGAGTGCTCATCATTCCCTACTTTAACCATTAGCTTTAACTGGCCCAGAGGCCATACTGCTTCCCCACTGAAGCCAATGAGTGGCAATGTCACAAGTACCATTTGGTTTTTTTATCTCCGGGCTTAGTTTTTAAGAAGCAATGCTCGTACATGATTTTCGTCGATGATCCTCCGTCGACGTACATGCGGTGAATGTTATGGCCGCCGATGCTTACTTCTATTATCAGCGGGCCATCTGCCACAGTGCTCATGCTAAGAGATGGGAAGAAGATATCCTTTCCTCTGGAAAACTTCTGGCTCACTTTTTTCTTTGTCATTCATTTCCACCACTGTACCATGTATACAACCGTGTTTGTTGATTTTTGTTTTTCATTTTTTGTGGCCTCCTTGACAAGGTGTTGTAGCTTTCCTTCTTTTACCAAGCCTTCAATATGCTTTTTTAATTGCATATAATCGTTTGTGGCATGCCCCTTTACTCCATGATACTCGCAGTGTCTACTGCCTATGCGCTTTTCAATAGGGTGATCATTGGTAGTGGTTTTGGGAAATTCGCGCCTTCTGATGCGAGTATTTCTCTCGGAGTTAATTTAAGCGGTGTGAACTGGAAATTTCTCCTTCGCCCTTCTTTTTTATTCTCTTGGTAATCAATATTCTGGGGCTTGTTCCTTAGGCTATTATTTCTGTTGGACATATCTCGAGATTTATAGCTAGAGATATTTTGTGCGACGTCCATGACTGCTGAATCTCCCTGTATGAAAGATCTCACTCGCCGCATCACCCCGTCAAACGTTTCCGGAGTCCCCCCGTTCAACTGTCGTATTAGGTATTTCTTGTTTATTACTGCCATACAGCAAGATACCATTAGGATCTCCGACATTATTTTATCTGGAGACATTCGCTCGTGAAGCGCTCCAAGAAGTCTTCTAGGTATCCCCCTGGTTTTGCCTGACTCTGGCCAGTGGTACTGTGCTCATGTCGTGTATTTTTCTTGAACGTAGTTCCCTTTGAATGCTTTGTGTAATATTTCGAATCCATTAATTGTTCGTGGGGGCAGTCTATCGAACCAATTTCGTGCGTTTCCTAAGAGCGTAGAGTTGAACATATTGAACCATACGGGTTCAGGCCATTGCTCAATCCCTGCTTGTGATTCGAAGAACTTTAAATGATCTTCTGGGTCCGTGGTGTCATCATATGTTTTGACATTTGTTGGCATGCGGTGCCTCATTGTATCAGGATAATACTATATTCATTGTGTAAAAGCATTCTTTTTCGCCCTTCTCCATGGTTGTGAGAAGTCTCTGTTTTTTCGTTTGTGCAACTGGAAAGCGTATCTTTTGCCTTCTGAGCTTTCTAGGGAGGAGTATTCGTACCCCTATTCCATGTGGCGATCATCGTGCACCTCAGAGGCTGATGGCGATTGATAGCCCGTGCCGCACCTTCCTCTTTTTTCGATCCGTTGATTTTTCATGCACTTAGTGGTAAGTGTGAGTAAGGCTTGCCAGTTTTTTGCTACATACTCCTCCATTGCTCGTGCTTCCATAGCGGTTATTTCCTCACCCTCCATTGATGTGAGGGATGGTCTCTGCTTCTCTTTGTTAGGAGGAGGCTGGGCTGACTCCTGGTCCTCTCCTTTCTCCCTATAACACGTAGGAGGTTGCGAATAGTGAGCTCGCTCCTCGAATAGGTGGATTAATTGCGTCGTGACTGTTCGCTTCTCTAGTAGACCTAGGGGTGTCACCCATGGATCTGATCTAGCCATCGATCATAGATGATCTTCGTCCACCTCAATTCGTACCGTTTTTCGTCATGTTGTGAGCTTACTGTAAGGTCCCACGGATGGCGCCAACTTGTTGATACAATAGTTGGATGGACCGAGCTAGACTCGAATTAGGCTTAATTCGGGGTCTTGTGGAGTCCGACTCTTGCACCAAGTGAATCTTGTTTGAAGAGCCTGCACACTAAAGAATAGACACCGTTAGGCTTACCGTGGGCGCTTGTCCCACGATTAGAATCTGGCGTGAGAGTAAGTAATCGGTTTGAGTAATATGTGAGGGTTAAGAGTATTGTATGTATCGTACCTTTGTGGAACCCCGGGGGTTCCTTTTATACCCGTGAGAATCCTGGTTAGGTTCTCCTACTCTTGCGGCCTAAGGAAGAGATAATGACCCAAAATAGCTTGATCTTTATCACATAACTAAGGTAAGTGTATATAATTTTTCCCTTAGGTGAATATATAAGATAGATTATATTCTGTCTGATCATGTCGTGCTGCGACGAGGACTTGGTTAAGTAATTAACCGTCATACGACAACGGCTTACCGGGCCTACTGGGCTTTGCGCGCGCTACGTAGTGTCAATCCATACCCAATAATTATGGGTAGTACCCGTGGGTCGGGTTATGCAACCCGAATAGGGACTATATATCATCAATACCTTGATTGAAAATTATCCCTAAGGCTAAAAGGAGTGGCATACCAAAACTTACCATCCACTTGACCGTCCCTTTCCTTTCGCCAACTCGCTCAGGCTCACTTTTGCTTTCGGAAACTCACTCCGACTCATCATTCAACAGTATTATACACCTGAAACTCACCGTTCATTAAAATATTAACTTTACAGAAAATGTATCATAATAAACAGCGCATATACACTCGCATACCAAATAAAATACGTTAAATTAAAAAAGAGGGATTCATGGTTTTATAACACACGGTGGTGAGTTACTGTTGGTCCTTGATAATCAGTCTTATACTTATTTATGTTAAATGGAAGACTAACCCATGGTAAAGTAGTGCTTAAATAAGATAAAGATAATAAGTAAAGACACAAAAGGTTTTTGATGTTTAACTCTAATTATTCAATGAATTATACCATATTGCATGCGAAACTACAATAGATATTGAATAGACAATGTGTGTCTGTAATCTCCTCACTAAGAATCCTAACGATTTCATAGTCGACGATAAGACAAAAATGAGTTTATAACTCCAGTGCTTTTGATCGTATTTGAAAGAGAGAATTTGTTTGTGAATGTCAAAGCATTTAGTACACAAACTCGAATTCTCTTTTTGACAATGAATCTTATTTATAGACTAAGGCTATGATCAAGACAAGGAATTGTCATGTGAAATTCCTCTGTCTCAGCTAAGTTACAAGGTACATTGTTTGTCAACTACCTATTCTAGGTATCAGGACAAAGTGCTTTACAATGCTCGGTATCTTTGTCTATCCTAAAGGGGTAACTTACGATAAGCGTGTTTTACTACATCTTATCTACTTGAAACTTATCCCGCCTTTACTTCAGTCTTCAGGAATTCATTATTCCATCAGGGAGATCGTATGGGATTTAGTGATTCTGTTGCCAAAACTCACTGAACCCATCGCCTTCTTCTTCCTCTTAGGTACATCATTCACTAAGTTTCGCCAAACTAAATACTGATAGGTGTGAAAACACCCATCCTTTTACCACTTAATTATAATAAAAACGAGACCTCAACGTATATTTTATGTCGTAAATGTCGGAATATTGCGTGGTTTGTGTTTTTGTTGTGTTTTAGGATCAAAATGTGAAAAGGGAAGAAAACACGGGCTTTTATCGAAGAAAAAGACAAAAGATGAAGTCAAAAGATCAAGAGTGCAAAAGATTGGAAGTCCATGGACCTATTTTGAAGATTTATTGAAGAAAAGGACCAAAGACGGAAGATTTACAAGTCAAAGAACCCAAGTCTAATAAATGAAGAAATTATAAGACGAGTTCAAGATTTTATCGACAAATCCCGAGCCAAAGTCGAGACTTTAATTTAATTTAAAGACGAGACGGAAGAAAAGAAAGAAGAAAAGACAATTCACCTACCACCACTCCCCTATAAATAGAAGAGATCAAACCCATTTTTGGGAGTTAGCTAGTTTTAGTTTTTCGGAGTAGTTTTATATTTATCTCTCTAGTTTAAACTTTCTCTCTCTAGATTAATTTGTAGGATCATTAAACCTTTATGTTTTAGTTGTTGAATCATTACTTTTTATCAAGCTTTTAATTCATCTCCTTCTTCCTTTCTTGTTTTCTATGGTTTAATCTTTGCTTATGTTTATGGTTGTGTTCTTGAGTTTTTATAGATTTGATTAAAGGGGTTTTGATTGATTTGTTTATTAGTGTTAGTTTTATTGATTTGGTTTGATTTATTATTGATAGCTCATTATTAGTGGTTAGTTTGGTTTAACTTTTGGATTGATTATGGTAGATTTTGGTTAAAATTCGTGGCCTTATTTTTCCCTGTTCTTCGCATTTTCTGTTTCCCAGTTTTATTCCGAATCAAGCTTTTATTCTGTATGAACTCATTATTCTGAGTAAGCATTTTATTCCGAGCCAGTATGTTTTTCCGAATGAACTTGTTTTTCAGAGTGAAGTAGATATTCCGAATTAGCATGTTTATTCCGAGTGAGCATTAATATTCCGAGTCAGCTAGATATTCCGAACCAGGATATTATTCCGAACGAAGGTCTATTCCGAACAAAGCTAATATTCCGAGTGAGGGATATTATTCCGAGTGAAGGGATATTATTCTGAGTGAAGGATATTATTCCGAGTGAAGGGATTATTCCGAGTGAAGGGATTATTCCGAATGAGCAATTTTGTTTAGTTTTGTAATTTTTTTATTTTTATTTTTTAAGTTTACAGAAAAAGTGACAGTTTTCTGGGTTTTGTTTTTAGCTTATTTTTATTACTTCGCGCATTTAACTTTTTAGTCGATAGATTATTAACGTTTTACGTTTTTATTAAATCACTTTTAATTAGTTTAATTTCTTTGTCATTTAAATTTTAACGCTTTCGTTTTTATTTTATTTTTACTCTTTACGCAACGACGTTTTCATTCATTTTAGTTTAATATAGATAATCATTTTGTTTCCGTTTCACCAAGAACGACTGAGTCACGCTTTAAACCTAAATCAATTCGAAGAGATTCGAGAATTTTTAATTAGCAAAATCTACGTATTAAAATGGCGCCCCTGCCGGCTCTTTTCGTGAGGATTAACGGTTTTTTGTGAGAGATGCGTTGGATTTTGGGATCCGTTCATTAGTGAACGTTATTTTTCTTGCACATTTTTCAAATCTTTTTCAAAAATCCATAAAAAGTAAAAATTTCAAAAATCCAAAAACATTAAAAAACATAAAAAACCAAAAATATTTTCTTTTTACGTTAACTTTATTTCTTCTATTTCTTTGCTCTATTTTTCTTTTGTAGGTGTATGCGTACCCGCTCACGCAAGAAGAAATCCATTCAAGCTACAATCATTCACCCTCCGGTTGTCGAGCCTCCTGTTGTTAACACAATGGATAACCGTCCAATGATCGAGCTCTTGCAATCACATGTTGAAGGCAATGAAGACGCGATTGTGGTTCCAGCTATTGATGCAGATAACTTCGAGCTCAAATCCGGATTTATTACAATGGTTTCCGCAACACCTTTTCTAGGCTGCACTCATGACGATCCTCGTGATCACATCAAGAGGTTGGTACACTTATCTAATACTGTTAAATACAATGGGGTGTCTCAAGAGGCAATTCGTTTGCTCCTCTTTCCTTTCTCCCTCGAGGGACAAGCCCGGACTTGGCTTGATAAGGAACAACCCAAAAGTATTACCACATGGACGGACCTTGAGACCAAGTTTATCAATTACTTTTTCCCACCCTCACGTACTACCGCTTTGCGGAATGACATTATCAACTTTGAGCAAAAGTACGGTGAGATATTTAGTGAATCTTGGGATCGTTTTAAGGAACTTTTAAGAAAGTGTCCACAACACGGTTTTACAAAGGTACATCAAATTAATACTTTTTATAATGGATTAAGTTTGAATGACCAAGATTCACTAAATAGTGCCTCGGGGGGGTAATATTTTGGTAAAAACTATGAATGAAGCTTGGGCTATCATTGAGAACAAAGCCAAAGTCCAAACCAAGAGTGTGAGGGCTACTATGGCTAGTGCCAGTGAGAGTGAAGTCACTACTCAATTCAAGGAGCTCACTTCTATTGTAAAACACCTTGTTTTACGAGATAACCCTCCCACTCAACATGACCATGCTCTTAATATAACTTGTGAAATGTGTGGTGGGCCACACTCTTATGCTAATTGTGATAAGGCTTATGATCAATCTCACGCGGAAGTGTATGCTTACAACAACACGGAGAGGGTTCATTTCAAGCCGATATCGATGTTAATCATTTGTCCTATAATTCTCCGAATTATTTGGCTCCACCCGGCTTTTAACAACGACCAAACCCACCCACCCAAAACAATCAAGGGCCACCGAGAGCTAATTTTCAAGGTAATGCCAATGTGAGGGGCTCAAATGCAAATTAGGAAAATTATCCAATGCAAAATCAAGGCTTTCCAAACCTATGTTTCAATCCTCAAGGTTTTCACCTTATAACCAATACCCAAACCAAGGTTTTCATCAACAAGGGTTCAATTTACCTCCTCCGCCAATGGACTTGGTCTTGCAAAAATTGAGTGAACATGAGAAAATAATGCAAGCAACGCAAGACTCTACTCGCCAAATACAAGAGTCTACGGATATGAAATTCGTTCAACTCCTACAAACCCTTCGTCCCCAAGTTGCTCTTCCTTCTACCACCGAAACAAACCCGAGAGCTAATGTGAGTGCTATTACTACACGCAGTGGAGCTACTTTTGTAGGACCTTCTACCCCTTCCCCGGTTACACCATCTACACCTCCTCCACCCCTATTTATACCTCCTACTACCACGCCTAGTACCAGTCCCCCATTACCGCCTCACCCTTTTACGGAAGAAGTACAAAGGAAAACCCCTTCACCATCCCCACCTTCCACCTCTACACCTTCTACTTCTCAACCTTCAACCTCTCAACCTGTACCTGCTACACCCACACCACCTAAACCCAACATCCCTTATCCTTCAAGGTTGGACAAGTGCAAATTGCTTACTAAAGAGGATGCTCAAGTTACTTCTTTTCTGAAGATGATCTCTCAAATGAATTTCAACATTAGCCTTATTGAAGCACTTGTCCAAATGCCAAAATTTGTGAAAGCATTCAAGGAATTGCTTAGTAAGAAGGAGAAGATGGCTGAGTTTGTCAACACACGCTTAAATGAAAATTGTTCTGCCGTCCTCCTCAAATAACTTCCGGAGAAACTTGGAGATCCAGGTCGTTTTGTGTTACCTTGTACGTTTTCCACAACCGAAGAATTTACTGCCTTAGCCGATCTCGGGGCAAGTATTCATTTGATGCCATTAAGTGTGTGGAAAAAGCTCTCATTACCCGACCTTACACCAACAAAGATGACGCTTGAGCTAGCAAATCGAACTCTCGCTTACCCCGTTGGTATTGCCGAAGATGTTTTTCTCAAAGTTGGTACCTTCACTTTTCCGGTCGATTTTGTTGTTGTTGATAAATGGACCCTCGTATTCCGTTAATACTTGGACGGCCATTTTTGAGAACCGGAAAAGCTTTGGTCGATGTTGCCGAAGGTGAGCTCATTCTTAGGGTCGGGAATGATCAACAAGTTTTTAAGATGGGGAAGATTACAAGCAAATCTAAGGGAAAAGAATCAGTGAAAATGATTGATTTTGTTGTATATGACAATCCTCTTTTCGAGACCTCTTATGATAATCCACTCTTTGAAGATCATGTGGATGCCTCTGATGATTCCCTCTCCAAGTTGGATCCCCCACCAATTTATGATTCTCCACCGATCTATGACAATTATGATGATGATCCTAGTGCCGATGTGGATGATTATGACGATTTTTCTTCAGAGTATAAAGACATGCCTACTTATGATGACTTTGATGATGTTGATACTCTTTCAAGTGATTCTTCGCACGATGCCGGTCCTACGCCATCAAAGCTTGACCCTACTATGGACAATTACTCATTTGAGGAAGAGTTTGCTACTTTTATCAATACATACTTCCCCCATGAGAGTGATTCTCCCCCTTTGGAGTTTGATGATTATGGTCTTTATCCTCCTTCGGATATGAAGAAACCCCCTCCAAAGGAGAAGAAGCCGGAAGACACCAACATCCGCAAAACTTATGTTTTAACACCTCCCTATCCACCTACTGAGGATGAGATTGTGCGTTTTATGAGCGGATGTTCTTCAAATTCTACTGAGCCCGAGTCTTATTTTCCCCTAAAGGAAAAGGTGTTCGATCCCGGTATTGAAAATTTTCAGCCATCTCAGTATCCATCTGATGAAATAAAAGGAAAGATTTTTGGAAATTCTGGAGCTATGCTTTCACTTCACCCTATCTTCCACCACCTTGCTCAACAATTGCTTAAGGGAACCTCGCCTACTCTTCTTTGGCTTGTCTTGTTCGCCTTAAGCTTGTGTTGCTTGTTGGACGAAAACCATGTCTTCGATCCCGGTGGATGTTCTTCAAGGTTCTTCCCATTCTAAGCAAGGTCGAGTCAGGCTCACGACTCGGTGAACAAAAACCAAGCGCTTCTTGGGAGGCAACCCAAGTATCTATCCTTTTATCTATTTTTATCATAAGTATAGGGGAGACTCTAGAATGTGTTTGTTTTTTTCTTTCTTATCCTAAGCAGGGATTTGAGCTTCAACGATCCATTCTTGATGACTTTTGACGACCCGTGATTCCGTGTCCCGACTTCCCGATTCTATCCTAAACTCTTTTGATTCACTATTTTATATTTTTGAATATTAAAATAGGAATCACTTTAGTTGTCTCTTCCTTAGCAAGATTTAAACAACGTGCATAATTTCCTAAGTGTAGGGGAGTTTACTCCCACATGCTTAAAAATTGAGGACAACGTTTATATCAAGTGTAGGGGGACTTATATCAAACTTAAGTGGGCTTTTCCATGAATTTGACCTCATTTTAACCGGAAATTTGATTTTTCCGACATTTTTCAAAATTTTTGATCTAGTTTGGCCTTGTAGTTTTTCCTTTGTTATCGTTATTTACTTTTTTTGCTAGAATAAATTTTTAATAAAGTGGTTTTAAGTTTTCAACGTCGTGAATCTTTTGACACAACCCGAGTTTACTTATCCAAGTCTACTCTAGCTAGTATCCTTAACGTGTTTAAGTCAAGTTTTGCTAGGCTTTTATATATGGAACTTTAAAACGCAAAAGTCTTAACTCGTACGGGTTAAGAACAAGAACTTTTCGCAAGCTCCTATAATTGATCCTAGAAAGTCGTTTATCAAGGGAACTTTAAAATGCAAACTCTAAAACTTGAAAAAGTCTAAGAAGTTGCAAGATCCTATAGATAATTTGAAAACCCAAAACTTTGATTTAATAGGCTAAGCATCCAGGAGTCTCATTCCTTGAGATTTTAAATTGTGGAGAACGAGAGATGATAGAGTCAATTATAAGTTTGGTATTCTTTTATGAATTTATGTGAGTTAAATATGAGCTTTTTCTCCCATCACTTGTTAATTAATATAATTGAAATAAATAAGGTTGTACGATTTGAAAAATTACTTAGCTTCTAGCCCAAGATAGTTTAAAAGCTGCTCGGTATTAATTAGAGTTCATAGCCAAGGCCTAACTTATTGAAGCGGGAAGCGAAGATTGGAAGTCCGAAAAGGCCCTAACAAGGCATGAGGGCTACATTTTGTTGCTAAAGATCCAAAAGTGATGTGAAGAATCATTTATCAAAAATCAATATGAAGGATCGAGACACACGACGAAAAGCAAATACTCCCCAAAAGATCACAGAGAAGTCTACCCGAAAAGACCCTAGCAAGGTATCAGGATAAATAGATCCAAGTCCTAAAAGGAGGCGGATCGTTGTACATCAAAATACCAAGTAAAGATTAGAGAAAAATGAAGAAGTCGTGGTCCAAATATGAAGAATCTCTCAAAAACTTCAAGTGAAGAAATTCCTATTATAAAGAGAAGACCATAATTTCAAGAACATCTCTTAAGATTCGAAGTATGAAGTCCCTTCCAAATATCGGTCCGAGAAAGGTCTCAAATCGTGAAGCGAGTTATGCTAAGATATGAACTTTTTGAGGTCCCGAGAAGCAGTTTTAAAAGATTTTGTCCTTTAGCTAACTATGGATTAAATCGTCCCACTTTATATTCAGTCAAAATAACTATCTCAATAAGTCAACAATGCATCCTCGTGATCATTTAAGACAATCATAAAATATAAGAGATATACCTAGGAATAAGGGAGTCTAAGTGAATAATTGGCCCACATGAGTTTGTGTTAGTTTGCTAACTTATAATAACAATGATCTTGTTTTTAAGCTTGGTTTAGGAAACGTGAAACTTGAGGGTGATAAACATTCATGACAACCAAAACCCCAATGTAAGTCTTTGATTTCTTTACTGGTTTTATATATTTTCTATCTTTTTAAGTTTCCTTAATGTCTTGTTTCCAATAAAGGCCAAGGTAGGTTGATTATGATGGAGAATGTAGACCTTGCTTTGTCACTAATGCATTGCATGAGGTCATTGCAATGGTCAAGTGTAAGGGATTTGATAGGTGTGAAAACACCCATCCTTTTACCACTTAATTATAATAAAAACGAGACCTCAACGTATATTTTATGTCGTAAATGTCGGAATTATGCGTAGTTTGTGTTTTTGTTGTGTCTGAGGATCAAAATGTGAAAAGGGAAGAAAACACGGGCTTTTATCGAAGAAAAAGACAAAAGACGAAGTCAAAAGATCAAGAGTGCAAAAGATTGAAAGTCCATGGACCTATTTTGAAGATTTATTGAAGAAAAGGACCAAAGACGGAAGATTTACAAGTCGAAGAACCCAAGTCTAATAAATGAAGAAATTATAAGACGAGTTCAAGATTTTATCGACAAATCCCGAGCCAAAGTCGAGACTTTAATTTAATTTAAAGACGAGACGGAAGAAAAGAAAGAAGAAAAGACAATTCACCTACCACCAATCCCCTATAAATAGAAGAGATCACACCCATTTTTGGGAGTTAGCTAGTTTTAGTTTTTAGGAGTATTTTTATATTTATCTCTCTAGTTTAAACTTTCTCTCTCTAGATTAATTTGTAGGATCATTAAACCTTTATGTTTTAATTGTTGAATCATTACTTTTTATCAAGCTTTTAATTCATCTCCTTCTTCCTTTCTTGTTTTCTATGGTTTAATCTTTGCATATGTTTATGGTTGTGTTCTTGAGTTTTTATAGATTTGATTAAGTGGGTTTTGATTGATTAGGTTATTAGTGTTAGTTTTATTGATTTGGTTTGATTTATTATTGATAGTTGATTATTAGTGGTTAGTTTGGTTTAATTTTTGGATTGATTATGGTAGATTTTGGTTAAAATTCGTGGCCTTATTTTTCCCTGTTCTTCGCACTTTCTGTTTCCCAGTTTTATTCCAAAGCAAGCTTTTATTCCGTATGAACTCATTATTCCGAGTAAGAATTTTATTCCGAGCCAGTATTTTTTTCCGAATGAACTTGTTTTTCAGAGTGAAGTAGATATTCCGAATCAACATGTTTATTCCGAGTGAGCATTAATATTCCGTGTCAGTTAGATATTCCGAACCAGGATATTATTCCGAATGAATGTCTATTCCGAACTAAGCTAATATTCCGAGTGAGGGATATTATTACGAGTGAAGGGATATTATTCTGAGTGAAGGGTATTATTCCGAGTGAAGGGATTGTTCCGAGAGAAGGGATTATTCCGAATGAGCAATTTTGTTTAGTTTTGTAATTTTTTTTTTTATTTTTTAAGTTTACAGAAAAAGTGACAGTTTTTCTGGGTTTTGTTTTTAGCTTATTTTTATTACTTCATGTGACACCCTAGAACCGAGGTCATTAACGTTACCCTAAATTACGCTAATTTTTGAAATTTTTAATAAATTTTAATTTCTATATATATAAGTATTTTGGTTAAAGCCGATGTTCGAGGTTATAATTTTTACGATTGACGATTCAAGAAGGACGATGACGATTACGATCCCGATGGATGCCCAAATTTCTATAATTATTGACGATTTATCGATAATGTAATTTTTCGAGAATTTTACTTACGGTTCGTGTTAAGTTGAGTCGGGTGAGTTTTATAGCCTTCCGAGTACATTTAAAGTATCCCAAAAATATTTTGGAGTGTTCGGGATGATTTCCGACTCCCGTAAAATTTTCTAAATTGACTAGTAAGTCAATCCCGCAAAGTTTTAAGGACGTTTTTACTTAAGGCCAAAAGAAACCTTTAATTGCATTTTGGTCCCTCCCAATCTCACAAAAAGGCACTAACACAAACACATACAAACATTTAACAAAAACAAAATCAAAACTCTCTCCCTCTTGTCCTTAGGCCGACGGCCAAACACCAAGAACCACCATCCCATGTGACACCCTAGAACCGAGGTCATTAACGTTACCCTAAATTACGCTAATTTTTGAAATTTTTAATAAATTTTAATTTCTATATATATAAGTATTTTGGTTAAAGCCGATGTTGGAGGTTATAATTTTTACGATTGACGATTCAAGAAGGACGATGACGATTACGATCCCGATGGATGCCCAAATTTCTATAATTATTGACGATTTATCGATAATGTAATTTTTCGAGAATTTTACTTACGGTTCGTGTTAAGTTGAGTCGGGTGAGTTTTATAGCCTTCCGAGTACATTTAAAGTATCCCAAAAATATTTTGAAGTGTTCGGGATGATTTCCGACTCCCGTAAAATTTTCTAAATTGACTAGTAAGTCAATGCCGCAAAGTTTTAAGGACGTTTTTACTTACGGCCAAAAGAAACCTTTAATTGCATTTTGGTCCCTCCCAATCTCACAAAAAGGCACTAACACAAACACATACAAACATTTAACAAAAACAAAATCAAAACTCTCTCCCTCTTGTCCTTAGGCCGACGGCCAAACACCAAGAACCACCATCCCACCATTTTTTTTTGAGTTTTAACAAAAACTAACCTTAGACCACCTCTTAAAATTCATTGGTGAGTGTTAATCCATGGTTTAATTAAACATGCATTAACAAAATTTTTCCAAAAATTTTCAAGATCAATCAAATTCGTTTTTGAGGCTAATTGTATGGATGCATGTTAAATTCATGTATAGTGTGAGTATAATCACCAATTAAACCCACCAAAATTAATTTGGTTGTGGTGATTTGGTCACCCAAACCCCACGGCACAAGGGGGTGTTTGGGGAGCCATAGTGGTTGATGATTTTGAGCATTGTTGTTATGTTTGGTATAATGTTTATTGGTGTTTTAGATGGGTACATGTGGTTGCATGTTTGTTTTTAGATGTTAGGATTATGAGGTTGATTGATCAATAGGGGTAGGGACTGAAATTTGTGTTTGGATATGTTTGGGAATGCTTAGGATGAAGCCTAGTAGTGATTAATAGGTTTGGAATCGAGCTTAAGCATGGTTTTGGTATAGTCAAATTTAGGCAGAAACTTTGAGACCTTTTTCGTAAAAATTATTTTTCCTACAGGTCTAGATAACTAAATGTAGTCATAGAGGGTCTTCTTAGCTTTAATTTGGTATAAGGTAGAGCCCGTGACTCAAAACGAGCTAAAAGTTATGAGGTTTTAAAGATCGAGTACCGGGAGACGAGAACTTTCATAATCCGAATTTATGTATAGTTTTAGTCAAATCCCGAGGACCACAAGTATGAATTGGTAAATGGTCAAGGGTCAAATTTTGGTCACAAACCTGTGTAATTGAGTCTATAAGTTGACTTAGGAGTCAAAGAAGTCAAAGGTACATTTCAAATAGGTCAAAGAGGTCCAAGTTGGTCGAAGTACAATTTCAGCCCGGAAAATGTAGTTTTGGAAAAGCGTTGCGTAACGGGTCGTAGAAGTAAAAACTTTTATTGTGATTAAAAATGTGTTATCTACAGGTCTTATAGGATTTTTGAGAATTTTGTCAAATTTTATAATAATGGTTAAGTATAGTAAAACAGCCCGTACTTTCGGTAAGTACCGACGAAAATGAGTAAAAATGGATAACGTAAGTAATAAGAACGAATAGTGTAAAATGAGTAATGCTTGTTGTTTTGTTTTGGAGTGAGTTATAATTGTCCTAAGTGACTAGTATCTATGTATTTTATACAGTACCGTAAGGTATTTAAAATGAGATTACTCATTACGCGTTATTTGTTGATAGGTGTTGATTTACCCGGGCATCCGTATCGTCGTCAGTGATCATCCCTCGAACTACCGACTACTTAATATATAAGGTGTGAATTTATAGCCTCGCTTATATTTATTTCAAATTGTTTTACCCGCGAGGGAAATGCATGCTAGTTTTTAAAAGGAACGTATATCATGAATGATTGTTAGACCCGAATGTTGCCTTAGAAATTGTGTTGAGTACCTAAGTTGCAAAAGACCCTAATTTCATGAACTATTAACTATTGTCCTGCCCTCGAGTAGGGGGACATAGCCGCTTATACAAAGTGATAGATCTATGGGGTTGACTACCCTATCCGAGACGAGGGCTAGTACGTTGATACCCCCCGCGGACGGATAATTTGTGATAAGAGAAAAGGTATAATTGCAACTGATGCCTTATTAGGGGCCATGGTTTCATCTGAGTCACGCCGGTATTTATTACGCGGGTGATTGAGTTAAGGGTTTAGTGTCATGAGCTTAAACACAATTGTCAGTATCCTGAATATAGATTGTTTGATCGACAAGTCTATGGATGATCACGAATGGTTTTTATTTTATATACGTTCAAAATGAATTGTAAAACCTATGAATTCCACTCAACGTTTTCGTTGACCAAATTTTGGCATGTGTTTCAGGTAACCGCTGAAGTGTAGAATGGAGCATGCATGGAATTGATGTTGTGTGTATGGCTTGGAGTCTGCTTGTTTTTTCTCCCTTTTCTACTTAAACATTTTAATTTTAATGTAATGTCGTTGTGAAACTGAAATTCTTGGGTTGAGATTCATGGGGACCGAAAACGCTAAACTCTGTTGTACCAATTGGGGTTGGAAAAACCGTGGACATGTATCATCTGACAATTTTTAATTTCAAGTTTTAAGTTGACGTCTTTTTAGCGTCGTTTGATATATCTTGTGTGCAATGAATACTGTGTAGCACCCAATGTTGTAGTTCCGCTGCGCATAGCATTTGTGGGGGTGTTACAGATTGGTAATCAGAGCCATGAGTTATAGAGAACTAGGTCGTTTTTGAAAATCCTAAACTATAACTTTTGGTGTCGTAAGAAATGGTCCAAGCACACACAACTATCCTGCATGGCTCCGGTAAGATTTATTTTTGTAGTTATGGCATTTGACGTATACTTTTGAGTTGAAGTATATATGTGGGTAATTATTACGTAAGTATGGAATTACTATATGTAGACGTTGAATTATACGTGGAATATCCGACATCGTAATTTTTGTATTAATCATGCATGAGCATCATATTATTACATTTCGGGCATATGTACCACCTTTGCATTGCATTTGCATGCATGTATTTATAAATATTGTATAATTACTTATGTACCCTCCGAAATTCGCTGTTATTGCAGGAATGGCCGAGGTACCGCCTAATGATAATGGAAACGATTACGTCGTAGGTCACGAAGGGGGACCGTTTCCTCCGAACCCGCCGGATAATGATAATGGATGGATCGCTCCAGAAGAGGAAATAGGGCCGGAAAATGACAATGACGAAAGCGAGGTGGACAATTTTAGCATCAGTAGTGACGAGAGTGAGGATTCTGAGGAAGATCCCGAGGAACTAATGGATGATGGCATTCCCGAGAATGCTGTAGGCCAGACCGAACCTGATTTGTTTCAATCTCCAAATTCGCCGAAGGGTTATGAAGTACCACCAACCGGTCGATATGAGCAGCAACCCTTTAATCGCCCGATGGACAATTGTAAGGACTATTTGAGAACAGTGCAAGGATTTGTTCGAGTAAGTAATGGGAGCGGTGGAGAGTCCAGCAAATCATCCAAGTCGCCATCGATTCATGAGAATATTGCAAGGGTCTACTTTCTGAGACCAAGACACTACTGGGATCCCGCAGGTCGTTTGAGGAGGATGGAGAGGTTGATGTATGAGCGGTTTGTAGTTGAGAATTAAGAGGTTTGATAAGAATGAAAGGGAACACCAAAGACTGTTGGAAAGGACTGCAAGAATTGAGTATGATGGGAATGTAAACAAAAGTGACATCAACAGTCTAAGATCGATGGTTGCAAATTTGAGCGCTAGTCTTGACCGTGTTAGGGAGGATCAAGTGAGGTTGTCAAGGATGCAGAGTTGGGAGCATCGTGTGAGAGCATCATTGCCCCCGGATTGGAGATTCGTGGACGATTTGGAGATGGAGGCAAATGACTTCATGATTCAGCCGCCTACTAGAGGTGCTTGTATTACTGTGGGAAATCAGGTAGCGATTGAGTGTGGGTCTACATCAGGAACCAAAAAGGAGACGGAATGTGGGCCGGATGACAAAGGAAAGAGAAAAATGGATGATGTGGATGAGGACGATAGCGATGAGGAACCCGAGGAAGATGATGACGAACCACCATCCAAGAGGCCGTGTGGATCACCACATGCCTAGTTACTTGTCTTGTATTTTCTTTGATCATTGTAATAGAACTGTTTTAGACTTTTGTATGATGGCATTATGACGAGAAACTTGAGGACTTAAGTTTTGTGGTGAACGATTGTAGTGGCAATACTTGTCACAATTTTGGTTAATTATCAATACAATCCATGTTACCTTTCATGATCTGTGATATGTCTTAAATTTGATCTTTTGTGATGTGAATTGATGAATATTAGTAACTCTATAGTGATGTGTCGTTGTATTTATATTATGTCTTGAAAGAGAAATCCATCTTAATCTTGATGTGTATACTTACATTGTTTTTCTATTTTCCCTGTCTTGCAGAAAGAGATATTCGATAACACCATGCCTCCAAAGTTGACCGCCGATCGTGTAAACACAATGATTCAGGAAGCTATAGCAAATGCGCTGGAAGCGGACCGAGCCGGGAGAAATCAGGACCAGGGAAGGAACGCGGGGAGACAGCAAGCCCCGAGAGTGTGTACCTATTCTAGTTTTATGAAATGCGGTCCCACGCAATTTCGTGGAACGGGTGGAGCTTTAGAACTTAGACGATGGTTGGAAAAGGTTGAAAGTACTTTCGAAATCAGCGGTTGTGCAGAAGCGGACAAGGTGAAGTTTGCGGCTGCTACGTTTCTTGATGATGCGTTAAGTTGGTGGAATACCCAGGTAGCCACGGTTGGATTGGCTGTAGCGAATGCAAGGACGTGGAATGCGACAAAAGCTCTGTTGACTAAGAAGTTTTGCCCGGAAGAGGAATTGGGTCAGTTGGAAGATGAGTTGAGGCACTTGACCTTGAAGAACAATGATATCGTTGCCTACACTAGGAGGTTTAATGAATTAAGCCTTTTGTGTCCAGATGTTTTTGCCAATGATGCCAAGAAGATGAAGCAGTACATTAAGGGTTTATCTAGCAATATCAAGGGTGAAACAACTTCGTCAAAACCTGGGTCGTTTGATGAAGCGGTCCAGATGGCTCACGCATTGATGGACGTCAAGCTCCAGGACAAGCAGAACTCCATTGCTGAAGGCAACAAGAGGAAATGGGAAGCGGCACAAAGCAATCAATCCCAAGGCCAGAACCGAGGTGGAAATCGAAACAACCATGGTCAGAACCGCAATCAGCAGTTTAACCAAAGAAGGAATGAAGGGATGAGGGCAGTGACGAACCCTAGAGGAGTAAAAGTGAATCCCCATTGTGGTAGGTGCAATTTGTACCATGTTGGGAATTGCCCGCCTGCATGCGGCAAATGTGGGAAAGCAGGTCATAGGACATCTGGTTGCCGAACGGGAGGAGTAGCCACTGGGACGAATGCTATCATAATGAGGGGATGTTATGGATGTGGAGAGAGAGGCCATGTGCAAGTGAATTGCCCGAAGGCAGGAAACAAGCGGGGAGGTAACAATGCGGCTGCTGTATATCAAGTGGGAACGGCTGATAAACCACAGGGTCCTAACGTGGTTACCGGTACGTTTTTGCTAGACGCTTGTTATGCTAGTATTTTGTTTGATTCTGGCTCCGACAAGAGTTTTGTAGATGTTAAATTTAGTCGTCATATCGATAGAAAACCGGTGTTGTTAGCGACTAGTTATAACGTCAAGTTAGCCGATGGAAAAATTGTTAGTACGAATTCTATACTGAAAGGGTGTACCTTGAAGTTAGGAAATTACGCTTTTAAAATCGACTTGATGCCTATAGAGCTAGGATCGTTTGACGTGATTGTGGGAATGGATTGGCTAATGGCGCACAGTGCTATGATCGTCTGTGGCGAGAGATTAGTTCAGATTCCGTTGAGGAATAAAGTTTTGACGGTGAAGGGAGACGAATGCACTTCTCGTTTGAAAGTGATTTCCTGTTTGAAAATGATGAAGTACGTAGAGAACAGATGCGATGTGTTTTTGGCACAAGTTTCGAGTGATGGTGATTTAGAGGCGAGGATTGAAGAGGTACCTGTTATCTGCGATTATCCGGAAGTTTTTCCAGACGAGTTGCCGGGTTTGCCACCCACCCGTGAGGTCGAGTTTCGAATTGATTTGGTGCCAGGAGCTGCGCCGGTTGCGCGTGCACCTTATCGCTTAGCACCATCCGAGCTAAAGGAATTATCGGATCAACTGAAGGAATTGATGGACAAGGGATTTATTAGGCCGAGCTCATCACCTTGGGGAGCGCCAGTGTTGTTTGTGAAGAAGAAAGATGGTTCATTTCGGATGTGTATTGACTATAGGGAACTCAATAAGCTGACGGTTAAGAATCGGTACCCATTGCCGAGGATTGACGATTTGTTTGATCAATTGCAAGGTTCCAGTGTATACTCAAAGATCGATTTAAGATCAGGGTATCATCAACTGCGTGTAAGAGAGGAGGATACTCCTGTAACTGCCTTTCCTACGCGGTATGGACACTTTGAATTTCGAGTGATGCCGTTTGGGTTGACAAACGCGCCTGCTGTATTCATGGACCTCATGAATCGCGTGTGCAAGCCGTATCTAGATAAGTTTGTTATTGTTTTCATCGACGATATACTTATTTACTCTAAGAGTAAGGAGGAGCACGAGAAGCACCTGAGGAAGATTTTGGAGTTGTTAAAGAAGGAGAAGCTGTATGCGAAATTCTCGAAGTGTGAGTTTTGGTTAGAATCAGTGCAGTTCTTAGGTCACGTGATTGATAGTAAGGGAGTTCGTGTGGATCCTGCCAAGGTCGAAGCGATCAGGGAATGGTCGGCACCGACAACGCCGACTGAAGTTCGACAATTCCTTGGTTTAGCTGGGTATTATCGAAGGTTCATTGAAGGATTTTCGTTGATTGCAAAACCATTGACAAGGCTTACCGAAAAGAATAGGGTGTATGAATGGGGAAATGAGGAAGAACTTGCTTTCAAAACGCTCAAGGACAAGTTATGTTCCGCACTGATATTGTCATTGCCTGAAGGAACCGAAGACTTTGTAGTGTATTGTGATGCATCTCGTAAGGGTTATGGAGCGGTATTAATGCAACGTGAAAAGGTGATAGCTTACGCGTCAAGGCAACTGAGGAAGAATGAGGAGAACTACACGACGCACGATTTGGAATTAGGAGCTGTAGTTTTTGCGTTGAAGTTGTGGAGACACTATTTGTATGGGACGAAGTGTGTTGTATTCACTGACCACAAGAGTTTGCAGCACATTTTAGATCAAAAGGAGTTGAATATGCGACAGAGACGATGGGTTGAACTACTAAGTGATTATGACTGCGAAATTCGCTACCACCCTGGCAAGGCGAATGTTGTAGCGGATGCACTGAGTAGGAAGGAACGGGAGAAACCTTTGAGGGTCAGAGCTTTGGTGATGACTGAGAGCGTTGACTTAACCGAAACTATACTGAAGGCTCAAGAGAGAGGACTAATGAAAGGGAATGTTGAAGCTGAGAATTTGGGTCGAATGTTGAAACCTCTTTTCGTGATTAGGTCAGACGGACTGAGATATTTTGAGAATCGGATTTGGTTACCATTGTGCTCATCTGAGGAAGGAAAGCCTGGAGTTCGAGAATTGGTTATGAACGAGTCGCATAAGTCAAAGTATTCGATACATCCTGGATCGGATAAAATGTATCACGACCTGAAGAAAGTTTATTGGTGGCCGAATATGAAGGCGGATATTGCTCGTTACGTTAGTAAGTGTTTGACTTGCGCGAAGGTTCAAGCAGAACATAAGAAACCATCTGGATTGTTGGTACAACCAGAGATCCCAGAATGGAAATGGGAGAAAATCGCTATGGATTTTGTGACGGGTTTACCTAGGACTCCTAGTGGATGTGATATGATATGGGTAATTGTGGATAGATTAACGAAATCTGCTCATTTCTTACCTATGAAGAAGACGGACAGCATGGAAAAGCTCGCCAGTGTGTACGTGAAAGAGATCGTCTGTAGACATGGAGTGCCGTTATCGATCATTTCGGATCGCGATAGTAGATTTACATCGGAATTTTGGAAATCGCTTCAACGTGCGATGGGCACTGAATTGAGTTTAAGTACGGCTTATCACCCGGAAACTGACGGCCAGAGTGAACGAACTATTCAGACGATGGAGGACATGCTCCGAGCATGCGTGATTGATTTTGGAGGAAGTTGGGAACGCCACTTGCCTCTAGTGGAGTTTTCGTATAATAATAGTTATCATGCGAGTATCAAGGCAGCACCGTTCGAAGCATTGTATGGAAGGAAGTGTAGATCGCCTGTGTGTTGGAGTGAAGTAGGAGAAAGTCAATTGACTGGACCCGAAATGGTTTTAGAAACGACAAAGAAGATTGTGCAAATCAAGAACCGACTACTTGCTGCGAGAAGCCGACAGAAGAGTTATGCCGATAACAGAAGGAAACCGTTGGAGTTTGAAGTTGGAGATATGGTTATGCTCAAGGTATCGCCGTGGAAGGGTGTAATTCGTTTTGGGAAGAAAGGAAAGTTGAGTCCAAGGTATATTGGACCATTTAAGATCGTTGAACGAATTGGACCAGTAGCGTATAAATTAGAATTGCCGAGCGAGCTTAGTGCTATTCACGACACGTTTCACGTATCGAACCTGAAGAAGAGTTTGGCGGATAAGGAACTGGTGATTCCTTTGGACGAGATTCGACTGGACGACAAAATGCATTTCGTGGAAGAACCTGTGGAAATTATGGACCGAGAGGTCAAGAGGCTGAAGCGTAGTAGAATTCCTATTGTGAAGGTCCGATGGAATTCTAAGCGTGGACCGGAATACACTTGGGAACGTGAGGACTTTTTCAAGGAAAGGTATCCTCATCTGTTCCAGCAGAACGAAATGTGAGTACAAGAAGAGGCGAGCGCCGGGACGTCGCTCTCTTTAAGGAGGGGTGGATGTGACACCCTAGAACCGAGGTCATTAACGTTACCCTAAATTATGCTAATTTTTGAAATTTTTAATAAATTTTAATTTCTATATATATAAGTATTTTGGTTAAAGCCGATGTTCGAGGTTATAATTTTTACGATTGACGATTCAAGAAGGACGATGACGATTACGATCCCGATGGATGCCCAAATTTCTATAATTATTGACGATTTATCGATAATGTAATTTTTCGAGAATTTTACTTACGGTTCGTGTTAAGTTGAGTCGGGTGAGTTTTATAGCCTTCCGAGTACATTTAAAGTATCCCAAAAATATTTTGGAGTGTTCGGGATGATTTCCGACTCCCGTAAAATTTTCTAAATTGACTAGTAAGTCAATCCCGCAAAGTTTTAAGGACGTTTTTACTTAAGGCCAAAAGAAACCTTTAATTGCATTTTGGTCCCTCCCAATCTCACAAAAAGGCACTAACACAAACACATACAAACATTTAACAAAAACAAAATCAAAACTCTCTCCCTCTTGTCCTTAGGCCGACGGCCAAACAACAAGAACCACCATCCCACCATTTTTTTTTTGAGTTTTAACAAAAACTAACCTTAGACCACCTCTTAAAATTCATTGGTGAGTGTTAATCCATGGTTTAATTAAACATGCATTAACAAAATTTTTCCAAAAATTTTCAAGATCAATCAAATTCGTTTTTGAGGCTAATTGTATGGATGCATGTTAAATTCATGTATAGTGTGAGTATAATCACCAATAAAACCCACCAAAATTAATTTGGTTGTGGTGATTTGGTCACCCAAACCCCACGGCACAAGGGGGTGTTTGGGGAGCCATAGTGGTTGATGATTTTGAGCATTGTTGTTATGTTTGGTATAATGTTTATTGGTGTTTTAGATGGGTACATGTGGTTGCATGTTTGTTTTTAGATGTTAGGATTATGAGGTTGATTGATCAATAGGGGTAGGGACTGAAATTTGTGTTTGGATATGTTTGGGAATGCTTAGGATGAAGCCTAGTAGTGATTAATAGGTTTGGAATCGAGCTTAAGCATGGTTTTGGTATAGTCAAATTTAGGCAGAAACTTTGAGACCTTTTTCGTAAAAATTATTTTTCCTACAGGTCTATATAACTAAATGTAGTCTTAGAGGGTCTTCTTAGCTTTAATTTGGTATAAGGTAGAGCCCGTGACTCAAAACGAGCTAAAAGTTATGAGGTTTTAAAGATCGAGTACCGGGAGACGAGAACTTTCATAATCCGAATTTATGTATAGTTTTAGTCAAATCCCGAGGACCACAAGTATGAATTGGTAAATGGTCAAGGGTCAAATTTTGGTCACAAACCTGTGTAATTGAGTCTATAAGTTGACTTAGGAGTCAAAGAAGTCAAAGGTACATTTCAAATAGGTCAAAGAGGTCCAAGTTGGTCGAAGTACAATTTCAGCCCGGAAAATGTAGTTTTGGAAAAGCGTTGCGTAACGGGTCGTAGAAGTAAAAACTTTTATTGGGATTAAAAATGTGTTATCTACAGGTCTTATAGGATTTTTGAGAATTTTGTCAAATTTATAATAATGGTTAAGTATAGTAAAACAGCCCGTACTTTCGGTAAGTACCGACGAAAATGAGTAAAAATGGATAACGTAAGTAATAAGAACGAATGGTGTAAAATGAGTAATGCTTGTTGTTTTGTTTTGGCGTGAGTTATAATTGTCCTAAGTGACTAGTATCTATGTATTTTATACAGTACCGTAAGGTATTTAAAATGAGATTACTCATTACGCGTTATTTGTTGATAGGTGTTGATTTACCCGGGCATCCGTATCGTCGTCAGTGATCATCCCTCGAACTACCGACTACTTAATATATAAGGTGTGAATTTATAGCCTCGCTTATATTTATTTCAAATTGTTTTACCCGCGAGGGAAATGCATGCTAGTTTTTAAAAGGAACGTATATCATGAATGATTGTTAGACCCGAATGTTGCCTTAGAAATTGTGTTGAGTACCTAAGTTGCAAAAGACCCTAATTTCATGAACTATTAACTATTGTCCTTTCCTCGAGTAGGGGGACATAGCCGCTTATACAAAGTGATAGATCTATGGGGTTGACTACCCTATCCGAGACGAGGGCTAGTACGTTGATACCCCCTGCGGACGGATAATTTGTGATAAGAGAAAAGGTATAATTGCAACTGATGCCTTATTAGGGGCCATGGTTTCATCTGAGTCACGCCGGTATTTATTACGCGGGTGATTGAGTTAAGGGTTTAGTGTCATGAGCTTAAACACAATTGTCAGTATCCTGAATATAGATTGTTTGATCGACAAGTCTATGGATGATCACGAATGGTTTTTATTTTATATACGTTCAAAATGAATTGTAAAACCTATGAATTCCACTCAACGTTTTCGTTGACCAAATTTTGGCATGTGTTTCAGGTAACCGCTGAAGTGTAGAATGGAGCATGCATGGGATGGATGTTGTGTGTATGGCTTGGAGTCTGCTTGTTTTTCCTCCCTTTTCTACATAAACATTTTAATTTTAATGTAATGTCGTTGTGAAACTGAAATTCTTGGGTTGAGATTCATGGGGACCGAAAACGCTAAACTCTGTTGTACCAATTGGGGTTGGAAAAACCGTGGACATGTATCATCTGACAATTTTTAATTTCAAGTTTTAAGTTGACGTCTTTTTAGCGTCGTTTGATATATCTTGTGTGCAATGAATACTGTGTAGCACCCAATGTTGTAGTTCCGCTGCGCATAGCATTTGTGGGGGTGTTACACTTCACGCATTTACCTTTATAGTCGATAGATTATTAAAGTTTTACGTTTTTATTAAATCACTTTTAATTAGTTTAATTTCTTTGTCATTTAAATTTTAACGCTTTCTTTTTATTTTATTTTTACTCTTTACGCAACGACGTTTTCATTCATTTTAGTTTAATATAGATAATAATTTTATTTCCGTTTCACCAAAAACGACTGAGTCACGCTTTAAACCTAAATTAATTCGAAGAGATTCGAGAATTTTTAATTAGCAAAATCTACGTATTAAATACTCAAGTCTTTCTCTTAGACTCAGATTGAGTTCTCTAAGGAAACTCTTTGAGTAACTATTAAGTTAGTGACTTTAAATGTTCGAGGTTAATATAAACACTTAGGCTTATTGTTATTCAATCCATCGGTGAGACCATTAGGCACTGAATAGATCTAACAATTTCCCCTTGTTTTGATATAAAATAAGCCTAACTTATTTTCATTATAAGTGAGCAATTGGGCTTCTTCTTATATTAAAAATAATAAAGATGAAGATTCTTGTTTAAACAAAGTACTTCTTTTTATTCATCATTACATGGTCTTGTCATTCTATTACAAAAAAAAACATAAGGAACAAAGAACTAAGTACCCCAGGGATTACAATCTCATAGCTTCCTTCTTCCCCTTTGAGGACTTGATAAATTTTTCTGTATCAGGCCTTCTACTAATCATCTCCCTGAGTTTGCTTGTGAACCTCTTATTCTCCTCATATTGAAAGTGAATAGCCATTGTGAGGTAGATAAGAAGTCCTTCAGTGTTTCACTTGTGTATGTTGTTCATCCATTGATATGATTTGTCTCCAAACTCATCGATAAAAAGCATACCCCACTCAGGTTCTTCAATGAACATAACATTAACAAAGAGAACACCCTAATGGAGTGTCTTGTTTCATTCTTACACCAGAATTTTTGTCCCAGGCTCGAGCTTAATACTTTTTCATTTTCTCCTTTAAGTACGAATGGGATCTTGCTCCGCCAATGGAAGTTCCTCAGTGATGTTAAGTTGATCCTTAATCTGATTCAATTTTTCATATCGTCTGGTCATTGAGTTTAGCATATCAGACATACACTTGTTTGTTTTGGTCCTAAGAATCCTTCGCACTTTATCCCATTCACACAGACTAAAATCCTCAAAATAGAATGTTTTCATCACCTCAAAGTTCCTCTCATCATTGTTCCTGAACACAATTATTGATACTTTTTTGGTGTTAGGAACAATTTGAAGGTTTGTGATAGGATCATGATTCCTTATTTGTGTGGTGACCCATGTATATTGATAAAAATGTTTCTTTCTCTAAGAGTTCTTCTATTGTTACTTCTTCCTCATTGTATCAATGGCTTTAAGTTCTTCTTCTTGTTTCTTGATGAACTCTTGACCACCAGCCGTGCCGAATAGCTTTTTTATATTTCACCGAGCAACATGAACAAGTTCAGTAGAGACTTTTAGAATCTCATCTTTGGTTGCGTCATTTGCCTTTACTCTTTTATCTTTCTCCATCTTGTCCATATAATCCTTAATTTGTTCAGTAGTAAGTTGGTACATTTTTTCATTGATTTAAAATGGAACTAAGATTGGAGCATCAGGATGAGTCCTTGTTTCTCTTGAAGCCTTAACTAACTTCAAGGATGAATCCTTTGTCTCATTAACAATTTTCTTGGCTTTGTCAACCCTAGAGACAGAGGATTATGGGATGTTTTCTTCTGTGGTTGTTGATGGCCTTACTGAGGTCAGTGGTGTAGGGTTTTCAATTTTAGGTTCCTCCTGTTGTTGTTCAGGCACCATCATCTCTAATTCATCCACCGTTGGCTCCTTGGTCTCTATCTTATCCTCCTTCCCTCAGTGTGTGAGGAAGTTACTTCCCATGTCAGGAGCTTTGAAGCTTCTTTCTCCCCCTCAAAAGTTGAAGGATCGTCCCTAATAATCCTAGCTTTTGGTGGTGGTTCTTGTTCTAAGGGGGAGGCATGTGACTTTCCCTTAAATTCCATGATCATCTCTTTCACCATCTCTTTCATACTGAGTGTGTGAGCCTTGATTGACTTGGAATCTTCTTGGATGATGGACTGAGAGGTTTCCATAGTAGCAATGCGGTTTCAAAGGATGGGAATGTCAGAGTCCTTCAGGCTCTTTGCGATCACTGATAGATTGGCTACTTTGGCAATGTACCCTTTGACAGCCTTATTTAGCTAAAACTCAGCCTCAGGATCAAGCTGAAGAAGGGTGTATATAGCAGTACATTGAGATTTGACTGCTTGAATGTTAGTCTGATGATCTGAAAGTCTAGAGAGGACTTTAGTCGTCTTGTCTTCTTTGAGTTGGTTTAAGAGCTGACCAATCCTAGGAGATGACTCAGTGGTGCTTGTAATTACTCCATCCAAAATAGTCTTTAGGGAGACATTGTCATTGATAGTCTTAAGAGTTTGAGTAACCAGTTTATTCAGACTTTGTTGAGCATTATGATGATTCTTGTTAACATGACTAATAAACTCCATAAGGTGCTTGAAAACACCAGTGAGAGTTTGGTAAAGCACCTTCTCAGTGATGGGCTTAATGTGAGTCCACATCCTCTGTGTGTGTCCTAGTGAACACGTGTTAGTTGCTGCCTTAAGGGAAAGCTTTTTTGTTGGTGTCTCAAGGGAGGGCTCATTTTATTTGGTTTCCCTTAAGGGAAGGATGTTGTTAAGCCTCAGAGGATGACGTTTGTTCCGAGAAAGGATGGGACTGGGGTATTCGCTGTTGAGGCGTAGGAGGATTTACTTGTTTATGTCAATTTCCAAATCATCTCTTGCCTCAACCAATTTTTCAGTGTTACTAAACCCTTGGAGTTCTTCATCAGACCATTGGGAACAACTTAGCATACTACCCAAAGGTCAATGACAACGGTTGGTCATCTAGCTCCCTTTTAGAAGAAGGCTTTCCTTTGTTTTGGTCACTCCCTGTAGCCTCAAATCTAGTGGGTTGTGTCTCACCTACCTGGTATTTAGCCACAATTTATGATTGATCAGGGGTGGAAGTTAGAATCCTATCAGTGGGGTGCTTTACCTGTAGGCGCCCCTCTGAGTCTTGGGAATCAGTGTTGGTTCCCTCAAGCAAAGACTCTTGATTTAGTATGCCTTCATTGGGAGATTTGGTAGAAGTTAGATCCCCATCAGCAAGGTGTTTTACTCATGGGTGTCCCTGGGAGTCTTTTGGATCAGTTTGGGTTCCCTAAGGAAAAGACTCATGAGTCAGTGTATCTTCGGGAATTGTTGAAGTTTAAGTCCTAACATGAAGTCTTTTACCCGTAGGCGTTTCCATGTGTCTTTGGAATTGGTTTTTACTTCCTCAGGCAAAGGTTGTGATACGAATGCCCTCAACGGAAGACTGAGTAGGCAGTCCCATAACAGCGGGTTGTATGTTTCCCTCTATATCTTGGGGACCAATATGGTTTCCCATCAACCCTGATTGTGATGTATCGGGGAATCCCGTAAGCTCTTTCATTAGGGCCAATTGAAGCTTGTTCTGTTTATGGTGGTCTTTTTAGTTTGGGCCTTTTTCCCTTTGGGAAGTGCCTTGGAAGCCTCAGGGCCCTGTGTCTTGGGTTTGGATTGAGATACATTTTGAGACTTCTTCTTCCTTTTATTTGAAGAGAAAGGAATGGGAGACACTAAGGATTCACGACCGATAACCTCATTTCTGTAGACCGTCAAGTCATAACGGTTGACTTCAGATAGGTTCCGAGAAAAATTTGATGAACTAAGGATGGCGGGTGTAGACCCAGAAAATTGAACCTGAGTGTTAGAGAACCCGGTAACCGTTCTATGGAGCAAGATATTAATCTTGGGTAAGACACATACTTTCGCCATGAATCCTTCAGGAGCCTGGTCATGAGATCATCATAAATGATCTCTACAATGTCTATTTTAGTCCATTAATGAGACTAAAGATTAACATCTGCTGAGTGGATTTAATTTAAAACCCACATGCTTTTACCATGAACATACACTACGTAAACATACGAACCCATTAAAACTTACCAATTATGTCACGTACACGTGTCATGAATATTAACTCCAGAAATTACGTACGTGGTATTATACGATAATTATTACGTACGTGTTAATACACGATAATTATTAACTATAATAATTATGATCACGAGCATATAATCACTAATATTAAAACACGGACATATGAACTACGTATATATTTATTAACACACGATAAATATTGATTACATACAAGTATTAATTATAACACGAACATTTAACCACGAACTAACATGAATATATTAGCAAACACACAAGTAAAATATTTAAATACGAAAAAGCTCGGGTTTGCCTTGTGGGCTTAAGTACCCGCGGACAAGAAAAGGGAAAGGACCAAGCCCACTTTGACTTTTGACTAATTTGTAAAAAGGTAAAACACAGGAAATCATTATAGAATTTTTAACAAGAAACATTAAAACCCTAGCTTCTTTCTCTCCCATTGCCGCCGGCTACAAGGACACAAGATGGGTGATTGGTTTGATTTGATTGTTGATTTTCGGGTTGTTCGTGTTCGTGTTCATAGTTCTTTTCAATCACGTATTCGGTATCAAAACCTTGATCTTTTATTTTCTTTTATTTAATTATGTTCATGTTAATTTAAAAACATAATTAAACAGTTTAGACATGTTAGATTAATCAAGAAAACATTATTTAATGGGGGTTTTGGTGGGTTTGTTCGACCGACACACACAACCGAGAGCCCAAGCTCTCGGCTTGGTTTGTTTCGCACCAACAGCCGAGACCAAAGGGGTCTCGATGTGGTCTTGGTGTCTTGGCAGCAAGGACAAGCGACCCCGACGCATGCTGGGGTGTTGTTTGGTGCGTTTGGATCATGACGCAGCATCAATAACACC
Organism: Glebionis coronaria; assembly: GCA_025667525.1. Taxonomy (NCBI): domain Eukaryota; kingdom Viridiplantae; phylum Streptophyta; class Magnoliopsida; order Asterales; family Asteraceae; genus Glebionis; species Glebionis coronaria. Next base: position 416,144,942 of record CM046878.1, on the reverse strand, counting down.
ACCGGCTTTAGCCGGTGGTTGTTTTGTGTTGAGCAGGGGGAACCACAGCCAAGAAGGGGAAACCCACAGCCAAGCAGGGGAAACCACCGGCTAGCTGTCGGTGGTGATTTTGGTTCAAACACTAGCACCGGCTAGGCCGAGTAGCCACTGTTGGGGTTTTGTTTGGTTCGGCTTATATTAAACACGGGCACGGGATTTATTCTTACAAGCTAAACATTTTTTTCAAGCATATTTTTACAAGGTGAATTAAATTAAATTAAATATGACTTAGAATTAATTTAATTTTACCCAGACTTAGGTTATATTTATTTTTGATAAATAATACATGTTTTTAGCCTAAGTATTTTATCATTTAATTTTAGGCTATGGTTTTATTATTAATTAATTATTAAAACATTGACTTATAATTAATTAAATAAATCATGACTTAGGTTGTAATTAATAAATTATTAATACATGATTAACCTAAGTAATTTATATGTCTTAATTTAATTAAATCTTGCCTTTATTGAATTAAATCTTATAACCTGTATTTTATTAATTTACATGCCATTTATTTATAAACTATACTAATTAACCATGATATATTATTAATTAATAAAACATGAACTATACTTATTAATTAATAATCAGTTATAACTTATAGTATTTTAATTAATAAACTATATTATTAACTACATGACTTATGATTTTTAACCAATAAACATTAGCTTATACTAATAGCTTATTAATCTAACTTATTTCTAAATATAGAAACTCTCTATTTTAGGAAACTTACTTTTTTTAGAAACTTTTTATTTTTGGAAACTTTCTATTTTTGGAAACCTGCTATTTTTAGAAAGTTACTTATTATTATACTACAAGTATAATAATACAAGAATACAAGATAATACATAATCTGAATACATGAAATACATGAATAATACAGTATATCATTCAAAACAGTAAAATAAGACAAGAACATATAAAACAAGCTAAGAACATACAAGAACCACTAACAGGCTCAGTAATCAGACAACTCATACTTGTCTCTTATTTATGTAGCATTAGTGAGATCAGAGTAGGACTTTCCATCCTTCCATATTTCCTCGTTCACTAGACATATGGTACGGATTTCTCGTCTTTTAGTATGGACATTCTTTCCTTATTAGGATTCCCCGTATGCAGCCAACTGTTTTCCCAAGTATATGTTTTATATGTTTTGATCTGCTTATGTTTAGTTTTAAATACCTAATCCATATACATGCATGACCAGTTCCACCTAGTTATGGAGGTACCATAACCATAACACTGGAGGCACTAGTGTTATGACTTCACCACGACGGAGTGATAGCTCGTGGCGTCCCTTTCAATTTTGGCCATATTATTATATTATCATGTGGGGCGTATGGGTGCATCCTAGGTTACATGTTTTAGCAGTTTTATCAGGTGAATGTGGTGTGTGCCTTGCATCCTTCACAAGGAGTTGATCCCTCATACCCAGGCTTAATTAAATAAAGGCAACCCCTCTAATTGCATGATGAGGTCACCCCTCTAAGTATTCATGCACGTTGATACTTCATGACCTATATGGGTTTGGTTTACATGTAATACCGTTTTTCATAAGATAAACATAAGGCTTTTCAAACTATAAAACCAGTTTTACTAAGTTATACCAGGTTTTCCAGGACTTATACATTTCCGCTGCTATTAGTCTTTTTATGTTTCATTCAGTTATACTACGTATATATCCATTCACTGAGCGTATTGCTCAACCGTTACTTTCCTTTCCATGTCCCAAAACAGCAGGTACCCATGGACAGGCTTGAGCAATTAGAGGACGTGCATCGGATGGAAGCTGCCTTAGACTTCTTCTCCTTTTGCCCTCATATACTTATGCTTGTTTAGTCTTTCTTCATATCATTTACATTATTCTATGTTTTGGGCTTATGTTTTTGGGAACCGATTTTTGAATCCGTTTTTCCTTTTGGTCATGTATGCTTTAGTACATATTACCTTGCATGCTTTGATGACACGCCATAAATACGCGTAATAGTCCACTTATCAAAGTGGGGTGTTACAATTATGGTGTCAGAGACCAAGGTTTCGACATGTAGGCTCTAAAACTTGACCTGTGACTAGTGGGTAGTCAAAAAGAGCTTCCTAAGCCAAAGCTTGTTATTCCACATATTGATGTTTTCAGCACCTTGTTGTTTTAACCATAATGTTTTCAGCACCTTATTGTTTTAACCATGATGTTTTCATCAGTATTGCTTTTACTAATATGGACTGAACAACCGTCATCCATACTTATTTATGTGTCATTGTTTATGCATGATGTCCCTTGTAAACTGTAGCTATGTGGTCTGAACCCTAGTAGTTCATAATTAGTAACATAAATTTTTTTCTGTTATGTTTTGACAGATGAGTTTTACTTATTTATGTTTCATGTATCATTGTTGCAGGAATTTTGACCAAGTAATGATTGGTACAGGACTGACCCTAGTCGCATGTGCTTTTATCAAACTTTTGTTGGATTAGTGGACCGACCCATAGGTGTCCGCACTTATCATTTTTTATGAACCGACCCATAGGCGTCCATCCTCTCCATGTCATTTTGTTAGGTGAACCAACCCACGGGCGTTCACCCAAACCGATGTCATTTTCATATTCATGCATTCATACACTGTTTTTCTTCATAAATTTTTTTTTCATGACGATATGCATAAATTTTTTTTTTCAGGTTTATATATTAGGTTCTAATTAGATTAATCATACTAATTTTGCATTGTGAACCGACCCATGGTCGTTCACACCAGGGATTTTCAATTTTCATTTCATTACAGACATATTTATTTCATGTCCACTCATTAAAATTTTCATGATCTTTATGTCGATTATGTTTTAATACTACCATGGTTAACTACATTTTCATGCTGATTATGTTTATGCTCCTTCGTGTTAATTTCGTTCCAAGATTCTCCATGTTGATTTCGCCTGCATGCTGAGTATGTCTTAAGTCCCCTTATGTTGATTATGTTGTCATCATGTTGATTGATGTGTCGTTGATAGTATATGTGATAATTTGAGATTACGTTATAGGGTAAATTAGAAAATTACCTTTAGGAAAAAGTAATAGACTAATATTACCAATGACGAATTCAATTAAACACGTGAGTGAATCAAGTTCGTTGTACACGAAGATCTTATGAATTTGAGACGTTTTGCTTTGATTTGGACAATTAATTTGAATTGGTTTTCGGTTTTTAAACTAGAATTAAAATCTACTAATTTTAAACTATTTAAAATTAACCTAAAGTGCATGAATCGTAAACCCCACTATATTTAAATCTAAAAACACAATTACTTAAAAATTAAAAACTATTTAAAATTTAAACTAAATAATATTCTATAAAAATAATTCTATTTAATAAATATAACTTTTAATCTAATTTTAGAAAACTAATTAAATTTTAAACTAATTAACTTTATAAAAATTTACTTATACTAAATCTATTATTTTTAAAAAAACTAACTTTATTTAAATCTAAATTAGTAGAAATCTAATAATTTGAAAATTAATTAAACTAATAAAATATTTTACTTTTACCTTTATTTTTATTTTAAAACTTATTTATTATTTATCTAAAATTCAAAATTTACTTTAATGAAAATATTAATTAAACTATTTCTAGACGTAAAAGTTGAAAATACTTCTAAATGAAATATGCTAGTTTAAATCATTACTATATTAATTAAACTACTGAAAGAAGAATCAAAATAGCATGTAGCCTGTTGATCCCAAACTTAGATCGATTAAGCTTTGTGTATACGAGATTAGATCAAGTACTACACGTAGAGAAACCTTTGCTTATGAATAAAGTAACAAAGTGTTATGCGGAATTAACACTTGATCTAAAACACAAAGATGTTAAACAAACTTTCACTTGTATTAGAATAATCGTGCTTGGTTACAATGAAAGAGTTTAACTTGCGAATACTTATGAAAACTTATATTAACTTTAACCTAAAAGATCTTCTTTTATAGAACAAGAAGTCTTGTACAATAAGCTACGAATCAACTATTCTAGGTAAAGATAAACATAGAAAATACATTGTCGTCTCTATCCTTACTAGAAGTATTCTAGAATATAATAAACGTGTAGCTCACATCTTCCATCAGTGCTTGTCTTCATTCTGTCAACGCTTGACTTTAACTTGTCAACGCTTATGCTATCAGCGTTTACTTTACTCTTGTCAACGCTTGAGTTGTTCTTGTCAGCGTTCAAGTGTTCTGGCCTAAATTTATTCCCAACAATCCTCCCCTAAACTTGATATCCACTCTTATGATCAAGTTTCTGAATAAACATTAAGAACTTGGAGGAGTCTGACAAACCTTATCATATTGGTAATAAATAAATCTGATCAAATTCTTTGCCACATCACTTGTATAATCTATCTCCAACTGGGTGTCCTTCATCTTCTCCAAAACAGCCTTGGAAATGAAATACTGAGCATCTACAAGTAAATACTCAGCAAACTTTGTAGAACTCAAATGGTATACACCTGCAGCTGAATATAACCTCCATTGAAGACCACTGAGGTCATCTTCAAGATCCTTCCATATTTCAGGATCCTCTTCTTTTGTCCCACACATTCTTTTGAATGTGGTCCAAAGTTTTATTCCATTGACTGAAGTTGGTGCTTCAGCCTCATACTTGGTCTCTAGCAACCTCCAAAGGTCCACCAAGTCTTCTCTATCACAACTTGCAAATAAAGATATGAGAGTGGTAAAAGTGTGTACCTCCTTTCCAAATCTTCCAATTTTCCAGAATCCACATTCATCTTCATCATAACTCACAATTGGATTTCTGGAATCTAGTGGTAACACATGCACCATATCTGAAGCTTCTAATGGGGAGAGCTTGAGGCTCTTTCTGATAATTGCTTCACTTGGATATAGTTGATTCATATCTTTTGGAAACTCAAGAATAAATCCCCTCTTTACTGGTCTAGGAACTATCATAGCTTTCTTGATTGCCATCTCTTCTGCAAGTTGCTCCTTTCTTTCATCTGAAAGAAGTCTGAAAGTGTTTTCTTCCTGCACTTTCACCCAAATAGGATAAGCCCTATGTTCCAACTCATCAAATGTCAAAGCCTTCAGCTTCTGATGTGTCCATCCAACTCCATGACATTTGAGCAACATAAAGTAGAGCTTCCTTCTATCCCTTTTCAATTCAGAGAGAATGTTGCTTGCCTTGTGCTTCAAAATCACCTTACAATCCTTTTGAACTCTAAGAAGAATTTCCAAACCCCATATCTGATCTGAAATGGTCAAGTCTGGATTATCCATACAGCTTTCTTCCCAAGAATTGTACATCTGAACCACCTCTGGCATATCAAAATCAATCTGCAACTTTAAATCTCTCAGCTTTTCCCTAGCAAGCTCATCACCATACTCAAGTCTTTCTGGTTCAACAATCATCACACTTGAATCTGAGCTAGCTCCATCACTTTCTTCTTCAGAAGTCACAACAAATGGTGACTTTTCCTTTTCACCTTGTTCCATCATTTGCTCAGCCAATCTTCTATCAAATTCAACCTGAGCTGCATTCTTTGGAACAATTTCTTCTACCAACTTACCCTTACCCTTATCTGTTGGTGCAATTATTGGTAGGGTAGATGATAATACCTGAGTAGGAACATCTTTAATGATAGATGATGACTGGAATACATCACCTCCATATGCAGATCTGTCAACGCCCAAATTTCCTCTATCAGCGCCCAAAATACTCCTATCAGCGTCCAAACTTGTCTTGTCAACGCTCAAATATTTTCCCTCAGCGCCTTGTGTAACCTCTCTCAACATATCTGTAAATGATAAATTTAAATTGGTTGGAGAGATCAAGGACGTATCAAAACCTGTTTGTTCCTTCAAAGTAGTAAGAGCTTCAGCAACATCCAATGATTGACCATCTTGACTGCTCTTATCACTCAGATTTCTTTGATCTTCCTCCCCTTTGGAAGACTCCTCCATACCTCCCCTTGAATGAGCACTCTCCAAAACAACAATCCTCTCCCTCAATTCCTTGAGTTCAAGGCCTTGGTTACTGACAATTTGTACTAAGTCTGCATTTTGCTTTTGCAAGCTAATGCAGACAGCCGTCAATTCCAAAAGCGTCATTGGTTCCAGTCTGCCCTCCTCCAAAATGGGGATTTGACCTCCCAAGTCAGGTTCATTGGGCATGGATGAGGTCTTAATGATGTTGGGACTGTCTTGACCAGCTTCTAAGCCTGTATCAATAGCCCCAGCCTCATCCAGGTCACCAGCCACACTTGTGGTGGTGGTTCTCTCTGCTTCATGGCTAGGACCACCAGAGGAGAACACTCCAGCAGTCCTTTGGCGTTTAATCAACCTATATTCAGGTGGTGTGGAAGATGGTGTAGAAGAAGGTGTAGATGTGGGTTGGTTAAGGGGTGTCTGGGATTGTGAGGGTTGGGTGTCAGCGGTTGAAATAGGCACATCAACGCCCACATTAGATGTGTCAGCGTCAAAGGGATTTTGGTCTATTTGCATTTGGTCAGGTGAGGGTAAAGGTTCAGGGATAGGTTCAAGTTGTGGGTGAGGGTCAATATGAGGTTGGGGGTCTGGTTGGGGTTGTGCTGCTGCAATAACAGCAAGCATGGCTGGGGTTAAAGGTAGGTCTCTATGAGGTGGTGAATTCATCTTGGTAAAAATAGCCTTCTTTTGTTCAGGGATCTTATAAAAATCATTGTGATCCCTTGAACAATATCTTTGAGCATCAAAAACCATTTGCAGAAAACGGGGATAAGCTAAAGTTATTTTTGTCCCCTTGTTTTTACACATTCCTTCAAAAATCATTTTAGACCAGTTATACTTTTGCCCTGTTGCAATACACACAATAGCAGATGCAATGGATCTATTGATCTCATTGTGTGCAGTACATTTGGGACTCAAACATTGAAGGAGAATGTGAATGAGGTACTTCCAGGCTGGGGGAAATTCTTGCTTATGGTACTTATTAAGAGTACCTTCATCAGGAATAGGGTATCCCAAAGCCCTAAGCCCTTGTTCTATTTCAGATATGGGAAGAATGGTTATACCATCAGCATCATCAAGATGCAAGGCCTGGCGTACCAAGGCCTCAGTAACCACCCAAGGTCTCCCATGTACAATAGAAGTCAATGTTGTCACTCCATTAACTGTTGAGGAACTTACAGTGTTCCAAAACTGTTTAATGTATGTGACTGGAATGAGTGGTGTATGAGAAAGAGCATACCTTAATGGGGATGCATTCAAATACTCCACCATCTGTGTGTATTGAGGGAACAAAGTATTATCAGCAACAAGATAAGCAATCATGTTGTGTTGAGACTTGAACCCCAAATCCAATTCTGCTGAGTTAAATCTTGGTGCCATTGATGAAAGTTGTTAATTTGAAGTATAAAAGATGAAGGTTGATAAGAGAAAAGTGTTAGACAAGAATTATAGATACCCTGTTTAAAATAGGAGCCAAATTTATAGGAGTGGATGAATGCATGTGATTGGCCCAAAAATAGGCAAAGATTTTCAAAAACTAATCATGAAAATATTGAAAAAGTTATAAGTTATCTCATGCATTTAATGAAAGTAACAACTCCTAAAATTACGGCTTGAAAATATGTCAAAAAGTAACAACTGGGTAGGTCCCATTGTTTGTCAACGGTCAAATATAACCCATCAACGCCCAACGGCTATAATCTTGTCAACGTTCGCCTAAAGCCATGTCAGCGTCCATTTTGGTCACAACAATGCTTGGAAAAATCTTGTCAGCGTCCAAAAATAAAATTGTTTTAAAAAGTGAAAAATGACCTTAACAAGTAATTTATCCTAGAGAAGATAACCAAAAGCTGATAATTATCATAGGGCGGCAAGCACTGTCCAGTTATGCACACTTGCATAAGCAAGATAGACATAACAGTCCTCTAGTGTCCCTTGCTAACCAAAATTCTTAACAACCAAGTTACCTTATAAAATCCTTGTTACTCCCAGGAAAAACCCATATCAAAAGGATTCCCAAGTCTCCCAACAGACCACAACCAATTCTAGGCCAAAAATGTCTTGGCAGCATGCAAAGTTGATATACTATGCATGCTACAGTGCCTCATGGTTTAGTAAAACTAACCCATACTCACCTGTGGACACAATCTAGAATTGTGATAAGAGTATCATATGGATACCCAAAAATCCTAAAGGTTCCTTAAACCTCCCCTCAAACTATGATACATGAGTTCTCAAAATATAAATGAACATTAAAAATTTATGTCAAGATAGGAATATAAATATTCCAACCATCATCCATAAACAAAACATGTCCAAATAGCTCTTCAAAGATCCATAAGCAACTCTGTATCCAATGGCATAAAGCTACCACCACCTACACATTTAGATGAAAACCACAAAACTAACATTTGTTGCTAACAGCGTCCCGACAACACTTAACAGCGTTGAAGGAACTCTTGTCAGCGTTAGACAATAATATCTCTAACAACGGCAAAATAACACTTGACAGCGTTACATTGACCTTTGTCAGTGTCAGAAAAATAAAGTGGAAAATCTAAATCATCACAAAGACCAATAACAATGCATTATCATGTACATACTTTTAAAAAAAAAAAAAGGTTTCAAAACACATATTAAGAAAGATTAACCATTCCAATATTTGTTACCAAATATTGAAATCTTCCAGCATCAAAAGGTTTAGTTAATAAATCAGCCACATTGTCTTCTGTGGCTACCCTATCTGGTTGTATTAAACCTTTCTCAAAGCAATCTCTTATAAAATGATGTCTAATTTCTATGTGTTTGGTTTTAGAATGATGTACAGGATTTTTAATAATGCATAAAGTACTGTTATTGTCTACAAAAATCTTGGTATGCATAAAATTATACCCATAATCCAACAGCTGGTTCTGAATCCATAAGACTTGTCCACAACAAGCAGCTGCTGCAACATATTCTGCTTCAGTTGTAGAGTTGGCCACCACTGTTTGTTTCTTGCATTGCCAAGATATCAATCTACTCCCAAGAAATTGGCATCCACCAGTTGTGGATTTCCTATCAAACTTGTCACCACCATAGTCACTGTCTGAATATGCAATAAGATCCAATGGAGAATCTTTTGGGTACCACAAGCCAAGATCTGGATAACATCATAGGTACCTAAAAATTCTCTTCACAGCAAAAAGGTGACATTCTTTGGGAGTCACTTGATGGCGTGCACATGCACATACAGCAAACATGATGTCAGGTCTTGAGGCTGTAAGATACATCAATGATCCAATCATTGATCTATAGTGCCTAACATCCACATCCTTTCCAGCTCCAATTTTTCCCCAAGGGTGTTGCCTATCCATAGGAGTGGAAGCCTCCTTCTCATGTGGAGAAAAACCATATTTCTTCAAGATTTCAGCTACATACTTGTCTTGGGAGATGAAGATACCATCTTCTTTCTGCTGAACTTGTAAACCTAGAAAGAAGTTCATCTCACCCATTGCACTCATCTTGAATTTATCTGTCATGAGCTTGGAAAAGTCCTCACTCATTTTTGGATCAGTAGACCCAAAAATGATGTCATCAACATAGACCTGCACAAGCAACACATGTTTTCCTTTCTTCTTTGTAAATAGTGTCTGATCTATGGTGCCCCTTTTGAAACCATTTTCCACCAAGTAGGTGGACAATGTACCATACCATGCTCTTGGGGCTTGATGAAGTCCATACATGGCTTTCTTCACTCTATAAACCTTGTCTGGATTCTCAGGATCTTCAAAACCAGGAGGTTGCATGACATATACCTCCTCAACAATTGTGCCATAGAGGAAAGCACTCTTCACATCCATTTGATAAACAGTGAAGTTCATGCAAGATGCATAAGCCAGGAAAATTCTGATAGCTTCAATTCTTGCAACTGGTGCAAAAACTTCTTCATAATCTATGCCTTCCTCTTGTGTATATCCCTGAGCTACCAAACGTGCCTTGTTTCTGACCACAATACCTCTTTCATCTTTCTTGTTCCTTAGAACCCATCTTGTCCCAATTGGTCTCACATATCTAGGACAATCAACCAGCTCCCAAACATCCTGGATAGCAAATTGGTGAAGCTCATCCTGCATTGCTTCCACCCAACTTGGTTCCTTGAGAGCATCAAAAATTTTCTTGGGTTCTTCCTGTGACAGAAAACAGGCAAACAAACATGCTTGTACAAGAGGGGTATCAACCTTCTTGTGTATATTGGCAATAAATCCACCAAGGCTTTGATGGGATCTTCTTGTCTGAACTGGAGCCATAACATCACCAATGATCTGAGATGTGGGGTGATCCTTTGTTGTGGAAGTAAGAACTCCTCCTTCAAAGAGTCTGGTGTCCTCAACTTCACGCTCCATGTTGCCAATATCTTCTTCAGATTCTTCTTGATCAACAGTAATCTCTTCATGGACATTGGAAGGTCCACCCTGTTCAAAATGGGAAGAGAATAGCTGTGTAAAGGTGTCACCAAAGTCTGAACCTTGTTTGTCAGCGCTTGGGCTAACAACGCTTGAACTATTGTTGTCAGCGTTTGAGCCATCAGCGTCTGAATTGGTCGTGTCAGCGCTTGATTTCCCTTTGTCAGCGCCTGAAGAATCATGCATGTTTGTATTTGGTGGTATTTGAACACCACCATTATCTTTCCTAGTAGCAGTAGCAGCAGCATAATACTCATCTGTCCATATAGGAAGTGTAACATATTCTTGTGTGGGAGATGACTCAGCTGCTGGTGGTCCATCCTTCTTAGCAACCTGTATACCTGAAACATTACCAATTCTCTTTTCCAAAACACTTGAAGTTTCCTTCACAATGTCTGGATCAGTAACAGGCATATAATTTAAAGCTCTAGATAAAGGTTCTAAGTCAAACAACCAATTTGGACCACTTTCAGGATCACTAGGTTTACTTTCTAAAAACCTAACATGTACCTTTTCAAGTATACGTTTTTCCTTTTTAATGTAAACCCTATATCCTTTACTCTGCACTGAATAACCCATGAAGTAGCCTTCATCACCTTTTGAATCAAATTTACCTAGGGCCTCACTAGTTTCTAAAACAACTACATGACATCCAAAAGGCCTGAGAATGCCAATATTTGGCTTCCTTCCCCAAAGTAACTCATAAGGTGTCTTATTATGTATTTTGTTGACCAATGCCCTATTTTGAACATAACAAGCTGTGTTAACAGCTTCAACCCAAAAGGCTATAGGAAAGTGGGCATCAGCCAACATGGTTCTGGCTGCTTCAATAAGGGTCCTATTCTTCCTTTCAGCAACCCCATTTTGATGTGGGGTTCTAGCTATGCTAAACTGCCTAGTAATCCCTTTCTTGGCACAAAAATCATCTAACAACTGATTTCTAAACTCACCCCCATTGTCACTTCTAATAATTTTGACCTCATTACCATTCTTCTTTTCAATCTGGGTAATGAAATTAATCAGACTTTGGGCAGTTTCACTTTTCTTGCCTAAAAAGAAAGTCCATGTAAACCTGGAATAATCATCAGTGATAACAAAACAATATGATTTACCCTTCAAACTTTCTATATTAGTTGGACCAAAGAGGTCCATATGCAATAAGTGAAGTGGTTTAGAACTAGAGTGCACCTGTTTAGACCTGAATGAGACCTTGTGCTGCTTGCCCTTAAGACATGCAACACAAGAGTGGTCATTGTGGAAAGCCTTTTCAGGCAAACCATCAACTAAACCAAGCCTCACAAGTCTATTGATATTCTTAAAGTTTATGTGCCCTAATCTCCTGTGCCAAAGATTACTTTCATCTACTGAGGCTTTAGCATACAGACATGACATTTTATTATTTACCTTAATTCCATTAAGATTCACATTATATATGTCTTTATGCCTTGGTGTTCTAAAATCTATGTATTTTTCCTCAGGGAGCTTATAATCTTTGCTTAACACCAAGCACTCAGTATCTTTGAAAAGAACCTTATTTTTGTTATCACACACTTGTGATACACTAAACAAATTATAATCCAGTTCTTTTACCAAGAAGACATTCTCAAACCGTAGATTGTTGGTGACAAGGGTTCCTTTTCCTGTGATTGTTCCATAGCCCCCTCCAAAGTATACCTTATCACCATCTTGAATAGGAGAGAAATTGGTCAGATAGTCTTCCTTTCCTGTCATGTGCCTTGAGCATCCACTATCCCAGTATCCATAATCATTGATCTTCTTCTGAATGCCCTGCACATAAAGAAAACACATTAGTTTTCTTTGGGAACCCAAGCCTTGGAAGACTTGGATTCATTTGGTTGTTCAACAAGAACAGACTTGGTTCTCATAACAACCCCATTTTCATCCCTGTTTGAATGAAATTCCCAGTTAACCCCAATTGGTGTTGACAATGCCTTTGAAATATAATGAAACCTGTTGCATGTCATAGAAATACCAGTAGAATTAGGGTTTTGGTCTTGTTTTGGTCTCCATGTTAAGCTAGTAGAAGCTTTAGACCTATTTCCCTGTGGTTGCAAATACCTAGGTTTGGCAGTGTGTCTGTCAGCGCTGAAATTGCTCTTGTCAGCGCCCCGATTGCCTTTATCAGCGTTGAACCTAGGGTTTGCTACAGGAACCCATTGCCTATTGGACCAAGTGTTTGACTTTTGAAAAGGTCTTAGGCCTTGTGTGTTAGACCCTCTAGAAAAGAAGGGGGCTGGTCTAACAACTTGTGAACTTTGTTCACAAAGGTATTGGGTCTGACAGTGTTTGACCTATGTTGACTTTTGTCAGCGCTGAAATGGTTCCTATCAGCGTTGACATTGGAAGCGTTGACACATTTGTAGGCCAAATGTGAGAAGCTGCCACATGTGTAACAAGCTTTTCTAGACATAGTCTTAGGTCTAGAAGCAAAGAAGCCTGTTCCTTGGTTACTAACTTGGCTTTTTGGTGACCTAGTGTTCCTATACATCTCTGCATACTTAACACTAGGTTTTCTAACAGTATGTGGGCCAAGGTCAACAGCTTTGCCAGTAGTAGGGTGTGTGATCTTAATAGGTTTAGGATCAAGGCTCTTGATTGGTGTGGGCTCATTTGGACTTTCACACAACAACCCTCCCTTAACAAACAAGGTGTGGTTAGCTTTCTTCCACTCATCTAGGTCAGTCAATTTTTGCTTGTATTCCTCAACTGGGGAAGTCACTCTAGGTGGAGGAATGAATTCCTCCTCTTGGCATTCTGGCAAGCCAGTCCAAGATAAATCCTTTGATTGGACACCATAGAAATCCCCAGCTGGTGGTGGAACACCAGTATAATTATTCATCCCAATCCCACTCATATCCTTAGAGTCTCTTTGTTTACTAACACACTCTCCTAGGGATTGTGTGGCCTTATCAAATCTCTGGATTTTAAGACTCACATTATCTTTATTTTTGTTAGCCTCCTCTAACTGAGCTATCAAATCAAGATTAACCCTATTTACTATATCTTGAACATCTTTACTCTGATGTAACTCATGTTTTAAGATATTTATTTGATCCTTTAAATCAAACTCCATTTTCTTATACTCAGCTACTGTCTTTTCTGTTTGGGTAAGAGCAATTTGATAATTAGATACTTTGCATCTTTCAGTACTTGCCTCATCTAATAATTTAACTATCTCTTGATTTAGTTTTTCAGTATTTAAACGACAACCCTTAGAACAGAAAGCATCATCATATACCTCATTATCTGATGAAGAGGAGGAGTGTGCCATGAGAGCATATTCAGCATGCTCTTCTTTAACTTCAGCAACCAAAGCTCTGTCCTCTTCCTCATTCTTAGCCATCCAGCTCCAGTCCCATTCTCCAACTCCATCAATTTGTTGAACAGCAACCATGGCCTTGGGATCTGGGCTCTTAATCATTTGGCTTGAAGGCTTCCCAGCATCAGATCTTCTTGGAGATCTACATTCCCTCATAAAGTGTCCCATCCTAAGACAGTTGTAGCACTCAACCTTGGACTTGTCAAATCCAGCAACATCCTTAGCATTAAAGGTCATCTTCTTCTTGAACCTTTTATTGAACCTGTTTGCTCTTAAACTTACAAGAGCCATAGTCCACTTGATGTCCATTTCTTCCAGTTGTTCATCACTTATCTGCTCAAGATCTTCATATGTAATTCTTGAATCACTGGGCAAAGAAGCAATGAATGCACACACAGTATCTAGATCAAAACCAGCAGGTTTAATTCTATCAGCGCCATGATTGTGTGTGTCAGCGCTTGAGTATAAAGCGTTGACAGGATATGATCCAGCGCTGACAGGCTGAGATCCAGCGTTGACACATTGAGATCCAGTGGCTGGATGTCCATAGAAGTTCATGGAATCAAATTGACCTTCACTTTGTGAGAAGAAGGCCATGTTGCTACTGGAAGATTTATTATCACTATCCAATTGCCATTCATTCTCCAACAGTCTTAGTTTGTTGAAGATGTCATCAAACCTGGAAGTCTTGTGGGTATTATTGACAAGAATGGATCTTGTCTCAATCTTCCATACATCACCAAGGCTTTTGAGAAAAGTAGCATTCAATTCAGGGTCATCATCTGTGTTCCCATGAAGGAAAGTTGACTTGTGATGTCAAGAAGTCTACTTCTCACACTGCTGAGATTTTCATTGGGTTGAGCTTTAAAGACAGCATACTCATCCAAGAGTTGCTTCTTCTTTTCTTCTTTTGTGTCAGCATTGCCACCATGTGCTACTTCAAGAGCTTCCCAAAGCTCTTTTGCAGACTCAAAGCGTTTGTACTTGTGCTGATTCTCATGACCTAGGGCATGTTTCAAGATGTTCAAGATTTTCATGTCCACCCTCTTCTTGGCTATATCTTCAACAGCTACAGCTCTCCCATCTCCAGGCTTTTCCACCTTATCAGCTTCAGGACAATTAGGAACAGCTGTCCTTGTGGCAATTGCAGCAGCAATCTTTGCTGCTTTGTCGAATGTGTTCCCATATTCGATAATCTCCCAAAGAGTGTAGTCATGAATAGCTATATATTGCTCAAAATTGGACTTCCAAAGCTCAAAGTTCCTGGCATCAAACATGGGAATTTTGATACTAGGGTTTGAGGAGTTGTTTTGTAGCAAAGAAGCAGGTTGATCTGTGCCAGACATGATGTTTTTAGGGTTTTGAGAATTTCGGGTTTTTAGGGTTTTTGGTGTTTTAGGGTTCTTGCGTTACTTAAAGATCAAAAGTTTCTCAACAAGCTCTGATACCACTTGTTGATCCCAAACTTAGATCGATTAAGCTTTGTGTATACGAGATTAGATCAAGTACTACACGTAGAGAAACCTTTGCTTATGAATAAAGTAACAAAGTGTTATGCGGAATTAACACTTGATCTAAAACACAAAGATGTTAAACAAACTTTCACTTGTATTAGAATAATCGTGCTTGGTTACAATGAAAGAGTTTAACTTGCGAATACTTATGAAAACTTATATTAACTTTAACCTAAAAGATCTTCTTTTATAGAACAAGAAGTCTTGTACAATAAGCTACGAATCAACTATTCTAGGTAAAGATAAACATAGAAAATACATTGTCGTCTCTATCCTTACTAGAAGTATTCTAGAATATAATAAACGTGTAGCTCACATCTTCCATCAGTGCTTGTCTTCATTCTGTCAACGCTTGACTTTAACTTGTCAACGCTTATGCTATCAGCGTTTACTTTACTCTTGTCAACGCTTGAGTTGTTCTTGTCAGCGTTCAAGTGTTCTGGCCTAAATTTATTCCCAACATAGCCCAGTTGGCTAACACACTCGACCTTGAACCTGAGGGTCTCGAGTTCGAGCCCCATGAGTGACATATTTTTGTGAATAATTCTTTTCTTTTTGACAGTATAAAAATCAGGTCACATGAGGTGACTATTGCTGAATTTTTGAGAAGCTGAAAAGGATTTCAGCTTATGAGCAACTCAGATCAATGAATCTGATAAGCTATTTGCTACTGAACATTACCAACTTAAATCAACAAAGTCAATTAAACTAATATTGAAAAGTAAACCAACTGATGAAGTGAATAAACAAATTATTGCTAAACAAACAGTTAAGATATCAAATAACCATATCACAATTTCAGTTAACCAACATTACAGTAAACCTATGAGATGCAGAAAATCAGTAAACTAAATAAATTTACAATAACAGCAGACTGAAAAAAACACAATCTAAGGACTCAGATTTCATTACATCAAATCATATGACTGCAATCATCTATATTTTTAAACAAACAGCCGATTCAATCAGAATATTCAACTAAATCTCCCAGATAGCAGCAGTTTTAAATCCCTTACGCAGACTCACATGTAATACTCAATCAATTCCAAGTTAAGAAAAATCAAACAAATCTGTCACAAAACAATTTTCCAAATCATAACAGAAAAAACAACTTTAGAAACACATCAAATTCACTATTAAGTCCTAATCCCTTATTAAGACAGATTATAACCTTAATTCTAACAAATCAGATTCAACTTTTTAATCAGTAAAGAAAACATTTTCATACCAGCATAACAATTAAGCTATAAAATACTGAAAACTAATGCACTACACAGATAATAATGAAAATAAGCTAATACATACTAAATATAAAACATAAATCTAATAAAAGCTAGACAGAAAAATAAATTGGGTTAAAACCTCTTGACGAAACCGTTGGGACGATGTGCAGCGCTGAGCTGACATAAACCCGAATCAATACCACCATTCATCACTGTTTATCTCAATTCCTCGAACCATATTCATAACTCGAACCAGATTCCAATGGATCGAACCAACTACCTTTTTATTTACTTAAACAGTGGGTTTAAGTATATCTCCCAAATCTTTTCGAAAACATCACCATAAGTTATAGAGAAAACTTACGTAACATTTCTTAATAGTTATAATAATAGATAAAGCTTTAAAGGTAATTCTGAAATAAAAATAATAACGTAACACTAACAATCTTTAAACTGAAATTAAATTTTATTAATACCTTAAAATCAGTACAATTTTATAAAAAGAAAATTAAAACTTCTAATCTAAATCTAGCATTATAACATTACAAAAAAGAAAGGGGTCAAAATTACAAGTAAATTGGGGGTTTTTATAGCCATCCCAAGGTTTTGTTGGGAAGAATATTCACATCTTTCTTGAGTATCTTCCTTTGTCTTTTCAGCTCTTGGATCATTTCTCTCTCATGGTTGTTATCATCTGATGGTTGTAAATTCACAACTAGCACACGGATTGCCAACGTGGCATCCGTGTGTGCTAGTTGTGTTTCTTTCCTGCCTTGTGATTGGTGGATTGTGAAACGAGAGGTGTCATCTCCAATAAAAATTCGCCCCTCACGTGAATTACACGTGAGGTGAAAAGCCCTTTGTTAATTCGACTTTTTATTGGATTTAGGGTTTGGGAACAGTAACTATTTGTTACTGGTTTTTAGGTTTTGTGAGATGGGGAAGAAAGGAGAAAGAAGAATATTACATAGATTGTAACGAAGATTTATTAATTATGTGTGTGGGAATGGGAGAAAAACGAGTGGTGTAAATGGGGGAGTGGGTGAAGTTTACGGTTTTATTTATTTGTTGTGAGTGGAACATTTAAACACGTTTGACTGAAAACGTGAGTTAAATACTCATAATTTTGACAAACCAAAACCCTAAAAGCCCATAAGACTTTATTAACTTCGTTCCTTATTCATTTTAGTTGTGAAAGATTGGGCTTGAAGCCCAAGTTCTATATCTCCCATCCGTCTAGTATACTGTTCCATTTGGGCCATTATACTTTGCACCAAAAACGTGTATTGTCTCATTTATGATGTTGGGCTTTGTTTGGGCCTTGACCCAAGAGTAGTCCATTGTTTATCCAATATTAAACTTTCAGGCCCAATAAGCATTTGTGGGTCCCACTTGGCCCGTTTTCTTGACAAATGATGAAATCCTCTAAAGTCGAGCTCGATTTTGGCTTCATTGATCTTTTTCTTCAAACTCGTGTCGATATTTTCCGGTTTTCGCGATCTTGGTACCTACACACATTAAAACAAGAAATACACATATACAAGGCATATTTGATACATTTCATGCATAATTTCATTGTTTTAAGATACAAATGATATGAGTAATTATACTCATATCAAATTCCCCCTTGCTAAGCAATTGCCGTGTCCTCACGCAATGATAAAATAAAACATTAAATACACCATTATTCAACTTTTGACATTTTATTTTTGCAAAGACATAATGTATTGCTTTCATTATTCGAAAAATAACTTTAAGGATCATAAAACTCAAATAGATTCATCGTTCCCGACTTTTCCATGCCAAGTGCAAAAACAAGATCATTGTCAATCATAAGCCCCAAAATTAAACCAACTCATACAAGTAATTTGTGTTAAACTCAATCTCCTATTATTCCTAATTGTATCTCTAGATTTTATTTTTCATTCACCCAAAGGCTCATTTGACTTTATTTTGATATTTATTAGTCCAAAAATGAAGGCAAGAACGGTGTAAACTCAACACTCAAAACCTAACCTCGACTTCAAAAACCGTTGTCACTAAAGAAAGCCCACATCAAGGATAACTTAACACGATTTAGGGATAAATCCCGGACCCGAAATTTGGCTAATATGGCTACTTAAAAGCAACAATGAAACCTCCAAAGTCAATTATGACCTAATTAATGGAGTTAGCAACAACTACATCATAACACCTTGTGGCTCTTTAAGATGCAATTGTGCTCCTTATTTAAAATCCACACCCTAAGGCTCCTTGGATAAAAATAAGGGAATTGACTTCACCATCCCACCTTACGGATCATAATGATGAAGCAATTTTTATTCAACACGCCCCTTGACATACACCCTAAGGCTCTAATGACAAGGTTAGTGCTACATGACTCCCACCCGAAGGCTCCTAGAGAACATGTTTTATTTATTCTTCTTTATTATTATGATATTTATAGTAAGCCAAATTTCCGCAATCCCATGATCAAAAGTCCATGACACTGACACCCTTAATGTGTTCTCACTTTAATTACAAGGGAAGAAAAAGAAGGAGTTACGAGTTAAGATATCAAGCCTAGACCGCTAAACACTTCATTTATTAAGCAATTATTATTCAAGCGAGGAAAGTAAGTACGAGGAGATTAAATCAAACACAAAAATACTTGCACAAAGAAGAATTTAATCTTAGAAACTTATGATTGAACTCTATCATCTCTTGTTCTCCATATTGTAAAATTTCAAAAATGTGAAACCAATGGATACTTAGCCTATTAAATCAAAGTTTTGGGTTTTTAAGTCATCTATAGGATCTTGCATCTTCTTATACTTTTTTAAGTTTTAGAATTTGCGTTTTAAAGTTCCCTTAATAAACGACTTTCTAGGATCAATTATAGGAACTTGCGAAAAGTTCTTGTTCTTAACTCGTATGAATTAAGACTTTCGCGTTTTAAAGCTCCCTATATAATAGCCTAGCAAAACTTAATTCAAATACGTTAAGGAAAAGCTAAGGTTAAAAACCGAGTCGAGTAAAAAACTATTCTTATTTTCACCAACGGAAAGCCTACATTCGTGTCAAAAGCACTTATTTTATTTATTAAAACTTAAAAATAACACTAAAAATTTAAAATTTTATTGGAAAATGAGAAAAACAATACGTTTGGACATGACAAAAGCAATTGCAAGCGATTATATCAATTGACTCCCCCATGCTAAAACCAAACATTGTCCTCAATGTTTCTTAGCTCAAGAGTAACACCCCCTTGCTAAAACACGAAGAGTCTAATGCAAAATCCTAGCATGGAAAGAGCACGCAAATCTATAAGCCGTTTATTAATTATGCCTCAAGATAAAACGTTAGTCGATAAAAATCAAGGGTAAAGAGTGTGCCCCCTTTTGGCATTGAAATAATGGAAGATCAAGTGGACCGGCAAAAACCGAACACGAGAGTCTTCAAATATTAGGGTCATACCTAAGATTCACAACACAACAAAACACGAGCACGAGCTTGAAAGATCAAGCCTTATTAGTGTTAGAAAATAGAAAGAAGATAGAATGTATGGGAATCCCCCACAAGGCACCTCGTTTTTGTTCACCGAGTCATGAGCTCGACTCGATCCCCGCATTCATTGGTCCTTAGGGAAAGTGGTGAAAACCGGCATAATAGGATAAAATCCAACATAAAGCACGATGCCGGGGTCAAAGATCTCATCCTCGTTGTCGGATGACAAACGAAAGGATAAAACTCCAACACAAATCTCTAACAAGAGATGGTAGTCACAACTAATGGTATGGATGTAGCATGCTCCCCGAGATAAACTCGCACCAAGATGATTAAAAAGTCTTTCAATTATTGCATCGGTGAAAGGCCGATATTTCCCTAAATCAATGATTCCGGGGTCGAATACCTCATCCTCGGTGGAGAAAGGAATAGACAACAAGGTGCCGTCCCCCATGCTAATCCTAAATCATATAAAGCACATAGTAATGGTGGTGTAAAAGTCTCAACCATAGTGGTTTCAACTTTCATGACTTTGTTGACCTTGTCACTCTTATGAATGTGAACAAAGGGGTCATGGTACTCAAAACGAGTCGCATGAAAAACCCGCACATTAAGATCAAAGCGAGTGGGAAGGATAATTGGAGCAAAAGTAATTTCTCCCTCCGGGTCAACATTGTCATCATCATAAATCTGGTGATCAAACCAAGAGTCTTCATCACCGTCATTAGACTCTTCCTCAAATTCCGAAGGAATGTCTATATAAAGAAACTCATCAACCTCCTTCATAAGAAGCTCATCATCACAATGGTTGTGAGATGTAGGAGGTATGATGCTCTCAAAATCCTCTTGAAACAATGGATTATTGTTCATTGAAGCTTCAAAGAGAGGATTTGAGTAAGTCACAAAAGTGTCATCAATCTTGTCATCACAAGAAATATCCGACAAAGTATCGAGTGTGTCACACTCGGATACTAGATCATCATTCTCATTTGAAGGTAAATCATCGGCGAATTCCTCGAAAATGGTAGGTAAAACACAAGAATCACGTTCGATCTCGAGATCGGAAACGTCTTCACTTCCCCGTGGAAGTGGATCAATAATAGCAAAAAGTTCATCGATGAACTTATCACATGAATAGTCACTAACCTCACTCGGTGTGAAGTTAGGAATCAAAGGCTCTTCAATTTAAGATTGTGCCTTAGGAACATCAACATGATCCTTAGAAGAGAGTGAAAATGAGTCCATTTTCAAAGATTGTTCAATTAAAGAAATATCACTCTCGGGATCAAAATTCTCACTATTAAACTCACTAGCATCAAATGGCTCACTTAAGTAATCATCAATTTGTTTTTCAATCTTAGCACTATCATCCTCGTGTGGAGTGAGTGTAGATGAGGAAAGGTTACAACATGTTTCAACAAAGCAAGCTTCTTCAATAGATTTTAACTTTCCTTTATCACAAATAGAAGTTTCCAAAATTGGAAAAACACCTTTATCAAAAAGAGCTTTCTTATTACTTTCTAAAGTTTCAACAAGTTTAACACTTTCAACTTTCTTAGGAGCAAATCTTGGAATCTTTTCCGGTTTAAAAACAATGCTTTTATCACCATAAAACAATTTAATTTCCTTTTTCCTCATATCAACTTAAATTTGAGCCATGCATAAAAATGGTCGTCCTAAAATAATTGGCACACGAGGATTGGTCTCATAAACGACTATAGCAAAATCGGCTAAGTACAAGAAATTTCCCACTTTCATAATGACATTTTCCGCTATACCAACCGGTCGCGTGGTGGTACCATTAGCAAGCTCAATGATCATACGAGTGGTACTAAGTGGTGCATAATCAATAGTCTTCCAAAGGGCTAGGGGCATTATGTTAATGCTAGCTCCTAGATCGGCTAGGCCTTTGCAACCCCAAGCTCATTGGAAACACAAGGTATCAAGAATTGACCCGGATCTTTATACTTCTCGGGAAAGAAATCAAAGAAAACCGAGGTACTAATCACATTCAAAGTAGCCTTAGTGACTTCTAGAAAAGTTTCCTTAGGTGGAGGCTTAAACTCAATCACTTCAACTTCATCTAAATTTTCACAATCATCATAAACGGTAATGGCCTTGAGCTCTCCCTTTGGGTTTGGAATGGTATTACTAGGTAAGTAACCCGAAGAAGTAGATGGTTTAGACATGAATCCCTCAAACATCGAAAGCAATTTATTTTGACCTTGTTCCAAACTTTGTTGCATATGATTATGACTTTGCTCTACTCTTTGCTCAAAACGGTTTTGGTTTTGTTCAAGTCTTTGTTGATTAAGCTCAATCTTATTGTTTTGCCCTTTAATCGTATTTTGAAACTCATTTTTCAAAGTTGCCATTTGTCCTTGAAGATTATTTTGAAAAGCTTTCAAATTTGCCTCATTTGATTTAATGTAGCTTGACAAATCATTTTGATTATTCCCTTGAAAACCTTGATTGTTTTGATTAGCATTAAACCCATTTCCTTGATTATAATTCCCTTGGTTACCACGGTTAAAATTATTCCCATTGTTTCCATTGTTGTACCTATTTTGAACCGGTGGAGCAACATGATTTTGACGAGGAACTTGACCGTTAGAGCCATAATTTCCCGTCGCAGCAAAAGCACTAGCTTGATCAAACCCCGTGGTTAAACAAGCATAATTAGGATGTGCTCCACCACATGATACACAAACATTCTCAACCATATTAATGGATCCATGAGGATTCTTCCTAATCTCACTCAACAAAGTCGCAAATCCACTATCACTCTTAGAGTCCAATCTAGCAATCTCGGGATTCACATTGGAAACAACCGGTGTGTTTCGTGAATATTGTGCTCTAGACTTATCCTCAATTATTCTCCACGCGTCTCTCGGAGTTTTTCTTAAAAGATTACCACCCACGGCGGCATTTAAAGAATCTTGTTCAATCATATTTAGCCCATTATAAAAAGTATTAATTTGATGCAATTCCGAGAAACCGTGGTGTGGACATTGTCTCAAAAAATCTTTAAATCTTTCCCAAGCTACCCCAAACGATTCATGCACTTTTTGTTCAAATTTGGTGATCTCATTCTTAAAGTGTGTTGTCTTAGATGGTGGAAAGAAGTAATCCATAAACTTAGACACTAAATCATCCCATGTTAAGATCGAACCTGGTGGTTCTTTCTCATACCAAAGCTTAGCATTACCCTCGAGCGAGTACGGAAAAAGCATGAGCTTAATCACGTCATTCGGCACATCTCTAAACTTGAGAGTCGAGGTAATTCGATTAAAATTCCGAATGTGAGAATGCGGGCTATCGGTCTCATTGCCACGAAATTGGTCGGCACGAATGAGCGATAAAAGACCCGTCTTAATCTCAAAATGATCCGCCAAAATAGCCGACACAACGATTGCTTCCCCATACCCTTCGGTGGGTGCACGGAGCAATTCCTCCATTGTTCGGTTATCGGCCATCTCTACAACAATAAGTGGAAGGTCGGGTTCCACTATTCGTTGTTGACGATTTCTATTTCTACGAGGAATATTTTCAAGCCTATTAAAATCAATCACAAGACGAGAAGAACGTAATTACATACACTACAAAGACGAGAATTTAGAGGATTGAAGAAAAGAAATTTAGACAAGAAGAAGATTATTTTTAGTATTTTATTTGGTATTGATCAATCAATAATGATCAATAAAAACAAGGAATAAGGATAACTACTATGGAAGTAAATTACCCTCGGTCGACTTTGAAACGATAGGTTAAAACCTAAACGTCTCGAGGTTCAATAAGTAAACTACAAAAATAAGATTTATTACTACTTGAGTTGGCAAACCAATAATAGGTCGTCCCTCTCAATATACGCACAAGCAAGCGGGGAAACGAGGTGGCATAAAGCACTTAAAAACCTTTTTCCTTAGACGGCTTTTTATAGCACGTCGCCTTATACCCACCTTATAGTTTGTATAAATCGAGTTCAAACTTCTTATTAGTATTTATCTATTTTGCCTTTTATTTTTTGTTTTGGATTCGACTACAGTAGCTAGGTGATGAAATCCCAACTAAGGCCTTATTTGATAAGTATGTAAATTTATTGTTCTACGTAATACAATATATTATTCACAAAAAACGAGAAAAACGATACATACTATATAATAGAAAAATAACAAAACTTTCCGAGGACGGAAAGGGTCTTCAAATCAACGATCAACAAATCTCCACAAAGACGAATCGTACACAAGATCCCGGCAGCGGCGCCAAAATTTTTGATGTGTCGTTGATAGTATATGTGATAATTTGAGATTACGTTATAGGGTAAATTAGAAAATTACCTTTAGGAAAAAGTAATAGACTAATATTACCAATGACGAATTCAATTAAACACGTGAGTGAATCAAGTTCGTTGTACACGAAGATCTTATGAATTTGAGACGTTTTGCTTTGATTTGGACAATTAATTTGAATTGGTTTTCGGTTTTTAAACTAGAATTAAAATCTACTAATTTTAAACTATTTAAAATTAACCTAAAGTGCATGAATCGTAAACCCCACTATATTTAAATCTAAAAACAGAATTACTTAAAAATTAAAAACTATTTAAAATTTAAACTAAATAATATTCTATGAAAATAATTCTACTTAATAAAAATAACTTTTAATCTAATTTTAGAAAACTAATTAACTTTTAAACTAATTAACTTTATAAAAATTTACTTATACTAAATCTATTATTTTAAAAAAAAAACTAACTTTATTTAAATTTAAATTAGTAGAAATCTAATAATTTGAAAATTAATTAAACTAATAAAATATTTTTACTTTTACCTTTATTTTTATTTTAAAACTTATTTATTATTTATCTAAAATTCAAAATTTACTTTAATGAAAATATTAATTAAACTATTTCTAGACGTAAAAGTTGAAAATACTTCTAAATGAAATCTGCTAGTTTAAATCATTACTATATTAATTAAACTACTGAAAGAAGAATCAAAATAGCATGTAGCCCAGTTGGCTAACACACTCGACCTTAAACCTGAGGGTCTCGAGTTCGAGCCCCATGAGTGACATATTTTTGTGATTAATTCTTTTCTTTTTGACAGTATAAAAATCAGGTCACATGAGGTGACTATTGCTAAATTTTTGAGAAGCTGAAAAGGATTTCAGCTTATGAGCAACTCAGATCAATGAATCTAATAAGCTATTTGCTACTGAACATTACCAACTTAAATCAACAAATTCAAGTAAACTAATATTGAAAAGTAAACCAACTGATGAAGTGAATAAACAAATTATTGCTAAACAAACAGTTAAGATATCAAATAACCATATCACAATTTCAGTTAACCAACATTACAGTAAACCTATGAGATGCAGAAAATCAGTAAACTAAATAAATTTACAATAACAACAGACTGAAAACAACACAATCTAAGGACTCAGATTTCATTACATCAAATCATATGACTGCAATCATCTAATTTTTAAACAAACAGCCGATTCAATCAGAATATTCAACTAAATCTCCCAGATAGCAGCAGTTTTAAATCCCTTACGCAGACTCACATGTAATACTCAATCAATTCCAAGTTAAGAAAAATCAAACAAATCTGTCACAAAACAATTTTCCAAATCATAACAGAAAAAACAATTTTAGAAACACATAAAATTCACTATTAAGTCCTAATCCCTTATTAAGACAGATTATAACCTTAATTCTAACAAATCAGATTCAACTTTTTAATCAGTAAAGAAAACATTTTCATACCAGCAGAACAATTAAGCTATAAAATACTGAAAACTAATGCACTACACAGATAATAATGAAAATAAGCTAATACATACTAAATATAAAACATAAATCAAATAAAAGCTAGACATAAAAATAAATTGGGTTAAAACCTCTTGACGAAACTGTTGGGACGATGTGCAGCGCTGAGCTGACATAAACCCGAATCAATACCACCATTCAGCACTGTTTATCTCAATTCCTCAAACCATATTCATAACTCGAACCAGATTCGAATGGATCGAACCAACTACCTTTTTATTTACTTAAACAGTGGGTTTAAGTATATCTCCTAAATCTTTTTGAAAACATCACCATGAGTTATAGAGAAAACTTACGTCACATTTCTTAACAGTTATAATAATAGATAAAGCTTTAAAGGTAATTCTGAAATAAAAATAATAACGTAACACCAACAATCTTTAAACTGAAATTAAATTTTATTAATACCTTAAAATCAGTACAATTTTATAATAAGAAAATTAAAACTTCTAATCTAAATCTAGCATTATAACATTACAAAAAAGAAAGGGGTCAAAATTACAAGTAAATTGGGGGTTTTTATAGCCATCCCAAGGCTTTGCTAGGAAGAATATTCATATCTTTCTTGAGTATATTCCTTTGTCTTTTCAGCTCTTGGGTCATTTCTCTCTCATGGTTGTTATCATCTAATGGTTGTAAATTCACAACTAGCACATGGATTGCCAACGTGGCATCCGTGTGTGCTAGTTGTTTTTCTTTCCTGCCTTGTGATTGGTGGATTGTGAAACGAGAGGTGTCATCTCCAATAAAAATTCGCCACGTAGCTCTTCTTTACCATCTCTTTTCTTCCTATAAATTGGGGGATTTAATTCCCCCTCACGTGAATTACACGTGAGGTGAAAAGCCCTTTGTTAATTCGACTTTTTATTGGATTTAGGGTTTGGGAACTGTAACTATTTGTTACTGGTTTTTAGGTTTTGTGAGATGGGGAAGAAAGGAGAAAGAAGAATATTACATAGATTGTAACGAAGATTTATTAATTATGTGTGTGGGAATGGGAGAAAAACGAGTGGTGTAAATGGGGGAGTGGGTGA
This sequence comes from Glebionis coronaria, assembly GCA_025667525.1. Lineage (NCBI taxonomy): Eukaryota > Viridiplantae > Streptophyta > Magnoliopsida > Asterales > Asteraceae > Glebionis > Glebionis coronaria. Next base: position 416,118,024 of record CM046878.1, on the reverse strand, counting down.
AGTTTACGGTTTTATTTATTTGTTGTGAGTGGAACGTTTAAACACGTTTGACTGAAAACGTGAGTTAAATACTCATAATTTTGACAAACCAAAACCCTAAAAGCCCATAAGACTTTATTAACTTCGTTCCTTATTCATTTTAGTTGTGAAAGATTGGGCTTGAAGCCCAAGTTCTATATCTCCCATCCGTCTAATATACTGTTCCATTTGGGCCATTATACTTTGCACCAAAAACGTGTATTGTCTCATTTATGATGTTGGGATTTGTTTGGGCCTTGACCTAAGAGTAGTCCATTGTTTATCCAATATTAAACTTTCAGGCCCAATGAGCATTTGTGGGTCCCACTTGGCCCGTTTTCTTGACAAATGATGAAATCCTCTAAAGTCAAGCTCGATTTTGGCTTCATTGATCTTTTTCTTCAAACTCGTGTCGATATTTGCCGGTTTTCGCGATCTTGGTACCTACACACATTAAAACAAGAAATACACATATACAAGGCATATTTGATACATTTCATGCATAATTTCATTGTTTTAAGATACAAATGATATGAGTAATTACACTCATATCATTGATCATGCCCTCATGCTAGACATTGAAGGATTTCATTAAATCCTGATTCTATGATAGTCATGGGTTGTTTTCATTAATCATGCTTCCATGTTAATCATTGTTGAATTTTGTTTCGCCACCTTTCTGGGTGTTGTCTCTATGTAACCAGAATGATGTCTATGCTGAAAGTGCTAGGCTATCATGATTCTTAGTACAGTTTGGTCTTCTAACCGTTTAACCAATTATTCCCCGTAAAATCATGTCACATGATCGACCCATATCGATCATTTCATGTGCATTTCATGTGTACTCCACGTACCGTATTCCATGTGTATTACACGTACCATAATCCATGTGTATTTCACTTACAATACTTCATGAGTATTCACTAGTCGATTCTAAATCACCTTAGGCGTATTCCACTTGTCGATGTTTTACGAGATGCTGATGCCGCTCATGATTTGGCGATGTTACTAAATGTTGATGCTGCTGATTAGTTGGAGACGCTACGAGATGCTGATGATGTTCACAACCTTGAGATCCTACAAGACGAAGACAAAGGCGTTAGATCAAAGCAATTGGATGAGAAGATGCTTCACCATCAGATGATTTCCATCACAATCCATGTCCCTAACTTTCAGATATATGTCACGCGTCATTTAGTTGTCTTTTCAGTCATATGAGTGGGAACCGGTACCAGCCGGCCACTCAGCTGAAGAGTTACATAATGACCATCGTGAGAATGACCATCATGGAACTGACAGACAACACAGTTGTAACCACTTACGTGACAACAATTATTCTAGCAATCTCAACAGAACACCGGTCACGGACGTGATCGGAAACACAAGGGTCAGCAGAACAATCGATCCGCCGATTCTGGCAGGATAATCTAAGAGTCTCATCTTCCGTTTCACACCTAGAGACACATGTCAAGACATCAGTCAAGACACACGTCTCATGTATACTTTCTGAAGACACATGTCAAGACATCAGTCAAGACACATGTCATACCCATATTTTCTCAAGATACGAGTCAAGACACATGACTCACGTTTATCTTCTACAACAGCCCTAAGAAATTCAGGGTACCCTACAAGGGGTATACGTATTTTTTGTGCCATGTATTAATCAGGCCACAAAAATTTTAGTATCATCACTGGCGTATTATTCGCGGTTGGACACGCATGATTCGGTTTGCGTGAGACAGGCAAAATCATTCAGTGAGATCCATTCCGTTTGGTTCAGGACACTTTCATTTCTTGATTTCATATTTCATATATCCATGACCGTAAAGGACGCCATTCGTATCACCCATGTGTACGAAGGTTTTCCCTTCAGTCAAATAATAAGATCTTATTTGCTAACAAACTTACCTCGGACAGATGCGAGTTAAATATGATTCTGACTATGGAGCATGAACAGCACACCATGCTACGACTGGTCGCCATTTATATCAGATCATGTACAGGGATGTCCAGACTCCTGGATACATTTAGCATAGTTTTCCACCATGAGAATCTATACAAATTATCTATGGTTTACAAGCACGTGTTTGTTATTCTATGACTGTGAAGATATTCAACTATCGTTGATGACACAACTTTTGAACTTCCTTTTATTCTTAACCAGCCGATTATTATAGAATTTTACGATGTAAATTCCAGAAGAACCTTAAAGGAGGAGGACGGTAACACGAGATTATGTGTCGACTACCGTCGTTCTAAACAAATCACCATTCATGACCGTTGTTTCTCTCCACGTATTGAAAATGGGTGGGATCGACTATAGGGTGCTAACCACTTTTCCAAGATCGACTTATGATCATGTTGCTAGCATCGACGAGTGAAAGAGCAGGACATTTCCATGACTGCTAATTATACACGACTTGGTCATGCTAAATTAATGATTTTGTTTTAGTCTTATAAATGCTCCAGCAGCATTATGGACTTAATAAATTGAGTTCCACGAACTCATAAACAAATTCATCAGTTTTCCATCAATGACAACCTGATATTCTCCAGGTCTAGAGAAGGGTATGATGACCATATTCGCACTATGTTGCAAATTCTACGACAGAAGAAATTTCATCCTGAAATTTTTCTAGTATGAATTCTGGTTGATTATAGTGACACGCTGAATCACATTGTTTCTCACGGCTAGTCTTACCACGACTAAGCTTACGTATAAAGGAGAGAATCATACACTATATTATGTGTTCTAGAGGATCCTACGCTAAGAGAAGTCTAATTTCAGAGACTCATGGTTTTCCAAACTTCTATGTATCCAGTTATAGGGAACAAGATGTAGTTATGTTCATATCTAATTTCCTAACATACCAGCAGGCTAAAATAGAATACCTACATACTAGTAGCTATCTCCACCGGGAACACTTTCCAAATGGAAATGGTACAGTATCTCCATGGATTTGTCAACAGTTTGACCAAGTCTGCAAAATCCTTTTATCCGCAAAGATTTCACAGTAGTAGACTTTCAGATATTTCGGACAGAGATCGTATGATCACTTGGCACTCTGTCACCTATCAGACCAGATAAAGGTTCACGTTCGTGTTCATTAATTATGTTCACATCCTTGTTTAAATTTGTGTTTGCTTTTGCGTTCACGTTCATGACACCATTCACGTTCATGATCGTATCCTAACTTACGATTTAAGTTCCAATTTTGTTCTGGAAAGTTTACAGAAGTTTGGGAGACCAGACTCAAGTTTAATAAATTCTCCATCCTCAGAGAGACGTTCCACGTCACATTCCACGTCTCACCTTATGTTGTTGGCCTTACCACCTTAGTTATTCTATGTTCACGATATGTTTCACATGTCATGTACATTCCACGTTTCACATATCACGTTCACGATATGTTACACGTATCATTGTTCATCATATGCTTCTCATATTACACTCGCCATATCTCCACGTATCACGTTCATAATTGTTCACGTATCACGTTCAAAATTGTTCACGTACTATGTTTCAGTATGTCCCGCGCATCAAGATGGGACTAATATTAGTTAGTCTAGGTTATTTTGCATCGTAACGTTTCATTTACCCTTGCACGTTAATTCTTATTCCCTCGATCAAATTCAGGAGGATCTATCTTACGTTGATAACTAGGAACTTTTACGAATTGTCAAGTCAAAGTCATGAAGACCAAGATTATCATATGTGTCAAGATCTTGTGGAGGAACAGTTCCGAGAGGGAATCCACTTGGAAACGGAGGAGTCCATCCGGACTTCATCCTCTCATCCTTCCATAATTCAGTAAGGTTCTTTTCAGGTACGTCACGTTCCACGTCCGGGTCAGTCATGTCGAGTCAAGGATCTTTTCAGTTACGTTATCTATAATTCGGGAACGAATTATTCTTTTAGGGGGAAGAGTTGTAAAATCCACATGCTTTTACCATGAACACACACTACGTAAACATGCGAACCTTTTAAAACTTACCAATTATGTCACGTACACGTGTCACGGATATTAACTCCAAATTACGTACGTGTTATTACATGATAATTATTACGTACGTGTTAATACACGATAATTATTAACTATAATAATTATGATCACGAGCATATGATCACGAATATTAAAACACGAACATATGAACTACGTATATAGTTATTAACACACAATAAATATTGATTACGTACAAGTATTAATTATAACAAGAAAATTTAACCACGAACTAACATGAATATATTAGCAAACACACACGTAAAAAATTTAAATACGAAAAAGCTCGGGTTTGCCTTGTGGGCTTAAGTATCCGCGGACAAGAAAAGGGAATGGGCCAAGCCCACTTTGACTTTTGACTAATTTGTAAAAAGGTAAAACACAGGAAATCATTATATAATTTTTAACAAGAAAAATTAAAACCCTAGCTTCTTTCTCTCCCATTGCCGCCGGCTACAAGGACACAGGAGGGGTGATTGGGTTGATTTGATTGTTAATTTTCGGGTTGTTCGTGTTCGTGTTCATAGTTCTTTTCAATCACATATTCGCTAAACATCAAAACCTTGATCTTTTATTTTATTTTCTTTAATTATGTTCATGTTAATTTAAAAAGATAATTAAACAGTTTAGACATGTTAGATTAATCAAGAAAACATGATTTAATGGGGGTTTTGGTGGGGTTTGTTCGACCGACACACACAACCGAGAGCCCAAGCTCTCGGCTTGTTTTGTTTCGCACCAACAGCCGAGACCAAGGGGTCTTGGTGTGGTCTTGGTGGTTTGGCAGCAAGGAAAAGGGACCCCGACGCATGTCGGGGTGTTGTTTGGTGTGTTTGGGTGACGACGCAGCAGCAATAACACCACCGGCTTCAGCCGGTGGCTGCTTTTTGTTGAGCAGGGGGAACCGCAGCCAAGCAGGGGGACCCACAGCCAAGCAGGGGAAACCACCGGCTAGCTATCGATGGTGATTTTGGTTCGAACAGTGGCACCGGCTAGGCAGTAGCCACTGTTGGGGTTTTGTTTGGTTCGGCTTATATTAAACACGGGCACGAGATTTATTTTTACAAGTTAAACATTTTTTTACAAGTATATGTTTACAAGCATATATTTATAAGGTGAATTAAATTAAATTAAACATGACTTAGAATTAATTTAATTTAACCAGACTTAGGTTATATTTATTTTTGATAAATAATACATGTTATTAGCCTAAGTATTTTATCATTTAATTTTAGGCTATGGTATGCTTGTTTAGTCTTTCTTCATTTCATTTACTTTATTCTATGTTTTGGGCTTATGTTTTTTGGAACCGATGTTTGATTCCGGTTTCCCTTTTGGTCATGTATGTTTTAGTACATATTACCTTGCATGCTTTGTTGACACGCCATAAATACGCGTAATGATCCACTTATCAAAGTGGGGTGTTATAGTTAACATGTTCAATAGACGGACGGTCCAAGCCATGATCCTCCAAGCCACCGATCACCTAAATCACAAAAGTGACCACGATCCTCCAAGCCATGGGGAATACAGTTTTTATCAATGGGGTTTTATCCACTAACAGTTCACGGACCCAATATTTTTAAGTCCATTTTTTACTGACTCATTGCCAGGATGTAACACATATTCCCCTTTATTATAGTCAAGTCCACTGGATTCACAACAATTTTAAAGTCTAAAATTAATGGTGTTTTCCCATTGTTCATACGGAACTTGATGACAGACCCCTTGTGACTCTTGGTCTCAACCCCCTAAGACCCTTGAGGGCCTTGGATTTGGGTTACAACCTCAAGAGTATACCATAACTCGTTCAGAAAGTCATGGTACAATACTGAGGGAGTGTTTGTAAAAGCATTAGCCCAATCACAAATCTTTTAAAAAATTCAATAGGTTTGTAGGCTGATATATCATGGGGAGACTGAAACTACCCTCATAATTGTTTCCTGAAAAATGGGCTCACTCTCTGATTAAATGCCTAACCTGAGGGCGGGGGGTAATTAAAAGCCTTGGACATTCCCAATTCTAATGTATTGTTAAATCTTTATAGGACAATGGAACCTTTGATAATCAAATCAAGACTTGTTTCTTGTTATAAAACAACGATGGTCACCAAGTGATTCAGTGCAAACTTTTGACTACGGATGGTTATACACAAGTTCGAGCGCTGACGTGAAAAAAATATGTTATCACTAAATAACATCGATCGTTGGCACGTATAAGTTATGACAATAAAATAAGCACATAACGTGATTACCAGATTTAGAAGAACATGTTTGCTTGATTCAAAGATTTGAACACACACTTTTGCTGGGATAGAAATTTTTTGCAGAGTATATTTGCTACAAACTTTTGTATGTGTTTCTGTGAAGAATTGGTATTTGTAGGCATGGATGTGAAAGAGTAATTATTTGAAATAATTTGAAATATTTTCACATCCGCATTAAATGTAATGTACCCAAGTGGTACCCTATTTTTCTCGGCTACTGTACCGTTACTACATTTCATACACTTTTGCAGAGATGATGTAGGGTCATGTGTAGTTGAAAGGACAATTTTTAACGGATTTGGTATAAAAGGGCAACTAATTAAGGCTTAGTGGGTTAATATGGTAGTGAGTGGCCCTTGACTAGTTGATGACAGTCAAATAAGGAATATTTTTTCCTTATTAAATGTGTTGAGTCACCAACCTCAGCAATTAATGTTATTGCAATGATGCCTAAAAACGTCACTTGCATTTTTTGGTCTCACTTTGTTTTTATTACAATAATATATAAAAAAACAAAAATTTATGAAAACAATGAAAATCAAATTTTTTAGTTCAAGTATTTTCATTTCATCCATTATCACTTAATGTATAAATAACAAGTTCTTAACCTATCTAAGTGATCAAGGATTTATATTTTCTTATAACCCACTTTTATTTAAAAGTGACAAATGTTTTTAATAAATTTTATTTTTAAGGAAATGTTTTAGTAAAATAGAATATGGAAATTTTAATTTGGCATATTCCAAATGGCTAAGAATATCCTTTTGGATAAAAACTACACTAGATAGGATTTCCCCACTAAAAGACAAAAAAGAGCGGAGTCTACGTCAGCGGCTCAAAATAGGTAGTTGCGGCTCATCATAGGTATTGAGTCGCGTGACTATTTGAGTTGCGGCCAGATAGAGCCGTTGGGCCTTTGTCCTATAAATAGTGGACTATTTCCAGATTTCTAGTTCAGCTCTTTTGCACAAAAATTATCAGAGTCAATCCACCTTCTTTAGTCACACGAAGCCTTGGTTATTTGGTTGATTATACTTGTTTAGAAGTGAATCTTTCTCCTCTGCTCTCATTGTCTCAAGTGCAAATAGAAGAACACTTTCATCCTTGAAGCGTTGTATCTAGCTTAATATTTATTCAAGGTCTAGATTATATTTCATTCTTGTGTCATTGTAAAGATCCAAACTGTTGTGTATATTTGAAAGTTGTGTATGTATTGTGGTTAATACTTTGACCTTAAAGTATATTGGTGTAGATTGGACCTAGGTAAGATTAGTTCTCGACTTTTAGCTTAGAGTTGGAAACTGGTTAAGCGACGTGTACGGTTTCACAACCTTAAGGAGCTTGTTGATTAGTGAACTCTCGAGTAAGGAGTACTCGAGGAGTGGAGTAGGAACGAAGAGTGAGCTTTGTTGCCGAACCACTATAAATCCTTGTTGTTCGGTTTGATCTTTCCTTTCCTTATCTATTTCCATTCATTATTCTTTATTGCGTACACTTCTGATTATTAGTTTAGAACCACTATAAATTGTTCATATTATGCCTAGGAAGATTTCACATAAATCACTTAAGTATAGTTTTTGAAAAGGATTTTTGAAAACCGATCTTTGATCATTTTAACTTAAGAAACTATTCACTCCCCCCTGCTAGTTTCTACAACATGTATTAGAGCGGGTTACTCAAGCTTTTTGAAATATATTGTATTTTAAAATTTGAATCGATCTATGGATTCCAACATGTACCTAGAAGAGCAATCTCTGCAAGACCACCACTTTTTGAAACTGATAGTTTTAGTTATTGGAAAATAGATTTGAGACTTATGTGAAATCAAAAGATTGAGATCTTTGGCATGTTATTACTGTGGTAATCCATAAATTTCACGTGTATAATATAAGCTATGATTTAATGGATGTGGAAAATCCATTAGAAATTTTCGCTTTTATGCCTTTCTAACATATAGGGATATGTTGAAGTTGCAGTTCAGGTTGTGAGAAACAATTCATCTTACCAAGTAAGGCATAAAAGCAAAAATTTCCATTGGATTTTCTACTTCCATTAAATCATAGCTTATACATGTGAAATTTATGGGTTACCATAGTCTCTCCCCCTTAAATAAATCTCATCCCGAGATTATAATGGTAACATAGCATATCAAGGGCAAACATAGCTTTTGGGGTCTCAATTTCTTACTTAGAATCTTATTTACATATCAAGAATACAGTTTTACTGTTGGTATTTAGTTTCAAATCAATCTCTTTTATCATCATTTTCATCAAAATGGTAATATATGAAATATCATTCATATTTTAGTGATCAAAATCATATTATTACCTCATAAGAATTTAGTTCATCACCCAATGGAATATAGAAAACATACCATTTAATCATAAATCTTTCTTAGATTCCGAAATATGAAAAGGATTGTGAATATTACCGAGTTCTTTAGGAAACTCGAGTTAATATGTCACAGCTCAATTCAAAATCTTGAATCGATTATCCCATTTTTTCAAGATCAATCTAGGTAATTATAGAGAAAACATCCTTCTCAAATAGATACGTTTAGTATGGTGTAGTTTCTCATTTATGGTGAGAAAAGGATTGTGATTATTCTCACAATTCACCATTTTAATCCAGCAGATACTTAACACAATTCAACGTTCTACGAAGCTATATTCTAATATAATCTTTCCAATAGTTTCATGAACTATTTTGGATCTCGTAAGTTGAAAATCTCCAACTTTAGCCCAACAGATACATAAATGGCACTTCTTTCGATAGAGTGCTTCAAATAGTATTGCTTTGATTCTAGCATGACAACTATTGTTATACGGGAAATTTTACCAATGATAAGTGTCCTTCCCAAAACTTATAACACATACATTAGTATACTTATTTAAGTGTAACATACAAATTTTGAGTATATTTTTAGGATCAAGATGTGAAACACTCGTCACGATCTTAGACGATAGATATTGATACTCTATGTCGACAAATTATCTCTCATATAACCTTGTCAGAGTTTCCATATTATCAATTTCCTGAATAGGAATAAATCTTATAGTTCTAGTAAAATAATAGACAATGATCCGGATGACATCATGTCTACTTGAAGTAACAAAATCCTTATTGTTCTTTTCTATTTCCATGGAGGAAATTCAGGTTGAGCTAGTAAGTCGAATGACTTAATATATTGCTTTAAAAGCATAATATAAGGATTTTAAAATTTGTTCGAGTTGAATGGAATACTTCATATCCCAAGTATTTACAAATTCCAATTTTTAAGACGAGTATTGACGTATCTTCCAATATACTATGTAGTAATATACGTAATTTTTAACGTTTTATTAGGTCTATACCTGTCTTATATCGAATATTCTTAAGTCCATTTATAAATTCTTACTAACATTAAGATGCGTCCAACTTTATGTAAGGAAGAAAGCATAAATTTGGTGATTTAGGTGTATTCATTTGACTGAAGAATCGTCCTAATTCAATTAAATAAACATAATATAAACCATTGTGTGACAACTCTGGTTTTGAGGTTCGTCACTTAGTTTTATTTTGTGCTAGTTACGTGTCTTTACGTGTTTATGTGCTAATTGGTGTGTAAAGATTGCGGTTTGGATATCGTTTCCAGTACGGGGTACCTTGTGAGTGAACGATGTGAGATGATTTCATGTTCATGAGCTCACATGGTAGTGACTATGAAATGAGATGGTGATATTTAGTGGTTTTACGTATACGTATATGTATTATAGAAAATCGTATTTTTACGATTTACGGTTTAGCATTTGGAGGTCTTGGAAGAGGTATTTAGTCACGGGAGTATTTTTCGGGATGGTTTTAAGTCATTTAGGACTTAGTTATAAAGTTTATTTCAAAATTTGAGATTTATTATAAAAGTATATATTACGTCTTTTACGGTAAAACGCGTAAATTTGACTAGTTTTACGGTTTTGAGGTTTTGGAAGCTTTAGGAGCTGAAATAAATTAAGTTAAATTAAGGTAATATTATTAATACGATTATTAATAATAAAAAGAAAAAAAAACGAATTTTAAGGGGTGTTGGTCGGTTTTGGACGCAAGAAAAGGAAGAGAAAAAGGAAAAAAAAAGAAAAACGGAATGTTGGGTTTATATTTGGACTAGGATTCTTGTGTACACTATATAATGTTTTATACTAAACAAAAAAAACATAAATTCCTGGAGAAAAAGAATAAGTCGACGGTTTATGGAGAACTTTTAGGGTTCCATTGTTTTTTTTCATCTTCCATTAATCTAAAGGTAAAACCTTCATAACCCTTTTTAATTAAATTGTTTTTATGTTTTCTTTAATCATCATATGATGGATTTAGGTTAGGGTTTTATGTAAAAACAGTAAGTTAATGTTATATTAATGATATCATGATGATTACATAATCTAGGGCTTGTATTTAATGGGGTTATGGGTAATTAATTAAGTTAATTTGATTAAACCCGTTTTTAAAAACTGGGCAGAATTTTGAGTCAATTGTTTTGATCATATCGGGAGTTATACAAATTCTTATTTTGCGATCCAAGTATCCCTGAAAAGGTAATTGAAGTGGCTTTCCAATGCAAGAAACGAGAACTAAATTGGAGGTCGGGAAGTGTGTCAAAAACAGGTTACAACAGTCGGAGGTCAAAACAGTTTTGAAGTCAGCCTGTTTTCTTTTTAAGTTTTGGGTTGTTTGGGGTACTTAGGGTTGCATTGGGATCTTCTAACGAACATGAGAGATGGTTTATATATTATAGTAAGTATCTGCATTGGGGCTAAGGTTGTGGTTTAGGGTAAGACCCCTTAATCATAACAAAAATTTTGTATGTTTAAAATTAGTAGATCTGGAATGACAAAAGTATATATATATATATATATATATATATATATAAATATATATATATATATATATATATATATATATATATATATATATATATATATATATATATATATATATATATATATATATATATATATATATATATATATATATATATATATATATATATATATATATATATATATATATATATATATATATATATATATATATATATATATATATATATATATATATATATTTTTACCTCCCCACATCTATGTGACTCAAACAATCTACAAACAACCCTCTTGACGAGCTCAAAACTCAAGTCAAAGACTAGGTATCTGATACTCGATATTTTCAATGGGTTCTATAAATTCTCTGAATCCTCTCGAATTGATCTCGGCTCTAAGTGGAATGATTTGTTCTTGGTTAATAGAAAGTTGTTGGTTTGCTTATCTATTTTAACTAATAACAAATAATTAAGTTGTAGAATATTGATAATCAATGAATCTATGAAGGGTTTTGTTAATTTCTAGAGAGAGAAAGTTAGAGAGAGAAAGTGAGAGAAACTATGTGAAAGTGGGATGTGTTAGCTATCATATGTAAGGGCATAAATATTCCCTTTACAGAGATCATTGGTGTGTTTAGGTGGGTGTTTGGCTTATAGTTTGGAGACCTAAAACTAGGACTGTTTTTGATAAAATGTTAACGGGATGTGTTATGAAGTAAAACGAGTTAAGGGCTTTATAGAGGGGTGTAATGAGATGCTTAGAGCATATATATGAGGTATATATATGGGAGAATGTTAAATGTCCATCATAGGTTGATGAGACATTTTAGTGTTTGGTTCATGTTTTGATTATGTGTTTTTGGTTGTTAGCTTTTTGCTAGTGCGCGGATGTTTCAGGAAGCTCAATCAGGTGAGTTTCATAGTCCCATGTTTTCTAATGTTTATGACTTCCAGATGGGATGGAAGAGACACTGTTTTGTTTTGTTATTTATAAATTATGCTGTGAATGATTTGGCGTTGGTAATAGACTTATGTGTGCATACTTATGTGATTAACTGCTAGTTGATTCTTGATTGTTTATGTTTTGACTTGGTACCAAGGAGATGTTGACAAGGCGGGGCCTTGGGGATTGATTCATAGGTGATTGGATGCCTATGGGAGTATGGTGTTTGGTATGGCTGGGAGCCTTAGTTTTGATTGGTTAAATCTTGAATGTTAGTTTGTTAATGCATATTAGTATCACATTGTCCATATGTTTTTAACTTTTGGTTGTTACTCACAGCTTATGGTATGATTTTAGCGTTTGAGTCTAAACCTATGACTCTCACCAACTTTATGTTGACGTGTTTTAGTGTCTCTTTCAGGTGATACTATGGTTAAGCGTGAGAACATATGTGGCTAGGATTGGAGTCGAGTAGGAATGCATTTAGAAGGAGATCCCCGTTCCTTCTTAGTTTATTTTCTTTCTGATTGTTTCAATAGTGATACTATGAACCTATATGTTGATTGTTAGTGTTATTTGTTTCTCTTGGGTAAGTAGTAGGACTGTTACCTACTTACCTAGACTCCTGCTATGTTGAGATATTGTCATGAGATTTGTGTCGCCATTTATGACATTATATTTGCATTTTAGTTTTCTCTATAGAGACACCGTTTGTTGTGATGATATCCATACGTCGCGCCCTATATTCCGCCTTGGTGGGGTGTGACAGAATGGTATCAGAGCCAATGGTTATAAAGAATTAGGTTGCCTAGTCGCATAGCCTAGTCTATAGCTTAAGGGTCCCTACATATAGGCGTCATAGGAGTATGTGTGCATTTTACATAAATTGATGTGTTTGGATGTTATTTATTGTGATGTTTTGACTAGTATGAATTGAACCATAGTAAGTTCATACTTAGCCACATGTTATTTTCTTTTCGGGTTGTGACTAGTGCGGGTTGAACCATAATCGTCCACGCTAGTCATCGTCGTATTTTGCTTAAATTGTACATTATAGTACATAATTTGGTACATGGTAGTTTCTATCTTTTGCTGGGTTATTTTATGTACCTGAGTTATAGTATTTTTCTTTTGATGTTTAAGTCATGTTCCCTAAAAATCATGTGGTGGTTCGAGTTATTAGGAGTAGGTGGGTATGAAGGATTTTAAGCTGTTTCCACTCTTACGGGCGACATGACTTATAACTGATTATGTTTTCGTTTTAGATTTAGTCTATGTTGTTTTAGCTAGAGTATGGATTTCGGTATTCCAAGAGTTTTACTATGTTATTTTAATAGATGGGGTTTTGGACCTATTTGGTTATGTGGTTATGAGCTTATGTGAGTAGATGGATTTATGTGTTATATGTTGTATTGATTCTTATAAGTGTCATCATAGGAGGGAGTGCATTGGGGGAAGGGTAATTGTATAAGTATGGTGGCCAACATAGTTATACAAGTACCACAACTTCAATGGGTTCTCAAGTATGATTGCATGAAAGATGGTTAGTACATGCTTGTATATGATGAGATGTAGAATTTGGGTATACATATATATATATGGGTTTATGTAATGGCTGCCTATGATATGGCTATTGTTCTTTTTGTGTTATATGTTTTGGGATTATAGTGGTGTTGTGTGATTATGGGGTCACACGATATGGTTTGGTTTTGGAGGTGGGCTTTATGCCTTGTTGTGGCACGATGAGATGGTGATTATGTTAGACAATAAAATGGCCCAAGCCCGACTTGTGGGCTTAGGGTTTCTAGAATGTTCTGTGTATTAGTATAAATACACATCAATAATACAATACCTATTCATGGGGGTTTATACGTTCTAACATGGTATCAGGCCAAAAACCTCGATCCTAAACTTTCTTCCCCATCCATCCATGGATAAATAAAAAAAAAGAATCACATCTACGTGATCATGCTTCATGTAAATGAATGAATGATCAATATCTATATTCACCGTCCATTCCTTTAATCACTATCATCCAAGTCAAATGCTCAACTACTCATGATGTCAATGGCCCAAGCCCTATCTTGTTCTTATCCTAAAAAACGATCTCTTGAAACCTATCTATGTACGCATCGTTCCAAAAAAAAAACAAACAAAAAAAAGCAAATACACAAGGAGAAAAATAATAGCAGCACTAGATGCGTAGATGGCGGATGATTCGAACATCAAAGTGGAATTGTGTTTCTATGGGTTATCTTTTGTTATTATTTTTTTAATAGTTGTTTAGTTTTTTAAGGTTGAATCTAGGGTATTAAGCCCCATGACGACTTGTGTTTTAAAACCATTGTCTTGCATTGTTTTTTTATTTTTTATTTTTGTTTTTTTTCCGTTGCATCTTGGGTACGTATCCCCGAGACGACGCGTGTTTCAAGACCATTGTATTGCGCTGTTTTTTATTTTCCGTCGCATCTTGGGTACGTATCCCCGAGACGACGCGTGTTTCAAGACCATTATCTTGCGTTGTTTTTTATTTTCCGTCGCATCTTGGGTACGTATCCCCGAGATGACGCGTGTTTCAAGACCTTTGTCTTGCTTTGTTTTTTATTTTACGTCGCATCTTGGGTATGTATCCCCAAGACGACTTGTGTTTCAAGACCGTTGTCTTGTGTTTGTTCTGCATCTACTCGTTATCAAGATTGTTATCTTGCGTGTTTGCTTCACTTGCATAGTTGTTTCTAAATATTCGATGCTTCTCAAGATCCCTGCTTCTCAAGATCGGCTGCTTCTCAAGATCCGCTGCTTCTCAAGATCCGCTGCTTCTCAAGATCCGCTGCTTCTCAAGATCCACTGCTTCTCAAGATCCGCTGCTTCTCAAGATCCGCTGCTTCTAAAGATCGGCTTCTGATTTACTTTTCTAGATATGTTTTATTATGTTTTGTTTATCTTTTTTTAGTTTACTTTTCCAGTTCGAGCTTTCGCGATTTCGGCGCTCGGACTGCGGGGGAGTGTTAGACAATAAAATGGCCCAATCCCGACTTGTGGGCTTAGGGTTTCTAGAAAGTTCTGTGTATTAGTATAAATACACATCAATAATATAATACCTATTCATGGGGGTTTATACATTCTAACAGATTACTCGTATGGAAAAACGAGCGTATAAAGCGATTGACTGACTTACGTGTATGATAACGAGTATGTTTGGGAGATTCAATTGGTATACATAAGCGGATGTATATATACTAATAGATGTTATGTTATGATTTACGGTCGTTCAGTAGTTATTATAACTTGAACGTACCTAGTACTCTCTTGTGTTTAAACAATTTATTAGAGCTCGAGTTTGGGGGAGTTTCAACGACGTTTTGAATCTTTTGAAGTGTGTCTTGTAACGTATTCTTTGAGTTTCGTATTTCACGTGTACGTTTTAAAATGGTGTTCTTGGTTTTATGTCTATTGAAATAACTTGGGATTTCTTTTGAAATAATGAAATTTTTTGTGTTGGGTCTTACATTTCTTTTGGTCGGTATATATTGAGAAAAAGGGGGACTTGGAAATCTATTATAGGGTTAGATAGTTGGTTGTATTCGGTAAAATAAGGGTAAGGTATTGGACTCGTGTTTGAAACAAGATGTAACATAAGATTTCTTTTAATCAACACTTATTTATTTCAAATTCTAAAAGACTTTCCTTAAAATAGAGCGAAGTAAAATTTCTTTCTACTTACATAGTTTATATAATTAGGTTTAACCGATTCACGTCATTTATAATTATTAATACGAGGTTAAATTGAGTTTATGAAGGTTACACATACAATTATATCTTTCATTTAAAAGTATTGCATTAATCACTAAGTTTATTCTTTAGTTTTAAAACAACTATTATAAAATTGTTTTGGTCGTAACTTGTTCGTTTTTAAAGGTTTTTAGGTGATTCAAAAGCCAAAAATTATGTGCTTGGAACGTACTTTTCAAATATTCAGAATGTATAGTCATGGGAGGTCAGTATACTGGCCGGAACTATTGTACAAGTGTCGGGTTAAAGGTTGAGCTTTGAATAGTAGTTTATTTTTATGATTTGGGATGCACGGGATACTGATAGGTGTGAAAACACCCATCCTTTTACCACTTAATTCTGGATAAAACGAGACCAAAACACATATTTAATATCATTTGTTTGGAATTATGCGTGGTTTTTGTGTTTACTGTGTTTTCAAGGTCAACCGGATGAATATTGAAGAAAACATGGGATTGCACGGGTTTTATCGAAGAAAAAGACTCAAGACGAAGTCTATTGTCCAAGAGATGCAAAAGATTTGAAGTCATTGTGCCTATTTGAAGATTTATCGAAGAATAGAGCCAAAGATGGAAGATTCATACATGTCGTAGAACTCGAGTCTATTAAACAAAAGATTATAAGACGAGTTGGAATTATTCACCGACACTTCTCAAAATCCAAAGTCGGAAACGTTTATTTAAAGAGACGAGAAGACTAAAGAAGAAAGAAGCCCAAAACCAAGCCCATTTGCAAGCCCATACACACGCCTATATAAAGGCCCTTACTTCACAAATTTCACACACATAGTTTTTAGTTTTTGGATTTCTCTAGTTTTAGAGAGAGAAAGTTCTAAACTTTCTCTCACTAGATTTCATCTTTTTTCAAATTCAAACTTTTGTATTATCTTTCATTAATCAAGTTCAAGTTTTTATCTTTTAATCTTTAATCTCATCCTTCCTTTCTTTGATTTTGATTGATTTTGGTACAAATCTCGTATGATCCGTGTTGTTCATCAAGGATTTGTGCTTAAAAAGTTGATTTCTTTTTATCTTTCCTTAAGTTTATACACGAATAAGCTTTAAGATCCATGTTCTTATTGGCTTATTTGTTGATTTAGCTTATTTACTTTTTAAAGTTTTTATGAAAAGTTCATCTTTTTATTGATTTGATTTAAAAGTTGTTTATTTTAAGCTTAGATAAAGTTTTCTTAGTGCTTATTTGATTCGCTTATTGTTGAATTCGAACTTGTTTGGGAGTTAGCTTATTCCATAAGCTTATTTCCCTTGCTTAAGTTTTGGTTTAGCATAGTTTTCGGAAAGGGTAATTCCCTTTTCCGACCGAGTATTCCGACCGACCACACCACCCTCATTCCGATCGCCCGATCGGAAAAGGGTTTAGGTTTTCCGATTGTTCCTTGTTTTGGGGCATATTACGATTTGAACCTGTGTTGCATCTATTCCGATTGGTAAGTTTCCTCGCATTCCGATTGAGACCCATTATCATTATTCCGATTGGCATGAAAAACAAGTATTCCGATTGATTCTCTTGTCCATTATTCCGATTTGCCTATACCTCAAAATTCTGATCAAAGTGATCGGAATATATTCCGATTGGTGCAGTTTTTCCCTTATTCCGATTTAGCCTATTTTGCTTTACTTCGATCTTACTTTCTTTTAGTACTTTTCAATTAAGTTCATATTTTTACAAAGTTTTCCAAGAGTTAGTTTTATTGAGTGTCCATTTATTTTTCTAGTATAATTTCAAAGTTTCAAACATTCATTTTTAAACTTGTCTGTTCACTTTAATCATTTAAAGCTTTAAGTTTACTATTCGACACTTAATTATTTGTTATTAGTTAAAATAGATAAGCAAACCAACAACTTTCTATTAACCAAGAACAAATCATTCCACTTAGAGCCGAGATCAATTCGAGAGGATTCAGAGAATTTATAGAACCCATTGAAAATATCGAGTATCAAATGGCGCCGCTGCCGGGTCTTCTCGTTAAGATCAAAAGTTTTTTGTGAGAACTTGGATTTTGGGATCCGTTCCCTGTGAACGTTACTTTTTCATAATAAATTTCAAAAACACAAAATATATATATATATATATATATATATATATATATATATATATATATATATATATATATATATATATATATATATATATATATATATATATATATATATATATATATATATATATATATATATATATATATATATATATATATATATATATATATATATATATATATATATATATATATATATATATATATATATATATATATATATATATATATGTATGTATAAATTTTTCAAAAATACAAAAAAAATACAAAAAAAATTAAAAAAAAACATAAAAACCAAAAATATTTTTGCTTTGCTTTTCTTTGTTCGTTCTTTTGCAGGTGTATGCGCACTCGATCCACGTCTTATCAAGAGCCCGAGCCTCTCGATCACTTAGACATGGCCGGTGTACAAAACAACAACATACCACCTCCAAACAATAATAATAACAACAACAACCCACCTTTCAACAACATGAATAATAACAACAACAATGAGCCTCTACCGGATAATCGCCCGATGATTGAACTGCTGCAAGCTCATGTAGATGGCAACACTGATCCAATTGTCATACCTCCAATTGCCGCCAACAACTTTGAGCTAAAATCAGGCTTTATCCAGATGGTCTCCGCTCAACCATTCTTGGGGCGTACCATTGATGACCCACATGACCACATCAAGAGATTCTTGCAACTCACTAACACGGTCAAGTTCAATGGTGTTCCACAGGAGGTTATCAGGTTACAACTTTTTCCCTTTTCTTTAGAGGGACAAGCCCGGCATTGGCTTGCTAAGGAACCGCCACAGAGTATTCTCTCGTGGACGGATTTGGAAACCAAGTTTATCAATTACTTTTTCCCACCCTCTCGTACTACCGCTTTGCGGAATGAAATCATAAATTTTGAACAAAAGTACGATGAGTCGTTCAGTGAATCTTGGGATCGTTTTAAAGATCTTTTAAGAAAATGCCCACAACATGGTTTTACCAAAGTACATCAAATTAATACTTTTTACAATGGTTTAAACATGAGTGACCAAGATTCACTAAACAGTGCTTCGGGGGGTAATCTTTTGGCTAAAACTTCTAATGCTGCTTGGGATATCATTGAGAATAAATCTCGTGTGTAAACCAAGAGTGTTCGGACCAATGTCGCTAGTGCTAGCACTAGTGACAGCGACAAGCGACTTGACAAAATCACTACGCTTCTTGAATCGCTTGTCACCCACACCGTCAGCAACAACAACAGCAAAAACGCTCATGTCAATGCTGTTAGCCAACCATGCGAGATATGCGGGGGTCCTCACTCTTACACCACTTGTACCGCCACCCAAGACTACCCTTCTGAGAATGTGAATGCAGCTTATGGCACCTATCCTCAACCTTCTTATCAAGCTAGACCTCAAGGTGACCGTAATTTGCTTAGCTACCGCTCCAACAACTACCTCTCACCACCTGGTTTTACTCCTAACAACCAAAACCAACAACAAAACCTCAACCGACCTCCTCAACAACAACAATCTCGTGGACCATACATACCACCTCACAAGTAGCAACAACCACCTCAACGAAACAACCAAGTTTACCAGCAACCTGCTTATCAACCACCCGCATACACTGCTCCTTCCAACCAAACCCCCGCATCACATCAAGACATTGGAACCTACATGAGGACTAACGATGTGATCGTGGATAATCTCCAACAGGAAGTGCGCAACTTGAAAGCAGACCTGATGAAACAAGGGAATGATCTGAGAGCTGATATGAAAAACACTATGGATAGTCAAACGAATGACTTAAGAAACATGATGGCTAGTTTCTTCCACGGTAATCAACCCTCTTCTTCGGGTACTCTTCCGAGTAACACCGTTGCGAATCCAAGAGGGGAGATGAAAGCAATCACCACTCACAGTGGTAAAGGTACCAAGGAACCCGAGCTTCCTATACCTCCACCGGTGGTTGTGACTAAGGAGAACGAGTCACCTGCTCCTATTCCTCATCCTTCTCCTTCCCCAATTTCTCCACCTCTTCCTTCTACCCCTCCTCCACCCAAGGATGTGAGTGATCCTATTATCCCAAAGCCTTCCTCTTCTTCCAATATACCTTACCCATCAAGGTTGAGGAAAGAGAAGCTCAAAAGCAAGGACGATATTCAGGTTTCAAACTTTCTTAAAATGTTTAAACAACTGAATTTCAATATCTCCTTCGCTGAGGCTCTCGCTCACATGCCCAAATATGCGAAAATGTTTAAAGATCTTCTGAGCGACAAAGAAAAACTTCTTGATATTGCCAACACCCAACTTAATGAGAATTGCTCTACAGTGCTCTTAAGGAAATTGCCAACCAAGCTTGGTGATCCGGGTCGTTTCTTAATCCCTTGCAATTTCCCGGGAGTAGAGAATTGCATGGCCCTAGCCGATCTAGGTGCCAGTATCTCTCCCTGAGCTAGTCCCCACCAAAATGACTTTGGAATTAGCTAACCGTACGGTTGCTTATCCAGTGGGGATGGCCGAAGACGTCTTTGTAGGAGTCGACAAATTCACTTTTCCTGCTGATTTCGTCGTCGTCGACTACGAGATGGACCCTCGTGTTCCTTTGATCGTGGGTCGTCCATTCCTGAGGACCGGTCGCACTCTCATCGATGTTGAAGCCGGTGAGCTTATCATGAGAGTGGGTGACGATAAAATCGTCTTCAACATGGGAAAGTTGTCTAAACAACCTTATTCACACGAGAGTGCTAATTGTATTGACGTTCTTGATGAGGCTTGTGAAGAACACTTCCAAAATGCTTGCAAAAGTATTCCTACTTCCCTTCCCAATGTTGAAACCGTTGCCTCTATCGATTCATCATTGTCTCTATTTGGAGATAGTGATTTGTTTTGGAACAATCTTGAAGACACCATGGGAGATGTGAATTTAGCTAATGATGATTCTCCCACCAATGGGGATGAAGACATGAATTTCTTTGACAATCTTCTCAACGAAGACAATCCTTCTCCTCCATCTCCCACGGTCATTGCTATCGATACTCCGACTTCGAATACGCCTCCAGTCGAAAATCCTCCGGATTTAGAACTTAAGGAGTTGCCGCCCCATCTCGAGTATGTATTCCTTGAAGAAGAAAAGACGTCGCCAGTCATCATTGCTAAGGACCTAAAGGAAGAAGAAAAAGCCCGACTTATCACCGTGTTGAAGGCTCATAAGAAGGCTATATCTTGGAAGATTTCTGATATTCATGGAATTGATCCTCACTTCTGCACACACAAAATTCTCATGGAGGATGACTTTAAGCCCACAATAAAAGCCAACGAAGGGTGAATCCAAAAATACATGAAGTCATCAAAACAGAGGTTATCAAACTTCTTGATGCGGGTATGATTTACCCTATTTCGGATTCACCATGAGTTAGTCCAATCCATTGTGTGCCCAAGAAGGGCGGAATAACCGTTGTTCCCAATGAACACAACGAGTTGATTTCCACTCGTCTCGTTACTGGGTGGAGAGTTTGTATAGACTACCGCAAACTCAATGATGCCACGAGAAAGGATCATTTCCCTCTACCTTTTATGGACCAAATGCTTGAACGATTAGCGGGTAATGAATATTACTGCTTTCTTGATGGTTTCTCGGGTTATTTTCAAATACCCATCGATCCCCAAGATCAAGAGAAGACAACATTCACATGTCCCTATGGCACATTTGCGTACAAAAGGATGCCTTTTGGCTTATGTAATGCCCCCGAGACTTTCCAAAGGTGCATGTTAGCTATCTTCCATGACATGGTCGAACAAACCATGGAATTCTTCATGGATGATTTCTCGGCCTTTGGGGATTCCTTCTCTTCCTGCCTTGCCGATTTGGAACGTATGCTTAAGCGGTGCGAAGACACTCGCCTTGTTCTGAATTGGGAAAAATGCCATTTTATGGTAAAAGAAGGCATCGTGCTGGGACACAAGATTTCCAAAGCCGGTCTGGAAGTAGACCGTGCTAAAGTCGATGTTATCGCTAAGTTGCCTCCACCTTCAACCGTGAAGGGTGTGAGAAGTTTCCTGGGATATGCGGGCTTCTACCGTCGATTCATCAAAGATTTTTCTCAAATCGCTCGCCCGATGACCCACCTCTTGGAAAAAGATACTCCTTTTATCTTTCCCAAAGAGTGTCTTGAAGCCTTCAACTCGCTTAAGGATAAGCTAACTAAGGCACCCGTCTTGGTTACCCCTAATTGGGAGCTACCTTTCGAGTTGATGTGCGATGCTAGCGACTTTGCTATTGGTGCAGTTCCGGGAAAAAGAGTGAATAAACACTTCCAACCAATCCACTACGCTAGCAAGACAATGACGGGGGCTCAATTGCATTACACGACAACCGAAAAAGAGCTTTTAGCTGTTGTCTATGCCTTTGAAAAGTTCCGCCCCTATCTTGTCCTTTCCACGACAATCGTTTACACCGATCATTCCGCGTTGAAGTACTTGTTGACAAAGCAAGATTCCAAACCAAGACTTCTTCGCTGGGTTTTGCTACTCCAAGAATTTAAAATCGAAATTCGTGATAAAAAAGGAGCTGAAAACCTAGCCGCGGATCATCTCAGCAGACTTGAGGATCCTTACCAGGGGGATCATCCGAACAAAGAAATAAATGATTCTTTTCCCTTGGAGACCTTAATGTCTATCAACTCGACTGCTGACGAAACCCCGTGGTTTGCGGACATTGCAAACTACTTGGCGGGTGGAATTCTCGTCGACGGGTTAACATCCCAGAAAAAGAAGTTCTTTAACGACATTAAGACTTACTTTTGGTATGACCCGTATCTATTCAAACAATGTGCCGACTTGATTATTCGCCGATGTGTTGATGGACCGGCAGCTTTGAAAATCCTTGATGCTTGCCACAAAGGACCCACCGGTGGTCACTTTGGTCCCAACTACACCGCCAAAAAAGTGTTTGATTCGGGATTTTATTGGCCCACCATCTATCGTGATGCTCACGAGATGGTTAAACGATGTGATGCTTGCCAAAAACAAGGCACGATCACACAAAAAGATGAGATGCCTCAGAATTTCATTCAAGAGTGTGAAATCTTTGATGTTTGGGGTATCGACTTTATGGGGCCATTCCCTTCCTCTAAAGGAAACAAATACATCCTTGTAGCTGTTGACTACATTTCAAAGTGGGTTGAAGCCAAAGCTTTACCTACTAATGATGCAAGGGTGGTTTGTAACTTTTTGAAATCGTTGTTTGCTAGATTCGGCGTTCCTCGTGCTATTATCAGTGACCGCGGGACTCATTTTTGCAACGATCAGTTTGCATGAGTCATGGCTAAGTACGGTGTCAATCACCGTCTTTCCACCGCCTATCATCCCCAAACCAATGGGCAAGCCGAGATATCCAACCGTGGATTGAAGCGAATTTTGGAGCGTACTGTGGGAGAGCATCGTGCCGCGTGGGCCGATAAGTTAGATGATGCTCTGTGGGCTTTCCGTACTGCTTATAAGACCCCAATCGGTTGTACACCTTATCGTCTTGTGTACGGGAAAGCATGCCACCTTCCCATCGAGCTGGAGCATAAGGCGCACTGGGCCTTGAAGTGGGCTAACTTCGACATCAACAAAGCCGGTGATCATCGCAAAATTCAACTGAAAGAGCTCAACGAACTAAGGAATGAAGCTTATGAGAACTCGCTGATCTACAAATAGAAGATGAAGATCCTTCATGACGCAAAAATCAAGAACCGAGAGTTCCACGTTGGTGATCAAGTCTTACTTTTTAACTCTCGGTTGAAGATCTTCTCTGGCAAGTTGAAGAGCCGTTGGTCTGGTCCATTCACCGTCGCCAACATCTTTCCATATGGGACCATTGAGCTTTCTCAGCCAAATGGGCCCAATTTCAAAGTGAATGGCCAGCGTCTGAAGCTGTACTTTGGTGTGGACATCTCTCATGAGATGATTCCATCCCTCACCACGTTCCCCATGAACTAATTTTGGGTCGAGTCAGGCTCGTGACTCGGTTATAAAAAACAAGCGCTCCTCGGGAGGCAGCCCGAGTATCTATCCTTTTATGTTTTTACCTCCTAAGTGTAGGGGGACCTGTATAGGTGTTTGTTTTTGTGTGGTGATGTGATTACAGGGATAAGTGCACTCTTGGAACCTCTGAAGAACCGTGCTCCCGTGTTATCCGAAATCTGGTTCTATCTCTCAACTATCGTGATTCAATTTTCTTCATACTCACAATTGAAATTGATCACTTTAGTCATCTCTTCCTTAACTTGAGTTAACCAACGTGCACAATGTCCTAAGTGTAGGGGATATTTTTCCCACATGCTTAAACATTGAGGACAATGTTTATCTTAAGTGTAGGGGGGACTTCTATCGAAGTTTTAAGTGGACTTTTCCATGAAAATGCCTTCATTTAACCGGAAAATCATCTTTTTCAACATTTTTCAAATTTTTTATTAACTTTGGCCATTTAGTCGTAATTATTAAATTTTTATCATTGCTTTCGTATGTATATATATCGCAATAAAGTCAAATTTTAATAAAGTGGTGTAGCTAGTTTAGAAGTCTTGGACATATTAGGCCCGTTGCGTTTATTTTGACTCAACCCGAATAGACTTATCCAAGTTTATTCTAGCTAGTATCCTTAACTATGTAGACCTTAACTGGTTTATTAGGCTAAGTATCCACGAGTCTCATTACTTGAGATTTTAAATTGTGGAGGACGAGAAATGATAGAGTCAATTATAAGTCGGTATTCTTGCACAAGCTCACTTGGTGTAATTATTTGCCTATTCTCCCATCACTTGCTAATAATTTATCTGCAATAAGTAAGGTCGTACGATTTGAAAGGTTACTTAGCTTCTAGCCCAAGATCGTTTAAAAGTTGCTCGGTAATGATAAGAGTTCATAGCCAAGGCATAACTTATGAAGCGAGGCGCGAAGATTGGCGTGTCCGAAAAGGCCCTAACAAGGCATGAGGATTCCATTTTATTACTGAAGATCCAAAAGTGATGTGAAAAGCATTATTCCTAAATCAATATGAAGGATCAAGACTCACGATGAAAAGCTATCAACTCCCATAAATATCATGGAGAAGTCTATCCGAAAAGACCCTAACAAGGTATGAGGATAAATAGATCCAAGTCCGAAAAGGAGGCGGATCGTTGTATCTCAAAATCCCAAATAGAGATTCAAGAAATAATCATGAATCGTGGTCAACAAAGTTGGAGTACCCCTCAAAAGTCTCCAAGTGAAGAAACTCTATTAACGATGAGAAGACCATTATCTCAAGCACGTCTCTCAAGATATGAAGTATGAAGTACATGCCAAATATCGTCCCGAGAAAGGTCTGAAATCGCGAACCAAGTTATGCCAAGATATGAACTTTTTGATATCCCGAGAAGCAGTTTTAAGAGATTTTGTCCTTTAGCTAACTATTGATCAAATCGTCCTACTTTGCTTTCAGCCTAAATAAACTATCGAAATAAGTCCAAAAATGCATCTTCATGATCATTCTAAGACAAAAATAAAATATAAGAGATACACCTAGGAATAAGGGAGTTTAAGCATTTAATTAAGCCATGTGTGTAAGTGTTTGAATTGCTAACTTATAATAACAATGATCTCGTTTTTAAGCATAGTTTGGGGAACGTGAAACTTGAGGGTGATAAATCTTCGCAGCATCGAAGCCCTAATGTAAGTCCTCGATCTCTTTGCAAGTTATTTCCACATAGCTATTTTCTATCCTTTTGTTTACTTTAAAGTTTTAATTTCTCTTAGTACTTTAATTTTTGTTTAGTAGTATTTTAATAAGGCCAAGGTTGATTGATTATGAGAAAAGTGTAAATGTGCTTTGTCACTAAGCATTGCATGAGGGCATGGCAATGGTTAAGTGTAGGGGATTTGATAGGTGTGAAAACACCCATCCTTTTACCACTTAATTCTGGCTAAAACGAGACCAAAACACGTATTTAATATCATTTGTTTGTAATTATGCGTGGTTTTTGTGTTTATTATGTTTTCAGAGTCAACCGGATGAATATTGAAGAAAACATGGGATTGCACGGGTTTTATCAAAGAAAAAGACTCAAGACGAAGTCTATTGTCCAAGAGATGCAAAATATTTGAAGTCATTGTGCCTATTTGAAGATTTATCGAAGAATAGAGCCAAAGATGGAAGATTCAAACATGTCGAAGAACTCGAGTCTATTAAACAAAAGATTATAAGACGAGTTGGAATTATTCACCGACACTTCTCAAAATCCAAAGTCGGAAACGTTTATTTAAAGAGACGAGAAGACTAAAGAAGAAAGAAGCCCAAAACCAAGCCCATTTGCAAGCCCATACACACGCCTATATAAAGGCCCTTACTTCACAAATTTCACACACTTAGTTAGTTTTTAGTTTTTGGATTTCTCTAGTTTTAGAGAGAGAAAGTTCTAAACTTTCTCTCACTAGATTTCATCTTTTTTCAAATTCAAACTTTTGTATTATCTTTCATTAATCAAGTTCAAGTTTTTATCTTTTAATCTTTAATCTCATCCTTCCTTTCTTTGATTTTGATTGATTTTGGTACAAATCTCGTATGATCCGTGTTGTTCATCAAGGATTTGTGCTTAAAAAGTTGATTTCTTTTTATCTTTCCTTAAGTTTATACACGAATAAGCTTTAAGATCAATGTTCTTATTGGCTTATTTGTTGATTTAGCTTATTTACTTTTTAAAGTTTTTATGAAAAGTTCATCTTTTTATTGATTTGATTTAAAAGTTGTTTATTTTAAGCTTAGATAAAGTTTTCTTAGTGCTTATTTGATTCACTTATTGTTGAATTCGAACTTGTTTGGGAGTTAGCTTATTCCATAAGCTTATTTCCCTTGCTTAAGTTTCGGTTTAGCATAGTTTTCGGAAAGGGTAATTCCCTTTTCCGACCTAGTATTCCGACCGATCACACCACCCTCATTCCGATCGCCCGATCGGAAAAGGGTTTAGGTTTTCCGATTGTTCCTTGTTTTGGGGCATATTCCGATTTGAACCTGTGTTGCATCTATTCCGATTGGTAAGTTTCCTCGCA
The DNA here is from genome assembly GCA_025667525.1 of Glebionis coronaria. Taxonomy (NCBI): domain Eukaryota; kingdom Viridiplantae; phylum Streptophyta; class Magnoliopsida; order Asterales; family Asteraceae; genus Glebionis; species Glebionis coronaria. The sequence continues at coordinate 416,091,035 of CM046878.1, read as the reverse complement.
TTCCGATTGAGACCCATTATCATTATTCCGATTGGCATGAAAAACAAGTATTCCGATTGATTCTCTTGTCCATTATTCCGATTTGCCTATACCTCAACATTCCGATCAAAGTGATCGGAATATATTCCGATTGGTGCAGTTTTTCCCTTATTCCGATTTAGCCTATTTTGCTTTACTCCGATCTTACTTTCTTTTAGTACTTTTCAATTAAGTTCATATTTTTACAATGTTTTCCAAGAGTTAGTTTTTATTGAGTGTCCATTTATTTTTCTAGTATAATTTCAAAGTTTCAAACATTCATTTTTAAACTCGTCTGTTCACTTTAATCATTTAAAGCTTTAAGTTTACTCTTCGACACTTATGTTAGAAATACGTTTTAACGTATATTAGAAGTATCGGTCGCTCCACAATATGATTTATGTTGTAATAGCTCGTAGTTAGTAATTAGTTATTATTTGCTTATTAACTTAAGTAAGAACCGGTCCATGGGCTTGTCATGGACCGGCCCAAGCCCAATGTTTAGCTTGGACTATAAATACCCCTTTCCACTAAGGAAAGGGGTTGGTTGTTATCATTTCTTTGTTTCCACTTAATAAAAATTCACATAGTTTCTCTCACTTTCTCTCTCTAACTTTCTCTCTCTAGAAATTAACAAACCCCTTCATAGATTCATTGATTATCAATATTCTACATTTGGTATCAGAGAGCTATGGGGTGATTTAAGGTGGTGATTTGTGTGGTTTTTTAGTTTTTGATTGTATTAGTGTTCTTTAAGAAAAATCATCTTGATTCTTGGTGTTTTTGGTGTTTTTGTGATTGGGATTAGTGGATAAGTATTAGTTGTTACTTATTTTAGTCGAAAGCACAAAACTTTTTGGGTTATTTGGTCAAAATCTGGGCTTAATCTTAAATTTTACTGTTCGACTGTTCATCGGAGGGGGTTTCTGTTTATTCAGCAAAACTTCCGGATCAAGGAGTTCCGGATCAAGAAGTTCCGGATCAAGGAGTTCCGGATCAAGAAGTTCCGGATCAAGGAGTTCCGGATCAAGGAGTTCCGGATCAAGGAGTTCCGAGTCAAGAAGTTCCGAATCAAGAAACTTCCGAACCAAGAAGTTCCGGATCAAGAAACTTCCGAGTCAAGAAGTTCCGGATCAAGCAAAACTTCCGAACCAAGAACTTCCGAGTCAAGAAGTTCCGGATCAAGCCAAAGTTCCGAACCAAGAACTTCCGAGTCAAGAAGTTCCGGATCAAGCCAAAGTTCCGGATCAAGAACTTCCGAACCAAGAAGTTCCGGATCAACCCAAAAGTTCCGAATCAAGGTAATCTTCCGAATCAACAAAAAGTTCCGAATCAAGGTAATCTTCCGAATCAAACTTCCGAATCAACAAAAAGTTCCGAATCAAGGGTTATTTTGCTTGTTTTTTCGACGATTTTTTAGAGGATTTAATCTTGGTTTCTTACAACAAAAACACAACACAATTCACAAGCTTTACTTCACTGCTCGATCAACCGATAATCTCTGTTTCTTTGAAGAAAAACAAAATGAATCCAAATTCAGTAATGCCTCAGATGACATCTCTTACGGATATATCAATCATAACGGGAACTGATAGCCGTCCACCGATGCTTATTAAAGAGGTGTTTGAGGCATGGCAAGGTTGAATGATGCAATATCTAAAGGGGAAACCGACATACGGAAGGCTTATGGTCAAATCGATTTTGAATGGTCCACTCGACTATGGTACCATTACGGTTGACAACGTGACTAGACCACGAGAATTTGAAGAACTCACTCCAGCCCAACAACTCGTTGCAGATGCAGATGAAAAAGCTCTTCAAACAATTCTCCAAGCTCTTCCCCATGACATCTATAGGATGGTGAGTCAGTATACGGTGGCAAAGGATCTATGGGAACGACTTAAGGTGTTGCTACAAGGAACATCTCTCACCAAACAGGAAAGGGAATGTCAGTTGTATGACCTGTTTGATAGATTCACCTACAACCCAGGGGAAACGCTTCACGATTATTACTTCAGATTCACCACACTTATGAATGATCTGAATGTATACAATCTCGTGATTGCACCATTTCAGGTTAACACCAAATTCTTGAATACTCTACCTCAAGCTGAATGGGGTGAGTACATTACCGATGTCAAGTTAACCAGGGATCTGCATAAGTGCAATTTGGATCAAATATATGCCTTCCTTCAGCAGCATGAGAAGCATGTGATTATGCACCGTTCTCCTCGAGGTATGTACCCAGATTCCTTAGCTTTGATGGCGAATCAACCAAGCTTGTCTCACAACAACACACCTTATATCTTGGGACATCAAGCTTATCATCAGTCACCTTACATGACACCAGCCTTTCCCCAATACTCGATTCTACCACAACCACCCACCTCACATCAGCAACAATATCGGTTCAATGCACCCTCACCACAGTATGCTTCACAACTTCATCCAGCAAATGTTGCACCTTATGCAGCATATCCGACAAGCTACCCTGATCAAATGAGTATTCCTTCTACTGATTATGCAGCTTATCCAGATCAAGCACTTTATTGTGATGATGAGGAAGTCCCAGTTCCTGTATTCCAACAAGGAGCTGACCCAGTTGAAGTGCTAACTACTATGTCTGCTTATCTCACAAGAACTTTAAGCAAACGAGGATTCAGAGGATCAGCTCCTACCAACAATCAGTTGAGGAATTCATCCAATTCTCGCCAACAAGCTACAATTGAGAATGGCAGGGTAATGGTTCAGCCAATTCAACCATATCAGGGGAGAACTTCCACATCAACCAATGTTCGCACCGCCAATCCTGCTCCTGCTCCAATGGTCAACAACCCTCCACGGGCTAATACGGGCAAGTTGAGAATGATTACATGCTACAACTGCAAGGAAGAGGGTCATATGTCCAGGGATTGTAAGAAACCCAAGAGGAGAAGGGATGGACAGTGGTTTGCAGAAAAGATCTATCTGGTAAATGCTCAGGCGCAAGGAAGGGAACTTGATGAAGAGGAGCTTGCTTTTCTTGCTGACCCAGGGATTGCTGAACAAGACGTTGTCACTACGCAGAATGCAGCTTACCAAGCCGATGATCTTGATGCATATGATTCCGATTGTGATGACTTTCAAACTGCAAAGGCTGCTTTCATGGCAACTTTCTCCAGCTTAGGGCCAGATAAGAAATCTGAGGTACTTATTAATAACACCGATAATGCCACTGATGCTAGTATTCAACCACATCAAGTTGGGCAAGAGAGTGCTGATTCGAATGAATCTTCGGTGGTGAGTCTTTCAAATGAGGAGACAAACAATGATAGCAATATCAATGTAAGTCCCCAGATTTTGAGTGAATCACAACCGGGATCCATTTCGCATACGCCTACTCCTGCTCAACAAGATTTGGTCATGGTTCCTGCTACATTACTTAGCCAAATGAATGCTGCACTCTTAGAAACCTTAGCTAAGAATAAGAATTTGTCTGATGAGCTTGCCTTAAGCAATGAGAAAGTACAAACTTTGGAATTAGTGCCTTCGTCTAGTGTTCTCACAAATCTCGAATATGATCACTTTAGAAACAAACAAATGGGTCACTTGCAAGAAATCGAAAACTTAAGAGCAAATCTGTCTAATGAACTTAGAGAAAAGGAGTTAGTGGTCACTAATTTTCAAAAACTTCAAACTGATTTTGAATTACTCGAATCTAAGAAGACTGAAATGGAGATTAATGCTACTAATAAGATTAGAAGTCTAGACTACTTGATGTTAAGACAATACGCTGCTTCACAACTAGTTCACTTATTTGATGCTTCGTTTAAAGAGTTTAACTTATCACGTCTAAAAGGCCTTCCCCCTAATCCACGATATGCAAAACAAGCTTTAAGACATAGTCCTAGACTTTATAATGCAACTCAATTAGGATTGGCTTTAGACCCGATTGTTTTTCCCAATGATCGAACAAGTAAGGTTCTAGTTGATGAGGATCGGTCATACAATTCAGCAAAATATCCCGATTGTGATTATTTTAAAATGAATAAGGAGCTTGCTAAAACTGATTTTAGAGTTCGCTTCCATATGGACAAAGATCTCATTACAGCACCAACCTACATGATAGAGGAAGAAAGCCCTAGTACATTTCCTACACTTGTCAACATGGAAGGTCCTAAGGAAATTCCAAAGAATCTTCCACCTGTTAGCACTGTATGGTTAAACTTGCAAGAGATTAACCGATACTTTACTAACTTTGACAAGGTCATCTTGGAATGTACGACTTCAAATGGCTTAAATGCCGGAGAATGGGCTTTCGAACACATGAACGAGGTGTTTAAAACTGAGATCAATCCGTTTGTCGAAAGTCTAAAAAGAAGTTTTGCATCTCTTAAGGAAAATCTTCAGTTTGAAATTGGTGAAGTTCAAAAAGTGTTTTATGAAATGGACACCGCTTACGAACTGCAACTAATTGAAAAGGAAAAGATTTCAACCGAATATGACCGATTCTTGTCCGAAGTAATCTCGTGTGATGTGCTTACTATTGTAAATGTTAAATATTCGAATGAGCTTACATCCGCTATGATGAATTGTGATGCTGTGAATATTTGTGAGGATATTTGTGATGATGTTTGTGATATTTCTGTAAATGTTGCTGAAACTGTAAATGAGGTAGATAATCATTCTTGTCACGAATCTAACGCTGAGTTTTTAAAGCTACAAGATTCTTATAATTTACTTTCTCAACGCTTTAATCAACTAGAACAACATTGTATATCTTTAGAATTAAAACAACAAGCTCAAAATGAAAATCTTTTGATATCAAATGTTTGTGAAAACGGTGTTGAGACAAGTGACAAGATGATTGCAATTGTTAAGACATTAGAGGAAGAAATCATGAGATTGAAGAGAGAGATATCATCAAAGGAAACATTAAGAATGGAACTAGAGGCCGCAGAGTCTAAAAACCAGGTCTTAGAAATTAGACTATCAACTGTTCTAGGGGAGATGGATCGGACAAGGCAGGGACTATCCGCTCTTTATGGTTCACTAGAAGAACGCTTCGCTTTTAATGCGGCACAACAACAATATTATGTTGAACAACTGAACCAAAAGTGCGAAGAAATCTCTGACTTGAACATCCTGCTCATAGACAAAAATATGGTTTTGGCTGAGTTAAAGGAGACACTTCTTCTGACCCGACAAGAAGTTGTTGATAACTTAGCTACCGACTCTGCACCGTCCACTAGTGCTCCAACAACCAAGTCAGTAGTGCTTTATAAGAATCCGCTTCATAAGAGAAACCAGGTTACCTACGATGATTATATGAGGAATGCCATTAAGCATGTCGATCTTCTTAGGGATATTGTAGACGATCTTTATGCCTTAGATCCCTTAAGTAGCGACTATTATTCGGCTCATGAATATGTTAAGCGAGTTCAATATTGCTTGGCTTATTTGCAATACATAGGTACACCAGGTTCTGCACTACTTAACAATAGGCCCATTGCTGTCACTCCATTTAATAAGACTCCAGGAGCGAAACCGTCATTGGCACAATCAAGTAAGACACCTTTAAAATCTGCTGCTAATATTCCCAATTTGCCTTCTACAGGATTAAAAGAGACTACTAAGGCTAAAGGATCGCCACTCAAGAAAGCTAAGATCAAGCCCTCCACTAGTAGTGCCACAAAGAAGAAAGTAGAAGTCCACAATAGGAATGCTAGTTCCGTTTTAAATAAAACGAATCATGTTAAGACTAAAAGCTCTGCGCCTGTGCAGCAGCCTAAACCATTCGTGAATTCTGATTTAAATTGTTGGAATTGTAATGAATGTATGTTTTCCCAGCGTCATGATTTGTGTCTGATTGATCACGTTAATGAAATGAATGCTATTAAGAATGGTCTTGAATGGAAGCCAACGGGTAGAACTCGTGCCCAAGTTGGCTGGCAATGGCGTCCCACTGGTAGGACCTTTACACTCGATGGTAAAATGTGCCCTTTAACTAGGAATGCATCCATGGAGGCTAGGTCTGAGCGTCCTTTAGTTAGGAACACTCGCACTCAAGTATGGAAACAGCGCCCTTTAATTAGGTCAGCCCCCACTATAGTGCCTATCAGTGTAGAAATACCTCAGGATTTGAGCCAATTAGAATCTACACCACCAATTAAGAAGAAAAAGGCTAGGAAATCTAAGAAACCTAGAGTTAGCAAATCTAAGATTATTAAATCTGTACCTGCTAATAACAAGGAACACTCAGATTCCGATACCTCTACATTGTCTTTGTGTGGTGATATTTTCAGGTGGTCCAAATCATCCTGTGGTATTTGGACTCCGGTTGTTCAAAACATATGACCGGAAATCGCTCGATGCTCCGAAATTTCGTCAGCAAGTTTCTTGGTACGGTTAAATTTGGGAATGATCATATAGCAAAGATTATGGGGTATGGTGAATATCAGATTGGAAACGTGACGATTTCTAGGGTATACTATGTTGAAGGTCTTGGTCATAACTTATTCTCAGTAGGACAGTTTTGTGATTCCAACCTTGAGGTTGCTTTTCGACAACACACTTGTTTCATCCGCAACTTGGAAGGAAAAGATTTGTTGAAGGGATCTCGTGGTGCAAATCTTTATACTTTGTCCTTACAAGACATGATGGCCGCTTCTCCAGTATGTCTTCTCTCTAAAGCTTCTAAGACCAAGTCATGGTTATGGCATCGCAGATTATCTCATCTTAATTTTGATGCTATTAATCATCTGGCTAAAAACGAGTTAGTTCGTGGTCTTACCAAGCTTAAATTTCACAAGGATCATTTATGTTCCGCGTGTTCAAGGGGGAAAAGCACCAAGAAATCTTACAAACCCAAAGCTGAAGACACTAATCAAGAAAAACTTCATCTTTTGCATATGGATCTTTGTGGACCGATGAGAACTGAAAGTGTGAGCGGTAAGAAATTCATTCTCGTCATTGTGGATGATTTCTCAAGGTTTACATGGGTTAGATTTCTACGTACAAAGGATGAAGCTCCGAAGGCTATCATCACTTTTCTGAAGTTCATTCAGGTACGTTTGAATACCACTGTCCGCCGTATTCGTACAGACAATGGTACAGAGTTCGTCAACCAGACTCTTCGTGATTATTATGAAGGAGTTGGTATATCACATGAAACATCCGCTGCACGCACTCCACAACAAAACGGTGTCGTTGAAAGACGGAATCGTACACTTATGGAAGCTGCTAGGACCATGCTTATTTATGCGAACGCTCCATTGTTCTTGTGGGCAGAGGCTATTTCTACTGCATGTTTCACCCAAAACCGTTCTATCATTCGGAAACGCCATGGAAAAACCCCTTATGAGCTTCTACATGACCGCAAACCCGATGTTTCATTCTTCCATGTGTTTGGTGCTCTGTGTTATCCAAACATCAATAGTGAGAACTTGGGTAAGCTTCAACCAAAAGCCGACATAGGTATTTTCATTGGTTACTCACCGTCCAAAAGAGCATACCGAATCTATAACCGTCGTCTTGGCAAGATTGTAGAAACTATGGACGCTGATTTCGACGAGCTGACAGCGATGGCTTCTAAGCAACACAGCTCTGAACCCGCGCTTCATGAGATGGGACCCGGTGCTATAAGTTCCGGATTAGTTCCCAACAATCCTACTTCTACATCATTTTTACCACCATCAAGGCCCGAGTGGGATAAACTGTTTCAACCGTTGTTTGATGAATTCTTTGATCCCCCGACTGATGAAGTTCCAGTACCTGTAGTAATTGCTCCAATACCTGAAGTGGTTGCTCAAGTTAATGAACCTTTATCTAATGCATCTACAATTCAAGTCGAACCTGATGCACCTTCACCAAGTGATTCACAAACTACACCTGAATCATCACCCCCACTTGTGCCTAATGATGTAGAAGAGGATACTACTGATCACGACTTGGAATATGCTCACTTGCAAGAGCTTCCTTTCTTTGGTGTAGCGATCCCTGAAAACCCTTCAGCCGCGTCTACCTCAGAAGAAGCTCCTTCTATTGTTCACTCCAGACCACCTAGGATTGAAAACCATAGCACTAAATGGACAAAAGATCACCCAATTAGGAATGTTATTGGAGATCTAGATCGACCAGTCTCGACACGCCATCAACTACAAGAGAGTGCACTATACTGTTACTTTGATGCATTTCTCTCTGAAGTTGAACCCAAAAATTGGCAGCAGGCTATGACCCAATCATCTTGGATTGAAGCTATGCAGGAGGAACTCAATGAATTCAAACGACTAGAAGTATGGGAATTGGTTCCTCGCCCTGACAAGGTTAACATCCTTACTTTGTTATGGGTTTATAAGGTTAAACTTGATGAGATGGGTTCGGTATTGAAGAATAAAGCAAGATTGGTCGCTAGAGGATATAAACAAGCCTTGGGTATAGACTTTGAGGAATCTTTTGCTCCTGTGGCTAGATTGGAGGCGATTAGACTATTCCTTGCGTTTGCTGCTCATATGAATATGATCGTCTATCAAATGGATGTGAAGACGGCATTTTTGAACGGTGAACTAAGGGAAGAAGTTTATGTTAGTCAACCGGATGGGTTCGTCAGCACGGAGTCTCCTAACCATGTGTACAAGCTTAAGAAGGCTCTCTATGGGTTGAAACAAGCTCCACGCGCGTGGTATGATCTCCTGTCAACATATCTCATGTCGGAAGGCTTCTCCAAAGGCAAAGTGGACCCCACTCTATTCACTCTCAAGGACGGCAACGACATGCTTCTGGTACAAATTTATGTTGATGATATAATTTTTGCTGCCACTAACATAGAATTGTCTAAACAATTTGAGAAGATAATGTCCACACGCTTTCAGATGTCGATGATGGGAAAAATTTCATTTTTCTTAGGATTACAGATTTCTTAGAATCCCAGAGGCATCTTTATAAATCAATCCAAATATGCTCTAGAATCTCTTAAGAAATATAACTTTGAGAATTGTGACCCCGTAGACACTCCAATGGTGGAGAAATCCAAGTTAGATGAAGATAGGGATGGGATTATTGTCGATCCGAAACTTTACCGTGGAATGATCGGCACCCTTCTCTATCTGACTGCTAGCAGGCCTGATTTGCAATTTGCTGTATGCATGTGTGCCCGGTATCAGGCTCGGCCTACCGAAAAGCACCTACATGTTGTGAAAAGGATCTTTCGGTATCTAAAAGGAACACTTCATCGTGGTCTATGGTATCCGAAAGATTCCTCGATTGCTTTAATATCATACGCAGATGCCGATCATGCTGGATGTCAAGATACGAGGCGTAGCACTTCTGGATCTGTGCAACTCCTAGGAGATAGATTGATAAGTTGGTCTTTAAAAAGGCAGAAAAGCGCTGCAATTTCAAGCACGGAGGCTGAATACATCGCCATGTCCGGTTGTTGTGCTCAAGTCCTTTGGATGAGATCACAATTAACTGACTACGGTCTTGGATTTAACAAAATCCCGATGTATTGTGACAACAAGAGCGCCATTGCCCTTTGCTGCAACTATGTTCAACACTCCCGGGCCAAGCACATAGACATTCGCTACCATTTCATCAAGGAGCAGGTGGAGAACGGAGTGATCGAGCTGTATTTTGTCACTACTGAGTACCAGCTGGCGGATATGTTCACCAAAGCATTAGATCGAGGACGAATTGAGTTTTTGATCGACAAGCTTGGCATGAAATCATTCACTCCAACGACTCTCAAAGAGTTGGCAGAAGAATCAGCTGAATAGTCGTGGTAAACTATTCAGAGTATCCTTTGGTTGTGATCATGTATATTATCGTAAATATATAAACCACAAAAAGAAAATACAAAAATATAAAACCAACAAAAACCATAAAAAAATATAAAACCTAGAAAAACCATAAAAAGTATAAAATCAAGAAAAACCAAAAATATTTTTCGTTTTAATTCGGGCATGTCTTTTAGTACGGTAATATTTACGGCCTTAGAAATGTCGATCAATATTGACACGGTGCCATAAATAGAGTCCGTATAAAAGTTGTACATTTTTAAAACATGCCCATTATGGCTTGTAGTTATTTCAGACTGCAACCCGGTTTTCATATTAAAGTCACGTATTTCCTTGGAAAACGTTGGCTCAGAACGGGAATTAATTTTCTCGGGCGTGATTTACAAGCCAAATCATGCAAAGGGATCAAGTTTACTTTATAACTTGGTCTGACACGAATTTGTGTACGTCTCAGTGCATTAATTTGTTTAAATAAGAGAAATCTTATTAAAACCACGAATCAATTTTTCAAGAGATAAATTGGAAATGCTTTCATCAATATTTGACTCTTTAAACAATGACTACAGCTCTTTAAATAGAAAACGGGTCATCGTTTAAGGGGGAGAAAATAGTAAAATCATCTTTGTCATTGAAATTGATTTTCAAAAGTGATTGTGAAAATTAAGGGCTACATGGTAATTGAGTGGTTCTGCTTTAGAAAACGACTTGTGTTCGTTCTAAGTGATAGGCATGGCTTTTAGATTTTGAGGATATGCTAATAGATGCGTTTGCTAAGTTGTGTGTACGGTTAACAAGAGTTAGGTAAAATGAAAAAAAAAAAATTAGAAACAAAAAGGATAGGGAGTGAAATTGGAGGGACTAAAGGTAATGTTTAATGAAAAGTCAAAAAATTGACCTAAGTCAAAAAACAAAACCCCCGCCCCTCACTTTTTCTGATTCACTGTTTTCCTATTCATTGCCGCCATTGTTGAAAAATAAACACACACAAGCTTTTACAAACATCTCGTCTAATCATTCCTTCCTGTTCATCTGCTAAATTAAGGTACATATCATCTATATTAATCACTTATATCCCCGTAATTGATCCAAATAACTAACATTTATCAGATTTAGGGGTATTCCTTAATTAGGGTTAATTAACAAGGGATTTATGGTGGGTTTTGCTCGGAATAGACTAAATGATGTTTATATTGCCTTAGTTTGCCTTAGAAACTCACAAACGCGCTATAATAGTCATCTGAGTTTAGTTGGTAAAAGTTCCGGATGAACATGGCTTAGAACTTCCGAATGAAGGATTTCTTCTGAAAAACTTCCGAATGAGGAAGTTTCGAATGAAGGACTTCCGAATGAGGAAGTTCCGAATGAAGAACTTCCGAATGAAGGAAGTTCCGAATGAAGAACTTCCGAATGAAGGAAGTTCCGAATGAAGAACTTCCGAATGAAGGAAGTTCCGAATGAAGAACTTCCGGATGAAGGAAGTTCCGAATGAAGAACTTCCGGATGAAGGAAGTTCCGAATGAAGAACTTCCGGATGAAGGAAGTTCCGAATGAAGAACTTCCGGATGAAGGAAGTTCCGAATGAATAACTTCCGGATGAAGGAAGTTCCGAATGAAGAACTTCCGGATGAAGGAAGTTCCGAATGAAGAACTTCCGGATGAAGGAAGTTCCAAATGTAGAACTTCCGGATGAAGAAGTTCCGAATGAGGAGAAGTTCCGAATGAGGAAATGTTCCGGATGAAGATGTTCCGAATGAGGAAAAGTTCCGGATGAAGAGTTTGATTATTCTTGTTTGCATGCTATCTATGTACTTGTTGTTTTATCTTATGAAATGTGTTATGCTTAGAAGTAAGAATGATATATATCTATCTGTTTTTGTGCATCAACCTTTCATGTCTTATCTTAAGCAGATAAAATGACTAATCCAACAGTACAAGCTATCCAAGAATCTAGAGAAGCCGATATTGCTAAAGCCCGAACCCTTAAGTTTATACCCAACAACTACCGGCTGAAGCAAGTCTCTAAATCCACACACCATGGATTTAAGGTCGCCATAGCCATTCTTGATAACTCTCATTTCAAGAACGCCCTTAGGAATACAGCCTCGGTACCTTATGAGTATATGTTTGAATTTTGGGCTACCAAGGATTTCACTTCGAACAAGATCACCTTCACCATCGACAACAAGCAGCAGACACTCACAGTTTCAGATTTCCGTAAGATTCTTGGTATACGGGATACACCCAAGGGCATGTCTTTCTCAAGGGATCCTACTAAAGATGAACTCGTGGAGTTATTTGACGCACTTGGATGTCCGGAAATACGAGTTGCATCTGAGTTTACAACTGCTAAGGTGGGACAACCTTGGAGAGCATTGATGGGTATTCTCAGTAAATGTCTTACACCAAAAACGAGTGGCCATGATGCACTGCGCAGTCCCATAATAAACCTCTTCTATGGCATGTACAAAGCTGCAAATTCAGATTATGCTTTGTTGATATGGGAAGAATTCACATTTCAGCTCTTCTCCAACAAGAAGCTGAAGACAAACTTCTTTCCTTATCCTCGGTTTATTAAGCTTATCATAAATTATTTTATGAAGCTTGATGCTACTATTGATAGGCGTGCAGGAGGTCGCTATCACACTGAAGAAGCTGATGATACTGTAGATCTGAGGCATGAAGGACCGTCTATTGGTGTGATTCCGGGTCCTGTTCCTGATTACCTTCTATCTGATAAAATCAAAGGTTCTGCAGATTACAAGCTACTGCAGATAGAAATCAAAAGGCTGAAAGAAAACCTTCAGACTGGAGAAGACTCATCGACAACGGTTAAGAGTAAAGGTAAACGCAAACAACCAGCTGCGTTACCTGAACCCGAACCCAAGAAGAAGAAGACAGAGGGTAAGAAGGGAAAGGGTAAGGATTTGATGCGTCTACGTGATGAAGAAGATATTGTTGATCCTACTGTTGATAAAACCGAGCAACAAATGATGAAGATTGCTATTAAAAGGAGTAGGAAAGATACAGGAGGTAGTGGTTCAGGGGCAAGGGTAGATATTAAGGATGAGTACGTCGAACCGGATGATGTTGATGAGTTTGGGTCACCTGAAAACTACTTTACTTCGAAGGAGCCATCAATCCCTATTTCAACAAGTGTGGAAAAGGAACCTGTTGCTCCTACGATCATGGTGACAACTCAACCTTTGGCAACTCTACCTCCACCAATCCAACCCTTAACAACCCGACCGGCTTCCACACCATTTCTTCAACCACCGATAATTCCCATCCAGAGCACCGCCGTAACAACCAAGCCTATTCAGTCAACCCAGAGCAGCTCTGCAACATCTACAATGGCTGCATTAGTGATGGCCGAAATGCTTGACAATCACAAACGCGAAATGGATGAACTTCGCCAAGAGTTGCAAAGACGAGCTCAAAGGGAAGAAGCATCTCAGAAATCTCAAGAAGAGTTGATTGCCAAGTTCGCTGCAGACATGGAAGCTACACGTAAAGCTCATGCAGAGGAACTTGCTCGAATTAAGCAGGCTGAGGCTGATAAGCATGCTGCACGCATTACCAGACTTCAAGCAATGAGGGATAAATATAAGGAACAAAAAGAAGCACTTGAAGCATCTGTGAAAGAAAGAGTGCAAGAATCCGTTGAATCCTTAATGCCTAAGCTTCGTGACGAGTTGAAGACACTTGCTGCTGACAACTTGATGGTCAAATCATCCAATCCTTCAGAAGCCGCCTACAAGATTGCTTATGACCTGACGGATTTTGAATTGAAGAAGATCCTTAAGGCTCGTATGGTGGAACTGGGGTCGTTTGACAAGTCGAGGATTCAACGGGCTCTATATAAATCCCTGAATGATGCTATCATGGAGGATGATAGATTATTCAAAACGTTTGGAAGTGTGGTACCATATCACATCTTACCTGAGGAAGAAAGGGAAGAGAGTGAAGAAGAGGGTACGGGGGAAGAAGAGGAAGAAGAAGAAGAAGAAGGAGAAAAGGATAAAGACGATGACGAGGGTGGTGATGATGATGAGGATGATGACGATGATGAGGATGATGAGGATGATGATGGCGATGATGGTGGTGATGAGAATCAGGAGAGTGCAAGGGGTAGTAACGGGGATGACAATCAGGATGATGATGGGGGTGAACAACCGAAAAAGGGAGACAAGGTTACCAGCTCCAAGAAGACTGCTACAAAGACTGGAACCAAGTCCACAAAAGATGCAGCACAGAAGGACAAATCGACATCCTCGGAATCAAGACGAACTAAGTGGCGCCACGATGTGAATGCCACTACAGCGTCTTCGGCTCCCGGTATCTCTATCGCTGTATCTTTACCTGTTACAACTAACCCCATTAGTTCTGCTGTTGTTCCTCCTGTGATTGCAGAATCAGTGACGGAACCCGAAGCTGCACAACACTCCCCAGTTCACGACACTGCTGAAATGCCTGAAACCGAACCAACAGATGTTCGCACTTCAACTTCTCAACAACAAGCTCAACAATCTACGGTTCCTGAACCAAGCATACGAGTTTGGGAAGATACGTTGGAGATAGACGAAACTGCACCACCACAGGCTTGGATCACGGCAGCAGCACAATATGATCCGATCACAGATGCTGACAAAGATGTGCTGTATCTCCGTATCCGAAGTCCGATCGACTTATGTGCATTTCTTGCTCATGAGTATAAGACTTCGGTTACCCCATCCTTGGTGAAGAAAGTACTGCACGATAGGAGACTTCGCGCCAAAACCCGATTACCCCGAATGGAGTTCGAGTACTATGCCGATGAGATCCTAAAGGCTTTGAAAACCGTCCAACGGCCAGGACTTCATGCATCAGAAAGAGCTCCACCTCCAATGGATCCTGCTCAAGATAATCAGATTGCTCTTGACTTCTTCGTCACCAATGATCTTGAGTATCTCATGAAGGGGTCATCAAAGTACGCAACCTCCCTGACATTGCTGAAAGCTGCCAACTGGGGGACAATACCCTATATCGAGGAAAAGGTAAATCGACTCTGGGTCCCTAAAATGAATCGTAATTATGATATGTATGCTGTCATAGGTGCATCTCATTGGGACGAACGAGTCCGAAGGGCATACAGGGGTTGCTGCTTGGTCAATTCTGGAAGCAATGTTAGATCCGACATCCGCATCTCCAGCATCTTAGGAATGAAAACTGAAGCCAAGAACGGCTACTATCATGTGACGGAGATTCGCTTGAAAAGGGAGGATGACAGGGAATACAAAATCCAGCAAGGAGATTTTTCCATCATTCGCCTTGAGGATATCGAAGATATGCTGCTTCTGATGACCAGAGATCAACTTACACACATTCCTCGTGAAGACCTGATTGCTTTGAATACAGCACTTCGCATGTTCACACGAAGCGTTGTCATCAAGTCACGAGTTGAAGACCTTCAGTTGGGAGTCGAAAGCTATCAGAGGAAGCTCAATCTAACCCGTCCTGTGAATCAAGTGCTACCTCAACATGTAGAAAGATGTCCATATACCGGAATTTCTGTCCCGAATTACGGCATTTTCTACTTGAACAGTCGAGGTTTGATGAAGTTTATGAGGGTGGGGGAGCTCCACAAGTATAGTGATGGAACTCTTATACAAGTCAGAGATAAGTTGGAGCATCTGAACTCGGGTGGGACTTTGCCAGAGATGACGGAGGATTGGCATCCGGGTTACCGGCAGATGGCGAAGTACGTGATCAAGAAGATCGATCAAAAGCTCCGTGAACGTAGATTGATGAGGAGCTTGGAAAGATTCGTGGGTGGAAGACCGTATTTAGTGCACCACAAGCTACTGCAACGATCCATCTAATGGGTCGTACATTTCAGGTCACTTTATATTGGTTTTCAATTGTGAATATGTATATTTGTGAATAATGTGCTTGTATGGCTTGTTGTAGTGTTAAGGTATGATAATTTTTCAAGAATTTCTCACGAGATTCTAAATCTTTCAAAATATGTCATACCAAAGCACTACAACTATCCCTTATTAACTTAAGGGGGAGCAATAACTTGTTCTATGGCCAAACATTGATTTCATTTTTACCCAAAGACCGGTTAATCCATTCGATATCCCAAATATTAATGGTTAACATTTTGGATAAGGGGAGAAAATGGGATTAAGGAGACGTAAGTGATACTTGGCTAAAAGATGAAAAAGACTTAATGATAATCCAACTTAATATGTGTTAAGCACGTGTTAAGGGGGAGCGTTTTTGATGATCAAAACACCTAAGGTACAACACTTTTGATTTTAATATCACAAGTACCTTAGGTGATTTTCAATGATTTTTCATGGTGGCAATTCCTTCCCAAAACACGCTTAATTCACGACGGATGTGGTGACAAAAGGGTGGTAGGAATAGGTTTAGTCCAATGATTCATCAGAGCCGATGGAATTTTCCCAAGGACAATTCCCTAGTTAGAATTAGAAGTCCTAGGAAAGATGGAGAAAGAATGTGAACGTAGCTGAATGCCGACCAAGTACTTAAGCTAGCACTGGAACAATCACAACAAGGTGCTAGTGATGACGTATTGGTAAGCATTGAAGGGGTTGAAGAATGAAAAAGAAATGTAAAGATAAAGGGTGTAAAGAAAGAAGCCCTCCTTACAACTTTAGGCAGAAACCGGGTCAATACATATGCTATTGAGGTCATTTTTGTTAATGATTCTCGGTATTGAAGAAAGACATCATGGACCCAGTGATGCAATGCACAACCCTTCCCCAGCTAACTCAAATATCTCTCAAAAGGTATTTTTTTTAATCACACGGAGATCAACACGTTATCTATTGGTTTATTCACTCCGAATAAACTGGTATTGAAAAGGTGGCACTCCTCTCCAGCCATCGCTCACTAAATCAAAACGCACAATCGAGTCTAGAGCCAAGAGATCATCAAAAGTCTCATTAGGACACTTTCCATTTATTCCTTGCTTTCTCACACACTGTGAAAAGTAAGAGATTTTCATGAGTCCTACGCAATATTCCTGTAATATTGCCAGAACATCCGAGTAATACGTAAGTATTACAATGAAGATAGAAATCCTGCTTGAGCCAACATCTAACAAGCTCATGGTAGGTTACACGTGCGGTTCTTTTAGAACCAATCTTGTGAAAAACTGGAAGGTAACAGTGGTTTAATTCTTAATTGAACTTAAACTCGTTCCAGGCCTCTTCGCATTATCATATGATCTTGCCAGAACACTCAGAGTGACTCTTTATTGACCACAGTGACGAGTGGAAATCCTTCTAGTGTCAACATCAAACAGCACTTGGTAGGTAACGTGCAAGGTTCTTTATGAATTGAGCTCGTGACAACTGGAAAGCAACGATGGTGAAAATCTTAATTGAAATTCACTTGTTCCAGGTATCATGAATTGACGGCTTTTAATCACAAGGATAATTTATCCAAGTGATTCATTCTTTATGTTCGCAGTCAGCTTTGGACGGTCGAATAAAGAGAACGGGTTCACCCGCGAAATCCTGTCAGGAAGTTACTTAATTGAAACTATCCGTCACGGGTACGATATCTAATATCGTCCAACGGTCTTCACCGACCGGAGGTAAAATGCTACCGAATTAGAATAAAATGTTCAAAGCCATTTTATTCGTGTCGTTGCTGTGTACCTGCTAAAGACGGTGGCGTTGCTGTGTACCTGTTGAAGACGGTGGCGTTGCTGAGTACCAGTAAAGACGGTGGTGTTGCGGTGTACCTGGAAAAGTCGTTCCCACATACTTATGTCTTTTGCAACAAAGTTCAGCAAAAATTCAAGAAAGTACAAGATGAAGTCTTCCGCTGTACCAAACTCTGAAGCTTTCGAGAATTCAACAAAAAGACGTAAGTGTGTGGAACATGAAGTCACGAGGAGGCAAAGTTCACAAGAAAGGCAAAGATCGCACGTGAAAGGCCAAAGAACAATGCTCTCAAGTCAAAGCCAAAAAGATCAAATCAACATATTCACAACAAAAGAAAGAAAAGAAGAAAAGACTACGAGCTAAAGAACGAAGACTTAGTATAGTATGCTAGGTTTAGAACTTTGTAACGTGGAGTGACCTCCCTTAGGGGGAGATTGTTAGAAATACGTTTTAACGTATATTAGAAGTATCGGTCGCTCCACAATATGATTTATGTTGTAATAGCTCGTAGTTAGTAATTAGTTATTATTTGCTTATTAACTTAAGTAAGAACCGGTCCATGGGCTTGTCATGGACCGGCCCAAGCCCAATGTTTAGCTTGGACTATAAATACCCCTTTCCACTAAGGAAAGGGGTTGGTTGTTATCATTTCTTTGTTTCCACTTAATAAAAATTCACATAGTTTCTCTCACTTTCTCTCTCTAACTTTCTCTCTCTAGAAATTAACAAACCCCTTCATAGATTCATTGATTATCAATATTCTACAACTTAATTATTTGTTATTAGTTAAAATAGATAAGCAAACCAACAACTTTCTATTAACCAAGAACAAATCATTCCACTTAGAGCCGAGATCAATTCGAGAGGATTCAGAGAATTTATAGAACCCATTGAAAATATCGAGTATCAGATACCTAGTCTTTGACTTGAGTTTTGAGCTCGTCAAGAGGGTTGTTTGTAGATTGTTTGAGTCACATAGATGTGGGGAGGTAAAAAAAAAAAAAAAAAATATATATATATATATATATATATATATATATATATATATATATATATATATATATATATATATATATATATATATATATATATATATATATATATATATATATATATATATATATATATATATATATATATATATATATATATATATATATATATATATATATATATATATATATATATATATATATATATATATATATATATATATATATATATATATATATATATATATATATATATATATATATATATATATATATATATATATATATATATATATATATATATATATATATATAAATATATATATATTCTTTTGGAAAAGTCGATCTTTTGCACGGTTTAAATAATATGTCGCGGGGCGTAATATGTTTTGGTTGCCATTGGGTGTTTCTTGGATTATTTTTCGTTGTCATGGGTCATTTTGAATTGATACATGTTCTGGGTTTGAGTTTTCTTTGAGTCTCGTGGTTTTTGACTTGCTTTAATTGGTGCACGTGAAATGTCGTTAGTTATCTGTGGGTTTGATTCGTTGATCGTATCTGATGGATTCAGGATGTAGTTTTGGTTTCGTATTGTTCAGGAGCGTTGAGGTAGCCATATGAAAGACTTGGTCGCGCCTACACGCTTAAGTAGGTGACCATGAGAGAACGGTCGGAATACCCTTAGTGGGGAGGAAAGAGGTTCGTAGACGAACTAATGTGGTCATGAGGTCTATTAGGAGTGCCAAGGGAGATGAATAGAGATTTGTGAAATGTATGGATATTGGCACAAATAACGTGCCATAGAGAGTGTTGGAAGGGGATATTGTTCGTAAGGCATGTATGTTTTCTGAAAATTTCCTGAAATTTAGTAGGTTTGCCTATTATTTTGAGATAGAACCATGAATAGAACAAGTAGGAGAAGTGAGAGGAGTTGTAGTTAGTGCCTTTCCAAGGTAATTGTTGAGGGAATGATTTAAAAACAAGAGTTGTTAGAAATTTGCAAGGGATGCAAGATAAAAGTTGAGTTGCTTAGTAGTAGATTGGATGTGGAAAGAGGTTGAGTAGTTAGATGAGAGGAAGTATTGGTCTGTTAAAATGCGTGTAGAATTTCGCAAGTAGAACGAGGTAGGAATTTATTCGTATTGCTGCTAAGAGAGGATGCAAGGACGACATAGTTGAAACTGCTAAGGATGTTGTATGAACGCTTTGGGTTTACGGTTATGCATTTGGCTTCGCCAAAGCACTAGAGGTTTTCATGGAGTCAATGAACCGAGTGTGCATGAACGGGTATAAACGAGTGTCATCGGGAGCATCGACGACATCTTGATCTACTCAAATCTTAGAAGGAGAGTGAGGCGAATTATGAGTTGGTTTTGGAGTTGTTAGGAAAGGGAATTATACGTGAGATTTTCAAGTGTGAGTTTTAGGATTAAGTGTACTATGATGAGCAGTTAGAGATGATGGCATATCATGGAACCAGCAAGGGCGAAGTGAAGAAGGATGAGGAAGTGTTTTGGAGGCCGAAGAGGTGGATTGGCTAATGAGCCTATCTTGGAATTATCGGAAGGACTGGATGAATTCGCGAAGCATGACGATACGTGGAGCAAGGATTTGGATGTATACGAGAACGACAAAGAAAGGCGATTGTTTATACGTCGTGGGAACTGAAGATTTGGAAGAGCTAGATAAGACTTAGTTAGTGGAGCTGGATTGTTATATCTGCCTAGAATGCTAGAGGCATTTGGTGTATGAGACGTAGGGAATGATCTATACGGATCATGAACGTCTCCAACACATATTTAATCATCTTGATTGAACCTTTGGAAAAGGTGATGGGTGGAGTTAAGTGATGAAAGAAGATTGCAAGGCCAAGTACCATCTGGGAAAGGCAAGCATGGTTGATGAGACATGGAATAAGAAGAATGAAGTGAAGCTGAGACGAACTTGAACTATATGGATGACGTATTAGGGTGGTTTGGATGAAGGATGTAGGTTGCACGAGTTGAGTTGTCTAAAGCAGAGAACGCGTCAACATGTATGTTGCGTGGCTTGGACAATCATATGGAGAAAAGGGGACGTAGACTATACTTCCTACATAGATAGGAGTAGCTTAGAAAGGGCGATGCAAGGACGAAATTGGTGAAAGGGATGCATAATGGGGTGGAGGAATAAGTACGCCGAGATTTGGGTGATAGTCGATAGACTAACTAATTCATCTCATATTTCAAGAGGAATGAGAAGTCACGTAGTTGAGAAGTTGGAAGGATTTCGTACGGATGTGATGGAATAGAGGGTTTTGCGTAAAAGTTAGCCTAATATGTATGGAATGCCTTACGAAGTATTATGGCAAGGGAAGAAACGATGGGAAACATCACATCGCGAAGTATGGTAGGAGTTGAGGAAGAAGAAGGAAGTGTGTATAGAAGCGAAGCATGAATGAAATAGGTCGAGATAGGAACCGAAGGTAAAACTTTGGTAGAGCTTAATGAGTAGAATAAAGCACGACGCAGGCTAATACTGTCGTAGTGTGGAAAAGGAAATGGCACTGACCTATACTGATTGTTTGGGAGGCTTAGTATCGATAATCGAATAGATGAGGGGTTATAGGTGTGATGTGCCATAAGGACGAAGGGCTTGCACTAACTGAGATAACCGTCCTTTTGATCATGTGTATAGATCATAAGTTGATTTGGATTGGAAGAACTAATGGATATGTGAAAGACCGTCATAGGTCACTTTGTAAGGAAATTGGAATTTTTAAGTAGTTTGGGGTACGGACAGAAGGGAGTTGATGAACATGATTGGATATGAGTATATCCAGCTAACTGGGAAAAGGATAGGCAAGTGAGATATTTTTACAACCTTAGGAGTTACACTGAGGGAATGAGTGATTGATTTAGAGGGAGTTAGGAAACTCATTAGCGATGCCTGAGTTTTCATATAATGATGATTATCATACTAGAAGTCGATAAATGCCATTTGAGACACTATATGAAAGGATAGGATGAGTTGTCCCCATTGTGGACTAGGATTGGTAAAAGAGGCTACTAATGTGGTGTTTGTGGAAAGGATGAGAGCGACAAAGGATGCTATGTTGAAAATGAGGAAACCACTAGAGTTTAGTGACAAAGTTATGTAGGAAGTTTCACCCATAGTAATGGGTGGTATGTTTTGGTAAAATAGAAGAGTTGATGTAGAGTTTTGTAGGTCCATTTATGATCTTTGGAAAGATCGGACCAGTAGCTTATGAGCATAGAATTACCTGGGGGAAATGAGTGGTATATATGATATATTTCATGTATTAAGATTGGTAAATGTTGTTTGAGAATGCATATTTGCATGTCCGGTTATTCGGGATTTGTGCTAATAAGAGTCTTTGTTTTATCAAAGAGTCATTTGTGAGATTTATTGACTGTGAGGTCAAGAGTTTGGCAATGAATTTAAATATTGTTGGTTAGTATATGTGGTAATTTGAGACTTGAACTAAAGTTCACATGGAAATGAGAGGAGTTCGTTTAGAACAAGTATCCTCATGTGATTTGTTGTTTGTCTGTTCGATCCTAAGGAGTAAATCTCGGGATGAGATTTATATTAGGAGGGAGTGATGTGACAACCCTGGTTTTGAGGTTCGTCACTTAGTTTTATTTTGTGCTAGTTACGTGTCTTTACGTGTTTATGTGCTAATTGGTGTGTAAAGATTATGGTTTGGATATTGTTTCCGGTACGGGGTACCTTGTGAGTGAAATGATGTGAGATGATTTCATGTTCATGAGCTCACATGGTAGTGACTATGAAATGAGATGGTGATATTTAGTGGTTTTACGTATACGCATATGTATTATAGAAAATCGTATTTTTACGATTTACGGTTTAGCATTTAGAGGTCTCGGAAGAGGTATTTAGTCACGAGAGTATTTTTCGGGATGGTTTTAAGTCATTTAGGACTTAGTTATAAAGTTTATTTCAAAATTTGAGATTTTTATAAAAGTGTATATTTTACGTCTTTTACGGTAAAACGCGTAAATTTGACTAGTTTTACGGTTTTGAGGTTTTGGAAGCTTTAGGAGCTGAAATAAATTAAGGTAAATTAAGGTAATATTATTAATACAATTATTAATAATAAAAAGAAAAAAACGAATTTTAAGGGGTGTTGGTCGGTTTTGGACGCAAGAAAAGGAAGAGAAAAAGGAAAAAAAAAGAAAAAAGGAAAGTTGGGTTTATATTTGGACTAGGATTCTTGTGTACACTATATAATGTTTTATACTAAACAAAAAAAACATAAATCCCTGGAGAAAAAGAATAAGTCGACGGTTTATGGAGAACTTTTAGGGTTCCATTGTTTTTTTTCATCTTCCATTAATCTAAAGGTAAAACCTTCATAACCCTTTTCAATTAAATTGTTTTTATGTTTTCTTTAATCATCATATGATGGATTTAGGTTAGGGTTTTATGTAAAAACAGTAAATTAATGTTATATTAATGATATCATGATGATTACATAATCCAGGGCTTGTATTTAATGGGGTTATGGGTAATTAATTAAGTTAATTTGATTAAACCCGTTTTTAAAAACTGGGCAGAATTTTGAGTCAATTGTTTTGATCATATCGGGAGTTCTACAAACTCTTATTTCGCGATCCAAGTATCCCTGAAAAGGTAATTGAAGTGGATTTCCAATGCAAGAAACGAGAACTAAATTGCAGGTAGGGAAGTAGGTCAAAAACAGGTTACAACAGTCGGAGGTCAAAATAGTTTTGAAGTCAGCCTGTTTTCTTTTTAAGTTTTTGGTTGTTTGGGGTACTTAGGGTTGCATTGGGATCTTCTAACGAACATGAGAGATGGTTTATATATTATAGTAAGTATCTGCATTGGGACTAAGGTTGTGGTTTAGGGTAAGACCCCCTAATCATAACAAACTTTTTGTATGTTTAAAATCAGTAAATCTGGAATGACAAAAGTATATATATATATATCGGGGCCTTAACAGTAGCTTTAAGGTTAGGGCAAGTGGGAGGTGTTCCCTTTACAGAGATCATGGGTGTGTTTAGATAGGTGTTTGGTTTATAGTTTGGAGACCTAAAACTGGGACTGTTTTTGATAAAATGTTAACGGGATGTGTTATGAAGTAAAACGAGTTAAGGGCTTTATAGAGGGATGTAATGAGATGCTTAGAGCATATATATGAGGTATATATATGGGAGAAGGTTAGATGTCCATCATAGGTTGATGAGCCATTTTAGTGTTTGGTTCATGTTTTGATTATGTGTTTTTGGTTGTTAGCTTTTTGTTAGTGCGCGGATGTTTGGGGAAGCTCAATCAGGTGAGTTTCATAGTCCCATGTTTTCTAATGTTTATGACTTCCAGATGGGATGGAAGAGACACTGTTTTGTTTTGTTATTTATAAATTATGCTGTGAATGGTTTGGCGTTGGTAATGGACTTATGTGTGCATACTTATGTGATTAACTGCTAGTTGATTCTTGATTGTTTATGTTTTGACTTGGTACCAAGGGGAAGTTGACAAGGCGGGGCCTTGGGGATTGATTCATAGGTGATTGGATGCCTATGGGAGTATGGTGTTTGGTATGGCTGGGAGCCTTAGTTTTGATTGGTTAAATCTTGAATGTTGGTTTGTTAATTCATATTAGTATCACATTGTCCATATGTTTTTAACTTTTGGTTGTTACTCACAGCTTATGGTATGATTTTGGCGTTTGAGTCTAAACCTATGACTCTCACCAACTTTATGTTGACGTGTTTTATGTAAAACCGTAAAATTTGGGCTTTTGACACGTCACCGGCTTTATTACTATTATCGATCATCATATAATATTCTTACAGATCATTTTTACAATATATCAACACAAGACTTATTACGTACAAAAATCATGATTTTAGTATATAAAAATAGTGAAGTATTTTAACTTAATATTATATATATACATTTACCTGAATGAATAATAGATTCATCACCTCAGTACATATTTTGAGATAAACTGTAACTTTACTTAATTAAATTATTAAGTACTTGGATTTATTTCTATATGTATATATTTACATATATTTTATAATGGAAATAAACAGCTAACACTTTAAAAACAATGTACATTATTTTAACATTGTCATTTAATTACTTTCTTCAAGTAAAATATTATAATGATATATTCATTAAATATACTTTCACTAAATTACCTAAAGCTTCAACAAAATACCTATAACTCAACAAATGCATACTATAATTACAAGGAACCATACAACTTGCTATACTTTCAAACACAATTGGGAAAAAGTCTTTGCTATTTTTAGGCATGTGCATAATATCCAAACATATCTTCAACAAATCTTACTAATATCTCACAAATCTTCCCAAGATTCATGTGTACTACACTTGGAAAACTCTCTCATTTCTCTCTCAAGAACACACGGCTCAAACTCAAAAAGGGGAAGGATGTGCATTGCTAGTTTGAGCATGTGTGTAAATAAGCTAGCATGCATATCTTAAACAAATCTAGTATGTCTTTGCAAGATATTTAGTACTAGGTACAAAGATCTCTTTGGATCTCCCCTCTCCTTCATAAGCCGTAGCCTACACCCTCACCAACACAATACATTTGAAACTCAAATCTCACTCCATCCATCTCTCTCAACCTACGGCTCAAACTATCTCCACCATTATCAAACCTTCAAACACATTCACTACTCTTAGATCATGTCTCGTACTACATGAAGGTTAATCATTAGCTTATCCTACAAGTACCTTGATCATTGAAGCAAGAACAGAGCCCTAAAAACTCCATTGAAGCCCACGGCATGTTTTAGCTTCAAGGATCCTCCATTGTTGAAAGCTTGTCTCTTGTTCCTACTCATTCTCTTGTTCATCCCTAGATCTATCTAAGCAAGTAAGTAACCTAAAACTTATCTTTTCAATATATATCATTCTCATACACATGAACATACACATGATTATTACTACAAAAACTTGATGTTGAAAAAAAAATATAAAACCCTAGATCTTATATAGGTCACGGCTTGATTTTTGTTGTAACTTAAAATGATGTAAAATCTTAATAACCATGAAGAACATATCACTATGAACTTGTTAAACTTGTAGATCTATGAAAAACATACCCATATATATTTTGAACGTGGGTTTTAACCCCATGATTCATTATAGGTTAAGCTTGTAATGTTTAGATGTGCCTAGAAACAATAGATCTATGATTATAGATGCCTTAAAATGATAAGCTCACTATTTATGCCTTATAAGATTTAGTTTTAAGCTCACTACAATAAGCTTGCCTAAATAAACCTCACTATTACTAAATAATGTTTATTTAAAACTTTTAGTGTCAAATTATAACTTTATAAAGTTTTGTCTTAAAAATATAGATCTACAAGTAATTTGGACTAAAATGTTAGATCTATGAAGTTTGGAGTTAAATAGTAGATCTATAAATTTTTCGGATTAAAAATAGTAAATATAATACTTCCGGGTTAAATTAGTAATTTTAGTAAGTTAAGGGATCTAAATGAACAAGTCTAGAAACTCATTTTTCCAAAAATATAAACCTTAGGGTTGATTTTGTAATTAGCTGTGAGTTGAGGGTGTTGTTTTGACATTATCCGAAACTTTAAGTTAACAAAAAGGACGTAAATGAGATTTCTCTAATGTTAGGGTGATTTGTGTAAACTTTAGAAAACCTAGGGATCACTTTGGTCAATTGCCGAAACATAATATAAACCCTAGGGACCATTTATGCCAAGTTAACAAACTTATTTAAGCCCTAAGTAACCCTAGGGACTATTTCTGCCATTAGCCAAAACATATACAAGCCCTAGGGGGCATTTGTGTAACTTATTATTAAACTTAATTCTAGCCGAAGGTTGGAGGACTAAAAATGCCAACTTGTGAAACTATAATAAGCCCTAATATAAGCCGAATGTTTACGGACCAATATAGTAATTACTTGAAAGATTTAGAAACCCTAGGGGTATAAAAGTACTTTAACCGCGGGTAATTATTTAAATAGAAGGACTAAAACGTAATTTATACAAAGTATAACGAACCCTAAAATTCCTATTTATTTATATCCGATATTTAAAACGTAAAACTTAAATATTCGTAACAATTGGTATTTTTCCAAACTTATAATTTTTATAAAATTATAAACACTACGTAAACGTGGAATTTAATTAAAATGTTATACGTTTTATAAACCTTAATTATATATTAAATATAAATTAGAAATGAATAACTTATAAAATAAATATATTCTTTATATTTATTTTCCATTACTTTAAATGTATATAAAACTACCTTTTATAAATATTTAAAGCGTTTTATAAACAACACAAGTACAAAATATTAATTAAATGGATTAATTAATTTAACCTTATTATTTATTTTATACTTAAAATAAATACTATTAGAACTTGTTCAACGATGAACCAAAATACAAATATCGTAATAAAATGCTTAAAACCATTATAAGCATGTACAGATTTATTCTGAAACTTTTATGCATTATGTTATGCATTTACTGAGACCTTATAATTAATTAGGTCGTTGATTGTATCGTGAGCATCCTTATCAGATTTATCTATTGACTTATTGATGTACTACTGAGGTGAGTTCATAGCCTCGCCTTTCACTACTGTTTATGTTTTTACTAACCCGCGAGGGGGAAACATGCTATAACTTGTTTTGACTATATGATTTTGATATCTTATATTTAATAAACTGTTGATCGAGGAAACGCAAACTGAACTGTTACCCTTAATTACATTTGCCTATTGTAGATGAACCCGCATGACCCGTGCATCGAAAACTGTTAGAATTTTTGAATTGCCTGAATGTTATAAATAGATCTATTTGGGATTGACCGTCCCCATCTGGGTGAGTCATGCTCACTGTGACTAGGCCAGGACAACAGATGTTTCACATTTAAGAACTTATTTTTGTTATGGGTGCCTTGATAAAGATAAGGCGAAGGGTCCTCATTTGTCGAGGACTTAACTGTCAAGTCTCAGTTTCGGGCAATATGGGAATGTAATTACCTTATAGTATTTGGCTTTGTGCGATACTATGTTTGTTATGTTTGCGGTTCTAAACTTGACCTTTTATTATTTGGTACATTAATACATGGAACATACTGATATATCTGAACTTGATTATTATCAAACCTTATGAAATACTATGTGGGATATTTGAGATACTACACTTGATTTTTATATCAAACTTTGTGTAACACTATGTAGGACAATTTACAGTCCTGAACTATGATTTTACAAAACTCTATGAATTCACCAACTTTATGTTGACTGTTTTAAGCATGTTTTTCTCAGGAAATTAAGCTGGATTAATTGAGCATGGACTGAGCATCATTTAGGAGCATCATAATAACTGGGGGATCTGTTTTCACTGGGATATTTGTAACAACTGTGAATTAACATTTCAACTGATCGTGCTAAAACAATATTTGTATCAGTTGTATTTCAAATCATGTAATTATGATCAATGCTTTGTATGCCATTTGTTCTGTGATCCACCTACTGACACCCAATTACTATTCCGCTGCAAACCTGATTTGGGGTGTCACAGAATGGTATCAGAGCGAATGGTTATAGAGAATCAGATCAAAAATAAAATTGTTTTTCTATTTTATTAACTGAACTATAACCGGATTAAAATTTCAAAAACTTAGATTTCAAAAACTGGGTTTTTGACGGGGACATACTTAGATAGCATTTAGCATAGAGAGCATGCATAACTATATGATTTAATTACAATTCATTATCCTATGCATTTATATTTATGATAATACTAGATACTAACCATTTACGTGCTTTTTACGTACTTTACGTATTACGACTGTTTAATATCTTTATGAAGATATTAAAATATTAAAATACTTAACGTATTTAATGAAACTTATAAACATGTCATGTTAGTAGGGAGCTTTATACTAAAGATGTTCCACCTCGATATTACGTTTTGACTGAGTGGTTGGGTTTACGATTTAAAGTGCCCTCGCTCCTCAAACGTTTATAGAATGGCTTCTTAAGTATGATAGCCCGAACAATGCATTATAACCACAAACAACATAATACATAACAAACCCCTGGAAATATGAAAATGAAAATCTTTGGAAGATATAAATTAGATTTTATAAATCCTGGTAAATCTAAACAGATTTTTATAAATATTGTAAAATCTAAAATAGATTTTAGAAATTTTTAGAAAATCTTGGAAAATCTAAAATAGATTTTGGAAAATCTTGTATACGCTAAAATAGATTTTGGAAATCTTGTATAATCTAAAATAGATTTTGGTAATCTTGTAAAATCTAAAATAGATTTTGGAAAATCTTGGAAAATTTGGAATATATTTTTATATATAACTTAGCAAAGAAACAAATAATAAAATAAAAGGATTTTGGAAATCTTTTCTTGAATAATTGTATTTTGGAAGAACTTAATTAAATTTTGGAAAATTTTAAATTAGATTTTTTTTATCTTAATGCATCTTTGAAGATCCTTACCACGTCTTTGGTAAACTTAACTAGACTTTTATATATCTTGAGAAAAATCTAAAATTTGATTACTTTTGTTTGAGATCTTGATTAAATCCTGTTGAACTTATAACAAACTTGTAGAAACCTTGATCTCATGTATGGATTTAAAATTTACTTTTGAAGTAATAAACCTAGATTTCATAATGAATACACATGGAAAAGAAATATAGCTTGGGCTATCGGATTCATTTTAGAACTTATAATAAACTTGTGAACTTATAATAAACCCTAAATCTTAATTTTTGGAATCCCGTAAATTAAATGTAAACATAAAACAAGATTTGACTTCATCTTGAAATACTGTGAAGCTTATTATTAATATACAAACTTGTAACCAACTTGGATTTTATTTAAAACCCGGAAATAAAACATACCGCAGGTTTTTACTCTCTATTTAGAGATCTAGACTTAATCTTTACAAACCACTAATAAGCTTGTAAGGTTTCATAAACTTCACACTAGATAAATGGTTAAATATTATTAGTTGACTAAAATATGTTTAGGTCCATTAGGAAGCCCATTAGGCCCATTTATTGTCCTATGGACCTATGTAGTAAAACTTGTAATATTAATGGATCTAAAAATATAATTAGACCCATTAAGAAATCCTTAGCTCACAAAAAAAAATGTTAATAGATCTTGTAAGCTCAATAAGGGTTTGGGAAGCCCATTAGATCTTTTGGCACATTTAATAAGCCCACTTAGTGATATTATACTTAAACAAAGTTTTTATACCAATGATATACCTAAAACTTTTGGACTAAAAATGTCAATTCATTAAACTCATGGATTAAAACCGTGACATTGAAACTTGTTTTGATAAAATAGTAATTACAAGGACTAATATGGTAAGTATTTGAAAGTCTAGGGAGTAATAAATGCCCTTCGTGACTTATTAAACCCTAAGGACTAAAACTGTTAAGAACCAGAAAATGTACATCTAGTAAAACAAGGAGGGACTTGTTTTGCCAATAACCGAAACTTAAGCAAACCCTAGACCTCTTATTTCATTTAATGTATTATAACTTGAGCGAATCCTAAACTAAATGGAGTAGAACCATCATTTTCTAAAACTTGTAAACAAAGGGTTATTATTTAACTTGCGAAAACTTTGGGGACATTAGATTAAATATAAGAAAGTGTTATTACTTTTATAACTGTTCATATAAATTATGAAATTTAATGTACGTAGATTATAAAAGTAAAATACAACAATTGTAAGTTAAATACTTTTACTTAAATGATATTATTAATAACAGATTTAAATGGAAGTTATTAATACTTGAAACAACGATGTGTTTAACAAAAATACAGTAACATAAATGAATTGCCTAAAAACGAGTTGGTATTATAATGAAATCCAATTAACTCCTGAAAATATTATACTAAGATTTTTAAAATCCTCCATGATTGTTTGTGTATCAAGCTTAAGCTTATACTCTAATCATTTCATATACGCTAATTATTGCTTATAATTAATTGATAACTATAAACCGGTTAGTCTATTTTGACTACTTGGAGAACTGACTGGCCACATAATTAGAACGGATTTACAACAACCGTACATACTGGAATATTTCAAAACAGACAAGGGAGCATTATCTCGTGCACTACATTTTATTAGATGTTTGAACTTGCTATTATGTGTATATATGTATATACCTTACTAGAAAGAACTATATGATACAATGCCTATACATATGATTGTAATATATCATCATATTGCATATATGAGTTTCTTGTTTGATACGTATTCTTGCGTACGTTATCGCGCGTCAACATTTATTTTCTCTCACTTATAGTTTCGTACGTATATCTACGGAATACGACTTATTAACGACTTATACATGTTTGCTTATAGTATTTTCACGTGGTATTATCTGGATAAGTTTGCATCTTTAAATGATGCGGTGGAACCTAAAATCAAGGTACTTATGATCCTATATTATACATATGGGACCTAAGTCTCTTGATCGGAAATCTTAAGCCACCGGACCAGAAGTTTATTTATAATTTCGTATTAACATGTTATGGGACGTCTAAAGACGAAGGTTATAAGCAAACGGGCTGTAAAGTATCTTAATAATATCTATTATACTTATTATAAATGATAAGCCTTGCCGGAAATATCTAGGTAAGGTGGGCTATGAAATCCTTATTGAAACGAATTGGGACGCTTTTTCGTTTGAATAAAGAAATCATAGGTCACCGAATGGAGTTATAAATTTTACCTTACATGGATGAGGACGCTTATCGGTGTAAATAGAAATTTATAATCACATGAGCTTAAATATATTCGACATGACTCATAATTGATGTTATTTTATCCAGTTATGGAATGTAATCCTTTTTGACTCGCGAATTCCTCCAGTAATATCTTATCCTTAAGATAACTTATATCTGATGTCATTACATCCTCGCCCAAAACATAGGAAGATTCGTGTTCATCTCTTTTAGATCAAAGCATTGTGCTCTTGACTTTTGGCTTATCCTTAACCCAAATATCACTTCCGCTGCATTCGACCCCATTTGGGGGTGTCCATTTCCACTGCATTTTAAACCCTTTTTGGGGTGCCCACTTCCTTTTCAGTTGACCCCTTTGGGGTGTCACAAAAAATAAAGTTGTTTCATCTGCCATGAGGAAATGAAACCTCGATCATTCAAGGCGACCGTAACACGGACTTTATCGACACTAGACTTAGTATCATCCCTTGTATCGAAGCCTAGAAATACTTGGTAAGAGGATGCCTTATCTTCTAAGATCGTATTTCTCAAATCGACGAGGAAAACAAACACAAGCATAAAAGACGTGCCCAACTCACAATGGGTGTATATTGTAGTCTTATGTTTGTCACCTCCAGAAAGAGATAATTGATGTCTCATACTTTTGGACAATCTTCTTCCTCTTTGGATCAAATTAGTTCGAAAATACCATTGCCTAACAAGCCTTGAAATGAATGACTTCCTCCTTTTAGAAGTGGAAATTGTGCAAATTTTGAACCATCAACAGTAGATGCATGACCCTTTCAGCATCTCACCAGGGATACACACTTCTTTATTCTTGGTCTCTTCTTTGATTTCCATTATTTGAAGTACTTCTTCTCTACGCAACTTATGCCCCAGCTCAGCCACAAATGAAGCGAATTCTTTGCAACTTCCTACCCAATCACTATCAACAATAATCCTAGCCTTTTCACGGAGTGAAGCTTTGGATTCAAACTAATGTTTGCTTTCCTTAGGCTAGAAGTATATTGGGAAGCCTACTCAAATAAAAACCAAGACTTAGAACGAACTTGTCCTATTCTATCCACTTTGTAAACTTATTAGAACTCGAATATGATTTAATGAACCTTTTGCAGATTCTTAAGGGCTAAACGTAGACATTAAAAAACTTGAAAGAATCCCTAGTTGATTTAACACGGATTAAAAACCCTAGAGGTTGATTTTGCCACTTTTGAAACTTATTTTGAGCCCTAAGTTATTTTCATTGGAAAAACTAATTGTGCCCTAAGGGTCACCTTACAAAATAGAAGGACCAAAGGTGTAAATTATCAAAACATAAAAGACAAGTTACCTTGTTTATTAGAATGTACTCATCGGAAGCATACAATCAATAACTACATTCTAAATATCACCTAGGAGTCTAAACTTGAGTTCACAAGATTACACGTTCAAGAAAAAGTGTCCTCACTTGATCCCTGGACGAGTAACTTCATCTTAAGCTTTGAGGACAAAGCTAAAATAACGGGTAGGTGCTGTAAAACCCCAAAATTTGGGCTTTTGACACGTCACCGGCTTTATTACTATTATCGATCATCATATAATATTCTTACAGATCATTTTTACAATATATCAACACAAGACTTATTACGTACAAAAATCATAATTTTAGTATATAAAAATAGTGAAGTATTTTAACTTAATATTATATACATACTTTTACCTGAATGAATAATAGATTCATCACCTCAGTACATATTTTGAGATAAACTGTAACTTTACTTAATTAAATTATTAAGTACTTGGATTTATTTCTATATGTATATATTTACATATATTTTATAATGGAAATAAGCACCTAACACTTTAAAAACAATGTACATTATTTTAACATTGTCATTTAATTACTTTCTTCAAGTAAAATATTATAATTATATATTCATTATATACATTCAATAAATTACCTAAAGCTTCAACAAAAATACCTATAACTCAACAAATGCATACTATAATTACAAGGAACCATACAACTTGCTATACTTTCAAACACAATTGGGAAGAAAGTCTTTGCTATTTTTAGGCATGTGCATAATATCCAAACATATCTTCAACAAATCTTACTAATATCTCACAAATCTTCCCAAGATTCATGTGTACTACACTTGGAAAACTCTCTCATTTCTCTCTCAAGAACACACGGCTCAAACTCAAAAAGGGAAGGATGTGCATTGCTAGTTTGAGCATCTGTGTAAATAAGATAGCATGCATATCTTAAACAAATCTAGTATATCTTTGCAATATATTTAGTACTAGGTACAAATATCTCTTTGGATCTCCTATCTCCTTCATAAGCCGTAGCCTACACCCTCACCAACACAATACATTTGAAACTCAAATCTTACTCCATCCATCTCTCTCAACCTACGGCTCAAACTATCTCCACCATTATCAAACCTTCAAACACATTCACTACTCTTAGATCATGTCTCGTACTACATGAAGGTTAATCATTAGCTTATCCTACAAGTACCTTGATCATTGAAGCAAGAAAGGAGCCCTAAAAACTCCATTGAAGCCCACGGCATGTTTTAGCTTCAAGGATCCTCCATTGTTGAAAGCTTGTCTCTTGTTCCTACTCATTCTCTTGTTCATCCCTAGATCTATCTAAGCAAGTAAGTAACCTAAAACTTATCTTTTCAATATATATCATTCTCATACACATGAACATACACATGATTATTACTACAAAAACTTGATGTTGAAACAAAAATATAAAACCCTAGATCTTATATAGGTCACGGCTTGATTTTTGTTGTAACTTAAAATGATGTAAAATCTTAATAACCATGAAGAACATATCACTATGAACTTGTTAAACTTGTAGATCTATGAAAAACATACCCATATATATTTTGAACGTGGGTTTTAACCCCATGATTCATTATAGGTTAAGCTTGTAATGTTTAGATGTGCCTAGAAACACTAGATCTATGATTATAGATACCTTAAAATGATAAGCTCACTATTTATGCCTTATAAGATTTAGTTTTAAGCTCACTACAATAAGCTTGCCTAAATAAACCTCACTATTACTAAATAATGTTTATTTAAAACTTTTAGTGTCAAATTATAACTTTATAAAGTTTTGTCTTAAAAATATAGTTCTACAAGTAATTTGGACTAAAATGTTAGATCTATGAAGTTTGGAGTTAAAATAGTAGATCTATAAATTTTTCGGATTAAAAATAGTAAATATAATACTTCCGGGTTAAATTAGTAATTTTAGTAAGTTAAGGGATCTAAATAAACAAGTATAGAAACTCATTTTTCCAAAAATATAAACCTTAGGGTTGATTTTGTAATTAGCCGTGAGTTGAGGGTGTTGTTTTGACATTATCCGAAACTTTAAGTTAACAAAAAGGACTTAAATGAGATTTCTCTAATGTTAGGGTGATTTGTGTAAACTTTAGAAAACCTAGGGATCACTTTGGTCAATTGCCGAAACATAATATAAACCCTAGGGACCATTTATGCCAAGTTAACAAACTTATTTAAGCCCTAAGTAACCCTAGGGACTATTTATGCCATTAGCCGAAACATATACAAGCCCTAGGGGGCATTTGTGTAACTTACTATTAAACTTAATTCTAGCCGAAGGTTGGAGGACTAAAAATGCCAACTTGTGAAACTATAATAAGCCCTAATATAAGCCGAATGTTTAGGGACCAATATTGTAATTACTTGAAAGATTTACAAACCCTAGGGGTATAAAAGTAATTTAACCGCGGGTAATTATTTAAATAGAAGGACTAAAACGTAATTTATACAAAGTATAACGAACCCAAAAATTCCTATATATTTATATCCGATATTTAAAACGTAAAACTTAAATATTCGTAACAATTGGTATTTTTCCAAACTTATAATTTTTATAAAATTATAAACACTACGTAAACGTGGAATTTAATTAAAATGTTATACGTTTTATAAACCTTAATTATATATTAAATATAAATTAAAAATGAATAACTTATAAAATAAATATATTAATTATATTTATTTTCCATTACTTTAAATGTATATAAAACTACCTTTTATAAATATTTAAAGCGTTTTATAAACAACACAAGTACAAAATATTAATTAAATGGATTAATTAATTTAACCTTATTATTTATTTTATACTTAAAATAAATACTATTAGAACTTGTTCAACGATGAACCAAAATACAAATATCATAATAAAATGCTTAAAACCAGTATAAGCATGCACAGATTTATTCTGAAACGTTTATGCATTATGTTATGCATTTACTGAGACCTTATAATTAATTAGGTCGTTGATTGTATCGTGAGCATCCTTATCAGATTTATCTACTGACTTATTGATGTACTGCTGAGGTGAGTTCATAGTCTCGCCTTTCACTACTGTTTATGTTTTTACTAACCCGCGAGGGGGAGACATGCTATAACTTGTTTTGACTATATGAGTTTGATATCCTATATTTAATAAATTGTTGATCGAGGAAACACAAACTGAACTGTTACCCTTAATTACATTTGCCTATTGTAGATGAACCCGCATGACCTGTGCATCTGAAACTGTTAGAATTTTTGAATTTCCTGAATGTTATAAATAGATCTATTTGGGATTGACCGTCCCCATCTGGGTGAGTCATGCTCACTGTGCCTAGTCCAGGACAACAGATGTTTCACATTTGAGAACTTATTTTTGTTATGGGTGCCTTGATAAAGATAAGGCGAAGGGTCCTCATTTGTCGAGGACTTAACTGTCAAGTCTCAGTTTCGGGCAATATGGGAATGTAATTACCTTATAGTATTTGGCTTTGTGCGATACTATGTTTGTTATGTTTGCGGTTCTAAACTTGACCTTTTATTATTTGGTACATTAATACATGGAACATACTGATATATCTGAACTTGATTATTATCAAACCTTATGAAATACTATATGGGATATTTGAGATCCTACACTTGATTTTTATATCAAACTTTGTGTAACACTATGTAGGACAATTTACAGTCATGAACTATGATTTTACAAAACTCTATGAATTTACCAACTTTATGTTGACTGTTTTAAGCATGTTTTTCTCAGGAAATTAAGTTGGATTAATTGAGCATGGACTGAGCATCATTTAGGAGCATCATAATAATTGGGGGATCTGTTTTCACTGAGATATTTGTAGCAACTGATATTTAACATTTCAACTGATCGTACTAAAACAATATTTGTATCAATTGTATTTCAAATCATGTAATTATGATCAATGCTTTGTATGCCATTTGTTCTATGATCCACCTACTGACACCCAATTACTATTCCGCTGCAAACCTGATTTGGGGGTGTCACATTTTAGTGTCTCTTTCAGGTGATACTATGGTTAAGCGTGAGAACATATGTGGCTAGGATTGGAGTCGAGTAGGAATGCATTTAGAAGGAGATCCCCGTTCCTTCTTAGTTTATTTTCTTTCTGATTGTTTCAATAGTGATACTATGAACCTATATGTTGATTGTTAGTGTTATTTGTTTGTCTTGGGTAAGAGGTAGGACTGTTACCTACTTACCTAGACTCCTGCTATGTTGAGATATTGTCATGACATTTATGTCGCCATTTATGACATTATATTTGCATTTTAGTTTTCTCTATAGAGACACCGTTTGTTGTGATGATAACCATACGTCGCGCCCCATATTCCACCATGGTGGGGTGTGACACATTGACTTAGAAATTTCTAACATAACACGAATATATACAAATATTGACATATTTATTATACCCATAGATTTCCTTCTTACGTCGGCGTATGTAAGACGTCCTGTATGTAATATCTAAGGATACGATTTTCTAGATATGAACGATGCTTAAATAGAAGACGATATTTTATTCCTTACAACATGTATATAGGATACATGATAATTCTATCGAACATATCGCTTATATGGCCACTTGCCTTTAGAATTCCTAATCCAACGACCTACTACGTAGAAAATCTGGCACCAGATGGTGTCAAGTCCTGTGTGATACAGAGTCCATTTCTTACACAGAAGAAAATTTCCATCATATTCACCGTAGATTAGATAATCCTAAGTTCCAGTTTACTAGAATCCGTGGACGTTCTTTCACTGTCGGGTTTACGCTTAAGATTTTTCCTATTCTTGCACAGGATTGTGCTTAATTACCTTGTTCATTAACTCCTTTGGGTAGAGGAAAATGACTTTTTCCAACATATTGGGATTTTAGAAGTGGTAATATTTCTTCAAAATCTTTGATATAATTCCTCGATAAACTTTTCTAACAAAATCTTTAGATGGAGTCTTCTTAACAAAATTTCAGATGAAATTCCATGACATAATTCCATGATAAAATCTTCTGATGAAATCTTGTGATAAAAGCCTCTATCATTCTATGGAATATAATTTATCTCTACTAACTTTTGAAATTTCCTCGTGTATGTCTTGAGGTTAATTCCTTTTATCATTAGATAGCGGAGTTCTTCTTTCATCTTATCGATCATCTTCTTAAGAAATATTTGAAATTTAATCAAACGATCTTATGTACTTCTTTTATCTCAACGGGTTGAGCATGAAGAATTTACCAAGATAACTGATGAAGTGCTATCTTCTTATAGCAAGCTTCACTTTATAATTCCAAATGCGATTAATACGATAGGAAACTAAATTGGCTCTTTCAATCCAACGGGTGATACTAATAGCATATTTTCTTCCTCGGATATCAGAAGCTAACTAGTCATCGAGTCTTCTTCCGGATAATAATTCTTATTGATAATTTTCACTTGCAGGATTGCAGCCACATCATCGTCAATTCTTCGTCAAATACTTTTAGGGTTTAGAATGAAGGGAAAGAATAGAAATAATTCAGAATCTAAGGTATACTAATATCAGAAAACATTTGTCACATATGTATAGGGACACATATAAATTCTTATCGAACACAAGGTATGTCTTTTAGGTTTATAGGAAACTTACTATGTTGATTATCATTCATATATAAGGATAATAAATATGAAATAGAATTTTAAATTTTACAACGGATTTATAAAGATATGACTCATACATAATCGTAACATATTTATCCATGATATGGAATGGAGGAATATAACAGAAAATGTAAAAACTCGTCTTATAGAACAAGCTTCTCTTTTTATATATCATATATTCTACAAAAAGAAACTTCTGATTGACAAAAGCCGATAATTGAATATTTCGAGAAAACTTGCGAAGATTCATTTCTTCAAACTTGCGGGTTATATTCAACTTGATAATTATCATTATCATATAAAATAACAGAAATTCCAAAAATATATACTTTATTAAGTATATTCTTTCCCAGAATTAACGCAAGTTCATTCATAATCATTTATTAGAAAACCAAGAAATAGGGATTTCTTACTTCTCAGAAATAAGTATGGAATAACAGGATTTAATGAGAAACACAACTTTTATTTATTAACAACTTGTCTGTTTATACTTACATGACAAGCTTCGATGTTAACATAAAATTAAAGATATAAAGTTTAAAGTATTTACAACTTAATAGTCTATTTTTTCATATCTCCCTCTTAAGTTCTTTGATGGCATTAAAAAGACTTCGTATATCGGTTCGATGTCTAATTTGAATGTCCTCAATGACTAACTCAAGAGTAGAAATCTTCAGTCAAGCTTGAACAATCTCTTCATCTTGTATCATTTGTTTTCTCCAAAACTTAGCCTTAATTTCTTCAAAATCTTTTTCTAACTTCTCGAAATCTCTTTGTATATTTCTTTGTCCTTTCTGAAGAACTTCAACTTTATCTTTAATATCTTCAATATGCTCGGGAGGAAATTCTTTCATATAGGGTAGGATATCTCTTATTTGTTGTTCATAAGTATTTTTGGCTAAGTTTTTCAGATATAGGTGATGGTACATTAATAGGGTAAGGTGATGGAAAATTTTGGTGTCGAGGTGTAAAATCTATTTCTTCATTATATGCTCGTATAACTTGCATATAGGGGTCGTCGTCAAAAGGTAAAACGGTTTTTGGGATTTTATGATCTTTGGTTGAAGTTTTTAAAGTATCATGTGGGTTATTCATCGGGAGATGGGAAATATACTTTGGGAAATTATTGACAATACTTGAAGAACGCTCATCTTGAGAATCTGATAAGATGATTGATTGTAGTAAATTACACCCTTTAGGAAAAGATGGTGCAAAATAGGGAAAGTATTAAGTGCGGGTTTAGGAAAACCAAACACTAATGACCCAAGTGAAGTTCCAAGTTCGTTTCCCAAGGAGGCAAGTGTATTGTGTTAGGAATATGGTTAATGGTTTGTGATT
This sequence comes from Glebionis coronaria, assembly GCA_025667525.1. NCBI lineage: Eukaryota > Viridiplantae > Streptophyta > Magnoliopsida > Asterales > Asteraceae > Glebionis > Glebionis coronaria. Next base: position 416,051,416 of record CM046878.1, on the reverse strand, counting down.
AATTATACCAAAGAAGAGAAGAAAAATGAAGACGGATAACGGAAAATTACACTAAGACGTGAAAGACGTAAAACCGTAAAAAGGGGTGAAATTAAAAATTTATTCTAAAAAATTACCAAAAATCACTAAAAATCCACTAAAATATTATAGGGTTTACAAAAAATCAAAACTTGCTAAAACCTTTTATTTAATTAATTATCAATTTTTAAATGCTAATTAAAGCACTAAAAATCAAAATTAACTAGTAAAAAGTCCAAATCAAGGTTTTTAAGTTTGTAAACCTCTAAATAACCTAAATAAACTAAAAAGTATTTTTCAAAATTTTAAAACCACTAAAAACTATTTTTAAACAATAAAAAACTATTAAAAACTATTAAAACTTAAAATAATTCTAGAAAATAACTGAAAGACTCTAAAAATATTTGGAAAGTTGCAAAAATCCTAATTAAGTGTCTAGAATATAGGAAAAATATAAAAACTTGGAAAATCAGACTTTTTATTTTTAATAATAAAATAATATTAAAATATTAATAAAAATCCAAAAATCCTAAAAAATTCTAAAAAGTTGCAAACTAGCTAATTTTAACCTAAATAATACAGAAATGAACTTGAAATTACAAAAATACCCTTATTGGGCCTAAAAAACGGGCTAAAGTCCAAACAGTCCCTTAATGGGCTTAGTATTTGGCCCAATAAGAAAAAGTGGCCCAAATAAGCCCAAAAAATCCTAATTGACTCAAAATTTGATTCTGAACAACTTTTTCTAAAGGCCCAAGAGCTGAAAATGTGAAATACGCTAGCTTATTACCAACAACTTATTCTTAATGGGCTTTTTGGCCCATTAAGCCCTAAGGTGATGCCATAAGCTGAAATTAAACACACAAGCTTCTATTGACCTAATTAAGCTGTTTGTAAAAAGAAATTTGAAAAAAGTCTAAGAAATAAGCGTGAATAAGCTAAAAGCTATCTTTACAAAACGACAAAATAGTCGTTTTCGAGTTCTAGGTTATTTCAAGAGCTGATTCAAATTGCTTTGGATTACAAATAGCTTAACTAAGCTTAATAACCAAAAACCTTTCAAAAATAAGCACTCAATAAGCTGGAATAAGTCAATAAGCTGTTTGGTAAAAGTTAAAGTAATTCGTTTTCTAGCAAAAAGTCAAAGTCAAAGTCCAATAAGCTCCAGTCTACACAAATGGGTCAATTGAGGAAGACCTATTACAAAAATTAAGTTGTTGCACGTTTGAATAAGCCAATTTAGCTTATTAATAAGCTGATCTCAAATTAACACTAGCAGTGGTAAGTTTTGTTGGTTGAGCAGTGGGAACTTTTCCCCCTGCTTGACTTTCTTGACTTTTTGTCTTTAGTGACTTTTTTGGAGATTCAAGTTTCAACAAGGCACCCAAATGATCAGTGGATCATAAGGAGTCAAATACAGCAAGAAAAACACAATCACTAACAGCCAATTAGCACAGTTAATTCAATATAGCACCAGATCTAGCCCAGATATGAACAAGTTAAGTAGATTTGACCAAAAGCTGTTTTAGCAAAATCTAGCCAACCAAATTGCACCAAATCAACACACAAGCTATATCTAACTTAGATGAACACAAATCAACAGATTTCATGCATTGGTTCAAAGAATTAAGCAAGATTCAAGCATAAACAGTTCACTGATGTACCAAATTGGCCAAAAAGTATTCTTGCTGATGTACTTGACACAAATTCCAAATTCAATCACTCAAATCTTACAAACAGGTTATGTTAACTTTGTTTTAATCACTTTTAGCCCTAAGCATGCATACGCCCTAAGTGTTCCCAAGATCCTAGGTCAAATTAGTCAAAAACAAAGATTTTATAGCAGATTGTTTGATTTTAGCATACAAGCAAGTTATAAGCAAGTACCAACTCAATACACAAACTTCTAACCACTCAAACAACACTTATGATCTATGACAGATAATCCCAAACACCCCCTATCTTTTTTAATCCACAATTAACAAAGTATAAGTGTATTCCAAGATTACCCAGGCACAATCAAACACATACACACATGAGATTTGCAGATTAGAACAAGATTTAGCCACAAAATCCACAAGAACACAAGTAGAGCTCAAATTCACCAAAAGTCCAAATTTTATCATATTTTCAAGGTTTATGACAAACCTCATGGATGTACATCAACACCCACGGATTTTGAGCTTATGTGCTAGCAAGAACAAGCACAAGCTTCCAACAACAACCCTGCTAAGATTCAACAGAGTTAAGAGCAAAAATATGAAAAACAGAAAAGTGAAAAATCCTTGATTAATGCAACTCTTGTACCCACTCTTGATTATCCACAAGTTATAAGCTTCATAACACCTTGATATCACAATATCAGGGTGTATAGACCAGCCTTATATCCCAAGAATTCCAAGGTGTACCAAGATCTTAGCAGAATATCAAGAAAATAGGAAAAATGCAAACTTTTGCAATCTCCTTGTTAAAAATGTTTTGAGATTCAGGTTTTAGCAACATATATCAATAATAAGCAGTAAGATTAAATGGCACTTGACTTTTCTTCAAAGCTTCAAACACATTTCATAAAACTGAATATATGATTTACAGAATTTTGAACAAGGAAAAATCAAAGAGCAAACTGATACTAAACTAGTGATATGCCTTATATAGGCTACAAGAAGTGATTCCAAACCCTAAAAACGTGAACCTTAATGTAACAAAATCCCAGAAATGCCCTTGAGAACTTTTGGCAGTTTGTTGAATCATGTGATGGAATTGGCTGTTTGTGTGTTGCTGGCAAGTTTAAATTGCATCCAATGGCTTGAAATAAGCTTAAGGAGTAAGCAGGATCTTGAGACGTTGGATGACTGGCCTCTTTTTGGCTTCTTCTTCAAAAGGGGGAAAGCAGGGTAAACATGTGAGATGGGTGATGATGTGGCAGGCTATTTGAAAGTTGGAATATGATTAGGGTCACCTTAATCATAAATCTGCACAATATCAAGGCCTAATTACAATGGGATTAAGAAAACCCAAATCGGCTTATGAACACCAAGAACTTGTTTTTGATATGTCTTTGTTTTTAAATAAGTGTTAACCGCCTAATTAATTAATTAATTAGGGGTTAGTTATAACAGATTGTGAGTGGGGAGTGAGGTGGAGCTTTGGTGGGCTGTGATTGGAGGAGAGGGGTGAGTGGGACACGTGGGAGGCTCTGGTTGGTCTAGGTAAGAAAGGGTGTCGGCCAGTTTCATCAACTTGTCAATTGCATCTTTTCATTCAAAACCAGATTTCCTTTGTATTCAAAGTTTTCTTTTTTCACACTTTTGCCCCAAATACTTTTTCCAAAGTATTTTCAGGGGTATTTCTTGCTATTTTGTGATTCTTGAAGGACTGATTTGGTATTTTCTTCAAGGATTATGGTCTTGACTTGTATGATTGGCATTTTGGATGACTATAATTGCCAAGTCTTCATTTTTGAGGGACCATTCTTGCCAAAAGTTGAAAGTCAAGGGTCCTTTTTGCAAATTAACATATTTCAAGGACCAATCTTGTCTTTTCTTGTACTTTGAAGGACTTCATGATATAGTTGACTTTGAGGATGATAATGATTGACATTTTAGCTTTGTTGAGGGACTAAAATTGCCAATTCTTCAAAGTAGAGGGCCCTTTTGGTAATTTTTACAAACTTTAAGGACCAAACTTGTAATTATGAATATACAACGGTTTAAAGTGTCAGTTCATCAATATTGGAGGACCCTTCTTGCATAAACTTCAAATCTTCAAGGGTTTTCTTGGGAAATTCTTCATTAGGGCTTGGTTCAATTTGCGGCTTCGTTTCCCGTGTTCGTTTTTGCTTGATTCTTGTGATCTTTTGTTGTTTTCTCAATATCCGTACCTAAAATACACAAGCAACAAATACAAGCATATATATGGTCTATTTGATGATGTTTTATGCATTTAAAGCCCAAAAAGAACGATGAGACCATGTATAAAAGCAGTCTCATCACTCCCCCATACTAAACCATTGCCGTGCCCCCACGCAATGCTAGAATAAAGTATCTACGCAACTCCAAAATTCAATTTATGCACTTTTATTAAAAGGTAAACTAGCTATATTACTACTACTTTGTGTTTTAGACATAATGTATGATTTTCATCGCAAAATGGGACGTTTAGGTTCATAGAATAAGAACATGTAAGTGCCTCGTAGAGATAAATTCATCGTCCTCGATTTTCACCCAATTCCATGCTAAGCGTGTAACGAGATCATTGTTATCATAAGTTAGCAACACAATCATTACTCATGAGTGTTAATTATGTACCTAATCCCCCTTATTCCTAATTGGTATCTCTTATATTTTATTTTGTCTTTGAATGATCGTGATGATACATTGTTTGACTTATGCGTGAATAGAGATTAAGGTCCAAAAATAGAGTCTTAACGGTGTAACCTAAATCATTAAATTAATAATTCACCTTAATAGACAACGATGTCAAAAAATTAAGTCAACAAAGAGGATCGATAAACACGGTTTTAGAACGGTTTTGAACATGAGACTTATTACCGTGACTTTTATTATCCGCCTCATTATCGGTGGTTTTATTATCTTGGTTTACCTCCATCTTTTATTCAACTTCGCCATAAAGCTTTTATTATGACTTCGGTCTTGCCCTTGTCTTTTATTATCCACCATCATCGGTGGTTTTATTGTGACTTGACGTATATCCTCACGCTAAGGCGAATTTTGGATCTTTAAGGTTTCAAAGATTAAGGCTTGATTCACTTTCAACTTTGCATAGATTTTTCCGCTTTTGGGAGCTTCAAATTTTTACTTGATTTAGGTGAGCACTTAAAATCTTATTATTGGGTGAAACCTTTGATTATTCGGGTGCCAATACTTCAAAACCGTGACGCTGGCGAATCCTCAATGTCTTCCCAATTTAATTACATGGAAGCTACCAAAACAAACTAGAAACCAACAATAGAGACTAAACCGCTAATTCAATATTTATTAGCAATTTATTTATATACAAGCGTGGGGAGAATAAGTAATAATTACTACACATAAGATTGTGAAAGATTACGTGACTTATAATAACGCTATCATTTCTCGTCCTCATTTAAGAGACTTAGCCTAAAAAGTTAAGGAATCGAAGCTAAGTGCTCTACACTCACGGTCGAGACAAAAAGTACTCTTATTCTCGCCATCGGAAAATCTACATTCGTGTCTTGAACACTTATAAAAACATGAGAAAAATTTTAAAATTTGGCCATTTTTAGCCTTATTTTGCAACAAAAAGAGAGACAAAAACAAAAATTTTGGAGTACACGAGGGCGTAAGCAAGGCAAGTATCTATTCACCCCATACAAAAGTTAAACATTGTCCTCAATGTTTCGAGTCTAAGGGTAGGATACCCCCATACTAGAGACGTAGTAGAATGCTTAATCTAGCATGGAAAAGGTGGAACCATTAAATTTATAGCCGTTTATGAAGTATGCTAAAAACCTAAGGTTAGAACATCATAGGATACATCATGTGGATATTGAGAATGTCTTCAAAGCAAACGATCAAGGCTCACGTAAAACGAACACGAGAGGCTTGAATCGTGAAGTTGATGATCACCTAATAGCCATAAGTCACAAACAACCACGGAGCAAAGGTTGGAAGGGCACAAATCCCCTCACGTTACTACATTAAAAAGCGATAATATGTACATGGATAGACATGGGATCTCCCCACGAGGTACCTCTTTTTTGATTACCGAGTCATGAGCTCGACTCGATCCCCTCAATACTAGTTATCATTGGGGAAGGTGACTTGGTCGAGGTCGTCCAAAGAAGGGACTTCCCCACCAAAGTAGTGCTTGAGTCTATGTCCATTCACCTTGAAGTTAGGTCCATCATCTTGAGCTAGCTCGATGGTCCCATATGGGAAAACTTGTAAGACGGTGAATGGACCGGACCAACAGGATTTCAACTTTCCGGAAAATATCTTCAAACGTGAGTTAAAAAGCAACACTTGATCTCCAATATTAAAAACCCGGTTTTTTTAATCTTAGAATTGTGAAACTTCTTAGTCTTTTCTTTGTAGATTAATGAATTTTCATAAGCAATGTCTCTTAATTCATCCAATTCAATAAGTTGTATTTTCCTATGATCCCCCGCGGTCCTCAAATCGAAGTTAGCATGCTTTAGGGCCCAATAAGCTTTGTGTTCGAGCTCAATTGGTAAATGGCAATTTTTCCCATACACAAGCTTATACGGATTGCACCCAATGGGTGTCTTGTAAGCGGTGCGAAAGGCCCATAAAGCATCATCTAACTTATCCGACCAAGATTGTCGGTTTTAACCAATGGATCTTTCCAAGATCCTTTTCAATGCTCGGTTTGAAACCTCGACTTGCCCACTTGTTTGGGGGTGGTAAGCCGTAGAAAGACGATGTGTAACCCCATATTTCTTAAGAACTTTTTCAAATTGGTCATTGCAAAAATGGGTTCCACGATCGCTTATGATAGCACGAGGGGTTCCAAACCGAGAGAACAATTGTTTCAAAAACTTGACTACCACACGAGCATCGTTAGTGGGCAAAGCCTTGGCTTCAACCCACTTAGATAGGTAGTCAACGGCCACGAGAATGTACTTATTACCACGATACGATGGGAACGGCCCCATAAAATCAATGCCCCAAACGTCAAAGATCTCACAAACTTGGATTATATTTTGTGGCATTTCATCCTTTTGTGAGGACTTCCCTTGACGTTGGCATGCATCACACGACTTGATAAGTTCGTGCGCGTCTCGGTAAATAGTTGGCCAAAAGAAACCGGCATCAAAAACTTTCTTAGCCGTGAGATTAGCACCATGGTGACCACCCGTGGGTCCCTCATGACAAGCTCTAAGGATGTTAGAAGCTTCGGTGCCAAATACACAACGTCGAATTATTTGATCTGCACAAGTCTGAAATAGATAAGGGTCGTCCCTAAAGTAGAACTTGACGTCACGAAAGAATTTTCGTTTTTGTTGCGTCGTCATACCCTTAATGATGAAGTTACCCGCATGGTAATTTGCGATGTCCGTAAACCATGGGGTAGATGGATCAAGCTTAGATTCACTACACCAAGTGTTTCGAGAGGGAATGATTCCTTAATTTCCTTGTTCTCGAGAACACTTTGGTAAGGATCTTCCAAACGAGAAAGATGATCGACCGCTAGATTCTCGGCTCCTTTTTTGTCAAGAATGGTGACATCAAATTCTTGTAGGAGGAGCATCCAACGAAGTAATCCCGGCTTTGCATCTTGTTTAGCCATGAGATACTTTATAGCCGAGTGTTCCGTATACACTATGCTTTTAGTCAAGACGAGATAAGGTCGAAATTTCTCAAATGCATAAACCACGGCAAGGAATTCCTTTTTGGTTGTGGTATATTTAAGTTGAGCCTCGGTCATCGTCTTGCTAGCATAGTGGATAGGCAAGAAGTGTTTTTCATGACGTTGCCCCAAAACGGCCCCAATAGCATAATCGCTAGCATCACACATGAGCTCAAAGGGGAGGTCCCAATTTAGGGCAACAAGGATGGGAGCTTCGGTAAGTTTCCTCTAAACGATTTCAAATGCTCGTACACAATCTTCGCTAAAAACGAAAGGAGCATCTTTTTCAAGATGTGTAATAGGTCGAGAGATCTTTGAAAAATCCTTGATGAAGCGACGATAAAAGCCCGCGTGGCCTAGGAAACTCCAAACTCCCTTAACGGTTTTGGGATGAGGTAATTTGGCAATGACGTCTATCTTAGCTTTGTCTACCTCAATCCCCTCTTTGGATACTTTGTGCCCTAAGACAATCCCCTCTCTAACCATAAAATGACATTTCTCCCAATTAAGCACTAAGTTGGTCTCCTCACAACGTTGTAACATCCTCTCAAGGTTTCCTAAGCACGAAGTGAACAAATTACCAAACACGGAAAAGTCATCCATGAAGAATTCCATCGTCTTCTCGATCATATCATGAAAAATAGCCATCATGCACCGTTGGAAAGTTCCCGGTGCATTGCAAAGTCCGAATGGCGTTCTACGATCTGCAAACGTTCCATATGGACACGTAAACGTAGTTTTTTCTTGATCACGAGGATCGATGGGGATTTGGAAGTAACTGGAAAAACCATCTAAGAAACAATAGAAGTCATTTCCCGCAAGACGCTCCAACATTTGATCCATGAAGGGCAAGGGAAAGTGGTCTTTACGAGTGGCGTCATTTAACTTACGATAGTCAATGCACACCCTCCAACCGGTCACAAGTCTAGTGGGGACTAAGTCGTTGTCATCATTTGGCACAACGGTCATCCCTCCCTTTTTAAGGACACAATGAATGGGACTCAACCAAGGGCTATCGGATATAGGGTAAATTAATCCCGCGTCTAGTAGTTTAAGAACTTCCTTTTTGATGACGTCGTGAATTTTTTGGTTTACCCTACGTTAGCATTGTATTGCGGGCTTGTAGTCCTCCTCCATTAAGATTTTGTGGGTACAAAATTTGGGATCGATCCCCTTAATGTCGGATAATTTCCACGTAATTGCCCCTTTGTGAGTTTTAAGAACCTCGATAAGTGCGGTTTTTTGGTCATTGGAGAGATCCTTTGCAATAATAACCGGCAACTTATCGTTTTCCCCCAAGAATACATATTCAAGGTGTGGGGGAATATCTTTCAACTCGAGGGTTGGTGGTTCCTCGATTGAAGATGTAGGCTCAAGAGTCATAACCTCCACCAGCGGAGGAAATGGAAAATCATTTAGAAAATCTTTGATAATCAAGAAGTCCTCATCGTCATCGAGGTCTTCGTTACACGTACGTGGAACATCATATTCCTCCAACGTAAAACCACCTCCCTCAAATGGAGTGAAAGAAGGTGTCGAGTTATCAATGATTGGATCAAGCATTGTGGGATTGCCACAACTAGCTTCATCAACAAAACCTAAGATTTCTTGTGCATATTCCTCACAAACGACATCAATCATGTCAATGTTTGTGTCATTCATGGAAGCGATTTTTCGAGCATGGACGTGAGAAATTATAGAGTTTTGTGTTGCGTTTATAACAAGTTCCTCATCATTGAATCGTAAAGTGATTTTTCGAGCATGGACGTCGATAATCGCTTTCGATGTGTCTAAGAAAGATCGTCCTAAGATAAGAGGAATAATAAGTGTGAAAACACTTATCCTTTTACTACTTATTTCCAATAATAACAAGACCAAAACGTGTGATTTATGTCGTAAAAGTCGGAATTATGCGTGGTTTGTGTTTTTATTGTGTTTTAGGACCAAAATATGAGAAAGGAAGAAAACACGGGTTTTCACGGGCTTTTATCGAAGAAAACGGGAAAAGACGAAGTCAAAAGATCAAGAGTGCAAAAAGAACGGAAGTCCAAGGCCTATTCTGAAAATTTATCGAAGAAAAAGTCAAAAGACGGAAGTTTAACGAAGTCGAAGAACTTAAGTCTAATAGAAGAAGAAAATTAAAAGACAAGTTCAAATCCCGAGACGACAAAGACGAAGAATTAAAGTCGAGTCGAGAAAACGTGAAGAAAGCAAGAAAGAAGATGCAACACATGCACTCCTTCCACCTTCCCTATAAATACCCTCCTAATAGTCATTAGGAGGGTGGTTAGGTTTTTAGTTAATTTTTCACTTTTCAGTTTTCTCTAGTTTTTAGAGAGATAAAGTCTTAAACTTTCTCTCACTAGTTCATCTTTTTCTTTTAATCTTTCAAGATTAAACACTTTGTATTGCTTATTCTTATTAATCAAGTTTATATTAAGCTTTTATTTCTTATCTCATTCTACTTTTCTTTGATTTTAGATTGATTTTGGTGCGTATATCATAAGATCCGTGTTGTTCTAATTGATTTCGTGCTTAAAAGTTAATCTTTTGATCATTTTATAAGTTTTCATTTGATTAAGCTTTAAGACTTTTGTGCTTATTGGCTTATTTTTATGATTAGCTTATTTTTCTTATTAAAAAGTTTTATTAAAAAGTTAATGTTTTTATTGTTTAATCTAAAAAGTTGTTTGATTTTGAGTTAGATAAGTTGATTAAAGTGCTTATTTGATTCGGATTTGTAATTGATTCGGGTTGGTTTTGGTATTAGCTTATTACTTTAGCTTATTACCTTGTTTTTCCCCATTTCCACAATTTTTGGAAAGGGTGGTAACTCCCCTTTCCGATTGAGCCATTTTCCGACCAGATCCCTTCCCCATATTCCGATTGGTCAATCGGATTAGGGTTTGTGAATTCCGACTGGCATCACTAAGCATTCAGATTGGTGGCTTTGTTTATATTCCGACGGTAAGGTTTACTTGTTCCGATTGGGATTGGCCCGTATTCCGATTTGTAACCTTGTTGAACTTTCCGATCGGTAGCATTTTGTCCACATTCCGATAGGCTCCATATATTACTTATTCCGATTGATTGATTTGCTTAACATTCCGATTAGCACCTCATTTGTGCATTCCGATTGGCTGTCTTGATTTAGTTCCGATTGGGTGAATTTGTAGTATTCCGACGGCTAGCATTTACCAACATTCCGATCAACCGATCGAAATACATTCCGATCGGGGGGTTCTTTTGGCTTGTTTTGGTTTCTTTCGATAGCACTTTCTTATAGTACTTTTTAATATTTTCCAAGTGTTAGTTTTATTTAGTGAGTTAGTACTTTTCCATTATCATCTTTAAGTTTCCATGCATTTATTTTACTTGTCATTTCAATATTAATCTTTTAACTTACATTTACTCAACGACACTTTAATTACTTGCTACTAGTTTAGATCAAACCAAACCATTCTCTTGATTCACCAAAAGACGATTGAGTCGCACTTAAGACCGGTTTTCAATTCGAAAAGACTTGGGACTACAAAATTTCATATTTGGTTGCAAAAACCAAGTATTAAATGGCGCCGCTGCCGGCTCTTTTCGTTAAGATAAACGGTTTCTAGTGAGAGACGCATTGAATTTTGGGATCCGTTCTTTGAACGTTATTTTCATTGCTATAAAAATTTCCAAAAATCCATAAAAAAATATAAAACTCTTCAAAAATACAAAAACATTAAAAAAACCTATAAAAACCAAAAATATTATATAGATATTCTTTGTGTATATTTTTCTTCTGCAGGTGCATGCGTACTAGATCTACGAACTATTCTGAGCTTGAGAATCGTGAAGATTTAGATATGGCTGGTGTTAACAACAACAATAATCACCCACCTCAAAACAATTTGAATAATAATAACAACAACAACAACAACAACAATGTCCTTTTAGCTGATTTACGAACCATGGAGGAATTGTGCCAACCCACCATGAACGGACGCGGAGGCCCGATTGCTCCAATGCACGTCACGGCTCAGGAGTTTTCGTTGAAGCATCACATGATACAACAAGTGCAAACGAACCCATTTCGTGGAATTCCGGATGATGATGCCAACAAACACCTCGACAAATTCATTACCATTACCCAAAGCATGAAGTGCCCCGGTGTTTCTATGGATGACCTTCGCCTTCAACTTTTTCCACACTCGCTTTCTCACCATGCCGAAAAATGGTTTGACCGTCTTCCTAAGAATTCTATTCACACGTGGAATGACATGACTCAACGTTTTTTATCGCGCTACTTTCCCCCATCCATGGTCACTAGCCTTCGTAACCAAATCAGTGGATTTATGCAAGAGAATGATGAATCGCTTTTCGATGCTTGGGAACGCTACAATGATTTGATCGACCGCTGTCCTAATCACAATATGCTCCCCGTCACTCTCATTGACACCTTTTATAATGGTCTCACTTTTCGTGATCGTGACACGATCAATGCCGCCGCCGGTGGTACCTTTATGAAAAGGAGACCGGAGGAGTGTCGAGAGTTGATCGAGAACATGACTACTCACCACAAGAATTGGGATTCATCCGCATCCTCAAGATCTAACTCGAGAGTCAATGTTTCTTCTACTTCCTCCAATCCTGAAATGTCTGAAATTTCTCGACAACTCGCTGAAAAGAACAAGAATTTCATGGCCATGGCCACAAACCACTTTCAACAAGCTAAAGCCGTTGCTATTTCTTGTGACACATGTGGTGGCCCTCACTCTTATAATGATTGTCCTTCTACCCAAGGCAATTATTCTGAAAACGTTAACGCAGCTTACGGCACTTATCCCACGGGAGGCTATCAAGCCCGCCCTCAAGGAGACCGTGGCTTGCTAAGTTATCGTTCAAACAATTATCTTGCTCCTCCCGGTTTCCCTCCTGAAAACCAAAACCAACAACAAAGCTACAACCGAAACAACCAATCTCAACCTCGTACTCAAAATCAATATCAATCCCAAAGAAACCCATACCCAACTCAAGGAAATTCTCAAGCTCCACCTCTCAATCAACCGATGGCCGTAAATCCAGACGTCGAGACGTTCATGAAGACTAATCGTGAGTTGGTGACGAATCTTCAGAGTCAATTTGTCAACTTGAAAAATGACATGGTAAAACAAGGGAGCGATATTCAAGCCGAGCTAAGGAATGACATGGCCAAACACAGCAATGATATTAATGCCAACATGCAAAACTCTTTTAACAATCAAGATCTTCATCTTCGTGATATGATTGGTTCGCTCATCCAAGGTAATCAACCCTCTTCTTCGGGTACTCTTCCGAGTAATCCCGTTGCGAATCCAAGAGGGGAGATGAAAGCAATCACCACTCGTAGTGGAAAAGGTTATATGGAACCCGAGCTTCCTACACCTCCACCCGTGATTGTGAACAAGGAAAAAGAGCAACTTTCCCCACCTCCTTCCCCTTCTATCCCCATTTCCCCACCACCCGTGGTTGTGAGTGATCCTATTCCCTTAAAGCCTTCTTCTTCATCCAATATACCTTATCCTTCAAGGTTGAGGAAAGAGAAGCAAAAGAGCAAGGATGATATTCAGGTTTCAAACTTCCTTAAAATGTTTAAACAACTGAATTTCAACATCTCCTTTGCCGAGGCTCTCGCTCACATGCCCAAATATGCTAAGATGTTTAAAGATCTTCTAAGTGATAAGGAAAAGCTTCTTGACATCGCTCAGACCCAACTTAATGAGAACTGCTCCGCAGTACTCTTAAGGCAATTGCCCACCAAACTTGGTGATCCGGGTCGCTTCTTGATTCCTTGCAACTTCCCGGGAGTAGAGAATTGCATGGCCCTAGCCGATCTAAGTGCCAGTATAAACTTAATGCCTTTAAGTGTTTGGAAGCAGTTATCTCTCCCCGAGCTAGTCCCCACCAAAATGACCTTGGAATTAGCCAACCGTAGGGTTGCTTATCCAGTGGGGATAGCCGAAGATGTCTTTGTTGGCGTCGATAAATTCACCTTCCTGGCGGATTTTGTTGTCGTTGACTACGAGATGGATCCCCGTGTTCCATTAATCGTTGGACGTCCATTTCTGAGGACCGGCCGCACTCTCATTGATGTTGCCGCAGGCGAAATAATCATGAGAGTTGGTGACGATAAAATTGTCTTCAACATGGGTAAGATTTCTAAGCAACCTTATTCGTATGAGAGTGTTAATGCTATTGATGTTTTCGATGAGGCTTGTGAAGAACATTTTCATGATGCTTGCAAAAGTACTCTTTCTTCTCTCCCCAATGTTGAGACCGTTGCCTCAATTGCCCCAGCATTGACTCCTTTCGGAGAAAGTGATTTGGATGACTTCGAAGCTAGCTTGGGTCCTCTCGATATTAAGTATGATAATTTGTCCACAAATTGGGATGAAGACATTAGTACTATTGAGAGAATTCTCAATGAGGACCCATTCTCTCCTCCTGCTCCTAAAGAGGTGACTAAGGATGATCCATCGTTAGTTTCACCATCTATTGAGGATCCTCCTACTCTCGAGCTTAAGGACCTACCTCCTCATCTTGAGTACGTTTTTCTGGAAGACGACGAGAAGCTACCGGTCATCATCGCAAAGGATCTGAAAGAAGACGAAAAAGAACGCCTTGTCGCTGTGTTGAAGAAGCATAAACGAGCTATCGCTTGGAAAATCTCGGACATCCGTGGAATTGATCCTCACTTTTGCACACATAAAATTCTCATGGAGGACGACTTTAAGCCCACAATTCAAAGTCAACGAAGGGTGAATCCTAAAATCCATGAAGTCATCAAAAAAGAGGTTATCAAACTTCTTGATGCGGGTATGATTTACCCTATTTCGGATTCACCATGGGTTAGTCCAGTCCATTGTGTGCCTAGGAAGGGCGGAATCACCGTTGTGCCCAATGCAAACAACGAGTTAATTCCTACCCGTCTCGTTACTGGGTGGAGAGTTTGTATAGACTACCGCAAACTCAATGATGCCACAAGAAAGGATCATTTCCCCCTACCTTTTATGGACAAAATGCTTGAACGTTTAGCGGGTAATGAATATTACTGCTTTCTTGATGGTTTATCGGGTTATTTTCAAATACCCATCGATCCCCAAGATCAAGAGAAGACAACATTCACTTGTCCCTACGGCACATTTGCTTATAAAAGAATGCCTTTTAGCTTATGCAACGCCCCCGGGACTTTCCAAAGGTGCATGTTGGCTATCTTCCATGACATGGTTGAGCAAACCATGGAAGTCTTCATGGATGATTTCTCGGTCTTCGAGGATTCCTTCTCTTCTTGCCTTGCCAATTTGGAACGTATGCTTAAGCGGTGCGAAGACACTCGCCTTGTTCTGAATTGGGAAAAATGCCATTTTATGGTAAAAGAAGGCATTGTGCTAGGACACAAAATCTCTAAAGCCGGTCTTGAAGTCGACCGTGCTAAAGTTGATGTCATAGCCAAATTACCTCCACCTTCAACTGTGAAGGGTGTGAGAAGCTTTCTGGGTCATGCGGGCTTCTATCGTCGATTCATTCAGGATTTCTCTAAAATCACTCGCCCGATGACCCACCTCTTAGAAAAAGATACTCCCTTTATCTTTTCTAAAGAGTGTCTCGAAGCCTTCAATCTTCTTAAGGATAAGCTCACTAAGGCACCGGTCTTGGTTACCCCAAATTGGGAGCTGCCTTTTGAATTGATGTGCGATGCTAGCGACTTTGCTATTGGTGCGGTTTTGGGCCAACGAGTGAATAAACACTTCCAACCAATCCACTATGCTAGCAAAACAATGACGAGGGCTCAATTGCATTATACGACAACCGAAAAAGAGCTTTTAGCTGTTGTCTATGCTTTTGAGAAATTTCACCCCTATCTTGTTTTATCCACCACCATCGTATACACGGACCATTCCGCGTTGAAGTACTTGATGACAAAAAACGATTCTAAGCCAAGACTTCTTCGCTGGGTTTTGCTCCTTCAAGAATTCAACATTGAAATTCGTGACAAGAAGGGAGCCGAAAACCTGGCCGCGGATCATCTGAGCAGACTTGAGGATCCAAATCAGGGGGATCATTCGAACAAAGAGATAAATGACTCTTTCCCCCTTGTGACCTTAATGTCTATAAATCTCAACCTTGATGGCACCCCGTGGTTTGCAGACATTGCAAACTACTTAGCGGGTGGTATTCTCATCCAAGGGTTAACATCCCAACAAAAGAAGAAGTTCTTGAATGATGTTAAGACTTACTTTTGGGATGACCCTTATCTATTCAAACAGTGTGCTGATCTGATTATTCGTCGATGTGTTGACGGATCGGCAGCTTTTGACATCCTCCAAGCTTGCCACAAAGGACCCACCGGTGGTCACTTTGGTCCCAACAACACCGCTAAGAAAGTGTTTGATTCCGGATTCTACTGGCCCACCATTTATCGTGACGCTCAAGAAATGGTTAAGCATTGTGATGCTTGCCAACGTCAAGGCAAGATCACACATAAGGATGAGATGCCTCAAAATTTCATACAAGAATGTGAAATCTTTGATGTATGGGGCATCGACTTTATGGGGCCATTTCCATCATCCAAAGGGAACAAGTACATCCTCGTCGCCGTCGACTACGTCTCTAAATGGGTTGAAGCTAAGGCTCTTCCTACGAATGATGCGAGGGTGGTTGTGAACTTTTTGAAGCAGCTTTTCGCTCGATTTGGCGTTCCTCGTGCTATCATCAGTGACTGCGGGACTCATTTTTGCAACGATCAATTCGCACGAGTCATGGCAAAGTATGGTGTCAATCACCGTCTTTCCACCGCCTATCATCCCCAAACCAATGGGCAAGCCGAAATTTCCAACCGTGGCTTGAAGAGAATTTTGGAGCGTACTGTGGGAGAGCATCGCGCCGCGTGGGCCGATAAGTTAGATGATGCTCTGTGGGCTTTCCGTACTGCCTACAAGACCCCGATCGGTTGTACACCTTATCGTCTTGTGTACGGGAAAGCCTGCCACCTACCCATCGAGCTGGAACATAAGGCACACTGGGCCTTGAAGTGGGCTAACTTCGACATCAATAAAGCCAGTGATCATCGCAAGGTTCAACTCAACGAGCTAAATGAACTGAGGAATGAAGCTTATGAGAACTCGCTGATCTACAAGGAGAAGACGAAGATGATCCACGATGCTAAAATCAAGAACCGAGAGTTCCACGTTGGTGATCAAGTCTTACTCTTTAACTCTCGGTTGAAGATCTTCTCTGGGAAGTTGAAGAGCCGCTGGTCTGGTCCATTCACCGTCGCCAAAGTCTTTCCTTATGGGACCATTGAGCTTTCTCAGCCGAATGGGCCCAATTTCAAGGTGAATGGCCAGCGTCTGAAGCTGTACTTTGGTGAGGACATCTCTCAAGAGATGATTCCATCCCTCACCACGTTCCCCATGAACTAAAATTGGGCCGAGTCAGGCTCATGACTCGGTAAACAAAAACAAGCGCTTCTCGGGAGGCAACCCGTGTTCTATCCTTTACTGCTTTCATAATAAGTGTAGGGGGAGCCCCGCATATGTTTGTTGTCTTGTTTCTTGCGCTGTGCAGGGATTAAAGCTTCAGAAAGCATCTTGATGACTTATGACGAACCGTGATACCGTGTTTCCATCTTCCCGGTTCTATCCTAAACTCTTGTGATTCAATATTTCATATTCTATATGTTCACATTGAATTCACTTTAGTTGTCCTTTCCTTAGCAAGATTTAAACAAAGTGCACAATGTCCTAAGTGTAGGGGAGTTTACTCCCACATGCTTAAACATTGAGGACAATGTTTATCTCAAGTGTAGGGGGGACTTCTATCGAAGTAAGTGGTCTTTTCCATGAATTTGCCCTCATTTTAACCGGAAAATTTGATTTTTCGACATTTTTCAAAATTTTTAATCTATTTTGGCCTAGTTGTATAGTTGTATTTGCTTTTGTTATGTTTCCTTTGCTAGAATAAATTTTTAATAAAGTGGTTTTAGATTTTTCTTAGTCGTGAACATTTTGACTCAACCCGAGTTTACTTACCTAAGTTTACTCTAGCTAGTATCCTTAACGTGTTTAAGTCAAGTTTTGCTAGGCTTTTATATAGGGAGCTATAAAACGCGAAAGTCTTAACTCTCACGGGTTAAGAACAAGAACTTTTTGCAAGTTCCTATAATTGATCCTAGAGAGTCGTTTATCAAGGGAACTTTAAAATGCGATTTCTAAACTTGAAAGAGTCTAAGAATTTGGAAGATCCTATAGGCGACTCGAAAACCCAAAACTTTGATTTAATAGGCTAAGCATCCACGAGTCTCATTCCTTGAGATTTTAAACTGTGGAGAACGAGAGATGATAGAGTCAATTATAAGTTCGGTATTCTTTCGTGAATTTATGTGAGTTAATTATGAGCCTATTCTCCCTCCGCTTGTTAATAAATTAATCTGCTAATAAATAAGGTTGTACGATTTAAAAGGTTACTTAGCTTCTAGCCCCAGATCGTTTAAAAGTTGCTCGGTAATGACGAGAGTTCATAGCCAAGGCATAACTTATGAAGCGGGGCGCGAAGATTGGCGAGTCCGAAAAGGCCCTAACAAGGCATGAGGGCTACATTTTGTTGCTAAAGATCCAAAGTGTTGTGAAGAATCATTTATCGAAAATCAATATGAAGGATCGAGACACACGACGAAAAGCAAGAACTCCCCAAAAGTCATGGAGAAGTCTATCCGAAAAGACCCTAACATGGTATGAGGATAAATAGATCCAAGTCCTAAAAGGAGGCGGATCGTTGTATATCAAAGTCCAAAATAAAGATTGGAGAAAAATGGAGAAGTCGTGGTCCAAAGATGAAGAATCTCTCAAAAACTTCAAGTGAAGAAATTCCTATTATGAAGAGAAGACCATAATTTCAAGAACGTCTCTCGAAGATTCGAAGTATGAAGTCGCTGCCAAATATCGGCCCGAGAAAGGTCTCAAATCGCGAACCAAGTTATGCCAAGATATGAACTTTCTGATATCCCGAGAAGCAGTTTTAAAAGATTTGGTCCTTTAGCTAACTATTGATTAAATCGTGCACTTTATTTTCAGACTAAATAACTATCGAAATAAGTCAAATAATGCATCCTCGTGATCATTCAAGACAAAAATAAAATATAAGAGATACACCTAGGAATAAGGGAGTCTAAGTGAATAATTGGCCCACATGAGTTCGTGATAGTTTGCTAACTTATAATAACAATGATCTCGTTTTTAAGCTTGGAATGGGGAACGTGAAACTTGTGGATGATAAACGTTCATGGCCGCCAAAACCCAATGTAAGTTTTTAATTTCTTTACTTATTTCTATCTTTTATGTTTAGTATTTAATAAAGGCCAAGGTGGGTTATTTATGATGGAAAATGTAAACCGTGCTTTAAAATTAATGCATTGCATGAGGGCATTGCAATGGTCAAGTGTAGGGGATTTAATAAGTGTGAAAACACTTATCCTTTTACTACTTATTTCCAATAATAACAAGACCAAAACGTGTGATTTATGTCGTAAAAGTCGGAATTATGCGTGGTTTGTGTTTTTATTGTGTTTTAGGACCAAAAATGAGAAAGGAAGAAAACACGGGTTTTCACGGGCTTTTATCGAAGAAAACGGGAAATGACGAAGTCAAAAGATCAAGAGTGCAAAAAGAACAGAAGTCCAAGGCCTATTCTGAAAATTTATCGAAGAAAAAGTCAAAAGACGGAAGTTTAACGAAGTCGAAGAACTTAAGTCTAATAGAAGAAGAAAATTAAAAGACAAGTTCAAATCCCGAGACGACAAAGACGAAGAATTAAAGTCGAGTCGAGAAAACGTGAAGAAAGCAAGAAAGAAGATGCAACACATGCACTCCTTCCACCTTCCCTATAAATACCCTCCTAATAGTCATTAGGAGGGTGGTTAGGTTTTTAGTTAATTTTTCACTTTTTAGTTTTCTCTAGTTTTTAGAGAGAGAAAGTCTTAAACTTTCTCTCACTAGTTCATCTTTTTCTTTTAATCTTTCAAGATTAAACACTTTGTATTGCTTATTCTTATTAATCAAGTTTATTTTAAGCTTTTATTTCTTATCTCATTCTACTTTTCTTTGATTTTAGATTGATTTTGGTGCGTATATCATAAGATCCGTGTTGTTCTAATTGATTTCGTGCTTAAAAGTTAATCTTTTGATCATTTTATAAGTTTTCATTTGATTAAGCTTTAAGACTTTTGTGCTTATTGGCTTATTTTTATGATTAGCTTATTTTTCTTATTAAAAAGTTTTATTAAAAAGTTAATGTTTTTATTGTTTAATCTAAAAAGTTGTTTGATTTTGAGTTAGATAAGTTGATTAAAGTGCTTATTTGATTCGGATTTGTAATTGATTCGGGTTGGTTTTGGTATTAGCTTATTACTTTAGCTTATTACCTTGTTTTTCCCCATTTCCACAATTTTCGGAAAGGGTGGTAACTCCCCTTTCCGATTGAGCCATTTTCCGACCAGATCCCTTCCTCATATTCCGATTGGTCAATCGGATTAGGGTTTGTGAATTCCGACTGGCATCACTAAGCATTCAGATTGGTGGCTTTGTTTATATTCCGACGGTAAGGTTTACTTGTTCCGATTGGGATTTGTCCCGTATTCCGATTTGTAACCTTGTTGAACTTTCCGATCGGTAGCATTTTGTCCACATTCCGATAGGCTCCATATATTGCTTATTCCGATTGATTGATTTGCTTAACATTCCGATTAGCACCTCATTTGTGCATTCCGATTGGCTGTCTTGATTTAGTTCCGATTGGGTGAATTTGTAGTATTCCGACGGCTAGCATTTACCAACATTCCGATCAACCGATCGGAATACATTCCGATCGGAGGGTTCTTTTGGCTTGTTTTGGTTTCTTTCGATAGCACTTTCTTATAGTACTTTTTAATATTTTCCAAGTGTTAGTTTTATTTAGTGAGTTAGTACTTTTCCATTATCATCTTTAAGTTTCCATGCATTTATTTTACTTGTCATTTCAATATTAATCTTTTAACTTACATTTACTCAACGACACTTTAATTACTTGCTACTAGTTTAGATCAAACCAAACCATTCTCTTGATTCACCAAAAGACGATTGAGTCGCACTTAAGACCGGTTTTCAATTCGAAAAGACTTGGGACTACAAAATTTCATATTTGGTTGCAAAAACCAAGTATTAAGGAACTTGAGGATCCGTGGGAATATCAGCAACAATAAAGTCTACGGGATAGTAGAACTTTCCCACTTTCACAAAAACGTCTTCGGCCACCCCACATGCGGGAATCGTAGAATGATCGGCCATTTCGATAGACATTTGTGAAGGAGTAAGATTAGGAAGATTGAGCATCTTGAAGATTGCAAGAGGCATCAAATTAATGCTAGCACCAAGATCGGCCAAGGCATAACATTCTTCCATATCTTGAATAGCACATGGAATCAAAAATTTACCAGGGTCACCGACCTTTTGAGGTATAAGGTTAAGATAAACCGATGAACAACTAGACAATTTTTGTAATTTCTCCTTGTCATTCAACATACTCTTAAAGTTGGCGGAAAACCTAGGCATCATGATTAGTGCGTCGGGGAAACTTATGTTAAAGTGCAAGTCACGAAACATTTTGATAAAGAGCTCAAATTGGTAATTGCTTCGTTCTTGCATCTTTTCCTTTCGAAGTCTCGAAGGTTAAGGCAAAGGAGGTGTTGGTAAAGACTTTGATGTTTCAAAGGAAGAGGGTGGTGTTGGGTGGGCATAGGCATAGCCTTAGGAATCTCGGGTTCCTTTGTTGGTAAAGGGTCAACCGTAGGTGTGGTATGAGCGGTACTTCGTGGGATTGAGATATGCTCCTTTTCAACCATCACCTGGGGTTCTTCCTTAATTGGCTCTTCCGTAGGAGCAATTGGTTGAGGAATCGGTTCATTGAGAGTTTTACCATTACGTGTAGTAATAACTTTCATCTCTCCCTTAGGATTCGACACGGTGTTACTAGGTAAACCACTCGAAGACGGCTTGCACATTATAGCTTCAAACATGGATGATATTTTATCCTCAAACATAGATTGCCTCTTATCGGCCTTAAGCATTTCCTCTTTTATCTCATGTTGACCTTGTTCCATCTTTTGTTGGTTTTGTTGTAGCCTAGTCACATTACTTTCCATCTTGTTGGTGTGAATCTTAAGTTCATTAGCAAGCTCGGTTTTTAACTCCTTTTTTCAAATCGTTCTTAAACTCGGATCTCAAACTAATTATCTCCCTTTGAATATTATCAAACCTAGCATCATTCCCATTAGCATATTCAACAAATTCATTTGGAAGATCTTTTAAGTTTTGCAAACTTTTGTTGTTGTTTTGAAAATCCTTGTTTTGAACTTGATTGTTTGCCCCTTGGTTCCCAAAGTTGTTACCCTTGTAATTGTTCCTTTGATAGCCTACTTGATTGTTGAGATAGTTGTTGTTAGCATTTTGATTTGGAGCAAAACCCGGTGGAGTCAATTGATTAGTGCGGGTTACTTGACGTTTTTGTTATAGTTTCCCGTGGCCGCGTAGGCACTCGAAGTGTTACCACCGTTGGTAATGCACTCGGAAAAATCATGACCTCCACCACAATACATGCACGAAACCTCATCCGCTTTAATCGTAGCGGGAGCGGGTTGCTCACCAACCTTAAATTCAACTAACAAACCCTTAAGCTTATCAAAAATCTTATTCTCTAAATTAGCCTAAATTTGCATAGCATCAATGGTACGAGACGAAGATGAGGATGGTGGTATAAAAGATGCCTTGGCAACACTCGATGTGTTACGAGGACTATAGATCTTAGACCTATTCTTAATTATCGTCAAAGCTTCCTCAACCGTTTTACACAAAAAATTACCACCCACGGCGGCATTTAGATAGTCACGTTCATGATCATTTAATCCATTGTAAAACGTGTCAATTTGATGTAAATCCGAAAAACCGTGATGAGGACACTCATGCAACATCTCTTTAAAAGGATTCTAAGCCGTTGAAAAACTCACACTAAATTCTTGTGAAAATTTTGGAATCTTGTTTTTTAAATGAGTAGTCTTAGAGGGCGGGAAAAATTAGTTCACAAACTTTGAAATGAGATCCTTCCACGTCAATATAGAATTGGGTGGCTCTTTCTCTAACCAAATTTTAGCGGGCTAGCTAAGGAATACGGAAAAAGCATCATTTTAATCGAGTCGTTTGAAACGTCCTTAAACTTGCAAGTGGCGGTAAGACGATTGAATTGGCGGATGTGGTTGTGGGGTTTG
Source organism: Glebionis coronaria (assembly GCA_025667525.1). Classification (NCBI taxonomy): domain Eukaryota; kingdom Viridiplantae; phylum Streptophyta; class Magnoliopsida; order Asterales; family Asteraceae; genus Glebionis; species Glebionis coronaria. Next base: position 416,028,732 of record CM046878.1, on the reverse strand, counting down.
TCCTTTTCGTCACCATGAAACTTGTTGGCTTGGATCATGGACAACAAACCCGTCTTGACCTCGAAATTCTCTGCAAGGATTGCGGGAATCACAATAGCCTCTCCATAACCCTCGGTGGGGGCTTGAAGTAACTCCATCATAGTACGATTAGCCATGGTGACTACTTGTTCTAAGATAGGTTCGTCAATGAGAGAGTCTTCGCTAGAAAACGTTGGTGTTGTTTTCTTACGGTTTCGACGTTTACGTGCACGTTTTGTTTGGTTACGAGTTTTCATAAACGTCACGTACAACGTGGGGAGGAGCAAATAAGATTCTTTTGGGTGTTTTTACTTTTTTATTTTTTTGGGTTTTTGATTGTTTTTATATTTTTTTTTTGAATTTTTGTGGTGTATTACGTAGACCAAAATCTACAAATCTCTCCTCAAATCAAACCTCGTGATTAAAGGAGCCTCAAGGAATGAAAACGATCACGTGAAGTGAACGCCTTCGATGACTTTAGAACTTTTGGTGAAAACCAAATTGTTCAAGAGGGTTTAATCAATAGAAACCAAGAAAATATATATGATATGTAATAATACTTTGGGCGGCAAAACCCTCGATTAGCTTTCAATATTAAAATACGCACAAGCAAGCGGAGGAAACGAGGCGGCGCGAAGCACTTAAGAGCCTTTTTCCTTTAGGTCGTGAAATACAACCGCCTTATACCCACCTTATAGTTTGTATTTTTCAAAATTGAGCTTCACGAAAGTATTTATCTATTTTTGCCTTTTTCTTTGGTTTGAGATTCGAATACAATGATTGGGTAATGACCTCCCAAGTCAAGGTTGTGTTTTCACACTTTTGGAGTACTTGTTAATTTGTTGTGATACGTATACAATATATTAATAATATTCACACAAAAAAACGAAAACCGATAATACGTATTAGTAGAGTGCTACTAATACAAATAGTTATTATGGCTAATATAAAAACAAAAATTGTCCAATTCAAAACACAACACGCCTCCCCGGCAGCGGCGCCAAAAATGATTGTAGTAAATTAACCCTTTAGGAAAAGATGGTGCAAAATAGGGAAAGTATTAAGTGCGGGTTTAGGAAAACCAAACACTAATGACCCAAGTGAAGTTCCAAGTTCGTTTCCCAAGGAGGCAAGTGTATTGTGTTAGGAATATGGTTAATGGTTTGTGATTAATAATACCAAAGAAGAGAAGAAAAATGAAGACGGATAACGGAAAATTACACTAAGACGTGAAAGACGTAAAACCGTAAAAAGGGGTGAAATTAAAAATTTATTCTAAAAAATTACCAAAAATCAATAAAAATCCACTAAAATATTCTAAGGGTTTACAAAAAATCAAAACTTGCTAATACCTTTTATTTAATTAATTATCAATTTTTAAATGCTAATTAAAGCACTAAAAATCAAAATTAACTAGTAAAAAGTCCAAATCATTTTTAAGTTTCTAAACCTCTAAAATAACCTAAATAAACTAAAAAGTATTTTTCAAAATTTTAAAACCACTAAAAACTATTTTTAAACAATAAACAACAATTAAAAACTATTAAAACTTAAAATAATTCTAGAAAATAATTGAAAGACTCTAAAAATATATGGAAAGTTGCAAAAATCCTAATTAAGTGTCTAGAATCTAGGAAAAATATAAAAACTTGGAAAATCAGACTTTTAATTTATAATAATAAAATAATATTAAAATATTAATAAAAATCCGAAAATCCTAAAAAATTCTAAAAAGTTGCAAACTAGCTAATTTTACCCTAAATAATACATAAATGAACTTAAAATTACAAAAGTACCCCTATTGGGCCTAAAAAACGGGCTAAAGTCCAAACAGTCCCTTAATGGGCTTAGTATTTTGCCCAATAAGAAAAAGTGGCCCAAATAAGCCCAAAAACTCCTACTTGACTCAAAATTTGATTCTGAACAACTTTTTCCAAAGTCCCAAGAGCTGAAAATGTGAAATAAGCTAGCTTATTACCAATAGCTTATTCTTAATGGTCTTTTTGGCCCATTAAGCCATAAGGTGATGCCATAAGCTGAAATTAAACACACAAGCTTCTCTTGACCTAATTAAGCTGTTTGTAAAAAGAAATTTGAAAAAAGTCCAAGAAATAAGCCTGAAGAAGCTAAAAGCTATCTTCACAAAACGACAAAATAGTCGTTTTCGAGTTCTAGGTTATTTCAAGAGCTGATTCAAATTGCTTTGGATTACAAATACCTTAACTAAGCTTAATAACCAAAAAACTTTCAAAAATAAGCACTCAATAAGCTGGAATAAGTCAATAAGCTATTTGGTAAATGTCAAAGTAATTCGTTTTCTAGCAAAAAGTCAAAGTCAATGTCTAATAATCTCCAGTCTACACAAATGGGTCAATTGAGGAAGACCTATCACAAAAATTAAGTTGTTGCACGTTTGAATAAGCCAATTTAGCTTATTAATAAGCTGATCTCAAATTAACACTAGCAGTGGTAAGTTTTGTTGGTTGAGCAGTGGGAATTTTTCCCCCTGCTTGACTTTCTTGACTTTTTGTCTTTAGTGACTTTTTTGGAGATTCAAGTTTCAACAAGGCACCCAAATGATCAGTGGATCATAAGGAGTCAAATACAACAAGAAAAACACAATCACTAACAGCCAATTAGCACAGTTAATTCAATATAGCACCAGATCTAGCCTAGATATGAACAAGTTAAGCAGATTTGACCAAAAGCTGTTTTAGCAAAATCTAGCCAACCAAATTGCACCAAATCAACATACAAGCTATATCTAACTTAGATGAACACAAATCAACAGATTTCATGCATTGGTTCAAAGAATTAAGCAAGATTCAAGCATAAACAGTTCATTGATGTACAAAATTGGCCAAAAAGTGTTCTTGCCGATGTACTTGACACAAATTCCAAATTCAATCACTCAAATCTTACAAACAGGTTATGTTAACTTTGTTTTAATCACTTTTAGCCCTAAGCATGCATACACCCTAAGTGTTCCTAAGATCCTAGGTCAAATTAGTCAAAAACAAAGATTTTATAGCAGATTGTTTGATTCAAGTGTTTAGGTCAAATACTTCGCAGGTTTTAGCATACAAGCAAGTTATAAGCAAGTACCAACTCAATACACAAACTTCTAACCACTCAAACAACACTTATGATCTATGACAGATAATCCCAAAAACCCCCTTATCTTTTTTAATCCACAATTAAAAGTATAAGTGTATTCCAAGATTACCCACGCACAATCAAACACATATACACATGAGATATGCAGATTAGAACAAGATAGAGCCACAAAATCCACAAGAACACAAGTAGAGCTCAAATTCACCAAAAGTCCAAATTTTATCATATTTTCAAGGTTTTATGACAAACCTCATGGATGTACATCAACACCCACGGATTTTGAGCTTATGTGCTAGCAAGAACAAGCACAAGCTTCCAACAACAACCCTGTTAAGGTTCAACAGAGTTAAGAGCAAAAATATGAAAAACAGAAAAGTGACAAATCCTTGATTAATGCAACTCTTGTACCCACTCTTGATTATCCCCAAGTTATAAGCTTCACAACACCTTGATATCACAATATCAGGGTGCATAGACCAGCCTTATATCCCAAGAATTCCAAGGTGTACTAAGATCTTAGCAGAATATCAAGAAAATAGGAAAAATGCAAACTTTTGCAATCTCCTTGTTAAAAACGTTTTGAGATTCAGGTTTTAGCAACATATATCAATAATAAGCAGTAAGATTAAATGGCACTTGAATTTTCTTCAAAGCTTCAAACACATTTCATAAAACTGAATATATGATTTACAGAATTTTGAACAAGGAAAAATCAAAGAGCAAACTGATACTAAACTAGTGTTATGCCTTATATAGGCTACAAGAAGTGATTCCAAACCCTAAAAACGTGAACCCTAATGTAACAAAATCCTTGAAATGCCCTTGAGAACTTTTGGTAGTTTGTTGAATCATGTGATGGAATTGGCTGTTTGTGTGTTGCTGGCAAGTTTAAATTGCATCCAATGGCTTGAAATAAGCTTAAGGAGTAAGCAGGATCTTGGGACGTTGGATGACTTGCCTCTTTTTGGCTTCTTATTCAAAAGGGGGAAAGCAGGGTAAACATGTGACATGGGTGATGATATGGCAGGCTATTTGAAAGTTGGGATGTGATTAGGGTCACCTTAATCATAAATCTGCACAATATCAAGGCCTAATTACAATGGGATTAAGAAAACCCAAATCGGCTTATGAACACCAAGAACTTGTTTTTGATCTGTTTTTGTTTTTAAATAAGTGTTAACCGCCTAATTAATTAATTAATTAATTAGGGGTTAGCTATAACAGATTGTGAGTGGGGAGTGAGGTGGAGCTTTGGTGGGCTGTGATTGGAGGAGAGGGGTGAGTGGGACACGTGGGAGGCTCTGGTTGGTTTAGGTAAGAAAGGATGTCGGCCAGTATTAAACCCCCATTTTTCATCAACTTGTCAATTGCATCTTTTTCATTCAAAACCAGATTTCCTTTGTATTTAAAGTTTTCTTTTTCACACTTTTGCCCCAAATACTTTTTCCAAAGTATTTTTAGGGGTATTTCTTGCCATTTTGTGATTCTTGAAGGACTGATTTGGTATTTTCTTCAAGGATTATGGTCTTGACTTGTATGAGTAGCATTTTGGGGGACTAAAATTCCCAAGTCTTCATTTTTGAGGGACCATTCTTGCCAAAAGTTGAAAGTCAAGGGTCCTTTTTGCAAATTAACATATTTCAAGGACCAGTCTTGTCTTTTCTTGTACTTTGAAGGACTTCATGATATAATTGACTTTGAGGATGATAATGATTGACATTTTAGCTTTGTTGAGGGACTAAAACTGCCGATTCTTCAAAGTGGAGGGCCCTTTTGGTAATTTTGACAAACTTTAAGGACCAAACTTGTAATTATGAATATACAAGGGTTTAAAGTGTCAATTCATCAATATTGGAGGACCCTTCTTGCATAAACTTCAAATCTTCAAGGGTTTTCTTGGTAAATTCTTCATTAGGGCTTGGTTCAATGTGCGGCTTCGTTTCCCGTGTTCGTTTTTGCTTGATTCTTGTGATCTTTTGTTGTTTTCTCAATATCCACACCTAAAATACACAAGCAAAAAATAAGAGCATATATATGGTCTATTTGATGATGTTTTATGCATTTAAAGCCCAAAAAGAATGATGAGACCATGTATAAAAGCAGTCTCATCAATGATAATAGGAGGAAGATAGGAATACCTATTTCTAGAGACGTCGATAAATCCTAACTTATTATGTATATTTAAACATAATATTACTTACTTATAAGTATAATCTTTATACTTACACATAAACATAGTATCCTTTACACATTGTTCTAGAGAGTAGTAGTACTAGTATTGGTATAATATTACCTCATTCTTGTAGCAGCACTAGCATGGGCACGAAGGACTTTCTTGAAATTATTTTAAAAGTAGTTATAGTTAAGATTTTAATTCTTGTTCTCTATAACCATGGCTCTGAGTACCAATCTGTAACGCCGCCATTTTACCTTTACGCATCGGAACATTGATCTGGGGTGTTACAACTACCATTGGTGACTTTTTGCCTTTACAATATAATAAAATTTCTAAAAAGAAAGAACTAGTTTCTTTTGAAGATTTAAATGATGACACAAAAAAAAATCTTGCTTAAAATATGAGTCTAAAATGGTTATTTATAATGTTTTTCCTAAGAAATAGTATGAAAGGATTTTTATGTGTAAAACCGCTAAAGATATTTGGAACACTCTTTTAATAACCTACCAAGGTAATAGCCAAGTCAAAGAAAGAAAAATAGATCGTCTTGTTCAACAATATGAACAATTTGTCATCTTAGAAGATGAAACTATTGATAGTGCATTTGCTAGGTATAATACTATTATTACTAGTCTAAAAGCACTTGATGTCTAGCAAGAACACTCTTACGAAGTTTCTTCAAGCGTTGCATCCAAATTGGAGAGCTAAAGTCACGGTGATTGAAAAATCAAAGTATCTCACTACATTATCACTTGATGAACATATTGGAAACTTGAAAGTTCATGAGATGATAATCTTGAAAGATTTAGAGATGGTCAAAATTAAGAGAGAAATAAATTCTCTAGCATTGAAGGCCTAAAAGTGCAAAATGATCATGAAAGCTCTTCCTCGGATAGTGATGATGAGGAATATGCTATGGCGGTTAGAGACTTCAAGAAGTTTTTCAAGAGACGAGGTCAATACGTGAAACAACCATGCAACGACAAGAAAGCATCCTCGAATAATCAATTTGTCAAGAATGACAAATGTGATAGAAAATTCTTTCGATGCGGTGATCCAAAACATTTTATCGGTGAATATCCCAAGTCACCTCGCGACAAGAATCACACAGCATTTGTTGGAGGGTCGTGGATCGATAGTGGTGAAGAATGCGATGATAATGCTAAAGATGGGAAGTGTCCCATGGCTTATTCTTCAAAATAGATATGCATGGGATTTATTTACAGCCCTACGAGTGGATTAAAGATAGTGATTGTTCTAAACACATGACGGGTAATCGAAGTTCGTTCTCTACCTACAAAGCATACAATGGAGGTAACGTCACTTTCGCTAGTAAACTACGTGGTTGGCAAAGGAACGATTTCTCTTGACTCCATGATCATTGAAAATGTTGAGCACGTAGATAACTTAGGTTTTAATTTACTAAGTATAGGTCAAATTTATGATAATAAGTGTAAGGTCATCTTTTCTGAACATGATAGTAAAATTGTAAAAGATGGAAAGATAATTGGAAAATGTGTTAGAAAGCATGGGTTTTATGTCATTAAGGTTAATAGGAAGTCTATGGATAACTTATGTGTAGTGACTTTAGATGATAGTTCTACTCTTTGGCATAGGAGATTAGGTCACACTAATATGCGTTTAATTCAATCTTTGGCCTCTAAGGAGTTGGTAAGACATATACCCAAGATCAAGTTTGATAGTCACTTTTTATGCTTGAAGAGTTAAGAAGCAAGTTCACTCTAGTCACAAAGCCAAGAATTTTGTTTCGACCTCTCGGTGCCTAGAATTCCTACATATGGATCTATTTGGACCTTCCGCCATATGGAGTTATGGAGGTAACCTTTATACCCTAGTAATAGTTGATAACTATTCTAGATTCACTTGGACTAGATTTTTGGCTAATGAGAATGAAGCTTTCGATGATTTCGAAATCTTTAGCCGTAAGATCCAAAATCAACTAGGATGTCCAGTTGTCTCTATTAGGACGGATCATGGTAGGGAATTTGATAATGAAGTGCAATTTGGTACCTTTTGTGAAGCTCATGGTATTACCCATAACTTATTGGCTCCTCGCACTCCACAATCAAACTGGGTAGTTGAAAGGAAGAATATGACTCTCCAAGAGATGAGTAGGACAATGTTAAACGAGTAATATTTTCCTTAAAAGCTTTGGTGCAATGTCGTGGACACATCAACCTATATTATCAACTGAATTCTTATTAGAACTTTTCTAGGTAAGACCCCATATGAGATTATTAAAGGTAAGAAACCATCATTAGAATATTTTAAGTGTTTGGGAGCAAGTGCTTCATTCTCAACACTGAAGACTACCTTACTAAGTTTGAATCAAAGTCGTACGAAGGTATCTTTTTAGGATATTCTCAAACTAGTAAAGCCTACGTAGTCCTTAAAAGAACCTAAGGTGTAATCGAAGAATCACTCAACCTGAAATTCGATGAAACTCCACCTTTAGCTAATACATCACCTTTGGTTGATGATGACTTAGATGAGTTAGAAATACTTAAAGCCAAAGAGGTTATAAAACTAGGAGTTAAAGACCTTAGTGTTGAAAAGGAAGTAAACATTAATGAGTCTAAGGATAATGCCCTATATAACATCATAACCAAACTCAATCAAAGGACCATTAGATCTTAAGTATAAAATCAAAGCAACTTCTTTTGTTTTGTCTCCTTGATTGAACGAAAGAATGTTAATGAAGCTTTAATGGATGAGAGTTGGATCATCACCATACAAGAAGAATTAAATCAATTCGTTTCTAATGACGTTTAAGAACTTGTTCCTCCACCTAGAAGTAATACCATCATAGGAACCAAATAGGTTTATCGAAATAAATTAGATGAGAATGGTGTAGTGTCTCGTAACAAGGCTAAACTTGTAGCTCAATGCTATAACCAACAAGAAGGTATTGGATTATGACAAGACATATGCACCCGTAACAAGGTTAGAGTCCATTAGGATACTTTTAGCTTATGCTTGTGCTCTATAATTTTAAGATTCAACGAATGGATGTAAAGAGTGAATTTCTTAACAGGTTAATAAATGAGGCGGTATATGTGGCTCACCCTCCTGACTTCATTGATTTTGAGAAACTGGATCATGTTTACATGCTTAAGAAATCCCTTTATGGTCTTACACAAGCACCCCAAAGCTTGGTATGATAGACTTAAAGCGTTTCTTGTAAAACATGAGTATACCATGGGAATGGTAGACAATACGCTCTTTACAAGAAGAAAGGATCTCACCTTATCATTGTTCAAATATATGTTGATGACATTAAATTTGGTTCAACTTCTCAAAGTATGTGTGATGACTTTGCCAAAATCATGCATGACTGATGAGACTCTAATTATACATAGTCTCATCGCCTAAATCAGGCTTAAAATAAAAATATCATAAAACCATGCAAAAATTATTTGTTTTCTCAATTGTGTGATTGTAGGTGCGGATAACGTGAAATAGCCAAAAGATCACAAGATTCAAGCAAAGCCGAACACGAGAAACGAAGCCGCAAAAAGAACCGGACCTGAGTATTGATTTTCCATAAAAGACCTTGAATAATTGAAGATGTACAAGATTGGTCCCTCAAATTTGAAGAATTTACACTTTATACACTCGTAAATCTCAAAATTACAAGTTTGGTCCCTAAAGTATGAATACTTTACAAGATTAGCCTTTGAAGTTCAAAGAAGATCGTAAAAGAAGTCCTTTATCATTATTTTCAAGACATAAGGGCCAAAAGTGCCAATGTTCCAAAGATATTACAAAGGAATCTGCCATTTATTTGCGAAAAGTATTGAGGGGTGTTTTGTATATGTTGCAAAAACGTGGGGATCAAAAACAGCCACCAACAAACCCACATCACCCATTTACCCGACCAAGCCCACCAATAAAACCTAAACCAAACTTTACCCAACCCAAAAACCCTAACCCATTACCTGGTATATAATTAATATAATAATTTTCAAATTAGCTAATTAATTATATATATGAGCCGAAAACAAGCCATTGTTACCCTAAACTAAATCAAACAAGCATGGTTTATCCTTCCCTAATTACATAAATCCTAATTCCTAAAACATGATTAAATCAAGGGTCTTCTATCTAATTACATCCAGATATTTAATTACACGTTTTTTGAACATTACCCTAACCTTAAACTTCCTTCCATGTCACCCACATGTTCTATCCAACCCTCCCTTGACCCACACATGTGACGGTTTAGCAAAAATTCAAAACCATGACAGAACTCTAATGGTTGAGGCACGTTTCTTGTTCTCCAAAGAAAATCCAATACCTCATATCACTCTAACAACTGGCCTATCATCACCATCACAGCAGATATCACATGTTGCACCAAGGCTTGACCAAATTCAAAACTGGTCAAACAAGGATCAAAGCATCTTTTCATAATTATCCAGGGGCAAAATTGAGACTTCAGCAACATTAGGGTTTGGAGTTTAAGTATTCTAGATAGTTCTTTGTAGCCTATATAAGGCATTAGGCATTTTCATTTTCTCTTGTTCCAGTTTTTGTCAACTTTTAATTTTCAATGTAATATAGTAAAGATTTTTAAGTCAATGCGAATTTTGAGTTCCTTTTAATTCTTGCAAATTAATTTAGTGATTTACCTTTATGCAATTTTTATTTTCCAATTTAACAAATTCTGTTTTTACAAACTTGTTTTGGTTGAGACAAATTTGGGACCAAAGATTTTACACTTCGATTATAAATGTTTGATCTTGACAAAATCAAGCATTTGTAAGAAGTATAAGGGCTTGTTTAATTCTCTGTTGGTTACCTCGTTTCTTTGAAACATTTTCTTCCTAAGAATTTTTAGAAAAACATTTTTTGATGATTGCTAATATTTCACTGTACAGAAGTTGACCAATAAGCTCTCTTGACAAAGAGCTTATTGCCTGGCTTTTGGACTTGAAGTTTATTTGTTTTTGGTGTTTTCAAAACAGGTCTCAAAGAAAAGACCAAGATTGTTGTAGTCTTGGTCAAAACAAGACTGTGCTAGTCTTGTTCACGTTGCATAAGCTTACTCATTAAGCTCATAGATCATGAAAGCCTTGAGCTTTTACATATTCGTGGTTACTTGGTCTAAAAAGGACCAAGTGATGGTTAGTCCAAGTTGAACTCAAGTTTTAGGTTATTAACTGCTAACTTTGTGCTTTTGTTGAATGTTTAATGCCATGTGGAATTTTAGTATGTTTTCTAGTTGTCTCATGCTTATCATGGTGTTCTTGGTAGATTTAAGTTGTTGTTTGTTTTGTTGTTAAATGAATCATCATATTCCTTTATTAAATATTTGTTTTTTAGAAATTAAAGGGTGTTTGGTTCTGACTGGTTATAGGATTGGGTGACAACAATACTTAACCATTTTTGCCTGCACACTTAGACCTTGGGTAGAATAGATAAGATATGATCTTTGTTTAAGGTTATTAGGGTTAAATTTGAAAATTGCAAGTTTCCATTTTCTTTTTTCTTATGTTGTGTTTGATTTCCAACTTTTTTTATGTTGTATGATATTAGTTAAAAGTAGGATGATGAGTCTCTGCATGTCTCGTATGTGTAAATAGGTGTGTTCTTTGATTCATTTTTTGAGTTCTAAGATTTCAAACTTGTGTTTCAATAGAAGTCATTCACATAAGATCTTCTCATGTTCTCATTTTTTAGTTCTAAATCTTGAAACTTAGCATATTGTTAGATTTCATATCGTTCTACGTCTGTTATTAGTTGTTTTTAAGTTTGGTAGCTTTTTGTAGCCGGTAGCTTAATTTGAATTTCACAAAATAGCGAAATACATCAACAAAAACTTTCTGTCTATTTTTGTCTAACAGTGGTAAGTTTTTTACCACTGTTAGTTTTCGCTTGTTACCTACTACTAGTTTAGGTTATAGGATGTTCAAAAAAAGTTTAGTTTTTAGAATTTTTCTTAAAAGATTATCTGCTCATTTGGTGTTTATTTCCTGCTTATTCTCTGTTAGTTAGTGCTTATTTCACCCTACAAGCTAACTGCTTGTGGGGGTTGTTGTTGTCCAAAAAGAAAAAAAGATAAGTTTTGCAAAAAGTAGCTAGCCTGGCTCGAACCCTCGACCTGTCACGCAGGAGTAAACCGATTTACCAGTGTGCTAGTACCTTATTTATGTTAAGGTTTCATTCCGTTTTATATCTAAGAGCTCTTTATTTTCCTTTTGGTAAAATAAGTCGTGGCTTATTTAGTCTCTTGTAGCTTATTGGGATAAGTTGAGCCCCTCAGCTTATTTTTCCATATTCCAGATTTGGTTTAGGACTTTTAGAAGAAGTTTTAGATTTTTCTTGTTTATTTTAATATTTTTAATCATTTTTAATTTCTATTTTTTATTTTAGCCACTTAAGAATAGTTAAATTAGTTTTAAAATTTCAAAAAAAAATACTTTTAAGTTTTTATAAAAGTAATTTGAGGTTTACGAACAAAAAAAATCAGAATTTGGACTTTTTCTTATTAATTTTTAATTTTAGGTCTTTAATTATATTTTAAAATTAAATAATAATAATTAAAGTGTTTAAAAAATGTTTTTCTGATTTTTTATTGCTTGTTGCACTTTTTAGAATCTATTTTCAATTTTTTAGGATATTTTATTATTTTTCGTTTCGTTTTGCGTGAAAACGCGATTTGTCTTAGTTTAATCGTCTTAGCGTAATCCCTCTTCACTTTTCACATCTTTTCTCTTCCCAAGAAGGAAACTAATCCAAAAACGTTTATTTGGCACACAACCACACCTCCTTCGAGAACGAACACATTGTCGGTTTATACGTTTTCGTAAACGTAATTACTTAATGCTTACCATCGTTTACGCTTTTTCATAAAAGAGTGCAAAAAGACTACGTCAATGACGAGTTCCAAACCTTTGATCACTTCCAAAATATCTTGTGCTTCCTCTACTTAACCCTAAGCATTTTGCATCTCTTTCTCAAACCAAAATGTCTTATTTCCCAAATGAAAACCTTGATTCTCCAACATTTTCCCCAATTTCTTTTAACCTTAATTCACCAAAGAACACACAAAATGAAATTTGTTCTCCTTCTTAGGAAATTGATTTTGGAAACTCTCCTTTTCCACCACTTCTCTTTTTGTGTTCTTCCACCATCACATGATTATTGATGCATCATGGAACATATTGTCATTGTTTTTAATATCTACATCTTGCCTTGTCTCACATCTATGATGAGTTGAATTACATCAAATGTTAGTCCCTTGTAAATCGTTATTACTTATCATCCTTAAGTAATAACTCTTTACCAAGACTTAAGTGTGTTGTTTTAACAATAGATAAGAACTATGAATAAATAAAACAACAATACCAATAACTTTTCAACGTATAGACTTTTATTAGAATCAAATAAAGAATCTATAACCCACTTTGTTTGCGGAATAACAAAGTGGTTCAATGACAATGGGTTGTGATCTCCTCTACTTAAACGTATAACCAAAGTTAAAGTCTAAGCTCCAATCTAAACGTTCATATGCTTCTTGGCTATATGGTTTAGTTGGTATCGAGAGAGAAAGGTTTTCTAGAGTTTCTACACTTCTATTGGTTAATTCTTTCTCTCCCAATGTACACTCCTGTTATAGGCAGTGTAATTTAGGGTTTGCATTTCGCATGTTCCTATGCATAAGTTTATCCAGTGGGTGGTTGATGCCCATGTTGGATAAATAGTACAAAGTACATATTAAACTATTGTAGAAAAGATAAAGGTTGTACTTATATCTAACTATAAAAGAAACCTACTTTGACTTAAAGTTATGTTTTCCCGCCTAATGCAAACCTTCAGAATACTGAAGTATCTTCAGTATCCTAGAGGAGATCTACATCATTCAGTTTGGTATTGTCAAGCCAAACTAAACTGAAAGCCCGTCTTCAGTTCTTGTTCTCAGCAACTAGACCGCCTAGTATTTGAAGCAAAGACTCTTTAGTCTTTTAAGTTAACTGGAAGGGGATTACTGAACGTCCTTCAGCTACAAAGTCTTCAGTGGGAACTTGGTTCCTCTGGTCATGTAAAATCCATGATTTTACCATGATTTTATGTAATGAACTTTCACCCATTAAATCTTAGAACACAAACTCGTGCATTATATCTCTATAAGTCATGTGTGAACATGTCCAATATACACTTATACTTTTACATCCATACTTATTGTAATAAGATTCATTATGTAAACTTTGTACATAAAACAAGTAGTAAAATGCATAACCAACATTTGGTTAGACAACACTTAATAAGAAATGGAAAATATGACACACCATATGTATATATAGCCGTGTATATGTGTATACATATTGTAGGCATGCTTAAACTCTCATGGACTAGCCCAAGGTAGTGCTCTAGTCCAACATAGGCCCAACACAAGCCCACCCTACCCTTTTAGATAGCCTTACACGACACATAGGGGTATGTGGAAGAAGAAGGGATGCATGGGGAACCTAAGGGCACACACTTGGCAAGAATTCTCTTACCAAGACAAGTCATGCCTTTTGCCCTTCTACCTCTCTTTCTCCTTTTAGCCGAAAATCACATAAATACTCCCATATTCTCACACACAATCCAATCTTGTTTTCTCTCATCCTTTCTCTCTCAATCATACGGCTTAAAGCCATATACAACCAAAAATCAAGTAATAAATCCACCAAGATCCTTGTCTCATCTTTACTACTAATCATTTAGTAGCATCATTCCTTGGAATCACTATAAACAAGCTCTAGCTAAGTCATCAAGGCCACGGCTTGGTTTTTATTATGGTTTTCTTCATCATCTTGAGTAGATCTCAAATCTCCTTGTCCATCTAGATCAATTATGGTACTTTTAGGCAAGAGAGGTATACACATAATAATCTTTCATTTCTTCATGCATGCATCATCATACATCTATAAACACTAGTGAATAACATGTTAAAAATCAAGATTTGGTAAGGCTATGGCCCTTATGGGTCACGACATATTTATACAAACTATGTTCATGATTCAAAATCTTTTAATAAGAAACTTATGACTTATGTGTTATGTTTAAACTTGATTTAAAAATCATATGAAACCTTTTATAAATCTAAACATTTCATGGGTTACAAATCTTGTTTATGGGACTTTGGTTAACCAATAACCATAGATCTCATGAAATAGACTTGTGCAATTCAAAGATCATGAAAACCATGACCTTAAAGGTCACGACTAAATTTAATGGTGACCATATGATTTATCAACTTAGTTTTAAAGATGGAATATGAAATGTAACATACTAAATGGAATGTTAAAAATCACGAATACAACTTATGTGTATAAATGTAGCCGTGGGTTACACTAGACCTAAAATGGGTTAGATGTACATGCATGCTAATATAAACATAGATCTAATGATAAGTGTTAACTTAACATGGTATATATGAAATAAGCTAGTAGATCTTATGGGAATATTTAGAGTAAACAACATAGCCGTAGGCTATACATTGTTTCTTGGAAAAATAGTATCCTTGGAAACATGCATGTAACCTAGATAATCATGATGTGTTTTTGTGAATATTACAAGACTTAAAAACTAGCTAAAGTGTTCATCTTGGAAATACCAAGACTTAAAAATATAGCCGTGAGCTATATATAAGGGTACATGGACCTATATTTGATTTTTAAGTCTAGACATAGCTTAGATCTCATTTTGGACTTGTGACTTGTTTACTTGGTTTGTACATAGTTAGATCTATTTTTGTAACACTTATAAATTACATGCAACTTTAAAATGAGACTTGACTTATCTTAATAAGCTATAACAAATAATAGCTGTGAGTTATAAGCTCCAAAAAGGGCTTATGACTTGCATGCAACCTTGTAACACACCTAGATCTAATTTAGAACATCACATAAAACAACTATAAGTTTTATTCCTTTATTTTAGATTTAAAACTAAATATGAATAAGCTAATAATGAGCTTATAAGATTATCCTAAGTTAAAACTTACATAAAATGTAAAGTAGTGTTAATGGACTATTTAAGCCCATAAAATGTAAATCCAAAACTTAATGGACCCAATAAGCCCATTTGATAAATCTTAGTAACTTAATGGACTTAAGATTTCAATTAGGCCCATTTAACTAATTAAAGGACTTAAAAATGTGTTGTCCCAAAGATTTGTGATGATTAAGCAATGAAGAGAGAAAGAAAATAGATGAAGAAGAGATGAATTCCTAGAGAGAGAAAGTAGTGAGAGAAAGTAGAGAAGAGATGATTAACTTGGTGAGATTAGATTAGAGAAAAGAAGTTGTTACAAATGACCATCCACCCTCCTAACATGCTAGGAGGGTAGTATATATAGTCCACCCACATGCGGGCTTTAATGGACTATATATTGGGCCGGGCTTGTCTTTTTGGACTTTAATTAGTTTAAATCCAAGCCCGTAAACCACGACTAATTAACTATCTATTACAACGTTCTAACTAATGTTACAATAATAACCTATGACCGAGCATTCTTGTTTGACTCAATATTTTGAGGCTAACAATCTCCCCCAATGTGAGGTCATACCCTTTTGATATTTGAAGATCAATGGAGATTACGAATCTCGTCATAAATGAGCCTTAAACGTGTAACAATAGTTTTGTTCCTTCATGTTATGATCTTTGAGCCTTTGTCGTTGTCTTTCGACTTTGTCTTTTAGTCTTGAGATCTTCAAATCATCCTTGACTTGTCATTGCCATCTTGCGATCTTGTGTCTTTATCCACATGCTCACACTATCAATAGTTGGATAAGTCTTTGGGCATGAATATGTGGTTGTGAATCTTTGACTTTGCTGAGTACACCGTGACGCCACCTTCTCGAGACAAAACATAGACACGGACTGAATGGCTTTGACATTCGTCCTAAATCGGTAGCGTTTTACCTCCGGTCGGTGAAGACCGTTATACGATATTAAATATCGTACCTGTGATGAGGTAGATTCAATTAAGAATCTCCTTGACAGGGTTTCGCGGCAGTACTAGCCGTTCTCTTTACTCGACCATCTCAAAGCGAGACTGCGAACATAAAGAGTGAATCAATTGGATAAATATCCGCTTGATTAAAGTCGTCAATTCAAATTCCTGGAACAAGTTTGATTCATTAAGAATCTTACCATTGTTGCTTTCCAGTTGACACAAGTTTGATTCATAAGAATCTCACAAGTCACCTACCGTAGCGCTGTTTGATGTTGACGCTAGAAGGATTTCCATTCGTCACTGTGAGTATTAATAAATATCACTCTGAATGTTCTGGCAAGACCATAAAGATATTGCGTAGAAACCTGAAACGAGTTTGAATCAATTCAGAATCAAACCACTGTTGCTTTTCAGTTTTACATATGTTCAATTCATAAAGAATCTTGCATATGACCTACCGCAGTGCTGTTTGATGTTAACACTGGAAGGATTTCCACTCATCATTGTGAATACTAAATAGTATCACTCTGAGTGTTCTAGCAATGTTGCAAGGATATAGCGTAGGACTCTCTTGATCTTCATCCGTGTGTCCTAACGAGATTTAATTGATCTCTTGGCTCTAGACTCGATTTGTGCACTTTTAGTGGTCGGAGGCTGGAGCAGATGCCACCTATTCAATATCAACTATCTCGGAGTGAGAAAGTCAATAGAAGTCGTGTTGATCTCCGTGACAATAAAACAAACTTCTTTTGAGAGAAGCCTGAGTAGCTAGGGAAGGGTTGTGCTTCACATCACTGGGTCCATGATGAGTTTGTCTTCATGATGGGTTGACCCGGTTTCTGCCTAAGTTGTATGGAGGGCTTCTTTCTTTAGACCCTTTATCCTTACATTTCTTTTTCATTCTTCAACACCTTCAATGCTTACCAAGACATCATTAATAACACCTTGTTGTGATTGTTCCAGTGCTATCATCAGTACTTAGTCGGCATTCAGCTACATTCACATTCTACTCCATCTTTCCTAAGGACTTCTAACAATCTATTGGATTGTCCCTGGGAAGATCCCTCCGGTTCTGGTTGGATCATAGGACTTAAACCTAACCACCCTTTTGACACCAATAACGTCGTGAATTAAAGATGTTGTGGGTATTTGATCGTAACCATGAAAACCACTTTAAATTCTAACAAAGTGTTTGAAAAACATTTAACACCTTGCTAGTTTTGTCGTTTCAGAAATGCTCCCCCTTCACATGTGCATCGATAATCGAAAGTGTTTCGCACATGTAGGTAAGAGTTAAAGTGCTTGAGTCTTATATTAGATCACATTTTAATCACATTTTCTCCCCCTATCTCTAATATATAAAATCTTTTGATATTAGAGATACCAAATTTGATTAAAATATATTTTGAAAAATAGTCTTGAAATCTCCGGGAGAAAGATGTGTTAATTTTTTTTTTTGCATGAAGTTTAAAATGCTCCCCCTCAAAAATTTATCCAATTGAATTGTCATTATGAGGATATGATCCACATTTCGCTTTTTGAGGATGGGAGTTGTTGAACACATAAATTTTGAAAGATTTTGAATATCATTGAGAAATTCTTGAAAAAATTGTGTTCAACGCTTTTTGAAAAATCAATTCTTTTTGACGAAAAGGTTTTTCTAAAGCATAAAATTGAGTTCATAGACTTTGAATGTCTTGACGAATCCACTCAAGTGTAAGAAGATTTAACTTCTTTTGCTAAGGGTAAGAGTACAAAAGCGTACACTCCCCCGTGAATTTAGATCCGGGTTGCAATCTGAAAGTGATTACAAGCCATTGTGTTGAGCTCAAAACGTTGAATGTTTTGTGACAAGCTCAACCAAAGATAGATTGCTCTACCCGTTGTTGGAATATGGTATCTTTAAAGATACACTTTCCTTTATTTGAGGTCCGAGTTACAGTCTGACATTTAACTGTAAGTCGTTTACATGAGCTTAAAAACTTTGAATGTTTTCAATGAGAGCTCATGACCGAGAAAATTTATTTTCCCGTTGTTAAGGATAAGTTATCATTCGTGATCAACTTTCCTTTCTTGGAAGTACGAGTCACAATCTGAGGTAATTGTAAATCATTGAAATGACATGTTTTGAAAAATATTTACAACTTTCATTCGAGCTTTATGTACACACCCGTGTCGTTCTTGAGCGACATTTCTAGGTACGTCCATATTATCGATACTGAAAGACACGTCGAGAGGAATATTTTTGGTATTTTGAAAGTTTTTCCATTTCTTAATTTGTTTTTCTATGGATATTTACGTTTTATTATTTATTTTTGTTTTCTCAAGTTTTTCGAAAATAATCCAAAATAGACTTTTGTACAGCAGAAGAAGGTGATATCGAATATACAGAATTGGAACCCTTTGAAGAAGGAGAAGTGGGTTCAGAATCCGCTGTTGTACCTGCAATCACAGAAGAAGAGTTTGCACAAATACTAGAATTAGGAGTAACAAATTCCTTTTCAGCGTGTAGAACAGTAGCATTAGTGCTGGTGCAGGTGTCATCACTCTTCTCTATTGGAATCCACTTAAGACCAACTTCTGTGAAGATCCGACCCGTTGGTTTCCACTGAAGACTAGATTTAGGAGTAGCTTTCTCTTGCACAGCGGAAGACTTCTTTGGAGAGAAACTATGTCCTTTTTGAATCCACGTTTCAGATTTGGTGTGGTTGCTTTTCTTTACTACGGGTTTATATCTCCTTGTTGTCTTATGGGATTCTGTATTCGATCTCCATTCAAAGGAACGAGATTTGACCTCATAGAGGTATTGCAAAATGCAATGGTCATGATTTCCATTGTGAATGCCCTTTTTGCAAGTGGGACATACAGGGAATTTTGGATTCACGAAAGTACTTGTATTCCTTTGTTTTCCAAATTGTTCAGGCGTAGTGTTTGAAACACGACTATTCATGGATGGTTTCCAATTCCTAGATTGCTGAAGAAGGATCCTAGGTTTTGGTTGACTACCATTAGGAGTGTGTGGAACTCTAGCGGGATTTGGTGAACTAGGTTTTTCATACACTGGTTTGTCTTTCTGAATCTTCCCTTTTTGTTTCGCATCCTCTAGGTTGTGGGTATGAACGAGGTCATTTGAACCTACAGATTCCTTTGTGGACGTGAATGTCACACGTTTTGGAGGAGTCCTAGAAGTGCTAGGTGCATTCACATGGTTGGGTTTAGCAACAGTGTGCTTTCTAAATGGAGGAACATAGGGTGATATGGATGGTTTTGGAACACTTGGTTGCACATCAGTCTTAGGGGGTAACCTAGATTTCATATGAGAAGAATTGGAGAACGGAGTCGGTTTTCCTAAGATAGACAGCTTTGAATCCTTGTAGGCATTGGGTTGTCGAACCACAGGTTTCTTAATGCTAGGTTCCACGATTTTCCCACCCATTTTAGCAACGAGTTTTTGCAACTCTGCTATTGCTATGTCCTTGTCTTGTAATTGAGCTTTCAACCCTTTAATTTCCAAATTCTGTTCATTCATTTCTCGAAATGTGTGGGAAAGTTTTTCTTGCAATTTATTATCATGTGGAAAACTACCAACTTCTTTTTGCAGAGCAAGTTCAAGTGAATGACAATGTTTTTGAAGGAAATCAGTTTTGTGTTGAAGTAACTCAAAAGCCTTTTTGTCAACATTTTCTTTACGTTTCGAAAGCTCAATTTCAAGACGTTCACATTCTTTGATCTTATCAAGATATTGGCATGCAACTTCAGAATATTCATCAATATCAGCACAAGATGTAAAATAAGCACACATAACATCTTTAGAAACGCATTCTTGCAAGAGTAAATCATATTCATCTGAAAAATCAGACTTCTCCATTTGAAGATCATCAATGTGTTTCTCAAGAGATTCAACGTATTTTAAATCATCAAACATTTCAGTCTGAATGAACTCCTCAAGTTGAAGAACAGTTTCTTTAATCAACGCCGTGTTAGGAATTAAGAGTTCTTTCACAAGCAAGATAATATCTTGAGGAATTGGACGTGTCCACTCAGCATTTTCACGTTTGGCCCAGTCTCTTTCAACAATAGATTTAACATTATCTATGTGGTGTTTAAGAATACCTAATGTTTTCCTACTCTTGCTTTTAGATTCATCTAGAGGGAGGTAGTTTATGTATTTGTAAACATTAAATTTCTTAGGGGCAAATGCTTTCTTCCATTGAATTCTCTTTTGTTTGCATTCTAAGAACACTTCCTCATGAGTTTTCTGAGTTTGTTTGTTGAACAGACCATAAAGACTATTCTCATAAGCATAATTATAAGGTTTCACAAACTCCTTATTAACAAGTGGTTGACTATCAGCATCCCAAAGGGCAGTCTCTTCACTATTGGCACTAACAGGCATGCAATCAAGATCTGTCCTTTCAGTCTCATCAAGATAAAGATGCGGGTTCGCAGCTTGAGCTTTGGCAAGGTACTCAGGACTTGCAAAGATAGCTTGACCCTTAAACATCGATGGAGGTGCTAGCATTCTTACGGATTGAATAGAATCATGCGTTTTATAAACAACGTTCTTCAAAAAGTCGACTTGTGCTTCTAGTTTCGTAACTTTTTCGGTTTCTTTATCATATCTACTTTTGAAGTCTTGTTTTAACGCATCTACCTCTTGTTTCTTATCCTCTAGAATTTTAGCAGAATCGGTAGTGGTCATAGAGAGCTTTTGTTCAAGTTCATTAACTTTGGTATTGGCAAGGTACGTTTTTTGACGTTCATCCATTAAGAAAACATTATATTGACGCTTCTCTTTAGCTAATAACTCAAGAGTTGTATTATATTTGTTTTCAAAATCGTCCTTTTGACTTTTTAACGCACTTCCCTTGTACCCCTCAAGTTCTTTGGTCTTTTGAAGAAGCTCAGCCCTATTACTTTCAAGGGTCTCATTAGATTTAATTAGAGCGGCTTTGCATTCTTCAAAGTTTTGAGTGAGCGCTGCGTTTGCCTTCTTTAATTGCTTTTGAATCTTTCTAGTTTCATTGACATCTTTTTGTAAACTATCAATTAAATTAGCAAGCGCGACACGCTCCTCATCATCATACTCATTTGCATGTTGGTCATCCTCAAACTCATTATTGCACATGTCTGATGAATTGGGTGTGGTATTGCTATCAACTTTTTCCGTCATACATGTGTCAATAAGGTTTGTTGTTTGATCACAATGCTCATGCGTATTGGCATTGGCAAACACATTAAATTCTGCATTGAGTACCTCTTCCAATGGCTCAGAATCGTAAACAGGACCATTATCATAGGAAGGTGTATTGCTGATGACATTCTCAGAGTCGATGTGTTGTTTGCCAGAGCTGCTGTTGTCTTTCCCAGAAATGTTGTCATCATTCCCTGAACTCTGCGTTGGAGTCTCATATCTGCAGCTTATATTCTCAATATCTGATGCGATACCACAACTGGTATGAAGTCTGTCATCAATGGTTTGTTGCATCTGTATTGTGTGATTCACATAGGTTACAATGAAGTCGATGTTGCGGGTTATCCGATCTTTGTATGATAAAGCATCCATTCCATGATATCACTTGAAGCACTCGTTGGTAAGCGAAGACTTGATGAAGTCAGAAGAAAACATCGTTTCAAGTGATGTCTTGAGATCAGTGAAAGTGATCTTGCATTCACTAGCAATGATTCTTTCGTTGACAAGTTGTGTTTGAAGTTTATCCATGGCATGAGTGAATGTTTTGCTGAATGTGCCAGTGGATTCACGTAAGTCGAACAAGACTTTTGAAAGGTTCTGAAAAGAATCTTGAAGTACTCTAAAACCGTCCATGGCATTTTTTCTTAAGAAACATATCGGTTGTTGTAGTCGTTCCATTTCAAGGTCTTTCACGTCTGAACTTTCAGTAACCGCATTACTCGTTGGCATGATGATCGTCTCTCTCTGTGGATGAAGTGACTTTGGATCTTAAGTAGATATGCTTTGATTGTGTTGTTGTTGAAATTTCGAAAATTTGAAATTTTTCCTCAGTCCGACAATAAATTCCTCAGTCCGACAAAAACGGTAAACCGAAAATTTTTGAATAACCAAATTTTGAAAACGAGTTAGAAATAGCCAATAACTAGTTGGGAAAAAATTTGAAAAATGAAATTTTTTACGAAAAATAAAACCTAAAAATGGCCTAAAAATTTGAATTTTGGTCCGAAAATTTGAATTTTTGGTCGAAAAATTTTTCGCATCGCCAAAATTTGAAATTGAAGCTTAAATGGCCTAAAAATGGTCTAGGAAAAAATAAATTTTACATGGGTTTTCCCGCCAATTTTTTTTTTTTTTTTTTTTTTTTTTTTTTGCTCTTCGTGGAAACGATATTCCGAAACTAGTCTAGATGGTGGCTAAGTCTAAAAAATACTCAAACAAAATTTAGCAAAACACATCATCGGAATCACTTATCGGAATCACTTATCGGAATGTCCCCTAATCGGAATACAATCGGAATGATGTCATCGGAATGTACTAATCGGAATCCTTGTCGGAATGATCTAATCGGAATAAGCTTGTCGGAATGTGCTATCGGAATGATGATCGGAAAGTTGATCGGAATGCCAATCGGAATATTTTAGTCCAATCGGAATGATTATCGAAAAAGCTGATCGGAATGCCAATCGGAATATTTTAGTCCAATCGGAATGATTCGAAGTCCAATCGGAATGTTGATCGGAAAAGCTGATCGGAATATTAAAACCCTTTTCCGATTACACCAATCGGAATACTAGTACAGTTACGAGATTTTGGGGTAAAAAATTGAATTTTTCGACAAGAAATCCGTGATTTTAACCAACCAAATGCGACTAAATCCCTACCACAGCAATGTAGAAGAATTATATCAAGATTTAGAGCATAGAAACACAAAAAGAATCTTGAATTCGAGATGATTATAAGAGAAAATCACACGAACCAAGTAAAATCAACAACTAATCACAAAACTACCCCATGGCGATTGATACCAAATGTTGTCCCAAAGATTTGTGATGATTAAGCAATGAAGAGAGAAAGAAAATAGATGAAGAAGAGATGAATTCCTAGAGAGAGAAAGTAGTGAGAGAAAGTAGAGAAGAGATGATTAACTTGGTGAGATTAGATTAGAGAAAAGAAGTTGTTACAAATGACCATCCACCCTCCTAACATGCTAGGAGGGTAGTATATATAGTCCACCCACATGCGGGCTTTAATGGACTATATATTGGGTCGGGCTTGTCTTTTTGGACTTTAATTAGTTTAAATCCAAGCCCGTAAACCACGACTAATTAACTATCTATTACAACGTTCTAACTAATGTTACAATAATAACCTATGACCGAGCATTCTTGTTTGACTCAATATTTTGAGGCTAACAAAATGTACTTAAGCCCAATAGATGATTTAAATGCCCATTTAAATAAATTAGTGGACTTGAAATATATTTAAGCCCACTAAAATAGCCCATTAGATGTTTAGCCCATTTAATGAGCCCATATAAAGTTTAAATGTTGAAGTAAAAGTTTTTATAATAAAATATAACTTATAAAAACTTTTTGGATGAAAATGACAATTAATGAAACTTAAGGACTAAAACTGTAACTTATGAAACTTGTTTTGATAAACTAGTAAACACAGGGACAAATGTAAATATCCAAAAGTCTAGGGTTTAATAAATACTATCTGTGGTAAATTAAGCCCTAGGGACCATTTTGGAAGTTTTTAAAAGTTATTTTGACATTTTATAAACCTAAGGACCTTTCTTGCAAATTTCTGAAACTTAAAGAAGCCCTAGGGGCTGTTTTTGTAATTTTAGTAAAAGTTACAAAACCTAAATATAACTAGGGGGACTAAATCTGCCATAAGCCGAAACTTTAACAAGCCCTAGGTACTAAATGGGTAAAATCCGAAACTTATAATAGTTTAAAATATGGAGGGACTAGTTTTGCCATGTTACGAAACATTAACAAGCCGTAACCCTAAAATCCATTTTAATTATAATCAAACATAATTAAACACTTAGACCATAAGAATTAATATACAAATTCTTAATTTGTAATTAATAAATTATTTTATAAATGTTAAAAATAATTTATTGAAATAAAAATATAATATTTTATTTTTCAAAATAAAATATTTATATTTACTTTAAGAAATAAATTGTATAAAAAATTATGAGTGTGTATTATTAAAACATGAACTCGTATACTTTTAGAAAATAAAATTATATGAACGTTGAATAAATTGAATACCAGTATTTAAGTAAAACGCCTTACGTTTACTTAAAATATAAAACTTTATAATAAGTTAAATGGATGATTATAATACATGAACTACGAACGTAAGCTAGTATTTTAAGTAAAAAAATTTTGTTTACTTAATAATGAAATTAAATAGTAAATGAGTGGTTATAATACATGAACGGAGAACGTAAATTAATATTTTAAGTAAGACATCTTTAGTTTACTTAATTATGAAATTATATACAAGTTGTTGTAGGAACGTTAAATGAACTACCTGCTAATATATGTATTATAAACGTAGACTGATATTCTAAGTAATACATTATGTGTTCACTTAGAAATGAAACTTATATAGATAAGTTCAAATGAATATTGTTGATACTTGAACTACGATTATTTAGATAAATACCGTAGCATAAATGAACTAACTAAAATCTGTATAAGCATACATATACATTCCTTGTACTATCTATTAAGACTGTACTATTTGATTAGGTATAACTTTGGTGTGAGCTTTATTTGGATATTCGTATTAAACAGCTATTGCCTACTCCCAGGTGAGTTTACAGCCCTAATAAACTATTGATCAAAACTTTCCCTTTTTGGGGAAAGAAAATATGCAAACATATAATGGACATAACTGGATTGTATAAACTTGACTATGATGGTTTATTATTGAAACTGTTAAAATTTTATAAATTGCCCAAATGTTATAAATAGATCTATTAGGGATTAACCATCCCCGTCTGGGTGAGTCATGCTCACTGTGCCTTGGCCGGGACAACAGACGTATACCATGTTAGAACTGGAATGGGTGTATTTTTGTGAGACACTACGTCCTCATCTGTTGAGGACTACGAAGGTTCAACTTCAGTTTCTAATAATAAACAAATGTTATTTACATTTAGTGAGAATGCTTTGTGCATTGTCACTTCTATGCTTAATGTATGTCTAAACTAATAAACTGTTAAAATCTGTAAATTCACCAACTTTATGTTGACCCCCTTTAGTATGTTTTGCACAGGAATATGAAGTTAGTACGTGATGTGTGCATGGTCTCCAGCATCTTAGTAACCTGCATCATAGGACTCCTCAGGGGTTCTATTTGGGAAACACAAACAAGCACTCTTTACCACGTTTAAAGACAACCTTTATTTATTTGTTTAGATAAACATGTAATCTGATTTGATTAACTCTTTATCTTATGCTCTATGGACTATATGCTATCGATCCACCTTAGTGACATCTCCGTGGATATTTCCGCGTATTTTGACCCTACCCGGGGTGTCACAAAGAATGGTATCAGAGCATTAGTTATAGAGAACCAGATAAATTTTTAAATAAAATAAAAATAAAATGATTTTTCTTTTATTTAAAACAGGACTATAACTTATAAAAATCTTTTGGGGATTTTTCTTTTTGGGACCGTATTAGTTAAGCATATAGATCTTAGGGCATTTTATGCTATGTGAACTAAGTGTATATATTGTTACTAAACTTGATTATAATTACTGTTTAGTAAAAGATTGCGATGGAAACTATTAGATATGCTAAACTTGAAAATCTACACTGCGTATTAAAATACTGAATTGAAAATGTAGAAATACAAAACAAAACATTGCACTTGCTAATTGGTAAATGAACTGCTTAACATATTGATGAGATGGCAATTATACATGATCTCATCGTTCTTTACGGGCTTTTAATGCATAAAAATGTCATAAAATACCATATATATATATGCTTGCTTTTATGATTATGTGTATTTTAGGTATGGATATCATGAAAAAGACAAAAGATCACAAAATACAAGGAAAAACGAACACGAGAAACGAAGACGCACAATGAACCGGGCCTTAGTTATGAATTATCCAAGAAAAAACCTTGAAGACTTAAAGAAATACAAGATTGATCCTCAATGAATGAAGAAATGACACTTAAAACCCTTGTGAATTCATAATTACAAGTTTGGTCCCTTAAGTTTGTCAAAATTGTAAAAAGGTCCTTCAACTTTGAAGAAATGGCAAGACTAGTCCCTCAACTATTCAACATTGTCAATTATGGTCCCTCATGAAGGCAAACATCTATTGAAGACCTTTGAAGATCAAGAATGGACAAGATCAGCCCTTGAATTATGGAAAAATGGCAAAAATAACTCTTGAAAACCTTTTGCCAAAGTTTTGGGGCAAAAGTGTGAAGAATGAAACTTTGTTAACAAAGGAAATGAGTTAAGTTGGCTGAAAAACACGTTTTACAAGCATTCCCAAAGATTAAGGACCAAGGCTGCCAACTTTGAAAGTTTAAACTTAATAAACACGCGCCAAACACTTAACCCTCCCCTAATATCAGATCAAACACTTTTATTGTAGCACTTATGAACCCAGAATTAACTTTTTACCATCAAGGGGTTAATTCAAATTGGGAGTTCATACGTGTGATTCACCTCAACCTAAACCCTTCCCAACATTAATTCTCTCTTCTCCACTCACCCTTGGACCCCACACCCAAACCCGTTAAACCAATAACATCACACCCTCCTCTCCAAGGAATGCCACATGGCCAAATCAATAGCTTATACTCTTTGCTTGGCCCCAAAGCAAATTTAAACGGCTTGGATCAATTTGGACAGCTCATTCCATCAAATCATCTAGAAGACTTCAGGGACATTTTTGGGAATTTCTAGCCTATGGTTTCATGTAATTTTCATTCTAGTTTGCCTATAAAGGACCCCCAACCTGTGGTGAGGCCTTTGTTCCAGTTTTACTCTTTAAAACTTGTAATTCCTTTTTAAATTTATAAAAGTTTGGTATTTTGAAAAATATTGTAATTCCTTTTTATGTTTTTGAAAGTTGGTGTGTTTTAGGAGTAATTCTAAGTTTCATTGATTGTTATAAGTGTGCTGAGATCTTGTGGTTTAAGCACGTTTATGTTTGATTAGGTTTTCAAAGTTTCAAAAACCTTGAAATCCTTATTCTGTTTTGATTATTTGCTTGTACTAATCCTATTCCAAAAGCTATAAGCCTGTACAAGCTTGTTGACACCAAGATGGTAAAGGTTTATCAACCTTTGGATAGGCTGTTTGTTGCTTGTGTTGAAGAATCAAAGGATTCAAAAACCTTGTTCTACTTTGAACATCAGCAGGTTTTGAATCAGCCATTAAAGAACCTTGGTCTTGTTCTAGTTGTTGAACAAGGTCCAATGAGCATTGCTGATCTCCCTAGGAAGTAAGGGAGATAGGTATAGCCTCTTGGTTAAGTTTCCCCTAAAAATTTCATGTTATTGCATGTTTTGAATTTTGGACTGTGATTTTGTGTTCTTGTGTTTGAGGTTGTGATTTTTGTGCTTGAATCTGTTATTTGTCATCTAGGAAAGAAGTTTGAATCATAAAATCAGTAGGCTGTGTTTAGAAATCACAAGTTGCTTTGAAAAGTTGTGGATTAAGGTGTGTTTGGGATAACAGCCTGTATTGGATTTGTGTTGTTTTTATTTGGTGTATTGTGCTGTTTTGTGTTTGTTCCTGCTTCATAAGTATAAGTGGTCTATTATCTGCAAGCTTTGTGCATATAAATACCTAGAATCAAGAAAGGGCTCTAAAATATTGTTTACTTGTTAGAATTGGCTGAGATTTGAAGGACACCTAAATCTAGTCATAGACTAGGGTTAACAAGTGATAAATCTAGGTTAGTTTCATCAGGGAAGTAGGATTTGAGTGTTGAAATTGGATCTGTGGTCATTTATATCAGAAAAGTGTGCAAGTGTTCTTGAAGTTCATATCAGCAATTTGTATGTGCTTAGATCTTGTTCCATACTTTGATTCAGTGGTTGATTTAAGTTTGTTTGTGCTTAATAACAGTTTATATAGCTTGTGTATGCATCTGCTTCATTTTGGTGTGCTTAATCTTGCTAAAACCGCTTAAGTGTGCTTAACAGCTTATTATCCAAGTCTGTGCCAGATCTGGTGATTGTTTGATTTTTCTGTGCTAATTGAGTGAACTGAAGTGTGTTATTGTGCTTGATTGTGACTCCTTGTGATTAATTGATCACTTGGGTGCCCTTGTCTTCCAACAAAACATACAGAATCTCTCTAAAATCAAAGGTCAAAAAGTCAAAGAAGTGGGAACCAGTTCCTACTAAAAGTTCCCCCTGCTAGTGTTAATTGGTCATCAGCTTATCAATAAGCTATACTAGCTTATCAAAACGTGCAACAACTTCAAATTTGTTATAGGTGCTCCTCATTTGACCCATTTGTTCATTCTGGAGCATTTGAGGAGTTGACTTTTAGGTTTGACTAGAATACCAACTTAATTGACTTTTTCCAAAGTGCTTATTGCTTTAATCCAGCTTATTGGTTTTGATTATTGGATTTTTGTTGATTGTTTTGGCTTATTGAAGTCATTTGTAACATTTTGCAAGTTGAATCAAGTTCTGAGGTGCCCTAGAACTCAAACCCGACTATTTTGTCTTTTAGTGGATTTGTACTTTGCTTATTTCTGGCTTATTGAGTGTGCTTTTTCAAAATTTCTTTTTACAGATCTCTTAAGCATCCCAAAAGAAGGTTGTGTGTCAAGTTAGAGCTTATGGCATTGGCTTATTGCTTAATGGGCTTATTAGCCCAATAAGAATAAGCTGTTTATTCATTAAGCTGTGATAAGCTCAGAATCAGCTTTTGGGCCTTCAAAGTTTTGTGTTTAGAATTAAATTTTGAGTCAGATAGGGCTTTTCCAAGCTTATTGGGCCAAGTTTGACTTTTTGGGCCCATTTAGCCCATTTACTTTGACTGTTTTAGATTTTAGCCCATTTGGGGGCCCAATAGGGGTATTTTGGTCATTTTAATTTCATTTTCTATTTATTTAGGTTAAAATAAGCTAGTTTGCAAGTTTTGATAATTTCTTATAATATTTAGATTTTTAATAATATTTTAATATTATTTTATTATTATTTTTCAAATTTCACTTTTTACCACTTTTTATATTTTTCTTAGCTTCAATACATTAAAATAGGATTTTTGCAACGCTTAGATTAATTTTATCATCATTTTTCTATTTTCTAGAGTTATTTTAAGTTTTAATAGATTTTAATCATTTTAAATAGGTTTTAAATAGTTTTAATTAGTTTTAAATTTCATAAAAATAGTTTTTAGTCTTTTTAGTTTATTTTTGAGGTTTACCAACTTGAAAATCTTGGTTTGGACTTTTTATTAGTTAATTTTGATTTTTAGGGCTTTAATTAGCATTTAAAAGTTAATAGTTAATTTAATAAAAGGTTTTGGCAAGTTTGGATTTTTTAGTAAACCCGTAGTTTATTTTATTTGATTTTTGGTAATTTTTTTGGAATTTTTAGAATTTATTTTTATTTTGGTCATTTTTACGGTTTTACGTTTTTACGTCGTAGTATAATTTTCACGTATCCGTCCTTCTATTTCCTCATCCCTTTCTTCTTAATATTAATCTCAAATCTATTACAAGTTAGAACACACACATATACCTCCTTGGGAAACGAACTTTGAACTTTCACTTTGTGGGTCATTAATACTTGGTTTTTCCTAAAACCGTCGTTGTTAATGCAATAATGCCTAAAAACGTTACTTGCATTTTTCGATCTTGCTTAGTTTTGATTACGACAATATGTAAAAACAAGCATTTACGAAAACAACAAAAAACGAATTCTTGAGTCCAAGTATTTTTCATTTTACCCATTTTCACTTAAGGTATGGATAAACAAGTACTAACCTTAATCAAGTGATCAAGTGATTTAATCTTTTCTTAAAACTCACTTTTTATTAAGTGTGACAAGTTTTTATTAAACTTTCTTTTTAAGAAAATGTTTTATTAAATTAATTATTTGAAAATTTGAAAATGGCATATTCTTATTTGGTTAGGAATAT
Organism: Glebionis coronaria; assembly: GCA_025667525.1. Taxonomy (NCBI): domain Eukaryota; kingdom Viridiplantae; phylum Streptophyta; class Magnoliopsida; order Asterales; family Asteraceae; genus Glebionis; species Glebionis coronaria. Next base: position 415,998,315 of record CM046878.1, on the reverse strand, counting down.
TCTATCAGGATATTTTTTAAACCAGATATGACCTCCACCACTAAAGGACAAAAAGGGAGTGGAGTCTAGTCCAGCGGTACCTTAGCTCCTAGGCGGTTCCTTATCGATAAGGTACCGCGGGCTAAGATAAGGTACCGCGGGCAGATATAGCCGTTGGCCCTTTGTCCTATAAATAGTGGACCATTCTCAGCTTTTCAATTCACCTCTTTTGCACATCTATTTCCAGATTCAAACACTCTTCTTTAATCACTCAAATCTTTGATCATTTGTTTGATTACTACTTGTTTAAGAAGTGAATCTTTTTCTTCCATCCCTTCCTCTCCAAGTGCAAAGAGAAGAACACTATCCTTGTGAAGTGTTGAGTCCACCACCAAAGATCCATTGAAGATCTAATTTTATACACTTGTAGTTGTGTCATAGTTGTGAAGATCCAAGTAGTTGTGTCTATTTGGAAGTTGTGTATGTACTAAGTATAGTTGTGTAGATTGGTCCTAGCTACGATTAGGGCTCGACTTTTAGCTTAGAGTCGGAAATTGGTTAAGCGACGTGTACGGTTTTCTCCACCATAAGGAGCTTGTTGTGTAGTGAACTCTCGAGTAAGGAGTACTCGAGGAGTGGAGTAGGAACGAGGAGTGAGCTTCGTTGCCGAACCACTATAAATCCTTGGTGTTCGGTTTGATCTTTCTTTACCCTTAACTCTTTACATTATTTATTCTTTGTGCATATATTTTTTAGTATTAGTTTACTTACACTATCATTGTCCATATTGTGCATAAGAAGATTTCACATATTTCCTCAAGCCTAAGTTTTTGAAAAAGGATTTTTTGAAAACCACATTTTAACAAGTAAATATAAGAAACTATTCAACCCCCCCCCCCCTTCTAGTTTCTACAATTGGTATCAGAGCGGGTTGCTCAAGAATTTTTAAAGTATATTGTATTTTAAAACTTGAATCGATCTATGGATTCCAACAAATACCTAGAAGGGCAATCTATGTAAAGACCACCACTTTTTGAAACCGATAGTTTTATTTATTGGAAAAATAGATTTGAAACTTATGTGACATCAAAAGATTTAGATCTTTGGCATGTTATTACCAATGGTGATTTTTTACCTTAACAATTTAATGAAGTTTCTAAAACAAAAAAATTGGTCACTTTTGACAAAGCTAATGACGATACTAACAAGAAACTTTCAAAAAATAATGAGGCTAAAATGGTGATTTATAATGCTTTGCCTAAGAAAGAGTATGAAAGAATTTTTATATGTGAAACCGCTAAAGATATTTGGAACACTCTTTTAGTAACCCACCAAGGTAATAGCCAAATCAAAGAAAGCAAAATCGATCTTCTTGTCCAACAATATGAACAATTTGTCATCTTAGAAGATGAAACTATTGATAGTGCATTTGCTAGGTTTAACACTATTATTACTAGTCTAAAAGAACTTGATGAAGGTTTTTCTAGCAAGAACAATGTTAGGAAGTTTCTAAGGGCTTTACATCCAAAGTGGAGAGCAAAAGTCACGGTGACTGAAGAATCGAAAGATCTCTCAACTTTATCACTCTCTGAACTCATAGGCAACTTGAAGGTTCATGAGATGATAATTTTGAAGGACTCGGAATTAGTGAAAACCAAGAGTGAAAGGAAATCTCTTGCACTTAAAGCCAAGAAGGCACAAAGTGACCACGATAGTTCCTCGGAAAGCGATGACGAGGAGTATGCATTGGCGGTAAGAGATTTCAAGAAGTTCTTCAAGAGACGAGGTCAACACGTTAGGCAACCCAACAATGACAAGAAACCATTCTCAAAGAATCGGTTTGCCAAGAACGAGAAAGGTGATAGGAATTGCTTTAGATGTGGTGATCCAAATCACTTCATTGGTGATTGTCCAAAGCCCGCTCGCGATAAGAACCACACGGCGTTCGTTAGTGGCGCTTGGAGCGATAGCGGTGAAGATGATGATGACAACCCCAAAGAGGAGAAATGTCTTATGGCTCACACTTCTAAAGAGGTACATTCCGAAACCAAATATTATAGTTATGATAGCTCCACTTTTGATGATACTGAATTTGAAGGCAAATGTGATAGTTTACACAAACTTAGTCTTAAATTCATAGAAAAGAATAAAACCTTAAAATCAACCAAAACTAAGCTTGAAAATGAGATCAATGAACTTAGGGAGAAATTAACAATACTTGAGAAAAATAAAGAAGTGGATTTAGGTTGCCTAAGTTGTGAGAAACTTAGATTAGAGAATGAAGATCTCAAGAGCACCTCCATTAAATTGGAAAAGTTCATGAAAGGTACTAGTGCTCTTGATGATATGTTAAACAAACAAGTTCATTCTAAGGAAAGACTTGGTCTAGGTTTTAACTCAAATGAAGCCTCAACAAGTGAACCTAAACAAGTCAGATTTTCACAAAAATCACCCACTGTACACGGTCCCAGATTGTATGGGGCGGTTCCTTATCACTATGGAACCGCCGCCATAGATAAGTTACCGTGGCCAGAGGATGATTTTGGTGAAAATCCTAAAGTTTCTGAAAAGTCTAAGTTAGATGAAAAACCAAAGCATCTTATCGTTAATAAAGTAAAATTACCCATACTTGACGACAATGCTATTGGTAAGTTCTACAAGCCATTAAGTAAACCTCTCATGGGAAATAGAAGTTTATCTAGACCATCTTCTACTCCACCTAGAGTACGGAATGAGTCTAAGCCTAGAAGTAGAACGACAACGCCTAGAAGAGATAATCAAAACAATTCACGATCTAGAAGTAAAACCCCAACACCTAGAAGAAATGATCTGTTAAGTTGGATTCACTAAGAACGCGGGTAAAAGATCCGGAGGTCGGGGAGGATTAAAGAGATGTTTAGCCATTTTAGAGAGAGAAACAAGTAAGAATAAATGTGTGTTTATTCTAGTGAGAGAAAGACAAGGAAGAAAATGATAAGCCTCACCCCTCCATGGAAGTATGGAGGGGTTTATATAGCTCGGGACTTGGACTTTACATTTGACAATATTAGTCCCTGCAAGTCCCGGCTATGAAACCAATGTAATTCCGTTAGTCGCACACATTTTAAGGCTAACAATCTTCCCCCAATGTGGTGACATACGGAATTACTTACAATGTTCCTAACAAATGCAAATACAACAAAAATATGACAGTATTAAGTTTGCTTCCAATGCTGAGGATGACACGGTTGTCTTCAAGTCTTCTAGAAAAACTTATACCCCAGTTTGAATCCTTTTTGTCTTTGCTTGTTGAGGAACCATTGTATCATGTATGAACTGGATTAACTTCCCCCCAATTCATACCACATGCCTTGAAAAGCTTTCTTCATAGACTTCTTTTTGACGAAGCTTCTGAATCAGCTTCCCCCCAAACCAAAATCCCTGTCTTGAGCAGAATCTGTAGCTTGAGCAATCTTCTATCTTTGACATTTAAAGTGCACAGCGGAATTTTGTAGAAGAAGAAGCAAACCACACCAAGTAACTACTACCTTGACATTTTTGGTCTTAATGATTATGTGTTTGGGGGAACATGTAAGAAATCAGCAACAAATCTTCTCACGCTTGTAGAATACTTCCCCCTGGAAGTTGAACTAAGTACTCCAGAGTGAGAACAAAGTCACGTTCTTCCCCCATGATGGTGACGAACTCTCGGAAGCATCATTTGACGTGTACGGTCAAAATCGCGAGATGTTCTTGTCGAAAGTATGATGGTGACGAACACTCAGAAGCATCATCTGACGTGTACGCTCAGAATCGCGAGATGTTCTTATCAGGAGTAAGAAGGTTAAGAACACTCGAAAGCATCATCTGACGTGTACGCTCAGAATCGTGAGATGTTCTTGTCAAGAGTATGGTGGTTAAGAACACTCGGGAGCATCATCTGACAAGTACAATCAGAATCGCGAGATGTTCGTGTCTGAAGCAGAAATCTTTGTTGACATTTTGTAGCTCAAGGTGCTCGTGAGAATTGGTTGCTGATCACATCTCTACTCTTGTACTCTCTGGCTAAACTTACCAACCTCGTATTCTTTCGGCTATCTGTAGTGACCACTGGTGAAGTAAACCTGATATTCCAAACTTGAAACTGAAGTACAATCTCCCAAATTTGTTACTTACGCTTAGCACTGTGTTGATTGAAGAACGGTGCAGAGAAACGTCTCTTAGAATCTTATCATAAAGAGAGAGGTATAAGATGTAGAACACCTCTTGAAGTATCCACAACTCCCGGTGAGTGTGACACTGAGCACTACAACGTAACTCCTTAAGTGATAGTTGTCCATGTCTTCGACCATCCACCCCTTGACAGTGGAAACTAGATAAATCAAGTCTCAATCATTAATGCTGAAGCGAATCATCAATCGATAGAAGGGGTGAAAAGGCTCGATGATGAATTGAGTAGACGCCTTCGTGATATTCCACTTCATCTTCAAATAATAAATACCAAATCCACTTCGTAATCACTTGACATTACTTTGCCCGAATACTAGCCGTTTTGACAATTTTAGTGAATCTTAAAAGGATCGTTTTGGTGTTTGTTTGTTTTTGTCGTTTGTGTTTGTTGTTTTTGTGTGAGTGTATTTAACTTGAGACCAACATTGACTAAAAGAAAGAGAAGCCGTCAACATTGTCAAGCTAACTTTACATTGAAGCCCAAAATTAATCACATGCCCAACTGATGCGCGGATCGACCTCCGCGGTGAGGTCGTCGAAAATATTCCAAAAATTAGGATTTCAAAACGATGGTTTCCTTAATGGGAATGGGCACTTTTGTTTAAAACATAATGGATATCCGAGTTTCAAAAATTATAATGTCACCAAAGCCTGATAACACAAATGCAGTCCGTAAACATTGCTACCATTCGGTCTGCTATTAAATGATACACTCGGTCCATTATGTAAACTCCCAGCCCATTAAACCCTTCACACGTCCAGCCCAACACATTATCTTAAACCCGGTCCAAAGTAAACCTACGTTTGGGATATAAAAGGTATCTTACCTAAAAATTAGGTAACCAATTCACATGTGACCCTAATCTCATTCCCAAAAAAAACGCAGCTCCCATCTTACTCTTGTTAACTCCGCCACACTTTTATCTGCTAATCCATTCATAACAGCCACCACACATCACGATCAATTCATCGCAATTAACAAACATCTTAAATCACTTAATCAAAACCTTCCTTATGATTTTCGTTGACAAGCCACGAAGAACAAAAGATGTCTTCAAGATCTAAAATAAAGGTCTCGGGTAGGTGATTGCATGTTGTTAGTGATGGTTTGTATGTCATCAGTTATGAATAAACGAATCGAAGAGGAAGTAAACACACTTGTTTATGTTCCAATTCAGGAAGATTCGAATATAAAGGTGATCAATGATGAACTCGTTTCTAACAGGTCTTAAAGATCTCATATATCTTCAACAGATATAAATGAAACGATACTGAGATCATTTAGTTTTTCAGTTTGTTTTGAGTCTAGATTGGGGATTAGGTGTCGATGGGTAAGATAGAGATTTGGTGTTGATAGGAGTTAAAAGGATGGTGTTTGTTTGATGAGATTTCCGACTCACTGAGTTGACCTGGTCAGCTCGGTAGTTACCGAGTTGACTCGGTGAGATGATGAGTTTCTGTTTTGGTCAAAACTTTTTCAGCAATAAAAACTTATTTCACTGTGTCTCATTGTCTTTCTACCAAAAAGTAACCAGTCATCGCAAAATCATCTGAATCTCCATCGCAGTTAGTCAATCATGCCATCGCAATATTTCAAACATCCATCGTAATGTTTCCAAAAGACACTATCACAATGTCAGAGACCTCATCGCAATGTATCTAAAACTCCCCATCGCAATGAATCCACACCACCCATCGCAATGTCAAAAAAATTTTGGCAGCATGTCGACTTAAATGCCATTGCGATGGATCAAGCCACCCATCGCAATGAGACCCATCTTATTGAGTCGCATCGCAATAGATTCAGCCCAGTCCATCGGAATGTGTAAAAAAATACCCCATCGGAATAAATCCGGAAAAGAAGCCATCGCAATAAGTACATCTGAAAAAGCATCATGATATCCGTCTGAAAAGCTCATCGCAATAAGGGGGTTTTACAGCCGACAAAGAAAATGAATCTGTTAACTTTGTTTTTCTGTCCTTTTCCCATAAAACGAATCTGTTAGAGTTTCTTGTCCTTTTACCAATAAAATGGTAAAAAAAATAGTAAACAAGGAAATGGACAAAGTAACTTAAAAAATGATTATAAATGAAACAGTAAATGGAATTGAGAGTGATAACTGATCTTTGAGAAAGTCAGATAGGACAAAAGACATGAAAAATTTGACAGATTTAGAGAATGAAAAAGAAATCAAACCGAGAACGCATCAAACACAAACACGAACAAAACAAAAACACGAAACACCCCGGGTTATCTCTGATGCCAATTGTTAAGTTGGATTCACTAAGAACGTGGGTAAAAGATCCGGAGGTCGGGGAGGATTAAAGAGATGTTTAGCCATTTTAGAGAGAGAAACAAGTAAGAATAAATGTGTGTTTATTCTAGTGAGAGAAACACAAGGAAGAAAATGATAAGCCTCACCCCTCCATGGAAGTATGGAGGGGTTTATATAGCTCGGGACTTGGACTTTACATTTGACAATATTAGTCCCTGCAAGTCCCGGCTATGAAACTAATGTAATTCCGTTAGTCGCACACATTTTAAGGCTAACATGATCATAACTCTAAACCTAGATCAAATACACCTAGGAGAAATAATGAACAACAAAATGGTTACATGAATTACTACCCTCTTCCATTTTGTTCTCCATGGGGAACCCCTCCTTCATTCATGCATCCCAACCAAATGCAAGGGATGTTTGGAACTAACAATTTTGGACCCATGAGATATTGGGGACCAAATGTTTGATCTTGTGTGTTGTTACCTAGATATGCTTGGGAATTTATTTGGAGCCCGATGAGTGGATTAAGGATAATGGATGTTCTAAACACATGACGGGTAATCGAAGTTTGTTCTCGCATTACAAAGCATATGATGGAGGTAACGTCACATTCGCTAGTAGTCTACGTGGTAATATCATTGGCAAAGGTACGGTTTCTCTTGACTCCATGACCATTGAAAATGTTGAGCATGTAGATAACTTAGGATTTAACCTTTTAAGTATAGGTCAAATTTGTGTCAATAAGTGTAAGGTCATCTTTTCGGAACATGACAGTGAAATCGTAAAAGATGGAAAAGTCATTGGAAAAGGTGCTAGAAAGCATGGGCTTTATGTCATGAAGGTTAATAAGAATTCAAAACACAACATATGTCTTGCGACTATAGATGATAGTTCTACTCTTTGGCATAGGAGATTAGGTCACGCTAATATGCGTTTAATTCAATCTTTAGTCTCTAAGGAGTTGGTAAGACACCTCCCCAAGATTAAGTTTGATAGTCACTTTTGTGATGCTTGTAAAGTTGGAAAGCAAGTTCACTCAAGTCACAAAGCCAAGAATTTGGTTTCGACCTCTCGGTGCTTAGAGCTCCTACATATGGATCTTTTTGGACCTTCCGCCATACGGAGTTATGGAGGTAACCTTTATACCCTAGTTATAGTTGATGACTATTCTAGATTCACTTGGACTAGATTTTTGGCATCTAAGAATGAAGCTTTCGATCACTTTGTAATCTTTAGTCTAAGAATTCAAAATCAACTAGGATGTTCAATTGTCTCTATTAGGACGGATCATGGTAGGGAATTTGATAATGAAGTGCAATTTGGTGCCTTTTGTGAAGATCATGGAATTACCCATAACTTCTCGGCTCCTCGCACTCCACAATCAAATGGGGTAGTTGAAAGGAAGAATAGGACTCTCCAAGAGATGAGTAGGACGATGTTAAACGAGCAATCTTTGCCTCAAAAAGTTTGGTGCAATGCCGTGGACACATCGACTTATATTCTCAACCGAATTCTTATTCGACCTTTCCTAGGAAAGACCCCCTATGAGATTCTTAAAGGTAAGAAACCCTCATTGGAATACTTTAGAGTGTTTGGAAGCAAGTGCTTTATCCTCAACACCAAAGACTACCTTACCAAGTTTGACCCCAAGTCTTACGAAGGTATCCTTTTAGGTTATTCCCAAACTAGCAAAGCCTACATAGTCCTAAATAAAACCTCGGGGGTTATTGAAGAATCACTTAATGTAACCTTTGATGAAACCCTCCCTCACCCAAGACACAACCATTGGTTGATGATGACTTGGATGAATTAGAAGTAGTAAAAGCCAAAGAGGTTAGAAAAATAGGAGTTGAAGACCTTAGTGTTGAAAAGGAAGTAAACATTAAGGAGTCTAGGGATCATACTCTCAATAATGTCATTGGTGACTTAAATCAAAGGACCCTAAGATCTCAAGTCCAAAACCAAAGCAACTTCTTTTTTTCGTCTCCTGGATTGAACCAAATAATGTTAAAGAAGCTTTGTCGAACGAGAGTTGGGTCATTGCGATGAAAGAAGAATTGAATCAATTCGTTGCCAATGACGTTTGGGAACTTGTTCCTCCACCTAGAAGTTCTACCATTATAGGAACCAAATGGGTATATAGGAATAAGTTAGATGAGAATGGTGTTGTGTCTCGTAACAAGGCTAGACTTGTAGCTCAAGGCAATAATCAACAAGAAGGGATTGATGTGACAATCCGTCAATTTATGGTTGATATTTTATTCTCAATATTTATTTGAAAATATTATTTTAATGTTATAATATGAGCTCACTTATTTTTGGGAAGAAATTTGGATTTACGTCTTGAAGTAGCATCGACTACGTCTAAACCGGAGGATTCAACGTTACGTGCTTACGTTTACATACACCGTCATTGGTGGCAGTCCGACATTTCAGAAAAATAAATTTATCTGTGAATATTATTTTGGAGTTTTAAATTTGTGTTAGTTCATAAACTCACAAATTTACGAGAAGAGATTAGGACTTACGATTTTATTTTAACATCCTTTACGACTAAACTGGAAACCCTAGGATTACGTATTTACGTTTTCGAACTCCGTTTTTGATGAGACAATTTTTATTAGATTCGTTTTGTGCCGTTGATTCATAATTTATAAAAACGTTTTTTGTAAAAACGACCCGAGGGCACGCAAATTGAGGAAACTATAATCGAGGAGTACCCGTAAATAAATGGGGATGAGACAAGTGGGACACTTGTCCCACCCCCACTCAAACCGGCCTAACTAGCAACACCTCAACACTTGATGTGTCAAAGTATTAGCTTCATACTTACACATGTAAGCTAAAGCTTACATTGTAAGCCACTTACCACCAAAACTAGCTAAAACCATTAGCTTCATCATTCCTACCATTCTCCTACATGCAAAAACCACCATTTTCTCTCTTCTTCTCCATGTTTGCCGTCCACTCCTACACCATAAACACCACTTTTGATCAAAATTTACCATGAAATCTTATGTTATTTACACATAAGTTGAAGCCCTTTTGAAACCCTATTGATTATTATAACATCCAAGGAGGAATTCCCATGGAGTCTTGGGGCTGATTTTCCACAAGGTGTTCATGAAGAATGGTGGTCTTGAAGATGGTCTTGGTTATCCACAAGTTTCTCCATCAAAATCCATGTCCAAATCACAACCTACATCAATTTGGTGGTATAAAGATTGTCCTCCTCATCCTCTTGTTATTTTTGATTATTTAAACTTGTATTTCTTTTACTTATGTATATGTATATGATGATGAATGATGATTAAAAATATTGTGTGGGGATTTGGTGTTGATAAACATACTTAAAAAGATGAAAAACTATAAGAAACAAGGTTAAAATCTTGCTTAATTTAGATGGCTGTATAAAACAGTAAAGAATCATATGGTAAACTGGTAAAATGACTTGAATAAATTGATATACAGTAAGCTATGGGTCTTGTACAAATGTGAGAGTTGGCCATGCAATGGAATCATTGTAATGAGTGAGATATGATCAAAACAAGTTTAAAGTACAAATCTGAGTTCACTGTTTTGGACGATTTTTAGAAACTACTTAGGGGATGATTCAACAGTAGCTATAGAAGAGTTAAATAGGTCACATATCATTTAGTTTATGTGATAAAAATTTGAGCTTCTATATCCATATAGAACTCTAGATATGGCAGTTTTGGTGAACATGAAGATAAAAATCAGATTTTTGGAAATTAAAGTATAATAGTATTATATAAGCACTCAAATAAAAATAGTATAAAATGAGAATAAAAACCCACTAACTCATATAATACATTTATATAAATATGTACAATGGTAAATAAGTGGACATTTTATAAAAATGGTAACTTGTTAAGTTTTATAAGTTATAAAACTATAAACATGATTTTTACGACTTTTTCGGCTATTACCGTAAAATTAACGTTTTTGTTAAATAATACTTAGACGGTTGGACCCGTCTAATGTAAACTTTATAAAACTCATATACTGATATATAACCATATAGAACAAGTAAAAACCGATAAAACCCGAACTATATAACATACAGACATTAACGGGTTAAATTAACGTTATTGGACTAATAAAACAACAAAATGGACTAAAACACTTATAAACTTATTTATTGGGTTTAACCCATTTAGGCCCAACATATAAAGTATAAATACTGATAATAAAAGTATAATTGGACTAATGAATAGTATTGGGCTTGTAATAGGCCCATTGGGCTTCAAAATATAAACAAGATTGAACTAGTATAACTAGCCTTGAAAAATTCCCAACACATAATACTAAAATAAGTAAATAAGAATATATAAACTCACTTGATCATCATATATATAAAATCATCATATGTATACATAATTGTTATTTTTATAAAGTCATTGGACATGAGTCTAAGACAAGTATTATTTGTCTAGGTTTCCGTGATTGAAGTACGTACCGTACGTCCGAATTGCCGATAACCCGCCTTCTCACATCAACGTGAGTTCATAGCCTCGCACTCTTTTAAATGTTTTTATAAATGTTTTATAAACCCGCGAGGGAGATAACATGTTAGTTTTTATAAAATAGGACACCATTTGTCCCGATTGCTTGTTTATTGAATTGGACCCGAATGATTGTATGACCCGATTGTATGACCCGATAAATGATTAAAGGACCCGATAGATGAAATTAAATGGATTATTAAAGTTAGGTTATGTCACTAAAAGTCCCATTAGCATGAATTGTGAACTACCGGGATTTGGTAGACGCTTGTGCATATAATAGTACTATTTGGGGACGATCACCCCAGTTCACGCCTTGTTGGTTGATCCCCGTCGTGCCACATTGATTGGTAAGCGAATTTATGTATGAGAAGATTTCCATAGCGTGACCTTTGTGACGACACGCTACTTTAGATGGGCAAATTGAGTTTCGGGCTAGCTACCCGTTGTTTGTTTTACTAAGGTAACAATGTCATGCGGCTTATAATAATCCAGTTAACAAAATACTACTAGACGCACCGAATTACGACGTATTGCCTGACTAGCAATACGGGGTCATACTATTGATATTATGTTCGTGTTTTGGTTTTCATAACCATATTCATATAACGGTTTTTATTTTCATACAACGTCATAAGACGTATTGTATGATGTTTTTACGACATTGGCTCGTATAATGATTTTAAGGCAAACGCCTATATTATGATTTTGATGAAGATTTGTATAAAATGACTTTGGCTATTTTATGGCCTATTAAAATGATTTGTACAAAATGATTTTCAGTAATAATTTTATATTAATATTATATTGATGGATTTTATTAAACTCTATGAATTCACTCGGCGTTATCGCTGACCTTTTCTTTTAACATGTTTTATCTCAGGTACTTGAAGGTAATTCTCGGGAAGACAGCAAAAATTCATGGCCCGCACTTAAATTATAATTTCCATTAAAAGCTTTGTAAAACCTGTATGAAATATAATGACTTGGGACCTATGTAACTTTGATATTTAAGAATGGAAATGCTATATTAATAAACGACGCGATTTTTATGCGTTGTCTATGATGTGAGTAATGTGCTATCCCGTAACACCAACTAGTCTTCCGCTGTATTGAGTTGTATAAATTTGGGGGTGTTACAGTTTGGTACCAGAGCTCTCGTTATAGAGAACGGAAGATTTTTAAAACCAAGGTTTTGAATAAAACATTTCAAAATCTCTTAACTATAAACATTTTCTTAAAAATGTCTAAAAATCTTTTGACTATAACGGTGCCGAAGAATTCTCGAGTTACCGACAAGACCAGACTGAGAAGTGTTATTTTAATATATATATAACTTCGATTATATATATATATATATGATGTAATTTTATTACATGATTGTTTGATGATTATTTTGATATTTATACGAGGTATTTATACGACGTAGATTGTCACAAGGAACCCTAAATCCCCTAGTAAAATAATCGAAGCCATTCTCGTAGGAATTCTAGCTATCCTATATCTAAACCAAGTTGCGGATATTTATAATCCCAACACAATGGTTGATATTCGTAGAAATGTAGATAATAGTTGATTGCGATATTGAAAAAGAATTGGCGAGATTAAAACTGATATCGATGACATGACGGTCTTTCCTTATAGAGTGGAGTTTGACAAAACGTTACCACCTAGAAAGATGTCATCTGATTCGTTGTCACCCAATTCTAAAAATTTGAAAATCGAAAGGGTGAATGTTGCACTTGAGGCTGTCATTGGAACCAGTACCCAAAAGCCTCATGCCACTAATACCTTTCCGAGAAGTCTAATTGAATGTGTGAGTCATTTAATACTAGTGACTCATTTGATAATTGTTGTTGTAAGAGCTATAGGATTGGAAATTAAGTGTTGATTATGTCGAGCTTTTAATGCCCTTTTAAGGCCTAAGAATAAAGACTGAAAGTATCCGAAAATGAGGTAGGATATCAAATTGAGTATAAAAATGGTTAAAACTTGAATAAAGTAAAATTTAACTTGTATGAAATATGAGATCGTTAAGAGGAAGTCGTTATGTTTTGTGATTGAATTATAAGCTTTTAATTGATTGTTGATTCGTGTTAAGGGTTATTCCTAAGCCATTGTCCACTAACGAGGATGCCCAGTGTCCAAGAAATAAACCGAAGAAATCTTCTTCTGAATTGGGACCGATGGATCTTCCGGGACAGGTGGAACCCCCATAACTCTTGTAGATTAGTATTCATTGTGGTATCTTTTAAGAACCCTTAACTTAACTGAGATATCAGTTGGTAGGATGAGTTCTGAGAATTGTATGACATAGTGACACGTAATGTGTTACGGTACAATTTTGACTTGTTTGTGATTAATGAAAAAGACTACCTTTGATTGCTAAATCCTACATGTATCGATGTTATCTATATTTTATTGCTTCATCCTAATGCTCGCATTAGTGATGTAACCATTGAACGAGTACTCATCCTGATTTGAGTTACGTTGTGAATCATTCTTCGTGAGTGCCATCGAGGTCATGAACCTCATGATTATTTGGCTAAGCTCATTTCCTATCTTATTGTAGTTAGTTCTTGATGAACAACCTTTCATCACTCTTTTGTAGATCACACATTGTTTTTATAAAGTTAAAACGGTATCCTTTGAGAAAATTTAATTTTCATCACAATAAGGATTATTCAAAGTAAGATTTATAAGTGATTGATATCAAAATGAAGTTGTTTATGAGACACTTTGGAAACTTAATTATTTCCATAACAAAGAAAATCTTCGTAAATTTATTTTTGATTCTTATTTAAGAATTAAGCATGAAAATATTTTTTTTATTATAAACATGATGATAAAATTTTGACGAACTGAGTATTTCATCGTTAATCTTGAAATTGTATATAGTTGCGCGCCTACATACAATTTGGAATGGACCATGCAAGGCTGATTAGTAGTCACCATAAAACTGAATAATAAGCACTACATTTTCTTTGAAGATTACGAAAGATTAAATTTTATGAGATCTGCAAGAAGTGAAAAATAGGGACATAGTGTTAGGGACACCTACATATGTGCCTGTAGAATCTATTCTTCTGAGTCGAATTTACTCATCTGTGGAAATTGTCTTATTTGACAATTGATATTCCCTTCTTGTCCAATTCTCCCGTAGTGAGATTCTTAGGAAAAGTACTTGATTACCGAGTGTTGATACCCGACTGAATGTATCGACGTTCCTATCATTTCTTTTGATTTGATTTCATTTGAATGACCTGGGTAACGATCCGAGGAGCTTTCGAATGTGTACTCAAATTATGAAAACATGGGATATATTTCATATTCGTTAAATGTTTTCGTCTGTATCTGATTTGAAATTCTATCGCGTAGATTATGCGTTGACCTTACTCTTTAGATGATAGTTATGTCTCCAGATATCCTTGAACTTGTGAAGGATTATGAGTTATTATTAGTCTTTTGAGAAGTTCACATCTTATCGACGACAATAAAACTGAAAAGTTGATAGTGCCAGTAGAATGGATTGATTGATTATGACATGACGACATTGTATTAATTGATGGGAACTCGAGTAGAATTCCCCTAAAAGATAAGATGTTGATTATCAAAAGTGATATAAATAATTCTTGGTGGATGACGATATCCTGTATTTAGACTTGAAATTATACCGTGAATGGTTGTGAATTAGTCATAGATATTATAATCTAGAAAGAACTTAATATGAATTTATTAAAAGAGGTTTATGTTATCTAAACTTTAGGAGGTATTTGTTGGTAAATTAACTAGACTTTTGCCATTAAGGCAAGTTGAAACTGGTATTGATTATATTTCTGGTGCTGCACCTGTGGCTTGTGCACTGTACGTCAGCACCATCTGAATTAAAGGAATTACCGTACAACTGAGAGAGTTGTCGGAGAAAGATTTTATTCTACCGAGCTCGTCATCATGAAGAGCTATAGTGTTATTATTCCTTATATTTGTTGAATTACCGTCAACTGAGTAAATTGACAATCGAAAACGATATCCATAACTCGAAATGGAAGATCTGTTCGATCATTTACAAGGTTCTAGTGTATGTTTTAAATATTTGATCCACGGCATGGTTATCATCAACTTCTTGTCCGCGAAAAAGATTATCTATTCCAATCGCCACATCCAGAACTTGTAATGGACATTATGAGTTTCACGTGATGTCGTTTGGATTGATCGATGCACATGTAGCATTCATAAATTGGTGAATCCCGTGTGTAGGCTGTAATTTGATAAATTCATGCTTGTAATCATTAAGGACTATTTATTTGTTTATAAGAATAAGAATGAGTTAATAATTATTTATAGATTGCCCTGAATTGGCCGAACGATAAAAACCTGTACCTTAAATATTTAACATGTGATTAAAGACTAAATCCTTTATATTAATTGACCGTGTGAATAATAGATAATGGAATACATTGACTCTTCAAAAATTAGAACCCTTTTAAGACTTTGGGTTTTACCAAAAAGAAAATGCAAATATGTTTTAACAAATATTTTAACAAAGGATTTTAAGGGATTATTCCCTTATACACAAATCATTTAACTAAACTTCTGTTTAGGGGTAAATGTTTGTGTGTACTTCTAGACAACTTAAGAGGGATTGAGGAAACCATTTAAAACAAGACTTGAAATTTGAAACGATAATTTACGCTTTTCAACTAAGAAAATTAAAAAATTTATGTTTACATTTCATAAAAATTGCATATTTATTATTTAATTAGTTGTAATAATTATCGACGCTTTAGACGTCAGATTGAGTAAAACAGATAAAAATAATAGTTAAGGCGAAACTAAAACATAGAAGATATGAAGAAAGAATTTTGAATAAATACGGTTATGATATTTATTTCATCAGGAAAGTGAACGTAATTACTGACACATTATGTATAAAAGATAAAGAACCAATTAGGACATGTTCCTTAATAATGAAGGTGCAAAATAAATTGCCGAACAATATAAAAATAAACAATGTTTGTAAAAAGGATAATATAGATAATAAAAAGGGGTTCACGACTAATGTGAACCATTAGAATTGAGAAGCCGATAGCGTTAAATGTATAAAAGGCCACTTGTGGTTGCCTAAATATTGTGAGATATAGTTATGTTGGAATCGTGTAAGTATAAGTATTCTATTCCTGTCATTCCTGATTTAATGTATCATTATCAGAAGAAGTTGTACTAATGGCAAATTATGAAGGCATACATCGCCTCATACATTAGTAAACGTCTAGCTATTGCAAAGGTCATCATCTGAATTTGATTCGATTTGGGTCATCATCGACAGACTGACCAAATCTGCTAATATCATTCCCGTTAATGATAAATGCAAAAGAGTTATGTAAACATAGTGTGCCTGTATCGAACATCTTTATCAAGACCCTCGCTTCGCATCGAA
Organism: Glebionis coronaria; assembly: GCA_025667525.1. Lineage (NCBI taxonomy): Eukaryota > Viridiplantae > Streptophyta > Magnoliopsida > Asterales > Asteraceae > Glebionis > Glebionis coronaria. Next base: position 415,981,882 of record CM046878.1, on the reverse strand, counting down.
TTTCTGAGATTTGCTCAGAAATCATTGAGAACGAACCTTGATGAGAGTACTATGTACCACCCCAATCGAAGGGACGAGGTAAAGTAACGATACAAAGTAATATAAGTGTTGTTTTATGTTTGAATGATTGACCTTTGGTGATAGACCGTATAATCGTTTTCCTTTATATAGATTATCATTGTTAATTATCGCATTAGGATCGAGATCGAATCTTGTCATGATCTAATTATTAGAGCATCTGTAAGCAGGAGTTGAGATGAAGACACCCGACATACACCCATTGTGAGTTGGACATGTCTTTTAGGATTTAGGTTTCCTATGATGGCGAACCTAACCTTACAAAAATACTCGACCCGCGAGACCTGAATTGATTGTTGAAATTAGGATCTGATTGTTGACTGCCGGTAGTAGGCAGGAGGTTATGTGAATATGAAATGTAGATCTTGAAGTGCCAGATGGGTAGCGAAGTTATGCCAACAATTTTAACCATGGAAAAATGAATTGATGATCTGAAAGATCATGGGATATAAGTCCCTGTTGTATGGGACCATAGAGATGATGTAAAAAGATTGGTTTGAAAGGCATATAAGCTGGATCTACCCAAGGACTTCAAGAGATGCGTGAATTATGTTTCGTATATCGAACTTGATAAAATATCTATCAAGTGAAAATCTGAATTCTTCTTAGTAAAGTTTAGATCGGCGAAAAGTTGCATTCATCAAAAAACCCGTAAAAATCATGGATAGAGAAAGTAAGTCAACATTAAGCCTGATCTTATCCCCATAGTTATGTTTGATGAAACTCGCGTATTGTAATGAATTACACTTTTGAGAAAAGGCCGAATGTGGAGGAAATACCCACATGGATTTGACTCTAGAAGAAGCGAGTAGTAAGATGATCTTTGAGGACAAAGATCCTGTTTAGGGGTAAATGCTGTGACAATCCGTCAATTTATGGTTGATATTTTATTCTCGATATTTATTTGAAAATATTATTTTAATGTTATAATATGAGCTCACTTATTTTTGGGAAGAAATTTGGATTTACGTCTTGAAGTAGCATCGACTACGTCTAAACCGGAGGATTCAACGTTACGTGCTTAGGTTTACATACACCATCTTTGGTGGCAGTCCGACATTTCAGAAAAATAAATTTATCTGTGAATATTATTTTGGAGTTTTAAATTTGTGTTAGTTCATAAACTCACAAATTTACGAGAAGAGATTAGGACTTACGATTTTATTTTAACATCCTTTACGACTAAACCGGAAACCCTAGGATTACGTATTTACGTTTTCGAACTCCGTTTTTGATGAGACAATTTTTATTAGATTCGTTTTGTGCCGTTGATTCATAATTTATAAAAACATTTTTCGTAAAACGACCCGAGGGCAGGCAAATCGAGGAAACTAGAATCGAGGAGTACTCGTAAATAAATGGGGATGAGACAAGTGGGACACTTGTCCCACCCCCACTCAAACTGGCCTAACTAGCAACACCTCAACACTTGACGTGTCAAAGTATTAGCTTCATACTTACACATGTAAGCTAAAGCTTACATTGTAAGCCACTTACCACAAAAACTAGCTAAAACCATTAGCTTCCTCATTCCTACCATTCTCCTACATGCAAAAACCACCATTTTCTCTCTTCTTCTCCATGTTTTCCGTCCACTCCTACACCATAAACACCACTTTTGATCAAAATTTACCATGAAATCTTATGTTATTTACACATAAGTTGAAGCCCTTTTGAAACCCTATTGATTGGTGGTGATTATAACATCCAAGGAGGAGTTCCCATGGAGTCTTGGGGCTGATTTTCTACAAGGTGTTCATGAAGAATGGTGGTCTTGAAGATGGTCTTGGTTATCCACAAGTTTCTCCATCAAAATCCATGTCCAAATCACAACCTACATCAACTTGGTGGTATAAAGATTGTCCTCCTCATCCTCTTGTTATTTTTGATTATGTAGACTGGTATTTATTTTACTTATGTATATGTATATGATGATGAATGATGATTAAAAATATTTTGTGGGGATTTGGTGTTGATAAACATGCTTAAAAAGATGAAAAACTATAAGAAACAAGGTTAAAATCTTGCTTAATTTAGATGGCTGTATACAATAGTAAAGAATCATATGGTAAACTGGTAAAATGACTTGAATAAATTTATATACAGTAAGCTATGGGTCTTGTACACATGTGAGAGTTGGCCATGCAATGGAATCATTGTAATGAGTGAGATATGATCAAAACAAGTTTAAAGTACAAATCTGCATTCACTGTTTTGGACGATTTGTAGAAAATACTTAGGGGATGATTCAACAGTAGCTATAGAAGAGTTAAATGGGGCACATATCATTTAGTTTATGTGATAAAAATTTGAGCTTCTATCTCCATATAGAACTCTAGATATGGCAGTTTTGGTGAACATGAAGATAAAAATCAGATTTTTGGAAATTAAAGTATAATAGTATTATATAAGCACTCAAATAAAAATAGTATAAAATGAGAATAAAAACCCACTAACTCATATAATACATTTATATAAATATGTACAATGGTAAATAAGTGGATATTTTATAAAAATGGTAACTTGTTAAGTTTTATAAGTTATAAAACTATAAACATGATTTTTACGACTTTTTCGGCTATTACCGTAAAATTAACGTTTTTGTTAAAAAAACTTAGACGGTTGGACCCGTCTAATGTAAACTTTATAAAACTCATATACTGATATATAACCATATAGAACAAGTAAAAACCGATAAAACCCGAACTATATAACATACGGACATTAACGGGCTAAATTAACGTTATTGGACTAATAAAACAACAAAATGGACTAAAACACTTATAAACTTATTTATTGGGCTTAACCCATTTAGGCCCAACATATAAAGTATAAATACTGATAATAAAAGTATAATTGGACTAATGAATAGTATTGGGCTTGTAATAGGCCCATTGGGCTTCAAAATATAAACAAGATTGAACTAGTATAACTAACCTTGAAAAATTCCCAACATATAAAGCTAAAATAAGTAAATAAGAATATATAAACCCACTTGATCATCATATATATAAAATCATCATATGTATACATAATTGTTATTCTTATAAAGTCATTGGACATGAGTCTAAGACAAGTATTATTTGTCTAGGTTTCCGTGATTGAAGCACGTACCGTACGTCCGAATTGCCGATAACCCGCCTTCCCACATCAACGTGAGTTCATAGCCTCGCACTCTTTAAAATGTTTTTATAAATGTTTTATAAACCCGCGAGGGAGATAACATGTTAGTTTTTATAAAATAGGACACCATTTTTCCCGATTACTTGTTTATTGAATTGGACCCGAATGATTGTATGACCCGATTGTATGACCCGATAAATGATTAAAGGACCCGATATATAAAATTAAATGGATTATTAAAGTTAGGTTATGTCACTTAAAGTCCCATTAGCATGAATTGTGAACTACTGGGATTTGGTAGACGCTTTTGCATATAATAGTACTATTTGGGGACGATCACCCCAGTTCGCGCCTTGACGGTTGATCCCTGTCGTGCCACATTGATTGGTAAGCGAATTTATGTATGAGAAGATTTCCATAGCGTGACCTTTGTGACGACACGCTACTTTAGATGGGCAAATTGAGTTTCGGGCTAGCTACCCGTTGTTTGTTTTAGTAAGGTAACAATGTCATGCGGCTTATAATAATCCAGTTAACAAAATACTACTAGACGCGCCGAATTACGACGTATTGTCTGACTAGCAATACGGGGTCATACTATTGATATTATGTTCGTGTTTTGGTTTTCATAACCATATTCATATAATGGTTTTTATTTTCATACAACGTCATAAGACGTATTGTATGATGTTTTTACGACATTGGCTCGTATAATGATTTTTAAGGCAAACGCCTATATTATGATTTTGATGAAGATTTGTATAAAATGACTTTGGCTATTTTATGGCCTATTAAAATGATTTGTACAAAATGATTTTCAGTAATAATTTTATACTAATATTATATTGATGGATTTTATTAAACTCTATGAATTCAATCGGCGTTATCGCTGATCTTTTCTTTTAACATGTTTTATCTCAGGTACTTGAAGGTAATTCTCGGGAAGACAACAAGAATTCATGGCCCGCACTTAAATTATAATTTCCATTCAAAAGCTTTGTAAAACCTGTATGAAATATAATGACTTGGGACCTATGTAACTTTGATATTTATGAATGGAAATGCTATATTAATAAACGACACAATTTTTATGCGTTGTCTATGATGTGAGTAATGTGCTATCCCGTAACACCAACTAGTCTTCCACTGTATTGAGTTCTATAAATTTGGGGGTGTTACAATTGATTATGACGAGACATATGCACCGGTAGCTAGATTAGAATCCATTAGAATCCTCTTAGCCTACGCTTGTGCCTTACATTTTAAGCTTCAACAAATGGATGTAAAGAGTGCATTTCTTAACGGTTTGATCAATGATGAGGTATATGTGGCTCAACCTCCCGGCTTCATTGATTTTGAGAAACCGGATCATGTTTACAAGCTTAAGAAAGCACTTTATGGACTCAAACAAGCACCCAAAGCTTGGTATGATAGACTTAAAGCGTTTTCTGTTAAACATGAGTATACCATGGGAATGGTAGACAATACACTCTTTACAAAGAAGAAAGGTCCTCACCTCATAATCGTACAAATATATGTTGATGACATTATATTTGGCTCAACTTGTCAAGAATTGTGTGATGACTTTGCCAAAATCATGCATGATGAGTTTGAAATGAGTATGATGGGAGAACTTAACTTCTTTTTAGGACTCCAAATTAAACAAATGGACGATGGTATTTTCTTTAGTCAATCTAAGTACGCTAAAGAAATGCTAAAGAAATTTGGATTAGAATAATCTAGACCAATGAAGACCCCTATGGCCTCGGATACTAAACTCACCGTAGATGATGATTGTGAGTCGGTAGACAACACTAAATATAGAGGTATGATTAGTAGTTAGTTGTACCTAACGGCAAGTCGACCGGATATCATGTTTAGTGTTTGCCTTTGTGCTCGCTTCCAAGAGGCTCCCAAAACCTCTCACCTTGAAGCGGTTAAGCGTATCTTCCGATACATTAAAGGCACTATACATTTAGGATTATAGTATCCTAAAGGGACCGGCGTAGAAACCATTGTCTATGCGGACTCGGATCATGCGGGAGACTATGTGGACCAGAAAAGCACTAGTGGAGTTTGTACCTTCATGGGTTGTTGTTTAACTTCTTGGTTCTCCAAGAAACAAACCGCTCTTGCAATATCCACCACGGAAGCCGAGTATGTGAGTGCCGGAAAAGCATGCCAACAAGCTCTATGGATGAAGCAAGCGCTTGTTGATTACGGGATTTCTCTTGATGATGTTCCCATCATGTGCGATAATAAAGGCGCTATAGACCTTAGCAAGAATCCCGTGTAACATTCGCGAACCAAACACATAGAAATTGAACACCATTTCCTTAGGGATAATGTTCAAAAGGGGAACATTTCAATTGAGAAGGTACCCTCCGAGGACAACTTATCCGACATCTTCACTAAGCCACTTAAGAGGGAACCTTTTAATTACTTGCGTCTAGGTCTAGGATTAATGGAACATCTTCCTTAATTTCCTTTCTTTTTGTGTGTTTTCTTTTACCACTTTGAGTCATTGAGTCTTCCAAATTCTTTTTGAAAAACCATCTCTTCTACTTTTCAAAATTCTCAAAGTCTCTTTCGAAAATGGTTGAGAAATTCGTTTGACATTATTAATTCAATCTAAAAACGATTTTTCATAGATTCTCGCTATTAATCTAGAGCTTACATAATTCATATGTATGATTCTCTCAAACATAGCAAGAACAATATAGAATCATGGAGGATCATTGTGTCATGACTTAAGGTCTTGTCTTACACACCTCCTACATCGATTTTTTTAATCCATGTATTTTGGTCAAATCTCTATTTGGTAAGTTTGCATATGTTTTCTTTGTCTATCTCTGCTTTTAAGCATATCCCTATGATAAGTTAGACTAGAAAAATAAGATTTGCTGAAAAATCTTCCTCCAAACACCAAACACAGCCTCTGCAGGCGGTTCCATATGTGAACTACGGTACCTTATTGATAAGGTACCGCCAGCCTAGATAAGGAACCGCCTACAGTGCCTTCCTTTTTCGTGTTTTTGTCTGAAACTCCAGATTTGCTCCAACATCTTTGAGAATCTTTGTTTCAAACCCTTTGACCACCCCAAAAATACCCTAAGCCTTCCCTATTTAAACCATAAGCATTTTGCCATACTTCACATCCCAAAATGTCTTATTCTCCTAATGAAAGCCTTGAATCTCCTCCATTTTCTCCAATTGCTTTCAATCCCAACTCACCCAAAAAACCATTACAATCCTAACCCACCCAAGAACACTCTTAATCACATCTATCCTACCAAGAATGTTGATTATGGAACTTCTTTGCTTCCACCACCACCCTTTAGTGTTCTTCCTCCTTCTCATGATAATGTCATGCACCATGGAACATATTGTCATTGTTGTCAATATCAACATCTTGCTATGGCACACATCTATGAGGAGTTGAGCTACATCAAGAGTCTCTTAATCAAGCCTCCTCTTCACTTTGATTATGAGATCTCCAACAAGCCACCACCAGCACCCTCCGCCATTACCTTGTCTTTCATATAAGCATTGGTTGCTTATCCACAAGACACCAAATTCAAGCAAATCTTAGAATTCTAGAATAACTAGGATTAGATTTATGCTTTTATCTTGTTTCTTTTTTCCATACTTCTTTGTATGATGTTCTTTTAGTAACCTATCTTGGATCTTTGTCTTTGTTTTCTTCTCTTTTATTTTTTGTGACCTATTGCTATATATTGTTGGTTGTTTCTTTTGCTCAACTAACCCTTCTATGTAGCTTGTCACCATATCTCGATTCCTCGGTGCCCCAAGCTAGGGGGAGTAAGCACCAAAGGGGAGTCTTTGCTAAGTCCCTTTCTTCTACACCGACTTGTGCAACCTTTTTGCTTCGACAAAGGGGGAGAAATGAATAAACTCGTCTTCGAAAATCTTGTTTTTTTGTGTGATTGAGTTTATGTATTGTCTGAATCAAAAAGGGGGAGATTGTTAATGCAATAATGCCTAAAAACGTTACTTGCATTTTTCGATCTTTCCTAGTTTTGATTACGACAATATGTAAAAACAAGCATTTACGAAAACAACGAAAAACGAATTCTTGAGTTCAATTATTTTTCATTTTACCCATATTCACTTAAGGTATGGATAAACAAATACTAAACTTAATCAAGTGATCAAGTGATTTAATCTTTTCTTAAAACTCACTTTTTATTAAGTGTGACAAGTTTTTATTAAACTTTCTTTTTAAGAAAATGTTTTATTAAATTAATTATTTGAAAATTTGAAACTGGCATATTCTTATTTGGTTAGGAATATTCTATCAGGATATTTTTTAAACCGGATATGACCTCCACCACTAAAGGACAAAAAGGGAGCGGAGTCTAGTCCAGCGGTACCTTAGCTACTAGGCGGTTCCTTATCGATAAGGTACCGCGGGCTAAGATAAGGTACCGCGGGCAGATATAGCCGTTGGCCCTTTGTCCTATAAATAGTGGACCATTCTCAGCTTTTCAATTCACCTCTTTTGCACATCTATTTCCAGATTCAAACACTCTTCTTTAATCACTCAAATCTTTGATCATTTGTTTGATTACTACTTGTTTAAGAAGTGAATCTTGTTCTTCCATCCCTTCCTCTCCAAGTGCAAAGAGAAGAACACCATCCTTGTGAAGTGTTGAGTCCACCACCAAAGATCCATTGAAGATCTAATTTTATACACTTGTAGTTGTGTCATAGTTGTGAAGATCCAAGTAGTTGTGTCTATTTGGAAGTTGTGTATGTACTAAGTATAGTTGTATAGATTGGTCCTAGCTACGATTAGGGCTCGACTTTTAGCTTAGAGTCGGAAATTGGTTAAGCGACGTGTACGGTTTTCTCCACCATAAGGAGCTTGTTGTGTAGTGAACTCTCGAGTAAGGAGTACTCGAGGAGTGGAGTAGGAACGAGGAGTGAGCTTCGTTGCCGAACCACTATAAATCCTTGGTGTTCGGTTTGATCTTTCTTTACCTTAACTCTTTACATTCTTTATTCTTTGTGCATATATTTTTGTTAGTATTAGTTTAGTTACACTATCATTGTTCATATTGTGTATAAGAAGATTTCACATATTTCCTCAAGCCTAAGTTTTTGAAAAAGGATTTTTTGAAAACCACATTTTAACAAGTAAATATAAGAAACTATTCAACCCCCCCCCTTCTAGTTTCTACAGTCGTATTTAACGCTTACCGCTATTTTACTTCTTTTGTTTTCCTAAACAAGAGTTGTAATTTACCACAATCATTTTGGTGCCACTACCGGGGAGGTGTGTTGTGCTTTAATTTGGAAACTTTTGTTTTTGATATTATCCATAATAAATATTTGTGTTAATTGGAACTCCATTAACACGTATTATCGGTTTTCGGTTTTCTTTGTGAATATTATTACTATATTGTATACGTATCACAATAAAAATACAATATCTCCAAAAGTGTGAAAACACAACCTTGATTTGGGATTTCATCACTCAATCATAGTATTCGAATCTCAAACAAAAATAAAAAGGCAAAACTAGATAAATACTTTCGTGAAGCTCGATTTTGAAAAATACGAAATTTAAGGAGAATAGATAGGCAACGTGCTATAAAAGGCCGTTAAAGGGAAGCTAGGTACTTAAGTTCTTTGTGCCACCTCATTCCCCCCGTTCACTTGTGAGTATTTGATTTTGAAAGCTAAACGAGGGTTTTGTTGCCCAAAGTATTATTACGTAACATATATATTTGCTTGGTTTCTTTGTGATTAAAACCTCTTGAACAATTTGGTTTTCACCAAAGTTCTAAAGTCATTCGAAGGCGTTCACTCCACGTGATCAATTTCATTCTTTGAGGCTTCTTTAATCAAGAGTTTGATTCGAGGAGAGATTTTTGTAGATTGATTGTCTACGTAATACAAACAAAATCCAAAAAAATTAAAAACAATCAAAAACACAAAAAAATTGAAAAACGTAAAAACACCAAAAAGAATCTTCTTTGCTCACCTCCCATTCTTCGTAACGTTTATGCAAACTCGCTCACAAGCGAAACGTGCTCGTAAACGTCATCAACAAGAAGTAAACCACACTTTGGTTGAAAAGACTCCAATTGTCGAACCCGTTGTTGAACAAATAGTCACGATGGCTAACCGTACTATGACGGAGTTGCTTCAAGCACCCACCGAGGGTTTTGGAGAAGCGATTGTGATTCCCGCTATCCTTGCAGAGAATTCCGAAATCAAAACGGGTTTAATGTCGATGCTTCAAGCTAACAAATTTCGAGGACATGAAAAGGAAAACCCACATTATCACATACGGATTTTTAATCGTCTCACCGCAACGAGCAAGTTTAAGGATGTTCCACACGACGCCATTAAGATGATGTTGTTTCCATACTCATTAGATGGTCCTGCTAAAATTTGGCTTGAGAAAGAACCCCCAAATTCGATTTTGACATGGGGTGATCTTGTGTCTAAATTTGTGAACCAATTTTTTCCACCATAAAAAACGACACATTTGAAAAATGAAATTTCAAGGTTTACGCAAAAAACTAACGAGAGTTTTTATATGGCATGGGAACGATTTAAGGAAATGTTGCACGAATGTCCACACCATGATTTTTCCGAATTGCATCAAATAGATACGTTTTATAATGGACTTAACGATCATGAACGTGATTATTTAAATGCCGCCGCGGGTGGTAGTTTTTTGTGCAAAACGACAAATGAAGCTTTAACTATCATCGAGAATAGGTCTAAGGTTTACAACCCTCGTAACACACCGAGTGTTGCCAATATGGGTTCATCGTCGTCTCACAACATGAACGTTCTCCAAAACGAAGCAAATGAGGAAAATAGATTTTTCGATCGATTTTCATCGCTTATGACTCACTGGAAAGCTAAGGAAGCTTCCAATTCCGCATCCGCCAAAGTGGTTGATAAGATTTGTATCGTGTGGAGGAGCACATGATCTTTCTGAGTGCATTACCGCCGGTGGTAACACTTCGAGTGCTTGCGTAGCCACGGGAACTTTTGGTCAAAATTCACGTCCAAACCATGTCCCTAAAAGTCAAAATGTTAACAACTATCGAAACAATAATCAGGGAAATGGTTACCAAGGCAATTCACGTAACTACAACAAGGGTACTTATACAAGTGGTAACAATGGGCAAGTTTCAAATCAAAACCAAAATCGTGATTTTCAAAATACGAGTCAAGGTTTTCAAAACGCTCACACTAAAAACCTTAATGGTGAATTTTTGGATTATGCAAAGGCCAACCATGCTAAATTTGATAATATGCAACGAGATATGATAAGTTTGAGAACCGAGTTGAAGAACGAGTTAAAAAATGAGCTTACGAACGAATTAAAAACTCACGCTAATAAAATGGAGGGTAATGTTCAACGTCTTCAACAAAATCAACAAAAGATGGAACAAGGCCAACATGAAATTAAGCTAGAGTTATTAAAATCGGATCAAAGGCAATCTAAATTCGAAGATCGAATGGCAAGTATGTTTGAAGCCATAATGTGTAAACCGTCTTCCTCGGGTGGTCTTCCTGTTGGGGATAAAATATGGCCAAGTTATGCAGACGCTGACAAGAGGAAGTTGGACGTTGTTAGGAACAATTCAAGCGTTGCCAGGTCAAGCGTTGACATGAAGAAGTCAAGTGTTGATAAGAAGAAGTCAAGCACAGTTGGAAGATTTAGTTTATACGGCTTGTATTTTGAGTAAAGATATGTTCTACAATGTATTTTCTATATTTATCTTTACCATAATTAGCTCATAGGTAAACTCTTGTACAAGACTCCTTGTGCTATAAAAGGAGATCTTTAGGTTTAGTTTTGATATACGTAATTCGACTTTCATTGTACTCAAGATCGTTTATCAATCATAGTGAAAGTTTGGTTTATTCTGTTTGTGTGTTCTTATTCTAAGTATTAATTCCGCATAATACCTAGATCGTTTCACATACAAAAAAGTTTCTCTACGTGTTATACTTGATCTAATCTCGTTAACACAAAGCTAAATCGATCTAAGTTTGGGATCAACAAGTGGTATCAGAGCTTGTTGAGGAACTTTGATCTTTGGAACACAAAACCCTAAAAACCCTAAAATCGCCTAAAACCCTAATTTTCAGACAACATGTCTAACCAAGCATCAAATGCTTCCTCCTCATCCACCTCAAATCATAACCTAAGAATTCCCATGCTCGACCCTAACAACTTTGAACTATGGAAGTTCAACTTTGAGCAATATCTCCAAATTCATGACTACACTCTTTGGGAGATCATTGTTTATGGAAACTCTTTTGATAAAGCTGCCAAGATTCAGGATGCTATAGACTTGAGATCTTCTGTTCAGAATGCAACTGAAGAAGATAAGAAGGAACAACCAGGTGATGGTAGAGCTGTCTCAACTGATGACATAGCCTTGAGAAGGAATGACATGAAATCACTCAACATTCTCAAACTCTCATTGGGGAATGAAAACCAACACCAGTATAGAGGTTTTGATTCTGCAAAAGAGCTTTGGGAATCCATTCAACTCAACTATGGTGGTAATGATGAAACTGCTTCAGAAAAGAATAAACAACTCTTGCATGAGTTTGCTGTGTTCAAAGCCCTTCCCAATAAAAAACCGAGTGCAGTAAGAAGCAGGTTACTTGATATCACAAGTAAGCTGTCCTTTATGGGAACTGTGTACAATGATACTGATATCATCGCCACTTTTCTCAAAAGTTTGGGTGATGCATGGAAGATTGAAGCAAGGTCCATTCTTGCTACCAACTCTCACAAAACTTCCAAGTTTGATGATGTCTACAATAAGCTTAAACTAGTAGAGAGTGAGATGCACTTGAGCCAGGGAAGTACATCAACCAATGTAAACATGGCCTTCTTCTCTCATAGTGAAGGTCAATCTGCTCAAAGGGAGACTTATGTGCATCCTGTTACTGGATCACCTTGTGTCAACACTGCATCAAGCTTTGTCAGCGTTTCACCTACAAACGCTGACACATACAATAACGACCCACCAAAGATCAAACCTGCTGGTATTGATCTTGATACAGTGTGTGCATACATTGCTTTATTGCCCAACGGTTCCATAATTACTTATGAGGACCTTGAGCAAATCAGTGATGAAGATTTGGAAGAGATGGACATAAAGTGGAACATGGCACTTGCAAGCATTAGGGCCAATAGATGGAACAGAAGGTTCAGAAGGAAAATGACCTTTAATGCTAAAGACACTGCTGGATTTGATAAATCCAAGGTTGAGTGTTACAATTGTCATAGAATGGGCCACTTTATGAGAGAATGCAGGTCTCCAAGAAGGTCTGATGCTGGCAAGCCTTCAAGCCAGATTGTTAAAGCTGAGGAGACAAAAGCTATGGTGGCAATGCAAGAGATTGATGGCATTGGATGGGACTGGAGCTTTCTGGTCAAGGATGTGAATGAGGACAAGGCCTTGGTTGCTGAAAAAGAAGAAGAAGAGCATGTTCACTATGCTCTCATGGCACATTCTTCATCTTCATCAGACAGTGAGGTATATGATGATGCTTTTTGTAGTAAGGGTTGTCATTTAAACACTAAAAAGCTTAATAGTGAGAACATACAGTTAAAATCAGACTTAGTTGCTGTCAAATGCAAGTTATCTAATTATCAACTTGCACTTATTCAAACTAAAAAGACTGTGTGTGAGTATAAGAAAATGGAAGCTGATCTCAAGAACCAAATCAATGTCCTAAAACATGACCTCACCACCAGTATAAATGTGAAAAGCATCTTGGAGAAATCCAATGGTAAAATACAAGCTAAGTTAGATGAGGCAATTAAAAACAAAGACAATGTAGGTCTTAGAATTCAGAAGTTTGAAAAATCTTCCCAAACCCTAGAAAAATGTGTTAGTGAACAAAGGGATTCTAGGGATATGACAGGGATTGATATGAAGGAGTACACTGATGTTCCTCCTCCTGCTGGAAACTTCTATGGTGTCCTTAGAAATGACTTATCTTGGACTGGTATACCAGAAATCCAGAAAAGGAATTCATTCCTCCACCAAGAGTTGTGGTTACAGTAGAGGAATATAAGCCAAGTGTTGTTATTGACATAAATCAGTGGAAGAAAGACAACTCTGCTGAGTTTGTTAAAGGAGGTATGCTTAGTGAAAGCCCCAATGTAACAACACCTATAAAAATAACCAACCCCACCACTAGAAAGGCTGTTGAACTTGGTTCCAACATTGTTAGAAAACCTAGTTTTAGATATGCAGAGATGTATAGACAAACTAGCTCACCAAAAAGTCAAGTTAGCACCAATGGAGCAAGTTTTTTCACATCTAGGCCTAGAAATATGTCTAGAAAAGCTTGCTATACTTGTGGTAGTTTCTCACACCTGGCCTATAAGTGTGTCAACGCCCACAATGTCAACGTTGACAGAAAGTCAACCATGTTCAAACTCAAACCTGTTACCCAATCTTGTCCACAAGTCATTAGACCTGCCCCACTCTTTACTAGAGAGTCTAATACTTATGGACAAAGACCTTTTCGGAAGACCAATACTTGGTCTAGCAGACAATGGATTCCTGTAGCAAACCCTAGATTTGGCGTTGATAGGAGTAATTTTAACGCTGACAAGTACAAATCAAACGTTGACAGGAATAGTTTTAATGCTGTTAGATCAAACAGGTATTTGCGACCAAAGGGAAAGGGGTATAAAGCTTCTTCTAGCTTAACTTGGAGACCCAAACAAGACCAAAACACCAATTTGGAAGGGATGTCTATGACCTGCAATAGATTTAACTATATTTCAAGGGTCATTACAAAACCAATTGGGTTAACTGGGCATTTCACCCCAAGAGGGATCAAAATGGGGGTGTTATAAGAACCAAGTCTGTTCTTGTTGAACAACCAAATGAATCCAAGTCTGCTAAGGCTTGGGTTCCCAAAGAAAACTAATTTGTTTTCTTTATGTGCAGGGCATTCAAAAGCAGGTGAATGATCATGGATATTGGGACAGTGGATGCTCTAGGCACATGACGGGGAAGGAAGATTATTTGACAAACTTTACCCCCATTATAAATGGTGACAAAGTGTACTTTGGAGGTGGATATGGCATCATTACAGGCAAAGGCACTCTTATCACCAACAACTTGCATTTTGAAAATGTGTTTCTGGTAAAAGAACTTGGTTACAATTTGTTTAGTGTGTCACAAGTGTGTGATAACAAGAATAAGGTTCTTTTTACTGACACTGAATGCCTGGTTTTGAGCAAGGATTTCAAGATACCTGATGAGAAATTAATTGAGTATAGAACACCTAGACATAAGGACATTTATAATGTGAATCTTAATGGAATCAGGATGAATAATAATCTGTCATGTCTATATGCTAAGGCTTCAGTTGATGAAAGTAATATTTGGCACAGAAGGTTAGGTCACATAAACTTCAAAAACATAAACAGACTTGTGAGACATAGCCTAGTTGATGGTTTTCCTGAAAAGGCTTTTCACAATGATCATTCTTGTGTTGCATGCCTTAAAGGAAAACAGCACAAGGTCTCATTTAAGTCTAAACTTGTGCATTCTAGTACTCAACCTCTTAATTTGCTTCATATGGATTTATTTGGGCCAACTAATATAGCAAGTTTAAATGGAAAATCTTTTTGCTTTGTTATACCTGATGATTTTTCCAGGTTTACTTGGACATTCTTTTTGGCCTTAAAAAGTGAAACTGCTACTGTTTTAATAAATTTTATCACTCAAATTGAAAAGAAAACAGGGAAAGATGTTAAGATACTCAGAAGTGACAATGGTGGTGAGTTTAGGAACAAGTTGTTAGATGATTTCTGTGTCAAGAAAGGGATTACTAGGCATTTTAGTATGGCCAGGACTCCATAACAAAATGGAGTAGTAGAAAGAAAGAATAGAACCCTCATAGAAGCTGCTAGGACAATGTTGGCTGATGCTCACTTTCCCATTTCATTTTGGGCTGAGGCTGTGAATACAGCCTGCTATGTGCAGAATAGGGCATTGATCAACAAAATTCATAACAAAACACCTTATGAGCTATTTTGGAATAGGAAGCCCAGTATTGGATTTCTTAAACCCATTGGATGTCATGTAGTTGTTTTAGACACTAGTGATGACTTAGGAAAATTTAATGCTAAAGGTGATGAAGGATACTTTATGGGATATCCAGTGCAGAGCAAAGGATACAGGGTTTATATTAAGAAGGAAAAACGTATACTTGAAAAGGTACATGTTAGGTTTTTGGAAAGTAAACCTAGTGATCCTGAGAGTGGACCTAATTGGTTCTTTGATTTGGAACCATTGTCTAGGACATTGAATTATATGTCTGTCACTAATCCAGACATTGTGAAAATTAATTCACATGTTGTGGAAGAACCAGTTGTTGAACTTGTAGGTATACAGGTTGATGCAGATGTTGATTTGCAAGCAGACAAGGCTGATCCAATACTTGAATATGTTACTATACCTATTTGGACAGATGGATTTGCTGCTGCTACTGCTGGAAAGGGAAAAGAAAAAGTAGGTCCACAAGAGAAACCTATTGATGAAAACATGCATGACTCTTCAGACGTTGACAATGGTGAACCAAACGCTGACAAAAGGAATTCTGACGCTGACAAGACAAATTCTAGCGTTGTTGATTCAAACGTTGACAGACCTATATCAGGCGTTGCTGACCCATTTGTCCATTTATTTTCTTCCAGTGTTTTTCAACAAGGTGAACCTTCTTCCATACCAATTGAGGTTCATTCCAATGATGAAGGAAGAGAGACTGAAGAGGATATTACCAATTTGGAGTTTGACATTGAAGACACCACCATCATTGAGGGAGGAATACCTACATCAACTATCAAAAACCATCCTCCTTCTCAAATCATTGGTGATGTGATGTCTCATGTTCAAACAAGAAGATCACACTAGACTCAAAGTGGTTTCATTGCTAATATTCACAAGAAGGTTGATACCCCTCTTGTTCATGCATGTTTGTTTGCTTGTTTTCTGTCACAACAGGAACCCAAGAATATATTTGATGCTCTCACAGAACCAAGTTGGGTGGAAGCAATGCAAGATGAGCTTCACCAATTTGCCATTCAAGATGTTTGGGAGTTAGTTGACTGTCCTAGATATGTCAGACCTATTAGGACAAGATGGGTTCTTAGAAAAAAGAAGTATGAAAGAGGTATTATTGTCAGAAACAAGGCACGTTTAGTTGCTCAAGGCTATACACAAGAGGAAGGCATAGACTATGAAGAAGTAATTGCACATGTGGCAAGGATTGAAGATATAAGGATTTTTCTGGCTTATGCTTCCTGTTTGAGATTTAAAGTATATCAAATGGATGTGAAGAGTGCCTTCCTTTATGGCACAATTATAGAAGAGGTGTTGTTGGGAATAAATTATAGCCAATCTACTTGAGCGCTGACAAGAGTAAAACAAGCGTTGACAGGAGCAAAACAAACGCTGACAGCTCAAGCGTTGACAAGATAAAGTCAAGCGTTGATACATTGAAGACAAGCACTGATGGGAAGATATACTCTACGCGTTTATTGTATTCTAGATTACTTCTAGTAAAGATAGGAACAACAATGTATTTTCTATATTTATCTTTACCTAGAATAGTTGATACGTAGATTATTGTACAAGGCTTCTTATGTCTATAAAAGAAGA
Organism: Glebionis coronaria; assembly: GCA_025667525.1. Taxonomy (NCBI): domain Eukaryota; kingdom Viridiplantae; phylum Streptophyta; class Magnoliopsida; order Asterales; family Asteraceae; genus Glebionis; species Glebionis coronaria. Next base: position 415,964,978 of record CM046878.1, on the reverse strand, counting down.
CCTTTAGGTTAATGTTTGATATAAGTTTTCATTCGTAAACTACTTTCATTGTAAGCAAGTTTGATATCATTAATCAAAGTGAAAGTTTGTTTATATCATTGTGTTCTTGTTTAAGTGTTAATTACGCATAACACTTAGATTGTCATAAATATATACAAAGGTTTATCTAAGTGTATTACTTGATCTAATCACGTTTACATAAAGCTAAATCGATCTAAGTTTGGGATCAACAAGTGGTATCAGAGCTTGTTGAGGAACTTTTGATCTTAAAGAACACAGGAACCCTAAAATCACCAAAACCCTAATTTTCTCAAAAACCCTAAAAACATTATGTCAACTCCAGAAGTACCCACTTCCTCCTCCTCACCATTACCTAACATCAAGATTCCCATGCTTGATGCAACCAACTTTGAATTGTGGAAATTCAACTTTGAGCAATATCTGGGGATCTATGAATACATTCTCTGGGAGATTATTGAATATGGAAACACGTTCAATAAAGCCCAAAAGATTGCTAATGCTATTGCTGGAAGAACAGCTGTTGCTGGATGTTCAGAAGCTAATAAGAAAGAAAAGCCAGAAGATGGTAGAGCTGTGTCTGCTGAAGACATAGCAAAAAGAAGGGTTGATATGAAAACCCTAAATATTCTGAAACTATCTTTGGGACAAGAGAACCAGCACAAATACCGAGGTTATGATTCTGCAAAAGACCTTTGGGCAGCTCTTGAAGTTGCCTATGGTGGCAATGATGATACTAGGGAAGAAAAGAAGAAGCAATTCATGCATGAGTATGCTGTTTTCAAAGCTCAACCTAATAAGAAGCTTAGCAGTGTGAGAAGCAGACTGCTTGACATTACCAGCAAGCTATCCTTCATGGGGACACAACTTGGTGATGTTGACATCAATGCCACTTTTCTTAAGAGTCTTGGTGATGCGTGGAAAATTGAGGCAAGATCTATACTTGCCAACAACACTCACAAAAGTTCTACTTTTGATGATATCTATAACAAACTGAGGCTCTTGGAGAATGAAACTCTTTTGGAGCATGGAAGCAAGTCTACTAACAGTAACATGGCCTTATTTTCTCATAGTAAAGGTCAATTCAATCAGAAGGACTCTTACATGCATCCAGTTACTGGATCATCATGTGTCAGCGTTGGAACATGTCTTGTCAACGTCTCATACATGGACGCTGACACATACAAAAGTGACTCACCAAGAGTTAAACCTGCTGGTTTGGATCTGGATACTGTGTGTGCTTATATTGCTTCTTTGCCCAATGGTTCAATGATTACATATGAGGACCTTGAGCAGATAAGTGATGAGCACTTGGAAGAGATGGATATTAAGTGGAACATGGCTCTTGCTAGTATAAGAGCAAACAGGTGGAATAGAAGGTTTAAGAAGAAGATGACCTTCAATGCAAAGGACACAGCTGGATTTGATAAATCCAAAGTTGAATGCTACAACTGTCATCGTATGGGGCACTTCATGAGGGAATGCAGATCTCCTAGAAGATCTGATGCTGGTAAACCTTTAAGTCAAATTGTTAAAGCTCAGGATTCTAAGGCCATGGTTGCAGTTCAAGGAATTGATGGAATGGGATGGGATTGGAGTTATCTGGCTAAGGATGTAGAAGAGGATAAAGCTTTGGTTGCTGAAATTGAAGAAGAAGAGCATGTTGAATATGCTCTCATGGCACACTCCTCCTCTTCATCTGATAATGAGGTATACGATGATGCTTTTTGTAGTAAAGGTTGTAGGTTAAATATTGAAAGACTTAACAAAGAGGTGTTAAGATTATTAGATGATATGAGTACTGAAAAATGCAAACTGTCTAAATATCAACTAGCTCTCATTGAAACTGAGAAGACTGTTTCTGAATACAAGAAAATGGAATTTGACTTAAAAGATAAAATAAATATCTTAAAACATGAGTTAAATGCTAGTATGGATATTAGAAACATCATGGAAAGGGTTAATGGTGAGTTATAGGCTAAGTTAGATGAGGCCATTAAGAATAAAGATAATGTTGGCCTTAAAATTCAAAGATTTGATAGAGCCACACAAACCCTAGGAGAATGTGCGAATAAACAAAGGGATCCTAAGGACATGACTGGGATTGGGATGAAAGACTACTCTGTGGTTCCACCACCAGCTGGTGACTTCTATGGTGTCCAACAAAAGGACCTATCTTGGACTGGTTTGCCAGAACTCCAAGAGGAGGAATTCATCCCTCCACCAAGAGTTGTCACCCCAGTTGAAGAGTATCAACAAAAGTTGACTGACCTGAATGAATGGAAGAAAGCTAACCCTACATTATTTGTTAAGGGTGGTCTGCTATGTGAAAGTCCTAATGAGTCAACTCCCATTAAGGTTACAAATCCAATCACTGGTAAAACTGTTGACCTTGGCTCAAACACTATTAGAAAACCTAGCATTAAGTATGTAGAAATGTATAGGAATACTAGGTCACCTAAGCGCCAGGTTAGCAATGATGGAACAGGCTTCTTCTTTTCTAGACCTAGGGTTGTGTCTAGAAAAGCCTGTTACACTTGTGGTAGCTTTTCACACTTGGCATATAAGTGTGTCAACGCTCCCAAAGCCAGCGCTGACAGGAACAATTTCAGCGCTGATAGGAACAAAGTCAACGTTGTTAGGAAGTCAAACGTTGTCAGACCCAAACCTTGTGTGCAGCAAAGTCCACAAGTGATTAGACCTGCCCCATTCTTTACTAGAGGGTCTAACACTCATGGACAAAGACCATTCAAAAAGACAAATACTTGGTCTAATAGGCAATGGGTTTCTGTAGCAAACCCTAGGTTCAACGCTGACAAGGGTAATTTCAGCGTTGACCAGACCAATTCCAACGCTGACAAAAACGTGACCAGACCTAAATATTTGCAAACACAGGGTAAGGGGTCTAAAGCTTCTTCAAGCTTAACATGGAGACCCAAGAAAGATCAAAACCCTAATGATAATGGGATTTCAATAACCTGCAACATATTTAATTACATTTCAAAGGTCATTACAAAACCTATTGGGGTTAACTGGGTATTTCATCCTGAGAAGGATCAAAATGGGGTTGTTATGAGAACCAAGTCTATTCTTATTGAACAAACAGATGAATCCAAGTCTTCTAAGGCTTGGGTTCCCAAAGAAAACTAATTTGTTTTCTTTATGTGCAGGGCATTCAAAAACAGGTCAATGATTATGGATATTGGGATAGTGGATGCTCAAGGCACATGACTGGGAAGGAAGACTATCTGACGAACTTCACTCCCATTAAGGATGGTGATAAGGTTTACTTTGGAGGCGGATATGGTACTATCAAAGGAAAAGGAACCCTTCTCACCAAGAACTTGTGTTTTGAAAACGTATTTTTGGTAAAAGAACTTGATTACAATCTTTTTAGTGTATCACAAGTTTGTGATAACAAAAATAAAGTTCTGTTTACTGATACTGAGTGTTTGGTGTTAATCAAGGATTATAAGATCCCTGATGAGAAATATATTGAGTATAGAACACCTAGGCATAAGGACATATACAATATGAATCTGAATGGGATTAGAATGAATAACAATATGTCTTGTTTTTATGTTAAAGCTTCAGTAGATGAGAGTAATTTGTGGCACAGGAGACTAGGGCACATAAATTTTAAGAATATAAATAGGCTTGTGAGACTTGGCTTGGTTGATGGTTTGCCTGAGAAGGCCTTCCACAATGACCACTCTTGTGTTGCATGTCTTAAAGGCAAGCAGTACAAGGTCTCATTCAAGTCAAAACAGGTGCATTCTAGTTCTAGTCCTCTTCATTTGCTTCATATGGACCTCTTTGGTCCAACCAATATAGAAAGTTTGAATGGTAAGTCATATTGCTTTGTTATCACAGATGACTTTTCTAGGTTTACTTGGACATTCTTTCTAGCTATGAAGGGTGACACAGCTGATATTCTAATTGATTTTATCACTCAGATTGAGAAGAAGTCTGGCAATGAAGTTAAAATGCTTAGGAGTGATAATGGTGGTGAATTTAGGAATAAAAAGCTAGATGATTTTTGTGCTAGGAAAGGAATTACTAGGCAATTTAGTGTTGCCAGAATCCCACAGCAAAATGGGGTTGCTGAGAGGAAAAATAGAACCCTAATTGAAGCAGCCAGAACAATGTTGGCTGATGCTCATTTTCCTATAGCCTTTTGGGCTGAAGCTGTTAATACAACTTGCTATGTTCAAAATAGAGCATTGGTCAACAAAATTCAGAACAAGACACCTTATGAGTTACTTTGGGGTAGAAACCTAATATTGGTATTCTCAAACCTTTTGGTTGTCATGTAGTAGTTTTAGATACTAGTGATGCCTTAGGAAAATTTAGTGCAAAAGGTGATGAAGGCTACTTCATGGGGTATTCAGTGCAGAGCAAGGGATATAGGGTTTATCTTAAAGGAGAAAAATGTATACTTAAAAGAGTACATGTTAGGTTTTTAGAGAATAAACCTAGTGATCCTGAAAGTGGTCCAAATTGGTTGTTTGACTTGGAACCTTTATCTAGAACTTTAAATTCTATGCCTGTCACTAATCCAGACATTGTGAAGGTAACTTCAAATGTTGTGGAAGAACAAGTTGTTGATATTTCAGGTACACAGGTTCATGAAAAGATTGGATCACAAGAAGAAAAGTCATCTTCTATCCAAGAATATGTTACAATCCCTATTTGGACAGATGCTTTTGCTGCTGCTGCTGCTGGTAAAGATAATGGTGGTCCTCAAGTACCACCAGATACAAACATGCATGGTCTTTCAGGCGCTGACAAAGGCAAATCTAGCGCTGACAAGACCAATTCAGACGTTGATGGCTCAGACGTTGACAACACAGTTCAAGCGTTGTTAGCCCAAGCGCTGACAAACAAGATTCATGCGTTGACAAAACTTTTGCACATCTTTTCTCTTCCACTTTTGAACAAGGTGAACCTTCCAATTTATATGAAGAAGTTCATCCCCATGTAGATGAAAGAGAGTCTGAAGAAGAAGATATTGGCAACATGGAGAATGAGGTTGATGACACCAGACTTTTTGAGGGAGGAGTTCTCACTTCAGTCATGAAGAACCATCCTGCTTCTCAAATCATTGGTAATGTTAATACTCTAGTTCAGACTAGAAGATCTCATCAAGGTCTTGGTGGGTTTATTGCCAATATACACAAGAAGGTTGATACCCTTCTTGTGCAAGCATGTTTGTTTGCCTGTTTTCTGTCACAACAGGAACCCAAGAAGATATTTGATGCTCTCAAAGAACCAAGTTGGGTGGAAGCAATGCAGGATGAGCTTCACCAATTTGCAATTCAGGATGTTTGGGAGCTGGTTGATTGTCCCAGATATGTCAGACTTATAGGGACAAGGTGGGTTCTAAGTAACAAGAGAGATGAAAGAGGTATTGTGGTCAGAAACAAGGTAATGTTAGTGGCTCAGGGATATACACAAGAGGAGGGGATAGACTATGAGGAGGTCTTTGCACCAGTTGCAAGGATTGAAGCTATTAGGATCTTTTTAGCCTATGCATCCTGCATGGGCTTCACTGTCTATCAAATGGATGTCAAGAGTGCCTTCCTCTATGGAACAATTGTTGAGGAGGTATATGTGATGCAGCCTCTTGGTTTTGAGGATACAGAGAATCCAGACAAGGTGTTTAGAGTCAAAAAGGCTATGTATGGACTTCATCAAGCCCCAAGAGCATGGTATGGTACTTTGTCTACTTATTTAGTGGACAATGGATTCAAGAGGGGCACCATAGATCAGACACTATTTAAAAAGAAGAAAGGCAAGGATGTGTTTCTTGTTCAGGTCTATGTTGATGACATCATTTTTGGGTCTACTGATCCAAAGATGAGTGAGGATTTCTCCAAGCTTATGACAGACAAATTCAAGATAAGTGCTATGGGGGAGATGAACTTCTTTCTTGGTTTACAAGTTCAGCAGAAAGAAGTTGGTATCTTCATCTCCCAGGATAAGTATGTGGCAGAGATCTTGAAGAAATTTGGCTTCTCTCCACATGAAAAGAGGGCTACTACTCCTATGGATAGAGAACTCCCTTGGGGAAAGATTGGAGATAGGAAAGATGTTGATGTCAGGCACTATAGATCTAGGATTGGATCATTGATGTACCTTACAGCCTCCAGACCTGACATCATGTTTGTTGTGTGTGCTTGTGCACGCCATCAAGTGACTCCCAAAGAATGTCACCTTTATGCTGTGAAGAGGATGTTTAGGTACCTAAGATGCTATCCCAGTCTTGGTTTGTGGTACCCAAAGGATTCACCATTGGAGCTGATTACATATTCAGACAGTGACTATGGAGGTGACAAGTTTGATAGAAAATCCACAACTGGTGGATGTCAGTTTCTTGGGAGCAGGTTGATATCTTGGCAATGCAAGAAATAAACAGTGGTGGCTAATTCTACAACTGAAGCTGAGTATGTTGCTGCAGCTGCTTGCTGTGGACAAGTTTTGTGGATTCAGAACCAACTGTTAGATTATGGGTATAATTTCATGCATACTAAGATATTTGTTGATAATAACAGCACTTTATGCATCATTAAGAATCCTGTACATCATTCTAAAACTAAACACATAGAAATTAGACACCATTTTATAAGAGATTGTTTTGAAAAAGGTTTAATACAACCAGATAGGGTTGACACTGAGGAGAATGTGTCAGATTTACTAACTAAACCTTTTGATGCTGGGAGGTTTCAATACTTGGTAACAAGTATTGGAATGATCAATCTCACATAATATGTGTTTTGGAATCTTTTTGTAAAAGTATGTACAGGATGATGCATTGTTATTGGTCTTATTGATGGTTTAGATTTTCCACTATATTTTTCTAACACTGACAAAGGTTGCTTGAACACTGATAAGTGTTTTTGTGACGTTGTCAGCAATATAATTGTCTAACGCTGACAAAGCTTCTCTCAACGTTGTTATGTGTTATCGGGGCGTTGTCAGCAACAATGTTAGTTTTGTGGTTTTCAATCTAAATGTGCAGGTGGTGTTAGCAGTATACCATTGGATACAGAGTTGCTTATGGATCAATGGAGAAGCATTTGGGCATGTTTTTGTTTATGGATGATGGTTGGAATTTTTAATTCCTATCTTGACATAAATTTTTGTGTTCATGCACATTTTTAGCAACTTATGTATCATAGTTTAAGGGGAGGTTTTAGGAACCCTTAGGACGTTTGGGTATCCATACTCTTATCACAATTCTAGATTGTGTCCATAGGTGAGTATGAGTTAGTTTTACTAAATCATGAGGCACTGTAGCATGCAAAGTTGATATACTATGCATGCTGCCAAGACATTTTTGGCCTAGAATTGGTTGTGGTCTGTTGGGAGACTTGGGAATGATTTTGTCATGGGATTTACCTGGGAGTAACAAGGAATTTTATAAGGTAACTTAGTTGTTAAGAGTTTTGGTTAGCAAGGGACACTAGAGAACTGTTATGTCTATCTTGTATAAGCAAGTGTGCATAAATGGACAGTGCTTGCCGCCCTATAATAATTATCAGCTTTTTGGTTATCTTCTCTAGGATAAATTACTTTGTTAAGGTCATTTTTCATTTTTAAAACATTTTTGTTTTTGGACGCTAACACGTATTTTTCCAAGCGTTGTTGTGACCAATTTAGACGCTGACACGGCTATGGCAAACGTTGACAAGATTATAGACGTTGGACGTTGATAGGTTATTTTTGACCGTTGACACTCAATGGGTCCTACCCAGTTGTTACTTTTTGACATATCTTTAGGCCCTAATTTTGGGAGCAGATAAACTTCATTTAATGCATGAGATAAAATTATTCTTTTTCAATATTTTCATGATTGTATTTTGAAAATACTTGCCTCTTTTTGGGCCAATCATGTGCATTTTCTTCTCCTATAAATTTGGCTCCTATTTTTAAACAGGGTACCTATAATTCTTGTCTAACATAATTTTCTCTTATCAACTTCATCTTCATCACTCATTTTTAACAGCTTTCAACAATGGCACCAAAGTTTAAACCATCAGAATTGGAATTGGGGTTCAGAAGCCAACACAACATGATCGCGTATCTTGAAGCTGATGATACTCTGTTTCCCCAATACACACAAATGGTGGCGTATTTGAACGCATCTCCTATTAGGTATGCTCTTTCTCATGCACCACTCATTCCTGTCACACATATTAAACAGTTTTGGAACACTGTTAGTTCCTCAACAGTTAATAGAGTGACTACATTAACTTTGATTGTTCATGGGAGACCTTGGGTGGTTACTGAGGCTTTAGTACGCCAAGCCTTGCATCTTGATGATGCTGATGGTATAACCACCCTTCCCATTAGTGGAATAGAACAAGGACTAAGGTCTTTGGGTTATCCTTTTCCTGATGAAGGAACTTTAAATAAATATCATAAACAGGAGTTTCCCCCAGCCTGGAAGTACCTCATACATGTCCTCCTACAATGTTTGAGTCCCAAATGCACTGCACACAATGAGATCAATAGATCTATTGCAAGTGCTATTGTGTGTATTGCTACTGGGCAAAAATTTATATATTCCAAAATGATTTTTGAGGGCATGTGTAAAAATAAGGGGAACAAAATGACTTTAGCTTATCCTCGATTTTTACAAATGGTTTTTGATGTTCAAGGATACTGCACAAGGGATCATAATGATTTTTATGAGATCCCTGTGCAAAAGAAAGCAATTTTTATGAAGATGAACACACCCCCAGATCGTGACCTACCCCTAACCCCAGCTATGATTGCTGTTATTCAAGCAGCTCAACCCCAACCTGACCCCCAACCTCAAATTGACCCAATACCTGAACCATTACCGTCACCTAAACATATGCAAATTGCCCAAGAACCCTTCGACGCTAACACGTTAAATGTTGGCGTTGATGTGCCTATTTCCAACGTTGACACACAACCTTCACAGACCCAAACACCCCTTAACCAACCCACATCCACCCAATCCACATCATCATCCACACCACCACAATATAGGTTACAAAAACGCCAAAGGACTACTGGAGTGTTCTCCTCTGGTGGTCCTAGCCATGTAGCAGAGAGAACCACCACCACAAGTGTGGTTGGTGATATGGATGAGGCTGGGACTATTGGTTCTGGCTTAGAAGCTGGCCAAGGCAGTCCCACCATCATTAAGTCCTCATCCATGCCCAATGAATCTGACTTGGGAGGTCAAATACCCATTTTAGAAGAGGGCAGATTGGAACCAATGACTCTAATGGAATTAAAGGCAGTCTGCATGAGCTTGCAAAAGCAAAATGCAGACTTGGTACAAGTTGTCAACACACAAGGCCTTGAACTCAAGCAATTGAGGGAGAGGATTGTTGTTTTGGAAACTGCTAGTGCAAGGAGAGGGATGGAGGAATCTTCCAAAGGGGAGGAAGATCAACTAAATGTGAGTGATAAGGGCAGCCATGATGGTCAATCTTTGGATGTTGTTGAGGCCCTAACAAGTTTGAAGAAACAGACAAGTTTTGACACGTCCTTAGTCTCTCCTACAAACTTAAATTTATCATTTACAGCCATGTTGGAGGAAATTGCAAAAGGCGCTGAGGCAGGAAATTTGAGCGTTGAAAATGAGAATTTGGATGCTGACATAAATATTTTGGGCGCTGATAGAGCAAAAGTGGGCGTTGATAGACCTGCAAATGAGGGTGATGTATCCCAGTCATCATCCATCATCAAGGAGGTTTCTTCACAGGTATCACCATCTACCTTACCAACAATTGATCCATTAGATAAGGGTAAGGGTATTATGGTAGAAGAGGTTGTTCCAAAGAATGCAGCTCAAATTGAGTTTGATAGAAGGTTGGCTGCACAAATCATGGAACAAGATAGAAAGGAGGTGAAAGAGTCACCATTTGTTGTCACTTCAGAAGAGAAAGAAGGAAGTGATGAAGCTAGCTCAGACTCAAGTGTTATGATTATAGAACAGCCATAAAGACTTGAGTATGGAGATGAGTTGGCCAAGGAGAAATTGAATGAGTTGAAATTGCAGGTTGACTTTGATATGCCAGAGGTGGTTCAAATGTATCATGCTTGGGAAGAAAGATGTATGGAGGATCCACACTTGACCATTTCAGATCAGATATGGGGATTGGAGATTCTTCTCAGAGTACAAAAGGATTGCAAGGTCATTCTGACACACAAGGCAAGCAATGTTCTCTCAAATTTGAAAAGGGATAGAAGGGAGTTGTACTGCATGTTGCTCAGGTGTCATGGAACAAGGTGGACTTATCAGAAATTGAGGGCATTGACATTTGATGAGTTGGAATGTAGAGCTTATCCCATCAGGGTTAGAGTGCAGGAAGCAAACACTCTAAGACTTCTTTCTGATGAAAGAAAGGAAGAACTTGCAGAGGAAATGGAGCTCAAGAAGGCAATGGTTGTTCCCAGACCAGTGAAAAAGGGAGTTCCTCTTGAGTTTCCCAAATATATGGATCCATTATATCCAAGTGAAGCTGTTATAAGAAAGAGCCTCAAGCTCTCACCATTAGAAGATTCAGATATGGTGCAAGTGTTACCATTTGATTCCAGAAACCCAATTATAAGCTATGAAGAAGATGAATGTGGGTTTTGTAAGATTGGCAGGTATGGAAAAGAGGTGCACACTTTTACCACCCTTATATCTTTGTTTGCAAGTTTTGACAGAGAAGACTTGGCAGACCTATGGAGGTTGATACAGGCCAAGTATGAGACTGAAGCTCCCACTTCAGTAAATGGAATAAAACTATGGTCAACATTCAATAGAATGTGTGGACCAATTGATGAAGATCCTGTTATTTGGAAGGATCTTGAAGATGATCTCAGTGGTCTTCAATGGAGGTTATATTCAGCTGCAGGTGTTTATTATTTGAGTTCTACAAAGTTTGCTGAGTATCTACTGGTAGATGGTCAGTATTTCATGTCCAAGGAAGTCTTGGAAAAGTTGAAGAACACTCAGCTGGAAATTGATTATTCAAGTAATGTGGCAAAAGACTTGATCAGATTTATTTATTACCAATATGAGAAGGTTTGTAAGATTCCTCCTAGTCCTTAATGTTTATTCAGAAACTTGATCATAAGAGTGGATATCAAGTTTAGGGGAGGATTGTTGGGAATAAATTATAGCCAATCTACTTGAGCGCTGACAAGAGTAAAACAAGCGTTGACAGGAGCAAAACAAACGCTGACAGCTCAAGCGTTGACAAGATAAAGTCAATCGTTGATACATTGAAGACAAACACTGATGGGAAGATATACTCTAGGCGTTTATTGTATTCTAGATTACTTCTAGTAAAGATAGGAACAACAATGTATTTTCTATATTTATCTTTACCTAGAATAGCTGATACGTAGATTATTGTTCAAGGCTTCTTATGTCTATAAAAGAAGACCTTTAGGTTAATGTTTGATATAAGTTTTCATTCGTAAACTACTTTCATTGTAAGCAAGTTTGATATCATTAATCAAAGTGAAAGTTTGTTTATATCATTGTGTTCTTGTTTAAGTGTTAATTCCGCATAACACTTAGATTGTCATAAACATATACAAAGGTTTCTCTAAGTGTATTAGTTGATCTAATCTCGTTTACATAAAGCTAAATCGATCTAAGTTTGGGATCAACAGGTGTATGTGATGCAGCCTCCTCGTTTTGAAGATTCTGAACATCCAGATAAAGTGTATAGGGTAAAGAAAGCAATGTATGGACTTCATCAAGCCCCAAGAGCGTGGTATGGTACATTTTCCACATATTTGGTGGAAAATGGATTCAAAATGGGCACCATAGATCAGACCTTGTTTACCAAGAAGGTTGGTAAGGACTTTTTGCTTGTTCGGGTCTATGTGGATGATATTATCTTTCGTTCCACTAATCCAAAGATGAGTGAAGACTTTTCCAAGCTCATGACAGACAAATTCAAGATGAGTGCTATGGGAGAGATGAACTTCTTTTTAGGGTTACAAGTTCAGCAAAAAGAAGATGGTATCTTCATCTCTCAAGACAAGTATGTTGCTGAAATCTTGAAGAAATTTGGCTTTTCTCCTGTTGATAGACAGGCTATCACACCTATGGATAGGGAACATCCTTTGGGAAAAGTAGGAGCTGGAAAAGATGTGGATCTCAGGCATTATAGATCAATGATTGGTTCATTCATGTATCTTACAGCATCTAGACCTGACATCATGTTTGTTGTGTGTGCATGTGCACGCCATCAAGTGACTCCCAAAGAATGCCATCTTCATGCAGTCAAGAGAATTTTTAGATACCTTCGTTGTCATCCCTTATTGGGATTGTGGTATCCAAAAGATTCTCCAATGGAGCTTACTGCTTATTTAGATAGTGATTATGGAGGTGACACATTTGATAGAAAATACACAACTGGTGGATGCCAATTTCTTGGGAGTAGGTTGATATCTTGGCAATGCAAGAAACAAATAGTGGTGGCCAACTCTACAACTGAATCAGAATATGTAGCAGCAGCTGCTAGTTGTGGACAAGTCTTATGGATTCAGAACCAATTGTTGGATTATGGGTACAATTTTATGCATACCAAGATTTTTGTAGACAATAACAGTGCCCTTTGCATTATTAAAAATCCTTTACATCATTCTAAAACAAAATACATAGAAATTCGACACCATTTCATAAGAGATTGTTTTGAGAAAGGTTTAATATATCCTGATAAAGTAGACACAGAAGAAAATGTGGCAGATTTGTTAACTAAACCTTTTGATATTGGGAGATTTCAGTACTTGGTAACAAGTATTGGAATGATCTATCTTACTTAATATGTGTTTTTGAGTCTTTTGTAAAAGTATGTACAGGAAAGGCATTGTTATTGGTCTTTGTATAAAATTAGGTTTCCACTTCATTTTATCTAACGCTGTCAAAGGTTATTTTAACGCTTTCATGTGTTAAATTGACATTGATAGCAACATGTTAGTTTTTGTGGTTTTCACCTAATTATGCAGGCATTATGAGCATTGTACAAATGGATATAGAGTTGCTCATGGATCCTTGGAGCTTACTTGGAGTGTGTTTACGTTTATGGATGATGGTTGGAATATTTATTTATATTCCTATCTTGACATAAATTTTTATTACATTATTTGTTCTTGTCAACTTGTGTATCATCGTTTAAGGGGAGGCTTAGGACACCAGATTGTATCCACTGGTGAGTACGGGTTAGTTTACTAAATCGTGAGGCACTGTAGCATGAAAAGTTGATAAACTTTGCACGCTGCCAAGACTTTTTGACCTAGTTTTGGGAATGGTCGGATGGGAGACCTGGGTACTTTTATTTTTGGTTTTACTTAGGAGTTACAAAGAATTTTATGAGATAACTTCATTGTTAAGAACTTTGGTTAGCAAGGGACACTAGAGGACGATTATGTCTATCTTGTTTTAAGCAAGTGTGCATGATTGGACAGTGCTTGCCGCCCTATAGTAATTTTCAGCAAATAGGTTCTCTCCACTAGGATAAATTACTTTGTTAAGGTCCTTTTTATTTTTACATTATTTTTATTTTTGGACGCTGATAATTTTCTATCCATCCGTTGTTAAGGCGAAATTAGACGTTGACATGGCCATTTCCAACGCTGACAAGAATATAGCCGTTAGGCGTTGTTGAGTTATTTTTTACCGTTGATATGCATTGGGTCCCACCCACTTGTTATTTTTGACGAAAATTTGGGCCGTAATTTTGGGAGTTGATAACTTTTAATTAATGCATGAGATAACTTATACCTTTTTCAAGATTTTCATGATTGTATTTTTGAACATAACTGCCAATCTTTTGACCAATCATGAACATGCATTTCTCCTATATATTTGGCCCTCTCTTTTACAAACTTCATAACTGCTTATTCTTGTCTAACACATTTTTCTCCAAAATTCATCTTTTCTTATCATTTACAACAGATTTCTACATCAATGGCACCAAAGTTTAAACCAAGTGATTTGGAATTGGGTTTCAGAAGCCAACATAACATGGTCGCATACTTGGAGGCTGATGATGCTCTTTTTCCACAATACTCTCAAATGGTTGCATATTTGAATGCATCTCCATTAAGGTATGCACTTTCTCATGCTCCACCTGTGCCTGTCACACATATTAAAGAGTTTTGGGATACCGTATATTCCTCAACAATTAATAATGTGACTACATTAACTTCTAGTGTTCCTGGGGTTCCATGGGTGGTTACTGAAGATATGGTTCGCCAAGCTTTGCATCTTGATGATGCACATGGTATAACCACCCTTCCCACTAATGAGCTAGAACAAGGACTTCGAGCTTTGGCGTATCCTTTGCCTAATGAAGGCCAATTAAACAAATATTCAAAACAGGAATTTCCCCCAGCTTGGAAGTATTTGATACATGTCATCCTACAATGTTTGAGTCCCACGTGTACTGCACATAATGAAATCAACAGATCTATTGGTAGTGCCATTGTGTGTATTTCTACTGGGCGTCCATATAATTTTTCTAAAATGAATTTTGATGGCATGTGTCACAATAAAGGTGGTAAGATGACTCTTGCTTATCCACGGTTTTTACAAATGGTTTTTAATACACAAGCGTATTGTAATAGGGCTCATAACATCTTTTACACGATTCCTATTCAAAAGAAAGCTATTTTTAGTAAGATGAATTCACCAAATCCAAGACCTTTACCACTCACCCAAGCCATGCTTGTTGTTATTGCAGCAGCACAACCACAACCTGACCGTCTACCACAACCAGATGCCATTCCTGACCTTCCACCCTCACCTGAACCTATGCAGATTGACCATCCTTCACCAAACGCTGTCATGACCAATCTCAACATTGATACTTCTAATGTTGACGTTGACAACCCTCCACCACAAACCCAAACACCCCTTCATTCTTCATCATCTGAACCCCAAAACTTTAGGTTGGAAAAACGCCAACGGACTACTGAAGTGTTCTCCTCTGGTGGTCCTAGCCATGTTGCAGAGAGAACCACCACCACTCATGTGGTTGGTGACATGGATGAGGCTAGGACTATTGGTACTAGCTTAGATGCAGGCCAAGCCAGTCCTAACATCATTAAGACCTCATCCATGCCCCATGATTCTGTTATGGGAGGGCAACCTCCTGTCTTAGAAGAGGGCAGTATGGAACCCTTAACTTTGATGGAATTGACGGTGATGTGTATGCGCTTGCAAAAGAAAAATACCCATCTTGTACAGGTTGTTGATTCACAGGCTCTTGAACTCAATACCTTGAGGGAGAGGGTCGTTGTTCTAGAGACTACCAATGCTAGGAGAAGGCAGGCGAGAGTCCTTTCTTCAGGGGAGGATTCTTACAAAAGGGAGCATGAACCTACATAGCCTTTTATTGCTAGTGACAAGGGTTCCCATGAGAAAGGTTCTAAAGAGGGTGAAGGAGCTTCTTATATAGCCAGCTTGGATATGGCTGAAGCTCTTACAGGTTTAAAGACGCAACAAGGATTTGATACTTCTTTGATCACTCCTACAAAGTTATCCTTTGTTGATTTGATGAATAAGGTGACAGAGTCAGCCAACGTTGATACAAATACATCCAACACTGACAGGAGTAAAGCTAGCGTTGATGTACAGGTTTTGGATGCTGACACAAGTATTGGTGTGGTTGATGTATCCCAGTCATCAGCTACCATCAAGGATGTTGTCCCACAGGTATCTACTTCTTTACCAGTCATTGATATGTCAGATAAGGGTAAAGGAATTATGGTAGAAGAATAGATTCCCAGGAATGCAGCCCAACTCCAGTATGATTCTATTTTGGCTGCAAAGATTCAGGAAAAGGAGTATAAGAAATCTGCTATTGAGTCACAGATTGTGACCAGTTCTGAAAGTAAAGGAGAAGATATTGATGATGATGGTGAAAGTTCTGACTCAAGTGTTATGATTATTGAAGATCCAGAAAAGCTTGAGTATGGTGATATATTGGCAAGAGAAAAGATTTCAGAACTAAAGATGCAGGTTGATTATGATATGCCTGAAATTGCTCATATGTACTTTGCATGGGAGAGAAATGTAGTAGACCACCCAGAAATGCCTTTATCAGGTCAAGTTTTGGGTTTGGAGGTTCTACTTAGAGTTCAAAGAGACTGCAAGGTGATTCTGAAGTATAATGCTAGCAAGGTTCTTGAACAGAACAAGACAGCAAGAAGAGAGCTCTATTACATGTTGCTCAGATGTCATCAATCTGGTTGGACTTATGCAAAATTGAAGGGATTATCTTTTGATGAATTGGAGTATAAGGCTTATCCCATATGGAAAAGTGTTCAACAGATGAATACTATTAAATTTCTTTTAGATGAAAGAAAGGCATAGCTTGCAGAAGAAATGGAGATTAAAAGAGAGATGGTGACACCAAGACCATGGAAGAAGAGTGTTGCACTTGAGTTTCCAGCTGATTTGGATAGGTTGACTCCCAATGAAGCCACTCTTAGAAGGAGTATTAAGCTTTCAACTTTAGAGGCTTCAGATATGGTAGCTGTGCTACCTCATGATCCTAGAAACCCTATAGTTAGCTATGAAGAAGATGCATCTGGGTTCTGGGTGATTGGCAGATATGGAAAGAAGGTGCATGCATTTACTACTCTTGTATCCTTGTTTGCTAGTATAGATAGGGAAGACTTAGCAGATCTTTGGAGGTTGTTGCAGGACAAGTATGAGACTGAAGCACCTACTTCAGTCAATGGAATGAAGATTTGGTCAACATTCAGAAGAATGTATGTGCCAGATGAAGAAGATCCTATTTGGAAGGATCTTAATGATGATATCAGTGGACTTCAATGGCTTTTATATTCAGCAGCAGGTGTGTACCATTTGAGTTCTATAAAGTTTTCTGAGTATCTTCTTGTGGATGTTGAGTATCCTATGTCCAAAGAAGTCTTAGAGAAGTTGATGAATACACAGCTAGAGATAGACTATTCAAATGACGTGGCCAAAGGTTTAATCCGATGTATTTATTACCTATATAGTAAGATTTGTAAGAATCCTCCTAGTTCTCAGTTTTTATTCAGGAAACTTGATTACTAGAATAGATATCAAGTTTAGGGGAGAATTGTTGGGAATAAAAAATGGCCAAGTTATGCAGACGCTGACAAGAAGAAGTTGGACGTTGTTAGGAACAATTCAAGCGTTGTCAGGTCAAGCGTTGACATGAAGAAGTTAAGCGTTGATAAGAAGAAGTCAAGTACTGTTGGAAGATTTAGTTTACACGGCTTGTATTTTGGGTAAAGATATGTTCTACAATGTATTTTCTATATTTATCTTTACCATAATTAGCTCATAGGTAAACTCTTGTACAAGACTCCTTGTGCTATAAAAGGAGATCTTTAGGTTTAGTTTTGATATACGTAATTCGACTTTCATTGTACTCAAGATCGTTTATCAATCATAGTGAAAGTTTAGTTTATTCTGTTAGTGTGTTCTTATTCTAAGTATTAATTCCGCATAATACCTAGATTGTTTCACATACAACAAAGTTTCTCTACATGTTATACTTGATCTAATCTCGTTAACACAAAGCTAAATCGATCTAAGTTTGGGATCAACACTTCCTAGTGATACCATTGCAAACCCGAAGGGTGAAATGAAGGTTATTACTACACGAAGTGGTAACACTTTTAATAAACCCATTTCTCGTGCAAATATTTCCAAGGAGAAGGAAATTGAAAACGAACCCGAGGTGGTGGTCGAAAAGGAGCGTATCTCAAGCCCACGAAGTACCGCTCATACCACACCTACGGTTGAACCTATACCAATTGTAGAACCCGAGATTCCAAGGCCGTTGCCTAATGCCCAACCCACACCGCCCTTGCCTTATCCATCGAGACATAATAAGGAGAAACTTAATGAATGTAACAAACAACAAATCGAGCTTTTTATAAAAATGTTTCAACAAGTGCATTTTGACGTAAGTTTAGCCGACGCGTTGTTATACATGCCTCGTTTCGCCTCCACTTTCAAAAGTATGATGAACGGTAAGGAGAAGCTTTCCAAGCTATCTAATTGTTCTTCGGTTTATCTTAACCGAATACCAGAAAAAGTGGGAGACCCCGGGAAATTCCTCATCCCGTGTGATATTCAAGAAATGGAAGAGTGTCTTGCTTTAGCCGATCTTGGTGCAAGCATTAATTTGATGCCTTTTTCAATGTGGAAATCGCTATCACTTCCGGCTCTTACTCCTTCGAAGATGTCCATTGAAATGGCCGATCATTCAACAATTCTCGCATGTGGAATTGCCGAAGACGTTTTCGTCAAGGTTGGGAAATTCTACTTTCCGGTCGATTTTATCGTCGTAGATATTCCCGCGGATCCACAAGTTCCTCTAATTTTGGGCCGCCCATTTTTAGACACCTCGAGACCGATTATCGATGTTCACGCTAGAAATATCACATTACGATTTAACGAGGAAGAACTTGTCATCAACGCTACCAAAAATTCGACACCTTCTCATGTTTACGCTATCGCTACTGTAAATCACGTTGATTTAATTGACGTAGTTTGCGATGAATTTTCACAAGAAGTGTTATAATTCTCCGAAGGTTCAATTAGTGGCAATCCCGCTATTTTATATCCTATTGTTGCTAAAAATTCACACTCTCTCGCTCCATTCGAAGGAGGCGATTGTTGGGAATAAATTATGGCCAGATCACTTGAGCGCTAACAAGAGGAAATCAAGCGTTGACAGGAGTAAAACAAACGCTGACAGCTCAAGTGTTAACAAGATAAAGTCAAGCGTTGATACATTGAAGACAAGCACTGATGGGAAGATATACTCTACGCGTTTATTATATTCTAGATTACTTCTAGTAAAGATAGGAACAACAATGTATTTTCTATATTTATCTTTACCTAGAATAGCTGATACGTAGATTATTGTACAAGGCTTCTTATGTCTATAAAAGAAGACCTTTAGGTTAATGTTTCATATAAGTTTTCATTCGTAAACTACTTTCATTGTAAGCAAGTTTGATATTGTTAATCAAAGTGAAAGTTTGTTTATATCATTGTGTTCTTGTTTAAGTGTTAATTCCGCATAACACTTAGATTATTATAAACATACACAAAGGTTTCTCTAAGTGTATTACTTGATCTAATCTCGTATACACAAAGCTAAATCGATCTAAGTTTGGGATCAACAAGTGGTATCAGAGCTTGTTGAGGAACTTTTTGATCTTAAAGAACACAAGAACCCTAAAATCACCAAAACCCTAATTTTCTCAAAAACCCTAAAAACATCATGTCAACTCCAGAAGTACCCACCTCCTCCTCCTCACCTTTACCAAACATCAAGATTCCCATGCTTGATGCCACCAACTTTGAATTGTGGAAATTCAACTTTGAGCAATATCTAGGGATCTATGACTACACACTCTGGGAGATTATTGAATATGGAAACACATTCAATAAGGCTCAAAAGATTGCTAATGCCATTGCTGCAAGAACAGCTGTTGCTGGATGTTCAGAAGCAGACAAGAAGGAAAAACCTGATGATGGTAGAGCTGTGTCTGCTGAAGACATAGCAAAGAGAAGGGTTGATATGAAAACCTTAAATATTCTGAAACTATCTTTGGGACAAGAGAACCAGCACAAATACCGAGGTTATGATTCTGCAAAATACCTTTGGGCAGCTCTTGAAGTTGCCTATGGTGGCAATGATGATACTAGGGAAGAAAAGAAGAAGCAACTCATGCATGAGTATGCTGTTTTCAAAGCTCAACCTAATGAGAAGCTTAGCAGTGTGAGAAGCAGACTGCTTGACATTACAAGCAAGTTGTCCTTCATGGGAACACAACTTGGTGATGTTGATATCAATGCCACTTTTCTTAAGAGTCTTGGTGATGCGTGGAAAATTGAGGCAAGATCTATACTTGCCAACAACACTCACAAAAGTTCTACTTTTGATGATATCTACAACAAACTGAGGCTCTTGGAGAATGAAACTCTTTTGGAGCATGGAAGCAAGTCTACCAACAACAACATGGCCTTCTTTTCTCATAGTGAAGGTCAATTCAATCAGAAGGACTCTTACATGCATCCAGTTACTGGATCATCATGTGTCAGCGCTGGAACATATCCTGTCAACGTCTCATACATGGACGCTGACACATACAAAAGTGACTCACCAAGAGTTAAACCTGTTGGTTTGGATCTGGATACTGTGTGTGCTTATATTTCTTCTTTGCCCAATGGTTCAGTGATTACATATGAGGACCTTGAGCAGATAAGTGATGAGCACTTGGAAGAGATGGATATTAAGTGGAACATGGCTCTTGCTAGTATAAGAGCAAACAGGTGGAATAGAAGGTTTAAGAAGAAGATGACCTTCAATGCAAAGGACACAGCTGGATTTGATAAATCCAAAGTTGAATGCTACAACTGTCATCGTATGGGGCACTTCATGAGGGAATGCAGATCTCCTAGAAGATCTGATGCTGGAAAACCCTCAAACCAAATTGTTAAGACTCAGGACCCTAAGGCCATGGTTGTAGTTCAAGGAATTGATGGTGTTGGATGGGATTGGAGCTATTTGGCTAAAGATGTGGAAGAGGATAAAGCTTTGGTTGCTGAGATTGAAGAAGAAGAGCATGTTCAATATGCTCTCATGGCACACTCCTCCTCTTCATCTGATAATGAGGTATACGATGATGCTTTTTGTAGTAAAGGTTGTAGGTTAAATACTGAAAGACTTAACAAAGAGGTGTTAAGATTATTAGATGATATGAGTACTGAAAGATGCAAACTGTCTAATTACCAACTAGCTCTCACTGAAACTGAGAAGACAGTTTCTGAATACAAGAAAATGGAATTTGACTTTAAAGATAAGATAAACATCTTAAAACATGAGTTAAATGCTAGTATGGATATTAGAAACATCATGGAAAGGGTTAATGGTGAGTTACAGGCTAAGTTAGATGAGGCCATTAAGAATAAAGATAATGTTGGCCTTAAAATTCAAAGATTTCATAGAGCCACACAAACCCTAAGAGAATGTGTGAATAAACAAAGAGATCCTAAGGACATGACTGGGATTGGGATGAATGATTACTCTGTGGTTCCACCACCAGCTGGTGACTTCTATGGTGTCCAACAAAAGGACCTATCTTGGACTGGTTTGCCAGAACTCCAAGAGGAGGAATTCATTCCTCCACCAAGAGTTGTCACCCCAGTTGAAGAGTACCAACAAAAGTTGACTGACCTGAATGAATGGAAGAAAGCTAACCCTACTTTGTTTGTTAAGGGTGGCTTGCTATGTGAAAGTCCTAATGAGTCAACACCCATTAAGGTTACTAACCCAATCATTGGTAAAACTATTTATCTTGGCTCCAACACTGATAGAAAACCTAGCGTTAAGTATGTAGAGATGTATAGGAATACTAGGTCACCCAAGAGCCAAGTTAGCAATAGTGGAACAGGCTTTTTCTCTTCTAGACCTAGGTTTATGTCTAGAAAAGCTTGTTACACTTGTGGTAGCTTTTCACACTTGGCATATAAGTGTGTCAACGCTCCCAAAGCCAGCGCTGACAGGAACAAATTCAGCGCTGATAGGAACAAAGTCAACGTTGTTAGGAAGTCAAACATTGTCAGACCCAAACCTTGTGTGCAGCAAAATCCACAAGTGATTAGACCTGTCTCATTCTTCATTAGAGGGTCTAACACTCATGGACAAAGACCATTTCAAAAGACAAACAATTGGTCTAATAGGCAATGGGTTTCTGTAGCAAACCCTAGGTTTAACGCTGACAAGGGTAATTTCAGCGTTGACAAGACCAATTCCTACGCTGACAGAAACGTGACCAGACCTAAATATTTGCAACCACAGGGTAAGGGGTCTAAAGCTTCTTCAAGCTTAACATGGAGACCAAAGAAAGATCAAAACTCTAATGATAATAGGATCTCAATGACCTACAACAGATTTAATTACATTTCAAAGGTCATTACAAAACCTATTGGGGTTAACTGGGTATTTCATCCTAAGAGGGATGAAAATGGGGTTGTTATGAGAACTAAGTCTGTTCTTATTGAACAACCAGATGAATCCAAGTCTTCTAAGGCTTGGGTTCCCAAAGAAAACTAATCTGTTTTCTTTATGTGCAGGGCATTCAAAAACAGGTCAATGATTATGGATATTGGGATAGTGGATGCTCAAGGCACATGACTGGGAAGGAAGATTATCTTATGAACTTCACTCCCATAAAGAATGGTGATAAGGTCTACTTTGGAGGCGGATATGGTACTATCACAGTCAAAGGAACCCTTCTCACTAAGAATTTGCATTTTGAGAACGTATTTCTGGTAAAAGAACTTGATTACAACCTTTTTAGTGTATCACAAATTTGTGATATCAAAAATAAAGTTCTGTTTACTGATACTGAGTGTTTGGTGTTAAGCAAGGATTATAAGATCCCTGATGAGAAATATATTGAGTATAGAACACCTAGGCATAAGGACATATACAATGTGAATCTGAATGGGATTAGAATGAATAACAATATGTCTTGTTTTTATGCTAAAGCCTCAGTAGATGAGAGTAATTTATGGCACAGGAGACTAGGGCACATAAACTTTAAAAATATAAATAGGCTTGTGAGACTTGGCTTGGTTGATGGTTTGCCTGAGAAGGCCTTCCACAATGACCACTCTTGTGTTGCATGTCTTAAAGGCAAGCAGCACAAAGTCTCATTCAAGTCCAAACAGGTGCACTCTAGTTCTAGACCTCTTCATTTGCTTCATATGGACCTCTTTGGTCCAACCAATATAGAAAGCTTGAATGGAAAGTCCTATTGCTTTGTCATCACATATGACTTTTCTAGGTTTACTTGGACATTCTTTCTAGCTATGAAGAGTAACACAACTGATATTCTAATTGATTTTATCACTCAGATTGAGAAAAAGACTGGCAATGAAGTTAAAATGCTTAGAAGTGATAATGGTGGAGAATTTAGGAATAAGAAGCTAGATGATTTCTGTGCCAGGAAAGGAATTACTAGGCAATTTAGTATGGCAAGAACCCCACAACAAAATGGGGTTGCTGAGAGGAAAAATAGAACCCTAATTGAAGCAGCCAGAACAATGTCGGCTGATGCTCATTTTCCTATAGCATTTTGGGCTGAGGCTGTTAATACAGCTTGTTATGTTCAAAATAGAGCATTGGTTAACAAAATGAAGAACAAAACACCTTATGAGTTACTTTGGGGAAGAAAACCTAATATTGGTTTTCTCAGACCTTTTGGTTGTCATGTAGTATTTTTAGACACTAGTGATGCCTTAGGTAAGTTTAGTGCAAAAGGTGATGAAGGCTACTTCATGGGGTATTCAGTGTAGAGCAAGGGATATAGGGTTTATCTTAAAGGAGAAAAACACATACTTGAAAGAGTACATGTTAGGTTTTTAGAAAATAAACCTAGTGATCCTGAAAGTGGTCCTAATTGGTTGTTTGACTTGGAAACTTTATCTAGAACTTTAAATTATATGCCTGTCACTAATCCAGACATTGTGAAGGTAACTTTAAATGTTGTGGAAGAACAAGTTGTTGATGTTTCAGGTACACAGGTTCATGAAAAGGTTGGATTACAAGCAGAGAAGTCATCTCCTATACAAGAATATGTTACAATTCCCATTTGGACAGATGCTTTTGCTGCTGCTGCTGCTGCTGGTAAAGATAATGGTGGTCCCCAAGTACCACCAGATACAAACATGCATGGTCCTTCAGGCGCTGACAAAGGCAAATTTAGCGCTGACAAGACCAATTCAGACATTGATGGCTCAGACGTTGACAACAACAGTTCAAGCGTTGTTAGCCCAAGCGCTGACAACCAAGATTCAGGCGTTGACAACACTTTTGCACATCTTTTCTCCTCTACTTTTGAACAAGGTGAACCTTCCAATTTATATGACGAAGGTCATCCCTATGTTGATGTAAGAGAGTCTGATGAAGAAGATATTGGCAACATGGAGAATGAAATTGAAGATACCAGACTTTTTGAGGGAGGAGTACTTACTTCAGTCATGAAGAATCATCCTCCTTCTCAAATCATTGGTAATGTTAATACTCCAGTTCAGACTAGAAGATCTCATCAAGGTCTTGGTGGGTTTATTGCCAATATACACAAGAAGGTTGATACCCCTCTTGTGCAAGCATGTTTGTTTACCTGTTTTCTGTAACAACAGGAACCCAAGAAGATATTTGATGCTCTCAAAGAACCAAGTTGGGTGGAAGCAATGCAGGATGAGCTTCACCAGTTTGCAATTCAGGATGTTTGGGAGCTGGTTGATTGTCCTAGATATGTCAGACCTATAGGGACAAGATGGATTCTAAGGAACAAGAGAGATGAAAGAGGCATTGTGGTCAGAAACAAGGCAAGGTTAGTGGCTCAGGGATATACACAAGAGGAGGGGATAGACTATGAGGAAGTCTTTGCACCGGTTGCAAGGATTGAAGCTATAAGGATCTTTCTAGCCTATGCATCCTGCATGGGCTTCACTGTCTATCAAATGGATGTCAAGAGTGCCTTCCTCTATGGAACAATTTTTGAGGAAGTATATGTGATGCAGCCTCCTGGTTTTGAGGATCCAAAGAATCCAGACAAGGTGATATAGAGTCAAAAAGGCTATGTATGGCCTTCATCAAGCCCCAAGAGCATGGTATGGTACTTTGTCTACTTACTTAGTGGACAATAGATTCAAGAGGGGCACCATAGATCAGACATTATTTACAAAGAAGAAAGGCAAGGATGTGTTGCTTGTCCAGGTCTATGTTGATGATATCATTTTTGGGTCTACTGATCCAAAGATGAGTGAGGATTTCTCCAAGCTTATGACAGATAAATTCAAGATGAGTGCTATGGGGGAGATGAACTTCTTTCTTGGTTTACAAGTTTAGCAGAAAGAAGATGGTATCTTCATCTCCCAGGAAAAATATGTGGCTGAGATCTTGAAGAAATTTGGCTTTTCTCCACATGAAAAGAGGGCTACTACTCCTATGGATAGAGAACACCCTTGGGGAAAGATTGGAAATGGGAAAGATGTTGATGTCAGGCACTATAGATCCATGATTGGATCATTGATGTACCTTACTGCCTCCAGACCTGACATCATGTTTGCTGTGTGTGCTTGTGCACGCCATCAAGTGACTCCCAAAGATTGTCACCTTTATGCTGTGAAGAGGATCTTTAGGTACCTAAGATGCTATCCTAGTCTTGGTTTGTGGTACCCAAAAGATTCACCATTGGAGCTGATTGCATATTCAGATAGTGACTATGGAGGTGATAAATTTGATAGGAAATCCACAACTGGTGGATGTCAGTTTCTTGGGAGCAGGTTGATATCTTGGCAATGCAAGAAACAAACAGTGGTGGCTAATTCTACAACTGAAGCTGAGTATGTGGCTGCAGCTGCTTGTTGTGGACAAGTTTTGTGGATTCAGAACCAGCTGTTGGACTATGGGTATAATTTCATGCATACCAAGATATTTGTTGACAATAACAGCACTTTATGCATCATTAAGAATCCTGTACATCATTCTAAAACTAAACACATAGAAATTAGACACCATTTTATAAGAGATTGTTTTGAAAAAGGTTTAATACAACCAGATAGGGTTGACACTGAGGAAAATGTGTAAGATTTACTAACTAAACCTTTTGATGCTGGGAGGTTTCAATACTTGGTAACAAGTATTGGAATGGTCAATTTCACATAATATGTGTTTTAGAGTCTTTTTGTAAAAGTATGTACAGGATGATGCATTGTTATTAGTCTTATTGATGATTTAGATTTTCCACTATATTTTTCTAACACTGACAAAGGTTGCTTGAACGCTGATAAGTGTTTTTGTAACGTTGTCAGCAATATAATTGTCTAACGCTGACAAAGCTTCCCTCAACGCTGTCATGTGTTATCGGGGCGTTGTCAGCAACAATGTTAGTTTTGTGGTTTTCAATCTACATGTGCAACTGGTGTTAGCAGTATACCATTGGATACAGAGTTGCTTATGGATCAATGGAGAAGCATTTGGACAAGTTTTTATTTATGGATGATGGTTGGAATTTTTAATTCCTATCTTGACATAAATTTTTATGTTCATGCATGTTTTTTAGCAACTTATGTATCATAGTTTAAGGGGAGGTTTTAGGAACCTTTAAGATGTTTGGGTATCCATATGATACTCTTATCACAATTCTAGATTGTGTCCACAGGTGAGTATGAGTTAGTTTTACTAAATCATGCGGCACTGTAGCATGCAAAGTTGATATACTATGCATGCTGCCAAGACATTTTTGGCCTAGAATTGGTTGTGGTCTGTTGGGAGACTTGAGAATAATTTTGTTATGGAATTTACATGGGAGTAACAAGGAATTTTATAAGGTAACTTGGTTGTTAAGAGTTTTGGTTAGCAAGGGACACTAGAGGACTGTTATGTCTATCTTGCTTAAGCAAGTGTGCATAACTAGACAGTGCTTGCCGCCCTATAATAATTATCAGCTTTTTGGTTATCTTCTCTAGGATAAATTACCTTGTTAAGGTCATTTTTCATTTTTAAACATTTTTATTTTTGGACGCTGACAAGAATTTTTCCAAGCGTTGTTGTGACCAATTTAGACGCTGACATGGCTATAGGCAAACGTTGACAAGATTATAGCTGTTGGGCGTTGATGGTTATTTTTTACCGTTGACACTCAATGGGTCCTACCCAGTTGTTACTTTTTGACATATTTTTAGGCCGTAATTTTAGGAGTTGTTACTTTTCATTTAATGCATGAGATAAACTTATTCTTTTTCAATATTTTCATGATTACATTTTGAAAATACTTGCCTATTTTTGGGCCAATCACATGCATTTTCTTCTCCTATAAATTTGGCTCCTATTTTTAAACAGGGTATCTATACTTCTTGTCTAACATAATTTTCTCTTATCAACTTCATCTTCATCAAACATTTTTATCAGCTTTCAACAATGGCACCAAAGTTTAGACCATCAGATTTGGAATTGGGGTTCAGAAGCCAACACAACATGATTGCGTATCTTGAAGCTGATGATGCTCTGTTTCCCCAATACACACAAATGGTGGCGTATTTGAACGCATCCCCCATAAGGTATGCTCTTTCTCAGCACCACTCATTCCAGTCACACATATTAAACAGTTTTGGAACACTGTCAGTTCCTCAACAGTTAATAGAGTGACTACATTGACTTCTATTGTTCATGGGAGACCTTGGGTGGTTACTGAGGCTTTGGTACGCCAGGCCTTGCATCTTGATGATGCTGATGGTATAGCCACCCTTCCCATTGGTGAAATAGAACAAGGACTATGGGCTTTGGGTTATCCTTTTCCTGATGAAGGAACTTTAACCAAATATCATAAACAGGAATTTCCCCCAGCCTGGAAGTACCTCATACATGTCCTCCTTCAATGTTTGAGTCCCAAATGTACTGCACACAATGAGATCAATAGATCTATTGCTAGTGCTATTGTGTGTATTGCAACTGGGCAAAAATTTAATTATTCTAAAATGATTTTTGAGGGCATGTGTAAAAATAAGGGGAACAAAATGACTTTAGCTTATCCCCGATTTTTACAAATGGTTTTTGATGTTCAAGGATACTGCACAAGGGATCATAATGATTTTTATGAGATCCCTATGCAAAAGAAAGCAATTTTTATAAAGATGAACACACCCACAGATCGTGACCTACTCCTCACCCAAGCTATGCTTGCTGTCATTGCAGCAGCTCAACCCCAACCAAACCCTCAACCTCAAATTGACCCAATACCTGACCCATTACCTTCACCTGAACATGTGCAAATTGACCAAGAACCCTTCAACGCTGACACATTAAATGTTGGCGTTGATGTGCCTATTTCCAATGTTGACACACAACCTTCACAAACCCAAACACCCCTTAACCAACCCACATCCACCCAATCTTCAACACCATCTTCCACACCCCCTGAATATAGGTTGATGAAACGCCAAAGGACTACTAGAGTGTTCTCCTCTGGTGGTCCTAGCCATGTAGCAGAGAGAACCACCACCACAAGTGTGGCTGGTGATATGGATGAGGCTGGGACTATTGGTTCTGGCTTAGATGCTGGCCAAGGCAGTCCCACCATCATTAAGTCCTCATCCATACCCAATGAATCTGACTTGGGAGGTCAAATCCCCATTTTAGAAGAGGGCAGATTGGAACCAATGACCCTACTTGAATTGACGGCAGTCTGCATGAGCTTGCAAAAGCAAAATGCAGACTTGGTACAAGTTGTCAGCTCACAAGGCCTTGAACTCAAGCAATTGAGGGAGAGGATTGTTGTTTTGGAGACTGCAAGTACAAGGAGAGGGATGGAGGAATCTTCCAAAGGGGAGGAAGATCCAATAAATTTGAGTGATAAGGGCAGCCATGATTGTTAATCTTTGGATGTTGCTGAGGCGCTTACAAGTTTGAAGAAACAGACAGGTTTTGATACGTCCTTAGTCTCTCTCCTACCAACTTGAATTTATCATTTACAGCCATGTTGGAAGAGATTCCAAAAGGCGCTGAGGCAGGAAATTTGGGCGTTGACAAGGAGAATTTGGCCGCTGACAAAAATATTTTGGGCGCTGATAGAACAAAATTGGGCGTTGACAGATCTGCACATGAGGGTGATGTATCCCAGTCATCATCCATCATCAAGGAGGTTTCTTCACAGGTATCACCATCTACCTTACCAACAATTGATCCACTAGATAAGGGTAAGGGTATTATGGTAGAAGAGGTTTTTCCAAAGAATGCAGCTCAAATTGAGTTTGATAGAAGATTGGCTGCACAAATCATGGAACAAGATAGAAAGGAGGTGAAAGAGTCACCATTTGTTGTCACGTCAGAGGAGCCAGAAGGAAGTGCTGAAGCTAGCTCAGACTCAAGTGTTATGATCCTAGAACACCCAGAAAGACTTGAGTATGGAGATGAGTTGGCCAAAGAGAAATTGAGAGAATTGAAATTGCAGGTAGACTTTGATATGCCAGAGGTGGTTCAAATGTATCATGCTTGGGAAGAAAGGTGTATGGAGAATCCACACTTGACCATTTCAGATCAGATATGGGGTTTGGAGATTCTCCTTAGAGTACAAAAAGATTGCCAGGTTATTTTGAAACACAAGGCAAGCAATATTCTCTCAGAGTTGAAAAGGGATAGAAGGGATCTATACTACATGTTTCTCAGATGTCATGGAGTAGGATGGACTTATCAGAAGTTGAAGGCATTGACATTTGATGAGTTGGAATGAAAGGCTTATCCCATTTGGGTTAGAGTGCAGGAAGCAAACACTCTAAGACTTCTTTCTGATGAAAGGAAAGAAGAACTTGTAGAAGAAATGGAGCTCAAGAAAGCAATGGTTGTTCCCAGACCAATGAAAAAGGGAGTTTCTCTTGAGTTTCCCAAAGATATGGATCCACTATATCCAAGTGAAGCTGTTATAAGAAAGAGCCTCAAGCTCTCACCATTAGAAGCTTCAGATATGGTGCAAGTGTTACCACTATATTCCAGAAATCCAATTGTGAGCTATGAAGAAGATGAATGTGGATTTTGGAAGATTGGCAGGTATGGCAAAGAGGTTCACACTTTTACCACTCTCATATCTTTGTTTGCAAGTTGTGATAGAGAAGACTTGGTGGACCTATGGAGGTTGCTAGAGACCAAGTATGAGGCTGAAGCACCAACTTCAGCTAATGGAATAAAACTGTGGTCCACATTCAAGAGAATGTGTGGACCAAAAGATGAGGATCCTGCAATTTGGAAGGATCTTGAAGATGACCTCAGTGGTCTTCAATGAAGATTATATTCAGCTGCTGGTGTTTACCATTTGAGTTCTACAAAGTTTGATGAGTATCTACTTGTGGATGGTCAGTATTTTATATCCAAGGATATCTTGGAAAAGATGAAGAACACTCAGCTGGAAATTGATTATTCAAGTGACGTGGCAAAAGACTTGATCAGATTTATTTATTACCAATATGAGAAGGTTTCTAAGATTCCTCCTAGTCCTTAATGTTTATTCAGAAACTTGATCATAAGAGTGGATATCAAGTTTAGGGGAGGATTGTTGGGAATAAATTATGGCCAGATCACTTGAGCGCTGACAAGAGGAAATCAAGCGTTGACAGGAGTAAAACAAACGCTGACAGCTCAAGCGTTGACAAGATAAAGTCAAGCGTTGATACATTGAAGACAAGCACTGATGGGAAGATATACTCTACGCGTTTATTGTATTCTAGATTACTTCTAGTAAAGATAGGAACAACAATGTATTTTCTATATTTATCTTTACCTAGAATAGCTGATACGTAGATTATTGTACAAGGCTTCTTATGTCTATAAAAGAAGACCTTTAGGTTAATGTTTCATATAAGTTTTCATTCGTAAACTACTTTCATTGTAAGCAAGTTTGATATTGTTAATCAAAGTGAAAGTTTGTTTATATCATTGTGTTCTTGTTTAAGTGTTAATTCCGCATAACACTTAGATTATTATAAACATACACAAAGGTTTCTCTAAGTGTATTACTTGATCTAATCTCGTATACACAAAGCTAAATCGATCTATGTTTGGGATCAACAGCGATTTTATCGACAATGAAGAAAATGTGAACGATAGTAACGAAAAATTTCCATCATATTTTCCGCCGGTGGAAATTATGAGTGTTGAACCGAAATATTCAATCAAGGATCCACCAATCCTAGAATTGAAAGACCTTCCACCTCATCTAGAATACGCATTTTTAGAAGGTGAAGATAAGTTGCCGGTAATTATTGCGAAAGATCTTTCCGATAACGATAAAACCGCACTTAAAAAATCTTGAAAGCTCATAAAGGAGCAATTGCATGGAAAATCTCCGACATTAAAGGAATCGATCCTAAGTTTTGTACCCACAAAATTTTAATGGAGGAAGATTACAAACCCGGAATCCAATCTCAAAGAAGGGTAAACCCTAAAATTCACGATGTCATTAAAAAAGAGGTTTAAAACTTCTCGACGCGGGAATGATTTATCCTATCTCGGATATTCCATGGGTAAGCCCAATTCATTGTGTCCCTAAGAAGGGAGGAATGACCGTTGTACCCAACGAAAACAACGAGTTAATTCCAACACGCGTTGTGACCGGTTGGAGAGTATGTATCGATTATCGTAAACTCAACGATGCAACTCGAAAAGACCATTTTCCCTTGCCCTTCATGGATCAAATGTTGGAGCGACTTGCGGGAAACGATTTCTATTGCTTTCTAGATGGTTTTTCCGGTTACTTTCAAATCCCTATCGACCCTCGTGATCAAGAAAAAACTACGTTTACGTGTCCTTATGGAACGTTTGCTTATCGTAGAATGCCTTTCGGACTTTGTAATGCACCCGGTACATTTCAACGATGTATGATGGCTATTTTCCACGATATGATAGAGAAGTCGATGGAAGTGTTCATGGATGATTTCTCGGTATTTGGTGATTCGTTTACGTCATGCTTAAATAACTTGAAAAAAATGTTAAAACGATGTGAAGAAACCAATCTCGTACTTAATTGGGAAAAATGTCACTTTATGTGCGAGCAAGGAATTGTCTTAGGGCATAAAATATCGAAAGCGGGGATTGAGGTCGACAAAGCAAAAATCGACGTCATTTAGAAATTACCTCACCCCAAAACCGTCAAAGGAGTTCGAAGTTTCCTAGGCCACGCCGGTTTTTATCGACGTTTTATCAAAGATTTCTCGAAAATATCTCGACCAATGACACATCTACTCGAAAAAGATGCTCCTTTTGTCTTTAACGAAGATTGTGTCCGAGATTTCGAAACTCTTAAAAGGAAACTTACCGAAGCTCCTATTCTCGTAGCTCCAAATTGGAATCTTCCATTTGAGCTAATGTGCGATGCTAGCGACTATGCAATTGGAGCTGTTTTAGGGCAACGCTATGAAAAGCACTTCCGTCCTATATATTATGCTAGTAAAACAATGACTGAGGCTCAAATGAAATATACTACCACGGAAAAGGAATTCCTAGCTGTAGTATACGCTTTTGAAAAATTCCGACCTTATCTCGTTTTAACTAAAAGTATTGTGTATACGGACCATTCGGCTATCAAGTACCTTTTGGCTAAGCAAGACGCTAAGCCAAGGTTGCTTCGTTGGATTCTACTCCTACAAGAATTTGATGTCACCGTGCTTGACAAAAAAGGAGCCGAGAATCTAGCGGCCGATCATATTTCTCGCTTAGAGGATCCTCACAAAGATGTCTTCGAGAACAAGGAAATTACCGAAACATTTCCTCTCGAAACACTTGGTGTGGTGAATTCTAAAGACGACACCCCATGGTTTGCGGACATCGCAAATTACCATGCGGGCAACTTCATAATCAAGGGTATGAGGACGCAACAAAAACGAAAATTCTTTCGTGACGTCAAGTTCTATTCCTGGGACGACCCTTATCTCTTTCGAGTATGTGCGGATCAAATCGTTCGACGTTGTGTTCATGGCACCGAAGCTACTAATATCCTTAGAGCTTCTCACGAGGGACCCACGGGTGGTCACCACGGTGCTAATCTCACGGCTAAGAAAGTTTTCGATGCTGGTTTATTTTGGCCTACGATCTATCGTGATGCACACGTACTTGTGAAGTCGTGTGATTCTTGTCAACGTCAAGGTAAATCCTCTCAAAAGGATGAAATGCCACAAAACATTATTCAAGTTTGTGAGATTTTCGACGTTTGGGGCATAGATTTTATGGGACCGTTCCCTTCATCTCGAGGAAACAAATATATCCTCGTCGCCGTCGACTACTTATCCAAATGGGTAGAAGCTAAGGCTTTGCCTACAAATGACGCGCGTGTGGTTGTGAAATTCTTGAAACAACTATTCTCTCAGTTTGGAACCCCTCGTGCTATTATAAGCGATCGTGGAACCCATTTTTGTAACGAACAATTTGAAAAAGTCTTGAAAAAATATGGAGTTACACATCGTCTTTCTACGGCTTATCACCCGCAAACGAGTGGGCAAGTTGAGGTTTCAAACCGAGCCTTGAAGAGAATTCTAGAGAGGTCGATTGGAGAGAACCGTGCTTTGTGGTCCGACAAACTCGACGATGCTTTATGGGCATTCCGTACCGCTTACAAAACGCCTATTGGTTGTACACCGTATAAGTTGGTATATGGAAAAAATTGTCATTTTCCCATCGAATTAGAAAATAAAGCATATTGGGCACTCAAGCATGCCAATTTTGACTTGAAGACCGTGGGATATCACCGGAAAATACAATTAAATGAATTTGATGAATTAAGAGATCTTGCTTATGAAAATTCATTGATTTTTAAGGAAAAGACTAAAAAGTTTCATGATGCTAAAATTAAAAACGGTGTTTTTAACATTGGAGATCAAGTGTTACTTTTTAACTCTCGTTTAAAAATATTTTCCGGAAAGTTGAAATCCCGTTGGTCCGGTCCGTCCACCGTTACACAAGTTTTTCCATATGGGACCATTGAGCTAGCTCAAAATGATGGTCCTAATTTCAAGGTGAAGGGACATCGACTTAAGCACTACTTTGGTGGGGAAGTTCCTCTCTTGAACGACCACGACCAAGTCACCTTCCCCAATGATAATTAAACATTGAGGGGATCGAGTCGAGCTCATGACTCGGTAATAAAAAACGAGGTGCTTCGTGGGACAGTTCCCATGTCTATCCATGTACATATTATCGCTTTCTAATGTAGTTAATGAGAGGGGATTTGTGCCCTTCCAACTCGTTGTCTCGTGGTTGTTTGTGATCGTGTTATCTAGATCATCATCATCACTTTCGAAGCCTCTCGTCTTCGTTTCACTCGAGCTTCGATCGTTTGCTTTGAAGGAATTTTTGACAAATCCACGACATATATCCTTTATCGTTCTAACAATAGTCTTTTAGCATAATTAATAAATGGCTTTAGATTATTTGTTTCTTACCCTTTCCATACTAGATCCTAAGCATTCGACTTTTCGTCTCTAGTATGGGGGTAATCCACCCTTAGACTTGAAACATTGAGGACAATGTTTACTTTTAGTATGGCGGGGTGAATAGATACTTGCCTTGCCCACGTCCTCGTGCACTCTAAAATTTATCGTTTTTTTTGTTTATAATAAGGCCAAAAAATGGCCAAATTTTAAATTTTTTTTGTAGTTTTTCATAAGTGTTTTTGAGACACAAATGTATATTTTTCGTTGGGTAGAATAAGAGCTAATTTTTGACCTGATGGGCATTTGGAGCCCCTAACATTCCTTAACCCGCTAAATCAATTTTTGCTAGACTTTTACATAGGGAACTTTAAAATGCGAAAGTCTTAATTCATACGGGTTAAGAACAAGAACTTTTCGAAAGTTCCTATAAATGATCCTAGAAAGTCATCTATCGTAGGAAATTTAAAACGCAAGATCTAAACTTATCCAAGTCTAAGAAATTGCAAGATCCTATAGTGGCTTGAAAACCCAAAACTTCAATTTATTATAGTCTTAATGAAAGCTAATCCAAATTTGGCTTAATTTGACTTGCATGGCTAAGTATTCACGAGTCTCTTTAATTAGAGGTCTTTATATAGTGAAGAACGAGAGATGATAGAGTTAGACAAGTGATCATGCTAAACGTAGAACATGAAAATGTTCTTTCAAAAACTCATGTGTTTTTAATTGTGGCTTTTTCTCCCATAAGATCAATGCATTAGGAAATAAATAATTGCAATAAATAAGGTAGTACGATTTAAAAGAATTACTTAGCTTCTAGCACAAGATCGTTTAAAAGTTGCTCGTGTTCGAATAGAGTTCATAGCCGAGGCATAACTTATTGAAGCGGGACTCGAAGATTGGCGAAGTCCAAAAGGCCCTAACAAGGCATGAGGACTCCATTTTGTTGCTAAAGATCCAAGATGATGTGAAGTATCATTATTCCAAAATCAATATGAAGGATCGAGACACACGACAAAAAGCAATATACTCCCTAAAGATCATGGAGAAAATCTATCCAAAAAGACCCTCACAAGGTATGAGGATAAATATATCCAAGTCCGAAAAGGAGGCGGATCGTTGCAAATCAAAATCCCAAATAAAGATTGAAGAAAAATGATGAAGTCGTGGTCCAATTGTGAAGAATCTCTCAAAAATGTCAAGTGAAGAAATTCCATATATGAAGAGAAGACCATAGTTTCAAGAAAGTCTTCCCAAGATTTGAAGTATGAAGTACATGCCAAATATCGGTCAGAGAAAGGTCTCAAATCATGAAACGAGTTATGTCAAGATATGAACTTAAGCAGATCACGAGAAGCCGTTTTAAAATATTTTGTCCTTTAGCTAAATATTAATTAAATCGTCCTATTTTATTTTCGGCCTTAATAAATATCAAAATAAGTCAATATGAATCACTTGTGATCCATGACAAAATAGTTAAAAAAGTTTAGAAACCTTTCATTTCTTTAATAAATTAGGATTACGGGGAGAAAAAGTATTACACAATTTTAATGCATGAGTAGTGTTAGCATTGTGACTTGTACCAACAATGATCTTGTTTTTGCACTTAGCATGGAATGTGTGACAATCAAGGGTGACGAAATTTACTCTATGAAACATTCACTTGTTTCTACTCATCGACCCTAAAAGTCACTTTTGTGATGAAAATCATGTCTCTAACACATCCTAGTAGTAGCATAGTTTGTTTTTCTTTCAATAAAGCTTCATAAAAATGAATTTTGGAGTTGTTATGATACTTTATTCTAGCATTGCGTGAGGACACAACAATGGTTTAGTATGGGGGAGTGATGAGATGGCAATTATACATGATCTCATCGTTCTTTACGGGCTTTTAATGCATAAAAATGTCATAAAATACCATATATATGCTTGCTTTTATGATTATGTGTATTTTAGGTATGGATATCGTGAAAAAGACAAAAGATCACAAGATACAAGGAAAAACGAACACGAGAAACGAAGACGCACAATGAACCGGGCCCTAGTTATGAATTATCCAAGAAAAACCCTTGAAGACTTAAAGAAATACAATATTGATCCTCAATGAATGAAGAAATGACACTTATAACCCTTGTGAATTCATAATTACAAGTTTGGTCTCTTAAGTTTGTCAAAATTGCAAAAAGGTCCTTCAACTTTGAAGAAATGGCAAGACTAGTCCCTTAACTATTCAAAATTGTCAATTATCGTCCCTCATGAAGGCAAACATCTATTGAAGACCTTTGAAGATCAAGAATGTCGAAGATCAGCCCTTGAATTATGGAAAAATGGAAAAAATAACCCTTGAAAACCTTTTGCCAAAGTTTTGGGGCAAAAGTGTGAAAAACACGTTTTACAAACATTCCCAAAGATCAAGGACCAAGGCTGCCAACTTTGAAAGTTTAAACTTAAAAAACATGCGCCAAACACTTAACCCCTCCCCTAATATCGGATCAAACACTTTTACTGTAGCACGTATGAACCCATAATTAACTTTTTACCATCAAGGGGTTAATTCAAATTGGGAGTTCATACGTGTGATTCACCTCAACCTAAACCCTTCCCAACATTAATTCTCTCTTCTCCACTCACCCTTGGACCCCACATCAAAACCCGTTCAACCAATAACATCACACCCTCCTCTCCAAGGAATGCCACATGGCCAAATCAACAGCTTATACTCTTTGCTTGGCCCCAAAGCAAATTTAAACGGCTTGGATCAATTTGGACAGCTCATTCCATCAAATCATCTAGAAGACTTCAGGGACATTTTTGGGAATTTCTAGCCTAAGGGTTTCATGTAATTTTCATTCTAGTTTGCCTATAAAAGGACCCCCAACCTGTGGTGAGGCCTTTGTTCCAGTTTTACTCTTTAAAACTTGTAATTCCTTTTTAAATTTATAAAAGTTTGGTATTTTGAAAAATATTGTAATTCCTTTTTATGTTTTGGAAAGTTGGTGTGTTTTAAGAGTAATTCTGAGTTCCGTTGATTGTTATAAGTGTGCTGAGATCTTGTGGTTTAAGCACGTTTATGTTTGATTAGGTTTTCAAAGTTTCAAAAACCTTGAAATCCTTATTCTGTTTTGATTATTTGCTTGTACTAATCCTATTCCAAAAGCTATAAGCCTGTACAAGCTTGTTGACACCAAGCTGGTAAAGGTTTATCAACCTTTGGATAGGCTGTTTGTTGCTTGTGTTGAAGAATCAAAGGATTCAAAAACCTTGTTCTACTTTGAACATCAGCAGGTTTTGAATCAGCCATTGAAGAACCTTGGTCTTGTTCTAGTTGTTGAACAAGGTCCAAGGAGCATTGCTGATCTCCCTAGGAAGTAAAGGGAGATAGGTATAGCCTCTTGGTTAAGTTTCCCCTAAAAATTTCATGTTATTGCCTATTTTGAATTTTAGACTGTGATTTTGTGTTCTTGTGTTTGAGGTTGTGATTTTTGTGCTTGAATCTGTTATTTGTCATCTAGGTAAGAAGTTTAAATCATAAAATCAGTAGGCTGTGTTTAGAAATCACAAGTTGCTTTGAAAAGTTGTAGATTAAGGTGTGTTTGGGATAACAGCCTGTATTGGATTTGTGTTGTTTTGATTGGTGTATTGTTTTGTTTTGTGTTTGTTCTTGCTTCATAAGTATAAGTGGTCTATTATCTGCAAGCTTTGTGCATATAAACACCTAGAATCAACAAAGGGCTCTAAAATCTTGTTTACTTATTAGAATTGGCTGAGATTTGAAGGACACCTAGATCTAATCATAGACTAGGGTTAACAAGTTATAAATCTAGGTTAGTTTCATCAGGGAAGTAAGATTTGAGTGTTGAAATTGGATATGTGGTCATTTATATCAGAAAAGTGTGCAAGTGTTCTTGAAGTTCATATCAGCAAGTTGTATGTGCTTAGATCTTGTTCCATACTTTGATTTAGTGGTTGATTTAAGTTTGTTTGTGCTTGATAACAGTTTATATAGCTTGTGTATGCATCTGGTTCATTTTGGTGTGCTTAATCTTGCTAAAACTGCTTAAGTGTGCTTAACAGCTTATTATCCAAGTCTGTGCCAGATCTGGTGATTATTTGATTTTTCTGTGCTAATTGAGTGAACTGAAGTGTGTTATTGTGCTTGATTGTGACTCCTTGTGATTAACTGATCACTTGGGTGCCCTTTTCTTCCAACAAAACATGCAAAATCTCTCTAAAATCAAAAGTCAAAAAGTCAAAGCAGTGGGAACCAGTTCCTACTGAAAGTT
Organism: Glebionis coronaria; assembly: GCA_025667525.1. Lineage (NCBI taxonomy): Eukaryota > Viridiplantae > Streptophyta > Magnoliopsida > Asterales > Asteraceae > Glebionis > Glebionis coronaria. Next base: position 415,926,683 of record CM046878.1, on the reverse strand, counting down.
CCTCCTGCTAGTGTTAACTGGTCATCAGCTTATCAATAAGCTATACTAGCTTATCAAAACATGCAACAACTTCAAATTTGTTATAGGTGCTCCTCATTTGACCCATTTGTTCATTCTGGAGCATTTGAGGAGTTGACTTTTAGGTTTGACTAGAATACCAACTTAATTGACTTTTTCCAAAGTGCTTATTGCTTAATTCCAGCTTATTGGTTTTGATTATTGGATTTTTGTTGATTGTTTTGGCTTATTGAAGTCATTTGTAACATTTTCCAAGTTGAATCAAGTTCTGAGGTGCCCTAGAACTCAAACCCCGACTATTTTGTCTTTTAGTGGATTTGTACTTTGCTTATTTCTGGCTTATTGAGTGTGATTTTTCAAAATTTCTTTTTACAGATCTCTTAAGCATCCCAAAAGAAGGTTGTGTGTCAAATTAGAGCTTATGGCATTGGCTTATTGCTTAATGGGCTTATTAGCCTAATAAGAATAAGCTGTTTGTTCATTAAGCTGTGATAAGCTCAGAATCAGCTTTTGGGCCTTCAGAGTTTTGTGTTTAGAATTAAAATTTGAGTCAGATAGGGCTTTTCCAAGCTTATTGGGCCAAGTTTGACGTTTTGGGCCCATTTAGCCCATTTACTTTGACTGTTTTGGATTTTAGCCCATTTGGGGGCCCAATAGGGGTATTTTGGTCATTTTAATTTCATTTTCTGTTTATTTAGGTTAAAATAAGCTAGTTTGCAAGTTTTTAGAATTTTTTATAATTTTTAGATTTTTAATAATATTTTAATATTATTTTATTATTATTTTTCAAATTTCACTTTTCACCACTTTTTATATTTTTCTTAGCTTAAATACATTAAAATAGGATTTTTGCAACTCTTAGATTAATTTTATCATCATTTTTCTATTTTCTAGAGTTATTTTAAGTTTTAATAGATTTTAATCATTTTAAATAGTTTTTAAATAGTTTTAATGAGTTTTAAATTTCATAAAAATAGTTTTTAGTCTTTTTAGTTTATTTTTGAGGTTTACCAACTTGAAAATCTTGGTTTGAACTTTTTATTAGTTAATTTTGATTTTTAGGGCTTTAATTAGCATTTAAAAGTTAATAATTAATTAAATAAAAGGTTTTGGCAAGTTTGGATTTTTTTGTAAACCCTTAGTTTATTTTATTTGATTATTGGTAATTTTTTGGGAATTTTTAGAATTTATTTTTATTTTGGTCATTTTTATGGTTTTACGTTTTTTACGTCGTAGTATAATTTTCACGTATCCGTCCTTCTATTTCCTCATCCCTTTCTTCTTAATATTAATCTCAAATCTATTAAAAGTTAGAACACACACATATACCTCCTTGGGAAACGAACTTTGAACTTTCACTTTGTGGGTCATTAATACTTGGTTTTTCCTAAAACCGTCGTATTTAACGCTTACCGCTATTTTACCTCTTTTGTTTTCCTAAATAAGAGTTGTAATTTACCACAATCACATCTATAATATATATATATGGGGCTAACTATGATGTCATATAATGAAAAAGGTGCTACATAGGATGGTGATGTGTCATTTTGGAGGCTCCTCATTGGCTATAGGATTTCATCCAATCAAAAGTTAGCTATAAATTTTGAAAGATACTATAAAAAATCCGATTTGCAAAATTCGAATGAAAATTTAAGAAAAAAAAATATTTTCCTTTAATATAGCTTTTACAAAACATCGAGTCTTTTCTATACCCTAAAATATGATTCATCCGGATCTTCACCTTAAACTCTAATACCGTACCTAATCTGTTTGCAAGAGCTATGCCAGAAGCTACATCAAGTAAGTTTTATATAGATTTAGCAACATATGTGTGTATATTCATATGTAGTGTTCGTTGTGTGTAAGCAGTTGGCGATGATGGGTAACAACCCTACTTCTTCAAAAGAATAAGCAGATAAAAGGTAAAATCTATACCATGAATAAAGAAAATCAAATATCTTATTGTACTGTATACAATCGGTTGAAGATGCATTAAGGTGTTGAAGCTCTGAAGCTCTATCTCGACTCCACATGTTTATCCATATTTGGTGTAAGTTCTTTATGATTCTATAGGCTGTGACTTAGTTTGTTTCTGTGAATATTTAGAATTATGTTTGTTCTTTATCCTATAAGTTCTTGCGTATATGTTTTGCGGATATATAGCCAAGAATAGTTAAGCAATGAATTGTTATATGACAAGAATGACCATATTACATGCTATATACATGGCTTTGAGGCCTTCCATGCGAGGGTCCATTGTACCTATCATCGACAGGACTATGAGCACGACCAAAATCAGGGGTTGGTCTGCTATGAGCACGACCATAACCATGCAATATGTCATTCTGTAGGTTCTTAGTATGCAGCAGCTGTATTGAATCAGTACAATGTACAGGGATGACAAGTATAGTACACACAGTATCTCTACAGAACATAAACAACTTTATCTTGCATTATCTAAAATATTATGGTATATATTAACAAAATAAACATAAATGAGAACTGAATGTATAACAATAAATATTTGTGTGGATATCAGGATGTCCATGAGCCTGCTGCTAGAGCCCTTTGGAATCTTGCGTTCAATCCAGACAATGCTCTGCGCATAGTGGAAGATGGGGGTGTTCCAACCTTAATTGTTCTTTGTTCTTCATCAGAAACAAATATGGCACGCTTCATATCAGCTTTAGCTTTGGCATACATGTTTTATGGGAGGTAAAAAGCTTTTCCAATGAATATCTCCTTTATCCCAATCCTATGACTATCTCATGATATTGTGTACTATTATTTTGGGGGCGCAATGCTTCTAGATTACCGAAGAAGATAATCATGAGTATCATCACTAAAATATCGGACCACAACATCAGATACAAACCCAACCAATCATTAAACATATACAACATCAGTTATAAATAAACCAATTAAACTATTGGATTTATAACTGATGGGAGAACTGTTGGATTTGTTGAGTTCGAATTTAGGTAAAAATGGTTCAAAGGGTTTGACTGATATTAACAGGTGACAGAAGTAGATCTAAGCAACCAATCAGTTATAAAGGTAAATCATTCACGCGCCGTTTCTCTTTATAAATTTTGTGTCAGATTACAAGCAACCTATCAGTTATAAAGGTAACTCATTATACCATTGTATTGTGCCATAAGCATAGGTGAGCAGCATGGGGGAGAGAGTTGCAGGAGGCATGGGGAGGCATGAGCTTTGGAAACTTAATACGTCCATATGTCTCCAGACTTCAAAGAGAGAAGGTAACTTTCAACTTTCGCTTTGTCTTACATCTATTATTGTGATTGATCTCAAAGCTTGTAATTTAACTGTTATTTTTCTTTTATGTTATGCGTTATTGCAGGCTGCATGGCTTAAAGCCGGAGAAGAGGAAAGGAAAGTGGTGGAGGAGACAAGGGTTGTTTAAGGCTATCTGTCATTCAAGATATAAAGAAGAAACTACTGTCTTTTGTTATTGGTTTTTTTTTTTTTTTTTTTTTTTTTTTTTTTTTTTTTTTTTTTTTTGGTATACCTAGGTTTCCGACTCGACATTTATGTAAAGGGTTGATCAACAAATGTCTTCTGATATTTGGTTTATGATGGAAACTGTTGTAAAGTCAGAAAGATTATATTTTGGATGCAGTAGTTCATAAATGAATTGTTCAGTCGATCTGTTTGAACCTATACAAATGTTCACCTGAAACCGTTTTACTGCCTGTACTGACGAGTATTGTACTTTGATATTTTGCGCTACAGATTTTAGGTATGCACACGTTCTAGAGACAACAAACAATTGGGCAGCAATATCTGCTGACCGGCTAACTGGGATTCTTTAAGTAAGTATGTATCTCGATAACAGTCACTTGCAAATATCAGCCACCTGCAAATATAAGTGTGACTTGCAGGGTAAACGTAGCTCGATAACAAAATGTTTCAATTTAAGTGTGACTTGCAGGAAGGGCAGTATAGTTTGAAATCACACTAATAAAATCTTGAGTGTGACTTGTAGGGTAAACGTAGCTCGATAACAGAATGTTTCAGTTTAAATTATTATCCGCAGTGTGACCATCTTTTACAAATAGGTTAGATACTGTAAGTAAGTTAATAGCATGTCCTTCCCTAAAGGTTCCTATTTCCTTATTATCGTTAGGAATCTAAACTAATATCAGTGTCACTATAACTATGATGACTCTCTGTGAGTGCTTTGCTTAATGTATTTTGTCCCTGTTTTCAGATATATGGCTCCAGTTTGAATGCCCCTATGCGTCATAAATGGGTCTTCGCTATTGGGAAGTTGTTTTGTTATAGTAGCCCTTATATGATCCACTCTCTACTTGCCATACAAATATACCAAGGTATATCACTTATGAATACTTTATTAGCATTTTCTTACTCCCCTCAATTATGTTGATATTCTGCCCTTCTTTCTCCCGTCACTTATGTTCATTGCCAATCAGATAAAACAAAGTATTTTAACTCTTAATTTCTTAATTGTTTAACATTTTTAGTCATATAGTATAACCCCCGTTTTTGTGCTATAGTATGGGGTGGAGATCCAGTTATCCAGTTTACCGAAAATTTGAACATGTCATTAGCTCCATGGGTAATAAAACTCAAGATTCCAGCTGATGAAGACCGACTCAGTTCCCTAACTTGAAGACGCAAGACAATCGACCTTCTTAAAGGACCCAAATCACAAACATTGTTCGTATCACTAAGATGCTACTATGACAGTCAACATGAACCAACCACTGACACCATAAACAACACCATATTAGTGGTCCACCAATAAAAGAGACACTACACGGTTCTTCACAGTGGCTGCAGAACGAGATTTCATCAGGTTGGTCTACTTCCTACACACCCTTGACAATGAAGTTCTGGAAAAGACACTAATGCAATTACGCTCCTCGGATGTGTGCAGGATGAGAAGATTAATATATTTACTTAGCCTTAACATTGACATACTGATTCATTCCTTGAAGTCTAACTACATAGTGTTCGGACTAATAATTTCCAATAATCTTTGAACACAGATGGAAACCCTCATACGAATAATGAATAAACTAATATATTTAATGAGAAATTACCAAGTAATATTCATCCAGTATTGTAATATTAAGTGTCACTTTGTGAATGATATGTTTCATTGTTTCATAGGGTCCATACGGTTGGGAACCAAATAATCCTGGATTTCATAGATCTCATGGATTTGCTAATTGGGACCATATGAGACATCAATTGAACAATCAATTTTTGGAGTCAAATGCTGAGATGCCATTCGCTGCTCAGAGAAATGACCATTCGGTTCAGGGACCTACAAAAGAAGTCTTGTCGGGGGGGGGGGGGGGGGGGGGGGGGGGGGGGGGGGGGGGGGAGGGGGGAGGCAGAGCTGCAGATTGAGAATGAAGAAAACCAACAATTTGTTAATACCTTAGAAATTATGAAGGTTGCTGATCAAGTTTAGGGGGCCAGGAAGGAGGATGCTGCTCATATTCTCAGTTTTATCTTTTAGAGGTTGACATTACTAAAGATCTCACTAAACTTGAAATTTATGACCAGTGCAAAAGCATGTTGAATTCTAACCTATCATTTGTGTCCCATGAATCTGATTGTAGGATATTGTATTTAGAGTGACATAGTTTCTTAATGCATTGATTATTTAATATTTGTAGCTAATTGCATCTGATCATATATTTTTCTTTTGATGTAACAGGAGGGTCCAAAAGCGGATAGTAGTAATGGTGCTTCTCTATATGGTTCTATAGATTATACCGTCTTCAAGGTCCACTTATTTCTTTTATTTTATTTGTTTTGCATGAAAATGTTTACCGGGATGAATTGGAAATTTACAAATATTAAAGTCTGACTGAACCAAATGCATCCGGTTCGGCCAGGGTCAACATCTGGGTTTTTCACAAGCAACTATTAAATTAAATCTTGCTGAAAAATAACTAAATTTTTTGACCAGGATCTTGAGAGGGGATATATAACATAGGAAAGAAAAAATGAAACTAAAGAAGGTAAGACTCATGTATTGCTTTTGTTTAATTCAAGATTCCTTAGTTTCCTTTTTTTAACAGTAATTGTTTGACATCACTGATTGATCAGGTACCTACAATGAAAGCTACAACTCTGCTCTGCTCTCAGTTCATTGGGAAAACTTTAAGAAGGACACTGACTGTTAAATTGTCAATGAAGTGGTGTGAACAGGGAGGAATTGCAAAAACAGGTAATTAGTTATATGATTTTCTAATTTACAAGTGTGGCACTTGCTTTGACCCGACTGCTGATTTTTTTATTTATTGTTGTGTTTGTACATGTGTTGGATTACGGGTTAACATATCTGAATGCAACTTTAGTAGCCCTAAACTTGCTACACGGATCTTTGAGTTGGATCAAGAAAGAGCTGTGGTAAGGCATCACGTAAGATGATGGGTGGTCGTTTTCATAGGTTAACCAAGTCATTTCTTTTGGACTTATGTTTACTTTTTTTCTCAAATTTGTTACAATACAGAAATGAGTCAAAGTAGAAGATTATCTTATTATGAGTCTGAGACAAAATAATTTTGATTTATCTATGGATGATTTACGCTGATGTTTCTTTTTAATTTTATGGATGATTTACGCTGATCTAATAAATCTGGTCCTACTCTTGGAGAACTTAGGTATGCTTTTTTTAAAGTTAATTAACTCATATTATATGCTTACTGAAATTTAATGAAAGATAGCTTTGTGTCCTGTTTGGTCCTCCATACGATTGGTGATTCAGTCGATATTGTTGAATGGGTTATAAATTTGTACGTCTAAACAGTCGTATGTCATGAGTTATTATCTTTTTCGGTTAATACCCAATGTGTGAATTGTGGTTACAAGATCTATATCATTTTAATAGTAATTAGAATTAAGTTATTTAATTAGCAAGCTTTATGCATTTTACAATACACTTTGGGTCACTTTTGACCCGCTTTTGTTTCAAGTCCGAGTCATTCTTATTTTGCTCAAGTAATAGTTGAATATTATCTATTGTACCGGTTAGAGATCGGCAATTGTGTTCAAATTTGCAACCTCTTCCAGTAACAAAAAATTTTGTAACTGTATATCTCGCTGCCTATCTTTTTTATAGTTGTGCCCATATACATATATAATTATATCGGGATATATAACATTAGAAACCAGATCTTGTCCATTCCTTACCTTTCTATTGAGTTTATTTATATGTCTGCATTCTGACATAATTATGTATTCTTATTGTAACGTTCATTTTTAAATTTTTTATATATGCATCACCATTTAATATGTTATATGTTCTTAATTTGGCTACTTCTTGTGCTCTCAAGAGTTGCTACAACTACATCTATTCTGACACTCATGTTACCGTTCAGTAATTTCTATTAAAACGAACCTTTTTTCTTACAGCTTACAGGCCTAACAAGGGAGAGTTCTACATTGACATGGAAGAGCGAGGAGTGTTCTATAGCTTAAATAGATGGGCTTGATATTGGTTGGGGTCAAGTAACTATGAAGATCTAAGTTCTACCCTCAAGTGACTATATTTGATAAAATTGCATCAATATTAGTTTATGATTCTGTTAATATCTTTTCAGCCATAATGATGAAATGTCGTTTATTTATGAAATGTGGTATATGAAAACAGGAACTCGATGGGCAGTGGCTCTAACTTCAGAAGTAGTGGCAGAACCGATTCTCTTCACAAAATCAGGATCCCTATTCAATTTTAATGCTTTATCATGCTACACTATGTAAAAATTTGACTTAATTGATGTCACATTTACATAAATATATCCATCCCCACTAAGTAAGCATCATGCACAGTGTTTTCAGACCCGGGTAGACCTTGCCGAGTCAATCGGTTGACCGTAAAAATAGGTCATACTGACGCGGGTTTTACAATTTTTTAAACCCTGCTAGACCCGCCAAGTTTGGGGTGACCTGGGTCAATCCAATTTTCGAGACCCAGACCAAAGCCTAACAATATAAAATGTTTGTTTCTTATAAAAAACGTTTTTATCACACAAAAAACTATATGCCCACAACTAACCAATATAACGGATCAAAAACATTGTTTTATTAAAAGCTTTACAAACCAAACCCACCCGTTTATGTTTGTATGACCAAAGATCCACATGAGATAAAACATGTTCGTTGGGTGGGCCAAGGCCTAAAAATATCAAACATTAGTTCCCTTTAAGTTTACTTTTAATAAAAACGCGTCCCAATCCAAACAAATATAACTAATACACAAACAAACTCTTAAAAATAATACAAAACAAAGCACCAAGTAATACACAAAATAAATATAAATATGTGTATAAAAAAGAAACAAAACAAGTCCGTTGGGTGGCCTGGGCTAAAAAATGGAAAAAGAAAAACATAACTGTAAAGTGTAAACACATAAAACTAACACACAAATGTACTCTTAGAAAAGATTTACAAAACGACCCCGCCCATTGGGCGGGTTACGCCGCTAGTATATATATATATATATATATATATATATATATATATATATATATATATATATATATATATATATATATATATATATATATATATATATATATATATATATATATATATATATATATATATATATATATATATATATATATATATATATATATATATATATATATATATATATATATATATATATATATATATATATATATATATAAGTATTAATATATGTAACCTTAAAACATTATGATAATTGTTTAAGAGGGATATATTTCATAAAACATGTAATCTAGAATAATATTGTTCTTTGTTTGCAAGCTTATACTCACTTAAAACTTAAAATAATACTATTTCAGAGCATCATGACTCCGCCTACTGCACCTTCGACTCTTCTACCCATAACAGCTCCTGCTCTAGTTGTTTGTTCGTCTCCACGATCTACACATTATGAATGGTTGTCAGCCTTAGAACCAGAGGATGACCCAACTATTGAAGCTGTACTCCTAGAGAATTCTTTTTCTATCTCAGCATCGGCCATACTAGTCCCAACCTCTATGGAGGATGACCGGGTTCTTCCTGGCATACCATCTTCTGTGCCCCCATCCGTTCCAGCGGGCTATTTTACCGGGTCCGTACCCGTCTCCACATATGAGACCGGGGAAGGCTCCGGGGCAGGACGTGTCGATTCCGTCCAGGCTCAGATATCTGCACTGGCGACATGCTATGAGAGAGAGATATCCGACCTCCGCAACCAGTTGACAGCCAGTCAGCAAGGCCGCACCACCATCCATGATCATATTGACTCTTTCTCCCGTGCCATGAGGAGAAAAGCCCAGGCCACTAAAGGCGTCCAGGCTAAGACAGATGAAGCATTGAAATGGCTTTTAGAGGAGAACCGCCGTCTCCACCAGCGCGTTCAGACCATGGAGGGTCCTCAGCACCAGACCCATACTGCCTTATCTGCTCAGGAGCAATCATTGTCTATCTTTTGTGATCTTGCCACTGTTCGACATGATGGAATTACTGCAGAGATGACTCATCTCCGAGGAGCCACCAATAGACTCCGGACCCATTTATTAACAGCATTCCATGCGCTCAAAGAAACTCGAGGAACAGTGCGGACATTACACATATTAGGTTGGATTATCTTTAAGTGTTTTTCATCTTTAGCCAAATATCATTAAGTCTCCTTAATCCAATTTTCTCCCCTTATCCAAAATGTTAACCATTAATATTTGGGATATTTAATGGATTAACCGGTCTTTGGGTAAAAAATGAAATTAATGTATGGCCATAGAACATGTTAATGTCCCCCTCAAATTAATGAGGGTTAGTTGTAGTGCTTGAGTATGATATATTTTGAAAGATTTAGAATCTCGTGAGAAATTCTTGAAAAATTATCATATCTTCACACTACATCAAGCCACAAAAGCACAATATTCACAGTATTTACATATTCACAAGTAAAACAATATAAAGTTTACCAGAGATATACGAGCCATTAGATGGATCGTTGCAGTAGCTTGTGGTACACTCCATATGGTCTACCACCAACGAATCTTTCTAAGCTCCTCATCAACCTATGTTCCCTGAGCTTTTGATCAATCTTCTTGATCACATATGTGGCCATTTTCTTAAGACCGTCATGCCACTCTTCAATCACCTCGGGTAATTTCCCGCCAGAATTGAGATGCTCCAATTTTCCTCTGACGTATGAGAGAGTCCCATCACTGTATTTATAAAGCTCAGCTATCCTCATAAACTTCATTATCCCACGACTGTTCAAGTAGAAAACCCTGTACATCGGAAAGGTTGTACCGGTATAGGGACATCTAGCGACATGCTGATCTAATACTTGATTGGTGGGGCGAGTCATGGTAAGCTTTCTTTGATAGCTTTCAACTCCTAGTTGCAGGTCTTCAACACGTTTCTTGATGACAACGCTTCGTGTAAACATATGAAGTGTTGTGTTCAGAGCAATGATTTCTTCACGAATGAGATGTGTAAGCTGATCACGGGTCATGATAAGCAACATATCTTCTATATCTTCAAGGCGAATGATTAAAAAATCTCCTTGCTGTATCTTGTATTCTCTGTCATCTTCTCTTTTAAGTCTAATCTACGTCACATGTTGATATCCATTCTTGGGTTCAATCTTCATTCCTAATATACTTGTAATTCGAAGATCAGATCGCACTATATTACCTGAGTTGAATAAGCAGTAACCTCTGTACGTCCTTCGCACTCGCTCGTCCTAATGTGATGCTCCTATAGAAGCATACATGTCATAATTACGGTTTATCTTTGGAACCCAGAGGCGATTGACCTTTTCTTTGATCCAAGGTATTGACCCCCAAGAAGCAGCTTTCAACAACGTCAGTGAAGTCGCGTACTTGGATGATCCCTTAAGTAGATAGTCGAGATCATTGGTGACAAAGAAATCAAGTGCAATTTGATTGTCTTGAGTGGCATCAACTGGAGGAGGAGGTCTTTCTGGCTCGTGAAGGCCTGCCCTTTGAACGGTTTTGAGAGCTTTTAGGATTTCATCAGCATAATACTCATATTCCATTATGCTTAATTTTGACTTAGCGCAAAGTCTCTTGTCTTTAAGCGCTCTCTTCACCAAAGCTTGAGTGACCAGAGATCCAAACTCATGAGACCAAAATGAACACAAATCTATTGGATTGCGGAGACGTAGATACAGAACATTTGCATCAGCATCTGTGATTGGATCATATGCAGCAGCTGTCGTGATCCATGGTTGTTCTGGTGCTGTTTCATCGATCTGTAATGTATCAGCCCAATCCAGTGTGCTTGACTCGGGAACAGTAGGAACTGGTTCATTTGGTGGAGCAGTAGATACTTGAATGCTTGCCGGTTCTGATTCAGGTACTTCAGCGGTGTCATGAACGACTGAATGTTGTGCAGATTCAGGTGTAGTAGACGCAGGCAAAGGATTTGTTGGCGCTGGTTCTGCAGTTGTGATAGCAAATAAAGAACTAACAGGATTAACAGTAACAGGTATAGAGATAGAAACAGATGTACCAGGAATTGAAGATGTTGTTGTAGCATTCACATCATGGCGCTACTTGGTGCGTCGTGTCTCCGTAGATGTAGATTTATCCTTGCGAGCAACATCCTTTTGATATTTGTCACCGGTCTTGGACGGTTTCTTCTTGCTGGCAACATTGTCACCCATATCATCATCATCAGACTGATCAGGCTTGTCAGACTTGTCGTTGTTGTCTCCATCCCTGTTCTCGTTGTCATCATCATCTTCATCGTTCTTTTTGCTATCCTCGTCACTATCCTCATTACGATCACCGCCTTCACCATCATCATCATCATCATCATCATCATCACTACCCTTATCTTCATTACTCGGATCGTCTTCTTCACCACTACTCTCATCTTGCTCACTACCTTCCTCATCAGGATCATCTGCCTCCCCTTGTTTATACAAAATGTGGTAAGGAGCCACACTTCCAAACGTCTTAAACAACCTGCCATCCTCCTTTGTAGCTGCATCAAGTGATTTGTGAAGTACCCGTTGAATTTTGGTTTTGTCAACAGATCCGACTTCGATCATGCGGGCGTGGAGAATCTTCTTTAGTTCAAAGTCTGTTAAGTCATAGGCAATTTTATAGGCTGATTTTGAAGGATTTGACGATTTCATCAAATTATCAGTTGCAATTTTCTTCACTTCTTTTCGCAGCTTTGGAAGAATAGATTCAACAGATTCGTTCACCCTAGCATCAAGTGAAGCTGCAAGTGTTTCTTTCTCCTCCTTATACTTATTCTTTAATTCTTGGAGTTTTTTGATCCTTGCTGCACTTTTATCAGCTTCATCTTTTCTGACATGAGCAAGTTCTTCTGCATGATATTTTCGTGTTGACTCCATCTCTGCATTGAACTTGGCGATCATCTCCACTTGAGCTTTCTTGAATGCTTCTTCACTTTGCGGGCGTGTGAGTAACTCCTCTCGATTTGAGCCATCTCTTTTCTTTGAGTTTCCATACGTATATCCATCATTTCTGCCATGTAGAATGCAGAAAATGATGGTGTCAAAGGGTTACTCGGTGGCGGTTGAATAGGCACAGTTATGAAGACAGTACTGATGACGGAAGTAGGTGGAGGTGGAGGAGATTGTAGTTGAGTCATCAATGGTTGTGTTGACAAAGGCTGAATTGGTGGAGGTTGAGTTGATATAGGCTTTGTAGTCACGATGGCTGTCGTGTCAACAAACTCCTTTTTTATGCTTGATGTATCTGCTATGGATGTCTCTTTAGGTGCTGAGTACCTGTCTGGTGATCCAAACTCATGAATGTCACGTGGTTCCTCGACTACCTCTTCATCTTCTATCTGCACACCTGAACCACTACCTCCAGTGTCTTTCCTACTTTTTGCAACAGCCTTTTTCATTTGTTTTTTCTCAGCTTTGCGAAGTTGCTCGGGAGTGACATCGTCATCAACATATTCAAGGACAAACTTATCACCTTTGCGCTTATCCTTTTTGGCCACAGTCTTTGTTTTCTTGGTTTTAGGCTCAGGTAAAACAACTTCTTGCTTACGTTTACCTTTACTTTTGATTGTAGTTAAAGAAACTTCTCCCGCCTCAACTTTTTCCTTCTGTTTTCTGATTTCTCTCAGCATTTGCTTGTAATCATCAGAGGCTAGAATTTTATCCGTCAGCAGGTGACTAGGAACAGGACCAGGAGTAACAACACTAGAGGGTCCTTCATGCCTTAGATCCATAATATCATCAGCCTCGTTAGTGTGGTGACGGCTTTCTGCACGCTTATTAATAGTAGCATCATTTTCCATAAAGTAATGAATAATAAGCTTAATGAATCGTGGATAAGGAAAACTTTTAGCTTTCTGCTTCGTGTTTTGGAAGAGTTGATAATGAAACTCTTCCCACAACAAGGATGCATAATCTATATTTATACCTTTTTACATTCCCCAGAAAATGCTAACACTTGGAACGCGCAGAGAATCATACCCATATATTTTAGATGTAAGACACTGACTGAGTATACTGAAGATAGCTCTCAAGGTTGACCCACTTTGGCTGTGGTAACATCGGACACCACTCGTAAGTCAGGATCAGATCATCCAAGAGCAAAGAACATCTCCATGAGTTCGTCTTTAGTAGGGTTTTTTGAGAAGTTAAGACCTTTGGGTGTATCCCGAATTCCAAATATCTTACAAAAGTCTGAAACGTTGAGTGTCTGTTGCTTGTTGTCGATGAAGAAGGTGATCTTGTTTGAAATCCGCTCCTTGGTAGCCTAGAATTCGTACATGTAATCAAATGGTACTAAAGCAGTACTCCTTAATGCATTCTTGAAGTGAGAAAGATCAAGGATTGCTGAGGCTACTTTGAATCCATAGTGAGTGGGATGGGAGACTTCCTTCAACCGGTAATTGTTTGGTATGAACTTAAGTTCTTTTGCATCGGCAATTGCGGCTGCTCTAGCATCTTGGAGTTGTTGCACGGTTGGATTAGTCATGGTTTCCGCTTAAGATAAGACATTAAAGATTGATACACATAAATATATATACCATTATGTTTTTACTTCTAAGCATTGCACACATGACATAATTCATCAAACAATTATAACAAACAAATAATTAAAAATCCAACAATCCTTCATTCGGAAAAAAAATGTAGTTCATTCGGGAAAAAATTGGTTCGTTCGGAATAAACGCCTTCATGCGGAATAAATGCCTTCATTCGGAAAAATTGTCTTCATTCGGAATCTTTTCTTTCATTCGGAATCTTTTCCTTCATTCGGAATCTTTTCCTTCATTCGGAAAGTTTCGTTCATCCGGAATAATTCGTTCATGCGGAAAATTCCTTCATGCGGAAAAAATCGTTCATGCTGAAAATTCCTTCATGCGGAAAAATCGTTCATACGGGAAAATCGTTCATACAGAAAAATTCCTTCATGCGGAAAAATCGTTCATACGGAAAAATTCCATCATGCGGAAAAATCATTCATGCTGAAAAATCGTTCATACGGAAAAATTCCTTCATGCGGGAAAGATTCGTTCATTCGGAAAAATTCATTCATGCGGAAAACATTCGTTCATTCGGAAAACATTCATTCATTCGGAAAACAATCGTTCATTCGGAAAGATTCATTCATGCGGAAAAGTTACTTCATGCGGAAAAATTCCTTCATTCGGAAAATATCTTTCATTCGGAAAAATACGTTCATGCGGAAAAATACGTTCATGCGGAAAAAAAATCGTTCATTCGGAAAAAACACTTTTTCTTGGAAAAACACGTTCATTCGGAAAAGATTTTAATCCTAAACGCACCCTATGATGAATCTTCCTAAACGCATGTGAGTGTTTTAAGGCAATCTAATACGACAATTGTTGTTCTAATCATAAACCGAGCCAAACCCACCTAGAAACCCTAATTAATTTAGTCTAATTAATTTCATAAAAACCCTAATCTGGTGAATTAATTAAAGAACGAATCAATTAACGGTTTTAATGAGTGAATTAGGCGAATTATAAACAGGAATCGATGTTTGTACCTTAGTTTGATCGAATGAAACGGATTGAAAAATCAAGAATGAAGAAATGGCGAAATCGTGTGTGTTTTTGTATGTGAAGAAGACGACCAGGAAAAAGAAAAAGAAAGGACGGCTATTGTTTTGACTTAGGTCAAAGTTTTGGCGAGTTCACACTTGTCCAACTTTATTCCTCCTACTTTCCTCTATTTTTCCTTTTTAATAATGAGGGTTACGATAACATCCGTTAAGTGACTTAACAATCGTTAGACCTGACCCATTATTTTGACTATACTTTTCCGCACACACACTAAACATTTTAACCATAACTCACGACAAATCACGAACAATCACAACTTATATACCAAAGAAAATCCAATCATTAACCATTTAACCGATTAATTTTTCTCGAAAACTTTTGAAGACCGTTGATGACGAAGATGATTTGATATTTTCTCCCCCTTAAATGATGACCCGTTTTCTATTTAAAGAGCTGTAGTCATTGTTTAACGATTCAAATAGTGATGAAAGAATTTTCCAATTAATGTCTTAGAAAAATTGATTCGTGGTGGAAATAAGATTTCTCTTATTTAGACAAGTTAATGCACTGAGACGTACACTAATTCGTGTTAGACCAAGTTATAAAGTAAACTTGATCCCTTGTATGATTTGGCTTGTAAATCATACCCGAGAAAATTAATTCCCGTTGTGAGCCAACGTTTTCCAAGGAAATACGTGACTTTAATGCGAAAAACGGGTTGCAGTCTGAAATAACTACAAGCCATTTGGGCATGTTTTAAAATATGTACAACTTTTATACGAACTCTATTTATGACGCCGTGTCAATTTTAATCGACATTTCTAAAGCCGTAAATATTACCGTACTAAAAGACATGCCCGATTTAAAAAGAAACTATTTTTGGGTTTTCTTGATTTTATATTTTTTATGGATTTTTTAGGTTTTATATTTTTGTATTTTTCATTTTGTGGTTTATATATATACGATAATATACAAGATCACGATCAAAGGATACGCATGAATAGTTTACCACCACTATTCTGCTGATTCTTCTGCCAACTCTTTGAGAGTCGCTGGAGAGAAGGATTTCATGCCAAGCTTGTCGATCAAAAACTCGGTTCGTCCTCGGTCTAAGGCTTTTGTGAACATATCTGCCAGCTGATACTCAGTGTTGACAAAATACAGCTCGATCATTCTATTTTCCACTTGCTCTTTAATGAAATGGTAGCGTATGTCAATGTGCTTTGCCCGAGAGTGTTGAACGTAGTTGCACCAAAGGGAAATGGCGCTCTTGTTGTCACAATACATCGGAATTTTGTTGAATCCAAGACCGTAGTCAGTTAATTGTGATCTCATCCAAAGGATCTGAGCACAACAACCGGACATGGCAATGTATTCAGCCTCCGTACTTGAAATTGCAGCGCTTTTCTGTCTTTTTGAAGACCAACTAATCAATCTGTCTCCAAGGAGTTGCACAGTGCCATAATTGCTACGCCTAGTGTCTTGACACCCAACATGATCGGCATCTGCATATGATATTAGTGCAATAGAGGAATCTTTCGGATACCATAGACCACGATGAAGTGTTCCTTTGAGGTACCGGAAGATCCTTTTAACAACATGTAAGTGCTTTTCGGTAGGCCAAGCCTGATACCGGGCACACATGCATATAGCAAATTTCAAATCAGGCCTGCTGGCAGTCAGATAGAGAAGGGTGCCGATCAATCCACGGTAGAGTTTCGGATCGACAGCAACCCCATCCCTATCTTCATCTAACTTGGATCTCTCCACCATTGGAGTATCCACAGGGTCACAGTTTTCAAAGTGATATTTCTTTAATGATTCTAGAGCATATTTGGATTGATTACTAAAGATGCCTCTGGGATTCTGAGAAATTTGTAGTCCTAAGAAAAATGAAAATTTTCCCATCATTGACATCTGAAAGCGTGTGGACATTATTTTCTCAAAGCGGTTTGACAATTCTATGTTAGAGGCAGCAAATATTATATCATCAACATAAATTTGTACCAGTATCATGTCGTTGCCTTCCTTAAGAGTGAATAGAGTGGGGTCCACCTTGCCTTTGGAGAAGCCTTCCGAAATGAGATATGTTGAAAGGAGATCATACCACGCGCGTATAGCTTGTTTCAACCCATAGAGAGCCTTCTTTAGCTTGTACACATGATTAGGAAACTCCGTGCTAACGAACCCATTTGGCTGACTAACATAAACTTCTTCCCTTAGTTCACCATTCAGAAATGCCGTCTTCACATCCATTTGATAGACGATCATGTTCATATGAGCAGCATACGCAAGGAATAGTCTAATAGCCTCCAATCTTGCCACCGGAGCAAAATATTCTTCAAAATCAATACCCAAGGCTTGTTTGTATCCTCTAGCAACCAATCTAGCCTTATTCTTCAAAACTCTACCCATCTCATCGAGTTTAACCTTATAAACCCACAACAGAGTAAGGATGTTAACCTTGTCGGGGAGAGGAACTAATTCCCATACTTCAAGTCTTTGGAATTCATTTAGTTCCTCTTGCATGGCTTCAATCCAAGATGATTGAGTCATAGCATGTTGCCAGTTATTAGGTTCAACTTCAGAGAGAAATGCATCAAAATAACAATAGAGTGCACTCTCTTGCAATTGATGGCGTGTAGAGACTAGTCAATTGAGACCTCCAATAATATTCCTAATTGGGTGATCTTTTGTCCATTTGGTGTTGTGATCTTCAATCCATCGTGGTCTAGAGTGAACATTTGTAGGAGCTTCTTCTGAGGTAGACGCGGCTGAGGGATTATCGGGTATCGGTATACCAAAGAATGGAAGCTCTTGTTGTTGAGCATATTCCAAATCGTGATCAACAGATTCCTCTTCATCATCATGAGGCACAAGTAAGGGTGAAGATTCAGGTGTAGTTTGATAATTGTCTGGTGTAGGTGCATCCGGTTCAATGCCAACTGAAGATGCAGTTGATGAAGCTTCATTAGCTTGAGCAACAACTTCAGGAATTGGAGCTATCACTACAGGTGCTAGAACTTCATTACTTGGGGGATTAAGGAAATCATCAAACATAGGTTGAAATAGTTCATCCCACTGGAGCCTTGTAGGTGGTATAAATGATGTAGAAGTGGGATTGTTGGGAATTAATCCGGAACTAATAGCACCGGTTCCCATCTCGTGAAGCGCGGGTTCAGAGCTGCGTTGCTGAGAAGCCATCGCTGGCAGCTCATCAAAATTTGCGTCCATAGTTTCTACTATCTTACCAAGACGACGGTTGTAGATTCGGTATGCTTTCTTTGAGGGTGAGTAACCAATGAAAATACCTATATCGGCTTTTGGTTGAAGTTTGCCCAAATTCTCACTATTAATGTTTGGATAACAAAGAGCACCAAACACATGAAGAAATGAAACATCGGGTTTACGATCATGTAGAAGCTCGTAAGGTGTTTTTCCATGGCGCTTCCGAATGATAGAGCGGTTTTGGGTGTAACATGCAGTAGATATCGCTTCTGCCCATAAGAATAACGGAGCGTTCGCATAAATCAACATGGTCCTAGCAGCTTCCATAAGCGTACGATTCTGTCTTTCAACGACACCGTTTTGTTATGGAGTACTGATGAGACTGTAATTATACATAGTCTCATCGTCCAAATCGGGCTTAAAATGCTAAAAATATCATCAAAATACCCAAATATATGCTTGTGTTTGTTCATTGTGTATTTTAGGTACGGATATCGTGAATTCAACAAAAGATCAAAGGAATCAAGCAAAAACGAACACGGGAAACGAAGCCGCACAAAGAACTGGGCCCAAGTATGGAATTTCCAAAATTACCCTTGAAGTTTTGAAGATTGACAAGATTGGTCGTTCATCTTTTGAAGACTTGGCAATTTATACCCTTGCAAAACTCACTATTTGCATTTGGGTTCCTAAATTATCAAGATATTACAAGTTATGCCCTTCAAATTTGGTCAAGATACATTTATGGTCCTTTTATAAAGTTTGCAAAGTATATTGGGCCATTTTCAGCAAGTTGATCAAACTTGTTATAAAGGGAAATAGGTTTGTTGGCTGGTAATTACAAAAAGACAAGAAGCAAAGAGTGTAGGGGCCAAAATGGGGCAGACAACCAAAGTACTCCCATCCTATCCCAGCATGACACGTCATCCCCACTCACCCATTACCCAATCACCATCCTCCTACACGCCACATCACCCTTCCACTAAATTTATTAAAACTAATCTGTTTTAATATTTAACTTTCGGAGGTAAACGTTTTTTTTAACCTTTTTATCCCTAAACCACATCAAAACCTGCTAATCCTCCCCTAAAAACTCCATGAACCCTAATCCCTCACTCACTCAAACCAAAGGGGTAATCCCTAAATTGCTCCAGAACATTGATTTACCCTCTCCTAAGTAAAACCCACAACCCAGAAACTTTTCCCGTGACCCAAATGGGACCCCCATGGTTCCCCTGCTCACCCAAAAGAGGCAAACTTGGTATCTTGCCAGTTCATCAACGTCCTATATCCATTTCTTGGTCCCCAATGTTCATTTAAACGACCAAGATCATTTGTACCTTACTGGCATCCAACAAGATCACATGGGAACCCCTTTGACCATTTTCAAACGTCAAGACCACAAGGGCAAGATTGGAAATCAACAGCCAGGGTTTCAGAGTTGTAATATTTTATTATAGTATTCTAGAATCATCTTAGGACTAGTATAAAAGAGCCTTCAACCTCTGAATGGCCTTTTGTTCCAACATTTGTACCTTTTTTATTTTTATGAATATTTAGAGTATGAATTTATAAAATCTACAAGTGTTGTGTTCCTTTTTAAAGTTATTGTTCTAGTTTAAATTTAATTATTTTTCCTGCAAATTCAGTTAAGATTTCACCAAGGTTGTTCACGTTTCAAAGGTTTTTTAGAAAGTTGTTTTTCAAAAAGTTTTTGGAAGAAAAGTGTTGTCATGAGATGGGACTCTTGAAGAAGTGAAAGTGGATTCAAGGCCTTATCTCAGTCTTGTGATAAGACTTTTGTCAAGTTTTTAGTTGTTTCAAATATTTTGGGAAAATCAGTTTTATAAAAGTTCATTTGCTTCATAAGCTATAAGCCTTAAGCCTGCTTAATCCATAAGCCAAGCTTATTGCTTGATAGTGTGCTATCATTTTACCTTTCATTGTTCTTTCTTAGCAGGTGTCCCATTATCAAGATATATTGGGGTGGTTTTGACTGCAGTAGTCACCACCTAGCATCATCTACATTCAAACAACCTTCTCACAATAGCCAATAGCTCAGTTTTGACTGAAAGGAGATGGCATTGCAGCCATAGTGGGGCCTGGATTGTGGGTCCCACAAGGTATACCATCCTAGGCTTGAACCCTCTTGAAAGTTATAAATTGTATGCTTATGTGCTTTTCTTGTGATTGACTGTTTTTGTGTTGAATATTGTTTGTCCATGCTTGTTAGAAGTTTTTATGCATGTTAGAAGTGATTTAGATCAGTTTGATTAAGTTTTTAAGGCATTTGGTTTGATAAATTTTACTTTCTGAAAATTAAGGGAGTGTTTGGGTTTAATCTGTTTCAGTTATTAGTGGTACACTAGTAGTTGTTTAAACAAGTTCAACACACCTTAATTGATTAGTATAAAGGTTTATTACCAAGTGTTTTCAGATTGGTAGGTTTTTAAAGAAGTTTGTGTGTTTATGTTTGGGTAAAATAGCTAAAACCAGTAACCAGTTAACCAGTTTTTCTGCCTTGCTTTGAGTGAAATTTGACCTTCATTTTGTGTTGAATATTAGAACTTGGTAGTATTTAGGGGTAGGACTGGTTCTGTTGTAGTTTGTAAGTCAAGTGAGTGAGTTTTGGTCAACCAAAACTCACCCATTTGCACTTTGCATCAGCAAAGTCCATCAGACCCCAATAGTCATCACAGTAACATCATTTGCCCATTTTGTGTTTGATTTATTACTGCAACTTGTGCTTTTTACATTTTTACTGACTCCCCACAACCCAACTGGTTGTGGGGGTGCCAATCCTTGCCAAAAATACCAAGCTAATCAAAAGTTACAAGTCAAAAACCTCCCAGACCCAATTTATAAACTAGCAGTGGGAACTCAGTTACCCCTGCTAGTGTATTTGTTGGTACTGCTACACAAGTAGACAAAAGGAATCAACATGTCACTTTTAGATTCTACTTTTTTTTTTGTCTTTAGTGGCTAAAATTAGGAATTAGGACTTGATTTTTGTTTCATTATTTTTCTTATTTTAATTCTGATTTTTCTATTAATTTTATTTTCTGCTTACTGTTTATCTATTATTTTTTAGATTAAATTGCAATTTAATTACTTTTTAATTAACTGTTTTTGTCTTTTAGTGGCAAAATTAATATTTTTCAGTTCTAAAATTTTTCTTAGATTTAGGAAAGTGTTTTAAGATTTTTAGTCCAAAATTATTTCACTGTTCACTTTTTAATTAATTTTTAGAATTAATTTAGTTTAATTAGGGTTTTAATTATTAACTGTTTTGTCTTTTAGTAAAAAATTTTACTTTTTTCAAACTTTTTCATTTTTCTACTATTCATTAGTATAAATTAGGATTTTTAAAATTGTCAAATTATTTTTAGAATCATTTTATTATTTTTTATGATTATTTTAGTCTAAAAATAGTTTTTAGTGATTTAAAAATAGAAAAATAGTTTTGAAAATTTAGGAAAAATACTTTTTAGTCTTTAAATAATATAAGTAAGTTATTTGTTCAATAAAATAATATTTTGGGCTTTTTCTTAATTATATTTAATTTTAGGGCTTTAATTAGCATTTAAAATTGAATATTTAATTAATAAAAGGTTTTAAAATATATTTATTGGATTTTTATTCTTATTTATATTATTTTAGACTTAGTTTTAACTTTTAATTAATTTT
Source organism: Glebionis coronaria (assembly GCA_025667525.1). Classification (NCBI taxonomy): domain Eukaryota; kingdom Viridiplantae; phylum Streptophyta; class Magnoliopsida; order Asterales; family Asteraceae; genus Glebionis; species Glebionis coronaria. The sequence continues at coordinate 415,904,705 of CM046878.1, read as the reverse complement.
TAAGTTTAATTTTTAATTTCATCACGTTTTACGTATTTACGTTCGTGTTTTACGTTAAATCGTCATAGTATAATCGTAGTCGTAGCTCGTCTTTACTTTTTTCTCTTCTCAACCAAAAACGTCACTAATCCAAACTTTGATTTTATATATTGGCACATTAATCCACACACCTCCTTCGAGAATGAACCCGCACTTATTCGACTTGTCGGTTTTCCTAAATCGTAAGATTTAATACTTGCCGCTCATACGCGTTTTTCCTAAAACGTGTACGAAATCCTACATTAATTTTTGGCGCCGCTCCCGGGGAGGTGTTTTGTGTGCCGTTATTAGTATCGTGTTTGTGTGAGTAGTGCGTTTTTGCTTTTCAATTTTTGGAAAGCGTAAATATCGTACATACTCATTTTTGTTATTTTTCCTTAATATATTATAGTATCCAAATAAATCGGGTTTAATTTTCCTAAATTAAACAAAAATCAATCATTTACTAAATTGTAGATATCCCATTATCGTTTTCGTTTTTCTTGTGAATATATTACTATATTGTACTTACGTAGAACAATAAATATACAAGTACTCCAAAACCGTGAAAACGCAACCTTGATTCGGGATTTCATCACTCGATCATTGTATTAGAATATAAAGCAAAAGTTTAAAGGCAAAATAGATAAATACTTTCGTGAGGCTTAATTTCAATTAACACAAACTATAAGGTGGGTATAAGGCGGTTGTATTTCACGACCTAAGGGAAAAAGGCTCTTAAGTGCTTAGCGTCGCCTCGTTTCCCCCGCTTGCTTGTGCGTGTTTTGAGAAAGAGAGCTAATCGAGGGTTTGCCGCCCAAGTATTATCTACGTATATTATATTTTCTTGTGTTTTCAAGATTAAACCCTCTTGAACGTTTTGGTGTTCCACCAACGTTCTAAAGTCATCGAAGGCGTTCACTCCACGTGATCGTTTTCATTCTTTGAGGCTCCTTTAATCGAGAATTCGATTCAAGGGGAGATTTGTAGATTTGTGTCTACGTAATACAACAAAAATCAAAAAAATTAAAAAACAATCAAAAACCAAAAAAATTGAAAAATCGAAAAGCCGCAAAAAGAATCTTCTTTGCTACCACCCATTCTACGCTTAGTGCATGCGCACTCGATCGAAGGATTATTCTAATTCTAGCGACGCTTCGAATCGACGCAATCGTAACCGAAGGAATCGACGACGTAGACGAGAATTAGATACCGACGTTCCTAATATCGTTGTTGAAGATACCGTAAAGGAGATGGCCGACAATCGTTCGATGATAGAATTGCTCCAAGCACCCACCGAGGGTTATGGAGACGCGATCGTAATTCCCGCTATCGAAGCGGAGAATTTGGAGATTAAGAGCGGAATGCTTTCGTTAATCCTAGCTACGAAGTTTCGAGGTCGTGAAGCCGATAATCCTCACGACCATATTCGGAATTTTGATCGTCTTTTAGCCACGAGCAAGTTTAAGAACGTCGACACCGATGTCGTCAAGCTTATGCTTTTTCCGTACTCGCTCGATGGTGCCGCCAAGGATTGGTACGAGAAAGAGCCACCTAATTCGATAACTACGTGGAAGGATCTCGTCTCCATGTTCGTTAATTATTTTTTCCCACCGTCTAAGACGACGTTTTTCAAAAATGAAATTAAGAAATTTGAGCAAAAACCGAATGATTCTTTTAGAGACGCGTGGGATCGTTTTAAGGAATTGCTTAGGCAATGTCCTCACCATGGTTTTTCCGAGTTGCACCAAATCGATACGTTTTACAACGGTCTTAATTTCCAAGAACAAGATTCGTTGAATTCCGCCGCCGGTGACAACTTTTTGTGTAAAACTCCGAAAGATGCATTGATAATTATCGAAAACCGATCCAAGGTTTAACGACTCCGCAACGCACCGAGTGTTGCCAATGTCGCCAATGTTAGTAGTTCTAATCGCGACATTGAGAGAGTTGATGCGAAAGTCGACAAGTTGACGAATGTGTTTACGTCTTTTCTCGTTGAAATGCAAAAGAAAGACGCTCCCGCTACGGTGAAAGCGGTGGAGGTTTCGTGTATGTTTTGTGGTGGACCTCATAATTATTACGAGTCTGCGGCTACGGATGGCCAAACGTCGAATGTGAGTGCGTTAAATGGAAACAACAATTTTCAAAATCAAAATAACGCGGGTCCATCACAACAAGACAATTATAACCAAGGCAACAATTTTCAAAATCGTAACAATTTTCAAGGAAATAATCAACAAGGGAATTTTCAAAACCAAGGTTATAATCAAGGTCGTAATTTGAATTGGCAAAACCGAGATAACAACAACAACCAAAACTCGAGTTTTCAAAACAACAATCAAGGTAACAATTTTTCAAGTGGTAATCAAGGAAATTTTAAAAGAAGTAATCAAAACCAAGGGAACTTTAATTCAAATCAAAATAGTTCGTCAAACGATTTTCAAAATTACATGAAAACGAATGAGGCTAATATGAGACGATTAGAGGGAGAAATTGGTACTTTGAAAAACGACTTTTCTAATACACTGAAACTTTAAAACACGAAGATTGAGCAAGGACAAATTGATATAAAAAAGATGTTTTCGGCCATAATGAACAAGTCCTCGGGTGCTTCATCGAGTTCGTTACCTAGTGACATCGTTGCAAATCCGAAGGAACAATGTAAAGTCGCCTCGTCTCGTGAGAAAGGTCGTGTGATTACCCCTAATCTTGAAGGATTTCGAGTTGTTCCTTCTTATCAACCCTCGACTTCTAAGACGTCTTATTGTTCTAAAGTCAATGGGGTGAACGTGGCGACAAAGGAAAAGAGTGCACACCCTCGTGTACCTCAAATTCCATCCACGGTTCGAAAAGAGAGATTTATCGACCTTACGAAAGTAACCCTTGAAGAAACTTGTGCATCGATCCTTCTTAAAAAACCCAAAAGGCATATGCCTAGAAAGGAAGAGGATCCGGGCCAATTTCTACTACCTTGTGATTTTTCCGAGATTGAGGGATGTTTAGCCCTTGCCGATTTAGGTGCTAGCATCAATCTTATGCCTCATTCTCTTTGGAAAATGATGAGATTGCCTAGACTTACCCCCACGAACATGACAATCGAGCTTGCAAATTGTACTCCACTTATACCAATTGGAATAGCCGAGGATGTCTATGTCAAAGTTGGAAAGTTTGTTTTTCCTGTGGATTTCGTTATATCCGATTACGAGTGTGACCCTAAATGTCCCATTATTTTAGGCCGACCGTTCTTATCGACGACTCGAACCGTAATCGACGTTCACGAGGGGAGACTTACTATGAGATATGGGGAGGATAAAATGGACTTTTCCACGAGTAAATCCCAAGTTTTTAATGATCATGAAAAAACCGAGGTTTCAAAACCTAATGTTTCTAAACCTAATGATTTCAAAATGTTCACTTTAGCGGAAAGAATGAGGCTTAATGCATGTTTTGAAAAAATTCAGAAGAACGGTTTATAAAGATGAGGATTTTAATGATAAAGAATACGTGTACCTAATTCAAAAGGGTATGTGTAAATTTATGAATGAAAATTCACTTTGGGATGAATTCGATGAAACAAGTGAAATACCAATTCCGAAGGGCGACGTTAGTGCCATCACGACAATGACCCAATTGGGCTCGTCTTCACCACCTTCGAAGGACCACGTCTTTGAGGCTTCAACTTCAAACTCCATCGAAGTGCCTCCTTTACCTAGCCCAACACCCGTTGAGGCTAAATGTTTCATCGACATCGATCTTCTCGTCTTAGAAAATTCACCTAATCATAGTCATTCGACTTGTAAGACCATGGTTGTGAGTGCTCACATCGACTCTTTCTTTGACGATGACGATGGCGATTTTGCCGAGATTGATCACGTACTTCGAAATCCACATGCAATTTTTGATTCTCCTAAAAAGAAACATGTGAAGTACGATGATTACGAGTTTGATCCCGAGATTGAGGAAATCATTGGACGAGAGCTAGCTCTTATGCCTTCACTTCCACCTACGAGTGAGGTCGATCTTTCCAAAATCGAGGATGAAATTAATGAGTTGGAACGTCTTGTTTTCGATGACGAGCCAACTCATGTGACCAAAAATCCAATTCTCGAGGAGTTACCTAATCAACACTCCTCAAATGAGAATTACGTTTACCACATTCGTGAGGATTTAACTTATCAACAGTCCCCACAAATGGATGATGGTTTCGTGCTTGATCGTGATCTTTTCGAGAGAGTTTCTAAAATACTCAAGGAGGGGAATGACAAACCTTGGTTTGACAATCCTATCTTTGATGAAGAAATCGACGAGATCGACGTTCATGAGGATGACGAGTATGTTCACCCCGAGGGGGCGGTGTTCTTTATTGATCGACGTTTTGAGAACTTATATAATCCGCCACCCCCTCCTACCAAAGACTTAAATGTGAGGATTTTTAGCGCGACTAATTTTGAATTTGACACGCCAAATATTTTCGACATTATTCAATCGGGTTTTCATAAAATGTTTTTAAACGATGAAAAAGGAAAGGATTTTAAAAATGTTTTAAAAGAATTTTCTACATGTTTAACTCCGTCATCACATCGTTTTATGAGTGCTACCACCTCGTCTACTCCTTTTGACGATGGTTGGTGTGGATCTAGTGTGGGGGAAGCCCCTTATGTTCCCTCACATTTCTCCACCGAGGACGATATTTACGATCCCGGAATTGCTTGTAAAGGGAAATCTCGGTCTTCCACCGATGCAATAAATGGAAAATCTTTTCGTTTGCTTGGTGTGAGTCTAACTCGAGTAACTCATTATGTTGACTTACCCATTGCCCCACCTTTCTACTTCTTATCTCTTTTCTTCTACCCCTTTGGGGTTCGAGCATGTGTTGAAGTGGCGTTGGTTCGTTTAGCCCATGAAAACGAGGACGCCATCTTCGATCCTGCTATTTTGCATCATCAAAGGACTTAGTCCTTAGTACCGGTTGCTTTTGGGCATTGTTTATCATGTAAGCCCCATCAAAAATGACCAAACCAAGATTATCCCTAAATGATCACATTTATGGGGATTCGAGTCGAGCTTTTGACTCGGTTATCAAAAACAAGGTGCCTCGTAGGGGATTCTCATGCTTATCCTTGTAAATATTATCGCTTTCGTAGTTAACGTAACGAGGGGACTTGTGCTCTTCCAACCTTTGTTCCGTGGTTGTTTGTGATTGTGATTTATTAGGTTCATCGTCATCATTGAAGCCTCTCGTGTTCGTTTTGACGGATCACTCGAGCTTCGATCGTTGCCCTTGGAGATTCCGATATCCGATGATATCCTTTTATGTTCTAACGTTTATCTTATTAGCATAATTCATAAACGGCTTTTAGGTTATTCGTTTTACCCTTTCCATGCTCGAGATTAAGCATTCGACTTCGTCTCTAGTATGGGGGTGTTTTCACCCCTAGACTCGAAACATTGAGGACAATGTTTAGTTTTAGTATGGGGGGATGAGTAGATACTTCACCTTGCTTACGTCACCACGCAATCCAATTTTCATCATTTTTTCTCGTTTTGTTACAAAATAAGGCTAAAAATGGCCAAATTTTAAAATTATTCTTGTTTTTCATAAGTGTTTAAGACACGAATGTAGGTTTTCCGATGGTGAGAATAAGAGTAATTTTTTACTCGACCGTGCGTGTTGAGCACTTAGCTTCGATTCCTTAACTTTTTAGGCTAAGTCTCTTAAATGAGGACGAGAAATGATAGAGTTATTTATAAGTCTCGTAATCGTCACGATCTCATGTGTAGTAATTATTAGCTTATTCTCCCACGCTTTTGCATAATAAATTGTTAATAAATATTGATTTAGCGGTTTAGTCACTATTGTTGGTTTCTAATTTGTTTTAGTAGCTTCCATGTAATTAAATTGGGAAAACATTAAGGATTCGCCAGCGTCACGGTTTTGAAGTATTGGCACCCGAATAATCGAAAGCTTCACCTAATAATAAGATTTCAAGTGCTCACCTAAAATTAAGCAAAAATTTGAAGCTCACAAGGCCGAAAAATCTATGCCCAGATTGAAAGTGAATCAAGCCTAAATCTTTGAAGCTTTAAAGATCCAAAATTTGCTTTAGCGTGAGGATATACGTCTTTGCCTAATAAAACCACCGATGAGGCGGATCATAAAAGGCAAGGCAAGACCGAAGTCATAATAAAAGCTCCATGGCGGAGTTGAATAAAAGATGGAGGTAAACCTATGATAATAAGGCCCTTCCGTTAGGGGGCGTATAAAAGTCTTGGTAATAAGTCTCATGTTCAAAACCGTTATAAAACCGTGTTTATCGATCCTTCTTGTTGACTTAATTTTTTGACATCGTTGTTTATTAGGGTGAATTATTAATTCGATGATTTTGGTTACACCGTTAAGACTCTATTTTTAGACTTAATCTCTATTCACACATAAGTCAATGATGTATCCTCGTGAACATTAAGACAAAATAAAATATAAGAGATACCAAGTAGGAATAAGGGAGTTTAGGTTCATAATTAACACTCATGAGATATGACCGTGTTGCTAACTTATAATAACAATGATCTCGTTACACGCTTAGCATGGAATTGGGTGAAAATCTAGGACGACGAAATTATTTCTAACGAAGCCTTCACGTGTTCTTGTTCTATGATCCTAAAAGTCACTTTCTCGTGATGAAAACAATACATTATGTCTAAAACGCGTGTAGTAGTTTATTTAAGTTTATGTCTTCAATAAATGTCATGATAAAATGAATTTTGGAAGTGCTATGATACTTAATTCTTGCATTGCGTGGGGACACGGCAATGGTTTAGTATGGGGAGTGATGAGACTGTAATTATACATAGTCTCATCGTCCAAATCGGGCTTAAAATGCTAAAAATAATATTAAAATACCCAAATATATGCTTGTGTTTGTTCATTGTCTATTTTAGGTACGGATATCGTGAATTCAACAAAAGATCAAAGGAATCAAGCAAAAACGAACACGGGAAACGAATTCGCACAAAGAACCGGGCCCAAGTATGGAATTTACAAAATTACCCTCGAAGTTTTGAAGATTAACAAGATTGGTCCTTCATCTTTTGAAGACTTGGCAATTTATACCCGTGAAAAACTCACTATTTGCATTTGGGTCCCTAAATTATCAAGATATTACAAGTTATGCCCTTCAAATTTGGTCAAGATACATTTATGGTCCTTTTATAAAGTTTGCAAAGTATATTGGGCCATTTTCAGCAAGTTGATCAAACTTGTTATAAAGGGAAATAGGTTTGTTGGATGGTAATTACAAAAAGACAAGAAGCAAAGAGTGTAGGGGCCAAAATGGGGTAGACAACCAAAGTACTCCCATCCTATCCCAGCCTGACACGTCATCCCCACTCACCCATTACCCAATCACCATCCTCCTACACGCCACATCACCCTTCCACTAAATTTATTAAAACTAATCTATTTTAATATTTAACTTTTGGAGGTAAACGTTTTTTTTAAACCTTTTTATCCCTAAACCACATCAAAACCTGTTAATCCTCCTTTAAAAACTCCATGAACCTAATCCCTCACTCACTCAAACCAAAGGGGTAATCCCTAAATTGCTCCAAAACATTGATTTACCCTCTCCTAAGTAAAACCCACAACCCAGAAACTTTTCCCGTGACCCAAATGGGACCCCCATGGTTCCCCTGCTCACCCAAAAGAGGCAAACTTGGTATCTTGCCAGTTCATCAACGTCCTATATCCATTTCTTGGTCCCCAATGTTCATTTAAACGACCAAGATCATTTGTACCTTACTGGCATCCAACAAGATCACATGGGAACCCCTTTGACCATTTTCAAACGTCAAGACCACAAGGGCAAGATTGGAAATCAACAGCTAGGGTTTCAGAGTTGTAATATTTTATTATAGTATTCTAGAATCATCTTAGGACTAGTATAAAAGAGCCTTCAACCTGTGAATGGCCTTTTGTTCCAACATTTGTACCTTTTTTATTTTTATGAATATTTAGAGTATGAATTTATAAAATCTACAAGTGTTGTGTTCCTTTTTAAAGTTATTGTTCTAGTTTAAATTTAATTATTTTTCCTGCAAATTCAGTTAAGATTTCACCAAGGTTGTTCACGTTTCAAAGGTTTTTCAGAAAGTTGTTTTTCAAAAAGTTTTTGGAAGAAAAGTGTTGTCATGAGATGGGACTCTTGAAGAAGTGAAAGTGGATTCAAGGCCTTATCTCAGTCTTGTGATAAGACTTTCGTCAAGTTTTTAGTTGTTTCAAATATTTTGGGAAAATCAGTTTTATAAAAGTTCATTTGCTTCATAAGCTATAAGCCTTAAGCCTGCTTAATCCATAAGCCAAGCTTATTGCTTGATAGTGTGCTATCATTTTAACTTTCATTGTTCTTTCTTAGCAGGTGTCCCATTATCAAGATATATTGGGGTGGTTTTGACTGCAGTAGTCACCACCTAGCATCATCTACATTCAAACAGCCTTCTCACAATAGCCAATAGCTCAGTTTTAACTGAAAGGAGATGGCATTGCAGCCATAGTGGGGCCTGGATTGTGGGTCCCACAAGGTATACCATCCTAGGCTTGAACCCTCTTGAAAGTTATAAATTGTATGCTTATGTGCTTTTCTTGTGATTGACTGTTTGTGTGTTGAATATTGTTTGTCCATGCTTGTTAGAAGTTTTTATACATGTTAGAAGTGATTTAGATCAGTTTGATTAAGTTTTTAAGGCATTTGGTTTGATAAATTTTACTTTCTGAAAATTAAAGGAGTGTTTGGGTTTAATCTGTTTCAGTTATTAGTGGTACACTAGTAGTGGTTTAAACAAGTTCAACACACCTTAATTAATTAGTATAAAGGTTTATTACCAAGTGTTTTCAGATTGGTAGGTTTTTAAAGAAGTTTGTGTGTTCATGTTTGGGTAAAATAGCTAAAACCAGTAACCAGTTTTTCTGCCTTGCTTTGAGTGAAATTTGACCTTCATTTTGTGTTGAATATTAGACCTTGGTAGTATTTAGGGGTAGGACTGGTTCTGTTGTAGTTTGTAAGTCAAGTGAGTGAGTTTTGGTCAACCAAAACTCACCCATTTGCACATTGCATTAGAAAAGTCCATCAGACCCCAATAGTCATCACAGTAACATCATTTTCCCATTTTGTGTTTGATTTGTAACTGCAACTTGTGCTTTTTACATTTTTACTGACTCCCCACAACCCAACTGGTTGTGGGGGTGCCAATCTTTGCCAAAAATACCACGCCAATCAAAAGTTACAAGTCAATAACCTCCCAGACCCGTTTTATAAACTAGCAGTGGGAACTCAGTTACCCCTGCTAGTGTATTTATTGGTACTGCTACACAAGCAGACAAATGGAATCAACATGTCACTTTTAGATTATACTTTTTTTGTCTTTAGTGGGTAAAATTAGGAATTAGGACTTGATTTTTGTTTCATTATTTTTCTTATTTTAATTCTAATTTTTCTATTAATTTTATTTTCTGTTTACTGTTCATCTATTATTTTTTAGATTAAATTTCAATTTTAATTACTTTTTAATTAACTGTTTTTGTCTTTTAGTGACAAAAATTAATATTTTTCATTTTTAAAATTTTTCTTAGATTTAGAAAAGTGTTTTAAGATTTTTAGTCCAAAATTATTTCACTGTTCATTTTTTAATTAATTTTTAGAATTAATTTAGTTTAATTAGGGTTTTAATTATTAACTGTTTTGTCTTTTAGTGAAAAATTTTACTTTTTTCAAACTTTTTCATTTTTCTACTGTTCATTAGTATAAATTAGGATTTTTAAAATTGTCAAATTATTTTTAGCATTATTTTATTATTTTTTATGATTATTTTAGTTTAAAAATAGTTTTTAGTGATTTAAAAATAGAAAAATAGTTTTGAGAATTTAGGAAAAATACTTTTTAGTCTTTAAATAATATAAGTAAGTTATTTGTTCAATAAAATATTATTTTGGGCTTTTTCTTAATTATATTTAATTTTAGGGCTTTAATTAGCATTTAAAATTGAATATTTAATTAATAAAAGGTTTTAAAATACATTTATTGGATTTTTATTCTTATTTATATTATTTTAGACTTAGTTTTAACTTTAAATTAATTTTTAAGTTTAATTTTTAATTTCGTCACGTTTTACGTATTTACGTTCGCGTTTTACGTTAAATCGTCGTAGTATAATCGTAGTCGTAGCTCGTCTTTACTTTTTTCTCTTCTCAACCAAAAACGTCACTAATCAAAACTTTGATTTTATATATTGGCACATTAATCCACACACCTCCTTCGAGAACGAACCCGCACTTATTCGACTTGTCGGTTTTCCTAAATCGTAAGACATAATACTTGCCGCTCATACGCATTTTTCCTAAAACGTGTACTACATCAGCGGATGTTTCATGTGAAATACCAACTTCTTCATAGTAATCACGAAGAGTCTGGTTGACGAACTCTGTTCCATTATCAGTACGAACACGGCGAACAATAGTATTTAAACGTACCTGAATGAATTTCAGGAAAGTAATGATATCCTTCGGTGCTTCATCCTTGGTACGTAGAAATTTAACCCATGTAAACCTGGAAAAATCATCCACAATAACAAGGATGAATTTCTTACTACTCACACTTTCGGTTCGCATTGGCCCACAAAGATCGATATGCAAAAGATGAAGTTTTTCTTGATTGGTGTCTTCAGCTTTGGTCGTGTATGATTTCTTGGTGCTTTTACCCATTGAACACGCGGAACATAAATGATTGATACTTAGAGTTGTCTGGGTTCAATTAAGTTCTCAGTTCTCGGTATCTTCTCGAATTGATCACGGCTCAAAGTGGAACTATTGTTCTTGGTGGAAAGTAAAAAGGGTTGGTTTTCTATTCTACTAAAAAGGTAAATGCGCGTAGTAATAAAGATAACTAAACAATTTGAAAACAATTTAAAGACAATTTTTAAAACAATAAAGCTGGAATTGAACGTAAGCAATGAATGAAAAAGTAATTCAAAACTTAACTCATGCGGAATAAATCTCGCTCATGCGGAATAATAAACGAAAACTGCTCATGCGGAATAATTGACTTTCATTCGGAATAATTAAAACTAATGCTTGATTCGGAATAATTGGACTCATGCGGAATAAAACTGGTTCGGAATAATTTTCAGACCTTCATTCGGAAAGTTACCTTTATTCGGAATAATTCATTTTTTGGAAAAGAAAAAGGCTCATGCGGAATAATAAGCTAGTTCGGATTATCTTACTTCGTTCGGAATAAATCATTCATGCGGAAAACAGCTTATTTGGAATATTGCATGCATTCGGAAAAACTTCATCCGGAATATTCGTTCATCCGGAATAACTTGATGGTTCGGAATATCTTGTTGACCCGGAATAACTTGCTCACTCGGAATACATTGCTTACTCGGAATAAATATTGAAAACACTTCGTTCGAAATATTATATGTTTATTCGGAATAACTCATTGAAAACACTTCGTTCGGAATAATTTTAACAAAAGCCTTGATTCGGAATAATTTGTTCAAATCCTTGGTTCGGAATGATTAGTTCATTCGGAATCTAGGGAGATGAAACAGAAGTGCGAAGAACAGGGGAACTTAACAGCACGAATTTTTACCAAAATCAACCAAAATAAATCTACGGATTTTACCGAACTAACCACTAATAATCTAGTAATGATAAACACCAAACCAAAACAACAAAAACATAAAACCCACTTGTTTTTAAAGATCAAAATCAACAAAATAAAAACTTAAAACTTTTGAATCAATAAGAAAAGGAAGAACAAGATTAAATGAAAGATTGTATTAAAAGCTAGGATTCAAACAACAAAAAGCAAAGATTAAACTTACAAATTCTTGGATTGAAAATGAAAATCACCAAACACCTTAATGGTGTTGGTTACCCTACGAAACAAAAGGAAAGAAGAAACAGAAAAATGAAAGCTAGCTCAAAAAATGTGAGGAGGCTCCTATTTATAGGCCTTGGACTTGGTTGGTGAGTGGGCTTTTCTCCTTTCTTTTTGTCTTCTCGTCTTTTCAGTAAAGTTGACGTTTTAGATTCTGATTCGGGATTTGTCGATGAATAAATTCAACTCGTCTTTTAATTTCTTCGTTTAATAGACTTGAGTTCTTCGACATATATAAATCTTCCATCTTTGGTTCTTTTCTTCAATAAATCTTCAAATAGGCCCATTGACTTCAAATATTTTGCATCTCTTGGACTATAGACTTCGTCTTTTCGTCTTTTTCTTCGATAAAACCCGTGCAATCCCATGTTTTCTTCAATATCTATCCGGTTGGCTCTGAAAACATAACAAACACATAAACCACGCATAATTCCAAACAAATAACATTAAATACGTGTTTTGGTCTCGTTTCAACAAGAAATAAGTGGTAAAAGGATGGGTGTTTTCACACCTATCAAATCCCTTACACTTAACCATTGCCATGCCCTCATGCAATGCTTAGTGACAAAGCAAATTTACACTTTTCTCATAATCAATCAACCTTGGCCTTATTAACATAAACTACTACTACTAAAGAGATATATAAAAGCTTGAATGAAACAAAAGGGATAGAAAACAATTTTCACTTGAAATTAGCTATATGGAAATAACTCGCAAAGAGATCTAAGACTTACATCAGGGCTTTAGTGCTGCGAAGATTTATCATCCTCAAGTTTCACGTTCCCTAAACTAAGCTTAAAAACGAGATCATTGTTATTATAAGTTAGCAAAACAAACACTTACACACATGGCTTAATTATATGCTTAAACTCCCTTATTCCTAGGTGTATCTATTATATTTTATTTTTGTCTTAGAATGATCATGAAGATGCATCTTTGGACTTATTTCGATAGTTTATTTAAGCTGAAAGTAAAGTAGGACGATTTGATTAATATTTAGCTAAAGGACAAAATCTCTTAAAACTGCTTCTCGAGACCTCAAAAAGTTCATATCTTGGCATAACTCGCTTCACGATTTGAGACCTTTCTCGGGCCGATATTTGGCATGTACTTCATACTTCATATCTTGAGAGACGTTCTTGAGATAATGGTCTTCTCTTCGTTTATAGAGTTTCTTCACTTGGAGTATTTTGAGGGATACTCCAACTTTGTTGACCACGACTTCATCATTATTTCTTCAATCGTTAATTGGGATTTTGAGATACAACGATCCACCTCCTTTTCGGACTTGGATCTATTTATCCTCATACCTTGTTAGGGTCTTTTCGGATAGACTTCTCCATGATCTTTATGGGAGTTGATTGCTTTTCGTCGTGCGTCTTGATCCTTCATATTGATTTTGGGAATAATGCTTTTCACATCACCTTGGATCTTTAGCAATAAAATGGAATCCTCATGCCTTGTTAGGGCCTTTTCGGATTCGCCAATCTTCGCGCCACGCTTCAATAGTTATGCCTTGGCTATGAACTCTTATCATTACCGAGCAACTTTTAAACGATCTGGGGCTAGAAGCTAAGTTATTCAATAAAATCGTACGACCTTACTTATTGCATTTATTCATTTAAGGCGATGGGACGAAAAGCTTATAATCACACCAAGTGTGCTTGTGCAAGAATACCGACTTATAATTGACTCTATCATTTCTCGTTCTCCACAATTTAAAATCTCAAGAAATGAGACTCGTGGATGCTTAGCCTAATAAACCAATTAAGGTCTACATGGTTAAGGATACTTGCTAGAATAAACTTGGATAAGTCTATTCGGGTTGAGTCAAAATAATCACAACGGGCCTAATATATCAAAGACTTCTAAACTAGCTACACCACTTTATTAATATTTTTGACTTTATTGTGGGATATATACATATGAAAGCAACGATAAAAATTACGACTATATGGCCAAAGTTAATTAAAAATTTGAAAAATGCCGAAAAAGATGATTTTCCGGTTAAATGAAGGCATTTTAATGGAAAAGTCCACTTAAAACTTCGATAGAAGTCTCCCCTACACTTAATATAAACATTGTCCTCAATGTTTAAGCATGTGAGAAAAGTCTCCCCTACACTTATGACATTGTGCACGTTGGTTAAATCAAGCTAAGGAGGAGACAACTAAAGTGATCAATTTCAAATGTGAGTATGAAGAAAATTGAATCACGATAGTTGAGAGATAGAACCGGATTTGCGGATGACATGGGAGCACGGTTCTTCAAAGATTCCAAAAGTGCACTCATCCCTGTAATCACATCACCATACAAACTCAAACAACCTATATAGGCCCCCCTACACTTAGGAGGTAAAATGGAAAGGGATAGATACTCGGGTTGCCTCCGAGGAGCGCTTGTTTTTGTCAACCGACTCACGAGCCTGACTTGGTCCCGAACTAATTCAAAGGAAAGGTGGGGAGGGATGGAATCATCTCATGAGAGATGTCCTCTCCAAGGTACAACTTCACTCGTTGGCCATTCACCTTAAAATTTGGTCCATTGGGTTGAGCGAGCTCAAGAGTACCATATGGAAAAATTTGAGCAATGGTGAATGGGCCAGACCAACGAGATTTCAGTTTGCCCGAAAAGATTTTCAACCGAGAGTTAAAGAGTAAAACTTTATCTCCAACTTGGAACTCTCGGTTTTTAATCATGGAATCATGAATGAGCTTAGTTCTTTTCTTATAGATCAAAGAATTTTCATAAGCTTCATTCCTGAGTTCATTAAGCTTATTCAGTTGGATTTTGCGTAGGTCACCGGCTTTGTTGATGTCGAAGTTAGCCCACTTCAAGGCCTAGTAAGCCTTGTGCTCCAACTCAATGTGGAGGTGGATGCTTTCCCGTACACGAGAAGATATGGTGTACAACCAATCGGGGTCTTATAAGCAGTACGGAAGCCCACAGAGCATCATCAAGTTTATCGGCCCATGAGGCACGATGCTCTCCCACGGTTCGTTTAAGAATTCGCTTTAACCCTCGGTTAGAGATTTCAGCCTGCCCATTAGTTTGTGGGTGGTATGCGGTGGAAAGACGATGATTGACACCATACTTAGCCATGACTCTTGCGAATTGATCATTGCAAAAATGAGTCCCGCGATCACTAATAATGGCACGAGGCACACCGAATCTAGCGAATAGCTGCTTCAAAAAGTTACAAACCACCCTTGCATCGTTAGTGGGTAAAGCTTTCGCTTCAACCCATTTAGAAACGTAGTCAACGGCTACAAGGATGTATTTGTTTTCTTTAGATGAAGGGAATGGACCCATAAAGTCGATGCCCCATACATCAAAGATTTCACATTCTTGTATGAAATTTTGAGGCATCTCATCTTTATGTGTGATCTTTCCTTGTCTTTGGCAAGCATCACAATGTTTAATCATTTCGTGAGCGTCACGATAAATGGTGGGCCAATAAAATTCCGAGTCAAACACTTTCTTTGCGGTGAAGTTGGGACCAAAGTAACCACCGGTGGGTCCTTTGTGGCAAGCTTAGAGAATGTCTAAAGCTGTCGGTCCATCAACACATCGGCGAATAATCAAATCAGCGCATTGTTTGAAGAGATACGGGTCATCCCAAAAGTAAGTCTTAATATCTTTAAAGAACGTTTTCTTTAGTTGGGATGTTAACCCGTCAATGAGAATTCCACCCGCCAAGTAGTTTGCAATGTCCGCAAACCACGGGGTCTCATCAAGATTCGAATTGATAGACATTAAGGTCTCAAGGGGAAAAGAGTCATTGATCTCTTTGTTCGGATGATCCCCTTGATAAGGATCCTCAAGTCTATTGAGATGATCCGCGGCTAGGTTTGCGGCTCCCTTCTTATCACGAATTTCGATTTTAAATTCTTGAAGTAGCAAAACCCAGCGACGAAGTCTTGGTTTAGAATCTTGTTTAGTTAACAAGTACTTCAACGCGGAATGGTCGGTGTATACGATGGTAGTGGAAAGGACAAGATAGGGGCGAAATTTTTCAAAAGCATAGACAACTGCTAAAAGCTCTTTTTCGGTTGTCGTGTAATGCAATTGAGCCCCTGTCATTGTTTTGCTAGCATAATGGATTGGTTGGAAGTGTTAATTCACTCTTTGGCCCAAAACCGCTCCAATAGAAAAGTCGCTAGCATCGCACATCAACTCAAAAGGTAGCTCCCTATTAGGGGTAACCAAGACCGGTGCCTTAGTTAGCTTATCCTTAAGAAGGTTGAAGGCTTCAATACACTCTTTGGAAAAGATAAAAGGAGTATCTTTTTCCAAGAGGTAGGTCATCGGGCGAGCGATTTTAGAAAAATATTTGATAAATCGACGATAGAAGCCCGCATGACCAAGAAAACTTCTCACACCCTTCACGGTTGAAGGTGGAGGTAATTTGGCTATGACATCCACTTTAGCACGGTCCACTTCGAGACCGGCTTTTGAGATTTTATGTCCTAGCACGATGCCCTCTTTTACCATGAAATGACATTTTTCCTAATTTAGAACAAGGCGAGTGTCTTCACACCGCTTAAGCATACGTTCTAAATTGGCAAGGCAAGCATAGAAAGAATCACCATAAACCGAGAAATCATCCATGAAGACTTCCATAGTTTCTTCAACCATGTCATGGAAGATAGCCATCATACACCTTTGGAACGTCCCCGAAGCATAACATAAGCCGAAAGGCATTCGTTTATAAGCAAATGTTCTGTAAGGACAAGTGAGTGTGGTTTTCTCTTGGTCTTTAAGATCGATGGGAATTTGAAAATACCCGCAGAAACCGTCTAAGAAGCAATAGTAATCATTACCCGCTAGAGCATGAAAGGAAGAGGAAAATGATCTTTTCTCGTGGCATCATTAAGTTTGCGATAGTCTATACAAACTCTCCACCCAGTAACGAGACGAGTAGGAATCAACTCGTTGTGTTCATTGGGAACCACGGTTATTCCGCCTTTCTTGGGCACACAATAGACGGGACTTACCCATGGCGAATCCGAAATAGGTTAAATCATTCCGGCATCTAGAAGTTTAATAACCTCTTGCTTGATGACGTCGTGAATTCGAGGATTAACCCTTCTTTGGCTTTGGATTGCGGGTTTAAAGTCATCTTCCATGAGAATTTTGTGAGTACAAAAGTTTGGATCAATTCTGCGGATATCGGAAATTTTCCAAGCAATTGCCTTCTTATGATCTTTAAACACGGCGATAAGGCGAGATTTTTCTTCTTCTTTCAAGTCCTTAGCGATGATTACGGGTAACTTCTTCTTGTCTTCAAGGAACACGTACTCGAGATGAGACGGTAATTCCTTAAGCTCTAAATCCAGAGGATTTTCGATGGAAGGTGTAGTCAAATTCGGTTCATCGATAGCAATAGCCTTGGGAGATGGTGGAGAAATATGGTCCTCATTGAGAAGTTTCTCAATGGTACGAATGTCTTCATCCTAATCGGTGGGAGAATCGTCATATTCTAAGTTCACATCTCCCAAAGTTGCTTCAAATTCTTTCAAAAGGAAATCACTTTATCCAAATAGAGTTAGTGATGGAGCAATAGAGGCAACGGTCTCAACATTGGGGAGAGAGGTAAGAATACTTTTGCAAGCATCATTAAAGTGTTCTTCACAAGCCTCATCAAGAACGTCGATACAATTAACACTCTCGTATGAATAAGGCTGTTTAGAAATCCTACCCATGTTGAAGACAATTTGATCGTCACCAACTCTCATGATAAGCTCACCCGCGTCTACATCGATGAGAATGCGACCGGTCCTCAAGAATGGACGTCCAACGATTAATGGAACACGAGGATCCATCTCGTAGTCAACGACAACAAAATCCGCCAGAAAGGTGAATTTGTCGACACCGACGAAAACGTCTTCGGCTATCCCCACCGGATAAGGAACCGTACGGTTAGCTAATTCCAAAGTCATTTTGGTGGGGACTAGCTCGGGGAGAGATAATTGCTTCCAAACACTTAAAGGAATTAAGTTTATACTAGTGCCTAGGTCGGCTAGGGCCATGCAATTCTCTACTCCCGGGAAGTTGCAAGGGATTAAGAAGCGACCCGGATCACCAAGTTTGGTTGGCAATTTCCTTAAGAGAACCGCAGAGCAATTCTCATTAAGTTGGGTCTGAGCAATTTCAAGAAGCTTCTCCTTGTCACTTAGAAGATCTTTAAACATCTTCGCATATTTAGGCATGTGAGCGAGAGCCTCAGCGAAGGAGATGTTGAAATTCAATTGTTTAAACATTTTGAGAAAGTTTGAAACTTGGATATCATCCTTACTTTTGAGCTTCTCTTTCCTCAACCTTGAGGGATAAGGTATACCGGATGAAGAGGAAGGCTTTGGGATTGTAGGATCACTCACATCCTTGGGTGGTGGAGGGGTAGAAGTAAGAGGTGGAGGAATTGGGGAAGTAGAAGGTGGAGGAAAAGTAGTGGACTCGTTTTCCTTTGTCACAATCACAAGTGTAGGTGTAGGAAGCTCGGGTTCCTTGGTACCTTTTCCACTGCGAGTGGTGATTGCTTTCATCTCCCCTCTTGGATTAGCAACGGTGTTACTCGGAAGAGTAGCCGAAGAAGAGGGTTGATTACCTTGGAAGAAACCAGCCATCATGTCCCTTAAGTCATTAGTTTGACTACTCAAAGAGTTTCGCATATCGGCTCTAAGATCATTCCCTTGTTTCACCATATCTCCCTACAAATTAATAATCTAGGTCTGCAGATTCTTCACCAACACATCATTCGTCCGCATGTCTGTTTCGACCTCGTGGTTGAAAACGGTGGGTTGTGTAGGAGGAGGTGCTTGATAAGCAGGTGGTTGGTAAGGAGCGGGTTGGTAAACTTGAGTAGGATTTTGAGGGGGATATGGTTGTCTTTGAGGTAGTTGGTATGGTGCTCGAGGTTGGTTTTGATTGTTTCGGTTAAGGTTTTGTTGTTGGTTTTGATTGGTTGGAGGAAAACCGGGCGGTGAAAGAAAGTTGGTGGAATGATAACTTAGCAAGTTACGGTCTCCTTGAGGGCGGGCTGGATAGCCTCCCGGAGGATAGGTACCGTATGCTGCGTTAACATTCTCACAAAGATAGTCTTGGGTGGAGGTACAAGATGTGTAAGATTGAGGACCCCCGCATATTTCACATGATTGGCTTAAAGCATTGATTTGAGCGTTTTGAGCGTTGATGCTTTTGGTATTGTTAGCGGTTTGGACAGCAAGTGATTCAATAAGCGAAGTAAGCTTATCAATTCTCTTGTCGTTGTCACTAGTTCTAGCACTCGCGGCATTGGTCCGAACACTCTTGGTTTGCACTCTATACTTATTCTCAATAATATCCCAAGCGGCGTTAGAAGTCTTAACCAAAATATTACCCCCCGAGGCACTATTTAGTGAATCTTGGTCATTCATGCTTAAACCATTGTAAAAAGTATTAATTTGGTGCACTTTGGTAAAACCATGTTGTGGGCACTTTCTTAAAAGTTCTTTAAAACGGTCCCAAGATTCACTGAAAGTCTCATCGTACTTTTGTTCAAAATTAATAATTTCATTCCGCAAAGCGGTAGTACGAGAGGGTGGGAAAAAGTAGTTTATGAATTTGGTCTCTAAATCCGTCCACGTAAGAATACTTTGTGGTGGTTCCTTTGCAAGCCAATGACGGGCTTGTCCCTCTAAGGAGAAAGGAAAATGTTGTAAGCGGATTACCTCTTGTGGGACCCCATTGAATTTGACCGTATTCGTGAGTTGAAGGAACCTTTTGATGTGGTCATGAGGATCATCAATTATACGCCCCAAGAATGGTTGAGCAGAGACCATTTGAATGAAGCCGGATTTGAGCTCAAAGTTGTTGGCTGCAATCGCGGGTATGACAATAGCATCGTTGTTGCCCTCTACATGTGCTTGCAAAAGTTCGATCATTGGACGATTGTCCGATAGAGGTTCATTGTTGTTATTATTCATGCTGGGTTGAGGTGGATTGTTATTATTGTTGTGTACACCGGCCATGTCTAAGTTATCGAGAGTCTCGGGCTCGGGATAAGACGTTGATCGAGTGCGCATACACCTGCAAAATAAATAACAAAGCAGAAATATTTTTGGTTTTTTTATGTATTTTAATTTTTTTGGATTTTTGAAAATTTTATATTTTTTAGGATTTTTGAAAATTTTTAATGATGAAAATTTAACGTTCACAGTGAACGGATCCCAAAATCCAATTTTCTCACAAAAAACCGTTAATCCTTACGAAAAGAGCCGGCAGCGGCGCCATTTGATACTTAGATTTGTCTGGGTTCAATTAAGTTCTCAGTTCTCGGTATCTTCTCGAATTGATCACGGCTCAAAGTGGAACTATTGTTCTTGGTGGAAAGTAAAAAGGGTTGGTTTTCTATTCTACTAAAAAGGTAAATGCGCGGAGTAATAAAGATAACTAAACAATTTGAAAACAATTTAAAGACAATTTTTAAAACAATAAAGCTGAAATTGAACGTAAGCAATAAATGGAAAAGTAATTCAAAAACTTAACTCATGCGGAATAAATCTCGCTCATGCGGAATAATAAACGAAAACTGCTCATGCGGAATAATTGACTTTCATTCGGAATAATTAAAACTAATGCTTGATTCGGAATAATTGGACTCATGCGGAATAAAACTGGTTCGGAATAATTTTCAGACCTTCATTCGGAAAGTTACCTTTATTCGGAATAATTCATTTTTTGGAAAAGAAAAAGGCTCATGCTGAATAATAAGCTGGTTCGGATTATCTTACTTCGTTCGTAATAAATCATTCATGCGGAAAACAGCTTATTCGGAATATTGCACTCATTCGGAAAAACTTCATCCGGAATATTCGTTCATCCGGAATAACTTGCTGGTTCGGAATATCTTGTTGACCCGGAATAACTTGCTCACTCGGAATACATTGCTTACTCGGAATAAATATTGAAAACACTTCGTTCGGAATATTATATGCTCATTCGGAATAACTCACTGAAAACACTTCGTTCGGAATAATTTTAACACAACCTTGATTCGGAATAATTTGTTCAAATCCTTGGTTCGGAATGATTAGTTCATTCGGAATCTGGGGAGATGAAACAGAAGTGCGAAGAACAGGGAACTTAACAACACGAATTTTTACCAAAATCAACCAAAATAAATCTACCGATTCAACCGAACTAACCACTAATCATCTAGTAATGATAAACACCAAACCAAAACAACAAAAACATAAAACCCACTTGTTTTTAAAGATCAAAATCATCAAAATAAAAACTTAAAACTTTAGAATCAATAAGAAAAGGAAGAACAAGATTAAATGAAAGATTGTATTAAAAGCTAGGATTCAAACAACAAAAAGCAAAGATTAAACTTACAAATTCTTGGGTTGAAAATGAAAATCACCAAACACCTTAATGGTGTTGGTTACCCTAAGAAACAAAAGGAAAGAAGAAACAGAAAAATGAAAGCTAGCTGAAAAAAATGTGAGGAGGCTCCTATTTATAGGCCTTGGACTTGGTTGGTGAGTGGGCTTTTCTCCTTTCTTTTTGTCTTCTCGTCTTTTCAGTAAAGTTGACGTTTTCGATTCTGATTCGGGATTTGTCGATGAATAAATTCAACTCGTCTTTTAATTTCTTCGTTTAATAGACTTGAGTTCTTCGACATATATAAATCTTCCATCTTTGGTTCTTTTCTTCGATAAATCTTCAAACAGGCCCATTGACTTCAAATCTTTTGCATCTCTTAGACTATAGACTTCGTCTTTTCGTCTTTTTCTTCGATAAAACCCGTGCAATCCCATGTTTTCTTCAATATTAATCCGGTTGGCTCTGAAAACACAACAAACACACAAAACACGCATAATTCCAAACAGATGACATTAAATACGCGTTTTGGTCTCGTTTCAGCAAGAAATAAGTGGTAAAAGGATGGGTGTTGATCCTTGTGAAATTTGAGCTTTGGAAGACCACAAACTAATTCGTTTTTAGCTAAATGATTAATAGCATCAAAGTTGAGATGAGATAACCTGCGATGCCATAACCAAGACTTGGTCTTAGATGCTTTCGAGAGAAGACATACTGGAGAGGCGGCCATCATATCTTGTAGGGACAATGTATAGAGATTTGCACTACGAGACCCCTTCAACAAATCTTTTCCTTCCATGTTACGGATGAAACAAGTGTTTTGTCGAAAAGCAACCTCAAGGTTGGAATCACAAAACTGTCCGACTGAAAATAAATTGTGACCAAGACCTTCTACATAGTATACCCTTGAAATCGTGACATTTCCAACCTGGTATTCACCATACCCCGTTATCTTTGCTATATGATCATTACCGAATTTAACCGTTCCAAGAAACTTGCTGACGAAATTTCTGAGCATTGAGCGATCTCCAATCATATGCTTGGAGCAACCGGAGTCCAAATACCAGAGGATGATTTGGACCACCTGAAAATATCACCAGACGAGGACAATGTATAGGTTTCGGAATCTGAATGTTCCTTGTGATTAGCAGGTACATATTTAAATATCTTAGATTTGCTAACATTAGGTTTCTTAGACTTCCTAACCTTCTTCCTAGGTGGTGGTGTAGATTCAAGTTGTCTTAAATCCTGATGTATTTCTTCACTGATAGGCACTATGGTAGCGGCTAAACTAGTTAAAAAGCGCTGTTTCCATACTTTAGTGCTAACGTGCCAATTTAAAGGACGCTGAGACCTAACCTCAATGGATGCATTCCTAGTTAAAGAGCACATTTTTCCATCTAATGTAAAGGTCCTACCAGTGGGACGCCATTGCCATCCAACTTGGGTACGAGTTCTCCCGGTTGGTTTCCATTCAACATTATTCCTAATAGCATTCATTTCATTTACGTGATCAATAAGACACAGATCATGACGCTGAGAAAACATGCATTCATTATAATTCCAACATATCAAATTAGAATTCACAAATGGCTTAGGCTTCTGCACAGGCGCAGAGCTTTTAGTCTTAGCTACATGATTCTTTTTATTTAAATCTGAAATAACATTCCTAGGATGAGCTTCTACTTTCTTCTTGGTGGTCATACTAGTGGAGGGCTTGATCCTATCTTTCTTGACTTGTGATCCTTTAGCCTTAGTAGACTCTTTTACTCCTGTAGAAGGCAAAGTGGGAACATTAGCAACAGATTTTAAAGGTGCCTTATTTGATGGTGTCAATGACGGTTTTGCTCCTGGGGTTTTATTGAATGGAGTTACAACAATGGGTCGATTAGTGAGTGGTGTAGAACCCGGTTTTCCTATGTGTTGCAGAGATGCTAAACAATATTGAACTCGATGAATGTATGCATGAGCTGAATAATAGTGACTGCTTGAGGGATCTAGCTCATAAAGATCATCTAAAATATCCCTAACAATATTCACGTGCTTAATTGCATGCGTCATATAAACATCGTATGCATCCGGATTGTGCTTATGGTACAGGTTCTTATGGATCACCACTGACTTGGTTGATGGAGGACTAGAGGACGGTGTAGAGATTGTAGCTGAGTTATTAACAACTTCTTGTCGGGTGAGAAGAAGTGTCTCCTTTAACTCAGCCACAACCATGTTCTTGTCAATGAGCTGGATATTTAAGTCAGAGATTTCCTCACACTTTTGGTTCAGTTGTTCAACAAAGGAATGTTGCTCTGCCGCATTAAAAGCGAAGCGTTCTTCTAATGAACCATAAAGAGTGGAAATTCCCTTCCTTGCACGTTCCATCTCCCCTAGAATAGACGAAAGTCTAGTTTCTAAGTACTAGTTTTTAGACTCTGCAGCCTCTAGTTCCAACTTTAGTGTTTCTTTCGATGATAAATCTCTATTTAATCTCATAATCTCTTCCTCTAATGCCTTAACTATCTCAATCATCTTGTCACTCGTCTCAACGCTGTTTTCACAACATTTGTTACCAAAAGATCCTCATTTTAAGATTGTTGTTTTAATTCTAAAGATATACAATGTTGTTCAAGTTGATTAAAACGTTTTGCAAGTAAATTGTAAGAATCTTGAAGCTTTAAAAACTCAGCGTTAGATTCGTGACAAGAATGATTATCTACCTCATTTACAGTCTCAGCAATATTTACAGAGAGATCATGCACACCATCACATATATTCACAGCATCACATGTATTCATAGCAGATGTAAGCTCATTCGAATAATTAACATTCACAGTAGTAAGCACATCATACGATATCACTTGGGATAAGAATCAGACATATTCGGATAAAATCTTTTCTTTTTTAATTAATTGTAGCTCGTAAGCGGATTCCATTTCATAAAACACTTTTTGAACCTCTTTAATTTCAAAATTGAGATTTTCTTAGAGAGATGCAAAACTTCTTTTTAGATTTTCGACAAAAGGGTTGATCTCATTCTTCAACACCTCGTTCATGTGTTCGAAAGCCCATTCTCCGGCGTTTAGACCATTTGAAGTCGTACATTCCCGGATGACCTTGTCAAAACTAGCAAAGTATCGATTAATCTCTTGCAAGTTTATCCATACAGTGCTAACAGGTGGAAGATCCTTTGGAATTTCCTTAGGTTCATCCATTTTGACAAGTGTAGGAAGTGTACTAGGGTTTTCTTCATTTAACATGTAGGTTGGTGGTGTAATGAGATCTTTATCCATATGAAAGCGAATTCTAAAGTCCTTTTCTGCAAACTCCTGATTCATTTTAAAATAATCACACTGAGAATATTTTGCAAAACGATATGACCGATTCTCATCAACTAGAGACTTATTCTTGCGGTCCTCGAAAATAACAATCGGATCTAAGACCAATCCTAATTTGGTTGCATCATAAAGTCTTGGATTATGGATAAAATCTTGTCTTGCATACCGTGGGTTAGGGGAAGGTCTGGTTAACGCGATAAGTTAAATTCTCTAAAAGATGTGTCAAATAAGTGCACTAGTTGAGAGGCAGCGTATTGTCTTAAAAGTAAATAATCTATCTTTTTAATCCTATTAGCCGCATTAATTTCCATTTCATTCTTTTTAGACTCGAGAAGTTCGAAATCTGTTTGAAGTTTTTGAAAATTAGTGACAACTAACTCCTTTTCTTTAAGTTCATTGGAAAGATTTGCTCTTAAGGTTTCAATTTCTTGCAAATGACCCATTTGTTTGTTTCGAAAATGATCATATTCGGGATTTGTTAGAACATTGGATGACGGAACTAATTCCAAAGTTTGAAACTTTTCTTTACACAAAGCAAGCTCAACAGACAAATTCTTATTCGTATCTAGGGTTGCTAAGAGTGCAATATTCATTTGTCTAAGCAAATTTGCAGGAACCATTACCAAATCTTGTTGAGCATGAATATTCATATGCGAAATGGCTCCCGGTTGTGATTCACTCAAAGTCTGGGGACTTGCATTGATATTACTATCATTGTTTGTCTCCTCATTTGAAAGACTCACCACCGAAGACTCATTCGGATAATCACCATCTTGCCCAACTTGATGTGGTTGAATACTAGTATCAGTGGTATTAGTAGGTACCTCAGATATTTGATCTGACCCAAAGCGAGAGATAGTTGCCATAAGAGCGGCCCGAGCAGATTGAAGATCATCACAGTCTAAATCGTAAGCATCCAGATCATCTGCTTAGTATGCTGCATTTTGTGTAGTGAGAGCTTCTGGTTCCGCAATCCCTGGATCAGCAAGAAATGCTAACTCCTCTTCATCGAGTGCCTTTCCTTGTGCTTGAGCATTCACCAAATAAATGTTCTCTACAAACCATTGACCATTGATGAGACTGCTTTTATACATAGTCTCATCGTCCAAAAAGGGCTTAAAATGCATTAAATATCATCAAAATACCCAAATATATGCTTGTGTTTGTTGCTTGCGTATTTTAGGTACGGATATTGAGAAAATGACAAAAGATCACAAGAATAATGCAAAAACAAACACGGGAAACGAAGTCACACAATGAACCAAGCCCTAATTAAGAATTTTCCAATGAAAACCCTTCAAGAATTAAAGATTTATGAAGAAGGCTCCTCCAATATTTAAGAATTGACACTTTATACCCTTGTATCGTCATAATTACAAGATTGGTCCTTTGAAAATATCAAAATTACCAAAAGGACCCTTGACTTTGAAAAAATGGCAAAAATGGTCCCTCATCAATCATGACTTGGCAATTTTAGTCCTCCAAAAGGTCAATCATACAAGTCAAGACCATTATCAATCAAGAAAATGTGACAATCCGTCAATTTATGGTTGATATTTTATTCTCAAATATTACTTGAAAATATTATTTTAATGATACAATATGAACTCACTTATTTTTGGGAAGAAATTTGGATTTACGTCTTGAAGTAGCGTCGACTACGTCTAAACCGGAGGATTCAACGTTACGTGCTTACGTTTACATACACCGTCTTTGGTGACAGTCTGACAATTCAGAAAAAAAAATTTATCCGTAAATATTATTTTGGAGTTTTAAATTTGTGTTGGTTCATAAACTCACAAATTTACGAGAAGAGATTAGGACTTACGATTTTATTTTAACGTCCTTTACGACTAAACCGGAAACCTTAGGATTACGTATTTACGTTTTTGAACTCCGTTTTTGATGAGACAATTTTTATTAGATTCGTTTTGTGACGGTGATTCATAATTTATAAAAACGTTTTTCGTAAAACGACCCGAGGGCACGCAAATCGAGAAAACTAGAATCGAGGAATACCCGTAAACTAGTGAGATGGGACAAAATACATTGTCCCACCCCACTAGCTTACATGGGACGGCAACAATGTGCAACACACCATATTTGGTGTCATTTTTATTTAACTAGATAGACACTTGTCCATTTTGCTTACAATTTAAGCTAACTTTCCACTAGCAACTTCACAAAACCACAAACACAAACCACTAGCTCTCATTCTCACCATGCAAACAACTCACATTTCCTCTCTAATCCCCATTTTGGCCGTCCCTCATCCCACTCAAAACCCTTATTTGATCAAAAATCAACCATGAAATCCTATGTTATTTCTACATATGTTGAAGCCCTCTTGAAGCTCTCTTGAATGGTGGTGATTATAACATTGATGGAGGAGTTTTCTTGGTGTCTTGGGGCTGATTTCCCACAAGGAGTTTATGAAGATTGGTGGTCATGAAGATGGTCTTGATGCATCACAAGTTTCTCCATCAAAATCCATGTTTTGATCACAACCTACATCATCATGGTGGTATAAAGATTGTCCTCCTCATCTTCTTGTTATTTTGATTATGTAAACATGTATTTTATTTCCTATTGTATATGTATATGATGATTATATGATGATAAAAATGTTATGTGGGGATTTGGTGTTGATAAACATGATTAAAAATGTGAAAAACCATAAGAAACAAGGTTAAAATCTTGGTTAAATTTGTTGGCTGTATAAAACAGTAAAGAAACAGGTCATGGACTGATAAAATGATGAAGTAGAATCCATTTACAGTAAGATATATGTCTTGTACACATGTGAGAGTTGGCCATGCAATGGAATCATTGTAATGAGTGAGATATGATCAAAACAAGTTTAAGGTACAAATTTGAGTTCACTGTTTTGGACGATTTTTAGAAAATACTTAGAAGATGATTCAACAGTAGCTATAGAAGAGTTAAATGTAGCACATATCATTTAGTTTATGTGATAAAAATATGAGCTTCTATCTCCATATAGAACTCAAGATATAGCAGTTTTGGTGAAAGTAAAGATAAAAATCAGATTTTGGAAATTAAAGAATAATACTATTATATAAGCACTCAAAATTTTATTGTATAAAATGTAAAGTTAAAACCCACTAACTCATGAATTTTATTTATATAAATATGTACAATGGTAAATAAGTGGACATTTTATAAAAATGGTAACTTGTTAAGTTTTATAAGTTATAAAACTATAAACATGATTTTTACGACTTTTTCGGCTATTGCCGTAAAATTAACGTTTTTCGCCAAATAAAACTTAGACGACCAAACCCGTCTAATGTAAAGTTTATAAAAGTCATATACTGATGTATAAGTAAATAATACAAGTAAAAACCGATAAAACCCGAACTATAAGAAATACGGACGTTAACGGACTAAATTAACGTTATTGGACTAATAATACAACAAAAATGGACTAAAACACTTATAAACTTATTATTGGGCTTAACCCATTTAGGCCTAACTTGTAAAAGTATAGATACTGATAATATAAGTATAACATGGATTAAAACAAGTTAAAGAACTTATAATAAGTTTATTGGACTTAAAACACTTAAATGGGTAAAACTAGTAAGCTAGTATAAAAGTTATCGACATATAACACTAAAAATGAGTAAACGAGAGTATGTAAACCCACTTGATCATCATATATATATAATCATCATCTGTATACATAATTGTTATTTTTATAAAGTCATTGGACATGAGTCTAAGACGAGTATTATTTGTCTAGGTTTCCGTGATTGAAGCACGTACCGTACGACCGAATTGCCGATAACCCGCCTTCCCATATCAACGTGAGTTCATAGCCTCGTACTCTTTTAAATGTTTTTATGAAATGTTTTATAAACCCGCGAGGGAGATAACATGTTAGTTTTTATAAAATAGGACACCATTTGTCCCGATTGTTTGTTTATTGATTTGGACCCGAATGATTGAATGACCCGATTGTATGACCCGATAAATGATTAAAGGATCCGATAGATGAAATTAAATGGATTATTAAAGTTAGGTTATGTCACTAAAAGTCCCATTAGCATGAATTGTGAACTACCGGGATTTGGTAGACGCTTATGCATTTAATAGTACTATTTGGGGACGATCACCCCAGTTCGCGCCTTGACGGTTGATCCCCGTCGTGCCACATTGATTGGTAAGCGAATTTATGTATGAGAAGATTTCCATAGCGTGACCTTTGTGACGACACGCTACTTTAGATGGGCAAAATTGGTATCGGGTTAGCTACCCGTTGTTGGTTTAGTAAGGTAACAATGTCATGCGGCTTATAATAATCCAAAAATTAACGAAATACTAATAGACGCTCCGAGTTACGATGTATTGCCTGACTAGCAATACAGGGTCATACTATTGAAATTATGTTCGTGTTTTGGTTTTTATAACCATATTCATATAACGGTTTTATTTCATCTATACAACGTTGCAAAACGTATTGTATGGTGTTTTTAACGACAATGATTCGTATAATGATTTTTAAGGCAAATGCCTATATTATGATTTTCGATAAAGATTTGTATAAAATGACTTTGGCTATTTTATGGCCTATTAAAATGATTTGTACAAGATGATTTTCAGTAATAATTTTATACTGATATTATATTGATGGATTTTATTAAACTCTATGAATTCACTCGGCGTTATCGCTGACCTTTTCTTTTAACATGTTTTATCTCAGGTACTTGAAGGTAATTCTCGGGAAGACAACAAGAATTCATGGCCCGCACTTAAACAATATTTTCCATTCAAATACTTTGTAAAACTTTGTATGAAATATAATGACTTGGGACCTATGTAACATTGATATTTATGAATGGAAATGCTTTATTAATAAACGACGCGATTTTTATGCGTTGTCTATGATGTGAGTAATGTGCTATCTCGTAACACCAACGAGTCTTCCGCTGTACTGAGTTGTATAAATTTGGGGGTGTTACAGTTTGGTACCAGAGCTCTCGTTATAGAGAACGAAAGATTTTAAAACCAAGGTTTTGAATAAAACATTTCAAAATCATTTAACTATAAACATTTTTCACAAAATGTCTAAAAAAAAAAAATCTTTTGACTATAACGGTGCCGAAGAATTCCCGAGTTACCGACAAGGCCAAGACTGAG
This sequence comes from Glebionis coronaria, assembly GCA_025667525.1. Taxonomy (NCBI): domain Eukaryota; kingdom Viridiplantae; phylum Streptophyta; class Magnoliopsida; order Asterales; family Asteraceae; genus Glebionis; species Glebionis coronaria. The sequence continues at coordinate 415,874,884 of CM046878.1, read as the reverse complement.
AAGTGTTATTTTAATATATATATAACTTGGATTATATATATATGATGTAATTTTATTACATGATTGTTTGATGATTATTTTGATATTTATACGAGGTATTTATACGACGTAGATTGTCACAATGTACCCTAAATCCCCTAGTAAAATAATCGAAGCTATTCTCGTAGGAATTCTAGCTATCCTAGATCTAAACCAAGTTGTGGATATTTATGATCCCAACAAATGGTTGATATTCGTAGAAATGTAGATATTAGTTGATTGTGATATTGAAAAAGAATTGGCGAGATTAAATCTGATATCGATGTCATGACGATCTTTCCATATAGAGTGGAGTTTGACAAAACGTTATCACCTGGAAAGATGTCATCTAATTCGTTGTCACCCAATTCTTAAATTTGAAATCGAAAGGGTGAATTTGTACTTGAGGCTGTCATTGGAACCATTACCCAAAGGTCTCATGCCACTAATACCTTTCCGAGAAGTCTAGTTGAATGATCAAGTCATTTCATACTAGTGACTCATCTGATAATTGTTGTTGTAAGAGCTATAGGATTGGAATTAAGTGTTGTTCATATCGAGCTTTTATTGCCTATTAAGGCCTAAGAATAAGATTGAAAGTATTGGAAAATGAGATAGGATATCGCATTGAGTATAAAATTGGTTGAAACTTGAATAAAGTAAAAATTAACCTATATGGAATATGAAATTGTTAAGAGGAAGTCTTTAAGTTCTTTGATTGAATTATAAGGTTTTAATTGATTGTAGGTTTTGTGTTAAGGGTTGTTCCTAGGCCATTGTCCACTAACGAGGATGCCCAGTGTCCAAGAAATAAATTGAAGAAATCTTCTTCTGAACTGAGACCGATGGATCTTCTGGGACATGTGGAACACCTAATGACTCTTGTAGATTAGTATTCATTGTGGTATCTTTTAAAAATAATCCCTAACTTAACTGAGATATCAGTTGGTAGGATGAGTTCTGAGAATTGTATGACATAGTGACACGTAATGTGTTACGGTACAATTTTGACTTATTTGTGATTAATGAAAAAGACTACCTTTGATTGCTAAATTCTACATGTATCGATGTTATCTATCCTTTATTGCTTCATCCTAATGTTCGCATTTGTGATGCAACCATTGAACAAGTACTCATCTCGATTTGAGTTACGTTGTGGATTATTCTTTTTGAGTGCCATCGAGATCATGAACCTCATGATTATTTGGCTAAAGCTCATTTCCTATAATATTGTAGTTAGTTCTTGGTGAAGAAGTTTTCATCACTCTTTTGCAGATCACTCATTGCTTATAAAGTTAAAACGGTATCCTTTGAAGAAAATTTAATTTTCATCACAATAAGGATTAATCAAAGTAAGATTTATAAGTGATTGATATCAAAATAAAGTTGTTTATGAGACGCTTTGGAAACTTAATTGTTTCCATAACAAAGAAAATCTTTGTAAATATATTTTTGATTCTTATTTAAGAATTAAGCACGAAAATGTTTTTATTATAAACATGATGATAAAATTTTGACGAACTGGGTATTGCATCGTTAGTCTTGAAATTGTATATAGTTGCGCGCCTACATATAATTTGGAATGGACCATGCAAGGCTGATTAGTAGTCACCATAAAACTGATTAATAAACACTACATTTTCTTTGAAGAGATTGGGAAAGAATAAATTTTATGAGATCTGCAAGAAGTGAAAAATAAGGACATATTGATAGGGACACTGATAGTTGTAAACTTAGATACTTGCTTTAGGAAAAACAAGCAACTAAAATAGGGTAAGCGTGCACGACGATTTAGGAAAACCGTGTGTGAATGACCCTAAAAGTGAGTTCGTTCTCGAGGAGGCACGTGCGTTGTGTGATGAATGATTGATTTTGTTTTTGATTATTAATGAGAAGAAAAGAAGAGAAAATGACGAAGACGAAAAAAAATATAGAAAAATAAGGCAAAAACACTACTAGAAAGTTACGACGTAGAAACGTAAAAAGCACAAAATTTAAAATTTTAACCTAAAAATTCCTAAAAATTACTAAAAATTCACAATAAAATTCTAAGAGTTTACAAAAAATCCAAGCTTGCCAAAACCTTTTAATTAATTTAATAATGACTTTTTAATGCTAATTAAAGCCCTAAAAATCACTTTTAAATATTAAAAAGCCCTAAACAAGATTTAATAGTTTGTAAACCTTAAAAATGACCTAATTAAGCTAAAAACTATTTTTAAAAATTTTAAAACCAATTTAAACTATTTTTAAACTCCTAAAAACTATTAAAATCTATTAAATCTTAAATTAATTCTAAAAATTAATTGAAAAACCTAAAAATTAATTGGAAAGTGACAAAGGTCCTATTTTAATGTCTAGAATCTAGGAAAAATGAAAAAGAAATAAAAATAAAACTTTTTATTTTTAATAATAAAATAATATTAAAATAATCTAAAAAAATAAAAAGTTCTTAAATAAATTCTAAAAAACTCTCAAAAATCCTAAATATTCTAACTAAGAAGAAAATGTAAATTAAAGCTCCTAAAACCTTTTAGTTAATTTTATATTGAATTTTAAAGTTGTCTAAAAACCCTAAAATTAAATAAAATTAAAAATTAAAGTTTTTGAAAACTTTTTGATATGTAAACCTCAAAAATACAAATTAAAACCTAAAAACTATTTTTTTGTATTTTTTAATTACTGTTCACTATTTTTTATTGACTTTCTAAATATAAAACTAAAAATAATCCTAGAAATTAATTAAATAATAGGAATAATAATATTTTTAATCAGAAAAATCCTAACACTTATAAATATCCTAGGAAAAATGAAATAAGCCCAAAAATCTTAATAAATAAGCTGGAAAAAATCAAATAAGCTACGGCTTATTAAAATGAGCCAAAACAAAAACGTGCTTATATACTTAATGAAATGAAAGCTTAACGTAAAAAGCTATCTAGATCATCTGGTAAACACGCTTAGTCCCCCAGCGAGGGGTCGCGTGTTCGAGTCCGGTGCGGGTATGCTTTTTAATAAAAAATTTTTTTTATTTTTTTCTTTACACAATCCAACCTGACACTTTAAGCTTTGAAAACACGAATCCAACTCCACTTTTTACCAAGGTTTAAACAAGATTAAGGACAAAACGTGTCCAGTTCTTCTAGTGTTTCTGATGAACAAGTGTGAGTTCACACTTGAGCACTTTGGAGCCAAGAGGGGCTTGGCTGTGCTTGTTTTGTGGGTGTTTTTGGATAAACAAGGCACCCCTATACTCTTGGGAGTATAGGGAGTCAAGATCAAACAACAATCAAACACTTAGCACAAAAATACTTCACAAATAGGCCAAGTCAAGCAAATGAGAGTTGCTGTGACAAAAATGAGGTCTGGTGGGACTTTTTAAGCTAGCAAATGCACACAAATGAGATTCAGCCTCCAAACTTATGCATACAAGCTCACCAATTATCACACAAACCAACTACAATCCTATATCACCCTAATACTTAACAGATTATGAAATTGAAGCACAAAAAAAAAATCATCAAAACAGGCAGAAATTAACATATGCAGATTTTGCTATGCTATGTACTTTTAACTCTATAAACTTGTTTCAAAATCTTCCCAAACTGAAAATAATCCTAGCAAACAACTTAATGCTTCCTACTAACTACTTCTAACAAGGTTTAATCCTTGCAATCCTTCAAAAGTATCAAGTAACTAGCAGATCCAAACACCCCTTTAAAAATTGTTTTCCAACTTTTTCAAAGCAACTTGTATCAAAACTTTCTCTAATTGATTTCTAAAGCATCTCACATGCATAACATAACATATAAACACCACTCAAACCAGATTTACAACAATTAGCAGGCAATCATGCAAATCACTTAAACCACAAATTTTCTGAAAATTTCAAAAGGGAAAAGGCTTCTTACCTAAGAACCTTACATCCAAGGCTCTTTGTGGTTGCAATACCACCTCCCATACACCCGGGTGTATGCAGATCAATAATCAACAATCCTTCAACCTGAAAAATCAAAAACAAAAGAAAAACAAGAACAAGGTATATATTCTGTTTTACTTTTCTTTCCTTAAAAACTTTCACAAAACCTTTTTAAAACTTAACACACATGATTTAAAAACACTCAATCTCAGAAAATCAAAAGGATTGGTCCACTTTCACTTCCCAACTCCTTTAAACTTTCTGAATATTAAAACACTTTTCAAAATCTTTTGAATTTTGAAACCTCAAACAAATCTTTCAAAATGGAACTCAGACCTTCTCAACAAAAATATACCAAACTTTTAAAAAACATTAAAAGGAATTATATTTGAACAAAACACCAACTTTAATTTCTTTAAAAAGGAATTACAACTTTTTGGAGAAAAATCTGGAACAAGGATATGAGACACAGGTCGTCTCATATTTATACAAGAAAAGGAACTATCTAGAACATTGAATAAAATATTACAAATGCAAAACCCTAATCTATGGAATTGCCAGAAAAGCCCTTGAGTTCTTTGACGAAAATTGGGTCAAATGTTACCCATGTGATTTGCCAGCTTGGAAGACTGATCTTGGACGTAGGATTCATCTTGGGGACCAAGGAGTTGATCCTAGATGTTAAACTGGTCGGGTGTGGGGTTTTGGGTGAAAGAGACGTTGCAGGGGAAGGCTGGGGAGGGGTCCACAAAGCATGTGAGTGTGTTGGGTGAGGTGGGAAAGGATGAGGGTGAGTGGAATTAGTGAACTGGAGGGTTTTAGGCTTTAACCCCTTGTTTTGAGTGTTAATTAATCTGGGGATTAATTAGGGTTCGTTGGGGATTAAGGGAAATTAGATCCAGTTTGGTTTAAACAACTTTTAAAAAAGTTGTTATGGAGGGAAATGTGGGTTAAGTGGGAGTTGACCAGATTTGACCACGTTTAATAATAAACTGGGTTAAATGGGATTGGGTAGGGTCGGGTTTGGTTAGAATATGGGTAGGTTATATGGGTTGATGGGTGGGTAGGGCTGAGGTGTCACGACCTGAGTGGGTGGGAAGGTTTGGGTAGTTGGCAGAATTGGTCCCCAAGTTATTTCATTTCTTCTACTTTGTAATAAATCCCATCAGTGCTCATTTTGCCTTTGTCAACTTTTGACAACTTGTCAAAAGTGGCACAAAACCTTTAAAAACTTTATCCAAGGGCTCCTTTTGTATATTCTTCAAACTTGATGGACTGGAAGTGTAATATCTTCAAATATTAAGGACCATTCTTGTACAATTGACATTTGGAGGGTCAATTGTGACAAGTTCTTCAAAGATGAGGGGCCATTTTTGCCAATCTTCAATTCTTCAAGGGTCTTTTTGCAAAATTCCAAACTTGGGCCCGGTTCATTGTGCGGCTTCGTTTCCCGTGTTCGTTTTTGATTGATTCTTGTGATCTTTTGCCAATTCCTCAATATACGCACCTAAAAATACACAAGTAACAAACACGAGCATATATTTGGCATATTTTATGATATTTTATGCAATTAAAGGCCGTTTTGGACGATGAGACCATGTATAAAAGCAGTCTCATCACTCCCCCATACTAAAACATTGTCGTGCCCTCACGCAATGCTAGAATTAAGTATCAAAGCATCTCCAAAATTTAATTTTATTCCATTTATTGAAATGGAAACTAGCTACACTACTACTATTACTACTACTTGTGTTATAGACATAATGTATGATTTTCATCGCAACATGGGACGTTTAGGTTCATAGAATAAGAACATGTGAATGCTTCGTTAGAAATAATTTCGTCGTCCTCGATTTTCACCTTAATTCCATGCCAAGCGTGCAAAGAGATCATTGTCATTATAAGTTAGTAATGATAACACTACTCATATGCCCTAATCACGTACTTATTCTCCCATTATTCCTAAGTTGTATCTCTTATATTTTATTTTGTCTTAATGATCACGAGGATACATCATTGACTTATGCGATAATAGAGATTTAGGTCTAAAAATAGAGTCCTAACGGTGTAACTAAGACCATCAAATCAATAACCCCTCCTAATAGACAACGATGTTAAAAAATTAAGTTGACAAGAAGAATCCATAAACACGGTTTTATAACGGTTTTGAACATGAGACTTATTACCAAGACTTTTATACGCCCCCTAACGGAAGGACCTTATTATCTTTGGTTTACCTCCATCTTTTATTCAACTTCGCCATGAAGCTTTTATTATGACTTCGGTCTTGCCTTGCCTTTTATTATCCGCCTCATCGGTGGTTTTATTAGCCAAAGACGTATATCCTCACGCTAAAGCGAATTTTGGATCTTTAAAGCTTCGAAGATTAAGGCTTGATTCACTTTCAATTTTTGCATAGATTTTAGGCCTTGTGGGGCTTCAAATTGTTTGCTAGATTTAGGTGAGCACTTGAAATCTTATTATTGGGTGAAGCTTTCGATTATTAGGGTGCCAATACTTCAAAACCGTGACGCTGGCGATACCTTAATGTCTTCCCAATTTAATTACACGGAAGCTACTTATAAAAAAATAGAAACCCAACAATCTTAACTAAACCGCTAAATCAATATTTATTAAGCAAAAAATATTTACAAGCGAAGGGAGAATAAGCACACAACGAGAACACATGAGTTTTTGAAAGAATACGAGTACTCTACGTTTAGCATAGTAACTTATAATTAACTCTATCATTTCTCGTCCTCATTTAAGAGACTTAGCCTAATGTGTAGTTAAGGAATCAAAGCTAAGTGCTCAACACGCACGGTCGAGTCAAAAATTACTCTTATTCTCGCCATCGGAAAATATACATTCGTGTCTTAAATACTTATAAAACAAGAGAAAAATTTTAAAATTTGGCCATTTTTAGCCTTATTTTGCATAAAACGATAAACAAAACGATAAACTTTGGAAAGCGTGAAGGTTTGGCAAGGCAAGTATCTATTCACCCCCCCCATACTAAAGTTAAACATTGTCCTCAATGTTTCGAGTCTAGGGGTACAAACACCCCCATACTAGAGACGTAGTCGAATGCCTAATCTAGCATGGAAAGGGTGTAACCAATAAGTAATAGCCGTTTATGAAGTGTGCTAAAAACCTAAGGTTAGAACATAAAAGGATATCATGATGTGGATATTGAGAATGGCCTCCCAAGCAAACGATCGAGTGCTCCCATGAACGAACACGAGAGGCTCCAATCGTGAAGATGATAATCTAAAAATCATAATGCACAAACAACCACGGAACAAAGGTTGGAAGGGCACAAATCCCCTCACGTTACACTAATTAGAAAGCAATAATATGTACATGGATAAGCATGGGTCTCCCCCACGAGGCACCTTGTTTTTGATAACCGAGTCAAAAGCTCGACTCGAATCCCCATAAATGTGATCATTTAGGGATAATCATGGTTTGGTCAATTTTTGGTGGGGCTTACATGATAAACAAGGCCCAAAAGCACGTGGAGTACTTTAAAAATCCGATAAACGTATACCGGGGTCAAAGATAGCGTCCTCGTTTTCGGATGAATGACGAGACAACACAACTCCAACACAAATCCCAATGGGATAGAAGAAAATAGGAGAGAAGAAATAGAAGGGTGGGACAATGGGTAAGTCAAAACATTGAGCTACTCGAGGTAGACTCGCACCAATCAAATGAAAAGATTTTCCATTTATTGCATCGATGGAAGACCGAGATTTCCCTATATAAGCAATTCCAGGATCAAATATCTCGTCCTCGGTGGAGAAAGGGGAGGAAACATAAGGGGCTTCCCCCACACTAAATCCACACCAAGCATCGTCAAAAGGAGACGACGAGCTTGTAGTACTCAATACACGCGGTAATGACGGAGTTAGAGTTGTAGAAAAATCTTTTAAATTAAATTCAAAATCTTTTCCTTTTTCATCTTTAAACTCTCTTTGTGAAAACCCGATTTAATTATGTCAAAAATATTTGGTGTATCTAAAACAATGTTAGTCACACTAAAAATTCTCACATTTTGAAATCTTTTTGGCTTAGGTGGTGGCAAGTTTTCAAATCTTTTGTCAACAAAGAAAACCTCCCCATCGGGATCAACGTATTCATCATCCGAAGAATCACTCGAGATTGGAATCATAGGCTTAACACTCTTAACCTCCATCGGCGGAGGGGACGGAACTTCATTTTTATCAACAACTAAAACTCTATTTGAAATCTTTTTGCAAATGTTTTTGATGGGATTGACATTGTACAAAGATGTGATAGAATAAACATGAGAAAGCGTGGAGTTTTGGGTTGCATTAATGACGAGTTCTTCCTCATTGAAACGAAGAGTAATTTTTCTTGCATGCACATCGATAAGTGCTCTCGAGGTATCCAAAAAAGATCGACCTAAAATTAACGGAACTTTAGGATCGATGGGAATATCAACAACAATGAAGTCCACGGGATAATAGAATTTCCCAACTTTTACAAAGACGTCCTCGGCAACTCCACAAGCTAGAATCGTAGAATGATCGGCCATTTTGATTGACATTCTTGAAGGAGTGAGATTTGGAAGATTGAGTGATTTAAAAATCTCAAGAGGCATCAAATTAATACTAGCACCAAGATCGGCCAAGGCGTAGCATTCTTCCATGTCTTGGATAGCACATGGGATTAAAAACTTTCCAGGATCACCGACCTTTTGAGGTATGCGGCTTAGAAAAACCGAAGAACAACTAGACGATTTTTGCAATTTCTCTTTGTTATTCAACATACTTTTGAAGTTCGCGGCAAATCGAGGCATCATGACTAAGGCGTCGGCAAAACTTATATTGAAATGCAAGTCACGAAACATTTTCATAAAGAGTTCAAATTGATAATTATTTCGTTCTTGTGCCTTTTCCTTGTCTCGTCTTGATGGGTAGGGTAAAGGTGGTGTGGGTTGGGGCAAATTAGGCATAGGCATCGGCCTTGGAATCTCGGGTTCCATAATGGGTGTAGGTTCAACCGTAGGTGTGGTTTGAGCGGTACTTCGTGGGCTTGTAATGTGCTCCTTTTCAACCACGACCTCGGGTTCTTTCTCTTTTTCCTTCTCCATAGAAGTACTTGGACGAGAAATGGGTTCTTTGAAAGTTTTACCACTACGAGTAGTAATAACCTTCAATTCTCCTTTCGGGTTCACGATGGTATCACTAGGAAGACCACCCGAAGAAGAGGGCTTACACATGATAGCTTCAAACATTTTAGCCATACGGTCTTCAAACTTAGATTGCCTAGCATCCGCTTTTAACAACTCTTGCTTAATCTCATGTTGTCCTTGCTCCATTTTTTGTTGATTTTGTTGGAGTCGTGTGACATTTCCTTCCATTTTATTAGCATGAGTTTTAAGTTCATTAGCAAGTTCGGTTTTAAGCTCGTTTTTCAACTCGGATCTTAAGCTAATCATCTCACGTTGCATGTTGTCAAACTTAGCATCATTAGCCTTAGCATAATCTAAAAATTCTCCTTGCAAATTTTTAGTGTGAGCATTTTGAAAACCTTGAGTAGGAGTTTGAAAATCACGGTTTTGGTTTTGGTTTGAAATTTGCCCATTTCCACTTTGGTAATTACCTTTGTTATAATTCCTTTGATTTCCTTGGTAATTTCCACCTTGATTGTTGTTTCGATAGTTATTAGCATTTTGATTTTGTGGAGCTTGATTTTGGCGGGAACCTTGACCGATTTGGTTATAAGTTCCCGTGGCTACATAAGCATTCGAAGTGTTACCATCCGCGGTAATGCACTCGGAAAAATCATGAGCTCCACCACACGAAATACAACTCTTAGCAACCGCTTTAACCGAAGCGGTGTTTGAAGCTTCTTGAGCTTTCCAATGAGACATAAGAGTCGAAAACCTATCGAAAAACCGATTCTCCTCATTTGCTTCATCTTGCAAGGCATTAATGGAACGAGATGATGACGAGCCCAAATTGGCAACACTCGGTGTGTTACGAGGGCTATAGACCTTAGACCTATTTTCTATGTTTTTCAAAGCCTCATTGGTCATTTTGCACAAAAAATTACCACCCGCGGCGGCATTTAAATAATCTCGTTCATGTTCATTAAGCCCATTATAAAAAGTGTCAATTTGATGCAATTCGGAAAAATCATGGTGTGGACATTCATGTAACATTTCTTTAAACCTTTCCCAAGCCATTGAAAAACTTTCATTTGGTCTTTGTGTAAAACGTGAAATCTCGTTTTTCAAATGTGTTGTCTTAGATGGTGGAAAAAATTGATTCACAAATTTAGACACGAGATCGGCCCATGTCAAAATCGAATTCGGCGGTTCTTTCTCAAGCCATATCTTGGCGGGTCCATCTAACGAGTAAGGAAACAACATCATCTTAATGGCATCGTGTTGTACATCCTTAAACTTGCTTGTCGCGGTGAGACGATTAAATTGCCTAATGTGATAATGTGGGTTGTCTTTTTCGTGACCGCGAAACTTGTTTGCTTGAAGCATAGACATTAGACCCGTCTTGATCTCAAAGTTCTCCGCAAGGATGGCGGGAATCACAATGGCCTCTCCAAAACCCTCGGTGGGTGCTTGAAGCAACTCCATCATAGTACGATTAGCCATGATAGCTTCTTGTTCTACAATAGGTTCCTCACTTGGAGACTCCTCACTAGAATGAGTTTTAGTAGGAGTTTTGTTCTTGCGTCTACGTGCACGTTTTGCTTGATTACGAGTGAGCATAAACGTCACGTACAACGTGGAGACGAGAAAAGAAGATTCTTTTTGGTATTTTGTGTTTTTTCAATTTTTTTGTGGTTTTTGATTGTATTAACCTTTTTTGGAAATTGGTGAATGTATTAAGTAGACAATGAGTCCACAAATCTCCTCACTAATCAAATCTCTTGATTAAAAAGGCCTCAAGGAATGAAAACGATCACGTGGAGTGAACGCCTTCGATGACTTTAGAACGATGGTGGAACACCAAATCATTCAAGAGGGTTTAATCAATATGAAACCAAGAAAATATATATGATATGTAGTAATACTTTGGGCGGCAAAACCCTCGATTCACTCTCAAAATCAAATACGCACAAGCAAGCGGAGGAAACGAGGCGGCGCGAAGCACTTAAGAGCCTTTTTCCTTTAGGTCGTGAAATACAACCGCCTTATACCCACCTTATAGTTTGTATTATCAAGATTAAGCTTCACGAAAGTATTTATCTATTTTTGCCTTTTTCTTTGGTTTGAGATTCGAATACAATGATTGGGTAATGACCTCCCAAGTCAAGGTTGTGATTTCTCACGTATTTGGAGTACTTGTGTATTTATTGTTCTACGTATACAAATACTAATTATGGCTAATATAAAAAACAACAATGGTTCAATCAAAACACAACACGCCTCCCCGGCAGCGGCGCCATTTTGATAGTTGTAAACTTAGATACTTGCTTTAGGAAAAACAAGCAACTAAAATAGGGTAAGCGTGCACGACGATTTAGGAAAACCGTGTGTGAATGACCCTAAAAGTGAGTTCGTTCTCGAGGAGGCACGTGCGTTGTGTGATGAATGATTGATTTTGTTTTTGATTATTAATGAGAAGAAAAGAAGAGAAAATGACGAAGACGAAAAAAAATATAGAAAAATAAGGCAAAAACACTACTAGAAAGTTACGACGTAGAAACGTAAAAAGCACAAAATTTAAAATTTTAACCTAAAAATTCCTAAAAATTCACAATAAAATTCTAAGAGTTTACAAAAAATCCAAGCTTGCCAAAACCTTTTAATTAATTTAATAATGACTTTTTAATGCTAATTAAAGCCCTAAAAATCACTTTTAAATATTAAAAAGCCCTAAACAAGATTTAATAGTTTGTAAACCTTAAAAATGACCTAATTAAGCTAAAAACTATTTTTAAAAATTTTAAAACCAATTTAAACTATTTTTAAACTCCTAAAAACTATTAAAATCTATTAAATCTTAAATTAATTCTAAAAATTAATTGAAAAACCTAAAAATTAATTGGAAAGTGACAAAGGTCCTATTTTAATGTCTAGAATCTAGGAAAAATGAAAAAGAAATAAAAATAAAACTTTTTATTTTTAATAATAAAATAATATTAAAATAATCTAAAAAAATAAAAAGTTCTTAAATAAATTCTAAAAAATTCTCAAAAATCCTAAATATTCTAACTAAGAAGAAAATGTAAATTAAAGCTCCTAAAACCTTTTAGTTATTTTTATATTGAATTTTAAAGTTGTCTAAAAACCCTAAAATTAAATAAAATTAAAAATTAAAGTTTTTGAAAACTTTTTGATATGTAAACCTCAAAAATACAAATTAAAACCTAAAAACTATTTTTTTGTATTTTTTAGTTACTGTTCACTATTTTTTATTGACTTTCTAAATATAAAACTAAAAATAATCCTAGAAATTAATTAAATAATAGGAATAATAATATTTTTAATCAGAAAAATCCTAACACTTATAAATATCCTAGGAAAAATGAAATAAGCCCAAAAAGCTTAATAAATAAGCTGGAAAAAATCAAATAAGCTACGGCTTATTAAAATGAGCCAAAACAAAAACGTGCTTATATACTTAATGAAATGAAAGATTAACGTAAAAAGCTATCTAGATCATCTGGTAAACACGCTTAGTCCCCCAGCAAGGGGTCGCGTGTTCGAGTCCGGTGCGGGTATGCTTTTTAATAATTTTTTTTTTTATTTTTTTCTTTACACAATCCAACCTGACACTTTAAGCTTTGAAAACACGAATCCAACTCCACTTTTTACCAAGGTTTAAACAAGATTAAGGACAAAACGTGTCCAGTTCTTCTAGTGTTTCTGATGAACAAGTGTGAGTTCACACTTGAGCACTTTGGAGCCAAGAGGGGCTTGGCTGTGCTCGTTTTGTGGGTGTTTTTGGATAAACAAGGCACCCCTATACTCTTGGGAGTATAGGGAGTCAAGATCAAACAACAATCAAACACTTAGCACAAAAATACTTCACAAATAGGCCAAGTCAAGCAAATGAGAGTTGCTGTGACAAAAATGAGGTCTGGTGGGACTTTTTAAGCTAGCAAATGCACACAAATGAGATTCAGCCTCCAAACTTATGCATACAAGCTCACCAATTATCACACAAACCAACTACAATCCTATATCACCCTAATACTTAACAGATTATGAAATTGAAGCACAAAAAAAAAATCATCAAAACAGGCAGAAATTAACATATGCAGATTTTGCTATGCTATGTACTTTTAACTCTATAAACTTGTTTCAAAATCTTCCCAAACTGAAAATAATCCTAGCAAACAACTTAATGCTTCCTACTAACTACTTCTAACAAGGTTTAATCCTTGCAATCCTTCAAAAGTATCAAGTAACTAGCAGATCCAAACACCCCTTTAAAAATTGTTTTCCAACTTTTTCAAAGCAACTTGTATCAAAACTTTCTCTAATTGATTTCTAAAGCATCTCACATGCATAACATAACATATAAACACCACTCAAACCAGATTTACAACAATTAGCAGGCAATCATGCAAATCACTTAAACCACAAATTTTCTGAAAATTTCAAAAGGGAAAAGGCTTCTTACCTAAGAACCTTACATCCAAGGCTCTTTGTGGTTGCAATACCACCTCCCATACACCCGGGTGTATGCAGATCAATAATCAACAATCCTTCAACCTGAAAAATCAAAAACAAAAGAAAAACAAGAACAAGGTATATATTCTGTTTTACTTTTCTTTCCTTAAAAACTTTCACAAAACCTTTTTAAAACTTAACACACATGATTTAAAAACACTCAATCTCAGAAAATCAAAAGGATTGGTCCACTTTCACTTCCCAACTCCTTTAAACTTTCTGAATATTAAAACACTTTTCAAAATCTTTTGAATTTTGAAACCTCAAACAAATCTTTCAAAATGGAACTCAGACCTTCTCAACAAAAATATACCAAACTTTTAAAAAACATTAAAAGGAATTATATTTGAACAAAACACCAACTTTAATTTCTTTAAAAAGGAATTACAACTTTTTGGAGAAAAATCTGGAACAAGGATATGAGACACAGGTCGTCTCATATTTATACAAGAAAAGGAACTATCTAGAACATTGAATAAAATATTACAAATGCAAAACCCTAATCTATGGAATTGCCAGAAAAGCCCTTGAGTTCTTTGACGAAAATTGGGTCAAATGTTACCCATGTGATTTGCCAGCTTGGAAGACTGATCTTAGACGTAGGATTCATCTTGGGGACCAAGGAGTTGATCCTAGATGTTAAACTGGTCGGGTGTGGGGTTTTGGGTGAAAGAGACGTTGCAGGGGAAGGCTGGGGAGGGGTCCACAAAGCATGTGAGTGTGTTGGGTGAGGTGGGAAAGGATGAGGGTGAGTGGAATTAGTGAACTGGAGGGTTTTAGGGTTTAACCCCTTGTTTTGAGTGTTAATTAATCTGGGGATTAATTAGGGTTCGTTGGGGATTAAGGGAAATTAGATCCAGTTTGGTTTAAACAACTTTTAAAAAAGTTGTTATGGAGGGAAATGTGGGTTAAGTGGGAGTTGACCAGATTTGACCACGTTTAATAATAAACTGGGTTAAATGGGATTGGGTAGGGTCGGGTTTGGTTAGAATATGGGTAGGTTATATGGGTTGATGGGTGGGTAGGGCTGAGGTGTCACGACCTGAGTGGGTGGGAAGGTTTGGGTAGTTGGCAGAATTGGTCCCCAAGTTATTTCATTTCTTCTACTTTGTAATAAATCCCATCAGTGCTCATTTTGCCTTTGTCAACTTTTGACAACTTGTCAAAAGTGGCACAAAACCTTTAAAAACTTTATCCAAGGGCTCCTTTTGTATATTCTTCAAACTTGATGGACTGGAAGTGTAATATCTTCAAATATTAAGGACCATTCTTGTACAATTGACATTTGGAGGGTCAATTGTGACAAGTTCTTCAAAGATGAGGGGCCATTTTTGCCAATCTTCAATTCTTCAAGGGTCTTTTGCAAAATTCCAAACTTGGGCCCGGTTCATTGTGCGGCTTCGTTTCCCGTGTTCGTTTTTGATTGATTCTTGTGATCTTTTGCCAATTCCTCAATATCCGTACCTAAAAATACACAAGTAACAAACACGAGCATATATTTGGCATATTTTATGATATTTTATGCAATTAAAGGCCGTTTTGGACGATGAGACCATGTATAAAAGCAGTCTCATCAGACACCTACATATGTGCCTGTAGCATCTATTCTTCTGAGTTGAATTTACTCATCTGTGGAAATTGTCTTATTTGACAATTGACAATTCTTTCTTGTCCAATTCTCCCGTAGTGAGATTCTTAGGAAAAGTATCTGATTACCGAGTGTTGATACCCGACTGGATGTATTGACATTCTCATCATTTCTTTTGATTTGATTTCATTTGAATGAACTGGGTAACGATCCGAGGAGCTTTCGAATGCGTACTCAAATTATGAAAACATGGGATATATTCATATTCGTTAAATGTTTTCGTTTGTATCTGATTTGAAATTCTCTCGCATAGATTATGAGTTGACCTTACTCTTTTGATAGTAGTTGTGTCTCAAGATATCCTTGAATTTGTGAAGGATTATGAATTATTATTAGTCTTTTGAGAAGTTCACATCTTATCGACGGTAATGCAACTAGAGAGTTGATAGTGCCCGTAGAATGGATTGATTGATTATGACATGACGACATTGTCTTAATTGATGGGAACTCGAGTAGAATTCCCCTAAATGATAAGATGTTGATTATCAAAAGTAATTTTTTATGGATGACCATATCCTGCATTTAGACTTGAGATTATATTGTGATTGGTTGTGAACTAGTTATAGATATTATAATCTAGAAGAACCTAAAATGAATTTATTGGAAAGATAATTCTGTTATTTGAAACTTTAGTAAGTATTTGTTGATGAATTACCTAGACTTTTGCCATTAAAGCAAGTCGAAATTAGTATTGATTATATTTCCGGTGCTGCACTTGTGGCTTGTGCACTGTACGTCAGCACCATCTAAATTAAAGGAATTTCCGTACAACTGAGAGAGTTGTCGGAGAAAGATTTTATTATACCAAGCCTGTCATCCTGAAGAGTTATGGTGTTATCATTCCTTATAGTTATAGATTACTGTGACTGAGTAAATTGACAATCGAAAACGAAATCCATAACTCGAAATGGAAGATTTGTTCGATCATTTACAAGGTTCTAGTGTATGTTTTAAAGATTTGATCCACGGCATGGTTATCATCAAACTTCGCATTTGGGAAAAAGATTATGTATTCCAATCACTACATCCAGAACTTGTAATGAATATTATAAGTTTCACGAGATGACGTTTGGATTGACTAATACGCATGTAGCATTCATAAATTTGGTGAATCACGTGTGTAGGCTGTAATTTGATAAATTCATGCTTGTGATCATTTAGGACCATTTGTTTGTTTGTAAGTATAAGAAGGAGTTCATAATTATTTATAGATTGCCTTGAAATGGCTGAACAATTAAAACTTGTACCTTGAATAATTAACATGTGATTTAAGACTTAATACTTCACATGATTTAACCGTGTGATTAATAGATAATGGAATATAAATTGACTCTTCAAAAATTAGAAGTCATTTAAGACTTTGAGTATGCCAAAAAGAAAGTGCAAATATATTTTGACAAATGTTTTAACAAAGGATTTTTAAGGGATTATTCCCTTATACACTAAACATTTAACTAAACTTCTGTTTAGGGGTAAATGTTTGTGTATACCTCAAGATAACTTAAGAAGAATTGAGGAAATTATATAACTTATTACTTAAAATTTGAAATGACAATTTTTGCTTTTCAACTAAGAAAACTTTGACCAAAATATAACCAAAGATTTTTCAAACGTTTACGAATCTTATTAATTATTTTCGATAAATCAGCAAAAATCTTGTTAATTAAATTCAAATTTATTTTGAACATTTTATATAATTGGTCGAACTAAGAAATTTAAAACTTTTACGTTTACGCTTCATAAAAATTAACTAATAATTATTTAATTAATTGTAATAATTATCGATGCTTTAAACGTCGGATTGAGTAAAACGGATAAAGATGATAGTTTAGAAGAAACTGAAACTCAAAAAATGTGAAGAAATAATTTTTGAATAAATATGGACATGATAACTATATCATCATGAGAAGTGAATATAAATACCGACGCATTATGTAGAAAAGATAAAGAACCAGTTAGGACATGTTCCTTAATAATGAAGGTGCAAAATAAATTGTCGAACGATATAAAAATAAATAATGTTGAAAAAAAAAGATAATATAAATAGTGAAAGGTTTCACGGCTAATGTGAACCATTAGAATTGAGAAGCCGATGGCATTAAATGTTTGAAAAAGGCCACATGTGATTGTCTAAATATGAAGGATTGTGAGGTATAGTTATGTTGGAATTTGTAAGTATAAGTATTCTATTTATGTCATTTATGACTAAAAGTATCTTTGTCTGAAGAAGTTGTACTGATGGAAATTATGAAGGCAGACATCGCCTCATACATTAGTAAACGTCTAGCTATTGCAAAGGTCATCATCTGAATTTGATTCGATTTGGGGCATCGTCGACAGACTGACCAAATCTGCTAATATCATTCCCGTTAATGATAAATGCAAAAGAGTTATGTAAACATAGTGTGCTTGCATCAAACATCTTTATCAAGATCCTTGCTTCGCATCGAATTTCTAGAGATTTGCTCAGAAATCAATAAGAACGAACCTTGATGAGAGTACTATGTACCATCCCAAATCGAAGGGACGAGGTAAAGTAACGATACAAAGTAAAATAAGTGCTGTTTATGTTTGAATGATTGACCTTTGGTAATAAACCGTATAATCGTTTTCCTTTGGAGGGATTATCGTTGATAATCATCGTATTAGGATTGAGATCGAATCTTGTCATGATCCAATTATTAGAGCATCTGTAAGCAGGAGTTGAGATGAAGACACCCGACATACACCCATTGTGAGTTGGACATGTCTTTTAGGTTTAAGGTTTCCTATGATGGCAAACCTAACCTTACAAAACACCTGACACGCGAGATCTGAAATGATTATGGAAATTAGGATCTGATTATTAACTGCCGGTAGTGGGAAAGAGGTTATGTGAATGTGAAATGTAGATCTTGAAGTGCCAAATGGGTAGCGAAGTTATGCCATAATTTTTAACCTTGGAAAAAAAAAATTAATTCATGATCTGACAAATCATGGGATATAAGTCCCCGTTGTATGGGACCATTGAGATGATGTGAAAGTTGGGATTGAAAGGCATATAAGCTGGATCTACCCTAGGACTTCAAGAACTGCGTGAATTATGTTTCGTAAATCGAACTTGATGGAATATCTATCAAGTGAAAATCTGATTGTTCTTAGTAAAGCTTAGATCGGCGAAAAGTTGCATTCATCAGAAACCCGTGAACATCATGGATAGAGAAAGTAAGTCAACATTTAGCCTGATCTTATTCCCGTAGTTATGTTTGATGAAACTCGCGTATTGTAACGAATTGCACTTGTGAGAAAAGACCGAATGTGGAGGAAATACCCACATGGCTTTAACTTTATAAGAAGCGAGTAGTAAGGTAAGATGATCTTTGAGGACAAAGATCCTGTTTAGGGGTAAATGCTGTGACAATCCGTCAATTTATGGTTGATATTTTATTCTCAAATATTACTTGAAAATATTATTTTAATGATACAATATGAACTCACTTATTTTTGGGAAGACATTTGGATTTACGTCTTGAAGTAGCGTCGACTACGTCTAAACCGGAGGATTCAACGTTACGTGCTTACGTTTACATACACCGTCTTTGGTGACAGTCTGACAATTCAGAAAATAAATTTATTCGTAAATATTATTTTGGAGTTTTAAATTTGTGTTGGTTCATAAACTCACAAATTTACAAGAAGAGATTAGGACTTACGATTTTATTTTAACGTCCTTTACGACTAAACCGGAAACCTTAGGATTACGTATTTACGTTTTCGAACTCTGTTTTTGATGAGACAATTTTTATTAGATTCGTTTTGTGACGGTGATTCATAATTTATAAAAACGTTTTTCGTAAAACGACCCGAGGGCATGCAAATCGAGAAAACTAGAATCGAGGAATACCCGTAAACTAGTGAGATGGGACAAAATACATTGTCCCACCCCACTGGCTTACATGGGATGGCAACAATGTGCAACACACCACATTTGGTGTCATTTTTATTTAACTAGATGGACACTTGTCCATTTTGCTTACAATTTAAGCTAACTTTCCACTAGCAACTTCACAAAACCACAAACACAAACCACTAGCTCTCATTCTCACCATGCGAACAACTCACATTTCCTCTCTACCCCCCATTTTGGCCGTCCCTCATCCCACTCAAAACCCTTATTTGATCAAAAATCAACCATGAAATCCTATGTTATTTCTACATATGTTGAAGCCCTCTTGAAGCTCTCTTGAATGGTGGTGATTATAACATCCATGGAGGAGTTTTCTTTGTGTCTTGGGGCTGATTTCCCACAAGGAGTTTATGAATATTGGTGGTCATGAAGATGGTCTTGATGCATCACAAGTTTCTCCATCAAAATCCATGTTTTGATCACAACCTACATCATCATGGTGGTATAAAGATTGTCCTCCTCATCTTCTTGTTATTTTGATTATGTAAACATGTATTTTATTTCCTATTGTATATGTATATGATGATTATATGATGATAAAAATGTTATGTGGGGATTTGGTGTTGATAAACATGATTAAAAAGGTGAAAAACCATAAGAAACAAGGTTAAAATCTTGGTTAAATTTGTTGGCTGTATAAAACAGTAAAGAAACAGGTCATGGACTGATAAAATGATGAAGTAGAATCCATTTACAGTAAGCTATATGTCTTGTACACATGTGAGAGTTGGCCATGCAATGGAATCATTGTAATGAGTGAGATATGATCAAAACAAGTTTAAGGTACAAATCTGAGTTCACTGTTTTGGACGATTTTTAGAAATTACTTAGAAGATGATTCAACAGTATCTATAGAAGAGTTAATGTAGCACATATCATGTAGTTTATGTGATAAAAATTTGAGCTTCTATCTCCATATAGAACTCAAGATATGGCAGTTTTGGTGAAAGTAAAGATAAAAATCAGATTTTGGAAATTAAAGAATAATACTATTATATAAGCACTCAAAATTTTATTGTATAAAATGTAAAGTTAAAACCCACTAACTCATGAATTTTATTTATATAAATATGTACAATGGTAAATAAGTGGACATTTTATAAAAATGGTAACTTGTTAAGTTTTATAAGTTATAAAACTATAAACATGATTTTTACGACTTTTTCGGCTATTGCCGTAAAATTAACGTTTTTCGCCAAATAAAACTTAGACGACCAAACCCGTCTAATGTAAAGTTTATAAAAGTCATATACTGATGTATAAGTAACTAATACAAGTAAAAACCGATAAAACCCGAACTATAAGAAATACGGACGTTAACAGACTAAATTAACGTTATTGGACTAATAATACAACAAAAATGGACTAAAACACTTATAAACTTATTATTGGGCTTAACCCATTTAGGCCCAACTTGTAAAAGTTTAGATACTGATAATATAAGTATAACATGGATTAAAACAAGTTAAAGAACTTATAATAAGTTTATTGGACTTAAAACACTTAAATGGGTAAAACTAGTAAGCTAGTATAAAAGTTATCGACATATAACACTAAAAATGAGTAAACGAGAGTATGTAAACCCACTTGATCATCATATATATATAATCATCATATGTATACATAATTGTTATTTTTATAAAGTCATTGGACATGAGTCTAAGACGAGTATTATTTGTCTAGGTTTCCGTGATTGAAGCACGTACCGTACGACCGAATTGCCGATAACCCGCCTTCCCATATCAACGTGAGTTCATAGCCTCGCACTCTTTTAAATGTTTTTATGAAATGTTTTATAAACCCGCGAGGGAGATAACATGTTAGTTTTTATAAAATAGGACACCATTTGTCCCGATTGTTTGTTTATTGATTTGGACCCGAATGATTGAATGACCCGATTGTATGACCCGATAAATGATTAAAGGACCCGATAGATGAAATTAAATGGATTATTAAAGTTAGGTTATGTCACTAAAAGTCCCATTAGCATGAATTGTGAACTACCGAGATTTGGTAGACGCTTATGCATTTAATAGTACTATTTGGGGACGATCACCCCAGTTCGCGCCTTGACGGTTGATCCCCGTCGTGCCACATTGATTGGTAAGCTAATTTATGTATGAGAAGATTTCCATAGCGTGACCTTTGTGACGACACGCTACTTTAGATGGGCAAAATTGGTATCGGGTTAGCTACCCGTTGTTGGTTTAGTAAGGTAACAATGTCATGCGGCTTATAATAATCCAAAAATTAACGAAATACTAATAGACGCTCCGAGTTATGATGTATTACCTGACTAGCAATACAGGGTCATACTATTGAAATTATGTTCGTGTTTTGGTTTTTATAACCATATTCATATAACGGTTTTATTTAATCTATACAACGTTGCAAAACGTATTGTATGGTGTTTTTAACGACAATGATTCGTATAATGATTTTTAAGGCAAATGCCTATATTATGATTTTCGATAAAGATTGTATAAAATGACTTTGGCTATTATATGGCCTATTAAAATGATTTGTACAAGATGATTTTCAGTAATAATTTTATACTGATATTATATTGATGGATTTTATTAAACTCTATGAATTCACTCGGCGTTATCGCTGACCTTTTCTTTTAACATGTTTTATCTCAGGTACTTGAAGGTAATTCTCGGGAAGACAACAAGAATTCATGGCCCGCACTTAAACAATATTTTCCATTCAAATACTTTGTAAAACTTTGTATGAAATATAATGACTTGGGACCTATGTAACATTGATATTTATGAATGGAAATGCTTTATTAATAAACGATGCGATTTTTATGCGTTGTCTATGATGTGAGTAATGTGCTATCTCGTAACACCAACGAGTCTTCCGCTGTACTGAGTTGAATAAATTTGGGGGTGTTACAGAAAATGCCAAAACAGTCCTTCAAGAATCACAAAATGGCAAGAAATACCCCTAAAAATACTTTGCAAAACTTTTTGGGGCAAAAGTGTGAAAACCAAAACTTCATTAACAAAGGAATCCTACTTTTGGCTGTTTATTTATAAAGTGAAAAGAATGAAAGAACCGAGGGACTAATCCTGGCCGACACACTATCTTACCTAGACCAACCAATGGGTAACACCTGTCCCACTCACACTCTCCACCAATCACATTACACCATCCATCCATGTCACACCCCACTTAACCCGGTTTATATTAAACTAATCTTGGCCCCTTAACAAGTTTTTAAACTTAATCCAAAATAAAAACGGATTAAACAAGGCACTATTTACTTCAAGAACACAATTGGGTATTCTCAATTGTGTTGTAATTAGGCCCCAAGATTGTCCAGATCCATGATTAAGCATCCCATAAACACAACCCAACCTTAAAATCACATGCCACATCACCCATCAACCCCACATGAGATTCCCCTGCTGCAACAGATAAGAAACTGCCAAAAGAGGCCAGTCATCCAACGTCCAAGGATCCAACTTACATCCTAAGCTTATTTTTCACCCTTTGATCAAGTTTTCACATTGCCAACTCATGCTAAAAGCCAAATTCAGTCACATGATCCTCAAAAGTTCAAAACATCACAAGGGCATTTCAGGGATTCTATAACATTGGTTACGTTTTTTATTGATTTCCTAGTTCATTTGTAGCCTATAAAAGGCAATAGGATCAGTAGTTTAGCTTTTGCTCTTGAATTTTCCTTGGTTCACTTTTCTGTAAATCCATTTTCAGTATTAATGAAATGTGTTTGAAATGTTGAAGAAAGCTCAAGTGCCATCCTTTATATTTGTAACACCCCCAAATTTATACAACTCAGTACAGCGGAAGACTAGTTGTTGTTACGGGATAGCACATTACTCACATCATAGACAACGCATAAAAATCGCGTCGTTTAATAATAAATCATTTCCATTCATAAATATCAAAGTTACATCGGTCCCAAGTCATTATATTTCATACAAAGTTTTACAAAGTATTTGAATGGAAAAATATTGTTTAAGTGCGGGCCATGAATTCTTGTCGTCTTCCCGAGAATTACCTTCAACTACCTGAGATAAGACATGTTAAAAGAAAAGGTCAGTGATAACGCCGAGTGAATTCATAGAGTTTAATAAAATCCATCAATATAATATCAGTATAAAATTATTACTGAAATCATTTTGCACAAATCATTTTAATAGGCCATAAAATAGCCAAAGTCATTTTATACAAATCCTTATCGAAAATCATAATATAGGCATTTGCCTTAAAAATCATTATACGAATCATTGTCGTTAAAAACACCATACAATACGTTTTGCAACGTTGTATAGATTAAATAAGACCGTTATATGAATATGGTTATAAAAAGCCTTAAAAATCATTATACGAGCCAATGTCGTAAAAACGTCACACAATACGTCTTACGACGTTGTATGAAAATAAAAACCGTTATATGAATATGGTTACGAAAACCAAAACACGAACATAATATCAGTAGTATGACCCTGTATTGCTAGTCAGGCAATACATCGTAATTCGAAGCGTCTAATAGTATTTCGGTGATTTGGATTATTATAAGCCGCATGACATTGTTACCTTACTAAACCAACAACGGGTAGCTAACCCGATACCAATTTTGCCCATCTAAAGTAGCGTGTCGTCACAAAGGTCATGCTATGGAAATCTTCTCATACATAAATTCGCTTACCAATCAATGTGGCACGACGGGGATTAACCGTCAAGGCGCGAACTGGGGTGATCGTCCCCAAATAGTACTATTAAATGCATAAGCGTCTACCAAATCCCGGTAGTTCACAATTCATGCTAATGGGACTTTTAGTGACATAACCTAACTTTAATAATCCATTTAATTTCATCTATCGGGTCCTTTAATCATTTTTCGGGTCATACAATCGGGTCATTCAATCATTCGGGTCCAAAATCAATAAACAAACAATCGGGACAAATGGTGTCCTATTTTATAAAAACTAACATGTTATCTCCCTCGCGGGTTTATAAAACATTTATAAAAACATTTAAAAGAGTGCAAGGCTATGAACTCACGTTGATATGGGAAAGCGGGTTATCGGCAACTCGGACGTACGGTACGTGCTTCAATCACGGAAACCTAGACAAATAATACTCGGTCTTAGACTCGGTCCAATGACTTTTATCAAAATAACAATATACATATGATGATTTTGTACATATGATGATGATCAAGTGGGTTTATACATCCTTGTTTACTCATTTTAGCGTTTACGTCTTGGTAACGTTTTACTAGTTTGCTAGTTTTACCGATTTACCTATTTTAAGTTCATTAAGCCTTCTATAAGTTCTTTAACTTGTTTTTATCCATTTTATACCTATGTTATCAGTATATATAATTTTCATGTTGGGCCCAAATGGGTTAAGCCCAATAAGCTCTTTTTACAAGTATTTATCTTATTAAGTCCAATTATTAGTCCAATATGTTTAGTTAGCTCGTAAATGTCCGTATTTCTTATAGTTCGGGTTTTATCGGTTTTTACTTGTCTTAGTTACTTATACATCAGTATATTACTTTTATAAACTTTACATTAGACGGGTTTGGTCGTCTAAGTTTTATTTGGCGAAAAACGTTAATTTTACGGCGATAGCCGAAAAAGTCGTAAAAATCAAGTTTATAGTTTTTATTACTTATAAATATTATTTCACCACCATTTATATAATTTACCCATTTAATTAACCTTTTATACATTTATATAAATAAGTTTTATAAGTTAGTGGATTTATATTTTTACATTTTATACATTAAAATGTGAGTGCTTATATAATATTAATAAACATTATTTCCAAAAATCTTATTTTTAACTTCATGTTCACCATTTTTAACATATCTAGAGTTCTATAATGAATTAGAAGCTCATTTTTGGATGGCATGATCTTCATATTATGTGCTACATTTAACTTAGTTATAGCTACTGCCCATTTTGAGTTTAACTTGCCTTAACAGTCCCTACAAAACTGCTTATTCAGATTATACCACCTAACTTGTTTTGATCATATCTCACTCATTATTTTGATTCCATTGCATGGCCAACTCTCACATGTGTATAACATCTTCTA